>OX596029.1:82000379-83320544 GCA_951394125.1 Epistrophe eligans
AAGAAGAAGAAGAAGAAGAAGAAGAAGAAGAAGAAGAAGAAGAAGAAGAAGAAGAAGAAGAAGAAGAAGAAGAAGAAGAAGAAGAAGAAGAAGAAGAAGTAGAAGAAGAAGAAGAAGAAGAAGAAGAAGAAGAAGAAGAAGAAGAAGAAGAAGAAGAAGAAGAAGAAGAAGAAGAAGAAGAAGAAGAAGAAGAAGAAGAAGAAGAAGAAGAAGAAGAAGAAGAAGAAGAAGAAGAAGAAGAAGAAGAAGAAGAAGAAGAAGAAGAAGAAGAAGAAGAAGAAGAAGAAGAAGAAGAAGAAGAAGAAGAAGAAGAAGAAGAAGAAGAAGAAGAAGAAGAAGAAGAAGAAGAAGAAGAAGAAGAAGAAGAAGAAGAAGAAGAAGAAGAAGAAGAAACAGAAACAGAAACGATCCATAAACTTATGTTATTTCGTAAAAAAAATATTTCGTGCTAGCTAGATGTATGAGTCAACAACTTAACATAAATATAGACTTTGTATCTGTTTATTATTATATATGAATTAGATACATAAAAATTCACATTTATATCTCTAGTTCATTGGCACTTTTGGATCTTTAAGTTTGTTATTGAATTAAACTAACTGAGCAATGAGACAGCGTTGCCGCCCAAAAAAAATGCCACAGTACCGAATTTTCTAAATAAACCATCAATTTTCGCTAATTTCTATATTTTGTTTTAAAAAAATATATACAATTCATTATTATTACGGGTCTAATAATGCACAATAAAAAATTAATACACAAAATTTGGTCTATTCGTGTATATTCTCATAAAATATTAAAGAAGTTTCATCGAATTTTGTGATAATTCGTTTTTATTTTTTTTTAAAGTAAAATAATGGAAAAAAGAAAAGTGGAGAAAATTTTCATATCAAAATTATACCACATTGGCAACGCTATCATAAGATGGTGAACTACTTTACTAAGTTCTCTTGAAATAAAATAATATAAAATCTTTATTGATTACAAAGTTAAAATCTTGTCAACTAAAAAAGATGTCTATCAGTACAGTATGACACACACACATACTATCTTCTAACACAAAGATCATTTATCTAAAAAATTATTTACGAATCTTTTCATCTGTTTAACAAAATCAATATTTATGTTTCTCAAAAGCTTATTGTTAACCCTCACAATCTCACACAGTTACAAAGCTTATAAATTGACATCAAAACTTTAGCTAAACTCCTACACTGATTATGAGGTATAGACAGTATAAAATATAAACAGTATACCTAAATAGATTTTAAGAGCATATCTCACTTAAAAAAAAAAATATATTAAATCAATTAAATTCTATACAACCAGTTTATACAAATACATATGCAAATAACAAATTTGACTATACGAAGAAGATAATTTAAACAAGTTTTAAACTTCTTCTACTGATCGAGAGACGAAGAGACTTTATTTTCTCATTCCAAAACAAGTTATTATTCAAAATAGAGCTTCAGCTATATGTATGTATGTACTTCTGCTTCTCGATTATGATAATGGAAGATTCTCTAAATTTCAATCTATGATTTTGACGATTGACCAGTTCCAAATTGGTTTTGACTTTTAACGGTTGGATTTTTAGTTTTTATAAAATAAGAACTCTTTGTTAACGCGTATCGCATTGAACATTAAATCTTCATTTAAACGAATAAAGTTCTGTAGTTGAATCTCTTTTTAAAAATTTAAGAAGATTAAATTTAAATTATTAGTGTGTCATCAAGGAACACATCCAAGCAAGCCAATCTGCAGTATTATTTTTAACTCAAAGATTAAAAAGTATTTTTCTGTTTAATCAAAAGTTCGCAAATAAAATTTCGCTGTTTAAATGAAGGCAATGCTTAGGAATAAGTCTGATTAATTTCTCATCATCAAGTATTAGGAAGTGCAGATTAATTTTCACTGAAATTTGAAGTTACATTATTCACGAAAAAAAAAAACAGTTTCCCTTAAGATTTTTTAGAAGTTTTATGGTTACGTTCACGGAAAAAATATTCACCTTAAACCCTTAACCCTAGCCAAATTTTATAAATATGAATCTTTCCGGACATCCTGTTTATTTAATATAAAATGTTTGATACGAAATGTTTAAAAGATTTTACCATGAAATTTTCTTTGTTTATAAACTCAAAACAAAAATATAGAAATGTTTACTATATTTGTTATGCTTCTTTAGTTTAAATATAATGCATCTATTAATTTGAAATCAAGTTTTATAAAATTAAAAAAAAAAAACAAATAGAATTCCAATCAAAATGAAAAGTGATATAAAATCGATCGCCGAAGGTGAAGTACAAAGCCAAAGATCGATTACGATTCTTCCTGCACAAGAATTAAAAATGTCAAAAAATAAAAATCTAAACAAAAGTGATTTGGGTATTAATTTTATTGCTCCCAATGGCGGATGGGGTTGGCTTGTTGTGATTGCAGCTGCAATAAGTATTGTTAGTTTTATTAAAAAAAAAAAACATTTAAACGTTTTTTTAATAATTTATTTTTGATAATTGTAGTGGGTGACATTTGATGTAATGGACCAATTTGGAAATTTATTCGTAGGAAGATTGAAATCAACTGGATTTAGAAGTTCTGAAATAAATAAAATTAAATATATACAACAGATAGCTGCATCATGTACAGGTAAAAAATATATGAAAAAACATACAGTCGTATTTATTAGATTTTTGTCTACTTAGACACTGTCTTACTATTTTCAAATTGGTGGAAATATGTTTTATTTAATAAAAATTAATATCACATTATTCACGGTTAAGACAATCTACTCTTGTGTCTAAGTTAGGCAGCTCTAAGACAACGATAAACAAGGTTTTTGAAAACATTTTCAAAAGTTGGACAATTGTCTAAAGTTAGAAAAACCGTTATAAATAAGACCAGTAATGTTTATAATTTAAATTATATATATAATCGTTACCTATAGTGTTAACCCCAAATTGAATCAAAATCTAAGTTTGATCCATAAAATTTGGGATTTAGACGCAATAATGGCAAAAATGTTTGGCAAGAGAATTGTCTGGCAATCTAATAATTCAAGGCGGTTCATTTCATTGATTTTGGGTGCGCATTTTTTGTATGTAGAATTTTTTTATGTTGCATCGTAAATAATGTCAAGTTTGATCAAAATCTTGAGTTAGATTTTTTTACGAATCCATAACTTGCCATTAATTTATACTTGCATAATTTTTGTACATATCCCACTTCTGCAAAGCAAATCCCCACAAAAAATTAATCGACAACATTTTTATGTTTTCTTTTTCATTATTGCAGGTCTATTAAATGGAGAAATTTTTCGTCGATTTACATTTCGACAAATAAGTTTAACTGGAGCTATTTTGACTTTCTTGGGACATGGACTGTCAGCATTTTATGGAGACCTTTTGGCACTATCCCTAATGTGTGGTTAGTTAATTTGTAAAAGATTATCCATAACAAATATCTTTACTCTAATATTATTATTTTTTTTAAATCAGGAATTGGAGGAAGCCTTATCTTTTCGGCATCATACATTGCTGTCTGTTCATACTTTAAAAAAAATATACAATCAGCTATAACTTGTATGTGTACAATTTCTGATCTGGGATCGATATTTCTTCCATATTTGAACACATTCCTAATGAGTGCATATGGAATCACTGGGGCAATATTATTAAAAGCTGGTCTATCTCTTCATAATTTTCCATGTGCTCTTATTTACCAACCTGTTAAATGGCATTCAGGAAAGAAACGAGATATTGAATTGATTGAAATTCAACCTTTAAATTTAGTCTTTGGTTCTCGACACATAGCAAAGTTAAGTGCTTTGGAGGAGAATTCAATAAGCTCAACAAATGATTTAAGTAATCTTCATTATTTATCCAACACCAAAACTGCATATCCACTAAGAGTGCCTAAAAATTCATTTGCATCATTTGAACCTCTCTCGAGATCGATTCCGAAAATTATTCTACCAGATGAAACGGAATATCTTGAAAGTCCACAGGACATCCAACAAGAATCCAGCAATGCAATAGAAATTAAAAAGCTTACAATCTTACAGAGAATCTCAGTGTTTTTAGATTTGGATCTTTTGAAGAACTTCACCTTCGTCAATATTGTTCTAGGTCTAACGTTAATTTATTTTGTAGAGATAAACTATGACCTTATAATGATACCATCTATTTTGAATTACTTTGACTGTAATAAAAGTCAGAAAACAATAGCTTTGTCCGTCCTGACCGTATGTGATTTTCTTATGAGAATTTCAATTCCTCTGGTAACAAGGAATTTTAAGTGCAGCAATAAGGTCATACTCTTGTTTGGTCTAATAGGAATGTCCATTGTAAGAACCATATTAGTGTTTAGCAACAATTTTACAGTCTTGCTTATTTGTTTTGGATGGATGGGACTATGCACGGCAATACGAACTATTTTTTGGATGTTGATTCTTCCAACTTATATGCCATTGAATAGACTTCCAGCTGCTCTGGGCTTTCAGCAAGCAGCTACGGGCTTATTTGTGTTATCTGTTGGACAACTTACAGGTAAGAGTGTTTTTATTATTTTTTTTTTTTTTTTTTTTAATCACATTAATTCTTTTCTTTTTTTTTTTTCTACATATATAAATTTCAAAGATATAACTCTAGATCCTTCAAGATATACGCATCTACTCTGGATTAATGGAATTTATTTATTTGTTTTGTTAGCTTGGTTGGGTGAGGTTTTTTTGAAACGCAAAACAAATCGGATGATCCCACCTATAAAATAAAAACTGTGGGCAATTATATTATTATTATTTCGATACAAAAAAAACGCATTGAAGTAAAGGACAAAAATTAAGAAAAGATTAAACTTTCCCGAGTTTGGGTATCAACCTTACAAAATAAAATGCACAACTGAGCTTATACACTTTTCCAATAACCTACCTAATTAAAAACAAAGTTATGAAGTGTTCAACTTATTAAAAAAAAAAATTCTAAATAAAGTTTAAACAAATATTTTTACAAAAAAAATAAATATATCTTCTAAATATATAAACATTTATATGTTTTTTGTTTGTAAGCGAAGTACTCGGGTAAACATCATCTGATGTGCATGAGGATTTTTTTGGTTGGCTTCGTAAACACATTCCGGAACCGAAAATTGAAAATTTCTACCAAAAAAGTATGAAAATCGTAAAAACGCTAAATTGCATACTTTCAGGGGCAGATTTTGACGATATCTTAAAATTCCATTTTTTATATATGAAAAGGAGTGAAAATATTGATTTAAAAAAAAAATGACAAGCACTAAGGAATTGACAATTGTCTAATTTGGTCCCTCCTGAACATGGGATCGCCAACATATGAATTTGAATTTGATTTAAAAAAAATAATAATAACAGCGCAGCGCAGCGTGCCAAAAAATTCATTCTCAAGTTTTTATTTGTCCCTTTTTAGAATCCTTTAATTGATGAAAAATTCCGTTCGAAGTTTGACCTACCAGCTGGTATTCAATATTTCTATTTCTAAGGTATTCTTAAGAGAAAAATTCCATACAAATCAAATTAATCCACAAAATTTATTTAAAAAAATTGTAAGTGCTTATAATCGACCGACAACGCAAGCAATCGGTAAAATTGTGAAGAAATTTGAAGACAGTGGAAGCGTTACTGATGTCCTAAGTCCTGTGCATCATCGTAATGCACGCTCAGTCGAAAATATTGCTGCTGCAAGTCCAAGTGTTGCTGATGATCTGAATTTATCGATTTCCCAGCGTTCGCAGCAATTAAACGATTTTTTTTTTGGCCGGACGATATGTGGTTCCAACAAGACAGGGGCAACATTCCACACAATATGACTAATTATGGCTTTATTGCATGAGAAGTTTCCTGGTCGCGTAGTTTCACGTTTTGCCAACGTCAATTGACCACCAAGATCATGCGATCTGACACCGTTAGATTTTTTTCTGTGAGACTACGCAAAAGGCCATGTTAACGTGAATAATCCCCGAACCAAAAAAACCAACATTAATCAAGTTATGGCCAAAATACCGCCTGAAATGTGCGAAAAAGTGATTAAAAATTACCTCAAAAGAATCGCATGCTTCGAATCTTCCCTAGGCGGCCATTTGAACGATATTGTTTTTCACACTTAATGGTAAAGTCCAAACTTTATAGTGAAATAATGAAATTTTCATCAAAAATGTATCGTTGTGTGTGTTTTATTTAGCTTTACTTTAAAAACCGAAAAATGAATGACCCGTTATAACTGTAGCTGGTATAACTACGTTTTACTAACTTGTAAAACTAATTTAAATAACTCGAATTATTTGTGTATAATTTTTTGACCAAGCACGAAATTTAATTAAATTTTATATTCCAGTCATGTTAATTTTTGTCTTAATTTATTATTTGTGCTATAGACTGCATATATAGCATTTTTCAATTATATTATAATCAATAAGATGATATTTGATCAACTTCAAATTTTATGATTGGAAGCGAAAAACCCCGTGGCAAATTAATGATAAGCAGTCAATACAAAATAAAAGTAAAGTATTACCTACATCTAGAGTGAACTTAATTAAAATAAAACCACATAGAATATTATATTGTTTATCCATATGACATATTAAAAATTACAACTTAAATAAGTATTACCCTAAAAAGTTATTGATTTAAATGGATTGAATTAACCTTATAGACAAATATATGTACTTACATAAAATGCTACTTTAAAAAAAAATAGTTTAAATTTAATTTATTTATCATCAAGAAATAGTAAAAATTTAAGTTTTGAACGCAAAACCTAAACTCGTTCATCTTTTTGAGCACTGAAAGGTAAAAATATTTCGTTCATCTTTCCGAACTGTTCATTTTAAAGAACCGTCCATCTTTTCGCGATTCTACTGTATTTTTAAATTGAAATAAACACTAACAATTAATGGAAATCTTTATCAAAAACTTAAAACAAAAAAGATACAGGTAAGTATTTAAAGAAAAGAGATATTCTTTTTGTAGCCGTACCACACGAATGTGAAATGCTATTTTTCCCTTACATTTTGAAATAAGTATCTTGAAAGCTATAATGTCCATCGGAATTTTTTTTTATCCTTCGTTATTTTCATTAAGTGATTAATAATTTTAAGGGTAAGCAAAAGCCCGTGGCGTAATGGTTGATTTTAGGACTATAGGACTTATTACGCCGAAGGTCTAAGGTTTGATTCTCAGCCTATGCCACCTTAAAAAAAAAAAAACAGAAATGTTTTTCACGGGCTTATGACTCTTGCGAGAAATTGATAACAACTGATGAAAAATAGCTTGGTTCTATATGAGCTGTTGCACTACCAATTTAACTTATTAACGTCCCATTGCGGAAGTTATTGTAATTGGTCCGATTTGTCGAATCAAAAATTGTGACATATCTCTACTTTTCCAAGTCCCAAAAATCCGAATCCATTGTTTTTGAGAGATATCTGTATGTGTGTATTTACGTACGCTCGTAATACATTTTTTCATTCACCATATCTCGAGAACGAATAGAGATATCGAATTCGAATAAATTTTATTTTACATATAAAAGCATTATAAAGTGCAGAAAAGATTTTCGAAAAAATTTAATAAGCGGTTTTCTTACTACCACTATTTACAAAAAAAGTTGTAAAACGTCATTCTTCTCGAATATATCGAGAACAAGAAATCCCGTCGACTGCAGGTTAATTTTACTTTACACTTAATGACGGAATAAAAGAAGTGAGAACTAAAAAAAAATCAATTGACAGTTCTTTTAAAGCGAAAAAAACTACAAGTAAATACAAGAAATTTTTGAAAAATGATTTTCGGCTCGAATATCTTCAAAACAAACGCTGATTACGAAGCCAGGCTAAATTTTTTCTACACACAATGCGTAGCCAGTAACCGGATAAAGTTTTGAGAAATATTCAATTGATTTAAAGAAACAAAATTGCAAAACAAAACTACTAAAAATATTTGAAAAATGTTTTTCGGCTCGAATATCTCGAAAACAACAATCGATTCCGGAATAATTTTATTTTTCTCACAATGCTGTGGCTAAGACTTGATGGGTTTTTTTTTTTTAAGCAATCTGCCAAAAATACCTACTACTAAAACAGTTACAAAATATAATACGCCCCAATATTAGTTTTCACTTGATCGCATATTGAAGACCTTATTAGGTCTTCTAAAATTTTACATTTTTTCTTATAACAAAATAACATCGGATGTCCAGTTTCCAAGGGCACCAATGGGAAGTGTGTGTCGGAAGTGTGTGTCGGACTCAGCCTCTTTTTAAATAGTATTTTTGTTTTTAGCGTTTAATGTTCTTTTTCAATTCTGTTCTGTTCCATTTAATACCAGTGAAAAAAAAATAAATTGGTCGGCACGACAGCTCTTGCAGAACCAGGGCCTAGTGACTTACAACTCTCAATCATTCCTGTGGGCGTGTTATTGTCAGGAATAGAGGGGACCTACAATTTTCTGCCGAATCCGAACGGCTAGGGTGAAAGCACTTTTTCATGACGAGAGATACTCTTGGAGGATTTGTCAATTCCTCGCAAGAGGCAGTAACCCGTGAAAAACATTTCTGTTTTTAGGTGGCATAGGCTGGGAATCGAACTCAAAAACCTTCGGCGTAACAGTCCAACGCACTTAACATTACGCCATGGCCTACTAACACCATAATACAACTGACTGGATGCTTATTCAGAGGTCCAACAAAGTGAATATTTTACTCATGTATGCATCACAATATGCAGCACTGCACCTCTAACAAAATGCATTCTTTTTTATCAGCGTGTTTTATTGAATTCACTCAAGTGTTCTGGCATAAATAAGCTAAATAATATATTCGTATTTCTTTTGGAATTTTTAAACGTGATTTCACTATCAAGCCTCGATATTCTGATAATAATACTTGCAGTCAGAATAAAAATAATTATTCGAACCTTAATTTTTTGTTTAGATATTTAAGATCATAATATTATGGCACAAAAATTTAAAGCTTTTGGATTTGGAATTCTAAAATAAATAAAAAATTTTAATCAAGTGAAAACTAATTTTGTTATCTAAAACAAATCAAGGTTCATGGTCAAGATTAGATTTTGTTTTTATTTAGATTTTCTATCGTGCAAAACATATGTAGCGATAATTTAACTAATCTAAACAAAAACAATTAAAAACTATCGCCAAACCAAAAGCAACTCCAAAATTACCCTATTAATTTACTAATCTCTTTTACTGCAAACGAACGTCAGTCAACTTTATTTAATCTTTTTCTAATCATTTTGCCTTGCAAGAGAGGGCAATTATTTAATTATATTTTTGTTTTTTTTTTTTTTCAACTTGTGAATCAGCTAAATTTCTAACCACTAACCAGTCTAGAGATTCTATGGGAATTTGTATACAAACTTGAAATTGTTGAAGTAGGTGACTTAAGCCAATGAAGCAGAAAAGAATGGTAGCTAGTTGTTGTCGAAATCAGCTTGTTATTAGTTGAACGCGTTCGGGCACCGGCAAATATAATAAATTAATTTATTCTTTTCTCTCTCTATTCAAAATATTTAAATAATTTATAATTAGAACGAAAAACTTGTCGACTCTATTTTAGATTTATTTATAATCATTGTGACGACATAATCTAATCATTTATCATCGCAGTGACTTACCTGTAAAGTGATTATTTTATTTTTGTATTTACGGAAACACAGACGAGTTTAACAACATCTATTTTTGTAAGTGATTTTTTATTCTCACAGAAAAAAAAAATTTAAATAAAATAATAATAACTTTCTTGTTTGTTAAAAGTCTATATGGATGAAAATAAATAATGTCTGGCCGTATTTCTGCATTGAATGTGTACTTTATATCGTGATCATTTGATCAACAATAAATTATTATTTTAGTTGTTGTTGATCACAACTTTCACAATTATTTTAGTTTGTTGAAGTTCATAAAACAAAAACCTATTCTGTATCTTTTCCACACACTCCATGACATTGAATAAGGTCGAGTTTTATTTTTAGAAACTATTTTTAATAGATAAAGTTTTCATTTTTTTCGCAACACAAATACATATCTTTTATTCTTACTTTTAATACTACAAAAATATTTAAGTATTGTTAATATTGATAAGTTTTGTGAAAAATAGTATACTATCGAATATTTTCAGTTTGATTTCAATGGATTTATGCTAGGTAGTTTATAAACTACGCTTCAACAGCGTTATCATGCGCTACGCTACGTTATCAAGCTACGCTTCAACAGCGTTATCATGCGCTGTTGAAGAGTAGAGTAGTAGTAGTAGTTTTTTTTTTAATTTTTTGGAAAAGTGTAAACGTTTTATTATTATATTTTTTTTTTGAATAAATATGCTCAACTGTTAACAAACTGGCCTTAAGGGTGAATTAAAATTAAACAACAAATCCAACTTTTTTTGACAGTTTTTTGTTAAGATTATAGCTATATTAAAGTCGGGAACCACAAGACCAAGGTTGTGCGATCCATTCGTGCATATTTTTTATGTGTAAACATCTATGCCGGCGCGGCGGTATAGGGTAAACTAAAAACGTGGAAATTTCTGTAGCACATTATGTTGTGCTGTTACACATTACGATCAGCGTTGCCACTTCAAGAAAACAGGAGCGCAGTAGATCATTAAAAAAAATGCAGTATATTTTAATTAAACAAAAAACATAAAATTAAATAGCTCGTACATTAATTTTCTTGAATCGAATTAGGGTTTTCTTTTCTATTATTTAGTAAATAAAAAAGAAAGAAATTTATAACTTGAAAACTAAACTAAAAGAACACACTCACGATATTTGGCTAGACCCAGCGAATGGTTCTACGGCAGACTGAGTTTCGTTCTCATTTTCTTGTAATGTTCATTTTGGTGTTTCTCTATATAAACAATTTTAACACTTAAACAAAGGTTTGTCATTTTTTTTTTAATAATTCTTGTAAAATGAATGTGGCCAAGTTCACAATGAATTGGCTTCGTTCAAACCAGAGATTATGAATTATAAAGATTGGAAAGCTCGGCTGTCATTCTGGTTTGCCTACAAGCTAAACACGGTGGTGAGTTCATATTTTTGCACAAGTGTCCATGTTTTAACGCACACTATTGCAAACATATGAATTTATCACCGCATAAATTTTTGTTGTAATTCACATCTATTCATCGACACGAGATGAAATTACAAAAACAACAATGTAAACAAATGGGTTTTGGAGGGTGGAACGTACGAAAGATTCCTTTCTTTATAATTCATAATCTCTGGTTCAGACGTTCTTTACAGCGGTTATTTGTTTGCATTTTTTTTGGACAGCTGTCCAAGAGAAGATTCATTAAACATAAAAAAGTTCAGTAGATTTAATGCTATCGCAGCAAAGTGGCATCCCTGATTACGATACGTTGATGTATATTGGATACGTTCAATAATGGGTACGATCCTTTTTGGCCTCAATCTAAATTGAAAGGTCGAGTTGAGTGTGGGTTGAAATTTGGTTGACAGTTCGAACTCGCCGCGTTCTGTGATGTACAACCAGCACTTGAATATTTAATTTGATGTTTACACAAATCCCAGTGAGTCCCGGCACTCACACTTTTTATTACTTGCGATATATACAATACATATGTAGGTTCTATATGGCAAGTTATAGATTCGTAACGGGTGATTTTTTAGCTGGTTTGGTTTTGGCAACACTGGTTTTGACAGCTGACGTGTGTTTAGTACCTTGTGTCACTGTCAAACAGCTTCAGTTTGGTTTGCAATTGAACCATGGATCGTCTTACAAATGAACAACGCTTGCAAATTATTGAATTTTACTATCAAAATTCGTGCTCGGTTCGAAATGTTCATCGCGCGCTGCTTCCATTTTATGGTCGGCATTCTCGACCTTCTGAGCAGTCTATTCGGAAGATTGTGACCAAATTTCGCCCCAAATTTACTTTGTTGGACATTAAACCACCAACACGTTTACGTACTGTGCGTAGTGAAGAAAATATTGCGGCCGTATCAGCTAGTGTGACAGAAGACCGCGAAATGTCGATTCGGCGCCGTTCCCAGCAGTTAGGCCTTTGTTACAGTACTACGTGGAAAATTTTGCGGAAGGATTTGGGCGTAAAGCCTTTTAAGATACAGCTGGTGCAAGAACTAAAGCCAGCCGACCTACCACAACGCCGAATTTTTGGTGAATGGGCTCTTGGAAAGCTGGCCGAGGATCCGCTTTTTTATCGAAAAATTGTGTTCAGCGATGAGGCTCATTTTTGGTTGAATGGGTACGTAAATAAGCAAAATTGCCGCATTTGGAGTGAAGATCAGCCAGAAGCATTGCAACAGCTACCAATGCATCCCGAAAAAGCCACTGTTTGGTGCGGTTTATGGGCCGGCGGCATTATTGGGCCATATTTCTTCAAAGATGATGCGAATCGCAGCGTTACTGTCAATGGTGAACGCTACCGAGCGATGATAACAAACTTTTTTTTGCCCGAAATGGAAGTTCTTGACTTGCATGATATGTGGTTTCAACAAGACGGTGCCACATGCCACACAGCACGCGAAACAATGGCGCAATTGCGAGGCGAGTTTGGTGAACAGTTAATTTCACGTTTCGGGCCGGTCAATTGGCCGCCTAGATCGTGCGATTTGACACCATTAGATTATTTTTTGTGGGGGTATGTCAAGGCTAATGTCTATAGGGACAAGCCCGCTTCGATTGACGCACTGGAAGCCAACATCCGTGCATTCATTCGTGAGATACCGGCCGATATGTGTGAAAGAGTATGCCAAAATTGGACTCAGCGGATGGGCTACCTGAGACGCAGCCGCGGTCAACATTTGCATGAAATTATCTTTAAACATTAAATTGCAAGGTTCAAACTATCGATTCAAATAAATATTTCATTCATTTTTTCGAATTTTTTGTGTTTTTTTTTTTTTTTAAAGTTCTAAACCTCTTAAAAAATCACCCATTATAAAATATCGAACTCGAGATTTTGATCAAAGTTGACATTACGATGATAGCGAAGTCGAAAAAAATGGGTCTCGAAATTCTGTCTGGCTGGAACCTAAACGGTTGGGTTGATTTCCTTTAAACTTGGTACTTAGCGTTTTTTAGACATTCCCCTCACACGTTTTTTTCATTGTTTTTAAGACCAAAAAAAACGGCACCTGCCGTACAAATTTTTGACGAAAATGCTACCATTTTATAAAAAAATTTTTCGGAAAAATGGTTTTAAATGGTACCTCCCCCGGAACCATTTTTTGGATTTTGGTTCTCAAAAACGGTTCAACTAATTTTGATCTTTTTTTTTATAGAGAATGTTTAAAATAATTTTAAAAATATTGTGTTCAAAAAAATTTTTTTTTTAAAGTTTTAAAATTTTTATTGTTAAGAACTTAATAATCCGAAAACGACTTAGTCAATTTTTATTAAACTTAGCACCGAGCAGTTTTTCGATATTATCTAGAAAATTTTAAATACAATTTTTCTTATAACCAAAAATAACGGTAGCTCCCGTAAAAATGTTTAAAAACCGGTATCTCATTTTTCTCAAAAACGGTTCATACGATTTTGATTAAAATTTGTGTGAAAACTAATATCAGAACGATCTACCATATTATTGGAAACAAAAATTTATATATCGTTTAAAAATGATACCTCTCACAGAACCTTTTTTTTTTTTGGTTTTCGACAATTTCATTATCTGTTTAACCAATTTTAATGAAATTTTTTACACAAAAGCTACTAATAAACTTAAATAATATTGCGTATCAAAAATTTTGAAAATATCAAATTTTGGATATAAAAAAAAATGTTCACGATTATTTTTTGAAAATTCAATATTTCGAAAATGGGTGGATGATTTTTTTCAAAATTAATTTTTAAACTCCGCACAAATATGTTCTAAAAATTGGCGTACCATTTTTTTTTTGTTTCTTAAAAATACGTTCAAAATTTTATATAAAAAAAAATTATTTTTTTCAAAAAACCGTTCCAACGATTTTTAAAAATTTTTTCTCATAAATTGAGATTTGTGTTATAAATCACTTGGTGTACATTGCTTTGCTGTTAAATTAATTTCAGATATTTTTTAATCAATTTATTTATAATTTTATTGATTTTTTTACATTTTGTCAGTCTAAACTGTAAATTCCATTCATATTTGTGAAGTTAAAGACAGTGCTTTATTGTTCATATTTATGTACTACCTACTTCCTTAAACTAGACTATATTTTTGGCAGGTGGCACATAATTTAGGCTCTAATAACTAATACATTTCTTTTATCAGACGCAAAGTTTTTAAAACTATTAAGACTTTGAAACTACAGTGTGAAGTACATAAGAGCAAGTTCGTGCGACCCAGTCGCGCATTTTAATTTTTTTGTGTATTAATAAACTAATAATTTTTCGGATTTCAAATATCACGGAAAGTTTATTTTATTTTACCCACCCTAATGTAGGTAAATAACAAGTAAAATACAACATGTCATACAAAAAAATTGTCAAGACCTCTTTTTAAATTGGGAATCTCTTATATTAGCCGTGTTTTTTTGGGAATCTATACATAGTACAGTAAGAAATTCCCAAAAAAACGCATCGGCAGTAACCTGGTTTTTATATTTCACGTTTGGCACTACCGAATAACAGCTGTCAGAATAATTTAAAAAAAAATACAAATAAAAGAAAGTTTGCTACAAATGAAAAGGAAAACAAAAAATAACTTGAGCCAAAAATTAATCATAGTTACATAAATTGGACAATTTTTCAGAAGATATGGTAAGAAAACATAGAAAAAGATATTCTTTCTTAAATAATTCATGAAATAATTGTAGATTTTGCGTGAACTGTTGGAGTCCATTGAAAGTGGAAACGAAGCTGAAACTCTTCGGCCCTCGCCGCATAAAAATCCAATAACGCTTCAGTTCTTTCTTTTGTCCAGTTCGTTCCAACCTTCCTACTGATAAGAATTGTTTAATCATATAATTTATATTAATTTCCTTTTTACCTTTTTCCTTTGTCAGACATTTCGGTTTCAGCAATAAAAATAAATTCTTCAGGAAAAGGCAGCGATAAACATATGTTTCAGGAAAGGGGTTTGTTCGTAGATTATGGTCGAAGACGTCATCGGCGATCATTTTTGTTAGATCATATAATGATTTTTTAACTGAATTCTATGTAGTTCTTCAATCAGAAGTGCATTTAAATGCATTTTTCTTTAAATCAAGTTTTAAAAAAACCGATAACGAATAAAATCAATTGATTTTTTTGGTTGAATCGAAAATGATAGATTGATTTTTTTGGTCAATGGAAACAGCCATGAAAAACACACAACTATTTTATAAACACAGCCATCGATATGCAAATGATAGTCAATCGCACCAACATCTGAAAACAAAACCATTAAAATTCCATTCGATACTCGAATAAACGTCACAAACCTATCCGCAGTAGGATTCTACTTCTGCTTTTATTGGCAGTAATTCTACTGTGGATGTTGTATTTGTAACTCGTGTAAAATCCTACTGTACTGTGAATAGCTTTTCCAAGAAAACACGACTATTGTCTGCAACTGAAGTAAAAAAAAAACAAATTTCTGAAAATTTCTTCACTGACGAATAAAAAACGGAGAAGTTAATATTTTCGTTTAGAAGAATAGAAAAGGAGGATTAAGTATAATATTGTTTTAAATGTCTTAATAATAAAATAAAAATAAAATCAGATATGTGTAAGAAAAATTTCACATTCGTGTAGTATTTGAAGTAAGGCTGAGCTGAGCATTCTAAGTGGAGCGAGTATTACGGTGAAACTAGGCGTGTTTTATTGGGAAAGCTATCCGTTGTATAGTACGATTTTACAGCCATTACAAATACAACATCGCCAGTAGGATTACGGCCGATAAAAGCTAAAGTGGAATCTTACTGTGGGTGTATTTTTTTTTTTATTTCAAATCATTCTGACAGGTGTTCAATAGCACCAAATGTGAAATATAAAAACACGGTTCTGCCGATGCGTTTTTTTGGGAATGTCTTACTGTACTATATATAGATTCCCAAAAAAAAAAACACGCCTACTGTTTGAGAGTTATAATAACTGGCTATAGTTTATTAGAACGCACTATTTAAAAAAAGTAACGATCAGTAACAGTAATTTAGGTAAAAGATGTTTCCGAAATTGATCTGTATTCTAAAAAATTAGATAAAAGAAATCAGAAATATATATGGGAATGCTACTCTACATTCAGGCGTGTGTTTTTTTTAACTTTATATATTATTTCTAAATTGCTTCGTGTGACTTTTAATTTTATAAGTGTTTTTTCTTGGTTCTCATCATTATTTCAGATCATAATCTAATGATATGGAATGTAAAATAAAATATAGTTATTGTGAAAAAAAGTTTCAATTATATTACACGTGTGGTAAATTTAACAACATGTTGCTGTTTGATTTAAAAGCAATGAATTGATTTATTTAGTGTTTTAATGGACAATATTGTAAACCTGCTCAAATTGAAGCTGGAGCAATGTGAATTATTTTTTTTCTTTATTCTTCTTTTAAATTGTAGGTACCTATATATAGTCTACGATCATATGTTTGTTTCTATTGGTATAAAAATAAAAATAGAAAAAAAAAACAGAAACAAAAACCAAAGTCACGTGAAGTGATTGATCGGAAATTAAAAATTCAACCATTCAACGTTATGCAAATATATCACTATACACTACAACATGTTGAGTATAAGTCAAGTCAGCAAGTCAGATGGTTAGATTGACTTGACAGTGGTAGGTTGAGTTGTGCGGTGGAAGGTTCGCTGCCTTTTTTTTGCAAACTTTATAAACGTGAAAGTTAAAGACTTATTTACATCAGATGTGCATTATAAAAAAAAATCTAATGGTAAATGGATTTGGTTTTCAATTATAAACCGAACTATTACTCTTATAAAAATATATACAGTGTAAACTCCTGCTTCGGTTTATTGTGATAAGTTGATATTTAAATTTAAATATAATATGTATTTATGTTTCTTCAAATAAACATAACACTTTTCTTCAGAAAAGCTCATTATTAATTAAAAACAAATGCTTTATCTCAAACAAATGTGGCTCCTGTTTCTATTTTTATACCTAATCACTTTTTACTACAGAAGTCGTCAACTATTTGAAAAAAGTACCACGAGTTATGATGTGTAGGTATACATTTTGTACGAGTAGGCAAATGTCTATAGTTTTTTTTTTTTTTTTTTAGTTTTGAAATTTGTTCGTTGTATCATATATATTATGTAAAAACTATTTTTAACAAAATAATAAAGTGAATAAAATCTACAAAAAAATATGACGAATAAATGACAGATAAAATTCTTAAATAGAGGTTTTTATATAAAGTGCCTATGCCTAATGATTCAGAGTAATTAATTAGGTCATGATTTTTTAAAACAAACATTTAAATATAAAACCTTGTTCATACAAAAGAGGTAACTTTTTATTAAAAAAAAAATAAGGTGTTATTAGCTTGAAACACTAACAAAACA
This sequence comes from Epistrophe eligans, assembly GCA_951394125.1. NCBI lineage: Eukaryota > Metazoa > Arthropoda > Insecta > Diptera > Syrphidae > Epistrophe > Epistrophe eligans. Next base: position 82,017,913 of record OX596029.1, read on the forward strand.
AAAAATGCACCATTGGGTCGCATGAACTTGCTCTTATGTGCGATCAATACAAAATTTGTTTCTTTTAAAATTCAAATTTATTAGAAGCTCTTGTGTAAAAAATTTGATTAAAATCGGTTCAACAGATAGTGAGATAGTCGAAAATTAAAAAAAAAATGTTTCTATGGGTAGTGCCATTTATAACCATTTTTCGGAATTTTTTTTTTAATGATAGTCTTTTTCTAAAAAAATTAGGTGCTGGATTTTTTTTCAGTTGTGGGCACGTTTTTGAGAAAAATAAGATTTTCACTTAAAAAAAATTCAAAAAAATGTTTGGGGGGAATGCCCAAAAAACGCTATAGGTACCAAGTTTAAAGAAAATCGATTCACTCGTTTAGGCTACAGCCGAAAAGACAGACAGAATTGCGAGACCCACTTTTTTCGACTTCGCTATCATCGTAATGTCAACTTTGATCAAAATCTCGAGTTCGATTTTTTTTACGAATCCATAACTTGCCTTATTGTACCCATAGTTTCTTATGGGTATTCTAGAGAGAGCTTTCAAAAAGGTATAACATCACATTAAAAAACCAAATAAAATCGCAATAAAATCTGGGTTACGTCAAACAGCAAATTATTTGATAATAATTTTGGAAGTAAGAATTTTTACATTGATCAAGCCGAGCAATTTTATCAATAAAATTTATGAAATCAATTAATAAAATACTTTTAGATCTTTTATTTTATCGCTAAATATAAACTGAATTTTTTTCTTGCATATCAGTTATTTGAAATTCATTATGGTACTTATATGACTTTGCAAATTTTTAAAATATTTCATCACATTGTGGTGACAAAATAAAAAAATCAATTTCTAGTTTAGGTACACCACCTCGATTAGTTTTTTGTTTGGCCGATAGATTATATCTAATTGTTTTTGCACGAAAAAATAGGCTAATGTTGTCTTACCTCTCCCTCTTTATATCTAGATATTAACCCACTCAATCAAAAGTGATAGTTCATCGAAATTTTTGCCAATTTTTTTTTTATATTCAACACTCATCGGAAATGACCAGGTAAACTTTAATGTTCTTTTTCTTTTTTGGAAAAAATTTTGCTATCGATTTTTTGAAGATAAGAACTTATGTATAATTAGTTTAAATTTTTCATATTTAATTAATGAATTATAATGAAAAATAATACTTAGTAGTTTTTGGAGAAATATAAATCCTCCAATTAAATAATTATTCCTTTTTCGTGACATTTAATTCTTAATTCAATATATTTGAATTCTATTTTTGTGGTCTTTCTTTCTTTATCTACTTTTTGATAGACGACGTTTCGTACTTGTTTAAGTACTTCTTCAGGTCTATTCTGTCCTAAAAATTATTTGAAAGAAGAATTGTGTTTTTATCTATTTTGTATATTTATGAAATTATATTTATTTTTTAAAATTTGAATATCTTGAAAAAGACGTTTCAAATTATTAAAATTTAAATATCAAAAAGTAGGTAAAGAAAGAAAGACCTGAAGCTCACAGAAATAGAATTGAAATATATTGAATTTTACAATTAAAGGTAAATTTAAAAAGAAGCACATTGCAATTTTATTGATTTCTGAATACCACTATTTTATAAAAATTAAAATGCAAAACCAGAAAATTTTTTAAAAATTCCTACGCTCAAAATTTGCTGCAGAATCAATCATCAATTTGTCTGTCACACCTTAAATTTCTTTTTTGTATCTTTTTTCCAATACTTATTAGGGTTAAAACTTCATTATAAATATCTAAAAAAAAAAACAAAATCCTATCATTATAATTAACAACATTGAAAAATAGACACTTCCTCTTGTATCTCCTATACAATGCCGTAGCCAGGATTTTGGTTCGGGGGGGGCTTGCTTCCAAATTTTACGAGGAATTCTTTAAACAAAAAACTATATAATTCCAATTTATTGATTTATATTAGTTTTTAAATTTAAAAAATCCATGGCGTAACAAAAATATCAGGTACCTCAAAATTCAAAGTTCGTAAAAAGTGACCCGAACTAACCCCGAATTTCATTAGATATATTTTACTATAACTATGAGAGCTTATATATCTATTACGACGGGATCTGTGGTTGATTATCTATTTAAAAACAACTGTTTACTTACCACAATGGTCGCCATGTTTTGGTTTTTTTTTTTAAAAGAAGTAATGGAACTTTGGCGTTTCATTTTTCTTAAGGAATGACGAAAAACAAATATGTATTAGGTACCTACTACAATACTTCGAAAAATATTTTCCGCAATCTGAAAGTTATTTTAAATCATATATGCATTTGTAACGCGCATATCACTATTTCTATTTAGGTATTTGTGGTTTGTATTATTCTGAGGTCATATATATAACTTATTGTTACTTTTATTTTGCAATTTTTTGGCAATCAATAACTGAAGTCGTTAACTGAACCAAAATCAATTAAACTGAAGGTACCTAGAATATTCTCATTTTAATAGCTTTTAAAATTAAATTAAATACCTAAATAGTCTCCTAAATTCAATACAAAATTGTATGCATACCTAAATAGTCTAAATAGTGTTTTCAAGTAGTTGAGAGCTTCAAATAAACTATGCCTACCTGCATAGTCCCCTTATTTTTATAGATTTGAATTTAGTATATTAGAAAGTTTTAGTTTTTATTTTAGACTTTCGGGGGGGGCTTCAGCCCCTCAAGCCCCCTTCTGGCTACGTGCCTGCTCCTATAATAAGATAATAATCATTATCAAGAGGTCTAACCTTTAATTACAAGATAAAGCATTGAAGCGTAGCAATCAAAATTTGTGCTTTTACTCTACCGCCCACCCACTTAGCTATATAGATAGAATGATGTCAACTTTTTGTATTTTAGTTATATAATTTGAACCTTTTCGGTTTTAATTTCAATGTCAATGCTTGTGCTATGAACATCAGGGTGTTCGTTATTATTTTTTGCAAATTCAATATTTTTTTCTCAGACACCATTGAATAAAAAGGTTTTGTATGAAGCACGAGTTCATTAATCTGTGCCTCTATAATGACATTCTTATCCCAGAAAAATTTATATGGGAGTTTTAAGTATTTACGTTTTATTATTTGTAAAAAGAAAAATCGAAAACAAATGGGTTTCGTCATACTATCCGTTCGGTCTGCCTGTATACGTCTTCTGTGTCTGTGCGCCTATTAACTACTATAATATAAGCTAGAGCCTAAACTAGTAGATCGATTTACTGCAAATTTTTGTGTGATTCCATTTTTGTGTGATTTTTGAAAAATTCGAATTTTTGTTTCAACTCAAAAAATAAAAATATTATTTTTCTCAAAAATGTGACCACACAAAGAAGTAAGTGATTTTTTTTTTTAAAAGGCTACCATTTTATAAAAAAAAAAAATAAATCCGGAAAATGGTAATAAATGGTACCTCCCATTTTTCGATTTTCTCAAAAACGACTGAACTGATTTTCACAACTTTTTTTTATAGGAAAATGTTTTAAAAAGTATTATTAGACAAAAATTTTAAATTTTGTTTTTGATTTTTTAAAAAAGTTCCAACATTTTTTTTTAGTATTTAAAAATTCGATTTTTATTAAACTTAACACATAGTAGTTTTTTAATATTATTTAATAGATTATAAATAAAAATTATTCTTATAACCAAAAATAATTGTTCCTTCCAAATAAATGTTTAAAAACCGGTAAGGAAAATCTCATTGTTCTTAAAAACGACTACTACGATTTTGATTAAAATTTGTGTATGAGCTAAAATTAGTACGATTAACCACAAATAATACCCCAAATATTCATTCATTCAACCACATTATTGGGAAAAAATTTTATCTATCGATAAAAAATTATATCTCTCAAGAAATTGATCCTATTTTAATGAAATATTTTACATAAGAGCTTCTAATAAGTTTAAATAATTTGCATTATTTTCAAAAAAAAAACTAATTTTAGATTTAAAAAAAAATCAAAACTATTTTTTGAAAAGTCGATATTTCAAAAATGGTTACCTATACATGATTTATTTTCAAAATAAATTTTTTTAACCTCCTATTAATACTTAATACTAAGAAATGGCTTACCAACTTTTTTTTTTCTTAAAAATGTTTTTAAAATTTTATATATGAAAAATATTTTTTTTTTTAAAACCGCTCCAACTATTTTTAAAATTTTTTTCTTATAAATTGAGATTTGTGTAAGAAATCAGATGGTGTGCATCGCATTGGTGTCAAAATAATTTCAGAAGTTGTTTAATCAATTTATTTCTAATTAGATTTGATTCTTCAGTCTAAAGTCTAAGTTCCATGCATATGATGCAACACGGTGTTATATTCTTCATATTTTTATGTACTCACATAACACTACCTTAATCTAAACTATGTTTTTGGCAAGCAGCATAAAATATAGACACCCATTTCTTTTATTTAATTAGAACTATTCAAACTTTAAAACCACAGTGTGATCGCACATAAGAGCAAGTTCTTGTGACCCAGTCGTGCATTTTATTTGTTTTTATATTATTTTTTTTTAAATCAGCTATTCCTTAACAGTAGAAAAAGTTGCTGTTTTAGGTAACGTTGTATTTGAAAAAAAAAAAAAAATAACCTTGAGGTATATTGAGGATTGGTCCAAAAATCACCAGCTGCCACATTTAAATAAATTTACAATCCAGCATCTTAAGCTATAGAATTTCAGGAACGACTATTTTCGTCTTCACTATCATCATAGTGTTAAGTTTAATCACAATTATATCGGAAGTAAGAATTATTAATATATTTCATACATTTTATGGAAAATTTTAATCTTTTCAAAGATACACCCTCTTCAGAAAATCCCATGAATTATATTTCTATTCTCATTTTAAATTCATTATTATTGGTCTCTCACAACTTAATACCCAGCCCAAAAATATAACAATTACGTATATTTAACAACCAGCTAAAAAGTAGTTAGGTAAGTTAGATTATGTATTGTACGTGCTTTGTTCAAATTTCAAACTTCTAAAAGAATTAAATGTTATGTATGATTTTTTTTTCCTACAAATTTAATTGCTCAGCCAACCAGAAAACATAATAATGTCATGAATAAAGATAAGTTTTTTTTTTAATATTTAATATTAACATAAAAGTTCAGCAAAACTTATTTCAAACAAACAATTCAAAATGCCAAAAGATGTTATTATTTGTTATTTTATCTTTGAGTGGGGATGATGTTTTGTTTGCCTACATAGTTGGTACAAATAAGGTGCCGAAGGTCCTTTCTTGGAATTAAAAATATTTTTTTTTTAAATTCCAGAAACAAGCTTATTGATGACATAGATAGAATTTTCCAAAATGCCTAAACAAGAGAAAAGTGATATTGAGGCAACTCTTGAAACAGGTCATAGAGGAAGTAGAAAAAATAATGTACAAATAATCCGACACAAAAAACCAGCTAAAACGAAAAGTAAAATGGAAAATAAATTAGATGATGGGAATTTTATTCCACCAGATGGTGGATGGGGATGGATGGTGGCAACTGCTGCAGGAATAATTCTTGTAAGTTTCATTATTTTACCTTTTAAAGTTGTATTTAAAATTGATTTCTCTGTTTTTTTTTTTATCAGCTAAGTTCAACTCCAATTCTTCATCAATTTGGTATTATATTCAGAAAACAATTCACCGATTTCAAATGGAGTAGTTCACAGATAGTGACATTGATTAATGCACAACAAGCTGCATCAGCTCTCATAGGTAATAAAAATACTAAATCATTTTTTATTTTTTGGTAATTCACTTTCAAGAAGTCTGTATAAAATTAAAAACTTAAAAAATAGCATCAATATCGGAACCAGGGCAGTGCCGTGTTTTCCATATGTGCAAAATGTGCATTCGTACAGGGCGGCATTATATGGTTGAATTTTTGGAATTCTATAAGAAGTGTAAAGAGTTTTGAAAAACATACTTTTACTCACAAAATTTCAACATAATTTTATAAATTTAGTACACAAACTTTAACCTTTAAATATTATGTTGTATTTTTATAATTGGTCTAAAATGCGTTTCGTGTAGAAAAAAAAAAAAAACAATTTGGACGCGATCCACGCATAGAGGTCGATTTTTTTTCTGCGCCAAAGCCAATGGTGAAATACTTGGTAGGGCGCCATTTAGTTTTTTGTTTTTTTTTTTTTTAATAATTATTTTCCAGAATTTTGGAACAAAAATGTTCAATTTCGATATCTAAAAATTTAGAAAGCTGAATTTATAGAATTATAAACTTAAAAAAAAAATACTTTAACTGATAAAACTTCAACGTAAATTTAAAAATGTAGTACAAAAACTTTAACCTTAATATATTTGTTGTTTTTTGTTTAAAAAAAAAAATAATAAACTTAAAAACAATTTTTTTTTTTTTTTATTTCAGCAATTTTCAGTGGTCCACTGTATCAAAATTTTTCCTACCGTCAAGTGAGCTTCTTTGGTGCCATTTTGATTTTTCTTGGCTTAATAGCGACATTATTTTCTAAAACTTACATCTTTTACTTTTTGTCAGTAACATTTTTGTATGGTAAATTGGATGATTTTTTTTTTAACACCAAAATTCTATTATAATCTTCTATTTTTTCTCTTCCACTTAAGGTTTTGGCAAAGGCTTCATATTTTCCGCTTCAACTCTTACAATCAATGCTTATTTCGATACAAAACGAAGATCAGCTATGAATCTAATGACGACCATAGCCGGTTTGGGTCCAATGTTTCTGCCATTCGTTTCAACTTTACTTATGATTCAATATGGCGTTACTGGAACTGTTCTCTTCTATGCTGGATTTTCTCTTCATAATTTTCTTTGTGCATATATCTTTCAGCCTGTTCAAAAACATGCGAAGAAATTAAAAGGAGAAAGAATTGCTGAAAATCTACAAATGTTACAACTCGAATCTCGAGATAATGATAAATTGAATGGCTCAAAACTAACGTCAGTCTCGAACGATCTCAATGAACAAACGTTAACAAACGCGGAGAAGATTGAAAGCTCCGCCCCATATACCTTGGTTATTACAAATAATGATCCCAATCGAGCTTCAGGGATGGTAAATGCCTCGCCAGAAGAGATGCAATTTCTGCAAAAACCTCGAGAAGAATTCGACAAAGACTTCGATCATCTAAATAAGTCATCATCTACACGAAACAGGATCGTAGATTACCTGCATTTGGATCTGCTCAAAGACTTCACTTATTTTAACTTAGCTCTGGGTCTAACTGTGATCGAATTTACAGAAAATAATTTTGCGTCAGTATTGCCATTTATTCTAACCGAATTCGGATTAAGTAACATCGAACTTGCCATGTGCATGGGAATTCTTGGATATTGTGATATGATTATGAAATTTTTAATTCCACATACTGTGGCGAAATTGAAGTGTGACAAACGAGTAATTATGATCGTAAGTTGTATGTTTATTTGTGCAGCACGTGTTGTGGTCGGACAAAGCCGCAAAGTTCCAATTGCTTTGGTGTGCTTTGGTGTGATGGGAACTAATAAGGCAATAAGAGTGGCATATGGCAGTATGATTTTACCAGGTTATGTTGCACCGAAGAGACTTGCAGATGCCATTGCATTGGAAAGAACTATCATGGGAGTATTTTCTTTGTTGGCAGCACCGGTTATTGGTGAGTGAAAAATAAAAAAAAAACTGCAAGAACTGATTGAACTAATTTAATTAATTAATGGTTTTTTTTTTGGCAGGTCTCATACCCGATGCCACAAGTTATGGATTCTTTGTTTTAAGCATGAATGGAATGTGTGTTATTGTTGCTCTATTGTGGTTTGGTGAAGATCTCATAAGGTGGTGTTTAGGAAAATTGCCTCAGAAATCACCATCAGAAGGACAATCAAAAGCTGTCCAAATATGAATTTAGTAGACATCTTAAGTGTAAATATAATTCCATAGGCTTGAAAAATGTGTATTTCAATTTAAGACTGAGCACAATCTCAACTAAATTTCATTTTTTTTTTAAAGAAATCAATGAGTATGTGTATGGGTTTTAATAACAAAACCAAAAAAAAAATATTAAAAATCTTTAAGATCAGAAAATAGCCAAGTCATAAAAGGTCAATGGGTTTTATTAATTACTGTTCAGAAATTGTTTACTTATATGAATTATTACATTTTTTTAAGGCCATCATAAAATGTAAACAAATTTATCACTGACTAATTATTTAAATTAATGGAAAATTTATGACAATTTTTTGATCTTTTAGATGGTTTAATTTTTTCGTTTTTAATTTATAGCTTTTTTTTTTATTTTAAATTACTTACAGAAATATATATTGGTGCAGATATCAGAAATACTCACTCCATGAGCATCTCGTGAGTGTTCAATATGGAATGAGCATTTAAAAGAAGCTTTCGCTCATGAGTTTTAAAAGCTATGAACATTTTTATTTTTGCTTACGCTCTCGCGCATGAGCATTCCCGAAATATGTGAGATTGTGAGACTCGTAAAATAATACCTGACACCATCTAAATCTTAAACGAATAATAATGATAAATAAATGACTCGCCGTATTGTGATATGATGGAAAATCAATTCAAGTTGTTTAAAATTAATCGACTGTGATTATTTAATCGATGATAAAACAATAGACAACGCATGATAAAAATAATTAGTTATACTAATTCAATTCGAAGATTGTCAATTTAGAGTTTATGTATTTTGTTTTTATCAGCAATGTTATTAAAAATTAAATTAGTCACTTAATCTCTACGGTATATTTTTTATGAAATGATTGTAGTTATTAAGACATTTAAGTAATGGTTTGGCAGGGTTGGCCGAACTACACTACATTTTCTATATCATTATAATTACCTAAGCGTATTTTATTGAATAAACTTACACGCCTCTTTTACAAAAATTTGCTACATCTCCTAAATACAAAGTAAATACAAAAAAAAAATAATACAATTTCAGTAAAAAACTGAACAGTTAAAAATTTAAACTTCAAAGTGACAGCTAAGAGATCATTTGACATTTTGAAAATACGTCTGCTGAAAGAGTTTCCACAAAGAACGGGGAATTCTGTAACGATATTTACTAGACGTACTTGTAGGCACGGTTTCTCCATTTCCTCCTGTTTTTCAAAAAACACCACGAAAATGGTGTTTTTATGAGACTTGTGTTTGTGATTTTTAACCTAAAAATCATATTGGCGCCTTTGTTTTTTTTTTTTCAATAGATATCCAGTTAAGAAGGGTTCTTCTTCTTCTTGGTCTCAACTTTCAATAAAAAAAAGGCAGCATATTGAAATGTTCCTATACGTGTCATACATATATGTACAGTGAAATCTCTCTTAAATGGACAGCCACGGGACTGGACTTTTTTGTCCATATGAGAGACGGAAATTTTTTAAAAAAATTAAAATTTTTAAAAGAACAAAACATTATTTTATTTTATTAATTTAATTAAATAACTAAGCATTCACACCTGGTTAGCCCTTTCTTGAAACAAAAAAAAAACTTAATTTCTGAAGCTAGGAGCGTCAGAACTAAATGTAACGCAGCAAAAAAACAAACTATTCTCTGCGCCTGCTGCCAAAACAATTAAACTTACCCATTGACCACCTTTTTTTAAAATGCAAATCTATGTCTACAAGATAAAGCTTCAAGAGTATATGTTCTATCGTTCTATGATGCCGTTAATCAAGCAGATAGTGTTAGTGCCTGTCGACTTGCATCCATTCATTTTAGCATACACATACATAAATTGAATGCAAGAGCACAGAACACTGTCGTGATTTTACCGTACAATGTTTGTGTATCTTTATCGAGTACCGACAACTGGTTGTAGAATGTGTACGCGCCACGCGCCTGCTGTGAAACAGTTTCACAAATACTTGCATGAGTTTGCAATGAAACCCAAAGAATACATGCGTAAAGAAAAGAACAATGTCCACTTAATAGAATTGTCCACTTAAGAGAAAAAAAAACTCAAACAAAATCATAGAAGCCAAACATTACACTTAATATTGTCCGCTTAATGGAATTGTCCACATAAGAATGGTGTCCGTTAAGAGGGAGTTCACTGTATATACATAAGTATGATCTATTAATACTTAAAGAATTACGTGAGCCAGTCGCCAGTAAATTTTATTTGCTGAAATAACACGTTCAGTCAATTTTGAGCAACTGTAAAATATCTATAAATTCAACATAATAATAATGTACCTACATATACACCTAAAATACTTTGTAGCATGTTCGGTAGGGTTTTTAAGTAGTGTCAGACCATTTCTTTGAAGAATCGCTCAATGTAATTTTTCTACACCGCAAGGCAGAGCTTAGCATACCACGTTGTTGTTTTAAATAAAGAAAACTGAAAATTAATAATTTTAAATCTGGAGTTTGTGGAATTTTTTTTTTTGTTGCAATTGACAGAGAAACTGTGTACATTTATTTTATCCTTTTCCAGGTTCCAAGCGTTCATTCCTGAATTAAAAAAAAAAAATCATCGATCGTCTATAACTGAAATGTGACGAATTTTATGATTTTTACTTTGTATATACTTCGCTTTGTTCCTATATATTCTTCCGAATCCAATTTAATGCTTTTAAGTATTTTTTTAAACAACAACTTTACTATTATTGGTTTTTTTCTTTTGAGGTTGCGAGTGTACCGGGTGGGCGAAATACATGTTTCTTTTTAATAATCCAATAAAATGAACAAAATTAAACTTTATCCTTGTATTATGGCTTTATTATAGTAAGAGCAAACATTGCCATTAATTATATGGAACACAACATCGTTTAAGTAGCGCATTCTGTCACTCTAATTTTCCAAGACCTTATTGATGGTTTTGGGCTGTAGCTCACGGATTGCTTGGATGATATTAGTACTTGAATCGTTTCCGAATTGTTGGCATAACATAGGTATTTCAGGGTTCCCCACAGAAAAAAACTCCAAAGGGGTCAAATCGCAGCTTCGAGGAAGCCAATTGACATCGCCAAGACGGCTGATGACACGATTTGGGAATTTGGTGAGCAAAAGATCGATTGTGACATGGGCTGTGTGGCATGGCGGGCCAACCTGCATGAACCAGAGGTCGTCCAAGTCCATGTCTTCAATTTCATTTAAAAAAAAAGTCGGTTAACATGGCTCTGTAACGCCCACCGTTGACCAAAACGGCTACAGCAGTCACATTCTCGTCTATGCGCACCGTATACGACGATGCGATGGGGACCATGAGTGTTGTCCACTAGCATACCAGTCTCACGAACTTTATGCACAAACTTGCGTAAAGCAGTCGCGTCGCGATGGGTGCTTCATTTTGGCCAAAACTTCTTTTCAAAAAACGCACTGTTTGGGCTACTCACAGCACTCACTTTGGAAATAAGTTTTCAATATTTCCCAGCGTTATTCAAGCGTAAAGCAACTCATTTCGTTCCGCGGAGGTAGTCAGCAGACTTTCTGTCAAGATTTTGAGTGGGAAACAGCTGTCAGTATCAAAATAACTTATAATTTAAAAAGAAACCACTAGATGGCCCACCCATTACTCATTTACATATATTCCCACTTCAGCTTTTCAGCTGGCGCAATTTCAGTTTTAAACAGTTTTAAAAGCTATATGTAAAATTCAGAGTTACCACAATACAATATTACCATGGGGGATTTTTTTTTTGAGTGGGATTCCGGGATACATTTTTTTTTAAAAGGACATATTATTTTTTAACACCATTTTAGCTCCACAAAATGTTAAATTTGTTTTAAAACAAACACAAAAAACGAAACAATGAAAGGAAGAGCTTTGTTCTGAATCTTATTCAGGAAAAGTTTGGCCTCCAATTCAAAATTGGGTAGGTACCTATGTATGTTTAGATATAAATACCTCTGGTTTTTTTTTTTTTTTAAATGTCAAACATTTTTTTAAATTTTATCCATATTTGTTTTTAAAAGGACACATTTTTTTTTATTCGAAGGGATTCATAAATAATTTGGCCTGCGGTAACACTGATAAAATTGTAAATTATCTGCCTGCAATTTGAAATCTCGAATACACAATTACAGCATTTAATTTATTTTTGCAACGTAATTATTTATGGGATGCTGTAATTTTTCACCAATTTTTGATAAAAATATTTTTTCGCGGCTATTTTTCTCACAAAAAATTTGTTCTTTGTGACTTTAAAAGTCACTTTGATGCCATTGAAATAATGGGCGTAAAATTTTAAATAGTCTGATGTTAAGGTATAAGGATGATACTACTAAATAATTTACTTAACTTTAAAGCTCTTTACTAAAATGTTCTTATAGTTTTAAACATTTGTAACTATACTTAACCTTATTAACTTTACTAAACTTCATCTGAACACGCCTAAGAAAGTGACAGTTCATGCAAACAAGTAAGCGAACATACCATTTTCACATTTTTAATTGTCAAACTGACATTTGGAATTAGTATGATGCTAAAAAGTTAAAATAGACATTAAGTGATTTAAACTTTAATATAAAATGTTAAAAATATAGCACAGTGCTTACCCGTTTAAAATTAGGAAAATGTTGTTTTTTACTAAGCATATTAGTAAAAATGCTTTAAAATCGTACTAAATCATTTAAAATTTTGGAAAAGACTCACAAATTAAAAATTCGCAAAAAAATTCTGGGGCAGAAATTCATTTATACATAGATGACATTTTGTAGTGTCTCGTTTTCTGTCAAGCTCTTTTAAAACAACATTCTAATTTTTAACTTCCCATTGGAAGTAATTGTAATTGGTTTGTGATTTGTCCAATTAAAAATTAAGACATATCTGGAAATTTTAAGGTCCCAACAAATTCAAATCCATGGTTTTTAGATAGATGGTGTGTGTACATACATATATGTGATACGTAGGTTCGTTCATTCCTACGTTCTTACATTCATAAGCTCATAATATCTTTTTTCGTTAAACATATCTTGAGAACGAATAAATTTTATTATAACGATAACAACGTTATAAAGGCAAAAAGGGCTATCAATAAAATTAATTAGCGTTTAAATGGCATTAATTGTCTCGTCTCGAATATCTTGAACACAAATAATGCTATCTACTTCGTCTTAATTTTATTCTACACACAAAAATGTAGTACATAATGATGAATTGATAAGAATAAAAAAAATATACAAAAAATGTTATGATACAAAAAAACTCCAAGAATTTGTTAAATTGTTAAAATTCTTGAGAAAAATAAAAAAAAAAAATACTGATACTGATATCTCGGAAGCATATGCTATGCATATTGAAAATGTTATAAAGTTTTCGAAAATCTTGAATTGGGGTTTTTTATATAACAAAATAACATAAGAGGTTTCCTTATTTCCAAGGGCACCAATTGGAAATTACCACCAGTCTTTTTTTTTTTTAATGGGAATGAGAACGCACTTGTTGAACTAAGTAATAAAAATGCTAGAATATGGATAGGTATACATATGCGAGTTTCTAAAGGTTCTCAATTTTTTTTTTCTCATAAGCAAACACATTTCTATAGTTACTCATTATACTCAAGAGTCCGGTTATGAGAGATTTCATTATATATCACCAAATAGTTGATTATTAAATTTCAATTATGTCTTTATCTTAATTACCTAAAATGATCATAATATACTTTTAAAATCTTTTCATATTTAAATTGAAGTCGTAAATAAAATCAATTCGCAAAATTATCTATATTGCAGAACACTCAGTTATATGTATAAGTAAATTAAACAAAAATTATTGTAGAGTAAATATAAAAATCATAAAATAGAATGTGTGTGTTAAATTTTTTATTTGACATATGCAAATAAAAGTACCTAAATGTTTTTGTTCTTTTTCTCATTTCTATCTTTGATGGATACTTACATCAGATTTTAAATTAAAAAAAAAAATTAGCATTGCGGTAGATATATATAAAAAAATAAAAATTAAACAAACAGGTATAGGTAAGGTATTTCATTAACATTATATATGGACAGGAAACAAGTCATCTTTTGATTTTTATTTAATAGCACTAGCAAATTTATTATAGAAAACACAAAAAAAAAAAACACTTTTAAATATGACAATAATTACTATCTCTTTTTTTTTTTTGAATTTATTGAAGCACTAACTGAAAACTACATTTAAAAACTGTGAAGTCACTCTCATACTTATTGAAAATGTTATCAATAGACAATAGAAATATATACTTATTTCCTGTGACATATGTACCTATAAGTATAGGTTACATTTTTACACAAATATATTATAATCATACATAAAATTTTCTAGTCTAGTTATTTAGCAAAAAAAAAAAAATTAAAAAAAAATATTATATTACAGAAACTCAATCTGCTTTAAAATATGTAGATGTTTTGTATCTTTTACTTGCGTGAATTAATTTCAAATGATTAAAATGCTTGTCACCAATACGGAACATAACACAAAAAACATCACTCATTTAGCACACCTTCAATATAATAATTATTGCGATGAAAGAAACACTGACTACGCCAACGCCGCCGCCGCCGCCACCGATACAGATAGCTATTGATACCAATTATATGCAGATTGAAGTATCTGTCAGATACACTTAAAGTTTTGCATTGATTAGAAAAGGTATATTTTTTTTTTCTTTTTATAAAAAAAAAAATCAGCTTATGTAACCACTTGACACTTAGGTATAGGTACAATATGAAAATATGGATTTTTATTATAAAACGCACCTTTATTATTTTAATTAGAAAATATAATAAAATAGGGCAAAACTGCTTATAGGCATCTGCTCGTATATGCGATGCTTTCTAATATTGAACTTGAACTTTATTTGCACTTGAAAACAACAAACGTTCTATGACTATTATTCTCGTCGTATATTAACTTGCGGCATAAGAAAAACTAAATACGAATATGTGAGAACTTTTATCAAATCGCGTCCGATCCGCTACAATGAAAATTCAATACTGATAATGTCTGATTCAAGCAGAATGACATTAAAAAAAAAATAAAATATAAATAAAAAGAAAAAGAAAAATACACAGTAAAATTGTACCTATGTACATATTATTATAGATATACAACATTTATTTATTTATTTTTTTTTTTTTTTTAATCGAATACAACTCTTTTCCTTCATCAAGCAGCTTTTTACAAATTGCTATCTTCTGTATATTGAATTCAGCGAATTTTCGTGACGTAATTGATATTACGCTTTCAGATTTGTTGTTGTTCAAACATTTTTTTTCGTTTTGTATATTTGTTTATTATAGAGTTTTAGTATTTAATTTAGTTCGATGTCTGAAGTAAAAAGATCGTATATTTTTAAATTAAACAATTTTATTAATATATCAGTGGCGGCAGAACACGATGGCGGCAGCGGAGGCGGCGGCAACGGCAGCGTGGCTATGTTTCTATGATAATATTAGCAATAGTGAGGTAAAGGGGGGGATAGTTTTTTTTTTTTGCAATGTTTCATTCATAAACAATTAATTTATTTATTTATGCTAAACAAACACACTGTTACCACTTTGGTATATTTTCTATTTAACTTATTGGGTAGGTATTTTAAATTGGTCAACAGTGGAAGTTTTATAAATATGTGGCATCGGAATCATATACGCAATCTATTTGCAAAACAAAATTTGTACTATCTTAAAGGTCAATAAAATTGATCTAAAAATAATCAGTAAAATTCAGTTATTTGTCAATCATAATTTTCTTATGTAAAAATTATTAAATTTATGTTCAAGGTCATATATTGCTAACAATTCTAAAATGATTCAGCATTATTAGCACCTCATTTCTAAAGCTTGAAAGTTAATTTTATGATTCTTAAAATTCAACTGGTTTCAGAATTTTTTTATGTTTAACCTGTATCATAAAAAAAAACTTTAAAAATTCATAAAAAACTTTAATGATCGACCAATTAAAAATAAATCAAATGGTATACATATATGTAGGTACTTGTTTTATTTTTTTTTTTAATTTTACGAATGAGTTAGGTACTAATAATTCTATTTACTTAAATTCATGACCTTAAGCAAAATTCCTTAAAAATTCTTTGAAAAAATCATGGGCTAACTATAATTACTGATTGGTTATATTTATTGACCTCTCAAATGACATAAATTTTGAACTGAAAAATCCCACAAATAAAGTCCTAAATTTACTACATCTTCACCTTACGTTTACCTTGAAAAAAAAATAAATATAAATTCATGACAAACATGAAAGTGACTTAAGAAAATGCCAATTTATAACAGTTGTTTTTACGGCCCGGAGGAGGTCTAAGGGCCATCTCCCAGTGGGCATACTTTAGAGAACTAGAGTTTTTTTAAGACAAGCGAAATGCGTTAATGCACATTCACTTTTAATGTCGGTAAACTATCATGAATTTGCATTTGTATAGGGTTTTTTTTTTTAGAGGTATAGAACTTTGGAATGGAATAAAACAAAGATGATTTTTTTAAATTGACATAAAATTTACTTTATTCGAAAGATAATGTTGTCCTCCAAGTGGTCAATCGTTTCGGGCTTATCGGCGTAGACTAGCTTCACATATCCCACAGAAAATAGTCAAGCGGCGTTAAATAGCACGATCTTGGAGGACAATTCACGGGTCCGTAACGTAAAACTATGCGGTTACCAAACGTTTACTTCAATAAATCAATTATGGCACGAGCTGTGTGACATGTTGCGCCGTCTTTTTGAAACCACAGCTCCTGCACATCATGTGGTTGTTCAATTGATGAACGAAAAAGTCAGTAATCATGGCTCTATAGCGGTCACCATTGACTGTAACGTTCTGCCCAGCATCGTTTTTCAAGAAGTACGGACCAATTATTCCACCAACACCAACCCATAAAGCACACCAAACAGTCAGTTTTTGTGGATGTAACGATGTCTCAACATACACTTAAGGATTAACATCACTCCAAATACGGCAGTTTTGTTTATTGACGTATCCATTCAACCAAAAGTGAGCTTCATCGCTAAACAAAATTCGCTTATAAAAATTGGGATCAAGCGTTGTTCAGGCGTCTATTCATGTTGAAATACCAAACCCAAACCAAACTAAAAATAAATCACTTGACAGCTGACAAAATGGCCGCCAGTTAAAATAGTGTTACCAACTTAAAGTTATATACCTCTAAAAAAAACACCCGTTATAAAGTTTTTTTTAATAAATATACCTATAGCCCTTGCCATTTAGTTTTCGGAAAGTTTTTCATTTTTTTCTGCGAAATTCTTTTTTTTTGCATTTTTTTTGACCTACGAAAGAACTTAACAAATCAATACAAAAATAATTTTAATTTTAAGCAAATAACTAAAAAATTATCAATTTTTCATTAATTTTTTTTTTTCTCTGCCATTCCTTTTTCATATTCCTAGTCATCATCATTTGTGGCTGCCAACACGCATAAGAACAACGATTCTAAACGACATACCTACAGTTTTTCGTTCGGTAGGTTTATGTTGTTGTAATCCCTTGAGACAAAACAGCAGATGCAACAACAATCCAACGTATCTAAAAATTTTTGGAATAGGTGGATAGCCTATCTGACAGTTACTCGAACGCAAGGAATGACTTAAAATTTAGTTCAATGATTTTATTTAATTTTATTTCAATAAATGAACATGACGTTGCTGATAAGTTTTTTTTTTTTAATGCTCGCCAGAAAGCTAAAATGGTACTGATGGCATTTTATTAAAGTGATGGGCTTGTTTGTTGTGATAACTTTGGTAAGTCCCAACCCAATGCAGATTTTTTCGTTTAATTCTATATGGACTTGCAAAAACACACACTTATTATAGCGATATCGTAAAAACCATGTTCATTCTTTGGTGGTACGATTGCAAGATTTCACAAAATAATTAGTCCACTAAACGCAAGAATACAAATTTCAGAAATGACGTTAGAAATAAAAATTGTTTTGAATTTCAGGGGTAATGGTTTGACAGAGATATAGGGAACGAATTATAATATTTAGTAATACCTGTCATTCTGTCAACCTGACTTTTAACTTTAATACATCGCGATCGTTCGATCCAGTTAAACGTATAGGTAGGTACATACTAGATAAAAATTAATTAAATTATTTTCAGATTTTTGTTAATTGAACGAATCTACAATGAAATTTTTGACACATTGTGTTTGTGTGTTTTGACGTTTATAGAATATTTAGTTCCTACTGCCAACGGAAAGCTCTCTTTTGATACTCTAGCCAAACTCCAGTGGAATTTGACACTATATTAATAGTTTAACAGTTTAACAGTTTACAGTTTACGTCAAATCCCGATGGAGATTGGCTATGGTTACGATTTCAATGGATTTTAAAATTTCGACCTAAATGCTCTCTGTTGGAAGTTACAACTAAATACTAAAGCTACATATGTAGGTATTCCATTCTACAAAATACTTTGAAGTAAATGTTTCATCGCTTTTGGAAGTTTGTAGAAAGAGACAAAATACATATTTATATAATTTGTTATTTTTACCTTCCAATACATTATGTACAGTACATACATATAATTAAAAAATTCTAAAACTTATTTGGAGATAGATTTTTGTTGGAATTTTAGTAAAAAAAAATTTCGTTTGATTGGCAACCGCCGCTAAACGTGCTTCGGGTTTATAATTTGGGTTTTGAGTTTCTGAATCATCTACAACTTTAGCACGATTGCATAGTTGTTAACACAAATGAGGCGCTAGCCTTAGTAACAAAACAGATTCAATGAAAGATTTGCAAAAATAAAATAATAAAAAATAATTTTTTTTCTTCAAACAGTAAATTTTATGACGAATAATTAACATGTGGAATTGAACGGTATGTTGTATTTTTGTGGTCCTGACGTCATTGTTTGTTAAGATGAAAATAATTCTCATATATATAACTGTAGGTAGGTAGTATATGTTAGTATAAAGTATATAGATTTTTGTATTATTTGTATAACTGAAATATTGAAATGATAAATGAGTTGCATTGAAGGTCGACGGTAGCGGAGGCCAATGAATTATCCACTGGGATGCTATCTGTTATATTAATGGAACTTGAATCTACAAATAAAACAACTACACTTACAACATTTATGATTTATTAATTGAAATATTTCCTTTTTTAAGCTTATAGAGGAGACTAAATCCATTATTGTAATGGTGCAATTAAAGTCATATGGACTTTGATGAAGTTGTATGCAGATCAAGAAGAAACTAGTTTCTTGTTGGTTTAAACCAATTCAAGGCTTCGGATTAATATTGAACTTTAAAAACTTTGAATCAAGAAAATATATCTATAACAACCTACACAAGGTACTTAAATACATAGAGTGCAGCGGTGAAGTGAAGACTAATGAGTATATTTTTAGCTGCCATCACGTATCATAATTATACTGATTAATAAAACCCAAAATAATTTCGAATTTGAAATAATATAGATATACTTAGTAAAACAAAGGTGCTTGGAGGAGTACCTAAGATAATATAGCGTTTTTTAAATCCAAAAATCAATTCATTTATTTTCTTTTTAAAACCAGTTGTTTCAGTAAATAGTTTTAAAAAATTGAATTTTCAAACTTAAAATTAAAAAAAAAAAAAAAAGTATGATTGCCGGGACTCATGGTTAAGATGTGTAAATATCAAACTGAATATTCAAGTGCTGCTTTAACATCACAAAACGCGGCGAGTTCGAACTGTCAACACAATTTCAACCCAAACTCAACTCGATCTTTCGATTTAGTTTGAAGTACAAGGAAACGTACATAGATACCCAATATTGAACGTATCTAATTGACCAACTCTCACATCGAGTTTTGCTGTTCAAATTAAGGAAAATGGTATTTATTGATTTATTAAAGTGACTCCAATCTTATTTATTTGACAGATCTTATTCGGTACTCTTCAACGATTGCGAATCAAATAAGTTTAAGGTGAAATCTGGAATACCACAGGATAGTCATTAAGGGTCCATTCTTTTTATTTTATTTATCAATGATTTACCTTCTGTTCTGAAGTATTCAAAGTGCCTCATTTATGCGGACGATGTTACAATCCTCAAAACTATCCGCAACACCCGCGATTGTGAAGAGTTGTAGTGTGATCTTAATTCGTTTTTGATTGAGGTATTTGGGCGATTGCATATTTATTTCAAATTAACGGACTAATTATGAAAGATTTTCTTCTCTTAATAAAATGTTTAAATTATTTTATTTCTTCAATAATAATTAATTATACCTAATAATTTGTTTAACCAAACTGTTAATATTGCACTTAAATTTAAGTTAACTTTTTTCAATTTTATAACATGTAGATACATATAATTTTTTAAAGCTAGTAATTATTATAAGTTGCATTAAATAAATAAATTTGAGTAGGAACAAATTTGTTACAAAGAATTTTTATATGATTTCCTAAGAGGGGATAATCGAATTTTTATTTTAGCTTATCTTAAAAGGATAGCTGGCATACGACGATTTATTTTCGATTTATTTTCAATTTTTCTTAAAAACGGCTCTAACGATTTTAATTAAATTTCGTACATGTAATGGCGTTTGTGAATGCAAGAAAACTGCGTTTCAGGTTTTTGGCAAAAAAGTCGCCTTATTTTTTAATTATTCAAGTTTCTAGATACATATTTATATCTTTTTAATAGCTGAACCGATTTGATATTTGTAACAAATCGATCTATCCGTTGAGGCTTTAGCTTATATTACAGTGGATGCACGGACGCGCAGACGCACATAGGCCAACGAACCGGACGGTATGATGAAACCCACTCATCTGAACATTTTTGCATCATTACAGTGTTAATTTTGTTTAAAATTTCCATAGAGCATCATCAAGAAATCTCATTTTTTGTTACCTTAAAAATTCATTTTCTTTGACAAAAAATAACACAAAAGCTTTTATAATTTTTTCGATAGTGATAGCTCTAATCATTTTTAATATTTAAATTTTACTTTTTACTGAATTCTAAAGTTTTTTTTTATTTTAAACCCACCCGAAAACTAATTTTTGTAACCAATTTTGTGTAAATGGACCACTGTGAGACGGTGAAAATATAAAACAAAACCACAAGCATTGTTAAAGTGTTGCTTTATTGAACAAAATAATGAATTTGTTTTGTTCTGAAATAGAAACAGTGCGGGTTGTAGATATTTATAATAATGCTAATATTATTGCATGAAACTCTACACTACAAATAATATACCTATTATTTAATTAATTAATATTCCCTCTGAGCACATTTAGAAAAAAAAACAATAATGCTTATGAATAAAAATGTATAGTTCGTGTTGTAACTTGTATTACACCTACATATAAGTACAGATAGGCACTTGTCGTTTGTATTTTCTAACTAACTGCAGCAGCAAATTTTAACAGAAAGTATGACTTGCAAAAGCTTATAGGTATGTAGTTACATTTTGTATAAATATACATCTTCAAATCATTCAAATACAAACCAAATTTAATACAGAAATTACAAACTGAAATTCATCAAATTATTGCCCCTTTCACAGCTCTATGCAAAAACTAATTAAATCAAATGAAAACATTTAATATTTTTTGTCAATCTTTTATATTTTTTTTTTTAAATGGGAAGTCTCAAAAACAATAACAAAATCCTCTTGGGATTTACAAGCTGACGGTGTCAATTAAAGAAAGCAACACAAATCCATTATAGTTGACAAACAAACGGTCGCCGCCGCCGCACCGTGATGCGCCGCGCCGCCAGCAATTGAAACAAATTAAAAAAAATTAACTGAACATGATGCGATAGCAAGCAGCCCAGCATCGGTTTTCCACTTAACGGCGATGATAGGTGAAATTAAATTGTTATCATATTTGCACTTTGTCTCTCTTAAGTGGAAAGTGAGAATGAGAAGCATTTACGAGTCAAAATAAATCTCATCATTGGACAATAAATAAATCACATGGGTGTAAAACTGTCACTCACATGTGTTGATTATCTTCAATATCATAAATTTGGGAAAAGTGTATATGTAAATAAACGATTAAATGTCGTAGGTATAATAAGTTACAATATTAGTCATTTGCATATAGTATTGTACATAGTGAGTCATTTTTTTACATCGAAAAGGTGATGAATAATGATGTGCAAATTTTATTTGAAAAATACAAAACGTGTCTGGGGAAAGAAATTTTTGGACAAGTTTGGAGTTTCAATTTTATGTACCTACATATATATGTACTACATACCTAGATATTATATGAATTATGTGCTTTGAATATAATAAAAAATGAATGATTTGCTGATTTTCTGGTAAGTGATTTTTTAATAACGAAAATATTAAAAATCCATTGACCTATGATTTCAAGAAATTCCTAATGGCAACTTTTTCTCAAGAAAAGTATACCGTTAGTGTGTTATAAAGTGGTTTTTATAGATTCAACGAACTTGTTTGTAGATATAAAAATATATGTCCACAATATTTTCTCAGCTCAAAAAGGCTATAACGCTGAGTAAAATAATAACTATAAATGCCAATAGTTCTCCTACCATATTTAAGCGAATAAAAAAAACAAACAAACAAACACAAACATTATATACGCCTGTAAGACCTAGGGTCGGCTGGGTCGCACGAACTTGCTCTTATGTGCGATCACACTATGGTTTTAAGTCTTAATAATTTTAAAAACTTTTCATTTTGTTGCGGCTGTCTTATTTGTACGATTAAATGAATAAGCCTTCCTTTGTCTTAGAAAAACTTTTATTCCTACAATATAATATAGTAATACAATAATAATAAGTAATTACAATAATGTACTACATTCTTTAACTTACAATAAGTTTTTTTTTTATACAAAAAAGACTTTTGCTGTGATGTTCTCTGCTGCGATGTTAGCCGGAAAATGGCCGCTACGACTACCTCATTTTGCCAGGAAAATGAGGGACAGCGGCCATTTTCGTTAACGAATTAAGTGCTGCCAGGTTTGGCAACACTCCCCCCTGGTAAGCTGGTTCCTGGGACTGGCTTTCCATCCTCGCCAAACCTGCCAACGTCTAGAATGGCTAACCTAGCTGTAGGTCTCGTATAGATGCCGTTTTGAGTTTTTACAGCCGCGCTCCTGACTACACCGTCTTTTCCAGGGAATGTTTTAAGGACCAAACCTTTCGGCCAGGTGTTTCTTGGTCCAGATGAGTCAGCGATGATAACGAGATCCCCTTCGTTTATGGGCTTTGGTGTCGAGAACCACTTTGTTCTTCTAGTAAGATCCGGTAGATATTCGTTTACCCATCGGCGCCAAAATCGATTAGCAAACTGTTCGCTAGTTAGCCAGTTTTTACGTAATAAGGTTCCGTCGTCAGTTATCACTCCCGCAAGTTTGTCACCGTTTGAGGTTCCCAACAGGAAGTGATTCGGGGTCAGCGCTTCGTCTTCACCATCACCTAAAGGAACATAAGTAAGGGGTCGTGTATTTATTATTTTCTCTACCTCAGACATCATTGTACCTAAAAGCTCATCAGAAGGGTTTCTTGTTGGAGATATATGACTCAAAGTAATTTTAACGGAGCGAACCAACCTCTCCCAGCTCCCTCCCATATGTGGTGATAGAGGTGGATTGAAATTCCACTTAAGGTTTGGTCTCATAAATTCGGAAGCTAGTATATCAACGTCGAATTTATTAACTGCTTCCTTTAACTCTACGCTGGCACCTCGAAAGTTAGTCCCGTTGTCGCTGAAGATTTCCAGAGGCCAGCCTCTTCTTGCAATGAAACGTTTAATTGCCATTATGCAGGAGTCTGCGGATAGGCTAGAGGCAACTTCTATGTGCACTGCTCGTACAGTAAGGCAGGTTATTAACACTCCCCACCGTTTTTCCGAGTGTCTTCCAACTTTGACGTAAAGTGGACCAAAGTAATCTATTCCTATAAAGGAAAATGGTCTTGTGAAGGGTTGAAGTCTTGCAGACGGTAGTTCGCCCATTAACGGTGGCTCGGGAACGCATCGGTTATTTTTACAGTGTTGGCATTGTTTCACTACACTTCTTAATAGAATCCGAAGCTTCGGTATGTAGTATCTTTGGCGGACTTCGTTAATGACCGTTTCGTTGTTCTTGTGACAGAATCGTTGATGATAGTCGTCGACGATTAGATTGGTTATTTTGTGTTGCCTTGGTAGAATTATTGGGCGTTTTGTAGACAGTGGCACTCCTGGTACCGCATCTATTCGACCTTTCATTCGCAATAATCCATTTTCGCACAGGTACGGACATAGCTTGGTTCTGTTGGGCTTTAGAATCGCAACTTCTTCGGAGAAGCATTCATCCTGACACAATCTTATTAAATAATTTTCTGCTTCCGCTAAGTGGATTGATCGTACCATTTTACAGACCTTTTCTTTCTTTAAGATTCTTTGCCGGATGAATCTGATCGCTTGTGCCATGGTTCGCATGAGTCTATTCCAGCTACTGAATCTCATTGGGTTTATGGCGAAGTCAGTTTGTTCGACGTGATGTAAATTAATGTGTCTCATTTCTTCGGCCACCGATTCTAACTTTACGATTTCTCCTGGCCATTGTTCCTTTGGCCCATACAGAAACCTTGGACCACGATACCAGCGACTCTCAGAATGAAATTCGCCCTTACAGTTCCACTTTGTGGCCTCATCGGCCACATTTTCCTTGCTAGGTAGCCACCTCCAGTTTTTTGCCTCTGTCTCTTCGAGTATTCCTCCCACTCTGAATGCCACAAACTGTTTGTACTTGCGATGATCTGAGTTAATCCAGCTGAGAACCGTTCGAGAGTCCGACCAGAAAAACTTTTCTGTTATCTCGATTGAGTGGCCATCCGTTATCATCCGTGCTAGTTTCGTTCCCAAAACAGCTGCCTCCAATTCTAGCCGAGGTATCGAGATCATCTTTAGTGGTGCGACCTTTGTTTTGGCACCAACTAGTGTGCATTCGATGGCCTCATCTTTAACAACTCGAAAATAACCTGCGGCTGAATATGCCATCTCGCTGGCATCAACGAATATATGCAGTTGCAAGGAGTAGTTTTCTTTGAAGGACAGTTGCGTAAGGTATGGCCTCCTAATGACAATTTCTTTGATAGATGGTATAAGGCTTTTCCACGTGTGCCATTTTTCATAGTGGTGAGGGAAAAGTTTTTGATCCCATTCAATGGCGGAGCTCCAAACTTCTTGCAATAGAATTTTTAGCAATACCAGGAAGTTTGCTATTAATCCTAATGGATCAAAAACCGACATCAGGATTCTAAGCAGTTCTCTTTTAGTGGGCCAGACATCTTCGAGTAAAATATTAAGTTTTAAGTGCTGAGTCCTTAGAGCGAAGGAGAACGAGTCCGAGCATGGCGACCACCACATACCAAGGATTTTTTCGGGACCGGATATGATTCGCCGACTCCTTTCAGTCTCATCGTAATTTGCTGCCTTTTCTTTGACGATATCAAGTACCTTTGGTGAATTTGACATGAAATTTCGTATGTTGAAACCAGCTTCGCTATGTATATGGATCACGTCCTTTGCTAGTTGCGCGGCTTCTTCTTCGGAGTCCACACTGTCTAAGTAGTGGTCGACGTAGTGTCTTTCGATTATGGCCTGTGACGCCCGTGGATACTTAGCTTTGAAGTTGTTTGCGTTGGAGTTCTTGACGAACTGAGCACAAAAGGGCGAGCATGTTGCCCCGAACGTCATAACTTGCATAATAAACTCGTCAATCTTCTTAGTATGCTTGTTTCGCCACAAAAAACGTTGAGCGTGTTGGTCGCAGTCTCTTACCCATACCTGATGGAACATCTCTTGGATGTCGGCGCATATTGCAATTCTGCGTTCTCTAAATCGAAAAAGCACGGAGAAAAGAGAGGGAACAATATCTGGGCCGGTAAGGAGCATTGAGTTCAATGAGATGTTATCTACGCATGCAGCCGCGTCCCACACCATTCGCACCTTCCCAGGTTTGTTGGGATTTATGACTGGGAAGACTGGAAGGTACCAGACTGGAGAAACATTTTCTTTTAGCTCTATATCGGTTAATTGCCTAGCGTACTGTTTTTTAACATATTCTTCGATTTGTGTATGTAGTTTGTTAGAAAGCTCCACGTCTTTCAGCATTTTCTTTTCAAGGCATAACAGTCGGCGTTCAGCCATCAAGCGACTATTGGGCATCTCTTTGTTATCGAACTTCCATAATAGCGGAACAATAAAGTGTTTTCCTTTTCTCGATATGTTGTTTTCCAATATTGATATTGCCTTTTCGTCATCGCATGAGCGTATAGCTTTACGAGTGTTCGACCCTATTGTATCTAGCGCGATGAATTCCTTGAAAAGTACACTCAAGTTCTTGTCTTCAGATTTCTGGCACTCGCATATGTGGAAGTTTTCAAAACTTCGTCGTTGATCGCTTGTTTCAGATTCACGTTTAAATGAGCCGTATATACTCCAACCCAGACGGGTTTTGGATGCTATTGGTTGGTCTTCTTTTCCTTCTTTAGAGCGCAGCGGTACACATAACTTCCAATTATCCAGTCCAATTAGTAAGCGAGGCTTTGCTTCAAAGTATGACACCACGGGAAGTCCATTAAGGTGGGGATATTGGTTGGATAGTTGTTCTATATTGATAGATTGTTTTGGAAGGTCAAGATGACTAACTGTGCGAAGGTTAATCACGTGCCTCTTATCAATAATGGGCGCTGAGATTTCTATTTTTATTTTTTTTGACGAGTTTTCTGTGCGGTGGGTGTTCGAAGTCCACTTCAGGCACAGCGGCTGAATCTCTCCTTCAACGTCCAATTCGGTAATGAGATCTTCATCGATGAGAGGTATCGAAGAGCCATTGTCAAGAAATGCGAAAGTATGAATTTTCTTGTTTTTGTTATATAGCACGACGGGAACTATTTTAAACAGAATGCTTGTCCCACTGCCCTCATGAAAGAAATTTGTTTGCTGGTTTGTCGGTGTATCGACTTGGTCATTTGCAAAATTATGGAGCATTCGGTGGTGTTTATAGGTACAGCCATTAACTCCACACGCTTTATCCGTGTAACACCTGTTCCTTCCATGAGCTCGAAGACAGGTCCTGCAAATTGTAAACCTTTTTATTATATCCCATCTTTCCTTTAGGTTCATTTTTGCAAATTCTTCACATTGTTCTACTGTTCTACAGTTCTGCTGACACGCTGGACATTTTTTTTCAGTTACACTCGAAGAGCTTTGATGTACGTTTAATACTGCTCTGGTGGAGCTCTTTCCTGTTCTATTTCCTGTTTTAACATTGTTGAGTGGGGTGACTATGGAAGCAGAGTATGCTTTATCTGCTAGCCAGGAGTTGTAAACCGAGAGGTCGACGTCGTTCACATTCCTAGAGTACTGTCCCCAATCCAAGCGAAGGGTTGGTGGTAGTTTATCTACGAGTTCCCTTAGTAGGCTTGGGTCTGCTAAATGTTTGTATAAGCCTGTCGCCATCATGACCCCGCATATGTTTTCAATTGTTAAGGAGAATTTTATAATAGATTGCAGTTTATCTTCGCGTGGTGGTGGCTCGTTACGCATTTTGTCGATTAGGTTGTCAATGATGACGTCCGACCGCCCATAAAGTCGAGTGAGAGTGTTAATGACGCCGGGAACTTGTTCTGGGATGAACAGTCTATACTTGACATTCTCAAGTGCTTCCCCCTTTAGGCAGCTTTGCAATCGGCGAAGGTTGTCTGAGTTCGTGTAGCCACACGAAAGCGTTGTACTATTGTACCAGCTGATAAAGAGAGGCCAGTCCTCTGGGCGACCACTAAATGAGACCTGCTCTTTGACCATTACTTGGCGTGCTGCCATTTGGGCCTTGCTGGGAATAAATTCTTCGGCGGATATCGCTGGCATAAAGTAGTTGGATGCTGGTGTGTTGTAAAGGGTTCTATTATTAAGATGGAGCGATGGGTTGGCGGGCTGCGTGGCAATATTATTAGGGGAAGCGGAGGCGCTTGTTTGCTGAGTAGACAGAATAGGTGAGTGCATTGAAAGCCCACACGACACATATGGATTTGTAGTATGTGTTGGAATACTATATGTATGAGCATACGCGCTCGTAGTATGTGGTTTCGTGTTGCCCGCCGACGTTGAAGATAAAACTCTATTTGATGTGACTTTACTAAACGTAGAAGGCTGATTTGTATTATTATACATGGTTTTGCTATCGTAAACAGGTACAGTGTTTTTGGTGGTAGCAGATTGAATAGGGTGTGCTACTGTTGAGAGGTCTTTAACGTTGCGTGGCACTGGGGTCGAACCACGATTGCGAACGAATTCGCTTGTTTCTTCATGTTGACCATCGAGTTGGTTTTCGCCAGTGTCACTGTCAGATGTTTCGAGTTCTAATTGACGTAGCTTTGCGTATTTTTTCTCGATGTATTCCCTATCTCTCTGTTCTTTCATGCGCCTTTCCTCCTCTAATTGCTCAAGGATAAGCGCACGTTCTTTTAAGATAGACAGTTTACGTGATTTAATAGCATTAGGTGTATTACCTTGACGTTTTCCAATAGCATTAATTGTATTGCCCTGATCATGGGCACTAGATGCGGGAGAACCATGTTCTTGGGGAGGCAAAGGGGGTTCGGTATTAGCAGTTCTTATGGAGGTATCTGTGTTCAGTGCTTTGCACTTGGCACAGTTCCAGTCTTTATCCTCAATGTCGGCAGTGACGCCCACGCATTGGAAATGATGCCACTCGTTACAGGTGTCACACTGTACCATTTCGTCGTTGTCGGCATTCGCGCAAGACTTACAATTAAATAAATCATTGCCCGACTCAGAATACATTTTGATTTTGATTGAGCTTATTTAGATATGCAGAGATAGAGAAATATAATAAGAACTACGTTTCTACTTGGACTTACCTTACGTTCCTTCGCTTATGTGACGGTGGCAGTGAAGGGATCGGTGATGTTCGTGCGAATAGACTCGGTGTAGTAGTGAAGAGCTAGTGGCTAACGATGGTGAATTCAGTGGTTTAGATAATATAATCAGTGTTAGCGACGAAGAGCTCGACGCTGGTGATGAAGTCGGTGCTGGCAGTGATGGGATCGATGCTGATGACGTTGATGTAGTCGTTGCCAGCGATATTGAAATCGATGCTGGCGGTGACGGAACCGATGTGGATTCGACGCCTAAGGCGATGAAGATCTCAGTGCTAGAACTCGATACTGGCGATGATGGGATCGGTGCTAATTCGAACGTCGATGGCAGTGAAGAGATCGATGCTTGCGGTGACGGAATCGATGCCGGTGATGATGTGGAGGCGACGATGAACTCGATGCTAAAGGTGATCAAATCGGTGCTACAATAAAATCTTTATTGAATAAAAGATATGTTGCGGCTGTCTTATTTGTACGATTAAATGAATAAGCCTTCCTTTGTCTTAGAAAAACTTTTATTCCTACAATATAATATAGTAATACAATAATAATAAGTAATTACAATAATGTACTACATTCTTTAACTTACAATAAGTTTTTTTTTTTTATACAAAAAAGACTTTTGCTGTGATGTTGTCTGCTGCGATGTTAGCCGGAAAATGGCCGCTACGACTACCTCATTTTGCCAGGAAAATGAGGGACAGCGGCCATTTTCGTTAACGAATTAAGTGCTGCCAGGTTTGGCAACACATTTGATAAAAGAAATTTATTAATTATTGGAGCTTATATTTTATGCCACCTGCCAAAAATAAAGCCTAGTTTAAGGAAGTATTATGTGAGTACATGGAATTTACAGTTTAGACTGTAAATGTTAAAAAATTAATAAAACAAGAAATAAATTGATTAAAAAATATTTGAAATGGATTTGAAACCAACGCAATGCACACCAAGTGATTTCTTACACAAATTTCAATTTATGAGAAAAAATTTTTTAAAATCATTGGAGCGGTTTAAAAAAAAAAATATTTTTTTACTAAAAAAATTTTGAATATATTTTTTAAGAAAACAAAAATTGGTACTGCTTACTTTTAGTACTCATTAATGCGGAGTTATAAAATTAGTTTTGGAAAAAAAATCATCCACCAATTTTTGAATAATAATTTTAAATTTTTTTTTTTTAATTTTGATATGCAATATTATTCAAACTATTTAGGAGCTTTTGCGTAAAAAAATTCATTAAAATTGGTTCAACAGATAATGAGATAGCCGAAAACCAAAAAAATGGTTCTATATGAAAAGTTCCATTTTTAAACGATAGATACATTTTTTCCAAATAATATGGTAGATCGTATTGATATAAGTTCACACAAAAATTTTATTCAAAATCTAAGGAGCCGTTTTTGAGAAAAATAGGATTTCCCATACCGGTTTTTAAACATTTGTATGGAAAGTACCGTTATTTTTGGTTATAAGAAAAAAATTATATTTAAAATCTGCTAGATAATATCAAAAAACTACTGGTTGGTCAGTTTAATTAAAACCGACACAGTCACTTTTGAATTATTAAGTTCTTAAACAAACATTTTGAAACTTTTTTAAAAATACAAAAAAAAAATGTGTGCAAGTTTTGGTAAAAATAATTGTAAACATCTCTATAAAAAAAATTAATCACAATCAGTTAAACCGTTTTTCGGAAAACAGAAAATCAAAAAAGTGGTTCTATGGGAGGTTCTATTTAAAACCATTTTTTAGAACAAACAAATTTTATTAAATGGTAGCATTTTTGCAAAAATTTTTTTTTTAAGTTGCGGGCACGTTTTTCATAAAAGTAAGATTTTCAAAATTTGGTAAAAAAAATTACTTTTGGTCTTTTAAAAAAAATAAAAAAACGTGTGGGGGAATGTCCAAAAAACGCTAGGTACCAAGTTTAAAGAAAATCGACCCAACCGTTTAGGCTCCATCCGAACAGACAAACAGACTGACAGAATTGCGAGACCCACTTTTTTCGACTTCTCTATTATCGTAATGTCAACTTTGACTTACACTCCAGTTCCCTTAATAAAGGTGTCATTTCATATATTTTGATATAATATTGTTAATTGATTCCAGGCATACTAAAATATAATACTTTAAGACGTTTTAGCCCTCAATGACTTGCTCTTGGAAAAATTATTTTATATTTCGTAAACGAAAAGTCTCTTAATCTCATTATTTCATTGTTGTACTTACAATTTTATGGCATAGTATGTGGCTTGGCCATATTAGCACAATTCAAAATTGAAAGGCAATTTTTTTTAATGCAAATGTTTTATCAGGAAGAACACGAAAAAAGTCCTATCTCCATATGGATTGAAAAATGTGTGTAGGATTGTAGCTATCAATAAGATTATAGGAACTTTTTTTACTGAAGCAATTGTATCATCGGCTTACTCAACACTTGCTTTATTTCTCAAGAAATTTGTACAAACCCGTTTTCAAAAATGTTTATTGTTTTTATTCAAAAGTTCATATTCAATATTTTTGTTTATTTTGTTTTTATTTTTTTTTTTTTTATTACAATATTAGTCATTTGCATATATAGTTTGTCATTTTTTTGACGTCAAAAAGGTGATGAATAAGAATGATACAATGATCTGGAAGTTTCATTTGAAAAATGCAAAACGTGTCTGGGGTAGGTTCAGTATCAAAAAAGTTACGTTGAAAATATTCAGCAGTTCCGAAAAAAAACTTTTAAAAATTTAGCACTCGAACCAGCAGCGTCGTAAAAATGAATCGCTTGTGCTAGTCAAGAATTTTAGATGTATTTTTCTTGGAACTTCTGACTTTTTTCACCATTCCTACTTTTTTGTTAGGTTCACTAAGAAAAACGAAAATGTTAACTAAGAAAAACGAAGAGTGGGCGTATTGAGATTTTATCAAAGCGAGTCCATTTCCCTACTACATTTTCAAAAATCGGTAAATTTTTACACCACCGATGCGTTGGTGAGGGTGCAAAATTTGTAAAACTGTTTTTGTTCAGCTCTAATGCTTTTTTTATCGTACCTAAATTTAAGTACGATTTAGGTAAATTAAGTACCTCAAAACATAAAAACAAAAATTCCAAATAATGCTTTTCAATGAAAGCTATAACTGGCCCCTTAATTAAAATCACAAGTAATCCAAAAATATTCGTTTCATATAAGGTAACGCATCAAGTAAAAAAAGTTTGGGGTATTATCTTATTTACCTGCGGTAAATTCCTTTTTTTTAAGATTTTCTTCTAAAATTTAAAATGTTGTCCCACTGTTTTTATTTATACTTTCTTCATTCTTAAATCTACCCACCTCTTACACACGACCATGAACCTTGAAATTCCCATATTATTGTAGACTCACTGTTAATATTCTTTCTTTCGTTTGATGTAGTTACACGATGGTCAATATAAGAACGGAGTTCACATATTCTTTTTTGTTTTTGAATGAAGAGTAAGGAAATGCAAACGAAAATGATATGCATATATCTGAAGGCACTCTACAAAGCGTAAAGAAGAATTAATTTGCATTTAAAAGCTTTAAACGAGTAATTTTATAAGACTCTTAATAGATCAGCTTTTATTTATAAAATTCCAATTTAAATAACTTGTTCGCGGTTAATTTCCATTCTACAAACAAGATGTGCCCTCTTTTGCTACATACGAGTGAGTTAATATTCAATTGAATTTGGATAGCTCTACAATAAGTTTTGTGATAAGCTGGCTTGAAACGAAGATTAGCTAAAACAGAATTTAAGTCTGAATTCATTTATCCTCGAAAACATTAGTGGAATTGTAAATAAATAAAAAAAAAAAAATTACAAAAGAATTCGAAAGATTGATATTGTTTAAATTAAAAAAAAAAAAAAAACGAAACAAGGGATGTCATCCCATCGGTATCGTACAGGAAATTATTTGTGCGGCTTGGTTAAAAACTACAAAAAATGAACAAAAACAAATTAGTTCAAAATGTCGCGGGCGGCAAAGCCATTGAAATTCGAAAATTTAATCATCAAAACGACACCCCGAAGACAAATGGACACACGACGACGACGACGAAGAGGAGCAGAAATAAAAGTGATTTAGGTGACAATTTTGTTGCACCTGATGGCGGCTGGGGTTGGTTGGTAGTCATAGCTTCGGGCATAAGTGTGGTAGGTTTTGTGAATTTATTTATTTTTCTCATACAAAATATATTTTCGCATAATTTATTTAAGCTAGTCACATATCCTGTTCTTCAACAATTTGGAATTTTATTTCGCGAAAAATTTTCAAACATAAAAATAACTACTGCTGAAATGACAACAATAATAAATGTGCAACAATCAATGGCAATGTGTTCAGGTAAGCAAAAAAAGAAAACTTGTTTATGTTTATACTTAGTTATAGAGAGCAGAGAGCTGAGGGTGGCTCTGACTTATATTGTATCGTTTTTTTTTTACGGACTGGGAAAGGATCAGTACAAGGAGAATTTTAGTTGTTTATGAAAAAAAACAATAATAAAATTTGAGCATTTTTTTTTTAAATTTCATCTATGAGCTTTTATTTATAGAATTGCACTGCTTGTTGGTGGCTAAACTTGTTCATCAAGTATCAACCAATTGCTTATTATTCCTCTCTTTCCAAGTTCATGAAAACACTGTATGGTTTAATTTTTTTTTATCATTTTAAGAGAAATCTTAAAAGCTTTTTTAGTGACGGCAGTTAAGTACGGTTTTTTTGGGGAGCTTGCTGATGGACTAAGTTTAAACATTGTTTAATACAAAAAGTAAAATTATTTGAGTTGATAGATTTTGTCTTATAATAAAGCTTTCTTGTTAGAGATTCCGCGTAAAGTATTTCTCGCTTAATTACACCAAATATTTTGTCTGATTTTTGCTATCAATCCCATAACCGTGTGCTTTGGGCCGCAATCATCAGGGATAATGATTTCGTGTATCTATTTTTAGCCCGATCAATCTAGGATTTTTATTAAAATTAATTTAAGTACGAAATTTTTTGACGCAGTTACGTTCCAATGATGGAGTAGAATATGAATTCACAGTTTTAGACCAAAATTCAATATGGTGCGGCATATTCCTTTAACTTTGGATTTTTTATTTTGTCGATTTGCATTCGCTAAAAATGCTAAGCACAGAATTTATAGAGAATAAAATTCTCTACTTTTTTTATCTGAACAATTTTGTTAAAAAATAATTTTTTATTGCTAATAATGAGCAAAAAGTGTGAAAAATTAGCACATTGGCCTAGTTTTTTCAACTTTTGGACCATTTTTATTGAACATAAGTAGGTAGAAATGGCGGCCACGAGCGCCTAGCTCCATGACCCAATTAGCACTTGATTGCCATAACTCGTTAGACCTGCATTTAGAAAAAGAATTGTTGAAACGTATTTGTGGAATCATAAATACACTCCCCCAACCACAGTATGTCGAGATAGGTATGTAAATTAATTTCCGGTTCAGACTGTTCAGAGTGAATTTATATGACTTTCAGAAGAACATCAACCACTTATACTCGCGGTCGAAGTTCATCTTAGAGCCAATTCGTTATGGTGAGAAAAGAGACCAAATCTTTGATCTTTATTTCAGAGAGTTCGTCCAGGGGCCGAATTCCGTAAAACCAAAACGATCAAACGATATCATTTTGGCAATAACTGTCCTTATCCCTCTCTTAAGATGTGATAGAGATGATGTATTGTTCAAACGATATCGTTCTATCGTTTTCGTTTTACGAAATTAGGCCCCAGGTCGTCGAAGAATAGGTTACCAAATGACTGTAATCTCATTCTGGCTAGAGCGTGGCATTTGCAGAGGAAGTGAGCGACTGTTTCCTTTTCCTGCTGGTCTCCACAACTTTGTGAGGGATTCCCAGCTTTGCCGCATGCTCTCCTAATGCCCAGTGTCCAGAAAAGAGTTGCAACAATCCTGGCTATGTCTTGCCTGGATCTGAAAATTTATTCATTTGTTCGAGATCTGTTATAGGTGGATCAAATCTTTCTAGAAATAATGCAGTTTGTTGAACTGCCCCACCTGTGGTTTGATTAGTTAATTGGATGGCCCAATCTCACTCTTTTGGTTAACGACTAAAAAGTAGTGACATATTTAATTTTTAAAGAAAAGAAATGTTAAAAGGTTAATTTCTTGTTTAATTTTTTTTTTTTCTGTAAAAAAAAATATTTTCAAACTTTTTAAATACAATATTATTTGAATTGCATATTTAGAAGCACCATATTGCAATAAAAATTTATAAGCGATTAAAAACTTAAAAATAAGAAAATTTTCTCAAAAAACGTCAAACCCAATTTTTTTTTACAAAAACCTGTAATAATGTTTTTTTACAATTTTTGGTTAAAACAGGTAGAAGGTTTAATAAAAATCTTTATTATAATTTATGACAATATTTGAAGATAAAGCAGCTGCCCGTTTTAGATGAGCTAAGACAAAAAGTCGAATTCCCCCCTTTGGAAAATCAATTAAAAATGTTCGGTACCCAATTTGAAGCAAATCACTCTACATGCTTAGGCCCTATATAGAGCAAGTAATAATGTATTGACAAAATACATTGTGGCAAACAAAATTGGCTTGCATCGGGCACAAAAATGATATACACACACTATGTAGGTACATATGTATGCATGTAGGTATGTGCATGAACATTATTTGTAGTAGGTATTTTACAGATATTAAAATCGTAAAGGTTAGATTTGGTTGGTTTGTTTGGATTATAACTTCTGTTCTAATAATCGGATGTTTGAGGTTAAGGTCTTAAAATGAAAGTAAAATGTCAATCGATTGTTGAACCTAGAATATGCATAGTTTGAGTAAAAACTTTACTAACTTCTAAATCAAACTTATAACTTAAGGGCCAGATGCTCAAGGTTAAAGTATGTTTAGGTAAATCAGACAAGAGATAGAATTAACTTAACTAAACAAATAAAATTCAATATATTTGAATCCTATTTCTGTGGGCTTCAGGTCTTTCTTTCTGTATCTAGATATATTATATAAGAATTGAAGGTCACGAAAAAGGAATAATTATTAAACAAATAAAATATTATAATCGAAAAGGGTTGATTTTGGAAGCTGATATATTCTGTTCTAATCATCGGATGTTTGAGGTTACGCTCTGAAAATGAAGGTAAAATGTTAGACTAGAAAATGCTTTCGACAAAACGACTTACTTCTGAATCAGTTTGATTATTTAACCTAGAATATGCATAGGTACCTAATTGAACCTCTTATACAAAATTATGACTTAAGTTCTAAGGAACAAATCATCAAGGTTAAGGTGTTGGTTAGCTTCTAACTTCTATTCTAATAATCGGATGTTTGGCATTAAAGTCTTAAAACTAAGGTAAAATGTGACAAAAGTTGATTTTTTTCTAAATCAACCTAAAGAACCTAGAATATGCTAGACAACAACGTTTGGGTAAATTACGCGACTCCATATTGTTAAATTGATTAAAAGATGAGTTCAAAATATTTTTAAATAAAATATTATAGAATAAAAACAATTAGCAGTGAGGTGAGGCTTCGCATCAAATTCTTTGTAAATTTTGTCTCGTTTTAAATAAGGTTTACCTGGAAAGTAAATCAAATGTCTTGGCTTTGAAATACTTGTTCTTTATATACTTTTTCATCAACCGTCAAATTGATAAAATAACAAGCCAACTCACGGGTTGATTTGAACAATAACCGACTGAGTCGAGAACTAAGTTGAACTGTATATGATGTATGCTTTAATCGATCTGTAATAATTCAGTTACCTTTCTGCAAAGCTTATCTAGGCAAAATTGTCAAATACCTAGATATATGTTAAGATATATGGTATATGTATTTTTAATTTCGTGTATAAGTGCTGTACCGGTGCGGATGAAAATGAGTATGATTGTGTAATTGCAAATTAAGCTAAAATTAAGACTAAGATCTTATTAAAAAAAATTAACAACATTAATTTAACCGTCAACTGGGAAGTGACACTAAATATACAAATTGGTACTTCAGGCTGTAGAATGGTTTCTAAGACAGTTTGTGAAGTTATATTGCAACAATACTATACAAAATAAAAATCACTAAGATTAGGCATGTTTTTGTTTTATCTACGTAATACAAGTCATTTTCAATGTCCCCATATTTACTCTATGAGAAAAATCTGTAAATTTTTTGTTTTATTTTTTTTATTTAATTTTTAAAGGCAATAAACTTTAATTGCTTTTAACTTGACAAAAAAAATGCAAATAACGCATCAGTTGCGACGAGAAAAATGTGTGCTTGTAATAATCTTGTATAATATCTTCAAGTATGCCTTATTAATATTTACATAGATTATATAAGTCATTAAATTAATAGTACAAGGGCTCATTTTAAAGGATTTTGTTTTAAAATAACGCCTAGCCAAGGTATGTAGATATAAAGCACAAGAGTGATAACGTTTATTTACAATAAATTTTCACGCAAAAGTAATAAAAAAAAATGTGCATTTTCTTTAGTTAAATCTTGAATTGAATTTGTTCATTGGATTGGATTGCATAGCTATCGCAGCAGTTTAAAAATTTCCAATCAAGTGTGGTACCTACCTATCACCATACCTAGTTACTTTCACTCTGTAAAAGTTTGCATCGAAGCTGTTTGTTAGAGAGCCATCCTCCTGATAATATAAAAATAAATATTCGTTTAACGTCGCAAATACTGCTGAAATTGTTTAAATAAATTTTAAAGAAAATCCAAGAAGTTGAAAGATTCTAATATGTTTATTTTAAGACTTAAATAATAAGTGAAATTTTGAGATGTAATGTGATTCTTATTGTTATTAACAAAACAAAAAGTTTGTGCGGCGGCATTTGATTAAACATTACAAAGAAAAAAAAAAAATGACAAAAAACAAAAATATCGGTGCCAAAAAAAATGAAAATCAAAATTTAAAACATAAAAATGGCTCTACGAAGTCCGGTTTCGTGAATCGAACTGCCAATGACCATGACGGAAATAAAAGTTATTTAGATGACAACTTTGTTGCACCTGATGGTGGTTGGGGTTGGTTGGTAGTCATAGCATCGGGCTTGAGTATTGTAGGTTTTTTGAAGTTTTATTTTATTTTTTCTCATACAAAATATATTTTGGCATAATTTCTTTTTATTCTTCAAAAAGCTTGTCACATATCCTGTCCTACAACAATTTGGAATTTTATTTCGAGACAAATTTTCAAATTTAGGAATAACTAGTTCAGAGTTGACAACAATAATAAATGTGCAACAAGCAGCGGCTATGTGTTCGGGTAAGAGATTATAAGACAAATTATTTATTTTTACTATAACTCGCTCTAGGTATAAGGGAAATGCACGACTGGGTCACATGAACTTTATAGTTAGGGTTTAGTTGAGTTCAAAAGTTGCATGAACTCGTTTTTAAAAGAAATAATTTTTTCAAATCAATTTTTTTTCTATTTTGATATGCAACAATACTAAAACTTATTAGAAGCTTTTGTATAAAAATTTACTTTAAAGCCTAGTACTCACCTCCTGTGAAATGAAAAATTTAAAAAAAAAACCTTTCGAAATACACGTGAAAATTCAATATGAATTAATAATTAATTCTTCAGATGAATTTTTGGTAAACTCAGTTTGGAATTTCTAATACTCACTCAGAATGAAAAAAAAATATTAATTTGACTGTCAATCAAATCTTGAAAAGGTCCCAAATTCCAGGTTTTGTTCTTTTTCGTCCTCGATTAGAATAAAATCGCTGAAATAATTTTTTTTTTTAATTCCAGAATTTATATTTTGAGCAAAACAAATTGATTCATAAACGTCACACTTTTCCACAACACCTTGGTTTTTCCTACTGCTCGTTTTACTTTAGAAAATGAAAATTTTAGGTGAAATTTACTAAAGAACCAGTTCATATTTCACTTTCATATTTTGGTACTCACTGCGTGTTGTGAATTACATACCATTAGTGAACTATAGGCGTCACTTTTGTATGAAAATTTCATTTTCAATCGAACTGAGTAGGAACTAGACTTAAATCGGTTAAACAAAAAAGGAGATGGTTGAAAATATAAAAAAAATTGTTCTATGAGGGGTACTGAACAGGTATACTTATGTAATTTTTGTTTATGTTAAATGGTATAGATCGCATTAATATTAACACACAGGAATATTTTAATTAAAATCGTAGGAGTCGTTTTCAAGAAAAATATGATTTTCTTTCATGATTTTTAAATAGTTATAACGGGTGATTTTTTAAGAGGTTTAGAACTTTAAAAAAAAAAAAAACACAAAAAATTCGAAAAAATGAATGAAATATTTATTTGAATCGATAGTTTGAACCTTGCAATTTAATGTTTAAAGATAATTTCATGCAAATGTTGACCGCGGCTGCGTCTCAGGTAGCCCATCCGCTGAGTCCAATTTTGGCATACTCTTTCACACATATCGGCCGGTATCTCACGAATGAATGCATGGATGTTGGCTTCCAGTGCGTCAATCGAAGCGGGCTTGTCCCTATATACATTAGCCTTGACATACCCCCACAAAAAATAATCTAATGGTGTCAAATCGCACGATCTAGGCGGCCAATTGACCGGCCCGAAACGTGAAATTAACTGTTCACCAAACTCGCCTCGCAATTGCGCCATTGTTTCGCGTGCTGTGTGGCATGTGGCACCGTCTTGTTGAAACCACATATCATGCAAGTCAAGAACTTCCATTTCGGGCAAAAAAAAGTTTGTTATCATCGCTCGGTAGCGTTCACCATTGACAGTAACGCTGCGATTCGCATCATCTTTGAAGAAATATGGCCCAATAATGCCGCCGGCCCATAAACCGCACCAA
Organism: Epistrophe eligans; assembly: GCA_951394125.1. Taxonomy (NCBI): domain Eukaryota; kingdom Metazoa; phylum Arthropoda; class Insecta; order Diptera; family Syrphidae; genus Epistrophe; species Epistrophe eligans. The sequence continues at coordinate 82,057,608 of OX596029.1, forward strand.
ACAGTGGCTTTTTCGGGATGCATTGGTAGCTGTTGCAATGCTTCTGGCTGATCTTCACTCCAAATGCGGCAATTTTGCTTATTTACGTACCGATTCAACCAAAAATGAGCCTCATCGCTGAACACAATTTTTCGATAAAAAAGCGGATCCTCGGCCAGCTTTCCAAGAGCCCATTCACCAAAAATTCGGCGTTGTGGTAGGTCGGCTGGCTTTAGTTCTTGCACCAGCTGTATCTTAAAAGGCTTTACGCCCAAATCCTTCCGCAAAATTTTCCACGTAGTGCTGTAACAAAGGCCTAACTGCTGGGAACGGCGCCGAATCGACATTTCGCGGTCTTCTGTCACACTAGCTGATACGGCCGCAATATTTTCTTCACTACGCACAGTACGTAAACGTGTTGGTGGTTTAATGTCCAACAAAGTAAATTTGGTGCGAAATTTGGTCACAATCTTCCGAATAGACTGCTCAGAAGGTCGAGAATGCCGACCATAAAATGGAAGCAGCGCGCGATGAACATTTCGAACCGAGCACGAATTTTGATAGTAAAATTCAATAATTTGCAAGCGTTGTTCATTTGTAAGACGATCCATGGTTAAATTGCAAACCAAACTGAAGCTGTTTGACAGTGACACAAGGTACTAAACACACGTCAGCTGTCAAAACCAGTGTTGCCAAAACCAAACCAGCTTAAAAATCACCCGTTATGTAAAGTACCGGATATTTCACTTAAAACACTAATTTTTGTAAAAAAAAAAAAAGCGCTGCAGTAAAACCCGCCTAAGAGAAAACCACGCTTATCTGAAACACTTTTTTCATACCCGAACATTTTTCGACCAATTACCTATAAAACACTCCGCTTAAGCGAAAACCTTTAAGTGAAAAACCCACAAACATGTTTTCAATTAAATTTTATATTTTTCATTAAAAAAACTCTGTTAAGTGAAAAAATTGAATTGAACACAAAAAAAAAAAACAAAACTTTCTAAGCGCTTTCACTTCTTTTTTATTTTTCCCCTCCACTATTTTCACCACAAAAATGACATTTGAATATCTGATATTTTTCCAGGTAACTCGAAAAAATAAATTAAATTTTTTCTAGCTTTATATTTCCGCTTAATGGAATTTTTAAATCCGCTTAAGTGAAATTTTGTTTCACTTATCTGGACTCCGCTTAAGTGAATTTTTTTTTTACTTAAGCAGGGTTCGGTTAAGTGAAAAACCCGCTTAAGCGAAAGAAATGCTATGACATTTAGCCATTTCTCTTAAGCTGGTTTCACTGTTTCAATTAATCGGTTGGTGTGAAGTTAAAAAAAAAAAAATCGAACAAATCATTTTTGATTTAATATGGATTTTCCGAAAAAAACATGTTTTCAAAATCCAACGACGCCCAATGCCACGCCCACTTTTATTTTATTTTAGTTTTCTTCTTATTGAACGTTCTTAGAACATTTAAAGTTTGTTATTAAGCTCTCTTCAACTTAAAGCATGCAATGTGTTATTTGTCCCACCAACTAACACGCCCACTTTGTTTATAATTAAAAACTGACACTTAGAAGGTCGAAAATTGTTTATAATTAAAAATTGATACTTACATAAATAACAGCCTTAGAAGGTCAACACCAGATAAAATTGTTATTGAAAGTCGATTTTTTTTTTGTATAACAAATGTTCAATAGGTGGCTCTACGAATCGTAGGATCAACTAGTATTAACTATTTAATAAAAGACAATATTTTAACGTTATGTTGAATCAACACGAAATAATTGTTAAATCAACATTACACCTTGTAAGCCTTACAATATCTAAAATTAAAACAATCCTGTTAAATCAACATAACAAACATTCAAAAAACAAACATGAAAAAAGGTTTAATTAAACTAATAGCCATATTAAATTTGCATGAAAACAAAGATAAATTAACGTGACGAGTTATATTTTGAACAATGTCAACTTGTGTAATTTATGTGACCCATTGTCATATTAAACCAGTTATTCTGTGAAGCTTGCAATAGAAAAATTAGGATTAATCAACAAGGAACACTGCCATTTCATTAATACTGCTCTCAAAAAGAATAGAAATATGTTATGTTAAAATGAACATGAATCAGGTTTAAAGTAACTAAAAACCTGTTTAATTTTATCAGGGGTCTATTTCACGGCATATATTTCACATACAATGTATGCTAAGTAAAATACTCCTACATATGTAAATGAGTATAATTTTTAAATTTTTAAAAACGTATGCCTTTTCAAAGTTAAGACACAGTTTTTTTTTTTTTTTAATTAAAAATTTACACTGGCAACTATTTTAAGATACACACATAATAAAGAATTTTAAAAATATGTAACTATGTATTTATAACGTAAAGTCAATTTGAAAATTTACTATATACTCTAGGGGACCACGTTAAATTAAGCCGAACTTGTTAAAAATTAACTCTATCGCCATGTTTAAAATGTTTGTACTAACAAGAATTTCATGTTAAAATAACATGACGTCTTCTTAAATTTACGACAATTTTACCATTAATATAATGTTATTGAAATCGTGTTTCCAAGTTTTCTAACACGGACACCCTGTATAAGTTTTAGGTCTTAAAACCCCAGGCGAGACTATTGGTTTTTGGAGCAAAGTTTTTCTACTATTATAAGCAATAACTTATTAATTTATCTTATTTTCAAATTTCAGGACTCATCAATGGTCCACTGTTTCGTCGATTTTCACATCGTCAAGCTGCAATCATCGGAAATTCCTTAGTTTTTTCTGGCCTATTCATAGCTACCTTTGCAAATTCATTTATTGCTTATTTTATATCTATATCACTGTTATATGGTAAGTTTTTAAAATTAATTTATTATTTTTTTTTTAACAAAAAAAAAAAACAATTTCTTTTATATTTCAGGAACTGGTCGAGGTATCATGTTCTCTACAATGACCCTAGCCATCAATACTTATTTTAATAAAAAACGTCAAGAAGCCACTGCTTATCAATACGCAATTGCCGGAGTTGGACCCATGATCTTGCCGTACGTTATAACATTTTGTGTGTCCTATTACGGAGTTTCTGGTGCCGTTTTATTACTGAGTGGTTTTTCACTTCATAATCTAGCATGTTCAACTATTTACCAACCTGTCAAATGGCATGTTAAGAAAGTTCCTCAAGCTATACCATTACAAGACCTTGAGCACAATGACGATGACAAATCGGATTGTGATGATAAACGCAATATTTTTGCAAATTCTGAGTTGAAAGTTAACAAGCCTATCAATGCTCTCAGTGGTTCTCAGCAAAATTTGACAATAGAGAGACCAACTACTAGCAGCGGCGACGGCGGCGTAGAGAAGTCCTTAACCGAAAAAGAAGAACTACTCCAAAGACTTCGAAATTACATAGGTCCACCAAAAAAGGCTTCGCCTTCAGTTTTAAAAAAAACTGTGGAAATTTTCGATTTGGATCTTCTCAAGGATTATGGTTATATTAATATTGTTATGGGTCTTACCTTCATAAACATGGTCAGTTTGAATTTCCACTATTTGACGCCATTCATTTTAAATGAATTCGGTCTTGATAGCAATCAAATTGCTGCAGCTATGACCGTACATGCAATTTTCGATTTTGTAGTGAAATTTTTAATTGCTCTAATTGTTGCGAGAGTAAAATGTGATAGCAAAATCTGGCTTATTATGGGTTGTTTGGCAACAATTGTGGGAAGATTAGTATTGGTGTTCAATAGGAATAATATTGTAGTTCTTATGTGTTTTGCCTGGATTGGTTTTTTCGCGGCAATAGTGGGTATTTTTTGGGCTCTCATACTACCCAGTTATGTTCCATTGGAAAGGCTACCGGCAGCAATAGGTTTACAACGTTTGATAATGGGAATATGTAATTTGATTATTGGACCGGTTATTGGTGAGTTTTTTTTTAAATTAAATTTTAATATATTTTTTTGTTTTTTTAATTTCAAACTATATTTAAAGGTCTTATTCGGGATGCCACAAACTACTCTTGCATAATTCACATTATGAATGCGGTTATTGTTATTGTAACAATTTCATGGTTAGGTGAGGATCTATACAAAAAATGGCAGCTTAGAATGGAAACCAAAGATCAAAGAAGCAAACTTTATTATTTGTAAAATTGATTTTCTATATTTCTTTAAGTTAAACATATTCTTGAATAACCCTGATCACAGGGTTTGTACTAATTTTTAAGTTCAAATATTATACATGTATATGGAGTAATGCTATTTGAGAATATATTTTTTTTTTCAAAACAATTGAAAACACTTTTATTTTGATTCCTCTTTGACCTACGCAAGTTAAAAGCTATGGATTTGGCAATTAAATTTTAACTGGCTGGGATTAAACAAAAATGATCACTGGCCCAAGCAAGATTCTTTAAATGCTGATGTTCGGTAGAAATCTTAAGAACAGGGGGGCAAAATTTTAAACAGCCTGACGTTAAAGTATTATTAAAGTATTCCAAATGCTCTTTAATAAAATATTCTTAGTTTAAAACATTTTTAACTATAGTAGGTATCATACTAAACCTATTTTCTTAATAAACTTCAGCTGAACAAGCCTAAAAAGTGACAGTTCGTACAAAAAAGTAAGCAAACATAGGGGGAAGGCGGGAGACTTGAGCCACTTTTTGTTAAATCGTTCATAAAAACTTTTCTACTCATCTTAGCCACATGTTGGATACATCTTTTTAAAGATACATTTATCTATTTTAAGAATAATCTCACAAACTTTATATACACGGGACTGATTTTTTCCAAATGCTAAATGATTGGGGACAGATTTTTGGCTCAAGTCTCCCGCCTAGCCGGGAGACTTGACCACCGCCTTGGGGAGACTTGATCATACTTAAATTCTTCAAGTAAAACGACAAAACAAATAATTTAATCAGTTCATATCTTATTAGAATTCATTTTTATTATATTTTAGAAGTGATGAAGATATTTGAGGAATCCATTCGACGTCATCCACCCGCTTGGGTAGGCATCCCCCCTAGATCCTTCAGGTCAATTTGAAACAAAACCTTCATTGAACTTAACTCTGGGAAAAACCAAGAATGGAGGAATACTATTTTCGATTGCATTGATTGCGAAACACACGGTAACAAGTGTTCCCCTCTCTACAGAGATTGCCTGTCCAACCTAATGATTTTTTTTTTGCTGCCAGAACCTTCGGACATTTTTGGACAGTTGTGCAGTTTCGTCGCAGTTATAAATGTTCTGGGGTTCGAAACCAAACTTTTCACGGACTTCTTTCAAATTTGTAAAAAAATCAGAACATTTTTTTTATTGAAGCTTGATTTATTTCTTTTAATGCAGCCTCAATGATATCTTTGGGAACCACATTCTTTTTTGCTGCTTCTTCTTTTCTTTTGTTACAAATGGCATTTTCAATAGCTGAAAAAGAAAGAAACTCCTGCATTTATAACATATCTGACAATAAATCGCAGCAAAAGGAAGACTTGAACCACTGATTAAGTCTGGCTCAAGTCTGATTAAGAAACTGGCTCAAGTCTCCCGTTCACGTTTTTTCACTATTAAAAATTAATAACTTTTGTGAAACACTAGCTAGCATCATTTTGTTCTAATATTAACAAACTAGAATAATTGTTTTATAAGATAATGTTAACTATTTTTACTTACCAAGTCAAAGAAACTTTTTACCACGAAAAAACATTTTTTTTTTGTTTTAACTTTTTGAACCAAAAAACACCATTTTAATTTCACCAGCTAAAGTCAACTGACGATGTAGAATTATTTTTGTGTGCAAGTAACGGATCACTGTATGCAACGTTTGGCTTTACTCATGAAAGATTTGAGTGGATCTTTAGAGAATTATTGAGAGTGGCTCAAGTCTCCCGTATGATCAAGTCTCCCGCTTTCCCCCTACACTTCTTACATTTTTAATTGTCAAAGTGACATTTGGAGTTAGAGTGATACTAAAAAGTTAAAATATGCATTTGGTGATTGTACAATTTAGGAAATCCTGTTTTTAACCAAGCATCATTCTAAAAATGATTAACATACAAAAATGCCAGTGTCTTTAAGTATCCAAAAGTTCTTTAAAATTCCAAAATAAGGCAAGACCACCGCTAACATCTTTAAAAAAACCATCGCCATATTGTATTTTTTGGATTTTGGTACGACTGCCAGGCCAATCATCAGACTCCTTTTATTGGATCTTGATCTATTTGTTCAATTTAATTTAAAAAAAAACTTTTTACCTCCAACGGGAATCCCTAGACAAAAGTTTCTTAAGAGCCATATACACTAAACATAAATTTTCTCTAAACTTGGTACTTAGTATTTTTTGCGCATTCCCCCCACACGTTTTTTTATATTTTTTTAAGACCAAAAATAACGGTACCTCAAAAACGTGCCCACAACTTAAAAAAAAAATACAGTAATTTTTTTTTTTGCAAAAAGGCTACCGTTTTATGAAAAAAATGGCTATTAATGGTAACTCCCATAGAACCATTTTTTAATTTTCGATTTTCGCAAAAATATATATTTTTTATAGAGAATGTTTACAATAATTTTTAAATTATTGTGTAAGGTAAGGTGGGGTAAGTGCGGCCCATAAAATCAAAATTTCAGCTTTAAACCCATGTCAAAAACTTATTTCTTAAAATCGATACTAACCGATGGTGTTGCCTTGAAGCTTTGTTTATTACGGTTAGTTTAAAAGCTAATATGTTGTTTTTTCAAAACCGTATATATTTTTTATAAATAAAAAAACAAAAAAAAAGACCCATTGAGGAAAACTTTTTTGTTTGTTGCATGAATTATTTGCTGTAAAGGATAATAAATAAGGCGTATTTTGTCTATTAAAAAGAGTTTTTAGTTTAAAGATATCTTTATTTATTCAAAAGTTACAAAGTTTTTCACACGGCTCCCTTAAAAAAAAATTAGTAAAAAAAAAAACAAAAAATTCGAATAAATAAATAATAAATAATAATATCAAAGCTTTTCTGATATAATAATACTGGGTTAAGTGCATATTCAAAAAAATGCACATACCCCGTGCTTCAGTTATGCACTTCCCCCTTCATAGTAATTTGAAGGGGCAAGTGCATACCATGGCCAAAAACGTATCTATATCGGTAAATCACCAAAACTGAATGCATGCTTATTATAAACAACATTTAAACAATATACTTACCACTTTTTTTTTAATTTCCTTAAAATATTAAAACTAGCGGAGTTAACTTCTCCCACACCGACTTTGCCGGCTACCAAAAAAAAAATGGATTTCAAAACGTCAATAATATGTAAACAACAACATTTGTCAGTGCTGCCAACTTTCTTGTTTTTTAAAGAAAATATATTTAACGTCCGTGTTCATAAATTAAATTTTTTTCCAATTAAACTGTAGCTTTGTTGGGCAGGTTATGCACTTACCCCGAATATGCACTTACCCCACCTTAACTTACCAAAATTTTCAAAACAAAAATTTTTGGATTTTTAAAAAAGTTTAAAATTTTTTTTTGAAAACTTAATAATTCGAAAACAACTCGGTCTTTTTTTTAACTTAGTATACTTAGCAGTTTTTTGACATTATCTCTTTATCAGATTTTAAATAAATTTTTTTCTTATAACCAATCTTTTCTTATTCGACAATCTTATTATCTGTTGAACCAATTTTAATGAACTTTTTTTTACACAAAAGCTACTAATAAGTTTGAATAATATTGCATATCAAAATTTCCCAAAAATGAAATTTTGGAAATTTTTTTTGAAAATTCGATATTTCGAAAATGTGTGGATAATTTTTTTTCCAAATTAATTTTTAAACTACGAATAAATAAGTGCTAACAATTGGCGTACACATTTTTTTTTTCTAAAACTGTTGTAGGATACATATAAAATGTTATATATAAACAAATATTTTTTTAAAAAACCACTGCAACGATTTTTAAAAATTTTGACTCATAAATTTAGATTTGTGTACATTGCCTTGGTGTAAAATCAATAAAAGTTTTTTTTTATCAATTTATTTCTAATTTTATTGATTTTTTAACATTTACATCCTAAACTGTAAATTCCATGCATATGTGCGAAGTGCTATATATGGTGAATAATATGGCCATAAGACTAAATAAATCATTGAATATAGTTAAAACAATTAATATTGGTAACCAAATTACCTAAACATTTATTGAAATATAAATTTATTTATTATTCTACTTCAAATCTCAAAAAATTCTTTAAACTCACTTTTAGCTTAGCAACAGTTTATTGACTATGACTATTGACTATGAATACAGTTCAATAAGTTAACTAATATATCCATTAAAAACATAATATTAAAAAAAGAAAACATGGAAAATAAAAAAACCTATAAAAAACTAGTTTTTGAATAACACGCCGATAAATAAAACAAACTAAAAACAGCTGACATAGCGCTGGCTGGTTGATGTTTTGTTTAGTGCAATAAGTTGGATAATTTATTGCAATAAATTAGTTATGTCACGAAATAAATTTATTGAAAAAACGTTTTAAAATGAAGAAAAATTGGAAAAATTCCGCACTTGAAAGCTCAAGTTGTTTAATATTGACATTTGTTGCAAATTATTGACAAAATATCAATTTTGCTATGAATTTTTGGTATGATTAAATATTTCGGAAAAACAAATACGGAATTGCAATTCATTCACTTAAACGTTTGACTTCAAACAAGGCCCTTAATAAACACTAGTTTTCCACTTTCGCCTGATTCATTCGTGTACACATTTGTGTATAATTATCTCGCACTATCTACTTAATGTGAAGGGCATTCCTGGCGGATCAAGAAATGTAACTTTAAAATTGCTGGTATGTTTAAAATAAACAAGTTTTTAGGTAGAAAATTATTAAAAATATATTAATCTTTAATTATCTGTAATTTTAATCTATCGTTTTTTTTATCATTTGTATCAAAAAAGACATTTAAATAAATTTGTTTTGTTTTTTTCTTGTTCAAAGATTTTTATGCCAAATGAGCAATACAATAAATTCTATACCGAAGAATTATAACATTCTTACATAGACCAACTATAGTGCTCATAAAATACAAATGATCTGATTTTGTAACACAAAGATTGGGAATTATAAGAATTTAAATTTTACAGAAAAGCGGTTGGTATTGACACAAAAAAAGCCGACCAAGTGGTTTTCTGGTTCGCACTTCCATATAAATATTTCAACATTTTTCCATAACATATAAGATATAGGTACTATTGTCAGACCACCTATAAAGAGTATTATACGAAGATAGGAGCTAAAATAGTGTCTTTTATAGATGGTCCGGTCTTTTGATTCTAATTACAAGTTTTGTATTCTTTGTGTCTATATTATATGAATATTATATTGGAATGGCTTATAATTAGGGCTAGGATTTCCATGCAAATGCATATTTTTTTTGACAAACTTTAGAAGCAAGAGAACTAATTATCTTTACGAATCATCAATTTTCCTTTAAAATGGCATTCAATCGTTAGTGCATATTTTTGCATATTTTACTATAAATGCATATTTTTGCATATGTTTGCATATTTTTATAATAAATGCATATTTTTCGTTCATACTTAAAAAAAATTAATATAGAATTCAAAAACATCGGTTTCAAAGAAATGCAAACGCACCATTTAAATAAGAATCAATGAGCTGTGTGAAAATAAAAACAAATTACTTGCGTTCCAAAATATATCCGAGAGCGTTTGTTACATCAGCATACATGGGGTTTCAACAGTACAAAACTATCCAGATCACTTTAGATAGATATCTGAACGCGACCAGTAACAATTACTCTTTTCATCCACTTTACGACATTTGGAAAACCTTTTCCACGAGCAGTGTCATTCCAGTTTCTCACTCTACACATACATACGCATAAATCTGAATTGGGTGTATGATTGTGGAGCCTTTGCACAGCAAATCATATATTCTATTCACACATACGTATGTACATATATATGTACTTTCTGGCAACTCATATAGCAGTTCCAGTTCAGTTTGTATGCAGCGAAAAAAAAACTTTCCTTCTAATTTTATAAAGTCTTTGCATTATCTTCTTTCTATTTTAAAGCTTCTGGGGTTTTTAACTTAAGTTTTATTTACATTTGAATGATTTAAGAATCGTTTCTTAGAGTAAAAATGTAAGAAATTCTTTTTTCTTCTTAGAATTATCTTTTGGTTTGTATACAATATGTACCTACCCTTTTCAGAAGCAATGCCGAAAGTGAAGACATCTGTAGCTTCAAATCTTAAAAAATATGTTGCAGACAATCCTAATATTTTTAAAACAGATGGAAGTGTGCTTTTTTGCAAAATTTGTATCAAGGGTGTTTGCTTCGAAAAGAAGTTCCAAGTGGATCAACGCTTGAAGAGCCAAAAACACAACGAACTCGAATGCAGATCCAAAGCAAGTGAGGATTGAAAAAAAAAAATGTTATTCGAACGGATGTTATTTTTATTATTTATTGTTTATGTTTTATGTATTTTTAATTTTTTAACGTACCTACTTGTTTTTTAGTTCATTTATAAGATAATAAAAGACTCATTTTTCTTGTAAAAACTGGATGCCAATTTTTTTGTGTGTTCATTGAATAGAAATTGAGGTAGAAGGTAAAATTATATAATTTTAAATGCATATTTTAAGTGCATATTTCCCATTTTTAAGAGCATATTTTAAGCGCATATTTTGCGTTTTTAAGTGCATGGAAATCCTAGCCCTACTTATAATTAATAGATATAAACTTTCGTGTTATCACGAATTGCGTGTGGGAGCATAATTATTATTCACATAATGTATATAAAGATAAGGTAGTGTAAGGTTTTATATGATTTGATATTTAAAAAAATTAAAAAATTAAAGAAAGGAACCAAAGGCGCCAAATAAATTTTGTACACTCATAAATTATCAATAAATGATTTATTTTTTCAAGAGTCTATAAGTACTTCTGTAAGTTCAAATACGGAAATAAAAAAAAACCTTCAGACATTTAAATCTATGTATATAAATGAGCTATAATAAAATAGGAATAGGTATATTTATTCACATTGTTAAGCTTGAAGACGTTTTCAATTAGCATTTTTAAATATTTACTTTTTACTTTTTTTTATCTTGCAAACTCGGAATTCTTATTTTTTTTTAGAGAATCGTGATTCCGAGTAAAAAATATCGAAGCTGAAAAAAAAAAGAAATAGTCATACGTTTTTAAACTGTATTTAATTAAGTAACTATATCTGAAGCACCACTCTGAATCTATTTATTTTTATATCGTCTACGAATTTTGTCACAGTGAATAATAGGTAGATATTAAGTCAATCTTAATTATAAAGAAAAGAAAAGTATTTCAAAAACACTTATAAACCCAAAAATATAGTAACATATCTTCAGAAGGTATAACTTTTCTCCCCCACAATTTTTCGTTCATCCATTGAACAACCATGATGTGCAGGAGCTGTTGTTTCCACAAGACGACGCAACATGTCACACGCTCGTGCCACAATTGATTTATTGAAGGAAACGTTTGGTAACCGCATAGTTTCACGTTACGGACCTGTTAATTGGCCTCCAATATCGTGCGACCCGGACCCGTGAATTGACCTCTAAGATCGTGCGATTTAACGCCGCTTGACTATTTTCTGTGGGGATATGTGAAGTCCCTATTCTACGCCGATAACCCCGAAATGATCGACCACTTGGGGGACAACAATCGCTGCGTTATTGCCGATATACGGCTATAAATGTTGGAAAAAGTCATCGAAAATTGGACCTCCAGATTAGACTACGTCCGAGCCAACCGTGGCGGTCATATGCCAGAAATCATATTTAAATTATAATGCCAGAAGATTATCTTTCGTAAGTAAAGTAAATTTCATGTCAATTTAAAAAAATCATCTTTGTTTTATTCCATTTCAAAGTTCTATACCTTTAAAAAAAAACACCCTTTAGCTTCTGCAGCTTTTTAAATCTTGGTCGTAGCAATTCACTGAGTATATCTGTATATCTTACCTACCATTGGATTTTTCTTCACTTCAAATACGCCCTCAGTCCGTTTCATTTCATTTCACCTCCCGTGAAATAAAAAATAAAAATTCTTCAAATTAATTTTTTTCGAATTGTATTTAAAATTTTTTTTTTTTCAAAATTTTGAGCTTGAAAATAATTTATTCAAAAACTAAAAATTACTAAATTTAAAAAATATAATTAAAAAATGAGTTCCTAACCATAATAAAAGCTATAACATAATAATGTAAGTGTTGCCGTTGTTTTTTAATAATGTTTTTCTATTTTATGTGTTTTTTTTTTAATTCACCCCTCCCACTTAAAGGGGTGGATATATAAAGTGACCCACTATCTCAAAATCATATTCATATATTAATATTAACAATATATTTTTACAATAAATTTAAAAAAAAAAAGTTCATAAAAATAAAATTTGACCTCTAAAAAGTTTATTTTAAGAAGTCTATGTTTTAAAGGTTTTTTGGGAAGTTTCTTTCAACAGTTTTTTTGCTCTCCTGAAAAATGTTAAAAATTGACTTAAGATACTTTACCTTTTTAGTCGAGATATAATATACAAACAATGAAAAAAATTTGATACTTTTATCACAAAATGTACAATTTTCTTTAACTAAAACACCTAACTACATTTATTTAGAAAAGTAAAACCCTTAACTACTCTTCCAAATTCAGTTTATTTCGAAAACTGTTATTTTTATGAAAAAAAAAAAATATCAAAATGTTTTTTGTAGCAAATTTTTTAAGCTACAAATAAGTTCTTCAAATTTTTTCCGTACAATTGGCCATTTCGGAGATGTTCTTGAAAAACCATTTTGGGGGGTTTCTAACCCCCCTTAAAATTATTAAAAACACCATATACAAAAATTCAGCTTTACGGTAATTTTTTCAAAATTTTTTTTTATTTTTTACTTTCTTCCTTCGATTTTTTCAGTCACTGTTAGTTGCAATGGAAACAAAGTTACATTGATTTTTTCCAACGTTTCCACAGGGATTACTGTCCTCTTCAGGGGAACTTTATTTTAAAAACACAAAATAACAGTTTATGAGAACATTTATGAACAATTAATAAATACATATATAAAAACCATTTTTATATGATTAACTTACGTTAAAAATAAATTAAATCGTCTAAAATTTTGCGCCAATAATTTTGAAATGTAATATTATTTACACTACAAAAAATTATCACAAAATCAATCCAGCTATTAAAGATGGCAATAAAACAACAAAATAAGGCAATTTCCTAAATTTGCCTTTATTTGTATATTTTGACAAAAACCTTAAAACCTACATAGTTTTATTGCAATTACTTTGATCTTCAAATGTCAATTAAAATCGTTAGAGCTGTTTTCGGGGAAAAAAAAAACTTAAAACCGAGAGATGAGATGAAATTAATAAATTATATAAAAATATTCCAACAAAAATATTGCAAATTTATACCTACAGCCAACCGTTTCGGTTTTAGCTCGATGTACTGTTATCTGTACAATAACTGATATAAATACAACAACGGAATAACGCGAGGCTCTGATCCTTATTATACATACCTACTTCAAAAAAATTTCCAATAATAAATAAATATCTTATTTAAATAAAATTTAATTTTCAAATAAATGCTCTGACATGGCGTTCATTTTCCAAGTAAAATTGATAACATTTAGAAAAAAAGTCATTAATGCGAACAGCCTGCCTGTGTGCCCCATTACCGCTTGTCATCCAAAAATTAAAGAAATTCCGCTATCAAATGAAATGTATGTATCTATCTACATTTGTATCCTTGCATCCCTATATTTTATCATCTCATCATTTTAAAATTTTTTTTGCTACGAAATTCGTTATTGCAAACAAAATTTGATTTAGGAACATCAATCAAAAGTTATTCAACCGTGTGCTCATTTTATACAAAAAAATAAAAATCTGGCTATCTATATCTATAAGACTATAACATAGGAGATATAAATTTGTTACGTCTCACAGATGGCGTCAATATATAAAAATAGGACTTTTCTTTTTATAACGGCATCATTGACCATTGGTATATATGGGTGTGTCGTGAACCATCATTTGAGTCAATTTGATTTAATTTACTTCCAGCATATATACTTGTAGTTAAATCAACTTTTGGGATCACTAAACTCCAACGATAAGTCAAATAAAATTGTGTAAATTGAATTTGTGTTATATATAAGAGTAAATATATTTAGGGCAAGATAATTCCATTCGAAGGACTCTGAACACCAGCATGTCCTCAGTAAAATTTCCTATAAAAGAGAAGTCATTCCGACCTTGGGAGGTGGATGAAGGAGGGAATTTCGTACTTTATGAAGCAAAAAGACCTATAACTACCCCACTTAACTACCGACTTAAGAGGGACAAATTGTTACTTTTTGGGATAAGTTTAGGTATAATGGGTAGGTTTAGGTTTGTAGGTAGGTATATCTCTCTCTTATTTAAGCTTATAAACTTAATTGAGCTCACCTGTCAGATATTACTTTTTGATGACACAATCAAAACACCTTGTGGGCTAGGATTTCATTGAAGCAGATAATTCCCTTGTTTTATTTTGCCTGTAGCTATAATTTAGGTACTTTTTTAACATCTCCGAGATTAGGTATCATCTTTATCCATTACTTAACATTCTTGTTATATTAATCGGGGACAACTCAAATTAAAAAATGGAATAGAACCAATAATTGAGAAAAGGAAATTGAGCTGTCAAACGTCAAAATAATATTTACGTCAGTTGGATTTTACTTTCGCTGTGAATGTTTTTTTTTTTTTTATTTCCATAATTATGTACTGTATTCTGAATAATTATCATTAATTATATTTATTTTAAACAACAAAGAAATACCTACCTTTACATCCTTAGTAAAAAAACACCTCCAATGTTTTGTACTACGGCAGCTTACCAAAAGTATTAAATCTGACACTTATTCACTTAGCTTGCTGAATAGACACAACCTCACATGCATTAGACTAGTTAAATGTCAAATGATGATTGGATTCCAAAGATCATTAAATCAGGGTTTAATTAAAAGTATGACGTAAATTTAAAAAAAAAAATTAATTCTCCTCCTATAAAAAGCGATATGATCGATAGATCCCGCCTGAAAATATGCAATAAAAAATATTTCAAACCAAAAACTATTTCCGCCCCTAAATAAATACCATAAAATATTACTTTCAAATACATTTTTATTCAGTACAAATAATTTTGTTCAGCATTTTTTTGCTGCCCCGCATTTTGAATTTAAATTTCAACAGTCTTTTTAAAATAAACAAAAAACATACAAATAATCGTATATGAATCAAAAATTAAAAATGGCAACAATTTGAAGAAAATAAAAATAAATATATTGGAAAATCTCAATATAGTTAAATTATTTAAAATTAATCTACCAACACAAATTTAACAAAAAAAAAAAAAGAATTAATTTCATAAATATAAATTATAATAATGTTAAGGTATTTAGTTTCTTTTCAGAAATTATTACATTGTGTGTATGTGTAAACAATAAAAAATAAAATACAAAAAAAAAATTATTTATCTTCTTCAGTTCGTTGATCATCAACTAATTCCTTTTGTACTTTTGCTCGATTCTTCTTTTGTTTATAAAAATCTTCTAAAAACCACGCTATCACCACCATAAAGCACATTGCGTTCATCCAGTGAAGTGTAAATGTGTAATTTGTTGCATCTCGAACAAGGCCTGGATAATAATTGAAAAAAAAAGAAAAATAATATTTGATTAATTAATAAATTCAGTTTTTTTTTGTAGATTTTTTGATTCGATTTTATTTTAAATTTTGTACAAAATATAAAGTTTTTATTGATTCTGAAGTAACTTCGGGCTTGTTTTTCAGTTCTGGAGTTGTTAATGCAAAGAAATTGAACGCGAATCAACTAAGAAAAAGCTTTTTAGTGTATTCGCACGCTATCAGTAGTCAAAAATCAATCCAAATCAAAGTGATGCCTGATTCACAATGCGACGAGACAACGAGACTTCGACGTGACGAGATGTTTTTGCAGATGTTCTCTCTTAGTGTTGAATTTAAAACACCGAAATAACACATATTAAAGCATTTCTCGTCGTTACGTCACGTCAAAAGTTCGAAAAATTGAAAAAAGACGCGAAGTTACGACGAGAATTGCTTTATTATTGTATCATTTTATTGTTTTAAGTTCGTCATTAAGAGAGAAAAACTGTGAAGAGATCTCGTCACGTCGACGTCTCGCTTTCTCGTCGCATTTTGAATCAGGCATCAATTGAGCTGAGTCCGCATGAGCTTTAAGGGAAATAGTAAGTTGCTTTGGGAATCGAAAATATAGTTTTTCTGGCGATTTTATTTATTGATCGAGAAAAACACTTTTAAAAAATCCGTTAAAGCTTCAACAAGAAAGAAATGACTATAATTCTTGAATAAGAAGGTCTAAAAATTGCTTGCTATGCATAAAATAAATATGTTCAAAAATTTGGTGTACCTATGTACTTATACAAATTTTCAAGAAAGATTTACATAATGAAAATATCAATTAAACAATTAAATCAATTAAAAAAATAAAAAAGATTGTCAATAATAATAGAATTAAATTTACCAATAATTGGTCCACAAGTCAGTGTAAAAACTCCCGCAAAAAGTAACTGTAATCCAGCTGCTGCAGGAAGTCTCTTCAAAGGAACATAACTTGGAATGATTAAATTCCAAAAAACCACTCTCATTGCCTTACTCAAGCCCATCCAACCGAAAGCAATAAGTACAACTGTAAAATTTCTGCTATGCGCCACAACAGCCCTGCCAAATGCCATTCCAATTATACCAACCAAAAAGAAGGTCTTATTGTCAAATTTCATTTTTGCCGTAATAAATGGAATCAAAAATCTTATTGCCATATCACAAGCTGCTAACATTGACATAGCGGCAGCAATTTGACTATTATCAAATTCAAAGTCACTCAATATAAATGGAGTTAAAATGGCAAAATTAATTTCGGTAAAACTTATCACAGTCAAGCCAACAGCTAAATTAACAAATGTGAAATCTCTTAATAGATCAAGATCGAAGAATATTGAGATCCTTTCGAGGATCGATAGTTTCTTTTGCAACTGATCTTCATTATCCAGGTCTTCGTTAGACTTTTCTAAAAATTCTTTCTCCTCCGGCAGGCTAAGTTCTCGGAGTGGTTCCATCAGAGGCTTACTCAACGATATTGAGAGTTTTGGTGTTCTTGGCTTGATCGCTGGGGTATTAGCTGGAGTCCCATCATTAATCTTATTACTAACTACGGTCCCAATAGAACTATGACGTCTCCCGATTCTCTCTAGGGTATTCTTTGAACCATACCATCCATCGTTTGCCCTCGCCATCATGGGTGTCTCAGGATCAGCAGCATGATCCAATATCTGATGATGATCTAGCTCGATCTCTGATAGCCTTCTCCCAGATTCGGGATTTTCTTTGGGTTTCTTTACATGCCATTTGACAGGTTGATAAATGCATGCACAAGCCAAATTATGAAGTGATATACCACTGTAAACTAACACAGCTCCACTAACTTTAAATTCATTCATAAGGAATGTAGAAAGGTAAGGCAGTCCGATTGGTCCCAATCCAGCTACGGTAAATTGATAAGCAGTAGCAGCTCGTCTTTTTATTTTGAAATATGTGTTGACAGCTAGAGAAGACGATGATACCATAAGACCTCGTCCGATTCCTAAAAAAATAACAATAAATTCGTTTTTGTATTAAATGGACTTATTTTGTATTTAAGCTTACCATACATAAAAGAAATGGTCAACAGGTACAAAATAAAAGAATCAGCTATAACTGTTCCTGACAGACCAATAAATATTAAAATTGCTCCAGTTATGGCACATTGTCGGTATGAAAAACGTCGAAACAGCGGACCATTGAATAAACCTGAAAAACAAAGTAAAATGATGTCATTTATGCGATTTTAATTAGTAAGACGGTTTTAAATAAAGGTTGTCATGCTTAAAGCTTTCTTTTTGAAAAAACCCATCTTTTAAATCCCACTTTTTTTAATTCCGCTTTTTATAAACTCGTCTCTTATAGTCCCGTATATTTTTAATACATTATTATGTTTTTTTTTTTAAAACAGTGTTGGTGGTTTTTACGCGATTTTAAAAAGCGGGATTAAAATCAATCCGAATTTCAAATTAACGGAATTTTAGAAGACAGGATTTAAAAAAAAAAAACATAACTTTAGTAGACGGGATTTTAAAACTTCAAATTAGGATTTTCGAAAAACGGGATTTTATAATATAGTGGATGGGATTTTAAAACTTCAATTCGGGATTTTTGAAAAAAGGGATTTTATAAACCGGGATTCCCATATGCTCCCATTGAATAAAGAACAAACTTCCAAAGTTGTTATGTAGCTTGATAGTTATTTACCTGTACATGCAGATACAGCTTGTTGTGTATTAATTATAGTTGTCATCTGTGAACTACTTATTCCTATTTCCTTAAATCTATCTCTAAACAATATGCCAAACTGTTGCATAATTGGAAATGTAACTAACTGAAAAAAATAAAAAAATTAAAAAAAAAAAAAAAAAAAAAAAGATTGGATAAAATCACTGAAAATAAATCTACACTCTGTTTCACTCGATAAAGGACAGACATTATTTTGTTAATATGAAAAAAAAAAAAAAAATATTCATAACTTTAACTCTAAACAAGGTATAAGAAAATCTACCTGGATAAGGTAAAAAAAAATTAAAATTGTACCTAATGAATTATTTTGAATAGTTTTAATTTAATCTAATAAGTTTCCCAAAAACATGGTGTCTTTTATTAAATAAAATGGAGTGTAAAATTATCTGTCTTATATTTTATAAATAATCCCACTTACAATACATATTCCAGATGCAAAGGCAACCAACCAACCCCATCCACCATCTGGGGCAATAAAATTCTCACCCAAATCGCTTTTATCGCGACGTTTCTTCTTTTTGGCTGGTTTCAGGCGTGGTGGTTTTGGCACCGAATTAGCCTTGTGGATGTCAAGTTTAAGTGGAATTTTTGTATGGTCGACATTAGGCTTCTTATCATTTTCATTCATTACTGTATTTTTACTTTGTTAGAAGCAATGGGTCCCCGTTCGTCCGGTATTGGTGGTATAGATCGTAATCGATTTATATAGATAAGACCTATAAAATAAAACAGAAGAATATTATTAACACAAAAAATTATAATTACTTCTGTATAGAGTTTAATTTTATAATAGTGTCAGTATGATAAACTTTGTCACTATATTTTTAGCTCCTAACTGCATGCGGGGAAAATATAATTAATAAGATTGACTTTGATAGATAGATAGATAGATGAAATAAATTCTAAATTGTAGATTGACTTTGTTAAGTATAGTGTCTAGGTATACAAAATTATATGTTAAGTCTTGACATTTTCAGATATTTTGTTTAACAAAATAAACCTTTAACAAAAGCTTTTTTTTAACCGTTTGATTAGATTGTATTGGTATAATCGAATGAATCTCTGACGTGAATTTATGGCGTATGCTTAGTAAACCATGTCCGCTGTTTTTCTCGCTATATAAGTACCTAGTGTTATAGTTTTCTTTCTATAAACAACAAATCAGTTATGATTGTGTATAATTAGCGATTATTTTTTATCACTACAGTAATCTTATTTGCTGTTTAATATTTGTTTTTTTTTGTTTGCTATTTTCTTGTCAGAACGCATTGCATCAACAATGACGCACTGTAAATGACATGTTTTTTACAACATTGTGATTATTTATGAATTTGCTGTAAATAAAAAGTTAAGCACTTAAGCCTCCCCAAGCAATAATTCTAGCTCAAATGATTCCCAATGCGGTGTAAATGGAATCCCATATATACAGTAGATTCTATAATTTAAATCAAATGATGTAAGTATCTTTAATAATATAAGTACAAAAAAGGAAATAAAACAAAAAACAATGTTATCTTATAGGCGTTCAAAAAGTCAATGTTTTAAATAAAGAAAGAACTTAATGAATAGATCGAATTTATTGCACTGAATGGATGTGATAATGAACATGAAAACATTGAAAATTAAAAATTGAATATAACAATTCACACTGTCATTCAATAATGACAGATTGATAGCCCATGTAGGTGACACGAACACTCATCAATTAAATAGAACTATTAATAACTTTGATGTTACATCATGCATATTACATAACATGATTTTGTGGAATTGTATATTATTAAAAGTTTTGAATAAATAATATTACCTACTCTCAATAATCAGGGAAAGCGATTTTATACTGGCTCATCAACTACCATGTTTTTCTTAAGTTTTTCGTTCCTAAAAATATCGAAATATTGATATTTTAATCAAATATTACCCCTGCTCGATAAAATTTACTGTACAGGGAGAAAGAAAAACTTATATCGATCTAGTGTATAGTTCTGACTGTTTTTAAATCCGATCCACAGTCTTCATAACTAAGTGTATTTTGTTGGAAATTAACACCCATATTAATAAACACGAGTTAGCGACGAATTATGTTTAAGTTGTGGATTAAATGCAAAATCCAATTAATGAAATAAAAGTTTTGCTATAATTGATGCTTATTTTGTGAAAAATAAAAAAAATTGACAGATATGTTGATCTGTTGCTTATTCCATGTTAGCTAACTCACCGAAGAAAGTGGTTTAGCAAAGGAATAAGCAACAGATCAACATATCTTTCAATTTTTTTTTTTTTTTGCAATTTAATATAATTTTTTTTTTATTTGTACAGGGAGTTCAATTTGAGCATACATTTTCGGAGTTGAAAGTCCATCCATTTGGCCTCCATCTTGGAACTTACACCGACCATCTTACACATGCAAAAAAAAGAAATCATATCATACCCAACCCAAACGGCAAGGTCAATGTACAATATATTGTAGTAGATTTTCTTAAAGGATTTTAAATAAACGTTTAATTTTTATTTATAGAAAATTTAAACTCAGAAATTAACTTCTATTCCATGGTTATGTAAAATCGTGGATTAGCAGTGAGTTAAAGGTTTTTATGGCGCAGAAGCCTGGGGATTTCTGGAATCAGAAAGCGTAGAAAAATTATTGAGGCTATTTTTAAAACGACTCTTCAGACTTCCGCAGACAACACCAAATTATATGCTGTACCTGGAAACAGGACTTTCCCCTTTGTTTCTATCAACGCTTAAACAACATTTTGACTATGTCTTGAAAATTCTATAATGGAGCGCTAGCAGAATTCCCAGAAGAATAGCAGAATACGTTGTTAACCAGAGATCCTTTTGGTTTAAAAAATGGATGGATTTGGCAGAATTCTGTAACTACACAGTGGAGCTATCTCTACAAAATACTAACAACTGGAAAAGCCAATTGTATAGTCTCTTACAGAAGCTAGATGAAAAATTTCGTTTCACCTATTTTGAATCCGCAAGAGGATCTATATATAGGAATTATTACAGTCAGCTGGAATATGACCTAGAAGGGAAGAATTACTTCCACAGCAACAATAGCGTCGAAGCAATATCGCTTATTTTTAAAGCAAGAGGAGAGCTTCTGAATTTAAACTTCATTCCACACAGGGAAGATCTACCGAATTTATGTTCGCTATGCAATATGGGGGCGAGAGAGGATATCAGACATTTTATATGTATATGCCCTGTCTTGAAAGAGATACGACGATCGATATGGAAAACCAATGTTTTAACGGTAATGCAGATGTATGAAATTTTGAATGGAAAGACTGGATAAATCTTTATACATTTTGTAAAACGAGCTTGGAGTATAAAAGAAAAATTGTTGAAGAAAGTTTATAATTTTTTTAAAATTTTTATTATTTTTTTTTTTTGTTTTATATAATTTTAAATAGCTACAAATCTAAGTTAAAAAGGAAAAGAAAACAGTAGATAGTATTAAAAAAAAAAAAAAAAAAATGTCAATCTGGCAGACGGCCTTGGACCATTGTCTAATTTCATTATGTAAATTTATAGATTTTTGAAAGAGATGAAATAAAATGAAAATGAAAATGATTTGATTTGAATTTTGATTTTGTTAAAGGTTTTATTTATTAATAGAGCTGTAATAATAGTTAAGGGTTTTCATATTATTCCCAAGAGTTCATCTTAAAATATAACGGGACTTGCACTCATAATGAGAGAGAGAGAGAGAGAGAGAGAGAGAGAGAGAGAGAGAGAGAGAGAGATTAATTTTCTTCAAAACATAGCTTAAATTATTTTAATTATTTTGATAATACATATATGGTTTATCTTTTAGTCAAAAACACTTTTTAAAATCTTGACTATTTTTTATCTATCTATCTGGGTTTTTATAAATTTCGACGATTAGCTACCTATATCTCATTTTTCTCAAAAAGTAGGCGCGGCAGTAGATACAAATTTATTTCGATGTCTTTTTTAAATTAATTTGTATACCTATAGTCCACCACTTTGCGCCACCACACTGACATCACACTGTGTTTTTGTATACTTAAATATAACTATACTATCGTGTGTCTCGGTGGCGCGGTAACGAAGTACCTACCTAAAGTTGGAAGTACTTTTTTTTCGATCGAATTGCTGAACTGAAAATTATCATTTAATTTTGATTTTTGATCCCAAATAAAAAGCTTATAGATACATATACGGTTTTTAAACATAATTATGACTTTCAATATTTCAATTATTGATCATTGATTAGGTATATTTTATCAATGAAATACTAAAAGTCATTTTATGTGTGGAAGTTTGGGCCAAAATAAGCATAAAAAGTTTTACTTTGCAATCAATCAAATCAATCAAAATTATCACTGAATTTGCTTTCAGCAAAGTAAAATCACTTCAAAGACATTCCGACAAACAAAAGGGAATTATGGTGAAGAGTCTACTTGTTTTATTTGTAGGTACATATAACATTTGCTTTTTAATTATTTTATGTGGTGAAAGGGGCAAAATTAAGTTTCTTGCAAATAGCTTGAAAACTATCAGTTATTTTTTAAAGACATGTGAAATCAAAACTTTGGCTCATACATAAATCTGCACAAAAACGGTTAAAGCACCTTTTTTGCAACAAACTATATTTTAAATAATTATGACACCAACCGCAAAAAAAAAAACAAAAGCTCTGGTCCTAAAGATTAACAACATTAACAATGGAATAAATTTAGGGTATTCACTCTTTCTTATTTGCCTTAATTTTGTTTTCATATTATTCAGGGTTCTTTCTTTTCTAACCGTCTGAAAATTTACAGTTAAATTTTTTTAGGTACATAGGATCTTTGATAGGTTTGTTGATAAAATTCTATTAAGTTATGAACATCACTTTGCTCGCTTTCCTCTGATCAAGCATATTTATTTATGAGGTGGCGAATACTTTTAACCAATTCAAAACAACAGCTAAGCTTCCACATCTTTTGCAGTCAGCTCCAGCTGCTAATTCATACTATAAAATTTCGATATCGATATCAACGGTGATTCTCGATAAAAATACTCATTCAAATAAATAAAAACCAATGCAAATGAGTGCATTGTTTTTTCATCGGAGAACGGTTAAGGTTATTGAACTATAATTTAATAAGAAAAAAAAACAGCGACATAAATAAATTCCTTAATTTTATTTTAAAATCATGCATATATGCCAACAAATACTTTTTAATAAAACACGGCATGAAGCACACCAAATATATTATGCAGATAACGTTGATTATAAATAGTATACCTTTTGTAAAACTCGGTATAAACTTCAACTGTACGTAAGTACTTTAGACTAGCAGCAGACTAGCACTAACTTGTTAAAAACTAAACAAAACAGCAATACCTACAAACGAGTCTCCTCATATTAAATAAGTGTTTAGTCTTCCTCCGAACAAAGTTTGTCACAATATCGAAGCGAATCAATGTAAGAAATTACAACTCGAAAAAAAAATAACTTCAGACTATTTATGGTCTGATATTATTGAGAAACTCTTCAATTATGCACCGTATGTTGTTTGTGCAACTCTAATCAATAATATGCAGAAATTGAAAATATAATCAAGAATTTCATTGAATCAATTCTGAATCGGTTACTACTGGTTAATTAATTTACTATATTTTTATATATATATATACAGGGTGAACCAAATACAAGTTTCTTTTTAAAAATGCAATAAAATGAACAAAATTAAATTTTGTCCATATTATATAGAGCAAACATTCCCATTAATTATAGAACACAACATTGTTCAAGTGGCTGCCTCAGCTGGCTTCGCAGCAGCGCATTCTGTCACTCCAATTTTCCAAGACTTTGTTGATGGTTTCGGGCTATAGACCCACGGATTGCTCCGATGATATTGGACATAAGTACTTGAATTGTTTCTGGATTGTTGGCATAACATCGGTCCTTCGCGGTTCCCCACAAAAGTAAGTCCAAAGGGGTCAAATTGCAGCTCCGAGGAGGCCAATTTACATCGCCAAGACGGCTGATAAACAGGGTTGTGACTTTAATGCAATTGCAGTAAATCTACTGCATTTTCTTCGGAAAACAAACCTACTGCCTTTAAATAAAATCTACTGCACTTTTTGTTTTACGAAAAAAAATATTCAATATTTAAACGTTACCCAACAATTATTTGTTTGATTCTATCCCTGAATGCAGTCATTCTCATGCTAACAAAAACCTGAATGTTTTGAAGGCTAGTGACGGTTTACAGCTGACAGTTGGTATCAATTATTGCAAAATATTATTCTCTGCAAGGAAATGAGTGATATTGAAAAAGATTGTTGGGAACGTATAGATTCTGTAGGTCTTATAGACCATTTTAATTAAGTTGTGCTTGGTGTGTATGAATATATGAAATATAAATGTATGTATTTTTTTTTTGTTCCGTTTTTGTTATTTTTTTTAAAGATTTAATAGGTTAAGTTATTCATTTATTTAAATTTTAAAAATATAAAAATCTACTGCGATAAAAATGAATCTACTGCGATTTTTTTTCAAATATATATCTACTTCGGAATTTTTTTCAAAAAGTCCCATCCCTGCTGATAACACGATTGGGGAATTTGGTGCGCAAAAGATCGATTGTGGCATGGGCTGTGTCGCATGGCGCATCATCCTGCATGAACCAGAGGTCGTCCAAGTCCATGTCTTCAATTTCAGTTAAAAAAAAGTCGGTTAACATGGCTCTGTAACGCCCACAGTTGACCGAAACTTTGTTGAATTGAGTCTCACACTCTCGGCTACAGCAGTCACATTCTCGTCTGTGGTGGGTACAGAAGAGACGGGGACCATGAGTTTTGCCAACTAGTATATCAGTCTCACGAACTTCATTCATTTCGGCCAAAACTTCTTTTCAACAAACACACTGCCAACAAACGCGTATATAGCTCAAAACACAGCACTCACTTTGGAAATAGGTTTTCAATATTTCCCAACAGAGTTTTAATTTTTGTTTGCATTTTTTTTGGAAGCTATCAAAAACAGCCTAGAAGTATGCAATTTGTAGATTTGTTGTTTGATTATCAAATCGTTGTTCAGTTATCAATGCAAAAACGATTATAGATAAAAAAAATTTGAGCTACGTCATTCAAAGGCAATTTAAATATTTAAGCAGACTTAACTAAATGACCTTAACCCTAACTTCAAAATTTCTACTTATCGCGTACTAATTCGTTTTTCTCGAATAAAATATGAAAAAATATAATGCTTTCAAAATTACCCAATTTTTGATCAAAAATCAAAAAAAAAAAATGTTTATGTTCTAGAAAAACTTACTCCTTCTGAATTTAAGGTGACGGCAACCCTAGAGGGGTTTATGTTTATATTCAGAGAGTTTATTTAAAAAATTTCAAATTTCTGATACGGATTTTAAAATGAGGGCGATGTTAGAAAAATAGGTATGGTAGCAAATGGAATTTAAAATAAAAATATAATTTAAACAAAATTAAAAAAAAAAAAAAATTTAAAAATTTTGAGTTTGGAAATTAATTTTTCCAAACTATTCACTAAAACAATTTGATTTATTATCAGAATTAAAAATTGAGTTTATGGCTTCAAAAAAGGTATAACATGACTTTGAAAGTGTTGCCGTTGGTTTAAATTTTATTTTTATTTCATGTCGAGTTTTAAAGATTGCCCCTTACACTTTAACAGGGGGAAATAGACCCTCCCATAAGCTTTTTTTTCTTGGCTTGATAAAACCTATACGCCCTAGTCTTTAGTTGTATCTATATGCAAAACACCCTGTATGTACAAGTTTTGTAATAAGCAAGTGCGTGCAATTTAGACGTTTTAGGATCACACAAAAAATTCAACACTTCAAACAATTGAAAGAATATGATCGCCTCCCTAATATAAAAATATGTAAATACATCTTTATGCGTATAGATACTTCTGAAAAACAAAAATTTGCAAAACTAATTTGCCGACATATTTAGTTAAATTTCAATACCTACCCACCTTTCTTAAAGTATCGTTGATATTATTGTTAAAATGTGAAAATAACACAATAACTCATAAAACTTCGTATTGTTTAAACAAACAAACAACTTAATTGTTTACTTTGGCAGATATAGTTCTATACGATTGTCAAGTAAGTTTGTATGTACATATATGCACAGACACACAGGCACAGAAACAACTATTTACTACCTGAAGCACCACACTTAACTATACATAAACATTCTTCAGATGGCATAGTTTCATTCTGTAATATAATCGAATGAACTTTTCTCCCTGTGCATCGACCCCCACATTCACGTGTGTGATTATAGCTTTTTGTATCTAAATTACACAAAATTTAAAAAAATAAAGACGGATGATAACGCGCAAAAATTATAATAATAAAAAATATCAATTGCAAGCGCAAATGAAACCGATGCCGCCGCCGCTAATTACATCGCTTACTTCATAATAAATTATAAAGTGAAATTGAGTCCCTCCCCCACTGAACTGTTGAACGTTCTTATTTAAAAACTGTCCATTCGGTAACTTTATCTATTCAAATAGATATGCAATAAAAAAAATAACCGATTATCACTGGAAAAATTTTAAATATAAGGCAGGTAGGTACATACATAGGTAGGGTGGTATATCAATACTGAAATTATACTCAAAACATAATAAAGCTCAATTAATCATTACCTAAGTATTAATTTTATCAAAACAAAATTATCGAAGATATAAAAAATAAATTCCATAGATAAAATGACAAACTAATCAAATTAAATAAAGAAAAAAACATAAGCCATAACATTTGAAATTATTAAGAAAATGGCCAGCAACAACACAATCCACCACCACACCATACGGATCGCTGCCAATTTTCACCTTCTGCCAATTCACATATGAGATTGATGTTTAATTAAAATTATTTATTTTTTGTTTCTCTTGAAATGAGCCCAAATAAAATGTTTTTATTGTCTTTCCTCAATAAATTAAAAAATTTTTTTTTGTTTGCAAAACAAAAAATAAACCAAAAAACAAATATGTATTCTAAATTTAAGATTTTTTATGGAATGTTTGTATGATTCTAAGTTTAAATAAAAAAATCATATCTCCATATTATAATTTGAAAACAAACACAAATCAAATTAAAAAAAATTCAAAACATTTGAAAATATTTAACATAACATAATATTAACATTATACCTCGTTAAAAATGTCCGTTGTAGTTAAAAAGTATGAAGATAACGCACTTGTGCTGCCAAAGATAACCAAGTCAATCGGAAATGTATGCTAGAGTTATCCTATAATAATGTTACAACTACATGTATGCATTGTATGTATATTTTACGCAATGATAAGTTAAATACAACAAAACAAAAATAAATATTTATGTTTGAAGTATGTACTACTCTTTAAATTTATTTTTTTTTTTATTCAGGACAAGATCCCCAATCAAACGATGTCAAAGAGACGAAGACGATTACAATGCGAACAAAATGCACCGAACGCAACACAACGATCAATAAAATTAAAAATGTTAGTCCTACCGTCAAACTGGACAAAACTCAACTGATTCCAAATTCCAAACTCTAACAATCGAGCGCAATAGTATATACTTTAGATTGCGAAAATTATCAAAGCGATGATGTTTTCAGTGCGTTTTGTGTTGTTGTTGTTGTTATTGTTTGGAGACTTATCATTTTACCATACCCAAACTCAATTAACTATGCAAAATGATAAGTTATAATAACTTTATGGGATTAATAGGGATCGGACTTTGCTGCATTAGTAGTGGGCAGGTTTTTACCTAATCCAGTATTCAATTCAACTAACAGCTTGCTTGAGTAAAAAAGAATCACGTTTTTACTAAAGTCTAAGTACGCAGATCGCGCTAAATTTCAGCTTCTATACAAAATTCAGCCAAGCTAAAATAAATAGCATTTAAGCCGAGGAGGAATGTAGCTCTAGCTAAAAAAATCTAATGTTTATTTCTTACTGTACATCACTTATATATCTGTCAAAATTTAGTGTACGAAATAATAGTTCGGTACAGCTACATTTTATTATCCACATGATCTGATCAGGACAGCGTTGCCAATGAGGCACGATCTTGCACGGGGGCACGAACAAATTCAATATGACACGCTCTTCTCATTTCCATTTTTACTTGAAATAAACAAGAATTTTGAATAACTTTTAGGAAAATTACTCCAAATGGAGTAAAAAATAAAATGCACGACTGGGTCGCACGAACTTGCTCCTACATATGTGAGATCACACTATGGTTTTAAAGTCTTAATAATTTTAAAAACTTATCATCTGATAAATGAAACTTATTATCTAATTATTGGAGCCTATATTTTATGACACCTGCCAAAAATATAGCCCAGTTTAAGGAAGAATTATTTGAGTACATAAATATGAACAATATAGCATCGTGTTGGCTTGCACTCTCACATATGCATGGAATTTACAGTTTAGACTGTAATCAATAAAATTAGAAATAAATAAATTAAAAAAGTATCTGAAATTGATTTAACACAAACCCAATGTATAACAAACCAAGTTATTTCTTACACAAATCTTAATTTATGAGAAAAAAAAAATTAAAATCGTTGGAGCGGTTTTTTAAAAAATTATTTTTTATACATATATAAAATTTTAAATATATTTTTAAGAAAAAAATTGGTAAGCCAATTTTTAGTAGGTACTTATTTATGCGGAGTTCAAAAATTTATTTTGAAAAAAATCATCCACCTATTTTCATAATATTGAATTTTCAAAAATAATTTTTGAAAATTTTGGTACACAATATTTATAAAGTTATTTTAAACATTCTCTAAAATAAAAGATCAAAATCAGAAAATTGAAAATCAAAAAAATGTTTCTATAGGATTTTTAAGACTATTTTTCTGAAACAAAATTTTATAAAATGGTAGCATTTTTGTAAAAAAAAACTACTGAATTTTTTTTTACAAACATTTTGGGCACGTTTTTGAGAAAAATAAGATTTTAATTTCTTGCTAAAAAAATGTTTACAGCAGGTACCGTTATTTAACTTTCCATATAGTACCGTTATATCACAAGTAAAAACCTGACAGAAGCATTTATTTTTTGATAATACACAGATTTTCTAATTTGCAGATGTGGGGTTTTGTCATATCATCCGTCGGTCTGTGCGTGCACTTTAATTTGAGCTACAGCCTAAACGGATGGACCGATTTGCTTTAAATTTGGTACAGAGCATTTTTATATGATTCCCTATCAAGAGAAAATTTGAATTTTTGTCAACGGCTCTAAATGATTAAACTTGACATTCTGTAATGAACAAAGTTGTTGTAAGAAATTTGCATTTCAGATTTTGCCAAAAAATTTGCATTACTAAAATTAAGTATTGACATGTTTTAATCCCTTGACATTTACGGCCATATTATTCACTCGATTCATCCAGATTAAAACTTAGATCCGGATGTAAATTATATGAATTTAATGTAAATACATTCGGATTTTAAACATAATGTATCGAGTGAATATTTTAGTAGTTAATGATATATTTTTACAATTTGTCGCTTCTAAAGTTTAATTTTTTGAAAATTGGCAACTAGCAGTTTCTTCATTCTTATTTAGAAGATTTAGAAAAAAATTTGTTCTTGGAAATAAAACTAACAATAGATAAGAATTTTTATAAAAATTTGTTTCCTAGTATTATTAATAGGGTCTACCATTAAACAGGAAAAATTTACTTTAAGCCGTTATTAATAGCAGGCATAGTATTACATATTTAAAAGATTTAATTTATATTTGCACATTTTGCATATTAAAATGGTTTTTTTTTTTAATATTTAAGAAAATTTTAATTAAAAACATATTTTTTATAAATTGCGATTTGTTCAAGAAATGGAAATTTTTTTTTTACTGTCACGCGAGAGATCAAGGAATCGAATAACACAGGTACCTACTGCCTCTTGCACAGAGATACTGCAATACTATTTCTTGTTATGGAAAAGTGCTGCTCATTTTACCAATTTGAATTCGGCTAAAAATTGAACGTCCAATTCACACAGGAATGATTGAAAAGTTGTTAAGTCAGACCTTTGTCCATGCAACAAGCTGCCTCAATAATTAATTTATTTCATTAAGTCCGAACCCTAAATAAAATTATTAAAACATTATATTGGTAAGGTAGCTGTCTCGGTATTAAGCTAGCTATAAGCTATTGGCGGGCTACAAAAGAAATTGATAAAAAAAATTAGAAAAGGTACAAAAGAAAATAGCTATCTATGATTTTCTTATCGAAGTGTGATAGTGCATTGAATTGTATATCAAATACTTAAGTATATATCATATGATAGTGAAGTGTTAAGCGTGGTGCGAAGAATTGTAAATATACCTCTTAGCTTTTTTTTTTTGATGAACAATTATTACATCAAACAAAATCATTTATACACATGCCTACAATTTGTAATGGAAAATTTGTTTGGTCAATTGGTACTTATAAGAAATGTGGATTATTTTCCTTATACATACACTCAGAGAAAAACGTCGTGTAAAAAGTTGACAATGGGCCTGTTAATATTACATGACTCGAAACTCCATATAAAAAAAATTCAAATCATGAAATTTACACGATATTTTTAACACTTTGCATATTTTTGGATTAACACTGGCAGATTGTCTACTTTTTTAAAAAGATTGTTGGTTGATTTGAAAAAATATCATGTTTTTTTAGCAAGAGGCTAATGTTACTTAAGCACTTAATATATTACAATATTAATTCAACGCTGTATATGCTAACTTCTACATGTTTAAACAGATCACCTTTTAAATAATTCCCTTTAAAATTTTACCAGATCGCAGTTTAAAATCTATAGTGTCATCACGGTGTTAGTTTTACGTTGTTCATAAGCTTACTTCTACATAATTTAAGAGATCATAGTGTTCTTCTGAAAAATATACAGTTATCTCTTTTAACTTTTAACCTGATAACAGTTTTAAATCTATATTGTACAGATTTACTTCCTTATATTATTAATAAGATTTATTTAAGATTTGTTGTTTTTTTTCTTTACACCATCGCAGTGTTAATTCTACCACATTTATAAGGTTTTTCTACCTAGTTAAACAGATCATCATGTTCTCATAAAAAAAATATACCGTTATCTTAATTTTGCCTTAACCTGATGCCAGTGTTAGATTTATATCGTACAGATTCAATTCGATCCAAAAAAACATCCCATATATTATTATACTAAAAGATTTTTTTTTTTTTTTTACACCTTCGCAGTGTTAATTCTACCATATTTATAAGGTTTTTCTACCTAGTTAAACAGATCATCATGTTCTCATAAAAAATATACCGTTATCTTTATTTTCCCTTAACCTGATGCCAGTGTTTAATCTTGGTTTACACATTTTCATTTTATAGAAAATAAACAGACCACCCTGTTGCTACATAAATTTAGCTGAAAGCCGATCCCTTTCTTTTATATGTATGCATTGTCTGTGGTATGGTTCATTAATAATTGTGGCGTCGTCGCGTCGGTTGGCTGGTCTCTCGTCAATCTTCTTCTCGTTGTGGTAATTTAGAAAATTAACAAATAATTCCGACGCTAAAAGTTTATGTGTATATATTATACTTATATCGTTTTGAAAAATTAAAAATAATTACTCAAGTTGTGTTTCAAATTAATAAAATAAAAAATGGGATCGGGTGACTTGTCCGAAGGGGAGTATTTACTCGAGTACCTTCTATCTGGATCTGGAGACAGCGAAGGAGAAGGTGAAGCCACGAGTATTACACCAATTCCTATCGAAAATGGCCTCAGGCAAATTATTTGTGACAAATTTGGCTTCGACGAGGATGTGTACAAAAAATTGTATGGTAAGTACCTAAAAAATAAACTTAAGCATTATACGTATTTCATGGGAAAATGTGCTTAGATTCACGTACTTGCCCTGTATTCTTAATTTGCTTTCGCCACGATAAATAAAAAAACATGGCATAATCTTCCAAAGAAGTGACGCCAAGCGTACCTTTTTTTATTTTTTACTTAATGCATTTCGTTCATTGGAACTGTTTTGAGTTTCAAATTAAGTGTAAAGACGAATTAAAAGAGAAAATTTAAATTTCAAACGATGCTTCAAAAAAAATTAAATAAAAACAATTTTAGTGTCTTCGTTAAAGGCAAATACATTTTAGATACAAATTTTTGAAATATCTTTTAGAGTTTGAATTTTCTTTTTGAATTCGTCTCTACACTTCATTTGAAACTCAAAATGCTTTCAATTGTTAAAATCCAGTTAATAGTTTTGAAGTTACACAGTTTTGAAAGTAACTTTTTCGCTGTTCTCAGAAAAAAATTATTAAAATTGAAGTAAATGATTGATTTCGGGGTCATTCATTTGAAAACTAATTACTATATTTCGTTGATTGGAACTGTTTTGAGTTTCAAATTAAGTGTAAAGACGAATTCAAAAAGAAAATTCAAATTTCAAACGATACTTCAAAAAAATTTTATATAAAAACAATTTTAGTGTCTTCGTTAAAGGCAAACACATAACCAAATACATTTTAGATACAAATTTTTGAAATATCTTTTAGAGTTTGAATTTTCTTTTTGAATTCCTCTCTAGACATAATATGTAACTCAAAATAGTCCCAGTCACCCAAGTACAATCCCTTAATCGATCGCACTTCCTTCAATTTTAATAATTTTTTATGAAATCAGCGAAAAAGTAATAGTATATTAAATAGGTAAATTCAACATTTTCAATTTCAGATTGCGGAATGGATGTCGAAAGTCTGTCCTTAATTCGAGATGAGGACATAAACGATTTGTTTCCTGTAACGAAGATGGGCTTGCGGGTTAAATTTAAAGCTCGCCTTGCCCAATGGAGACAAAACGATGTAAGTTACAGCTTAAAACCCTATTTTTAATATAATTCAATCGATAATTTCAAAAACAACAGTCGTCGCTTAACTTATGCTGTTTTTGTAAGAAAAGAACTTTTATTCGGTATATGAGTTCCCGTGCAAAAAAAAATATATTTTTTTCATATTGAATTGTTTGCTTTTCTTTCGCAAGCAAATGTGTAGAACAGTTTTGCAACAAAAAAAATTGTTTTTGAAAAAAAATAAATTGACTTGTGTTGTTTTTGAATTGACCAAATTAATTAACATATTTGCCTTAAACAAATTTAGGCCGACACACTTTCAAGAACAAGCTGTTCGAGTACATTTTCAACTCCTAGCTGCCGCACTTTAACCTCGACGCCGAATAATTTAAATCTAAAACATAGGCTTCGTGATATTCTCGAAGAAACCCCAAGAGGCAAGGAAATTGTTAGCTATTACAATGCTAACTCCGCTTTGAGGGATGAGCATCGAGTTGCTCTGATGAATATCATAACAGAGCATTTCTCTTCCAAAAATCTGGCTATGAAGATGATG
Source organism: Epistrophe eligans (assembly GCA_951394125.1). Classification (NCBI taxonomy): domain Eukaryota; kingdom Metazoa; phylum Arthropoda; class Insecta; order Diptera; family Syrphidae; genus Epistrophe; species Epistrophe eligans. The sequence goes on from OX596029.1 coordinate 82,091,529, forward strand.
GATATCGTCAAGTTTAGTGAGGAAATAATAGAAATGTTCCCCTCTGAAGATATGGTAAGGAAAATTGTGACGTTTATTTAATACGTTTAATAAATTTTCATTTTACCATATCGTTGTTATTAATTAAAACCGATATAAGTAAAAAAACATGGCACTAATCGATTTATAATTAAAAAAACTTCTTTAGTTAAAAAAAAAAAAATCGATTAAGCTTTAGCCACTCATTCTGGCTTCTTTTAACGCCGGCGAAGAAAGCCACTACTTAAGGTTTACCCAAACTAATGTGAAATCTTGTTAGGGCAAACAAAGTTTTATCCTGCCAGAGTTTATTTTTATGAAAAATGCAGATGTATTTGTGTGGGCATACTCATAATGCTCCTTATAAATAAATTTGAATTGTCAAAGTTTTGTTTGCCCCAACTTAATTTTGCATTGGTTTGGGTCAACTATATTATACTAATGTATCGATTGTTTAAGATAAAAGTTAACATTATTATGCTTCTAAATTTTAGAAATATTACTACAATTTTCGTGGAAAGGGTTTAAATCCACTCGGAAAACTGTATGACAAGGCAACTAACGCTCGCAGGAAAGTTAAAAAACAGAAAAACGAAGAATTACTTTCAACGGAATCGGAGAGAGTTTCTGAAGATATAATAATTCCAAGTAAGCACACAGTTCAGCACAAATTCATAGATATTTTTAAAGCATTCGTGCTCCCATTTAAATTATAACATCATCTTTTTAAATGGTCCTTATAATAGAAGCTATTTTCTTTTACAACTTTTAACAATCCAACTAACATTTCACCTTTAATAATGCTTCGGTAAGTCTTTTTTTTAGCTTCGATAAGGTCCTACCAAATGCTTATAGAAGTTGAAATGTTTGTTGAGAAATAGTTCACATTGTTTTTTTCACAAGTTAAAAATATTTTCAATTAATCTTTTTTATCAAGGTGTGGATGAGATGGAACTAAAAACCTGGTTGTTGCATAACTTGGAGCCTTGGGACGAAGTTTCCGACAAATGGAAGAGGACTTTTCACTTGAGAAGAGCTGAAATTCTTAGTAAGGATATAAATATCCTACTGAATTGGCCTTTGTTTAAAAACTCAATGGGTCATTCCTTGGTAAGGTGGTTTGCTAATAAAATTATTTTGGTAACCTATCCAATAATATAATTTCAAAATGTAGATTGAAATGGACTTTTCCCAACTTTATCCTGATAAAAGTCAAAACCTTTTTCAAAAATGGATTTCATTCGAGGAAGCCATCATTCCTTACTTCAAGGAAAAGATAAGGGACGTGGAATCCAAAAATTTACTGCAAAAGCTTGAAAGCAATTTATCAGCTGGTAAATATTATTATTTTTGACACTTACTGATATTATATTATAAATAATATTATATTATATTAGATTATATTATATTAAATCATATTTAAATATATTTTGGAACTTAATCATAATTTTCTATTTTAATATTATTTCATTGGTAGATTCCAAAAGCTGCGTCTTGACACTTCTGCTTCACGCTGTGATTAAGCCGACATTTGTTTCCATCGGAAAATCTTCCTCTGAAAACAAAAAGATGAAATGGAAACCATCCATTTGTGATGCACAAGCGGCAACGATTCTTCACTGCGTATCCTTCAACGATTACAACCGACAATATGAGCTTTTAAAAAAAAAAGCCATCGAAAGAAACTGCACCTTACAGCCAATACTTCTGGTGATTGGCTCAGACATAACAACTTTGGAAGCTTTTTACGTCCTTTTCGACGAAGTATTATATAAGGTACCCACTTTTATTAAATCATTAGATATTCTTTATAAAGTATTTTATGCTTTGAATTTTAAATATCCTTTAGAAGCAAGAGGCTTTTATGAGTTCCTTGAATGTTATTTTTTCGAAGTCGACGTTCCTTCAAATCCTAACGTTATTCACATTATTAATTACTTGAATAATAACGGAAAATAAAATTATAATGATTTTTATATGTTTCCTTTGTAGCTTTAATGCTGCAAACTCAAAAGTTTTAATAGCTCATTTAAAATCCTTTCATGTTATCAAAAAGATTTCAAAATTCACTTGTAATGTTCCAAACTGTGGTCAATTGTTTACAAACATATTTTCCTTTAAAAATCATTTAGAGAGAGTACATACCAACTGTACTCAACCAGTTGAAGTTAATAAACAAAATATTCCTAATATTCCTAATGAACCCTCTTGCAGTTATGTATCTGATTCTGATGTTGTTCATACTACAGAAAAAACAAATACTCCTTCAGAAGAAGAATCAATCAACTCTTCGCCCCACTTTGACTTAGCAGATTTTTTAAATTTAAACATAAACTTCATCTTATCCTTACATAATAAAAACAATTTCAACCGAAGCGACGTTTTTTCTTTAGTCAAGCAAATTAATGATATTATCTTGAAACCGATTCATGAATATATTACCAATTCTATTTCGCCACTCATAGAGAATGTTGATAATAGATCTCGTGTCGAAAACGATGTGAAGAAATTCTTTTCTGTCTTAGAAAAAGTTCAGACAGAATACCGTTTCCTTAAAACTTTGGAAAAAGCAGACATTTTTAAAACTCCCATTTCATACATAATTAGCAATGAAATTTCTGAAGTCGTCATCAATAACAATCCTACCTTAGACTCAAATAAGGTAACTGGAGTACTAATGCAAATTAAATTTCAATTCCAGAAGTTTTTTGAAACAAACGACAATCTAAGTCGTACATTAAAATATATGAAAAGTTTAGAAGAGACTGGTGGGAGCTATAAGAACTTAATAAATGGTGAAATTTGGAAACAAAAAATGGCTAATTTTAAAGATAAGCTTGTTATTCCTTTCGTTCTTTATTTCGACGAGTTTGGGATCGATAACCCACTAGGTTCTCATGCCTCTGAGCAAACAGTTTGCGGATTGTATTATAATTTTCCAAGTATTCCTCAACATCACCTATCAAGATTAGAAAATATATTTGTTGCCGGCTTTTTTAAGTCAAAAGATCGAAAGGAATTTGGTAATATATATGCCTTTGAGCCTGTGATAAAAGTATTTACTTCACTTGAAAGAGATGGTATTCTTTTTAAAACAAAAGAGGGAGATTTTCATATATATTTCGTTTTAGCCTTCATAACAGGAGATAACTTAGGATTAAATTCGATTCTTGGGTTTTCCTCAAGCTTTAATGCCAATTTCTTCTGTCGCAACTGCAAAAGACATAAAAGTGATATGCAAACTGATACGATGGAATATCCCGATTTTTTAAGAAATTTACAAAATTATTCCTCCGACTGTGAATTAATTGATGATAAATTAACAGGAATAAAAGAACATTGTGTGTTTAACAGTATAGATAGTTTTCATGTCGTCGATAATTTTTATTTTGATTTAATGCATGATTTGTATGAGGGAGTATGCAGATATGACATTTCAGAAATTCTTTTAAATTTTTTAGAAAAAAAAAAATTATTTACCCTCGATACTTTGAACTACCGAAAGCAAATGCTAAGATATGGTGAAACAGAGATTGGCAACATTTCTCCACCTTTTACTATTAACAACATTAAAAGTGCAAACTTTCGAATGACTGCAAGGGAAATGATGACGTTTGTTCATCATATGCCCTTCATAATTGGAGATTTAATACCTGAGGGTAATGAAGTGTGGAATTTTTTTTTGCTACTCCTGCAAATCATTGACATAGTAATGATGAATGAAATAGATCAAATATCCTTAAATAGGTTACAATCCTTAATTCAAAAACATAATCACTTATACATTACATTATTTGGTAAGCACTTGAAACCCAAGTTTCATTTCTTAGTTCATTACGTTTCCTCTTTTAAAAAATGCGGACCTCTCAAAAATTTGTGGTGCATGAGATTTGAAGCAACTCATAAGGTTTTTAAAGAATATGCACGTTCAATGAATTCACGCTTAAATGTTCCATGGAGTTTAGCTATAAAAGCTGCTTTAAAATATGCATACAGCTTGAGTACTGAAAACTTTTTGCAGCCAAATTTACTGACCAACAGTAAAGATTTACTTTCCAGTAGTAATATTTTCAAGTACAGTGATTTTTTTCAAACTAAATTCAATTTAAAGGAGTTTAAGTTTTATAATAAAGTAACATTCAAAGGAACAGAATACAAAAAAGGTTTTTTTTTAGTTTCAAAAAGAATTGATATATGTTTATTTGAAATTGAAGACATTGTTGTAAAGTCTACTAATCTCTCCATAATTTGTTTTGAACATAAAGTTCTATATTTTGATGCACATTTTCAAGCCTATGTCATAGGAGAAGTTATAAAAGAACATTCTTTTTTAAATATAAGTGAATTTATATCACCGCCTCTTCATGTTCACGAGCTTCTTAATAACTTTAAAGTTATAAGATTAAAATCATTTAAGTAAACTTTAAATGCGAATATATGTAATGCTTTAATAATTATACGATTTAAATAATTTTAATTTGTATACTTAAAACTATCCACTTTATAAAAATATATGTAAATAAAACATTATATTATGTATATATTTAAATAATTTTTTTTTATTTCATTTTGAATTTTGGAGCTCACTGTTAATATAACAGTGTACCATGTTATTTCAACAACAGCTAAGCATTGTTGATTCAACCGTACACCGTAGTAGATTCAATAGGTGAGTATTGTGAATTAAAACTGAGGATCATGTTACTTTAACGTGGTCACAAAGTTAAATTTGACAGAGGTCATGTAGATTCAACAGGTGCGCCATGTTAATTACAGGTGAGCATTGATAATTTAACATGGTACCTAGGATCAATTTGACAAAAAATCTAGTAGATTCAACAGGAGATATTGATTTTTAAACCCACTATCGTGTTAATTTAACGCGGCTGCTAAGTTCAATTTGACAAAGATCATATAGATTCAACAGGACTGCCCTATTAATTATTGAAGTTTTCGTCGAAATTTAACCCACTGTCTTGTTAATTTAACGCGGCTGCTAAGTTCAATTTGACAAAGATCATGTAGATTCAACAGGACTGCCCTATTAATTATTGAAGTTTTCGTCGAAATTTAACACGATTAATCGTTTTATTTTAACATTTAATCTTCTAAAACACACCTGATTTCACTTTGATTTAACATTAAACAAAATATTACTTTAACATTGTAAAATGTTAAATTTAAAGTTCGTACAGTTTTAAGTTGACAGGATATCAGGTACATGGGTCCAGTTTCTAATGTTAATATAACAAGATGAACAACAGTATATTCATGTAAACTTTACACTATCTAATGTTATTGGTAAAAAATTAAAAATCTTGTTAAAATCTGGTATCATGTTTTTACCTCAACCCGATCAATCATGTTGAAAAATAATAACATGAGAATTGGTAAGATTCTGTTTGATTTTACCTGATTTTTTCTCTGAGTGTACATATACATAGTTAAAAAGACGGTTTTTCGATTAAAGCCATACATTTAATCACATAGCTATGATGAGATAATTTTAAGTATATTACTTGCTAATCTCATATATGGTAGTTCTGAGAAGTTTATACAGGAAAAAGTTATAACAGAAATTTGAATTCCACTTCGACAAATTTAACAAAAAATGAAAATAAATTGGGTGGCGCCACAGCTCATGCAGAACCAGAGCCTAGTGATTTACAACTCTCAACCATTCCTGTTTGCGTAATATTGGCAGGAATGGAGAGGACCTATAATTTTCTGCCGAAACGGAACGGCTAGGGGGAGAAGCACTTTTTGACAAGAAAATGACAAGAGATACTGTTGAACAATTTGTAGATAACCCGTAGAAAAATGCATTATGAGCGCCATACACAAAAACCGATTTTCTCTTTAAAATTCAGGATTAACTATATGTTACAATATGGCATCAATATCTCAATTAAACATTAAATCAAATTGAATATAAAACAATTCGTTGATCGCAAAAATTTAATAAATTAGTTCAAATGGAAAGTGGTTAAGTATTCTTGTTTTTATAAGACCAATTTTTTTTTTTCAATATTTATTTTTCGATTATAAAATGTATTTTACCTAAGTTTAGCTGTGAAAAAATTAACACAGAGCTTTAGAATCAGTAACATTAAAAATTATTTTATACAACCCAGTCTGTTGTTTAAGTTAGAACATCAACTAAAAATATTTTAAAAGAAAGTTTATAAGTACGACAATAAGTCGAAGAGTATGAATGCATCAAGAGAAAGTTTTTTTTCAGTCGTTTGATCTTTAATAGCTATTATGTCAACGGACCGTATTATATTTAAAGAATAATAATCTTAATTGGCTTTCTGAAAACTCAAACAAAATTATCAATGGTCATACAAAAAAAAAAAAAATTGTTGAGTTTAAAAATAATGAATGAATATTTTAATTATGGATTAGTTTACTCCTGATATTCACTTCGATTTACGTATGCCGAGGAACAAGGAACTTCTCTATGTAATTTTAAGTTACATACTTTTGGGCAAAAATGAAAATAACGTTATAGCAGGAAATCAATGTAATAAAATATCAATTTCATTTACATTATGTACATATGTAAAGTTATTTAAATGTTTCAATATTATTTTTATAGAATCAATTAGAATTAAGGCTTTGGTTGTAGCTAATCTTTGTTTGTAATATAATTAGACAAAGGTATAGATAGATACATTTTATAAGATTGCTTCTGAAGAGTATGATCAAAACAACGGAAGCAGGAAGAACAATACTTAGGTACTGTAGAATCAACTTGCAACACTTTGGATTCAGAAAATGAGAATTTCTGCTAATTAACCAGTCTATAGAGCAGTCCATGATTTTAAGGGATTCAAGGCAAATATAAATTGAGGTTCACTTAGAAAGCATTTAAATTGCTGATTTGGCTCCGATTCATCAATGCTTTTAGCACTATTTAAGAATTTTTATCTCTCCTTCATTAATCCAGCATATCTACTTAAACATAAAAAGTTATTCAAGATCAAGTTTTAAAAATAATTTATTTATAAAATATTTTTTTCCTATACGAACGATCGAAAAGTGATTCAGCTAAAGTTTGGAGATTTTGCAACTCTGTTAAAAAAATAAAAAATAAAATAAGATAGTAATTTCTTGTCTATAGAAGAACGATTAAGTATTAAAAATGTAGGTATTGTTATTTTAAAAAAGTTTGAAAAAAAAAACAAATATTCAGTGATTTTTTTCGTTTTCAAAAATTCTGTTTTTCACCAAAAACCATAATATCAATAAAAACCATTTAGTAATTTCAAGCTTCTAAATAATTCCCTTGACTTAATAAAATGGACATAATAGACTATATGAGTACCACTAAAGAATGTTGATGATCGAACCTCCTGTCAGTCGTGAAATAGATATATAGTGATACCTCCTATTGCGGACAACTCACTTAAGCGGACAATCCCCTTGAGTGGACAAATTCTCACGACCGTGGGTCTTGGATTAAAATTCCATACACTTTATAATCATTTAAGCGGACACTTCCTAACCCGTACCCGGACAAGAATATCAGACGCAATTTGTTAAATTTAATCCCCTTAGGCTAAATTTAATCCCCTTATTACTAAAATAAAGAAAACAAAAAAATTGTAACAATTTAGCTTAGAGTGTGTGTGTGGTGCATGCCATCAAATGTCACTGTTTGTGAATAAATGCATAACGGTTTTTATTTCTGCATCTGTAGTCTGTTTTTGTATCTTATTTCTTGTATAGTAGTACCCCGTGGCGTAATGGTTAGTGCGTTGGACTGTTACGCCGAAGGTCTTCGGTTCGATTCCCAGCCAATGTCACCAGAAAACAGAAATGTTTTTAACGGGTTACTGCCTCTTGCGAGGAATTGACAAATCCTCCAAGAGTATATCTTATCATGAAAAAGTGCTTCTCACCCTAGCCGTTTGGATTCGGCAGAAAATTGTAGGTCCCCTCTATTCCTGCCAATAACACGCACTCAGGAATGGTTGAGAGTTGTAAGTCACTAGGCCCTGGTTTATACGAGCTGTCGCGCCGACCAATTTATTTTTATTTCTTGTATACATAACTATTTTTTATTTTTTTCCTTGGACGGACAAAAGTGTTGCGACGGTCGCTGTCCAAACAAGAGAGGTTTCACTGTAACTCCAAGCCTTTGTATTTTGTATTTTTAAAGAATTAACTTGATTATAGCTCAATTATTGTTAAAATATGGGCTCTTATAATTTTTTGAAGAACATTCATTTCGATTTTTCCACACTTTGTGGTACCTACCTCACCCAAGTGGTTGGTGATATTCAGATCAACTTAAATCAGTTCACTAGTTTTATAAATTAAAATAGTTTTTCAGGGCTTTTATTGAAAAATAAAATTGTATTTGTTATACCTACCTATTTAACTTATTTTAGTTCTAATCGTATCTACCTAGGTATAAAGAAAAATCTGCAATGAAAAACATAAGAGACAAAGGAAATTACAGAAGATACATAAAGGATTCATATAACTCTGAGAATCAACAAGAATAAACAAAAAAAAAAATAAAATAAAAAAGATTTGAGTGCCTAAAACTATTCGATTTCATTATTTTTATTTTCAATTAATCTTCCGGTTCTACATATAGATATAAATATTTTGCCTAATTTATGCGGAACTGTTTCCATTGTAATTTACACTACATCGTTCATCTATTTAGATTGCAGTTGATTTCTATTAATTTAATTGTGTGGCAACTCTTTTCTTTCTAGTACAATTTCAATTCATTTACAAAAAAATCTACTGATAAAAGATTCACCCGCAACAAGAAGAAATACCTTACCTACCTACACCAGCTGCTACCAAGACACATCATAACATATAACTTTGACAAGGGATAGAAAACATGAAGAAGGCATAGGTAATGAAATCACTCTGACGTCATGATCAATGTGGTTTAATTTTGCTATATACCTACTATTGTTATAAAGTTGAAATGAAGTGCATAAATGAATATGAAGACAACGGCAAGGAGGAAAAATGACCATGCGTGGGAATGAAACCGGTTACGTCATAACCAGCCGGTGTTCATTTGTGTACCTATGTATGTGTTGGTTATAGCAGGTGATGCCAAAAGTAACAGGTGACGAAAACAAAACACATTGCAGATTGCAGACAGTGGGTTATTTTATTTTATTGTCTCTTCTCCAATGGCTATTTGAGAGTTTTGGGTTTCTTTTGTCTAAAAGTGAAAAACGCTGTCAATCTATGTAGATATTGATTTTTCATGAAGCTTACAATTAGCAACAAAAAATAGATTGGTAGGTAAGGTAGGAACGTAGGTACAAAATATGCAATTAAAAAAGCATTAACTGAAAATAATATTATGTATTTACTTTATCTCTATTTCGAAAACAATCTGAAATGAGACTGCCAAATTAATGTTATTAAAGGTTTTATCAACAATTTTTGTTTATTTAAAAACTATGTGCACTTTGCATTATTTTATGTTATCTTTTATCTATCAAGGCAAGGCTCTTAGGTTTATAAAATTAAAATTTCTTTCTTTTCAAAGAGAAACACGTCACTCAATTTTGCCTTCTCTTCGAAAACAAATTTCTAATGCTCGTCGCGTGCAATTTTTTAGTTGCTTTGTTGTGTTTGTGTTGTGTTGTGTCTTTTGCGTTTTGTTTCATCCTTGGTCTGGGTCTCTATTTTCTATGCTATTGAGTTTCGTAGTTGATTGCACTCTCATAATGCAAACTTCTCACTACTCAAATTTAAATTGATAACAACACTATCAGGGTTGGATTGGAGCTTAAATGGGAATGGCTAAATTTTGACTGAGTTGCCAAAGTTTACAAAGAGTATTGAAAACCAAGAGTTACATATTTTGGGTACATACTTAAATGAAATGGATAACAGCTACAAAAAAAAAATCCTCTAAAAGCTTGTATTAAAAGCGAAGACACAACTTGTGTGTTCTACAATCAATCAATCAAAATATATTTTATTTCTATAGTCAAGCTCTAGAGTCTAAATCCCTTTTCCGACTCTCATACTAGGTACACCGATTTTAACAAATGAGGTGTCGAACGAAGCGGAATTACCTGCTGATTTTCCGAATTATAAATTTATCATAAAAATGTTTTTAATTTGTTCAAAAACTGCATTTTTGTTTGTTAAATATTACTCCAATAAAAATGAACTCTTAAATGGACACTTCCACTTTACAAATGGTATTATTTTGGCATGTGACATTATGTCGTTTCAATTTATTAGGTCCGTTCACAAATTTTTTTTGATATTAAATGACAGTCTTGTTTTTATGTAGGTAATTGTAAGAATTCTGGCACAGGTAGGGTAGTAGCTATATTATTTCACGAAGCCTAAAAAGTAAGGAAAACATAGGAAATCATTCCCATATATCTCCTGAATCGTTTGATTGATTGATTAAAGTTTCTAAATTGGGACTTTTAAGCAGAGAAATCATATTTAATTTCAACTAAACTTATTAAAAATTAAATTAAAAATTTTTCAATATGTATTTCTAAAAATAAAATAATCCTAGACATACTCGAACCCAATTCTAATCCCTTTAAAGCTAGTAACTTCCCAGGGCCATTATCATGCTGCTTCCAAATAAAAAACCCACGAACCGTTTAAGTTTTTAGGCTGGAACGCCAATTTCAACACGTTGATTCTGTATAATTTTTTAACGCAATGTTTCTTGAAAAACTCGACATTGGTATATCAACATCAACTAAAATCTGGCTTGTAATGTGTGCTTATAATAATGTACCAAAGTGCTCTTTTACTTATTTAAGTTCCTACATATATCTTACACATAATTCAATAAAATATCTAGTTAAATAATTTTGTATACATATAGTAATGTTACAAAAAACTCCAAAAAATTACCTTCATGAAAGTGTAATATTGTGGATACACTACAAATACAAAATTAAATCAAAAAATAATATGTACAATAAGTTGTCATTTTCTATTATTATCTATCACCACAGCAACACTGCTAAGTCCCTTCAACGCTTCAACCTCAAACCATTTCAACTCACTCAATTTAACACAAGAAACACGAAGAGCGTCTGAGTTTATGTTTATCATAATTATTATGGAGCAAAAGACAAAAACATTCAGTATTTGCTTGAGATCAACATTAAATTGTGTCATACCCTATGCCAGTATTATTTTTTTTTGTTATTTTTTGTATAGCAAGACTATAAATATAAATGTGCTCTTTTAGTAACCAAGAATTTTGAAGATTGATCAAAAGATGTATACAAAATTTTGTTTATATAGATAATGAAAGTAAAAATTTTGGATTTTGAAATTACTATGTATGCTTGAACGCTTGATTAAATTATTGTCATCATCCCCACATCATCTCTGCATTTGCAAAAGAGAATACTCTAACCGATAGGTTAAGGTCAAAAATTTAAAAAAAATTCCTAGTCTGACAATGGTTTTCAGGTCCGGAAGTGGACTTTCCGGTCGGGTAATATTTTCTAAGAACGGGAAATAGATAAAATAATGAAAGAGTGTTCTCTATTAGAAACCATTGGTCGGACAGACTTGTGCCTATTGTAACAACGAGTCCAAGGACTTTTGTGAAAACATTGTGTTCTTTTTTGTTGCTTTGCGTTTTTTTACATGTTGAAAATAAATGAAAGTAAAGTAAAATATATAAGTGTTTTTATATAAAACTGCTTGAACTCGCCGCCGTAACCATCAAACCATCGAAAATCTGTCCAAGAAATGATTTTGCAAAGAGGCCTCATTTATGAAAATAACTTTTGGCATAATTTTAATGATTACATAATTCAACCGGAAGTAATCACTTTCTTACCTAAACAATCTTTAAAAAAATTAGCCCTCCAGATGTTCAAAATTCTTAAATACCAACTTTTAAATTTAGTAATATTTTTTTCAATAAAATCACCAAAATAAAGTATGTTGTTTTTTACCATGTCGACATGTCTTCCAAACATTCTTTGGTGTCAATTGCTTATAATTATTAGTCTACCCTACAGGGGGTGTGATGTACATAAAAAAAAAGAACAACAAGTCAGAGAAAAACTCTGGCCAAACCAAACAACAAACAGGCTAGCTCAGCGCTCAGCTGTGAAGTGAACTTCACCATTACCGCGGGCAACAAGCAATTTTATTTTCAATTTTCAGTTATCGATGAGCTGTGCAGTGAGCAACTGGTTGTGGAGTCGCGGAATGGCACAGTTGTAAAATAATTTTCGTTTTGAAAAGTGTTTCTTTTTTTTATTATTTTCTAATTTATATTTTATTTATTATTTTTTTTCCTTGAAATTGCCTTATTGTTAAACAATAAATAATTTCCGTTACAATTTGAACTGAAACTACAGATATTCTATCGAAAAAAAAAATTAAAAAAAAAAGAAAAATCCAGAAAAGCTCGAAAAAGATTTTCGTATTTAATATTTTACCCTAATGTCAATAACAACAAAAACAACAACTACTACAACAAGTAAAATCGCACGTGAATATTTTGTTTTCCTTTGTTCTTGTGCCCTTATTCTTGCAAATCAAGTTAGTCACAGTGTATCTCGTCAATTTCGTCAGAAAAGTGCCTGTTGCGATTAATCCGTCGTCGTCGGTCGGTCGGTCGTGCCCAATTCAATTTATAGAGCGAGTGTGACAGTTTTCTCTGTCAATTTTTTTCTCTGTTGCTGTGTTTTTGCAATCATGTAGAGATTTTCTTTATAAGGAAAAAGAAAGAAACTTAATTCGGGTCATTGTCCTTTGTGTGACAGACTGATGGTTAACACTGATGCAACAAATTATCCTTCCTGCCGGCAAATCAATTAAATTAAAATACATATTAAATAAATTAGCGAATTTACACCACTACCTTATAAATTTCGTTCAAATTATAATTCTGAATTGTTATTAAAAGCCGTTAGGTTTAACAACACAACAAACCTTACAATCGCCACAAATTTAAAGGAGAGAAAAAAACAAACCAGTGTACTTTTGCCAAAATAATAATACTCCCAGAGTTGCCAAAGTGTCAATTTTGGCAGGTTAATTTAATTTTAACTGTGAGTGACAGAACTAAATGTGCTGTCTACCTTAATCCACCCACCGATTGTTTATACGTTTTGATTTAAAAAAAAAGAAGAATCGATTTAAAAATCAAAGATAGACGAATCAAAAAAATGATTAAATCAACAAAAAAAGTCGCCCCCGATGGCGGTTGGGGATGGGTTGCAACATTTGGCGTTAGTCTTGTTAATGTAAGTAACAAACAGTTTAATCTTTTGTGTTTTTTTTTTTTTTTTCTGTTTCGTTTTCTTTTATTTATTACTTTTTGTTTTATTCGTCCGTGTTTTCCGTTTGAATCACACATTATACCTACCCTACCCACCCAATCTCTATCTCATGTCTTTCTTTCTGTTTTGAATCTTTAGCTAGGTGTATCTATACTTTTTTCATGACTTAAGATCAGGCAGTGGTCTCGTGACCAGAAGAAAATTAATGATCTTGAATAAAGGATAGCCCCAGAGTTGTAATGTAACATAAATAAAAACAACAAAAAATATAATCTAAGTTCAAGGAAAATCCATTGTTTGAAGGTAAATAAAGAATTTTTGTTGTACTATACCCACACAGAAAGGCACACATTCCCAAAAACAGGTGTTCTAGTAGGTATCTTCTACCTACCTATAAACTGAGAGGATAAGATAGTGTATTGAATTTCAATAGGTACCTAAACATAAAATTAATTGAGTTGATTTTGTATGGATATTATTTTTGAGACACTTCTCAAAATATCTGCAAAGCTCACCTAAAAAAATTTTGAGACTTCAGTACCTATAGGTATTAATGGACTATGGAGTCAATCATGATTTCATTTTATATGGTACCTTACAATGGAAATGTAAGAGGTACCTATTTTATTAAAGATTTCTAGATAGGGGAAAATAGATTTTTTTTTTTAAATTTATAAATTTATAAATTGCTTTAACAGTAAAAAAACGTTGGATTTTTTAACAAAAAATTTCTGAAAGTTTAAATGTTTTAGAATTAATATGCCATAAATCAGGATGACGTTTTATTGTAGGGAAATTTTATATGGTTATTGGAAAGGTAGTAATAAAATATTTTATCCTTGTTTGAGAAGTTTTTGATTTTTGATTTCCTTTGCATTTTGTGATTTTACGCAGGGAATACAAAAAAAAACATTTTCAAGATGAATTTTTAGTAGTTTATTTGATTTTTATCTTATTAAGGGATTTGTTTAAAAAATTGAAATTTATAGAGATGATTAAATTTATTATTTCGTATTTTTAATGAAAAAATTTCGATTCACCATTTTAAGTTGAGCGCAAGAAATCAATTCATGGTACCTACATAGGTATTTCGATAATAGAGAAAAAAGTTAGGTATAGTTCCGTAAATCCGTGCGTCTGTCTGTCTGTCTGTCTGTCTGTCTGTCTGTCTGTCTGTATACTTCTTCCTGCAGTTACCCACTCAAGAGTCTCTGAATAGAATCTTTTCGGCTTCCCAACTTTGCTAGAGTTTTCCATGGCGGAACTAATGGCAATTAGGGAAGCATGCAAAATACTCAAACAAGGCCCTAACCAAAATCGAAATACTGATATCCTGACAGATAGTCAGGCAGCCGTGAAAGCCATTGATTCGGCTGTATCAACGTCAAGATTAATTCGACAATGCCGTGATGAGCTCAAAAGCCTTAATGTCACTCTTATCTGGGTTCCGGGTCACTGTGGCATTGAGGGAAACGAGTACGCGGATGAACTGGCCAGGCAAGGATCAGCCCTTCATAGCTCACTTGCGGAAAGATTCAACATTCCTCTTGGACTTGGGTTAATGAAGGCCTATATATTCTCAATTTTTCTTAACGAATCAAACCACAGGTGGGGCAGTTTAACAAATTGCATTATTTCTAGAAAGATTTGACCCACCTATAACAGATCCCGAACAAATGAATTAATTTGCAGACTCAGGCAAGACATAGCCAGGATTGTTGCAACCTATTCTGGACACTGGGCATTAAGAGAGCATGCGGCAAAGCTGGGAATCCCTCACAACACTTACTATCGTAGTTGTGGAGACCAGCAGTAAAAGGAAACAGTCGCTCACTTCCTCTGCAAATGCCCCGCTCTAGCCAGAATGACATTACAGTCATTTGGTAACCTATTCTTCGACAATCTGGACGAACTATCTGAAATAAAGATCAAAGATTTGATCTCTTTTTTTATCAACATAAAGAATTGGCTCTAAGATGAACTTCGACCGCGAGTATAAGTGGTCGATGTTCTTCTGAAAGTCATATAGATTCACATTGAACCGGAAATCAATGTACATTATACCTATCTCGGCATACTGTGGTTGGGGGAGTGTATTGATGATTCCACAAATACGTTTCAACAATTCTTTGTCTTATACAGGTCAAACGAGTTTGTTGCAAACTCAATGTTTCTTAAACGAATTGATAGCTTTTTAGTAAACTTTGCCCCAAAAGGTTTTTTTAACATTATTTTATACCTAGTTGTACTTTCCTTTCAACTGTTTAAAAACCGTTAAAAAAAAAAACGGCTCGAAACCGACTCCTGCGATTTTGATTTTTAGGGTAATCTTTCTTCAAAACTTAAAAATTGTATCCTGAAAATTGTCAAAAATGGCAACAACTAATTTTTTGACATAATTATTCCGTTGTGAAAAAAAACTCAAAATTAAATGCAGTCGCCCAACGAAATCCCAGTTTTTTAAATCACGTTTTTCAAAAATCCCGAAAACAAAGTTTTAAAATCCTTTCTGCTAAAATCCCGCTTAATCAAAATCACGATGTATTATTTTTACCTAATCCCGTTTTTGAAATTCCGAAAAAATCATCCTGCTTTTGCAATCGAATCTAATTTTTATATTTTTTTGAACAAAACAATTAGTTTTTATTGCAAAAGCGGGATAAAAAAACGGGATTATAAGAGACGGGAATATAAAAAGCGTGTTTTAGAAAAAGCTGGATTATAAAAAACAGGATTTTTAAAACAGTAAAATCCCTGTTTTAAAAATCCTGCTGGATATTGAACCCAACACATGTAATGATAAGTTTGATTAAAGCCTTAGAATTTTGACGAAATATAAAGAAATGAGTTGGGCTTGATATCCCGATTTTTATAGACTCGTGGAAGTAAATGATAGCGGTAAATACTTTACATAGAGGTAAAATTACATATATCTTTTTTGAGACTTAAATATAAAATTTTGGACATTTTGATCGGGCTCCTTATCAAACTTGTCCATAATTTAATAATTTTTTGTTTGTATAAAGCCCCTCTAAATTAGAATTCTGGCTTCAGTCGTCAGCAAAATTATAATATTATTGCTTCTGACGTCAAAAGTGACGTCATTTGAAAATTCTCTATTAACATTATTATCTTTTTTAAGTGAAAGTAAAAAAAAAAAATATTTATCAAAAACTAGTATAGATAGGTTAGGTACTTATTATTAGATTTCAAAAAAGATAATTAGAAAAACTCATTGTTAACGTTCTAATAATGTAAGCAATAAGCAATTATTTATTAAAATAATAATGATTGAGAGCATTTCATGTCAAGTTGTTCTTAATACATTTTTGTTTCTATCTTTAAGATTCTGAACTCAAGTGTCTTGTTATAGTGTCAATCATTTTGAAAAAAAAACTCCTCTCTCTCTTAAATATTTTATGTATTTATATTCGATATAATAATGATGTAAGAAACTTGAAGTTTTTTCACTTAAAACCTATGTATGTACCTATATACTCTTGTTATGTATACAACGATAAATGACTGATTTATAATGTTAACAAAGTAAAATATAGTAAGGGCCCATTGCGTAATCGTAAATATGCCGGCAACAAGTAAAGTAAATCGCAGACAAACATTATGTAGGTATAATATATCTATAGCTGTTTACATAGCTAGAATTTGTTTTTGTTTTTATTATTTGCCTTATCATTCACGACTACCTATATACAACTCATTTTCCTTTATTTTTAAAACCATGACTTCATTGTGAGTCAGAAGAGAAGAGTGCACACAAGGGAAGGGAAAACAATATATACACTTATATTAGGAGAGGCATACATTTTAAGGTTTCGATATCGGGATGCTTTTTAATTATAACTCTAAAGTCTACACTCTCTTTACGCTTAATACATAGGTATATGTATGTAGTTTGACGCACGTAAATATTATTAAGCAGATGGGGGTTTTTCTTTGTCGTTTTTAATAATTGTTACTAATTGAAATTAATTTCATATTTGTTTATTTTTTTTTCTTTCTTTAAAAACAAATATTAAAATAAGACAGATTTTTCTAAATGAGACGCATAAAAAAGGACCGAAAGTTAGGAATTTTGTTAAAGAGTTTTTTTTTTATTTTACACCATCGTCGTTGTATGTAACTGGAAAAAGTCTTACGTAGCAGGCTTGTAAAAGAATGCAATCTTTTTTGAACGCAATCTATAATGACTTCAATAATAAGATTGCATTCATTGATTTCACCTTGGGACTTCAGACTCCAAATTATGCAATCACCATTCACTCGTAGCAAAAAGATTGCAATCATTTTTTCCCCCCATTCATTTTACAGCAATCAATTGAATGCAATCTTTTGAGAATTCATGCATTCTTTGCATTCTTTTGCATTCTTTGCATTCTTTTGCATTCTTTGCATTTTTTTTGCATTCTTTGCATTCTTTTGCATTCTTTGCATTCTTTTGCATTCTTTTGCATTCTTTTGCATTCTTTTGCATTCTTTTGCATTCATTGAATTCTTTTGTAATCTTTGCATTGTATTCCATTTACATGATTTGTTATAATTTGAGATATGCAAGTATTAAGTTAAAGTATCAAATCATTCAAATCACAAATTAAACAAAGAGTTATGGCTGATATCAAACATTTATTAATATAAAAAAATACATAATGCTAATGTTTTCACCCAAAATAAAAAAAAAATCCTTTATGGGTACAAACAAATATCTTTTATAAAATTATTATTAAATCTTTGTATATAAACTTTATAGTAGTCTCATCAGCATCGGCGATTGGTGCGCCAATTGGTGTCCAAATGTCTAACTAACTCTCAACATTTTCTATCATCTCAACATTGAATGTCAACTTTTAATGTTGAGCAACTTTGTTCAAATATTGATAGAGTTGAGATAAAAGGCAAAATGGCAAGAATAAGAATACTATATACACTATACACTATACAGTATACATGTAGGTTTATATACGAAATATATGGGAGTTCGAGGAAAAAAAAAATAGAACAGAATAGTATTTATAAACATGACTGATTAATTTAAGTGAAATATGGCAATCTGTATGTTTTGTGCTTTGTAATTTTATATAGAAGATAGGTATGTAAGATATTATTAAAAAAAAACTTTTCGATGTTTTTTTTCAACTATGTAGGTATTTCAAAAGTGATACATTTTTGATTAAATATGCCACAGAAGTGTTGCTATCACAAATGTCAGGAGAGGCAAAGTATATAGGTATATATGTTTATTTATATATAAGCCCTGTTTTTTGCAAGTGAATAGTCAGCTCAGTAAAATTTTTACACGTAAACAATAACAACAAAAATTGATTATAAGTTTATAAATATTTTGTTATTTTTGCGTTTAAAATTTTTTTGTTTGCGTGTAAAAATTTTGCTGAGTTGCTATACACTTTCACCAAAACACGGCTATAGTATAACGTAATAATTTATCTTTGTTTTCAGACATTAATCATTAAAATCTGAATCAAATACAAGCATTTTTTACTATGGGAGGGGCCCCGTTTAGGAGGTAAAGGCGATTTTCGAAAAAAAAAACCACTTAAATGGAAAAACAAATATTAAAAAACAACGACAATACTTAAAATGCAAAACAAAAACAGAAGTCTGTTCTTTAATCCTACATTTAAATTAAATTATTTGTGTCAATAGTTTTCAAAAAATTTGCATTCAAACTCAAAATTTTGATAAAAAAAACGCAAAAAAATATTTGGATCAATTTTTCTCAAAATTGTGAAATGTAAAACTAAATTTCCGGGTGAGATAGACTAGCTATACCTACATAGGTATGTTTATTATTATCATTTCCATTAAATTCTTAGTTTATATTGAAAAAAACAATCAAATCACTACGTTTTTTACATAGACTTTTATGTGATCGCAATTATTTTTTAACTCGATAATAAATCCTGATATTTTACCTTTATTTTAAACCTAAATCTTAATGATCGGAATATTAGATAAGGAGCTATAAGCTAAGCAAATCGATCCTTTTCTGTTTTTACCCACTAAACCAACCAACAAATGTGCAACATACATACCAACACCATAAAACTCTCCTAAAAAGGGTTAAAGTACATGTGGTTTAAAAATTTTTTTGGATTAAATTTTTGTTTCTTTTAAATATTCAATTTTATGAGGTTTTTCATGTATAGTTTTATGTGACTGCGCAATGATTTTATAAAAAAAATTTAGGCCGATATTCTACCTATATTTTAAGACCTTAATGTTACCGATAGGATTATTAGAACCGAAGTTATAAGCAAAGAATGCAAAAGAATGCAAAGAATGCAAAAGAATGCAAAGAATGCAAAGAATGCAAAAGAATGCAAAGAATGCATGAATTCTCAAAGATTGCATTCAATTGATTGCTGTAAAATGAATGGGGGGAAAAAATGATTGCAATCTTTTTGCTACGAGTGAATGGTGATTGCATAATTTGAAGTCTGAAGTCCCAAAGTGAAATCAATGAATGCAATCTTTTAATTGAATTCAATAAATGATTTTTAAAGACTGCATTCACAAAAGATTGCATTCTTTTACAAGCCTGTTACGTAGGTATGTATGTCAACAATGGTCACATCACATTGTTGCCAGGAAAGAAAATGTCCAATTTAATGTCTTCAAAGATCAAAGACCTTTTTATGTTTAGGTGAAGACCAAAGTTGTACCATTTGCTCTCGAAAAACAGTTTTCAAAAATTCATAGCTGTCAAATAAATGATTTTACAAACCTTATCAGTTGTTGGTCACGTAGAAATCAGTTGACTTCGTCGAAATCAGGTTTTGTTTTCGAGACATTCAAAACGAAAAACGTTTTTCAACAATTTCTGGCAATTTTTTGTAATTACATATTTGATTTTGTTAATTTTTTTATATTCTTATCAATTTTTCATTACAACATTATGATTCCATAGAATAAAATTTAGCTTTAGATAGAACTTCTTGTTCGCGAAACATTTGAGACGAAAAACATTTTACAACTTAAAAAGCACTTATTGAAGTTATTAAAATCCATTATTGAAATCCATTCGAAGATATCTATCTTTATTTCTTCTCGAACGGAAAAAAGGACATCTCTCTAAAATCAGTAGATTAGGATTCTAGTTACCTCGAAAGGCATGGGTTATGCCGAAATTTTCGACAAATCAGAGGCTAAAATCAACTAAAATAAAAATTATGTGTTAATAATTGTCGTAGAAACATAGCATTTTGAAAAAGAGGGTGCTAAAATTTTATATGGTTAGGTCAAAATTTCTAAAATTGAAGCATTCCATTTTTTTGAACACCCTACACACAGGGTGTTTTGCAGAAGATGCGACAAAAGGGTTAAGCGTGTAGGTTTGGTCAAGACAATAAAAAAAATCCTGAGGTCTTTTTCCCCCTGTTTAAGCGGGAGGGGCAATTTTCTAAAATATCGACTTAAAATAGAAAAAAATCATTTAAAAAAACTTAAAAGTGTCGTGTTATATCTTCTTTTTGAAGGCAGAAACATGGGCTTCTTAATTCTATTTTCAAATCAAATTGTTTTAGTTAATAGTTTTGGAAGAATTCATTTTCAAACTTAAAATTTCAGAAAGTTCTTTTTTTTTTTATTTAGTATACCTAAACTAATTTTGTTCGAAATATTTCGTTAATTATTAGGTAAGTAGTTATTATTATTTTAGTATTTAATGCTCCCATCAATTTTCTTTAGGCAATATATTTATATCTTCTAGTTCTTGAGAAAAACGAAAATAACAAAAATAACTTTTTTTAAATTTGACTTCAATTCGTTGTTTAAGTTGCTCCTATTTTCATTTAGTAAGTATAGTAAACTAGATTTTATTATTTTCAATTTTCTAAGCAACTAAAAAGCGTTTAAGCATCTGATGATTTTTCTTTTTTTGCAAGGCGATTATTTAATAAATCTACCCTCCTGACTAAACAAGGGGAAAAAGCCCTCTACCAAACGATTTTTCAATGTGTTGACTGAACCTATTCGCCTTATAATTTTGTAAACACGTTGTATACTTTGTATGTTAAATATAAGAAGTATTAAAATATAATCGTTATTAATAAACTCATATTTAACATGAATTATCTTAATTCAGTGAGTTAACTGCGAAATTCTATTAATTTAAGCCAGTTTAATCTTTAAATTTTAGTTTAATTCTGTTAATTAGCTAACTCACAATCACAAACGTAGGTGCGTTAACGAATAATTAAATTAGAAAATACCTAAGATATTTTTGCCATCAAATAGAGATAAAGTGTACAAAATTTCACACTTTTCGAGAAATTATATATGTTTACAGACTTATGTCTTATTAAGTGTAGTAGATTTTCTTCAATATTAGCTGTACTTAACGTGAATTAGCAATTAATTGATTATTAATAACATTATTTTGATCCATGAATTTATTTTTGATCAAAGTTCAAATTTATTTGTGAATAAGAAGATAATTAAACATTTTTTTATCAATGTGGGTGTTTCTGTTTATAATATAGAAGATAGAAATCGCAGTTAACCCTATCAAGCACCGTTTTGGAATACCAATTATAATTACCTATGAGTAAAAAATATATCCTAAAAACTTTGCGAAGCAACGTAAATACGAGTCTGCTAGTTTCAATTTATAATTGCAAAAATAATGTCTAGTCTAGTGATTGTTTATAATTAAAAATACATTTTTGTTTTCGTTTAAATGATATAATTTTTTATTAAATATATTTAATCTTTGCTAAATTGTTTATTTACCAAACAATTAAAATTTAAAGTAACTATTTGGGTTTGTGTTAATATCATTTATGTCATTCAAATAAAGTTATTTGCTTAAAAAAAATAATAAAGATTTATTTTTGAGTTTATTTTTTTTTTCCCTCAGACATACCTTCCATTTTTGTTGTCTTATTGTGTTTTTTTTTTCTTACATTTATAGAACAAAGCAAACGCAGATAAAATATTTTGTTTGGCAATCTCAAAATAAACACAATTGGTTTTATATATTGAATGGCGCAATTGAATTTTTGAATGATATAAAAAAAGATCTTGATTTATTTTTACACAAATAAATAGTCAAATATTTTAATGCATTCAAATTCAATTTATTTATATATAATTTATTTAAACCCTTAGTACCTAAATTACATGTAATGTAAATATTATAATATTGACAAATATTAGCCGAACACGCCTAAAAAGTGACAGTACGTGCAAAAAAGTAAGCAAACATACCATTTTCACATTTTTAATTGTCAAAGTGACATTTTTATGATATTTGATTTAGTATGATACTAAAAAGTTAAAATTGGCATTTGGTGATTTTAACCTTAATAAAATGTTTAAAAGATAGTTAATTAGATGTGATCTTTATTCAATATTAATTTCATTTTCATACATACATACATAGTTCACAATTTGAGCATAGCATCAGCCGTTAGCCGAAAAAAAAGAGAAAATATAATATTTTCTAAAACATTGAATAGAAATGAAATAGTTGTTTTTAAACATGAAAAATAAGAGTATCTCACAATTAATAGAGTTTAATTCATAAAAAAATTTCGTTTATTATTTGGGTACGATATTTCCAGGCAGTATTAACGTAGCTCACTAGAATTGACCAGTTGTCGTTGCCGTTTAAAATAATTTTGAGTTCATCAACATTAGGCTATTATTGCCCCAGTGCGCGTCTAATGGAGTTAAGAATCGGGCAAGTTCCGAGGAAATGTATTACGTTTTCTTCCGTATGCAGGTTACAGAGTGTGCATTCACTGTTTCGGTCGCTTCGACGGGACATGTAGTTTAAGTACAAGAGCTCCCCTCTCACTTTGAAGATTGTGGAGATTGTTTCAATACTGTTGCTGTCGTGGAAGTAGTTGTTTATTAAATTGTGCTCAAGAGTTCGATATAGGATCTTGGATTCACTTTGTCTTGCACGCTGACGGAAAAATTCAAATTTTGACTCCTTGATATAATTCCGAAGGGTTTCCAATGGTTTGCCCCATGTTATCGGGTTGTCGCTGTCTAGTTGCACGTTGTTCTCCAAGAGTAGTCTAGACCATTCACCAAAGAATTGAAATTTTCGTTGAATGATATGGGATGCCACTATTTTGGGAAGTCTTTGCGGGGGATATTCCGTGATCTTTCTGATGTAATTGAAGTGTAATTTGAGCGTATACAAGTATAGAGGGAGAGATAGTGCGATGCTAAACTTTGGAAAATCCTAGCAAGTATCATACTTAAAATGCTCTTACATCGTATACTTTAACTCTCTAAAATTTTGCAACAATAAAAGCATAAATAACAGCCACAAAGCAAAAATTTTAAAAATAAATTCCGTATGTAATCGTCACCTGTCAATCATCAACGAAATTCCTTGTTCTTGCGATTTGTTTTTTTTTTTTTTTTTTTATTGACAAAAAAACCACCATATTGAAATACAAAACCAACCCAACTGCGTACACTATAGGTTAAAGATTATGATATGACGAACGATTCAAAATTAGCTTGTCAGTAACATTAAAATAAATTTGGAATATGAACAAATAAAATAAGAATTATTTTCAAGCCGTTTTGCATTTACTTAATATAGCAGTCGCATTTTTCATAAGAAACCTTATCTAATCATCAAAAACCATCTTTGTTTAACTAGAAGCACATTTAATAAGATTAATGAGTCACAAAAGACTTGTACGAATACAATGATAAATAACCAAATCAAAAATTTAAGAATTTATTGCTCCATAATAATGAAAAAGTCAATTTTCGATACTAATTGTGTATAAATTTGAAACTAATAAATTATTTCCTAAACACACCTCATTTTCTTATTTACGTACATAAAAATTAAATAACCCAAAACTCAATGATATTTTGTGCTCGTTCCAAAATTCACCAACAAAAAAGAATTCATTTCTAAAAAAAATTAAAGCCATTCAGTTCAGCAGGTCAAAAAACCGTAAACAAGTGATAAATATTGTCGAATTGATCATGTTCAAATATTTATTTGTTTTTGTTGGAAAAAGTTTGGTTTTGCGGAATTCCGAAAGTATAAAAATATTCAAATGAGTTTCATAAAAAGAATTTTTTTACAATATATAAAGTGCACATTTTTGCTCTTTAATCTTATGCCTTTAAAAAAAGCTTGTATAGGTATATGCTAGAAAAATTTACCAAAAATATAAAGTGAAGGATTGGGTCGCACGTATTAGCTCGTTGAATTCAAGTTGCTTTTATTGAACAGTTAAGTTAATGTCAAATTATATCAATTGATAGTTCATAAATATTGATACAAAGGGTGTTTTTTTAAAGGTATAGAACTTTGAAATGGAATAAAACAAAGATGATTTTTTTTGAATTGACATGAAATTCACTTTATTCGAAAGATAATTTTCTGACACTATAATTTAAATATGATTTCTGGCATTCTGACCGCCACGGCTGGCTCGGACGTAGTCTAATGTGGAGGTCCAATTTTTGATGACTTTGTCCAACACTTGTAGCCGTATATCGGCAATAACGCTGTTGTCCTTCAAGTGGTCAATCGTTGCGGGCTTATCTGCATAGGCTAGCGACTTCACATATCCCCACAGAAAATAGCGGCGTTAAATCGCACGATCTTGGAGGCCAATTCAAGAGTCCGTAACGAGAAACTAGCGGTTACCAAACGCTTCCTTCAATAAATCAATTGTAGCACGACCTGTGTTACATGTTGCGCCGTCTTGTTGAAACCACAGCTCCTGCACATCATGGTTGTTCAATTGATGAACGAAGAAGTCAGTAATCATGGCTCTGTAGTGGTCACCATTGACTGTAACGTCAATAAATCACTTGACAGCTGACAAATTGGCCGCCAGTTAAAATAGTGTTTCCAACTTAAAGTTCTATACCTCTAAAAAAAAACACCCGTTACATCAACGTATCGTAACGTGTAACAGCACAACGTAATGTGCTACAGAAATGTCAAAGTTCTAAGTTTACCCAACCGCCGCCGCGCCGGCATAGATGTTTACACATCAAAAAAAATAATAATCCACAAAAGCGAGGCATTTTGTCTGGAAAATTAATTTTTGTACATTTACCAAATATATTTTAAAAAAATGTAGTACTCCTTTCAGATTTATAAATTTATAAATTTAATCTTGAATTAGGTAAATTAAAAATCACAATTCTAATGAATTTGTCTGGTTTTAAAAACAAACATATTTTATTTTTTTTGTTTTTTTTTTTTGCAATATTTTTCTTATCTTACAACAAAAAAAAATCGTTTGGTTTAATAATGATAAAATTTGTTGCTAAAGCCATTGTAGACAATTTATTTCAACTTCGTAATTGTTTTATTGTACATTCATTGCGTGCATACATATATGGCTAATATACGATTCAGTTCCGTTCGTCGACCTGTTGAATTTATTTCCTGGAAACAAAATTCATATTTTTAGCATAGTAGGTGTTTTGTTTTTCCTCTTTTAATTTTGTACTTGCTGTATAGGACAAAAGTATTAGTTATGTTTTAAAAAACATTTAAAGGTTTTAATCAAACTTAACATAACGACCTTTATTGCGAAGATCAACTATCAATTAATAATTGACATTTATCAATCAATTTTATTAAATGGTATTGTGACTGTCAACTGTCAATATTGTTGATCCATTGTGATTTTTTTTTTAATAATCTATTGTGAATGAAAAATATCGGTATTGTGAATAATAATTTTCATCGATTTTCTTGCCACCTGTCAATTTATCTTTCAATCGTAAATTTGCAGTTGATGAGTTCGTTCTGGTTAGAAAAATAATTTAAAAAAAATTGAGTGATAAAATTTTTAATTTTTTTAAAATTTGGCTTTCCAATTTAAAAGGATTGGATGCATCCCCCAATCCCAAACTTCTTCGAATTCTTGCCATTTCAACGATAACAGGTCATCCAACTTCTCATCTTCATCAGAAAAAAGTTCAGTTGAAGTCATTTTGTATTTTGTTTTTTAATTTATTTCCTTTTACGTGGCTTTTTTTTTATCAACCTAATTTGGTTTTTAATTTTATTGATTTTCTGATAAAAAAAAAAAAACATTTGCCAGACGCACATCCCCATAAATAATAGAAATAGTTTTGAAGGCATTCACACAATATTTTATCAATTCATTTTCATAATAACGATTTTTAATGCAATTGATAAATTCTATCAACCGTCAATCGGTTGACAGTTAAACTTCGCAATAAGGGCGAACGTTTATGAATAATTTAAAAAGAGAGAGTGTTTTTATCGTACACTGTCTGTGCGTCAGTACATCTTACTTAATGTGATTCCTTAGAAGATAGATACATAGATAGATATATTTATTGTGCCCACTTAGAATTAACATTTTTTACAATATGAGAAGTCATTGCACAGTACAGAGATATGATAAGTTATTTTATCTTACAACTGAAAAATACATTTTTTGATTTCAAATTATTGCTTGATTGATTTTAACATAAAAGTTGGAAGGAAAAATATGGGGAAAAAATAAACCTTCATATAAATGTTGATGTTTTAACGATATATCGCAGAATAATTTTTAATATTATAGAAAATATAGTTTTAAACAAATATATAAGTAAATTATTTGAATTTTATTTTATCACAGAAAATGCTTTTTTTTAAATATAATGAAATAAATTAATAAATAGTTTAATAAATAAGTAAATAAATAAATAAATAAATCAATAAATCAATAAATAAATAAACAAGTAAATAAACAAATTAATAATTAAATGATAAATAAATAAACAAATACATTAATTAAGTATTGAGTAAATAAATAAATAGATACAAAAATAAATACAAAAAAAAAATTATAAAAAAATGAATATGAAAAAAAACAACATAGATACATATATATACAATATACATATTATAGAAATCAAAATAAATAAGAAGAAAATATAAAATTATTATTTTAGCTCATTCATCCTCGTTTTTCTTGCTTGACTTTCGAGCGTCAGTTCTTCATCAACGCAATCCGCAATGTTATAATTATTAAATATTTAAGTTATATACATTAATATGTTCATTTTAACTCATAAAGTAAATTATAAAATTGTTCAATAATAGTTCTCATTCAAGTACTTGATTTTTCAATTTTTCATTTTTCATTTTTTCATTCATAAAACATTGTTTTATATTAAAGCTTATCACTAGGTATAAAGATACCATGTCTTAATGAGTAAGCATTCTTCAATAAAGAAAGTTGAAGTTAAAGTTTAAACGGTTCTAAAGATTTTGATTAAACTTTCTACCTTTAATATTTATACATGTTGTTGGTTTTTTCGTCTCCAAGTGCGTATTTTTAAAAAAGAAAATAAAATAAAATAAAATAAAATAAAAGAATTAAATTATTTATTGGGATGTTATTTATTAATAACTTTTAACTAACACAACTTTATATTTTTACAAAATTAGCGACGCGTTTCGGAAACAAGTTCCATCTTCTGGCTTTTACATTTGGACACAGTTGTAAAAGCCCGAAGATGGAACTAGTTTCCGAAACGCGTCACTAATTTTGTAAAAATATAAAGTTGTGCTAGTTAAAAGTTATTAATAAATAACATCCCAATAAATAATTTAATTCTTTTATTTTATTTTATTTTTTTTATTTTATTTTATTTTATTTTATTTTATTTTATTTTATTTTATTTTATTTTATTTTATTTTATTTTATTTTATTTTATTTTATTTTATTTTATTTTATTTTATTTTATTTTATTTTATTTTATTTTATTTTATTTTATTTTATTTTATTTTATTTTATTTTATTTTATTTTATTTTATTTTATTTTATTTTATTTTATTTTATTTTATTTTATTTTATTTTATTTTATTTTATTTTATTTTATTTTATTTTATTTTATTTTATTTTATTTTATTTTATTTTTAAATATTTAGTTTAATTCGCGGTTTTGAGGTTTGTTGATAGAACTGTCTTTATTTTTCTGTTATAAATTCTTACTGATTCGACCAATTATGTTAATATTTTTCTCAAAGGTTCTTCTCAATTACATTACAAGATTTTACAAAAAAACCGCCTGTATAAGTGTGTCGGAAGACATTGGCAACACCAATGCTATACAACATTATTATATAAATGCCTATGTAAATATATACATAAGTCACACCATATTATCAGCATATTGTAACAGTTATGAAATGCCAATAAATACATATTGTCTGACGAGCAAGATTCATTCTTGTCAGTCAGTTAACCAGATTAAAACAATAAGCAAAAAATAAGAAGAAATTATTATCTTATTAGGTACTTTAGATTTTTCCACATTTTCCTGTAATTAGGAATAAATAACCATCCCTGGAAAGATTGTTGCAAAAATATATTTTTCTTAAGTCAACAGCAACACTGTTATTTTCTCTAAATAATTTTTGCCACAAAACCTATTATGTAATGTATACAAAAGTATAAAAATTATCACAACCAGACTAAGATTGGTTGACAAAAGTTCTTTTTATAAGCTTTAATAAAAATAAAAGAGAAAAATAAATAGGCAGATGGCTATCAGAAGTGGCGTGAATGACCTTGATAGTTTGTTTTTTGAGGGTAAATTTAATAGAGAAGAAAATTCTATCGATAAAAAAAAAAAAAAAAAAATATATTGTATTTTGAAAGGCTTCTAATTCATGTCGACAGATTTTTTTTTCTTAGGGTGGATTGGCATAACTTGGCTGTGAATGAAATAATAAATTTATTTTTCCATATATACATATCTTTACATTAAAAAGAAGGTTCTAGAATAAAAAAAAAAAAAAGGAAACACCACTGTGTATATATTCAATTATTCATGTTAGTGCATTGAAAATGGAATTGCGTTTGCATTTGTCGCCCACTAGTTGCTCAATATTATTATTTCAAAGCAAGTTAAAAACCTAGATATACCTATGTATGTGTTAAAATTGTTTCAATTAGCACATTTTCACAGTGGGCATTTGTCAACTTGGCTGGTGACATGAGACGTGATTACGTGTTGTCGAGAATTATAAATGGCATAGCTTTTTTAATGAATATATAAATACATATACATATGTACCTATAGCCTATAGAGAGAGAGAGACAAAATTCAGATTTATTAATGTAGATTCCTTAACTCTAGAAATTGCGTAGGATTATGTTAATTAATATTTCAGTTATATTAACTTAAACCCTTTTTATCAAAAAAAAAAAAAAACAACATGAAGAAAAACCTACATACCTATTAGCATCAGCCGTGTTTTTTGGGAAAAAATAAATAAATAGCCACCTTAGCAAATTTTTACACGCAAACAATAACAAACAAAAAAAGTGATTGTAAAATATTTTGTTATTGTTTACAAAAATTGATTTGTTTTGCTTGCGTGTGTAAAAATTTCCTGAGGTGGCTATTCACTTTTTCGGAAACTATTAACATGTACATTAGGGTGTTTAAAAAAAAACTCCTTTCTCGAAATTATGAAGCTAAGATTTATCCAAATGATTAAAACCGAAAAATTCAAAATCGATAACCCGATTGAGAGGTTGCTACCAGCGTTTTTTCAATAATTTTACTTGAAAATCGGAGTTATTTTCAAATGTTAAATGCTCCATAACTTTTCGAGTTTTAGTGATGAGAACTTGGTATTTTCAGGAATTGTTTATAATTTCATGTAGTTTATGAATATTAATTTTTAAAATACAATTTTATAGTTTTTCTTGTTTACAACAAAAAAGTAAGCGTCTACAGAAAAAAACAGCAAGGAATCTGGGACTTCGTGTTAAACTGTTGACTTCAAATTACTTCTATTTACACCGAAAACGCATATCAGAATCAAGAAGCTGTCCCAATGTTAATTTCTTGTTTAAATTTGTTAAATTAATATTTTTATATCAACGCTTCAATATAAGCTTCATAATTTCGTAATTAAACAATTCAGGGAATTCATAGGAAGCGTTTATAATTTCGATTTGCTACTTTTCGTCCAGTATTTGTTAACTTTATAGCTTTCAGAAGCAAAGACCGCTCCCCAACCGTACCTAAATCACGAAAGTGTTTTGAGAACTGGCATAGCAAATTGATGAATATAGGTAAGGTATCAAGGGCTGTTCTCTAAAACGTCACTTGTATCAAAAATTCAATTGAACCATGTTCTTAAACACAAACTGCAAAAGTCAAAAGTACCAAACTAATTATTTGCGATGGCGCAGTTTGCTAAAGTGCAGTAACAAAATTAATTTGCAATTTTTTGCGTTTTCAAGAACATTGACTGAGGTTGTTCAAACAGATTGTGTGTATACGCAGGACGATTGCATATTATTTGGTCAAAAAATGACGATCTAATTAACGTTAAACTGATTTGATGTTTTCGAAAACAAGTATAGCATTCGAAAAATTGACATTTGAGTTTTATTTGTGTTTGTATTTGTCGTTTATTTCATCACATCACGATTGTCTGCAATATTTTTGACGATTCTCTTAGTTTTTTTTTTTTTTTTTTATATTTGATGACACTTGTAATCAGCATTGCCAATGTGGCACGATTGTGTTTTCTTGATACGACAATTTTTTCCTGTCATAAAATAAACTTTTTAATATGACACACTTTTGTTTTTCATTATTTTTCTTTAAAAAAATGGATTTTTGACGAAACTTAATAAAAATTGTTCGAAATAACATTAAAATCGCCAGGAACTCATAGTTTTTGACAACTTGCATAAAGCACATGACATTTTTAAATTTTTGTTGTATTACACCCCGTTACATAAATTGAATAATGTATAGTTCTTTTTTAGATGATTTGTGGTGCAACTCTTTAGTAAAAAAAAAAAAATCAATTTGACGTCAAAAATATTGAAAATTTTGCACGTTAATTTTGTTGGGCGGCAACGCTGCTTTTAATGGCTATTTTGTCACTGTGCTTTACGTTAGCATTCCGCTTTTCCTATCCGTAGTATTGAATAATTTTTCGTCACTATTTTTTGGCACAATATAGCTATCTACATACCTACCTATTTAGCAAAAGAGAAAAATAAGATTCAAAATATATGAACCCCCTTGAATTTGGAAATTTTGTATGCATGTTTATCAGACACTCACGTATCATTTTTATGGAATTTGATGGCAGTTTTCATAATTCGGAATTATTTTATTTTCATTCATTATTAATGCCTATGTTAATAACAAGTCATATATAGCGGTTCTCATAAATTGAAACAATTAATTTCAAGTGCGGAACAGATGGTGTCAAATTAATTTTTTTTTCATTGAAATAAACAATAAAAATGATACTTAATCGTATCATGCTTCAAACAATTGTTCATTTTTGTAAATTAACAAAAATGATTGACCTTAAAGATGTCTGCTTTATGTTTTGTATATATTCAAACTAAAAATGACAGAAATTGAAAATTAAATATTGATCACAAGTTGAAGGTTAAAATAAAAGAAAAAATCTCACCTTATTTTCTTGCTGCGACATTATTCTACAATATTGAACTTAAAACGTCTTACGTATCTATAATAATGAAGAAACTATATATTTTCATCAATATGACGCACGTGTCTCGCTAACGCTTTAACATGGACAAAGCTGGGTGCATTTAAAAGGAAATTTTATCCGACCATGCTGCCGTGCTTTTGCTTTTGCATTCGAGGAGACCAAGACCGAGACAGAGTTGACCCCTTCTTTTGTGTGTGCATGTTTTTTTTCTACATTCTGGTTGTGCTGTTCATTATCACAAATTACATCCACATGCCATTTCTGAAGAAAAGAGAAAAATAAAAATAAAAACAAATCATTTATATTTAAGTGAACAAAAAAGTGCCTCTCTGGCGGACAAAAGTGAAATTGCATTGGAGTGTATTTTTCTGCTCCAGAAAATCGCTATTTTCCGGCATTTTTTTTTTTTGATGAGAAACAGAGAAAATGTTTTATAGTTTTTTTTTTTTTTATTCTCTTCATCCTCAGCTGAAAACTTTCCCATGCATCAGAAAAAGACAAACAACAAACAAAATGTTATGCATACTAGATACCTACATAGAGATACTTTTTCTTATGATTGAACAATAAATTTGCAGGAATAATAACTTGTCCTGATGCATGCATGCATCCCCACAATAAAGGCATTTGCTATATAAGTATGTAAGTTAGATAGCAATTTCAACAACCGCTTGTCTGTGTTTCATTATTAGGAGGGAGGTTTTAAATTTTGGATTCGAAAAATCAATTAGAGTTCAATTAGAAAATTAAACTGAACAGGATGGTGGATGCATTGCTCCACGCGCCCCCTACCATCAATACATCATTTCAATACATCACAAATTTAAAAAAATGTATACCTATGAATTAAAAGAAAAATGTCCAATTTTTTAAAAACAACGCGAAATCAATTTTGTTTCATTGGTGACTTTTTGACTTATTTGTTTTTTTTTTTTTTCAATTTACTGTGATCTTTCAAGTTTTAAAATTTAAAAAAATGTCTACCAAAAAAGCTTATAAAATTTGACAAAAAAAGGCATACATTTTCTTGAACAAGAAAAATAATTCGGGTTAACACACAAATATAATAATAATTATTAAAAAAATATTTTTCAATAATATTGTTTAATTATTAATATTTGTTGGACAGTTCATTGTCCATATTAAATCAAAACGCCAAAATTTTTGATGGGATAACGCCCGTTAAAACTATTTTGAATCTGCCTTTACCACAGAGATTCTCGGTAGGTTTGTCCTTCAAAAAAATACCGTTTCGTCTCTATCTCATCTGGGGTTCTTTGTAGGTTGTATAGCCAGCCAGCCCTTTATAAAACATCAAAAAATTAAACTACATTTAAAATTATAAGTATAAATCAGATACTTTTTTCTTGCAAAACTTTGCGAATACAATTTTTTTATTGGAATTTTTTGGGAATTGTTTTCTCTAGAAAATTTAATTATGTTTATTGTTTGTCTATAACATTTTTTTTTGTTGAGTTTATACTTTTGTTATACATTTAGTTACTTTTAGCGATACCCTTTAAGTTTCAAAGCATTAATTCTTAATTGTGTAAGCAGCAGTAAAATATAACGTAATAGAATACAATATGATATTTATATGACAGAAAAATCACTTTTACATATTAAATATTATATCAAGGATATGTGATATAAGTCACTAAATTTTTTGCCAGGTAACTGTAGCTTCGCATTAGTCAATCAAGCTCTAGAGAATAGAATATAGCTTTAGACTGACGATGACCTATATATTTATATAATGGAAAACTAATAACATGACTGAATCAATGGCGTAGGTAGAATAACTAGCGCAAGCAAAGGGGTTGATTAGCGTCTTTTAGGTGACTCTGCCACGAAAAGTGTGATAGATATTAGTATTTTAGAACTCGAAGACATGCATTTATTTTTATTATAATGCTTGATATTGCACCACAACAACTAAACTAAGTTGCCTAAGATGCTTAAATAATAACACTTCTATTAATAAATTCAAATTAAATATGAATTATCTTTAATCGGTGAGTTAAGTGAGAAATCTTATCAATAAGAGAAAATTGGAAATAATTTTTAATAATTAGGTAGCTAAAATTAACCCAACTAAGTGCATCATTAACGAATTATGACGTTACAAAATACCTAAAATATTTTTGCCAACGACAATATATAATTAGTATATATAATTAACAAGCTTAAAAAAAGTGTGTGTGCAATAGTCCAAACTTTTTCAGAAAATGTTTGTATGTACAGACAAAATAATACTTTTTATCCAAAGCAGAATTCCTGTTGAATGTAATAGATTTTTGATTTAATAGAATTTACTTTAAGCTCGATTAGCAGTTAATTGTTTATTAATAAATATTTTAATTCGTGAATTAATATTTTTGATCCACGTTTTAGCTGATTTCTAATATAATTAAGTATTTTTAATTAATAGGATTTTAAGTTTAAATGGTCTTATTTATAGACGTTGTCTAACTTTAGACAACTGTCCAACTTTGGAAAATGTGTTCAAAAACCTGTTGTCTTATAGCTGCCTAACTTGGACACAAGAGTAGATTGTCTTAACCGTGAATAATGTGATATTTATTATTATTAAATAAGGCATATTTCCACCAATTTGAAAATAGTTACACAGTGTTTAAGTAGGCAAAAATCTAATAAATACGACTGATATTCTTTGAGTTTTAGAATAAATAAAATATTACGATCATGACATCATAAGTTAATTTCAGTCAAATCCTATTTAATTATTAAAATATATTTTTTTTGCTACCTACGCCACTGAACCAAACAGAAAAGACAGAAAATAAATTTTGCCTTAAAAGCTAAATATTCTTAATTTAATTTGACAGAAAAGAATCCAGCTGGGTGGTTGTTACCATCATAAAGGTTTATTGTTATTGAAAAGTTATCCAACCTTAAACTTAAATACAATTTGAGTGTGGGGATTTAATGGAAACAAAAACTTTTTGTATTCGTATAATAATATTAAACAAAAAAGATTTGCGACTCCTATTTGGAGGGTGTTTTTTTAATATTGTGTTGGAAATATCCTTTCAGTCCCTAAATACTCAGGCAGGCTAATTAGTAATTTGGTTTTTGTTTTTATTTTTCTTTGGTTTTATTTGCTTTTTTGTTGTAGGTAGAAAAAATGTACGAGTATATACACTTATTAGCAATGGATACATAGATTTGAGATATTTATTACATTGGGTCAGACTATTAACTGGCTCTGGGGAAAAAGAAGAATGTAAAAAGTTTATAATTTTCGGTTACAATTCTCATCTTTTTAAACAACAGACACTGATTTTTTTTCTACGTTTTGCCTTTTTGTGTTTTATTTTTTTTTATTATTTTCACAGAAAGTTAACCGAAATTGGGAATGTTTTTTGTTTAGTACATTTTTTTTTAACTATATAAGTTTTTATGTATTAAATTTTATTAAATTTATTTGGGACCACATACAACATACAGCTTACTATGTTGTTGAATTAGAGTAACAAGTTTTGTCGAAAACTTTCGTTATACCAGTTTTATTGGCTTAATTAGTTCACTGCAATGTTGAAAATTTGTTGTGAAACATGTTGAGGAACATGTAGCTGTATATTTTTCGCCCCGTATTATTTTATTTAAGATTCTTTTTACTGATCAGGATTATTACAAGAATTTTTAATTTAACATGGTTGATCATGTTAATAATTATTCAACAATTGTTAAATGATTTTAACGTCATATTAAATTAACACAAGTTGAAGTTTAAAAAATATACGCAACAACTTTTAAGATTTACCAGAAATAAAATGAGAAATCATATTAAACTAACATTATTAGATAAATTAAGAAGGTTAGTAAAATCTCTTTCTCATTAAATACAGATATTTTTTTTATTTTTCTTCTTCTTGGTCTTCTCACGAACCGTAAAAAATATAAAGTTAGCGATTCTTTAAAGTTTATGATTCGCTCACGATCCTAAACTTAATCCTTAATCAACTATCATGGGAAACAATAATTAATAAGTAAAAAAGTAAATTTTTATTTTTATTTGAAATTATTTAATTTAAGTAATTAATGTAAAAAAACTAGTTTATATGATTCAATTTTGTTCCTTAAATAAATTACGAAAAAACGGATTTGTATACATATATAAGATTTGAACGGTCTGCGCATCCTTGCACGCAAACCACCATGAATAACCATGGCAGATTGCAATTTGCATGATCACTTGTTAAATTAAATACATGAAAATAGTTATTCATTGTTCATCGAAATTAAATATTATTTTTATCTGATTTCTTAAATGAAATTAAAAAACCAAAAAGGGGGAGACAAAATGACAAATTAATTTTACACAACAAAAAATATGGTCTGGTAAAATAATGATTGAAATACCTAACAGCTACAGTGCTAATTTAACATAAGACCAGGTTAATTTTACCAGGTGAAATTATAAAAATAACAATATAAAACGTTAAATAAATTGAAATTTACAAGAGCCAATTTTCCGAATTTTTTTCGGAATTGGTCGAAAAAAACGACCAAGGGTCGCAGAAACAAAAATGGAATTTTCATTTTCATATAAAAACTATCGATAACAAGTATATAATTCACACCGGTAACACCGTTTTTCTGTGCGCTAACCTAAGCCCGGAAAATTCTCTGGGTTAGGTAAGCTTAGTCCGTGCATTTAACATGTTTAGAACCGATGTCGTTTTTTTCGTCCAATTCTCCCCGGGCTTGCAAAAAACACGCATTATGTAAAAATAACACAAACTTGTTAAAGACCTACACTTCCATTATTTCTAAATGTGTCTAGTTTTTATTTTTACAAGAATTGTATGTTAAAATAATATGCCATCTTATTAAATCAATGCTAATGTTGTCAAAATTCCTGCCACTTAATATAATGGACCTTATCTATATCATTTCATCCCATAGCAACAATAACGGACCTAGTTATTGATAAGTATTGGCGCGATATAGTCCATAAGGTTTATTTATTTCGGATTTTAATCTACATATTTCCCAAGCAAGAGCAATAGAAAGTTTTTAAGTGCTTCCTTGAAAGTTTTTCTATTTTATAGGTGATAATAATAATTTTTAATTTAAAATTTAACTAGAGCTCCAATCTTAATATCCATCATCCATGTACCTACCTAACATAACATAATAAACTAACAGTACCTACATATATAACAATATTATTTTGCACCAATTAGTAAGAGTCATTAGTTTAATGTTCACACAGTTTATGAACTTCCCAGAGCTCTCTCCACATATGAGCCTTTTGTACTCTTTTTAATTGAAAAGAGGCCAACATAAAAATAGAAGCTATCATAACAGCTCTCAACACTATAAATCCATACTTACCCACAGGCCCAACCATACACATTGCCGACGACCGACCGACCGACATACGCACGACACCAATCGAAGACGACGACGACGTTATAAATAATTGCCTTGCCATCTCGTGATGACTCAAGTGATCGCATTCATTCGAGGAGTTGCGGAGCTGAACACGTGATGAAAGCATGACCAGAGATCGATTTTTGTTTACTCTTCTCTTATAAATATTGGACCCACACCACACAGCAAAATACAGCAAGTAAACATCAATGCCGAATACTCCAAGCTCCAAGATTGTCGAGGGGTACAAAGTCCATCATGGAGGCCGCACTGCGCGGCACGGCATAACGCAATCTTCGTTTACCGCCTTTGCTTTCATTCGGCCACCATGTGTTTCACTTTCGATTTTACTTATCTTTTTGTTTTATTTTGTTTATTGAAATGTTATCCGAAAAACGAAATACAATTATCGAGTCTGATAGGGGGAACAGTCAACAGTACCTACAGAAGGTTTGTTTATATGCAGCAATGGTCGATGCAGCACGAGGGAGATAAATTGGAGAAGATATTATTTAATTTGCGTTTGAGAAGTCGCGATTGGATAAGAACAAAAAGTAGGTAACTACAGTGCATCAAGCAAAAATTGGTACATAATTTTTTTTTAAATTTGGTCTAGAGGATGAATTGAAACTTAGGACAGATGCTTTTGGTCTTATTTATAAACGTTGTCTAACTTTAGACAACTGTCCAATTTTGGAAAATGTGTTATAAAACCTTGCTTATTGTTGTTTTATAGCTGCCTAACTTAGACACAAGAGTAGATTGTCTTAACCGTGAATAATGTGATATTTATTTTTATTAAATAAAACATATTTCCACCAATTTGAAAATATGTAGTTAGACAGTGTCTAAGTAGACAAAAATCAAATAAATACGACTGTTTATGTTTGGGCATAATATAGGTACCTAAATCATCTAAAAATTAGGCCAGCTTTTCATACATGAAAGGTACCGTCGGGCACATTCTTGCTTCTTTGTTTCTTGTTTAAGAATATTTTAGAGCGTGTCAGTAAATCTGGCCTTAGTCTTTGTTGCTCATATATTCATGGAGCCATTTCCTCAGTTAAACCAGAGTTAACTCCTAAAACATATTTTTCAGTAAATTTTAAATCGGTGAATTTTGTGAGTTAATCCTGGATCAACTGAAAAAAAAATATTTCTCACTTCACCCTTTCCATAGCTCAGCATAGTGTCACCCTCTTTCAATAGTGTGATACTTTGATTTTCAAAGTGAAACTTAATCCTTCACTGAAAAACTGTTTCTGAAAGTTAACTCGGATTCAATATAATTGCAGGATTTACTAGGTCTGGTTTAAATCAGAGTTAACTAAGCACTCAAAAACTGTCCCTTAAATTACTTAATGTCAATACATCAAC
Source organism: Epistrophe eligans (assembly GCA_951394125.1). Taxonomy (NCBI): domain Eukaryota; kingdom Metazoa; phylum Arthropoda; class Insecta; order Diptera; family Syrphidae; genus Epistrophe; species Epistrophe eligans. The sequence continues at coordinate 82,130,121 of OX596029.1, forward strand.
ATTTAAATGAATTACAAACAATTTTAATTCTTAATCCGCCTTGGAGTTCAAGAGCATGGACTTATTTCAAGAAAATTAAATACAAAAAAAAAAAACATCAATAATTTATTCAATTATTTCATTACTTAGACATTGAACTCATTTGAAGGTTTGTTTGTTTAAATTCTTTGTTATTTTTTTTTGTACACTGACTTTTTTGATCCACTGTGTTTTATTTATGGAAGATTCAATTGAAACAATTTGTATGCTTTTTGTAAAACTTGTTGTAGTCACATGACTGCAAAACGGACTCTGTGTGTGATCGTGATGGCAAAAGTTTTAATATAATAATAAAATGATCGAAAGGGGAAACATGAGCACTTGAGCAGATTATAAAATTAATGCAAATATCCATAACAATCACGAGCAGATCATTTTGTTATGGGAATTCATCTATAAATATCTTTATAGTGGGTAGGGTACTAAAAGATGATGAAGACTGCAAGTATATAAATATGTTGGTATAGATAGTTAACGGTTATTGTTGCAAAATATCTCAAATGTCATGTGATGCCTCGGTAATTCATGTTTAATGTTTTTGTTTTTCTTTCTCACGAGGCGATGATGAAGAAAGAACTGGTTAAGCAAAGCGCGTTTAAAGCAGTTTTTTTATTTGTTATGATGCCCAAAGCAATAGATGGAGAGGATTCAAATTGTTATGATCATATTATGATGATGGCAGGTACAGATTTATTATGCTGTTTTCAAAAAAGATGAAATTAGTTGATTGAAATATATGCACATGCACATTACACATACACAATACACATAAAACATCACACATAGAAAATGTCAGATGAACTGTTTTGACAGGCAAACATAATTAAAATTTTATAGGTCTAAATATTAAACTAGATTTTTTTTGGCTATTACCTATGTTTAATTATTTGAATAAAAAATATCTGAAAGTTCTAAAAACTATGGAGTAGTTTTCGGGGTAACAGTGTGCATTTTTTACTTTTGGCTTAAATTCTCGAAAGAGTCAAAAAAAAACTTCGAAATATCAAAAACTATTAACAAACTAAAAGCCCCTTAGATTTTGTCCCAAACGTAGAAATATTTTTTTTTATTCAAAATTTAAAGAAAGTCAATTAACGCGGACCGAGTAACGATTTCTCGCCCAATAAAAAGCTTCAATATTTTTTCCGGCTCTTTTTTTCTTCAGGCAAGTTGAAATGTCAAAATTACTGCTGTGAAAAGTTGAGAAATGCTGAGCTCTTGCAGCACTTTCGTGCGTTGCGTTGCGTTGAATTGTGTTGCGTTGCGTTGTGTTCTTAACATTGAATTTGTGTGTATTGAATATTTTATTTCGACAGCTGCCGCAGTAACTCTGGTTACACATTTATAGCTTTAGAAACTAATAACTTTCTCACCTGAGCTTGTACTGTAAATTACAAAGGCGTCACTAGCGATTGTTTTCTTTGTACCTATCTCTGGTCGTTGTCAATTTTAACTTTACTTACCTACTCATTAATTTACATATAGCTGTTTGAATTAGCTACTGTTTCTTTGTTTTATTTATAAGCAAGCAATTACTTCATGTTTAATTTGAGTTTATTAATAGTTTAATTTGTTTTGAGACCTTTTTGTTTATTACATTCTTAGAATCCCACTTATGATTTATGAAGCTTATTTCTTGCTGTCTTAAAAAATGTTGTGACATTATATTAATATTGTCAATATGTTTTTTTTTTTATTGTTTTCGTAGGTACAGATAGAGCCAAATTACTTTGTCACACCCATGAAAAAAATGTCTTATTTGATATTTTTATTCGCCTTTCAATACCGATACGGTAAAATCTTCTTACATTGCAAAGCAAATATTTGCAAACAAATAAATTCCAAAATAAAAATCACCCACAGCTTTTTTAATTTATCTTTTTATTTTGAAAGAATTCTATATATAAATGTTTATTAAGTAACATGAAGCCTAAGCCTTATTTTGTTTATTCTATATCTCGATTACATAATATCTTTACTTGTATATTTTTCCATATTCTTTATCCCAATAAGTGTATACCTATGCAAATTCAAGTTGTCCAGACAATGGAATACACTCTTTGTCCGGAGACTTCCTTATGGGTACGGTATATAGTTGGGTTTATTTTTATAATAGAAACCGGTTAAAACGTTAGCACACTCGATTAACTGATGATTAATTAAGATCGACTCGTGATTTTGTCCTACTGAATTTAAACCAAACAAAAAAACACGATTCCATCAATCGATTTACAATATACTCATCCAAATTGTCTCACAACTTCCTTTCCAGTCTTTTCGGATGTCAATATTTTTATAGTATTGTATATCATATATGGGAACTGGCTTCAGGCACTTAATTTAAGCATAAATACCTACAGTAAAAAAATCCACTATAATTATATTTTATTGTTGAAAGGTCTTGAGTTTATTAACGTACAATGTATGTATAGTTAGTTATTCCATAAAAGTATACAAATATGCATGGTCGCCGGTAGCGTCGACGAACGACGGCCTGCGGCGTCAGCAGTAGCGGTGCGCGTGATCACAGGCCTTAGACGTGATCAAGTTATTTGCTCTTATGGTAAATTTCAGTGGCGGATTTATATCAGTGACGTAGTGAATATTATGCGCCCCGATGCTCGTTACTTTGTTTAACCTAGTTTATCAGTGCTGATTGACCTCTGATTAAAATAAGAATTAGTTAATCCTTCAAATAAATTAAACTCGAGCTAACTTAACCAATGGAGGATTAACTTATTACCTTCCAATTAAACTATGGAAATACTGACCCTAATTTCGCACTAGTTTTTCATAGCGAGACCTTCGATCAACCTAGTTTCGGAGATAACTTCTCAAACGTGTTTTTCGCTCAGTTTAAATTCCGAGTTAACTCAAACTAATTTGGCCAGTTAACTTTAGACTAGCCGAACAGATAATCCTGACAGAAAAACTGTATCTGAGTAATATTTATTCAGTTAATCCCAGGGTTATTAACCATAATTAATTAGTCCTACAAATAAAAATTAGACACTTTACATAGTGTCGTAATTCTATTTCGATAGTTTCTGACAGATCAGAAATATCTGTTAACTGACCAAATTTGTTGAGTTACCTCGGAAAATACATGTTTCGGAAGTCACATCGGGTTTAACCCTGAAACAAGGGTGATCCGACACTGAAAAACTGGGCCTTAGAGTGAAGAGTTAAGCTACGATTAGACGGTCAATCTAAATGGTAAACGCGAGTTGAAACCGGACTGTCAACCCGACTGTAAACGCAGGTGTCAATTTAAGTGTCAATGCAAGTGTCAACAGGAGTATCAACGTTAGTTTAAATGCGAGTTACAACGCGAGTGTAAACGCATGTATTAACGCGAGTTTCGACGCGAATTTCAAAGCAGTCACCAACGCATTGACAGCATTCTGCGTTGACAATTATATGTCTTGAAAACTTGGGACAGAATTTAACTTCAGAGAGTCAATGCATTGAACGCTTAATCTTAAAATTGGAAGTGTTAAAAGAATCGGTAAATAAATTTCCAATTTTAATTTATGAAAAATATAAAGGAACAATGTTTTTTTGAGAATGTTTTCTAATTCCTATATCCTTTAGAGTATAAGGGCTCCTAAATGATTTAGAACCAGCCCTGGTTGACTTCTATTAACTCCACACTGACACCAGGCACGTGGTTGAACCAAATCAATGTCTACATCAAAGTGTTATACCCCGCTCACATTTATACAATATGATGGAACGTGTTTAAAATGTAAAACATAAAAAAGACCAGACCGTATATACAGAAATTGATGGTCAAAATAGTGTTGAACCCAAATTTGGTGCTGCGGGACATGGAACGTAAAGTTGTTGACAGTAAATTTACGATAAGATAAAATAACACTAACCGGTTGCTTATTTTTTTCTTTTGTTTGTTTGTTTGTTTTGGGGAGTGTCATCGATGACAATTATATACCCGGCGTGGCTAATGCTTATAGTCTATTTTGATCTTTAGACCTCTTTACTGACGTCATACATTAGATATAATATTTTCAAAAGTTTCCATATTCTCTGTCTGGGTGATTTAAGTCATAATTTGATTTAAAATAATGAATAACTTTATTAAGCGAATTTTTGTTTTTTTTTTTTTTTTTTTTTTTTTGTATACAATACATATTAATTGGAGTGTCTTTATTAAATTGTTTTTGGTGAATTTTATTTTTTTGTTGTTGTTCTTTTTGGAATTAAATTGTTATTGTTTAATTTGTTTATTTTTTACATAATTTTATTCATATCAGAATGAAAAAAAATAACAATATAGGCTAATTCATGAGAAAATTAAACAGAAAAAGAAAACATTTCTAAAACTGTTTTGAGTACCTATATTTATTTACATACATACATACATATGTAGGTACTTCTATTACCATCTGAAACTAATAAAATACCAGGCGTTATTGATTTTTTCGTAGATTTAGGTATTATATGAAATTATAAAGGTGTTCAAGGTATGTAATATAATTATGACTTATCGTCAGATCGTAATTATGATTTTGTCACCAAGTAGTGGAAGTGCGAAAAATGACTTATCTTAGGTTGAATAAGATAACAAAGTGGACTAATTTAAGCAACTCCATATAATATGAGAACAATAATAAGCAAATTGACCATGAAGTACCAAAAATATTTATTATGTTGATGTTCAACAGACTGCAGAAGAATACCATGTACAGTAAATCTACGTATACCTTACCTACTAGACCAACAAATTTTATTAAATTTAAGCTTTTGTAATAATAGTGGCTCTTTGTATAAAGTAGGACTTCCTGAAAGATTATTTAAATAATTGCAACCGGTTAAACATACACATTGATGATTAATTATGAATGGCTCGTGGCTAGTACTACTAAATTTTAATCAAAAAAATAACTTGATTCCATAAATCGATTTATTTATTTTTATGTCGCAACTTATTTTCAAGGTTTTTCTTATTTTAATTTTTTACAGAACAGGTTGAACGTGAAGTGCAGTAGACGCATTGGTGATGGTTTTAAATTTAAATGAATTGAACAGCGAGAGTATAATTTTATAATTTTTTGTACAACATTTTTATAACATACCTTAAATTGAATTTTTGCATTTATACTAATAAAATATTTTTATTTTACTTTATTTTCAGGTAAGTCTTTATGAAAATCTACAGTAAGTACATAGTTAAGAATTATTATTATTGAAAATAAAAAGCGTACCTTCCTTATATTTGATTTTGCTTCATTAAAACATATACACCCTTATTAATAAACTCAAATCAAACATAAATTATTTTTTATCAGTGATGGAATCAAACACAAATAAAGTTAATTAAATGTTTGATACAAAAATGACACAATTACGTGGATTAACGAGTAATTACGTTTAAAATACCTAAGTTATTTTTGCCAACGATTAGAATCAAAAATAAAATCTACCGCAATAAGTAGAAATTCCCTTTATTGTATTGAAATGTAAAATGTCATTGTGAATATACAAAACCATTGTAAAACCAGCCCTATAAATCTATTAATAACATTTTGTCAACGTGTACCTAACCTACAATATGAAATCTAATAAGATTGTAATATTCTAAACAAATGAAATCTGTATCGGTACACAATTGCTTACGAATACTAATTAGAGTTTAAATCAGTTTGTCATTTGTGACATGTACGTCAATAGACTTCCCTCATGCCTATAAATCGTGCCACAAATAAACTGGAGAACATCAATTCATTGCGTGAAAATTCATTTGCTTTTCGTTTAAATTTTTTGTTGGTGTAGATACGCAAGAACGAGTTGTAGACTAAGATAAAATTTTTTTAAATGGCAATAATTATATTAATGTCTGAGTAAATGAAAAAAAAAATGCATAAATTAGTCGCATTAACTTGCTCTTACCAAAATCTTGCTTTTATTAAAATCGCCCTGTGTACGCAATATTAAAGTTAATAACGTTTTTTTTTTTTTTTTTTAATCCGAGTTTAATCTTGACATTGACTGACACTACATTTTTCAATCAATTTGGATCCCGAATTAACTCTGTATTAACTAAGCAGTGATTTTTAACAGGTGGTGCATTGTTCTTGTCAAAAAAAATATCGATAACTTTTTGACAGCTAAAAGTTAAAACTGCTTCATGAGCTCAGGTTTATTTTTTTTTACAGGATCAAGTGCCAATTGTACAATTTGAGTTAGAGGTACATATTTGTCAAAGGTAAATTGAACCGATTTCGGTGGATTAAATGACCTGGATTCAAGTATGTGATTGACTATTAATCAATTTTTGAACCATTATTTTTTGTTGAATCTGCCCAAATCGATAGGTAAATTTATGATTAGAGGATATGGCCTCAACTAACTATAATTTAACTCGGCACCGAAAAATTGGCCTTCTGAATAATTGAGGACTTATGATATGGGATTAGAAAAATTCTGATGCAAAATGTTGTGCGATTTCATTCACCCATAGCACCACTCAGGACAGTCCAAAGTCTATTATGGACTTTGACCTACATATATGTGGACAAATAACCGTGCGAGAATATTTTCTTCCATTTAAAACTTGAACGAAACAATTTTTTATGTCCCAAATAAAACAATGAACAATATTATTTTTTTGTTTACAATTTAATTTTCTCAAGTTAACTTATTAATTTTTATATATCTACCTAAAAATAGCATCAAGTGACAAATGTTTCAGCTTAATGTACCTCCCTATATTATGCACATAAATTGTTAAGTCATAAAAACAAAATATATAAAAAAAGACAGAGAATTGAGAACATCGTCTCATGTGTCAATATAATAAAAAAATACTATGGCATAGTAACGTACATAAATCATATTTTAAAATGATTTCCAATACAGAGTTTGATCAAAATAATATGTTGACAAAAATATTGTGAGATAACGAGACTTTGCGAGAATCTTAAAATAGCATTAATTGTACGAAAATATAGTCATAATATGGAAATGTTTAAATAAGAAATTGTTGACGAAAAAATAAACTTATAGTTAGTTATGGGTTTTAGAAATTTGCACAGTTTTTAGCAAATCTATATAAATTCCACCATCGCACCAAGGAAGTTACACAAATTATTGTCATTTACTTTAGATTCTTATTAAAATATCGAATATAATTATTTTTAAGTATACAAGATAAGTGTTAAAAAGAAAATCAATATTTTCCTAAATTGAAGTCACTTGGAGATATCTCAATTAAGTTCAATTTATTCAACAACAAAAAAATATTGATATGAATGAAGCATTGTCAACTGTATTTGATTACTTATAGTATGGGAGGCGACCGTAAAAGTACCTACCTCATCGAGTCAATGGAAAATTTAGCCATTAACGAATAGTAAATGTCACGAAGTTTACAAAACTGCTGGTCGGACAGACATTTTCCGGGCCTTTTGGCGGAAAAATGGTCACTTCCGGTTGCATTTTTGGGTGTTAAGTTATACCATAGAGTCAATGGAAAATTTAAGTACAAGGTAAAAGAGATTTGATCGTAGATTTCAAATCAGTTGGTCGGACAGTCAAAATCCGGGCCATACCCTCTGTCCGACCAACTCAAAAAACGGTATTTTTGGTGTCGGCCTACCTCATCGAGTCAATGGACAAATGGGGTATCAAATGAAAGCTTAGACTGTCTACATTAAGAATCTACTGGTCGGACAAACTTATGATGGGCCAAACATGTGTCCGACCACTTTAAAAAAAAAATATGTTATACATTTCTTTAATATTTTTTAACTCAATATCAACATTTTTTAAGTCAAATTTAAATAAAATTAGTACCAAATGAAAGCTTTAACTGTAAAATAAATGAAAAAAATAACTGCAGTGCAAAAAACCCCACTAAAATTGATCATCAAAGTTTTTGATCATTTATTTTATAGAAAATTAACATTTTTGTATATAAATAAAAAAAAATCATAATTAAGAATTTAAAAAACGATGTTTTTATACCAACAAATGACAGCAGGTACCTACTTATAAAAATTATAGTTTATTAATTGTAATAGTAATTATAAGAATTTTATTTTATAGTACAGTAACTTTGTCGTCTCATAGGAGGAAGACCCTGCGTCAAATCCGGTAGTTCTGATTTTTTGCTGAGTTGTTTATGATGTTGGCCTAATGAAGAAACCAATTTATCGACCTCGAGCGCCGAACGCATCATGGTCAAAAATTGAAAAACCGCGAAATTTTCGCGTTTTTTATAGTTATTGGTGATTTTAACCCTAAAGCACTAGTTTGCGATTGAAACTTTGCTTATACGATTTCAAACTCACTAAATTTTCTTTAATTTGAGCTTTGAATCGTGTCTGTAGACCCAACAGTTTCCAAAATACAGCTTCTCAAAAATTAGCAATATTTTTTTTTTTAAATAACAACAACTAGCAAAAAACAGATTTAGGGTCTTTGGCATAAGATGCATCAAACTTCTAAGGCTTGTAGACTGGGTAAAAAGAAGAAAAAAAAAATTTATGGGAGGGGATGCCTATCTCTCCCCGTTTCGATGGAAGGGGCAATTTAAAAAAAAAAACTTGAAATATAAAAATCATCATACATAAGTATTGGCACAACCTACAAATCCTATAGCTTTCCTTAAATCCAGAAATCTATTCTTGTATTTTCTTTTTAAATAAAGTTGTTATTTGTGTTGTTCCTTTAAAAAGGCTGTATTTTAGAAACATTTAGGTTTACAGAGACGTTTTTGGGCTCAAATGGAAGGCAATATCGTCAATTTTAAATTGTAGAATGAAGATATAATCGAAAGCTGGTCGTTTAAGGTTAAAAGTGCCACTAACTGAAAAAAACTCGAAAATTTGGCGTTTTTTCGATTTTTGACAATGCTGTCTTTGGCGCTCGAGGTCAAAAACTTGGATACTTTACTAGGCCAACATCATAAACAACTCAGCGAAAAATCAGAACTACCGAATTTAACGCAAGGCTGTCCTCTTTAAGGCGGCAAGGCTACTCGACTGTATTTATCAAAGTAGATTTTGGTATTTTAGCTTTTTTTCAAAACTAGAAGACATACAGGCATCTGGTTTTCGGTGTTTGACTATAAACTGGTAAGAGCATTAAATATTAAACACAAAAATATTGCTCAGTAACGTAAATTTTGGAAAAAAATTAGTTTAGAAACAAATGCCTGTTTTTGTTTTGTTTTTAATTTTGTGTTAAAAAATAATTTTTTCCAAAACTATTGATTAAAACAACTTTATTTAAAAAGAAAATACAAGAATAGATTTCTGGATTTAAGGAAAGCTATAGGATTTGTAGGTTGTGCCAATACTTATGTATGATGATTTTTATATTTCAAGTTTTTTTTTTTAAATTGCCCCTTCCATCGAAACGGGGAGAGATAGGCATCCCCTCCCATAAATTTTTTTTTTCTTCTTTTTACCCAGTCTACAAGCCTTAGAAGTTTGATGCATCTTATGCCAAAGACCCTAAATCTGTTTTTTGCTAGTTGTTGTTATTTAAAAAAAAAAATATTGCTAATTTTTGAGAAGCTGTATTTTGGAAACTGTTGGGTCTACAGACACGATTCAAAGCTCAAATTAAAGAAAATTTAGTGAGTTTGAAATCGTATAAGCAAAGTTTCAATCGCAAACTAGTGCTTTAGGGTTAAAATCACCAATAACTATAAAAAACGCGAAAATTTCGCGGTTTTTCAATTTTTGACCATGATGCGTTCGGCGCTCGAGGTCGATAAATTGGTTTCTTCATTAGGCCAACATCATAAACAACTCAGCAAAAAATCAGAACTACCGGATTTGACGCAGGGTCTTCCTCCTATGAGACGACAAAGTTACTGTACTATAAAATAAAATTCTTATAATTACTATTACAACCAATAAACTATAATTTTTATAAGTAGGTACCTGCTGTCATTTGTTGGTATAAAAACATCGTTTTTTAAATTCTTAATTATGATTTTTTTTTATTTATATACAAAAATGTTAATTTTCTATAAAATAAATGATCAAAAACTTTGATGATCAATTTTAGTGGGGTTTTTTGCACTGCAGTTATTTTTTTCATTTATTTTACAGTTAAAGCTTTCATTTGGTACTAATTTTATTTAAATTTGACTTAAAAAATGTTGATATTGAGTTAAAAAATATTAAAGAAATGTATAACATATTTTTTTTTTTAAAGTGGTCGGACACATGTTTGGCCCATCATAAGTTTGTCCGACCAGTAGATTCTTAATGTAGACAGTCTAAGCTTTCATTTGATACCCCATTTGTCCATTGACTCGATGAGGTAGGCCGACACCAAAAATACCGTTTTTTGAGTTGGTCGGACAGAGGGTATGGCCCGGATTTTGACTGTCCGACCAACTGATTTGAAATCTACGATCAAATCTCTTTTACCTTGTACTTAAATTTTCCATTGACTCTATGGTATAACTTAACACCCAAAAATGCAACCGGAAGTGACCATTTTTCCGCCAAAAGGCCCGGAAAATGTCTGTCCGACCAGCAGTTTTGTAAACTTCGTGACATTTACTATTCGTTAATGGCTAAATTTTCCATTGACTCGATGAGGTAGGTACTTTTACGGTCGGCTCCCGGACTATTAGATATTTTTTGTTGATAAAAACAGATTGGCACAGGGTTAAAATATATTTTCAGATTAAAATTAGAATTAAACGAAATGGAAGTTGAATGACAATTAAGAACAACAAAAACAATAGTCAGTGATCGATAGGTAGGTTGTGTATAGTATAAGAGAGTTATATGGCAAGATATTGGTAAATTATCAAGAATATCTGGTTTCAAGATTGATAGATGGGTACAACACACAACTCACAACTTTTTATCTTTGATAAAATTATAGTAACATTATTTTTTCGTGAAATAAACTTCACAAATATATAATTATGATCAGTTAAACAGTTCCAGAATCTTTATTTGATTTAAAAAAATACCCAATTCTGCATGGAAATTTATCACAATTTCATTAATTTTAAAAATTACAAACTGTTCGGAACCTCAACAGAATGCTCTTGAAATAATTAACCATTATTATAATAATAGGCGCGTTTTATTGGTAAATTTAAAATTAAAATTAAACCAGCAAAAAAATTAATAAAAAAATTGGAAAAGTACAGCTGGAATTATGAAGATGAAGATGGCGCTGTTTTGCTGTTGCTGTTTTCATTCAAAAAAGGGATGTGTTCTATGATATTTGTAGTTTAGAAAAACTGAAACGCTTCCCCACAAGAATTAACATGTCCGATTAAAAATCGTGGAATTAATTTTACTTGAGAAAAAAAAAACAATTTTAATATTTTTCGTGACATAAACATATGTACATGAATGTATAGCGCGTTGTATATCTGTCAAACAATAAACTCCAACGGAGGATTGCTAAATGTCCTAAACACTGAATATTTCCTGACCTGTTCATGATCAAGACATAAAATTATGCATAGTGGAGACATGAAACAAGAATACTTTGCTACTTTGCGAACACAGCCGCAGAAATAAAGAATGTACATAATAATAAAAGTAGGTAAAGCGTTTTATCTGTACTTGTATTGCTGGGCTAGCTAATAATTGACCAACTAAACGCAGCTAATATAAATAGGTGCTTCATCGCAGAGTTATTTGTCATCGATTAGTACAATATTTTCGGAAAACGAAACAGGAAAAACTTTCAAATAGATTATTTACTAGGTTTTCATTCGATTTGAAACGCAAATATTGTACTAATCGATGACAAATAACTCTGCTACTAAAATGGAACAAATCGTTCCAATTATTTGCGTTCCAGCTTTTACTTGTTCCACTGATAGATTTGTAAAAGGAAAAAAAAAATCGTATCCATCTGTTTCAACTTTTCCTGATGGTTTTTCCTGATCGCTATAATTGACGCCTAAGCATTTAAAAAAAATTATTTTTTCATAGGAACTTCAAACAACCCTTTACAATGATTTTTTTTAACGCGCTTCAATAATTTTTATAGACAAATGTAGCAGTATGAGAGCGTAACGCCATCTATTGGTTATCCTATTGTGTTGAGCGAGAAAATTAGACGATTATTTATCGATTCCGTTGCGTTTTTAATTCCATAGAATTAATATTTTCTTCTTCGCACACAAAATAGAATTTATATCGCCCCTAAAAGTATGCAATTTCTTAATTTTGACGATTTTCTTACTTTTCAACATTTCGACTCCATAGTAGCTTTAACTGTTTCAACATAAAGCCTACAAAAAAATCCACATGCAATTCGGATGACATTCAGCTTTCAGTCGAGTTTTGGGCGTACAAACAAAAAACCAATTAATTCTCTTAAAAATGTATATTTAGATTATACATGGGAAAGAATTTTATAAGTGGCTATGTATCTTTTTAATTTAAAAAATAAAACATATCTTTGAAATATAAGAGCTTTACAGAAACTGACAAAATTAATTTGTAGAAAAATAAGCCTTGGGTATTACAAAAAAAAAGCCAAACTTTAAAAAAAAATTCCGACAAAGCAAAATTTTGTTCTAAAGCTTTGTTTGTATTCTCTTTATTTGGACCAGGGCTTACAATTCTAAATGGGGGGGGGGTAAAAGGGGTAGGTATACATAGATTTTATGGGGTAACGAAAGTCTCTTAATCCTGATTAATGTACATATATGTATATAAATATGTTTTATAAACATTACTGATTTTAAGTAATTTTTGTAACAATATAAAAAAATATGGTTAGCTTAAGTTTTAAACGAAATAACCTTCCATAAAGTGCTTTGATTTTAAAGCGAAAGTTCTGATATTAAAGAAAATACAGATAGGTAATATGAACACTATACCAATGTGCTTCTTCTCTTCGAAACCCGATTTCTGATTAAAATTGTTAAAATTATTGATTCACGTGTTGATAACCAAACCATATACTCTTTTAGTTGATAAACTAAACAAATAATTATAATATTATAAGTATAGTTGCTAAGTACCAGATAAGAGATTCAAATAGTAAAAAAATGTATGTCAATCAAATTGTTAACACCCATTTTGATTTTAACTCTTCTTTATCTCTGTATAAGAATCAAGCTTTATACTCAATCGATTTGTTATCGCGAATTTTTATTATTGTTGTTTGTTATTTTTTTTTTTTTTTTTTTCTAAAAACGATAAGAAATCATTGTCCTTAATAATAATGCTATAGTTTTTTTTTTTTTCTGAATATAACTTTTCGTATGACAATTATGTATGTATGTCGCAATAGATTTGATTATCTTTAGTTTTCTCACACTTATTTCAAGTTCATAAACAATATGCTGATGTGAGTAGGTACCCACTTCTAAAATTGGTAATTATCTGGTGACAAACAAAAAACAGTATAAATCAGAAAAGCATGTATAGTAGAAATACAACGAACCATAACCATAAACCACAATCAATCTCATCTAAATGTATTTTTTTTTTCAAATTTACTGATAAAGCCATTGACTGTGATATTTTAATTTAGTCAACAACTATTAAATGGGCTCGAATTAGTAGAACGATAAAAAAAAACAACAACAAAAAAGTTAATAACAGTATAGACACACTTTAGATATAGAATCAAATTTTGCACGGTGCTGGTTTCACTTCTTTTTTTTTTTTTTTTTTTGCTCAGCAGAATAAAATAAAAATGCACGTCTGGAATCGCTTAAAGATATACCTAAAATATTAGTAGTTTATTATAACAATTATGTATACACATTTCAAATCAAATTTAGGTCAAAGGTACTTAAAAAAAATGTTTTCTTTTATTGTTTTTAAAGTTTTGGAATTCAATATTAGCCGTGTTTTAGTGAGAATGTATCGCAAAATGTTAACACGCAAACAACAAACAAGGTATAAGCCATAAAAAAAACTATAGCCACTATTTTTTGTTATTGTTTACGTATACAAATTTTGCTGAGCTGGCTATAAACCTACATATACCAAAACACGGCTATTCATTGTGCACATTAACTTAAAATAAATCAACTTGTGTGCAAATTGAAAATTTCTAAATGAATTAGCGATATTTGTCTGTCATCATCAAATGTTTTTGATAAAAATGAGTACCTACTTATTTTTCGAATCCAAAATGATAGTCTCTAATCAAGTTAAAATAATTAGTACACATCAAAATTCAATATTGATAAGCTAAAAAACTTCAAAAACATTATTATTATTTATTTATCTAATCATCTTCAATTCAATATTTCGTCATTCGAATGTCGAATACGGACGCAAAAACAGCTTTGTACTCGAATTTTGTTTTTATTCACTGTTCAAACATTTCTGTTTTTTTTTTTTATCTGAACAAAAAAAAAATATATATTGTCACAGCAAACAGACAGGCACTTTTTGTGTTTTCTCTTTGTCTGCCAAAAGTAATTTTCAATGGGGAATGTATATTTTTAGAACAACAAAAACACTTCTGGCTGATCGTCATCAGTCAGTGATTATGTACCAAAATAGTTTTAAAATGAAAAATATTGACAGAATGCTTGTTTTTGTTTCTCATTTTCCAAACTATAAAAAATAAACAATAAAAAAATAAAAAAAAAAAAAAAACAAAGTGGAAGTTTCGCCTACTCGCATAATAATATAATAGTGCAAAAAGCAAAAACACTCACTGCACCTACATTTTGTTAACTGTTGAGTTGGTAGGTAAATTAAATTTTAATTTGCATTTTTCATTTTTCATTCAACTTAAAGTTGTTTGATAACAAAGAATATAATAATAGAAAATATGGCTAGGCTATGACAGTGACATATTTACAAGGAAATAAAATTATTGATTGAGTTTAATTGTTTTTTTTTTTTGTATTATTATTTTTTATTATATTTAGGCACCAACACGAATACGTTGAAAGTTCTGTTTAAAAATGAGATTGCAATCATTAATTAGATTTTAATTCTCTATAACTTAATACGTATCTTTTACGTAATTCAATAATTCGTTATTATTATTAGTATCGAACACATGTGCTTAAAATTTTCAGTTTGATATTAATTAATTAGAATGGAATTATAAATTTATTTAAAAAAAAAAAAAAAGAAGAAGAAGAATTGATTTGAAATTTGTTTTTTTTTTTTGTTGTTTTTGTTATTTGCTCAACTTTCAAATATTTTTAAATAAATAAAATATAGATCTAGCGGAGCGTTTTGGAGTTACCGCACCATCTTCAAGTGAATTATCCAATTGAATTTGGGGTTTACACATTTTGGAGGCACAGACAAAATGTACTATGTACCTTCATTTTAGATAAAATAAGCCTTTAATTTAAATGATATTTTAGATGATAATTCATGCTGATTATGAATTCCGTAACAGTTTCCTCTACAAGGGATTTGGGGACTACCTACTTTACATTAAGATATTTACGATTTAATTACGATGCACCAAATAAATAAATCTCCAGTTAACATTAGCAGATCGAAAATTTGTCAGGTGGATAATTTGTTACGATAGTTTCGAGTTCTTTGTTCAATTTTTTGTTTGTTTTTACTTGCGATATATACATACATAGGTATACTACATGGCATATTATGGATTCGTAAAAATAAATCGAAGTCGAGATTTTGATAAAACTTGACATTATGATGATAGCGAAGTCGCAAAAAGTGGGTTTCGCAATTCTATCTGTCTGTCCTGTACGGCTGCAGCCTGAGCGGGTAGGCCTGCCGTACAAATTTGTTTACCTAAAAATTATGAAAATCTTATTTTTCTCAAAAAAAAAGCTTACAACTTTTTTTTTTTTATTCAGTAATTTTTTTTACAAAAACACTACCATTTTATAGAAAAAATATTTGGGAAAATGGTACCTCCCATAGAACCATTTTCGATTTTCGCAAAAACGGCTCAACTGATTTTGACCAATTTTTTTTTATAGAAAATATTTTTAAAAGTTTTAAAATTTTAATAATTATTCGAAAACGACTTTTCGATTTTTATTAAACGTGCCATTAAACAGTTTTTCAACATTATACAGCAGATTTTAAATACAAATTATTCTTATGACAAAAAATAATGGTAGGTACCTCCCATACAATTGCTTGAAAACCAAAATCTAAAAATCTAAAAAAGCGTGTTTTTTAGAGGTATAGAACTTTGAAATGGAATAAAACAAAGATGGTTTTTTTTTTAAATTGACATGAAATTTACTTTATTCGAATGATAATCTTCTGGAATTATAATTTAAATATGATTTCTGGTATATGACCACCACGGCTGGCTCGGACGTAGTCTAATCTGGAGGTCCAATTTTCGATGACTTTTTCCAACATTTGTATCCGTATATCGGCAATAACGCGGCGAATGTTGTCGTCCAAGTGCTCAATCGTTTCTGGCTTATCGGCGTAGACTAGCGACTTCACATATTCCCACACAAAATAGTCAAGCGGTGTTAAATCCACGATCTTTGAAGCCAATTCACGGGTCCGTAACGTGAAACTATGCGGTTACCAAACATTTCCTTCAATAAATCAATTGTAGCATGGGCTGTGTTACATGTTGCGCCGTCTTGTTGAAACCACAGCTCCTGGACATCATGGATGTTCAATTGATGAACGAAAAAGTCAGTAATCATGGCTCTATAGTGGTCACCATTGACTGTAACTTTCTGGCCAGCATCGTTTTTAAAGAAGTACGGACCAATTATTCCACCAACCCATAAAGCACACCAACCAGTCAGTTTTTGTAAATGTAACAACATACACAATTTTTGCACAATTTGGAAGCGTTGTTTAGGCGTCAGTCTATTCATGTTGAAATGCCAAACCAATCTAAAAATAAATCACTTGACAGCTGACAAAATGGCCGTCAGTTAAGATAGAGTTGCCAACATAAAGTTCTATACCTCTAAAAAAAACATCCTTCATTAGTACGATCCACCACATTATTGGAAAAAAAAACCTATCTATCGATTAAAAGTGGTATCTCTCATAAAACCAAAAAATCTGTTGAACCGATTTTAATAAAATTTTTACAGGAGAGTTTAAGTTTAAAAATATATACATTTAAATACATATCAAAATTTTCAAAAAAAAAAACACAAATTTTGGTTTTTTCTTTTAATTTTTAACATTATTTTTTTAAAATGCGAAATGCTAAAAAATGGCTAACAAATATTTAAAAAAAAATATTTTTGATTAAAAACCGCTCCAAAGATTTTTTAAATTTTTTTCTCATAAATTGACATTTGTGTATATAGTAAAACGTTAAAAGTTTTACTATATTGATTTGCAAATTTTTGTTTTGCTTGTTTATTATGTTGCAAAAGCCAGTTTTGCATGTCTTTGTCGTCTGCTTAGAAACACCCTGTATAGTATACAAAATCTTTAAATATTAAAATATTAGCACAAATATGTACGTGCGACATTTTATTTAAATTTAAATTCAAATAATATTCGTCGTCATTAGAATATCGAATAAAGTTTAAAACAAAAACAATCAAATCATTTTGTATACCTAAAACCTTATCAAAAATAAAACACGTTCAAAACACACAAACAACAAACAAAAGACATACATTTTATAGCATAAACATATTATATTATTGTTTACTAGAACTAGAAACGCATAACTTCGACGCAAAATCAATTTCTCATAAAAGAATTTTGATTTGTAAACAAAATTCTTGAATATTAATGAAAGAAAGGATTTTTTTCACAAATTGGAATTCTCTTCTGCAAAATACGTGTTTGAAATGGAATTTCCATATACGCATATATAGCTGAGCATTATGTGCTGCTTATGTATGTATATAATATCCGGCGGCGATTCATTAAAATTAGATAATCATTCAAAATTAGATCACATACAAATGATGATGAAAATGATGACAATGCATCTGAGTGACGTCATTGAAAGTTCACAGACCTATAATTTTCCGATAATTCACAAAATTCGCAACCTATACCAAGCCAACACCCCAATTATTATACCATACCAACATTTCCTTTTTTATATGTATCTAGTCAAATAAATGAGGAAAGGACGGAACGTATAAATGGTGCTCAACAAGTTTTTTTTTTTTTTGTTGTGTTGACATATCAAGGCTTTATAGCTTTGGTCCTTTGGATATCAGAAAAAGGAGATTGCTTTGGACGGACATGCGAGGGATGAAATTACTAAAAGCAATTTATTTTCGTGAAAGTATGAGCTTGACGCCATTACATCGTATTAACATCAACACAACATCTCAGTCTCACCAGTCACCACTTTACTCACTTGCTGAGTGATTTGGCACTTTCTGTATATGTATTGTATATAAATGATTTAAGACTTTATTTTTAGCAGCTATATATGTAGATATAACCATCAATCATCGAAGTAACGAGTTCCGTTCTTTGAAAAAACAATTTTACGTTTCATCTATTGCAAAACAAACTGTCGTAATAGGGATTATTCTTTCTTCTTCTATACATATATTTATTTTATTGCATTTAAATCTGAGAAGATTCTATTGATTTGGTCAGGAAAAAAACTCAATTCCGAACGCTCAGTGTGCGGCATTAGATCAAAGCAGGAAAACCATTATTTCTTCTTATTTTTATAGGGTGAAAGGGGGTAGATGTCAACATCGGTCTTTGTCAAAAAAAAACCACATGATTAAAAACATTTCCCACTTAAAATATTGAAAGTGTAGTTAATATTGTTGGTTCTTTGTGAAATCAACCACATTTCTATTTTTACTTGATAGAGAGCTTTATTTAAGCATTTTCGATAAAGTGCCCTGAATTTGTACTCTGAATTTTGACAAAGTTTATCTCAAAATTTAGTATTTTTAAAATTGCTTAAAACCCACCAGTTTTTTTTTTTTTTTTTTTTTTTTTTTGAAGAAATGCCGAGGCACAATGTGAGTTAAAATTCAATTCTTTAAATAATCTGTAAACTATTAATTCTTTAAAAAAAATGTTTTGATGAAAATTTTAGCTTACAAAATTCGACAATAAAAAGATTATGACAGAATTAATGCTAAGAGAAATAGTTTTTGAGAAAACATTCGCAAACACACCCAGTATCTACATATATCTAGTACCGCATGATTTGGAATTTGGAAATAGAAATACATAATTATATTAAATCAAATAAATGATATTGGGACATTTGCAAAACCTATTTTGCTTTTACTTCTTCTTCATCAAAGAATTATGGAAAAGCATTTCCATCTCTTTTGCGTAGAATTGCATAAGCTGATAATTCGCAAGTAACTGCCTGAACACATAAGAATGCTGCAACTGGAGCTGGTGATGCAACATGCAACAGCTGTGAAAACTTGTCGTACCTACTTTTCATTATGTATGTGCCTACAGCTGTATAGCTTTTTGTATACCATGTATTTTAAAGAAAAACAAGATATTAACGGGCTTATTATTTACTTTTTTATGTCCGACATTTCTCTTTTAATCAATAATTTTTTCGCGAAACAAATGACCCCAAAAAGCTTCAATATTTTCTCCCGTTCTTATTTTTTCTTGGTTTAAATTGAAACGTCAAAAGTGCTGTACGTGAAAAGTTAAAAGTTTTAGAACTCTTGCAGCACCGACTGCGTTTCGCTCTGTTCGTAACATATTGGGCGTTTTTCTTTTTTAGTCCTAGTTCTAGACTCTGAACAGAGTCTGAATACTCCGAACATACTCTGAGCGATTTTTGAACTGAGCGTGCTCTACTCTGAGAGTTCAGATTTATTTAAAGAAACATGCTTCACCAGCTGTCACTTGTCAAATTTGTATTCATTTAACTCGGTCTGCTCTATCAATTTATTCTGAGCTCATAGAGCACGCTCTGAACATGCTCAGAGCGAAAAAAGAAACACAAATTTGGAGCTCTGAATGCTCTGAGCTAAAAAAAGAAACACGATTTTTTTTGACAGTTCAGGCTCTGCTCTGAACTAAAAAAGAAAAACGCCCATTGAATTTGTGTGTGTTTTGACAGCTATTCCAGCTGTATCTCCAGTTGAAGCTCCGTCTCCATTGTGTTCAGCTATTTTATTTACAAAAAACCCTAAACACTTTAGGCTTGGTCAAAATTTATGGTAGGTAGTTTTAATCAAATAATTTTTTTAGATAATATTTTTTTTTCAAATTTGTTTTAGATATTACGCGAAAATCACTCTTTAAATCCACTTAAGAATTTTTTTACAGTCATCTTTATTTTTTGCATGTACCGCAGTTAATTTGAAAATTTTACCGAAATAAATATGAATCCAACAAAACGAAAATTTTTTTTAAAATTTACCTCGTCTAACCGTACCTACTTTAAAACTTAGAAATTGATTAGTTTTATTTTGTTTGTTTTGTTTAGATTTTTAAAGAATGTATAAACAAAAACACACCATCAAAAGAAAGGTCGCGTTTGTCTCTATATAGTTTTGTCGTGGGAGAGCAGCACGTGGGTGGGTGTTGCAACCGCATAAACATATTGATGCAGACAACAACTTTTGGATTTGGAGTGCATTGTTGTCATTTCACAGTATAAAAATAGAAGAAAAATAATGATGAAGGAAAAATAATGTAAATAAGTGTATATAAAGAAGACAATGAGAAGAGCAGCCATTGAAGTGACATCGACTCTATAGCGACAGGGAGGTCAAAATAAATCATGCAAAACATGTCGGAATATGTAGGAAATTAGAACAAGAATGACAAATTAAATGGATAAAAATTAAATACAACACAAGACATCAAAGGTTAAATTGAAGGTTAAATAGAAACGATTTAAATGATTTTTAATGAAAATAAAAAATCTCTTTAATATTTATTGAGTAAAGAAGTGATTATTGAAAGAGTTTGGAATTTAATTAAAATTTGTATTTTTTTAAATTTATTTTCAAACGTCATCTTTAGTTTATAATGTTTTCACTCATATCGCGTTGGTCTGTTGAGACTTTAATTCCATCATTGTTAGTGCAGGGTCATAAGTTCATAATGGATTCCTGACCCTTTTAGGTGGGTTAAAAGTCAACAAATCTATTGTTGATTTTTAATCTACCTTCGCGGGCCAGAAGTCGACAGGAAATTCTTGTAGTCATAGATTGTGGGTTTCTGACCCATTTTAGTGATTTAAAAAAAAAAAAAAACATTTATTCTGCCTTTTTTAAGCTTAAGATCCGTTTTAAGACTTCAATAGGAAATAATATTTTGTTTGCTTAAATCCCAGACAACCGCTGAAGGTTGATGTGCCCGGTGCGTTTTCTTGAACAACCAGTACATCGGTGGCCCGCATCGCTGGTTCAAAGGATTTTATCTCGTTTTTTTTGGTCATCTGTCCCGCTCACGCAACTTAGGCGGGCACCAATGTCAAAAGTTTTCCTAATAAAGAGTACGTGGGTAGTTAAAAATAAATCGAGAAGATATTTGTGGACTTATAACTCACTTTTTTTTTAATATTAGGAAATATTGGCCCACTTCTGGTCTACAATCAATTTGTGGACTTTTAACCAACTAATATGAAAATAAATATCACTAAAATCAATTACATACTTTTGGCCTAGTGAACTTCTGACCATGCACCTCACTTTCTAGGTTTGTTAATGCATTGAGCTATTTTATTAATGGACAAGAGGAGAGAAATACGATTTTATAACAGTTATTACAGTTTATCGTATTCCCAACTGCGGAGAAACCTGACCCTGTCGCGGGCTGCATAAACAGAATCTTTATTAGCAAAACTGTTATAAATTGACATGTCTAGCGTCATTAAGAAAGATCAATCAATTGTCATCATACAAAACCCACAAACCGCAAAAGTTCAAAACAAATCATTTAACCTTCCTAAGCCTATATAGAAGCAAGAGATAATAATATTGTTCAGTTGTTCACTATTTGAAATACGACGAGCACGACCTATATTATAAACTGTAATTTTCCACAAAAATCTTAAAGCTTAAACTTGTGTTTCAGTAAGGTGTTAATTTCAATTTGTTTGTAATTTCAGTTTTGTTTAATTTATTTTTTGTATATAGTGCCATACGTCACAGTTATTGCTTATTCCCCCGCTTTAAACGCGTACTCTGCGGTATGTCTATTTTTCTACTTTATTAGCTTAAACCCATTTACTGTGAAATTTTGAATAAATAAGTTAACAAAAAAAAAACATTGATTTTACGTGAAGTTATTCAAATTAAACAGGGGTCAATGATCAATATTTTTTTGGATTGTTATTGTTTGTTTTGTACTTTTGAATGTTAATGTTAAGGCCATAATCACCGAAAATAAAGACAACAAACTCGGTCAACAGATTCAATGGCCCACTCCACTATACAGGGTCGGTTTTTGTTATATAAAGAATGACAGGCCGAATTGATATTTGATATACATACATACATTGGTAAGGTAGTTTACATAAACGAAATATTTAAAACTATTAATTTTGTTTTTAGGTATACGCTTAAAAAATAGTTTCCATGTATGAAAAGAAAAAACAACAATATCCTTTATCTGCTTAGTTAGCGATTATGCCCGACTATAAAAAAGTAGTACTGTTTCCAACAAATCTAGACAAATAAATATGAAATATAAAAATGACCAAAACAAATATAGATGTTGCTAATCTTAGAATAAAAAATAGAAGAAAGTGCCATCGTTGGAAAAAACTGCGGAATTTTTCATAATAGTGTTTGCTCTCACAAACACAAAAATGCATTCCAACAGGGACGGACAGATTTTTAATGGCAATTCACTAGGGCACCACCATAACAATCATTTGTTATTTTCTGAATTTATTTTTCTTCTCAGCGCTATGTTCAAAAATAAATACTTACTTTTTTATGATAAAATTTCATAGCAAATCATTAGCAATTATACAAAATATGACAGATATGAGATAAACAATCCTAAATAACAACACAAAATTGTCCGCATTCACGTACACTGTAAGTGTGTTTCATTTCCTTATTATTTCCTTTTTTAAGGTCCTAATAATGTAATGTCATAATGTGAATATGCAAATATCGTCAAATGTCAAGAAATGTTTTCGACCGCAAGTTGCTGAGTATAAGGAAATTTCCGAATTTATCAAAGTGTCAACGTCAAAAGTGACAGAAGCCATCACTTTGTGGCAATCGATAGATTTAAAATTTGAAAAACGAAAATAAAGATAAACAGTCGTATTTATTAGATTTTTGGCTACTTAGACAGTGTCTAACTATTTTCAAATTGGTGGAAGCATGCTTTATTTAATAAAAATAAATGTCACATTATTCACGGTTAAGACAATCTACTCTTGTGTCTAAGTTAGGCAGCTATAAGACAACAATAAACAAGGTTTTAGAACATATTTTTCAAAGTTGGACAGTTGTCTAAAGTTAGACAACGTTTATAAATAAGACCCAAAAACTTTAAAGAAGCTTACTTTTATGCTCATTTTTGATAATTAAAATGTAATTCTCCTTACAATAATGATTCCATTTACATACAAACATAACTATATTTACATAATGTATGTACAGTACGTTAAATGTATCGCACGCGATGCCGGTATATTCTTTTTAAAAATATATAAACAAAATGTCAGTTTGGCACTAACTGATAATTTTGACGTTTATGAATAAATGCAGTTATGGATATTTTATGCGCGTTCGGAAAAATGAGATTTTAGAGATTTCGCTCCGTGAGCAAGCGAATCTAATTTTTTTTCTCAGAGTTTTTAAAATCCGTCATTTATTTTTTTTTTATCAAAAACTCAAAAACATTCCTTTATCATTTTAAGAGTAACCCAAGGCCGAACACAAAAAGAAAAATCGTAAACACTATGTACCAACTGCCAATTTTAATCCTATATCATAAAACATTATCATTCATTATTTTTCGTTCTTATTTTGATCAATTATATTAGTCTAAAATATAATCAATTTAAGCTATTTACTTCCTGATAAGAAAACTTAACAATATACAAGAACATTAGTATACGAGTAGGAGTACTTCTTCTTAATTGACTATACTTACGTTTTTTTTTTATATAGTTACACAAAGTTATATTAAATCGCTTATCAAGTCTAATAAACATATTTTTAAGTAGGTACATACATTTATATGATTTAAAATATATATAAATTTGTATTATCAAACGGCATTGCCTTCAACATTTAATTATAAAGCAAATAAATGTGATAAAAATGATAATAAAATTTTTCAAGTGAATAAAAAGCGTATTAACATTTTTTAACTTTTACGATATATAGATACATATATATTAGGTGCAAGTTATGGATTCTTAAAAAAAAAAAGAAAATGTCGTACTCTTGACATTACGATAAAAGGAAAGACAAAAAAGTGGGTCTCCGAATTCGTTCTGTTTCTCTATTCGGTTACAGTCTAAACGGAAAGATCAATTTTCTTTTAATTTGGTATATCTAGCGTATTTTGGACACAGTTTTTTTTTTTTTTTTTTAATTATTTTCTTAGGGATCAAAAATAACGGTACCATGCCATCTAATCTTTTTAGCATTTTATTTTATTTTTCCCAAAAATGACTTCATATTTTTTTTAACAAAAACATTTACATAGGTTACCTGTTCATGAAAGGATATAATATTTTCGAAAAAAATATTAATTATTAAACAAGTTTCGAATTTTTAACCAAACATTTCGGAAATTTTTTTGCAAATTCGAGATTTCGAAAATACATAGGTATTTGATTTTTTTGAATTAATAAATTTTGAAACATGGCGCTCAAATTGTTGTTTTCTTAAAATTTTTGTACATAATTTTTTATGTAGGTATTGTATATTTAAAAAAAGAAACAACTCCAGCGATTTTTAAAATTTTTAATCTTATAAATTAAGATTTATACAAAAGAAATTGTGTTGGTGTTAAAAACATTTGAGAAGTATAATTAATTTACTTATTTATTAATGTATATGATTTTATTCAGCATCAAGCATGTTCATGTGACCCACTTGTGGATTTATTTTTTTTTTAGTTTTTGATTGTTGCTTTGATGTTTAAATTTTTGAATTTATATTTTATGAAGCGTGGGTATAAACGTAATTTAATGCGGCAATAAAAGCTCATACTTACAAATATTCGTGATTTTAATTGGAGCTAGCCCGACTCGAACATGTTAATTATTATGATGAGTTATTCTATTTTTTGACTAGTTGTTTATATTGGACATTTATCCTCCTAAAGTTAATTTTTATTATATTTTTTTATCAATCATTTTATTCTTATAACTCATAGTACTCGTACAGTAACTTTGTCGTCCTAAAAGAGAAAGAACTTGCGTCAAATCCGACAGTTCTGATTTTTTGCTGAGTTGTTTATGATGTTGGCCTAATGAAGAAACCAAGTTTTTGACCTCGAGCGCAGTATTTTGGAAACTGTTGGATCTACAGACACGATTCATAGCTTACATTAAAGCTTAAAGTTTGAAATCGTAGAACCAATTTAAAATCGAAAAGGCTTAAAATCGCCAAAACATGGTTTCTTAATAAGGCCAACATCATAAACAACTCAGCAAAAAATCAGAACTACCGGATTTGACGCAAGGTCTGATGTATAAAGTTACTGTAGGTACAATCAAGTCTGTGTCAGATTTTTAAGTCATTATAATCTAAGTTTGAAAAAAACATCAATTTTGAATTATTTTTATGATTTTTTGGGTTATTTTATTTTCATATAACGGATGTTTTTTTTAGAGACGGAGAATCTTATATTGAAATAAAATACAGACGAATGTTAATGAATTTGGCTTTATTTGACAGATAATTTAATTTTAATTTCGAGTTTTATTTTTGGCATTTGGCCGCACTTACCTGGCTTATTTTAGAGGTACAATTTTCACACACTCTAAGTGCAGTAAATTAGGCTGTATTTGGATTCCAAGTGACACCTCTTAAAAAAACACCCGTTTCAAATAACAGATACTGTATGCCGCTTTAAACTATATTGGCTATTAATATTTATCACATTTTTAAACGGAAAATTGAATAATTTATTGTTTAAATTATAAACTTTTAAAAATAAATTAAATATTTAAACTGAAAAATTTATGGGAATTCCCTTTTTTAAAAAATGCATTGTTTGTTTTTCATCAGAATTTAACATTTTGTTTTCATTTGAAATTTTATATTCTGGTCAGGCTAGAAGTGTTTTTTTTATAGCTATAAAGATAGAAATTTTACTTTGTAAAACAAAGCTTCACAAATTTCAATAAAACTGGTGATTCTAATAAAAGTTTGTCAGTTGAATATTTAGTATCGGCTTTAGTAATTTCCGCGAAAATTTAGAAACAAAAATTAAGAAAGAACTTTTAAGAATAAGTGTTTTTTTGTGTAATAACACACTTTGCAGTTAGGCTGCCAAGCTTAGAAGAATTTAATTTAAAAAAAAGGTAGATGCAATAGATATCCCAGCATAGAATCAGTTCTTTTCAGATAGCTCATAAGTCCGAAAAAACTTGAATTTTCCATTAAGCGAACCAATACCATTCCTACAAGCAAAAAACTTTCCTTTTAATTTGCATAACTAAAATTGATCTATGATTCTCCTTTTGGAAAATTTTGTGTACTACTCTGTGCAGATATTAAAACATTATCGCGCGAACAACTTTTAGTTGAATAAGTACGATGTTAGAGCATTTTTTTTTTTTGTAGTAAGATGTTAGGTTAAAAACTGGATTTTCCAAATTTTAAACAAGTTATAGCATCGTGCTATGTTTTTAATATTTTATTAAAGTTAAAATCATCAAATGCCTTTTTTAACTTTTAAGACACTGATTACACGAGTCTTTTTTTCGTTCGTTTCGTCTTTCGTGCTTTTGACAGCTTGGGTGAGGGGTGTAGAAATGTAGGGGGAATGAAGTAACGAAAGCAGGAATGAAAATTTGAAGATTTTTTCTGGTTGAACATTGACGTTTATGGTTTGACAACAGGGTAGAGATGAGCGATAGGCAGATGTCAGCAAAAATCGTAGTTGAGAGAAAAATCATCGATTTCAGATATCGATTTTAAGATTAAATACATCGACTACAGAAAATTACAAAAATGCAAATAAAATGGTATATGTAACTAAAATGCAAAGAAAGCAACTTCAAATATGTGTGCTTTCTAAAAAAAACATCATTCTTATAAATATTAAATGTGAAAGTACATTTTTTTTGCGCTTTTTCGCTGGAAGGATTTTGGAAATCGATTATTTCATGGGAAAGAAACATGAATTCTTTTCATACTACATGGGGTTTGCGGGGTCTCAGCAAAGGGAGTGGGTAATAACTAATTACAAATAAAGTATTCCAAATCATTGCCTACGTTCTGTAACTCTCGCATTGATAAAATTGGTCGAGAAACGTTTAAAAGTGGAATAAAACTCATACGATTTGATTCAATTTTCATAGTTTCTCGACTGATTTTATCGATGCGAGAATTACAGAACGCAGACACCATGTTAATATCTACTTTCCTTTCTCATTTCTGCTGTACTCATTTTATAAAAAGTAATTCTCTTTGTGTATAATTTTCGTTTTTAAAGTTAAGAATTCATGTGGTCATTTAAGATTTAATCCCGATAAAATGTTCACACCAAGTAAATTTAAAAATGTACTTGATAAAACAATATGTAGGATGGAAATTTTTGTTTCTTTTTACATTTTCTATAGGGCAAGTATTGGTTTCGTGTAAACATGGAGAAGTTTAAAAAAGTAGTTTTACCATACCGTCCGTTGATTTCTACGCTCTTTGCGCTATACAGGGTCCATTGAGACAGAGGTTAAACAGGTGGACCGATTTGCTCCAAATATTGTACAGAGAAACGTTGAAAAATAAATTAAAACTCATAATGTGTTTCAATTTCCATTATTTCTCGACTAATTTTACTGCTAGTGCTTGTAAATTCTATATTTTATTGGTCAAACCAAATTTGTTTAATGGGGGTTAACTTAACAGTAACATTATATATACATACATATAAAGTGCAAATAGCATTAAAATCGCACCTTATATAATGTAACCCTAGTTTTTCTTAAATATTTTATGAAATAGATATATATATGTATGTATATGTAAATTCCTATAATGTAAACGACTAATTTTTTTTTTTTTGTCTTTCAGCTCTGTACACGTTCAATAGAGCCCTCGTTTGGACTTCTATTTGGCGATTTATTAAATGATCTCAATGTGGGAACCACTGGAGCAGCTGTGATTATAAGTACCTTAGATGTATGCATGAATTTCTCTGGACTATTTGTTGGTCCATTGTTAAAAGAATTCTCCTACCGCAAAGTTGCCGTCGCTGGATCATTATTATGTGGTCTTGGTTTAGCCCTAACCTCTCCTGCCACTAGTATGCCACACATTTTAGCCACGTATAGTGTCATTAATGGCATCGGTGTGGGCCTATCCACATCGGCGGCTTTTGTTGCCCTCAATCATTATTTTAAAAACAAACGAGGGCAGGCAGTTGGATTGTCTATGGCTGGAACAGCCATGGGTATGTTAATAATGCCACAATTAGTTCGGATACTTCTCGAAGCTTATGCCTTCCAAGGGGCAGTTCTGATGCTTGCCGCAGTATCACTCAATGCACTAGTAGGTGCGCTATTATTGCAACCGGCTAAATGGCATATGATCGACGAGCCAATTGATGTTGAAATGCTGCCCGTGCCGGAATTGGAATTCGATCCGATAAGGGAAGCTGAAGACGAGGATGCCTTGCCAGAGATGAATACCCTGCTGTTTAACAAACATCCTGAGCTGAATAGCATGAGAAAGAATTTCTCTGAATTGGCGATGAGCTCGATGAATGGTAATCGGACGGGTATTCCCAAAAGGACATCATTTCCAAGGATCATGTCTCTGGCAGGAGTCCAATCAGCCGAAAGGAATTACTCTAATAGTGACATGAATGCAGTGCTAAGGCACCGCAAGCAGTCGGTCACATCTAACTTGTCTCTGTTGGATTTCACAGGAAGCATTCTTCAAGTTCACATGAATACCGGCGATGCCGAACTTGAGCGACAAGATCGTGAGCTAAGGCGTGTGCATACACTTTCGGGGAGCATCACAAATGACAATCAGGATTCATTCATCAAAATGAAACCAACCGAAAGCGAAAAGAAACAACTTGAGGAAAACCAACAAAAGAAACCAGGCTTCTGGAAGAGATTCGCCGACCTCATGGATGTAGATTTACTCAAAGACAAGATGTTCTTGAACATTCTCTTCGGGTTGTCGATATTCTATGTAGCCGAGATGAATTTCAAAATGGTGACACCATTTTTCTTTTCCAATCTTGGATTCCACAAATCAGATGTCGCTTTTTGTTTGTCAATTTCTGCTATCACAGATATTTTAGCGAGAGTTGTATTGCCTCCGATTTTGGACAGGACGAACATCAAAAAGCGAACGATATTTCTTGTCTCGATTATTTTTGTCGCTATTACGAGATCAAGTGAGTGTTTGTTTTTTTTTTTTGTTAATTGACATTTGTATGCATATCGCATATAGGCCAGTTACACATGGGTTTGTTAGTTTTCATCTTGCCTTGCCGTTGGCGTTGGTTGCTCATCATTGGCTTTATTAAAAATCTATGTGTAATAGTGTCAATAACAAAACAAATTTAGTTGCATACAGTAACGGTTTTTTGTTTTTTTTTTTTCATATAGTAATGGCGGAGCAAACAGAATGGGGTGCGTTGATGGTTTGGCTGTCAATATGCGGTTTCTTCCGAGGATCAGCTTTGAGTAATTTTACACTCACAGTATCAGAGTATTGCTCCCTGGAAAAACTACCATCAGCCTTTGGCTGGCATTTGGTGGGTAAAGCAGTATTTGTTATTTGCTTTGGACCACTAATTGGTAAGTTGATGATGTGATTTTTGATTACAAACTTTCTCAAAGTGATTACAGAATTTTTTTAAGACCTTTTTGATTTAATTTTTTTTTTTTCTAAACAGATAGATATACTGTTCTACAGTGTTTTTCTGTTAGTAACTGTCAATGGGAAATTTTGTGTTCCTTTAAATAAATTAAATAAAGAAAAAAAGTTTTTTGACAAAATTGTCTTAGTTTTAGGTTATTATTGCAAGAATTTCATTTCAATTAAGCAAGCAGGTTTTTTATTTTTAAACAATTAAAAATATTACGTTCCAAAATTTCTCAAATTATTTTTTTAAGCAAAAAAAATCAAAGAAGAAATTTATAATTTATTTTTTTTTAAACATTTTCCCATAAAAAATGTAATCTTTATTAATAAACGAATACTTCTTATCTTCAATAACACTTTAGCCGAACATAATAGCCTTGAACCACAAGAGCAAGTTCGTATAATCCTGTCGTTTAAATTGATAACAAAATTCAACAAAAAAGAAAAAAGTCCAACTCATATTATTATAATAATAATTATACCGGAACTTGTTTTTTGTTTTAATCGATAAATTGACATTGTTTTTATTTTATTTTTTTTTTTCAATACCAAGTCAAGGATTTACAATAAATTTTATAACAAACAGCAATACTTTTCTTTGAATCAATGTGCCATTGAAAAAAACATTATTTTCACGTGATCTGTTTCATCTTATCGCAATCAATTAAAAATATGTGCTTTATTTTTTTTAAATTAAATGAAACAAAAAAATTGTTTTTGATTTATTTATTATTTATGCACATATGTATGAGTACGAGCTAATTGTTTTTTATTTTATTTTTTTAATAATTTGTATGCATCTCGTGCTCTGAAATGTTAAAACGATAAGCTTTTGTATATCAGCTGTGTTTGATTGACAGTTTTATAACTCGGCGAATGCGATTTGATAAATTCAGTGTGTTCCTTTGTTTTTTTTTTAAGATTTTGACATAACCCTAAATTTAATCAATTTTACAATTAGTAAAAAACATATTTTGTTTCAATTAATATCAACCAATCAGAACTACTTTTAACTTTATCGAGATAAGACCCAGATGTTTAGTTTTTGAGTAGATATAATAAGCAATATTTCGAACGTTATGTACTTTTTTTCCAAACAATTTATTTTTACTTGCGATAAATTTAAGGTAGAAAATGCTATAATTTTTACAAATGGTGGCAAATTTCAATTCAATTTTGACACTTGCGACTTGCGTAGTCTTTGCAAGAATTGTTTCGATTTCTTCAAAAATTATAGCATTTTCCGATAGGGTGTCAACTTTTGCGTTGCAGGCAGCTACATACAAAAGTTATAAGATTCGTTAAAAAAATCGAACTCAAAATTTTGATTAAAATTGACAATACGATGATAGAAAAGATAATTTATTTTTGACCTGCTCAGTTAAATTAACAAAAAAAAATCTCTGAGATACTTGCTAATTTATGATCATGATGAACGAGTTAATATAAATAGGTATATCTACTAAATGCGTAGTCAACTTTAAAGGTAACGATTTGTAATTGGTTTCTTAACGGCATGTAATAATATTCTTTAAAATTATGCAAATATAGTTTCTGTTTTATTTTTCAATAAACCGAAAGTGCATAAATAAAAATATAATTTTTCTTACAGGTGCTATTCGTGATCTAACACAAAGTTATCCTATCTGCATCCATGCCCAAAGTGTATGCATATATATCTGTGGTATTGCTTGGGGAACTGAATACCTTTTAACATATTTACGAAGTCGCAAGAAGAACAAAGAACAACAAAACGATATTAAACAGTAACACAAATACCTACTATATTTAACAACACATGAAAAAAAAAAACAATTTATAATGTATTTATCAAAATAACTATTTACTTAATGATTCTTAAGATACAAAAATCTTTATTTTTAGTTATTTTCGTTGAATTAATCCAAAACTCATTTCATTAAATTAAAAAAAAAAAACGACAACATTTTTTAAGTTTGAAAATTAAATTGATTAAAATATTTAACAACAAAGAAAACTCACTATTTTTGTGATAGTTCAAAGAAGAGGTTAAGAAAAAGATTTAAATATTAATTAAAAAAGAATAATAACAAGTTTATGTATTAAGATATAGAAGGCCAATGACCAACATTATATATTATAAATAATTTTAACTTTATAGAAAAAATAAAAACAAATTATTACACAATTATGTATAGGTAGGTACTTAATAAATAAGAGGCAAAATTTTACTAGTTTGAGACAAAAAAAACGCTGTTTCATAAAAGAAAAGAAATCAAATAATAATTATGTATATGTGGACGAACTTTAGTCTTTTAAAAAATAATTCAAATAAAAAGTATTAACTCTATCTTCCTATATAAAGAAACAAAATAAAATTAGTTTTAAGTCTATAAATATATATATATTTTGTAAACAAATTTAAAACAAAAATATTTGTAATGAAAAATTAAAATTAATAGTAAATTTATTGTTTTTATTTCCGATGTGTGTACCTAAAATATGAAAACAGCAAAGATGATAATTGTATAAGTGTAACTTTTTTTTTACATAAAAGTATATTATAACTAACAAAACAAATAAACTACTATGATGTAAATATTTATTTAGGTAGTAAACAAATTATATTTTATAAAAAAAAAAACAAACAAAACATTTAAAGTAATTTTATGTGTTAACATAATTATATATTTAAAAATACATATATGTATATTTTTACAAGTAACAATGTTTCGTACTTATACCTACCTGGATAAAACAAACATGATAATAAACAAATATAAACAAACAAAATGTGAAAAAACGCCAATAAAAATATATTTTATGATTATAACTACATATAAAGAAATTGAATTTTATTTATAAAAGAATAAGAAAATAATTTTTATAGGATTAATTTACATGCAAATTCGTATTCCTTTGACAAGTTTTAGGAGCAACAAAATAAATTATTTTTACGAATCATAACGGCATTCAATGTGCATATTTTTATAGGTTAGTATTAACTATAAAAGCATATTTTCCATATTTTCATAATAAGTGCATATTTTTCGTTTATATTAAAAAAAAAATAAACATAAAATTTAAAAAACATCGGTTTCAAAGAAATTGACGCGTACATACCATTAAATTTCAGGATTTAGAGTCAATGAACTGAATTAAAATGAAAAAAAAAATTAAGAAAAATATTCTTTTCGTCCAATTTGAATTATCGAAAGGTAATAAATCTACTCCGCCACTCCGCTTTTTTTAGCTTAACCCAGAGCATTCTTCGGGCTTAACTTCAGGGTACAGGAAAACTGTAACTGTGTGACCAACATCCATAAGGAAGGATAGTTTGTATGAAACTGTGACGGTGTCACTAATCCCCGTTTTTCAATGTCTTTTCAACCAATTGTCCCCGGGATTGCCAAAAAAAACACACCTTTTCTGACTCTGAATCTTAAATTCTGTTCTGAAACGGACGGAAATTTTTTGATTTATTTTTTTTTTTCAAATGTCATCCATATGGCTATGGGAGTTCTAACAGGATTCGAAACTGACGTCACGAGGTTATTATTGATGACTTTTTATAGGTATACGAGAAAATAAGTTGCTGGAGACTTGCTGACGTTTTCTCTCCTTCTCTCCTTAAAAATGGAAGTAGCTGGAAACTCAGTTTCCTCGTATTAAAACCTAGTGCGCTGCTGATGCGAAACGAAAAAATCCCATTCAAAAACGACACAACGAAATCATAAACGAACAATTTCGTTCTGGTTTTCTTTTTGCAGTACGCAGTAAGCAGTTCGATGAGCGAAATTGATTATTGTAGCAGATTATTTGGAGTAGTCTCCGCTCTCTTGTTTTGCACAAAATTAATTGTCCAGACCATTTATTGTGTGCGGAAAAGTGACATTTGAGTTGTATTCGTGTTTATAGTTAAGCTAAGTACAGACGATTGTCAGATCTTACAATATTGTCAGAACTGTCAATGGTCTGACAATAGCTGACAATTAGCTGACAATTGACATATTTCTTACAACGGTTGGTAGATTTTATTTAAAAGTCTGACAATTTGATTGTCAGCTCTTGTCTGACAATTTTCGTACAATATATAATATATATAATATCTGAAAAAATTGTCAGCTTGAAAATTTTCTGTTCAAACGGTTGGCAGATCTATAAAAAAATTTGTTCATTGTTTACATCTTTTGGGGGGAGGCATCATTACTTGGCGGATGTTCTGCAGCATTCTTATCGATTCCTCTGCATTAAATAAAGAATCTTTTTCTTCTCTCCTTTTAATATAATATGTAATATTTTCGACCATTGATTGTTAGATTTTTTATCTATTTTTATTCAGAAATGCGACAAAAAATCAACAACATGCAAAAAAGAATTAATAAAAGACAAATGGCGGCCGAGCATGAGCACTTAATTTATTCCGAATAAAACTACACAACACAAGGAATTGATATAAAATGTAATTGAAGTGAACTGAATAAATAAACTCAAAAAGAAAATATTTATAAAGCAATGTAGATATTTTCTTTTTGGGTTATTTTTCGTTTTCGTAAGCATTTCGCTGTGGTGTTGGAGACCAACGAAAAATTTCGTTTCGCATCAGCAGCGTAATTGGTTATATTTTTATTTTGCGTTAATAACCAAGAAATTCTTTGCTCAACAATTTAAATACAATTGATACCACTAAATTGGTAAGCATAAACAGGACACAAAAGTTCAACATTAGATAGTAGAATATAGAAATATAATAGCTACAAAAATCTATATTGGAATGTATTCTGCGATTACCAGCGAGAGCGACATGGTAACTTGCATACATGATCGCAAAATACCCGTTCTTATGGCAATCAAACACTTCTGAAAAGCTAAGTATATTTGAGCACATAAAAATATAATATAAGCAATAGTTGTTTAAATTTTTCTATTTTTCTATTTACGTATTTGTATTTATATCTTGTTAATGCAACAAACCTCCGCACAAATTTCGTCTGTGTAATTTTGATACCTAAGAAACGCATAAATGCGGGCCTTGTATGAGAATATATAAATTTAATATGTAATGTAATTTATGCAATTTTGTATACCTACCTACATTATTTATCATAAAATAAGATTAAAACTATTTAAATAGATAAAATACGGTTGAATATTTTTATAGTGAAAAAACACCAAACAATATATTACATATAAAAAAAATTCTCATCAAACATGCATGATTGATATAAAACTATTTAAGCTCCAACTAAACCGTAGGTAAACACGTAAATCATTCAACGAAATCTTACCAAATCTTGTGATAAACATAAAAAATGCTCCATGCCAACAATATATATCGCGATGGAACGCGACAAAAAAAAAGAGCTTAGAGCCATAATTAAACGAGATATCAACCCAGCAGCAGCCCCAATTGCTATAATGTTTGCAATTTCCATCTTAAAATAAAAAAATCAACAGTAATAGATATGTTTTATATGTATTTATATATAAATAGGTTTAAAACTCTACGTAGATAGGATTTACTTTTGTGTAAAGAAATACATCGGATTCAGTGTGCAAAAATTAAGTAAGTAGGTAAAGCAAATATAATTCCTAAAACAAAATTTAAATCATATAGGATTCTTTTGGAATCATTCTTTGGATATCATAGCCATCCTGAATTAAACTGGGGTGGAATCGTGTAAGGGGATTTGCGATAAGTGGAGAGTCACAATCAAACAATTCAGTGTGTGTAAGATGGTATCACATTTGAAAGCTAAAGGGCTATCACAACAAAAATGTGATTGTCATTTTCCAACAAATTTGACGCTTCTGGCCGCAGTACGAACAGAGTTACCATCAGTCTACAAAAATTGTATTTTCGGGACTTAACTTTAGTCCCGATAAAAACTGTATTACCGACGCTAATTATAATTTTGCTATGACTAGTTTTTATGGAAACGTCAAATTATCGCTGAGTTATCGAATCAATCGGTCATTTTTATGGAATTTATTTTGTTTGCCTGTCAATGACTTGAAACATAAGATCTATGTTTTTATTTTAATGTATTGTCTTAAAAGTTGGACATCTTCTTATTTATAAACGCATTTTAACAATGGACTGGATAGGTCCTTATATAATTCTTTAAAAAACTTAAGCGAATCAAATTATTTATTGTCAATCGGCAGACGGCATAGCCATGCTTAAATTGATTTTGTTAAAATTTGTATACCTATTTAAGTGTTTAAATAAAATCTAAATCTAATCTAAAATCTATAATTCTTTAATCTGTTAATTAAGTGAACTTATGGATGCGTTCAATGAACATAATATTATTCATTTTAAGAAATCTTTTCAATTCATAACTAAAAACTTTCCTTATTTTGTTCTTTGAATGTAACCAATTTAGGGCCAGTTTATTCACAGCATGATCACCTTAAATCAAGGATTATTGCAACTGGTAAAACATCGCTTTATGCGGCCCCGCAGGTACAACGCCTTCCTCCGCCGCCGCCGGCCGGTGAGAAAACTTCGCGTTTTTTTTAAATCCAGTTTTTTTTTTTTTAAATCGCGCGAAGCCTTAGTCACCTATATACTTAATGGGTGTAAACTGTTATAAATTGTCTTGCCCAATTTTAAACGATTCCATTGAAAGAAATTTATTGAAAAGATTATTTTGATTGAGTATTTTTAAGCCCTAGAGCTTTAAAAGATATTTTCAATTTTAAAGAAATTATATCTCAACTCGAATGTATGGTAAACAAAACACATTCATACGAAGTTACTCGTATAGTAGGTATTTGCTTAAACCTCTTATCCGGTATGGTTTTTCATTCTTCATTGGCGAATGTTTTATCTGTATTCTATTATTACCTCATAAATTTTCATTATTCGTTAAAAACAGCAGCACAGATTAAAATGATAAACTCTTACTTTTATGATGTGTTGCTGTCATTCTGCTGCACGTCACATATGTACCTAGTTTGATGACTTCCTTATGATTTACAATATACCATCTTTCTTATCAACGTTTTAATAAGAAAAGATACAAGCCTCCTTACAATTAATTCATAG
The DNA here is from genome assembly GCA_951394125.1 of Epistrophe eligans. Lineage (NCBI taxonomy): Eukaryota > Metazoa > Arthropoda > Insecta > Diptera > Syrphidae > Epistrophe > Epistrophe eligans. The sequence goes on from OX596029.1 coordinate 82,167,071, forward strand.
AATTAAAACAACAAATTACTTATTATCTCTTCCAGCATCTTTTGTTATCTTAACTCGATCTAGTTCCATTCGTAAACAGATTATAGAAGTTTTAAATTTAGTGCAATTTTGTGTGTTGAAGTGTTCGGTTCCTAAATATTGTTTTGTACTAAAATGAAAAAATCCATGAGACTGGAGGCTCCAGATGGTGGTTGGGGAATTCTTGTGTGCTTTGGAATGGCAATGCCATTTGTAATTTCAATCATACTTTCCCTATCCTTCTTAAGATAATACAAGGCCTCTTTTTTGCCTGCAGATAAGCATTCTTGGATCTTTTCCATCATTCGGTCTGATTTTTGGTGACTTTTTGAAAAGTATCGGAGCTGAAACAAGTGCCATAGCTTTCATAACCAGTGCCTTCTTTTGTGCTCTAAGCTTTGCGGGATTGTTTGCAAATAGTCTCTTTAAAAAATTTTCTATGAGGATCGTTGGAATTGTTGGAGGTATACTTTATTTCATTGGATCTGTGATGCAGATCTATGTTAAAACTACCGTTGAGCTTACCGTAGCTTACAGTTTAGTGCAAGGTATTGCCGCTGGGCTTATAATTCCTTCCGCATACACGACTTTTAACAGCTACTTCGTCAAAAAGCGGGTAATGATGATGGCTTTTAGTCAAACTCTTATCGGAATAGGAACAATGTTTTACCCGGTCGTTGTTCAAAAACTCAACGAATGGTATGGATTTAGAGGATCACTATTGGTCCTTGCAGCCATAAACAGCCACGCCATTTTAGGAATGCTGGTCATGCAACCTGTGGAGTGGCATATGAAAAGAGTTGAAGTTAGTGATGATGAGATTGAGAAAGATCGTTCGGAACCTCTTTTAGACGCTGAAGGCCCTGGTTCACAAAACTCATTGGATCTTCGCCCAAACCAGAATCTTTCAAATATAATGGGTAGTTATGTCAGTCTAGGCATGTGGAATGGCCCAATAGCTTTAAGTGCTACATCTATTGAAATAAAAACTCTTCCGATGAAATTATCTTGCTGGCAGGCTATTGAAGATTTTCTAGACTTGTCCCTTCTTAAGGACCCAATTTATTTGAATATAGTTTTGGGAATGTCATTTGCTTTATACTCCGATTTGGCTTTTTTCACCTTGCAACCGATGTATCTCTTCGAATTGAATTATACAAAGGTTAATTCTTTATCTATTTTGTTAAACCTATATAGAAAGTTAAAAATGGTTAATTTTTATTTTTTTTTTAAGATGGAAGCTGCTAATATTATCGCTGTTGGGGCTGCCGCTGATTTGATGTCACGTGTTATTATAGCATTAAGTGCTTTTTTTGTCACAATTTCATCGCGTTATATATATTTGGCTGGAGCATTTTTTACATTTATCTCAAGATTTGGTAAGATTACGTGTAATGATATTGTCTTTGTATACGGTTTTTGTAAAGTGTAAATACTAATAACCCACAGAAGCAAACAAGTTCTGTATAGGTACAATTTACCTACATTAATATGTCTCACTACCTGCTTTACACGCTTCTCAACTGGCGCGAAATTTTAAGGCATGTAGTTTAATGGAAGCCAAAAAAATTGCAAAACAATAAATAATAAAAGCAAACAACAAAATACAAAATAAAATTTTTCCGAATTTGTAAATTCAATCAAAAAACTAAATAATAATTGCAAAATGAAAAATGCGAAAGTATATAATTTGACATACCATTTAAAAAATAAAAAGTAATTTGCAAAACGTAAAAAGCGAAATAACAAAATGATAAACAAAAAAAAAAAATGTGAAACGAAAAATGGCGAAATGAACCATACCCATTTTTGAAATTTAATGACATTTCACATTTTTTTTAACGTGAATTGCGAAAAGCGAAATGAATGAATGAAAATAACGAAATGGATTATTCGGAAAACTTATTTTTTTTCGTACCTAACGCGACGATCTTTGAGTCATTTTCAACGACTCGTTTTTGACATTAAGTGTGTTTTTTTCCAATCTCGACTGGAATTGTTGGGTTAAGCTTAGCCCAGGGGTGATTACTTGTTGTTGCATTTCACGTGTTAATTGTTTAGTCCCGCACCGTTTTTTTCATTCAATTCCCTGGAATTCAAAATTCGAATAAGGTTTTGTCAAGAAGTTTAGTTTCAAAAGAAAACTTATTTTTACTGTGAAATTTGATGACAAATATACCTACCTAGTATATTTTAAACAAAATTTTTGACATGTATAATCTTTTTATTATTATTGATTCATATATTTGAATCCTATTTTTGAATTAAAGGTCACGAAAAAGGAATAATTATTATTGATTCATATTATATTTGTTGAAAAAATGCTCCCATATGAAAATTTTTAAGCTGCAAAAATAGCAAAAGTACCTCCACAGTCTACACTATCTTTCAAAGTATTTATAATCATAACGTATGTATGTCAAAATCAAAGTGAAATGCAATTTTGTGCGACTGCCAAAATGTTGAAAATGATTTCGATATTTTTATATGATGTCCTTTTTCGGAAACATCATTTGCGTCAAAACAAAAATGCAAGTGCAAGATTTTCTTAAGCTTTGCAGTAAAAAATCCGGTTGACGAAAAAATTTTTGAAAAGCCAGAAAGCGTTGTAATAAACGTCAAACGCAAGATTGCAAAAAATTGACTGACCAAACAGATTTTGTCCAAGGAAGTCGATTGCATAATCGACTATATAGCAGTATCTACGTCAAAAAATTACGATAAAATTGACGTTGACGTTTGACGTTTTGGAAAACGGCTATAATATATATTATAACTTCAACAGTATCTTTATGACAAATGTCAGAAAATATGGTAATTTGTCAAAAACGTTAAACACTAGCTTTTAAAAATTAATTATTTAAAACTGATCAAAAGTTAAAGTGGCTAAGTTAAGTAGGTACCTACATATATTTGGGTGTGAAAGCCCAAACTGATTTAATGATTTTTAAGTTCAAAAAGTTGTCGACTTTGTTCTTATACTTTTTTTTGGCCAATAGATATAAATAAAAAAATAAGAAATTATCAAAAATTAGTAAATGAAAACTACTGCTATATTCTATTCTTATACTTAAACAGCTTTCCTTGAAGTATATGATTTTTTTAACATGGCTATAGTAACAGGAATAATGGGTTTTCTGCGCACATGGTTCCACGTAACCATGCCTCTGGTTATGGGAGAATTCCTTCCAACGGAACGGTAAAAACAATATTTATCTGCACATTTTTATACTTCATTATATTTATCTATACCTACATAATATCTAAAATCTATACCTACACTTTTTGTTTGTATTTATAGTTTCGCATCTGGATACGGCCTGTTTATGTTTCTACAGGGAAATATAACCTTTTTAGTGGGACCAATTGTGGGCTACATACGTGACCGAACAAAGGATTATGTTATAACATTTCATTGCTTAAACTTTTTTATGGCACTATGTGTATTTCCATGGCTAATAGAAATTGTTTATCTAAAATGCCGAAAACAAAAAAAAATAGTATTACACAACATGACCTAAAATAAATTTAATATCTAAACAAAATTTATATTGAATATTGTCCAGCAGGAAATTTTGTCAAGCGATTTTTTTTCAAAAATTTTCACAATTTGCCAAAAAATTAATTCAGCTTTGGAACTCTTGTTTAAAATTAAATTTACCAAACACCCGTATAATGGGGTCTAAATTAGCCGCGTTTTATTATCCAAGAACTTAGGGGCAAGTTATAGCTTTCATTGAAACTCATCATTGAAAATTTTAATTTCTTATTTTGAGATACTTTAAAGGCAAAATCACTCATTATTTTGATGCCAATATAAAGCTGATGACTCATTTATTATTTCTAGTCAAAAAAATATTTCATTATGTCCCAACCTTCCACTTAAAAAGACTTCTAAGTTTTCAATGATCAATGGTAAGGTAGTTCAATCATTGAAATAATGAAATTCTTTTCATGTCAAAGGTTGGGCTTAAATGAAAAAAAAAAATTGTCAAAAATTAGTATTTGAGTCGTCAGCTTTATATTGGCATCAAAATAATCACTAATTTTGCTTTTTAAGTGCCTCAAAACTCAAAAATAAAAATTCTAATAATGGTTTTCAATAAAAGCTATAACTGGCTCCTAACGATTGGTTGGAATAGTAAAAAATGCACGATCTGTATTATCGACGGATAGATAATAATCGAATGCATGAACCAGCATGTTCAGAATTGTGAAAATATAAACCTAAGAATATGCAATGATTTCTTTGTAAACTGTTTATGGCGGTTATTTTGAAATGTTTGTTTGGATGTTTTGAGTTTAAACTTGAATTTGATTTTGTTTACTTTTTTTTTAAGTTAACGAAAAGCTTTACTGCATGAATACAATAGGAATAGAATACTGCAAATGGAACTCGAGCTGGACCTGCAATAGCTGTGAGAAAAATGTCGTACGTACTATATTTTACGTGCCCACAATCCACTATGTACATAGCTGTAGAGCTTTTTGTATATTTTAAAGAACAAAAAAAACTATCACACCATTATTTTTCACTTTTTTATTTCTGGTATTTTTCTTTCAATTAATAATTCTTTTCGCAAAACAAATAAACACAAAAATCTTCAATATTTTTTCAAGATCTTTTTTCTCTTTATACAAATTGAAACGTGATGTACGATGCAAAGTTAGCAAAGTTAGTTGGTACAAAATATTTTGTGATACTTTTTGTACGTATTAAACGAAATTCTTGTAACTTAAATATAATATATGTAAATCAAGCATTTCGTAGCCTCACTAAATTTGTAATTTAGTGGAATGTCTTGTCTTGAATATTATAGTTATGATGATTTTCTGAGTAAAATAATGAAAAAGTTTATTTTATAATTTTATTAAGAAGTAAATTAATTTATTAACAGTATTGGTAATATTATTTATAGAATAATTCAGTACTTTAATTTAAAAAATTAAAAATACTCTTACTATAATTTTTTTGCAGTTAAAAGTTCTAGTTTTCAATTAGTTTGTATTACGCCTGGCGAACACTATAAATAATGGAAAATAATTATAGGTAATAATTATTGAACATTTTGTGATTTAAAAGATTAGAAAAATATTAATTAGTTTTCATTTTGTTGAACAAAATATGAGTTTCAGATTTTGTTTTGTTCAACTTGCCAGGCAGCTTGTAGTTATATCTCGGTAACTAAAAATTCAGCAAACAAAAAATAAATGTTCATATGTTTTTGAAAATAAAGTTGGAAATGAATATACTTACCCAGAGAAGATTTCATGGTTAACCATTATTACATAAACATTTTTTTTTTTATTTTTAATGCAATTAAAAAAAAAAACTTAACTTTTAATTTATTCACTAATAATTAAATAATTACTAAAGATTTCGTACTCCGTATAAACTGTTTTTAATAAGATTAAGATTTTTTCGATAAATTTACAAAAGAATTGTTATTTCAGAAAACCATTGGAAATAATTATAACTGTAACCATAGCCATTATGTACAAGTAGCATTTAGATTGAATAGAATCAATATACCTATAGTTTTGATAAATTTACGAAAAGTTTGTAATTTTATGAAATCGTTTGTAGGAAAAATACAACATTAGACAATAGACCTAGCTATTAGGTGAGATTTAAATTTTAAGTAATTTTAGTAGATTGAACGAAATTTGTCATACATTTTTTGAAATTCGTGCAGTAAAAATTTACGAAAATATTTTCGTAGATTTTACAAAAAATTTGTAACACAAAATTGTTTGTAAGTAAATGTTTACAACGAAAGACTCGTTCAGTTTATAAATTTCGTGCAATGAACGACAAAATTTATGTACGAAAGTATTTCGTAATGGTTTTAGGAAATATTTTTGTATGCATACAAAATTAACCCTTTCTGGAAGAAAAGAAAGAAAACAATTTAAAGAAGCTTTACTATTTTGTCATTGTGCTAGATTCTTATCCATCACTGAACATACCTAGCCACTTGCTACTTATTATCTCTTTCAGCATATTTTGTTATCTTATAGCTTCGTCAAGTTCCTTTTGTATGCAAAGTAGATTTTTTTTTTTTTTTTTTTTTGATAGATGTTTAGTTCAATTTTAAATGTTGAGTTGTTCAGTTCTGAAAGTGGTTTTGTTATATTTTAAATGAAAAAATCTATAAAACTAGAGGCCCCAGATGGTGGTTGGGGAATCCTTGTATGCATTGGAATGACAATACCACTGGTAATTTCTGTCACATCTTTCCATATCCTTCGTAAGAGAACATAAAATTCCTCCTTTTTTATCTGCAGATATGCATTTATGGATCTTTGCCATCTTTCGGTCTGGTATTTGGTGATTTTCTGAAAAGTGTCGGAGCAGAAACAAGTGCTTTTACTTTTATAATAAGTTCCTTCTTTTTTACTCTAAGCTTCGCAGCGCTATTTGTAAATAATCTCTTCCAAAGATTTTCGATAAGAATCGTTGGAATAGTTGGAGGGATACTCTATTTCATTGGATCTGTACTACAGATCTATGCTAAAACTACCGTCGAGCTTACCGTAGCTTATAGTTTAGTGCAAGGTATTGCCGCTGGGCTTATAATTCCTACAGCGTTCACGACCTTCAACAGCTACTTCGTTAAAAAACGCGTTATGATGATGGCTTTTAGTCAAACTCTTGTCGGAATAGGAACCATGCTTTATCCGATCGTTGTACAAAAACTCAACGATTTTTATGGATTTAGAGGATGTTTATTAATAATTGCGGGCATTAACAGCCATGTCATTTTAGGAATGCTCGTCATGCAGCCTGTGGAGTGGCATATGAAAAGAGTTGAAGTGAGTTATGATGAGATTGAGAAAGATCGTTCGGAACCTCTATTAGATGCTAAAGAACGTTCTTCACAAAAATCACTTGATTTTCATTCAAACGGGAATCTTTCAAATATAATGGGAAGTTATGCCAGTCTAAGCATACGGAACACGTCAACAGTTTTGAGCAAAGCATCATCTGTTGAAATTAAAACGCTTCCGATGAAAGAATCCTGCTGGAAGTTAATTGTAGACTTTCTGGACTTGTCCCTTCTTAAGGACCCTATATATTTGAATATTGTTTTGGGAATTACATTTGCTTTATACTCGGAATTAACTTTTGGCACACTGAGACCGATGTATCTCTTCGAATTGAATTATACAAAAGTAAACAATATCCATTTAAAGTTTTAACACATAAAGCATGTCTGTTAAATGTTTATTTTTTAGGTTGAAACTGCTAACATTATCGCAATTGGGGCAGCCGCTGAGTTGATATCACGTTTTATTATGGCTTTGAGCTTTTTTTTTGTTACAGTTCCATCGCGATATATATTTTTGGCTGGAGCGTTTTTTATGTTTATCACAAGATTTGGTAAGTTTCGTTGAATGGTAATCTATGTGTACCTACGGTTTAAGTGAATCTTAAATAGTAGTAAATCATCATCAGCATGCTTGTAAGATTATTATTATTTTAAAGTGTGCGTCGCCAGATTTGTTGATGTGTTTTTTTTTTTTTGGCGGGGGGAGGAATGTATGATGAATATGAATTTTATTAAAAAAAATTAATAAAAATAACTGCTGGTTTGTTCTTATTTTTACAGCTTTCCTACAAGTGTTCGATTTTGTTAAAATGGCCATAGTAACCGTTATATTGGGTATTTTATCAACATGTTTGCAAATAACCATGTCGCTGGTAATCGGAGATTACCTTCCAATGGAACGGTAAAGAGACTTTTATATCATATTTTTATGTTTAACTATTTAATGTTACACTTTTTTGTATTTAAAGTTTTGCATCCGGATACGGCCTGTTTGTGTTTATTCAGGGAAATATAACTTTTATACTGGGACCAATTGTGGGCTACATACGTGATCGAACAAAGGATTATGTTATAACGTTTCATTGCCTAGACTTCTTTATGGCAATTTGTGTATTTCCATGGCTTATAGAAATTGTTTATTTAAAATTCCGTAAACAAAAAAAGTAGTACAGATTATAAATTGAAAAATAAAGTTATATTATAAGGTATGGTGTAATTAAAATCTTGGCCTTGAGGAAGGAATTTCCTGGTTAATCCTCGGGTCTTACATAATCAAATGGATGAATGGGGAAGCTTATATAGAATATTGAAAATGTTAACCATTGAATAAATTCAAATTAAAGTAGACACGTGGCGATAAAAACCGCGTTTTACTATCGCCAATAATACGCACTTCGCGATAATAAAACGTCGTAAACCACGAGAAAATAAAACGATGTAGACCCCAATGAAAACAGCTATGTTGTATACTTATCTCTTCTTTCCTCATGTTTATTATTTTTCATGTATAGGTATTCTGTCTTTTTTCTTTGCACTACTTTACCATTTGCAAAACTGAAAAAGCCATCTACCAGCTAGAGTAAAAACTAATTTCTGGATACATAAAAAAAAAAGCCGAAAGAAATCTGGATCCTATGTTGTTTTTGTAATACGTGTTAAAAGATAACCCTGAGCCAGATCCGTAGATAATAAAACGCGGCTATTAACGGATGTGTAATGTTATAACCCTTAAGTTGAAAAGTGAATATACTTGTTTGAACACATCCAATAGTTTTATGTATATGATTGTGAACTATACTTTATTTTTGTTGAATAAATTACTCGCTTAAAGGACTTGAACAGAAGTACCTAGTCGTGTTTTACTTTATATCTTATAATTAGAACAACGGTCACGACATATATGTAAGTATAGTGGAACTTCAGAAATGGAGTCAAAAGAACTGTTAAGCTAAGCACAGACGATTGTCAGATCTCACAATTTTTTCAGATCTGTCAGTACAAAAATTGTCCCAAATGTCTTACAATCGTGTGAACTTAAAATTTTGTTGACAATATTGCCAGAAATGTCATTGTCAGCCATTGTTAGATAACGATCTGACAATAAGGTTGTCAGTTATGTGAAAATAGTCTGAACACAACAGTCGTATATTTATAAACCCATTCCAAAGTATGTCTAACTTTGGACAGCTGTCCAAGTCCAACACCTTATTTATAATCATGTTTCATCGAGTGTCTAACTTAGACACTGACAGTCGTATTTATAAACCCATTCCAAAGTATGTCTAACTTTGGACAGCTGTCCAAGTCCAAAACCTTATTTATAATCATGTTCCAACGAGTATCTAACTTAGACACTGAAATTGGTTGTCCGAACCTATTCTAAAGTGGGTACGTTCAATGAACAAAAATTTAAAAAATAATCTTCAAATGAACGAAATGTTCATTGAACGTATCCAAATGCTCAAGAAATTGACAGACAAAAGGGATGTGAGTGAGTGTATGAGAACATTTGTAGGTCACTGTTGGAATGCGTTTATAAATAAGGAGATGTCCAACTATTTAGGCTATGGCTAGCTGGACAACTGTCGAAGAGTGTTCTAGGGAAGTCTAATAAATACGACTGACACAATTTTTAATTTTTATTATTGTCAGACAATTACAAAATTGTCAGACTTGTTTGAAATTTTCAGATGTCGTTGTTTTAGACATCAGACAATTATTGCTGACAATTTCTTCATTATCTGTGCGGACGCAAAATCGAAGTTGTTTTAAGTTTTTATGTATGTATGTATATGTATGTATATATAATTTGTGTTTTTTTTCTTTTACCTATACGGAATTATTATAATGAAAAAGGAAGCAAAATTATCCACTTGTCGACAAGCCACTCAATCCTTTGCCCAAACACTTTGCCTTTTTTGTGGCAATTCCTTTTCCTCGATGTCTTCCAACACGTAGGTACATAGGCCGTTAAAATAGCTACAATTGCAATATTTTTCAGTTTTATCAAAAATTATTTTCACAAAAATTTTTGCACTGACCACTACGAACAAAACTTTTAATTTGTCTGACAATTTCTGTCAACGGTTTGACAAATTTTTCGTAAACAAATATCTGTCAACCGTGTGAACTGACAATTTTCAGCCTGACAATAATTTCAGAAACATCATTGGGGGCGTTCAATCCATTACGACTGCATTCTGAATTTTTAGAGCTTCTGATTGGCCAGCTGTCATAAAAAGTTAGATGGCTTTTAGTTACGTTTCATCTGAATTTTCAGACAAGAAATTCTCATCTGAAAATTCAGATGAAAGTTATTTGTGGTGGGGGAAATGCCAAAGCAGCTGAAGTACTACACATAAAGTTGAACTTTATAATTTTCACTGTGGTTGGTGTTTTTTTTTTATGTTTTGGTCATGTAAATTAAATATTTATTTCAATGATAAATTGTTTAGTGAGTTTTTCTAAAATCTTCTTTATATTGAAATTTGAATAGTTTTGTATTATTTTGTTGGTCATACATGTCAATAAAAATATTTGAAAAACAAAACTAAATAATTTATGGTATTCTATGCAAACACTTTTAAGGAAATTTATAAAATCGTTTGCTGATTTAGTTACATTTTTCATATAATATCATCCTCATAATGAATGCTTAATTTACGAATATAATGAAAGTTTTATTTTATTTCGATTCAATGCAAATCCTATAAGTAAATGCAAGAATTTGACACAATGATTTTTGACTGAAATTTCAGATGTTTTTTGCGTTCAATGTCATAAATTCAAAATTCTGAAAATTCAGATGACAGATGTAATTCATTGAACCCGCCCATTGTCAGAGAATTGTCAGTTAACCATCTCACAATGAAATTGTAAGAATTTGGGAGAAAATCTGCCAACCGTGTGAACAGATAATTTTACATTGAAATGTATTTGGCAAATTTCACCTCATTGGCAGTTATTGTCGGAGCACTTACAGATCTGACAATATTGTAAGATCTGACAATCATCTGTACTGAGCTTTATACTTTGTAGGGAATACACTTTCTAATCTTTTAGGCCAGACTCATATAAGCCTATGTTATAGACACTTTAGAAACCAAACAGTTGCCGGACCTAATGTCGTTTCTCGGGGATTCACTCATTCAAGATCCAGTGGAACAGTGTTAACCATGTATCTACTTCCACTCAACTAAGAAATTTTGTAATTGCATTGGATCATCGTGTCGGTGTGATACACAAAACAATACGAAAATTACTGAAAAATCACACAAAAAAGATGAACATTATAAGCGATAGTACGGTTATAATATAATATTATAGGTATACCTCGTTTATAAGAGGTGAAAACCACTCTCGTCTCTAGCAATTGATTAACCAGAGACCTAGGAATAAATCGGCAAATTTTTGACTCAAGAATTTAATTGCATCTTAAAACAAAAGTTTTATTATTCAATTTAATTTAAAGTGATGATCTGTAGGACATGACCTTTGCTACTTTTTTTGTTTTCGGAATTTTAGATAAACAATTTCTATAAGCCATGGAAATACACAAAGCGCCACACAAAAGTTTAAACAATGAAAGGTTATAATATAATCCTTTGTTCGGTCACGTATGTAGCCCACAATTGGTCCCACTAAAATGTTTATATTTCCCTTAAGAAACATAAGCAGGCCGTATCCAGATGCAAAACTATAAATTAAAATAATAAGAGTAGGTAAAATATACTTAGGTATGTAATATGATATAAAAATCATTTACCGTTCCGTTGAAAAGTTATCTGCAATGACCAACGGCCAGATGGTATGGATCCATGCGCGTAAAATATACAATATTGCTGTAACTATGGCCATATTAATAAAATCGTACACTACTATGAAAGCTATATTTAAGTAAGAACATAAGCAGTATTTTTTTTTATTAATTTTCGATAAATTTTTATTTTTTGTAGGTAGATGCGAAATATAATATAGAAATTATTGAATATTTCTTCTGTTTAATTGCGATAACTACGTATAAGAAAATCAAAAATGCAGTATGAGATGTTTGTAACTCTCACATCGATACGATTCGTCGACAAACGATAAAAATTAAAACAAATCATATGAATATTGTTCCATTTTTCAACGTTTCTCGACCAATTTTAAAAGTACGACAGTAAAAGAACATATAGGACAGTTCAGACAAATGAGATACACGGAATAAGTTGATCAGCATGTCACAAAAATTTCGCCAGAATAAACTGTATCTCGTCCAAGTTGACCAAACATCAAATTTCTGCTACAGCTACAGCTTCACCATTGTATTTAACTACTAAAATATTAGCTCGATTCACACACCAAACAATAAAAATAATCTTATCAAACATACATGATTGATTTACTACTATTTAAAAAATCTAAAAGCCGTAGGTAAACACATAATATTATTATTAAAAGAAATCTTACCAAATCTTGTGATAAATATGCAAAATGCTCCAGCCAAAAATATATATCGTGATGGAACTGTGACAAAAAAAGAGCTTAAAGACAACATTACACGTGATACTAAATCAGCGGCAGCCCCAATTGCGATAATTTTAGCAGTTTCCATCTTTAAAATAAAAAGATATGCTTTATTGGTTTATAAATCTTTATATGGATTGGGTTTACTTTTGTATAGTTCAATTCGAAGAGATACATCGGTTGCAAGGCCAAAAAAGCGAAATCGGAGTACAAAGCAAATGACATTCCCAAAATAATATTAAAATACATAGGGTTCTTTAAAAGGGATAAGTCTAGAAAGTCTACAATAAATTGCCAGCAAGATGCTTTCATCGAAAGCGTTTGACTTTGAGTTTTAACAGATGCTGTACTCAAAACTGTTGACGTGTTGCGTAAGCTTAGACTAGCGTAACTTCGATGAAAATCGAGGGAATTTTGTGAAGAACTTTCTTTAGCGTCTAAAAGAGGTTCCGAACGATCTTTCTCAATCTCATCATAACTCACTTCAACTCTTTTCATATGCCACTCCACAGGCTGCATAACGAGCATTCCTAAAATGACATGGCTGTTAATGGCCGCAATTATCAATAAACATCCTCTAAATCCATAAAATTCTTTGAGCTTTTGCACAACGAACGGATAAAGCATAGATCCTATTCCGACAAGAGTTTTACTAAAAGCCATCATCATTACTCGCTTTTTGAGAAAGTATCTGTTAAAGGTCGCGTATGCGGATGGAAGTATAAGCCCAGCAGCAACACCCTGCACTAAACTATAAGCTACGGTAAGCTCGACGGTAGTTTTAACATAGATCTGCATTACAGATCCAATGAAAAAGAGTATTCCTCCAGCTATTCCAACCATCCTTACGGAGAATCTTTTAAAGAGACTATTTGCAAACAGACCCGAGAAGCTTTGAGTCCAAAAGTAGGAACTCATTATGAAAGTTAAGGCACTTGTTTCAGCTCCAACACTTTTCAGAAAGTCACCAAATACCAGACCGAAGGATGGTATAGATCCAAAAATGCATATCTGCGAACAAAAGAACATACATAGGTATTGTGTTCTCTTACGAAGTATGAGAAAAATTACCACTGATATTGCCAATCCAAAGCACACAAAGATTCCCCAGCCACCTTCTGGGGCCTCTAGTCTTATAGATTTTGTCATTTAAAAAATTTAAGAAAAAACACTATGTGGGACCGAACAACTTAACATTCAAAATTAGAATAAGATACTTCTACTCTGCCAGCAAATGAAACTTGATCAATCTAAGATAACAAACTAAAAGAGATAGTAAAGTATAGCAAGTGCAAATAAACATAGCATACTTACTACAAGTATTAGTATGCATAGCCTATTTAATTTTTTGTTTCTTTATTTTTATCAAGCAACGATAAATGTTTATATTTTAAACCACTTACCTCAGCCGTATTTTGGCGGGAGTGCATAGCCAGCTCGGCAAATTATTTAATACTCACACAATACCCAATAAAAAAAGCAAAGAATAATTTGTTATTGTTTACGTGTAAAAATTTTGCTGACTACATATGTAAACTTTCACCAAAACACGGCTTTGTAAGCCCAAAGTGAATTGGACAAAAAAAACGACTTCGGTGCTAAACAATCACCATGTTAAATACAGCAACAACTAATCTGCTACGGGCTAAGGTAAACCCAGAGAATTCTCCCGGCTTAACTTAAGCACACAGAAAAACTGTGTTACCGGCGGCTTTGTTACCGGTGTTACTTGCTATCGATAGTTTGTATGAGAACTCCATTTTGTTTCTGGTGATGCTGTCGCTAATCCTTATGGTTGTTCTTTTCGTGCAATTCCCCCCGGGCTTGCAAAAAACACGCCTAATACTTCGCTCAAAAAATCCATTGGTTTAAAAAATGCTGTTATTTTTTGAAATAGCGATGACTGTCAGGTATTCAATTTCATTCCAAGCTGGAAACAAATTCACCACATTTTTAAACGAGTTTATATTAATTTTGTTTTTAATATTGGCACAAATTTGAATAGGTATTAAATATTTCCTTGTATTTAATATGCATAAGTAAATTTAAAAAGCCTTAGATATTCACGCCAAAGCTATGGACTGCTAGAAACTTGTCGCTTCCAAAAATGTATTGCGTAGGAAAAAGTTCTAAAAAATCGCGACAATTTTGGGATTCGTTACTAAATAGACAACAAATGCTAAATAAACAACGTTAAAATTTAACAGTCGTATTTATTAGATTTGTTTCTATTTAGACACTGTCTAACTATTTTTAAATTGGTGGAAATATGCTTTATTTATAGGTAATAAAAATAAATATCAAATTATTCATGGTTAAGATAATTTACTCTTGTGTCCAAGTTAGGCAGCTATAAGACAACAAAAAACGAGGTTTTTGAACACATTTTCTAAAGTTGGACAGTTGTCTAAAGTTAGACAACGTTTATAAATAAGATCGTAAATATTTAAGAACTTACAATAGATGGCATTAGAAATTTGTATCGAACTCACTTTTCCTTATCTTTCCATTGAATTTTTTGGCAATGCATTTTTACCTTATTATCCTTCTTGATTTTTTCCTCCTCCATTAGGAAAGAATATTCTTCCGCTTTTTGACTTCCTCCTCTCGATTATATCGCCTGTCCACGTACTTTTTACAAGGCATTGCATCACTGGTCTTTATAATAAACTGGATAGCGTATCAATTCAATACAAATAAGCTGACTACATTTGAAGAATTGAAGCTGCCTTTTTTGTGATCGGCAGATATGTAAAAAGTTAACGCTATTTTCGCAAATGTCATCTTTAATTAGACAAAAGAACGTGTATTCTGTATTATAGAGATCAGTGGCATACATACTAATGGGGTCGATTTACATCCATCTTCATCTGCAGACTTGAAGAAAAGTAGAACGGGACAGAATCATGACAAAAATACGAATTTGTGAAAGAGAAATGAACATATTTGTCTTTATATCTGCATTATGGCACTTCCTATAATGAAGATCTCTGCATTTTCGTCTTCTTTCTTTATTCAAAAAATGTGAATTTTATATCTTGCATCTCGTTTTTTTTTTGCAGCACTCGCATGAATATGAATGTAAATCCACTATTACATATCAACCATCCGGCTGCAGGCTGTCAATAATGAACTTTAAGTATAACTTATTGATATTTTATGTGGAACCTTCTCGTTTTTACGCATATAAAATATACCTGTCTCCTTGTCACACTCGGTAAAGTTTGTTATTCCATTTACATTTTAATGGTTTTGATAAGTTCATTTTCATTTCCATTCATGTTTTTGCGGCAATTAATATTATATCCCGTGTTTTCACGAGTCGATTTTTTCCGTGCGGACAGTTGCTTCATCAAGCCGTGATACTGGCCGCATAAGCACATTATTTACGCATTATGATTGAAATCGCCTCGATTACAAATTCAGCTCACTTATAAATTTCAACATATGTAGCTACACTAGCTTCCGTGAGTTCTAAATAATATTATTCAAAGAATTCTCAAAATTTTACAATAATTTTTGTTCGTTAATTTGTTTGACAGAATTGAACACAAACTAAATAAAAATACGTTGTCGCACGGCAAAAGTCGGCATACTTTGGGTTTTGCGATCTTACCCACCTACCCAAACGGAAAAAACGTCAAAATTTAATCTCGGATAAAATTTGAAATTTGAATCCTACCTAGTCTAACACGGCCTCAATATGATCCACCCTAACAAATATGTAGCTGGAAGTGAATCTTCATGGACACATCCCGATTGACATTCTTGTCAAAAACATCTGTTTGTGAAATTTTTGTGTTTTTCCAAGCCTCATAACATCCCTGAACCTAGTAAAAACTGAAAACAAATTAGCCAACCCATCGTCGCCGCTGTCTTTTATAATTATACTTTTTTCCAAATTCTAATCCAAATTTTAACTTGGATTTTACTCCTCGATTACAGTTTATTTCTAATTCTCTTCGTCATAATGCTAACCAAAATCAAAGTGATTCTATTAAGCCTCATTGGTCTTTTTCGCCGAGCAATGTGCTGCTTTTCCCGGCGTCGAAAACCCTCAATGTCCGAATCGGATCAACTGCTATGTGTCAATGTTGTTGCTGATAATAATTATCAGATCAAAAAATCAAATAACCAAGTGATAAAAATGATATTCTAATATTAAATGTAAATAAAAGTAAAAAAAAAAAAAAACATCTTCACAGGGACAAGAACGCGACTGGAATTCCTGGGACGATGCGCCACGCACAGTCGAAGAACATATTGAGCAATATAGGCAGAAGATAGCCAAACCACCGACTCCAAAAGACGAAGAACCAGAACCAGACTTCTTTAGTGTTAGTTACTTTCTTTCTATTTACGTTGCATTGATTGAAGATTTTTTACCTTTTGCAGGAAATGACACCTAAAATAAAGCCTCAACTCAAAGTCTATCTGGGTCAAGACAAGGAACAAGACAAACGTGATTTCTCCAGGTTAGAAGCAAAATCAGATGTTCCAATTACTGTCAACGTAAGTAAAAAAAAAAAATATCCATTTGTAACTCGCAACAGCACTACTACAACTTTCAACTCTGACAGGCCGATCTGGAAGACTGGATGGAAGAAGATCCTGGTGGTTGGGAAGAACTTGACACCGAAACTACTAAACAATTAATTCGAGAGAAACGAAAGGAATTGCGCCATCAAAAGAATGCAAATCAAAAATCAAAAAACAATGGAATTGCCAATGATAGTCCTAGGCACGAGAATTTTGCTTCACGAATCGGTTCCAAAAACACGTAGTACTTAATTTAAGAAAAAAGGAAGGAAGATAGTTTAGGTTTTAAACTTTTTTTTTTTTATTATTAATTATCCTTTTTTGTTTTTATTGTTGTCATTTTTGTTGATTGAATGCTTGAGTGGTGCTTTTGTTTTAGAAAAATTAATCTCCGCTGAATCTGCCAATTAGGTTAAACACTGTATGCAAGCTATGATTCCCTGACATACATTTATTTAAGTTTCAATGGACTTGAATCTCAGAATCAAAATCGAGGTTTTAATCAAGCATAAAGTTATGGTGATGGAGAAGTCCCAAAGAGTTTTACTCGGTCTATATGACCTTGCGTAAATCTGTACACAGGAATAAAAGATTTGCTTCAAATTTGGTGCAGAACATTTGTATGTAATTATGTACGCAAAGGGAGAAATTGTTTCACTTCATCTGGAAAGGGTTGCATCCATAGAACCATTTTGGTTTTTATTTTCAAAATGTCAGCCTTCTTCTGCTATTAGATTCAATTGAAACACTTGATTAACGTAAATATTTTATTAGTTTTTAAATTTATTTATTAATTTATCCAAGGCAATTAAACTTCTTTTCAGGTTGAGGTTTCTTAAAGACAAATAAAATCAAAACCGTAATCAGTTTTTTTAGTATCTATCTAGGTGATTATAAGGTTTTTTTTTTTCTTCAAATTTTCTCAAAAATGGCTGTAACGAATTTGATTACACATCGCATAGGTTCTTTTATGTTTTGCAAATAGTAAAATTGCATGATTTTGTTTTATATAAGTAAACCAATTCTTATATCTTCAGTGATTGAACACCTTAAAGCCTTGAACAATAAGAGCAAGGTCGATGCACTCGTCCTCTCATTGTTTCTTGTGTAAAAATCTTTTTTGATGTGTATCTAATATTCTTGGCCATTTTGTAGCATTTAAAAACATTCCTTAGCCAGCAATCTTTGTTCATTGGCAAATAATCGTCATAATCAAGTCAGGAACATAATTAATTAATTTTAATAAATAAACTTCAATAATCATTTTTAGATTCGTTAAAACAAAATTTTAGTTTTAGTCTACATTGAGCTAAATAGATTTAGTTTACTATATATACTGTTTAATACATTTATTATAATATCCCAGTTCTGTGGTCGCCATCTTATCGTTAGCGACAAAATGAAAATTTTACAGAAAATTTTTAAATGCTTTGTTGAGTTTTAAAAGCAATTAACCTACATATTGTCACCTTTCAGTTAAAGTATTTTCAATAATGTTAGATAAAAAATGTGTTTTCTATTCAACTTTTAAGTTTTCGTTTACTCCACATTTAGACTATTTTCTATGAGCTGAGATATTCTTGTCACAAACAGATTCAGATGATTAATTTAAAAAAAAAAGGCAAAACAAAAACTACTAAATATTATATACGATTACCTGTTTAAAGATTTTAATATATTTTATTTATATTTTGAAGCGAATATATACAAATTGCCAATAAAAAAAATCGTTTTATTTAATGAATGTTTACTCTTCTTCTCACAATAGATTTAACATACAGCCCTATTCAGCTAAATGTTCACGTGAATTTTCGTATTCTGCTATCCGTCGGAGGGAAACGAATGCGATAAAAATGAAAATTAATTATTGATAGATCTTTGAACTTGAAAGATTGGAAAGTTTATAAAATAATTTGTGACAAATTATGTGAACAATTCACGTGAATGGAATGATTCGATCGGATCAGATAGCAGAATAGGGTTGATAATTTGTATTTTTATCTTATTTATACCATATAAACTCTAGACCATATCTAGAGTATCTAAGTTATCTAATCTATCTAGTCCATATAGATCAAACAACTATCTAGATTACCTAGGTCCTAGACCAACTGCTATCTAGGTCACCTAGCCTATTTATACCATATAAATTATATACAAATAATGTCTATACCATCTAAACCAGCGGCTTTCAATCTTTTTAGTCGAGGAGCACTTTTCAGGCGAGAAATTTCTCGCGGAGCACTTGGTTGAGCGTATGCCATTTTTCGCAGATAGATATACATACCTAAATTTATGTATGTGGTGGAAAATGCAATAACTGTTTTTCAATTTTTTTTTACATTTTATTTAATTCAAGAAAAAAGTTACCTCAACAAAAAACAATAACAAAGTGAATTTAACAAAAATATAGAATTTAATAATAATATAACAACTTATGGTATTTAAATAAATAGCCCCGGAAGTATTTTTTAGTAGAACAATGTTCCTGTTTTGTTTTGCATAATGCTGGTACCTAGGTATATATAGTTGAATTTGGGACAACTGCAACCGAATATCTGGCTCTGCAATATATATTTAGTTTTGGTTCCAACGTAGGCAGATAATACTAATTCGCACATGTATTCGATTTCAGCGACCAAAATAACAAGTTCAGAAGCGTACTAATGTAATGGAATTTTGATATGTTGTCCGATATTTTCGTGGAGCACTTATGTAGATATTCTTCGGAACTCACTTTGGAAAACGCGGATCTAAACCATCAAATTCATTTATGCCATCTAAACAATTAAGACATTTGAGTCATTTAGACCAACTAGACTATCTATAATAGTTATCAAGACTTTAAAGACATTCTAGACTACCTAAATCATAAAACTCATATTGATCAACTTCTCCTTCATCCTAAAATTCCTTTTTTTTTATCACAGAAGAACATGGAATGACTTTCTGTAAAAATTTTTCCCAGACTAGTGCATGGTTTTTTCCAAAAAATTTATCAAGTTCAATTTTTGTCCCCGAATGCGTAATTGGCCCGCATAATAGTAAACTTGATAAAAAAAGCAAATACTGATTAATTTTAATAATACATATTAAGGTACTTATTGGTGTATATATTTTGACTATTGAAATTAATTGAGTAGATACTTAACCATAAACTAATTTTTTTCCAATCGAATCTTAATTCATGCATACAAAAGTAAAAAAAAAAAAAAACACTTCCTTCTGCAAACAATTTATTCCTCCATAGCCGATCAATCTTCGACTCTACGTGACATGATGATGAAGAAAGTGGAAACCACAAGCCAGCAAAGACCAAAGACACGCTTGAATGTCATTCAGTTTTCAGTTTATAAAAATAGCAGAAGAACCATGAACCTCTTCAGTGTTTTCTTGCATTTGATTAGCAAATCATGAATTAAGAAATACAATAAAAAAAATGGTAGGTTTATCATTTTAGTTCGATAAGGGATTTAAAGTTTTTAATTTTTGATTTTTTTGTAGAACTCAATTTTTCTATTATTCTTGGGAACCCTATGCAGTTTAGGACTAACATATCAAGTCAACGAGAAAGAACCTCTTCCGCCGAAGTTATCTCTTCGACCTGGAGATTTATTGCGAAGTCTTGATGCACTGACTTCTGATGCACAAGTTATCTACTCTCCACTTCAAGAGAGACCACTGAAAATAGCAGAACGAAGAGTCTATCATGACGACGAGTCACTCAATGACAACGAAGAGTCTGGATCCGAGTACGATTATGACAAAGCATATGAAAATTTTGTTAATAAATACTTTGCTAAGGGCGAAAAAGAGCTAGAATCTGAAGAAACTAATGATGATGTCCTGGCTGAAAAAGCCGAAGAGATTGATGATGCAGCGGCATATGAATTTTCAGGTGAAGCCGATGATGAAGCAAAGGAAGGAGAAAATTCATCATCTTCAGGATCAAGGACATGTGAACGGGTCAAAATAGATAATCAAAATTGTAAAATCTGCGAAGACCCAATAACAAATGAAAAATCAAAATCATGTTCTTACTCGTCAGATGATAAACCCAAAAGTTATGGATACAGCAAAGAGAGATCAACAAAACACTCCAGCGATAATGAAGACGAAGATGACAATGATGATGATAAAAGTTCTGAAAATGGACGGTCAATCAAACGTGAAACTTCTTCTCCCAAGAATAAAACAAAATTTAAACCAAGGAGGACAAATATTGAGCAGTTTTTGAAACCATCTCTTGATGAGACCACGAAGTGTACAAGGAAGTTTGAAGATGGAATGATTTGTTTTTATTGTGGATCGGCTTCAGATAGTACTCGTGAATGTATAGTTGATAAGAATAATTTGAAAAAACGTCGCTTGGACGAGTCTTCGAAAAAGGATTCAGCGACAAAAAAGATTTTCAAACGAATGGTAACTTATTCATTTAGAAATGATGCAGAGCCCAAAATTAAGGAAAACACATATTCAGCTTCTAAAGGACATTGAATTAAAATTCAGTTAAATTTTCTATACATTATATATTTTTATACTTAATAAAGTTTTTTATTTTTCATTTTAAATACCAAAATTGAATTGACTCGAATTAATTTGCTTTAAGAACTCGCAAAATCACACTCGTTGGCGATTTTAAACTTAGGTTTCTTTTTTGGTTTTCCTTTTGGTTGCAAAAAAAGTATTATCATACCAAGTGAAAGCAAATCGCAGAGTTTTCGAGTTTTATTTCTTTTTGGAATCTTTTGAGAACTTTTTGTTTTTTATTTGTGTACTTGAATTGTTGTCGGAACGCTTTTTTTCTCTTCAAATGTTGGTATTTCTAGAAATATCACAATTCATTTGCTTTTGTCTCGAATAATAAAGTAAAAAGCTTCTTAATGTCCTTTTATTTATGTATATTTTTATTTTTTTTTTACAAAAGATGGTAGTTTACATAATAATGCAGTTTTTTGTTTTATTGTATTTAAAATATTATGAACAACACAAACAATAATTCTGCATTTTTGGCTTTTGGCTAAAATATTCCATGAGCCTATAATGCTCTCATTATTATTGGAATGATTTCAATTCCTTACTTGATTAGCGCACTCAGTTTTAATTTTTTTAAATTTTGATTAAGTATTTTATTAGGTATATTATTTATATATGTAAATATTGTTTGCATATTTACTTTTGAATGAAGCAGGTATAAAATTTGTTATTAAAAGTGCATTAATAATGTTAATGGTTTTTTTTTTACAAAAATTTGAATTTCCATTTTTTATAAGATTTTTCATTTGTATGTATTAAATTTTGTGAAGTTAATAACTGTTTATACATTAGTTTTGTTCTTCCAATTGAGATCCATTATTGTTAAATATAATTTTAACACACGTCTCATATTTCTTAAAGGCCGCAATGAGGTAGGCTTCCTTTTTATTTTAAATATATAAGTCTTTTATTTGACAAAATATAAGTATGCTGACTGTGTGATAAGAGATGTGTATATGTAGATAAACAAAAAAAATAATATTAGCCGCCAATTCTGTGTAACATAATTTTTATGTGACATCTCTTTCCTCCCAGGTTATAACCAGTCAAGACCTTAGCCTTGAAGATATTACCACAAGTTAAAAAGATTTTAAATAACAAAGTTTAAATGAAATCTTTAGATTATCGCGCGTTTCTCCCTACTTACAACAAAAAAAAAGTGTCACCCATTTTTACCCTTTGTTACAACAAATCCCGAGAAAAACTATCACAGAATTCATCTTTAAGAAAAATATCATAGAAATTCCCATTACGAACTAATTCCAATTTCCAATGTGAATATTTCCCTCCTTCAAAAAATTGGAACATCATTGATGAAGATCAATGAACATCGAAGTTTTACTCCGAATTTATTTGCATCGGTATTTATTGGTATCATTTCATTGGAAATTTTGTTTTTTGGGGGGAAATGTATTCCGAGGGAAAGAGGAAGATTCACGATAGCACATAATTTTACGGAGGTATTAAATATTTCGAAAATAGTCGCCAAAATGATTAATATAAACTTGGAGCATCGTGCGTTCTCCATCGTCATCCTGCATAAACGAATGAGTTTGGCAGAGATGCTAAAACTAGACATTGCCTTGTAAATACATATATCTCTTTTCTATAGATGCTTTCATATGCGGCCTTGAAATCGATAAAAGGGTCGTGGGTATCGATTTGAAGTTCCTGGGTTTTTTCAAGATCGAAATGTCGTCGTCCTTTTTTTTTTAAATGCAAAAGAATGTTCAAAATTAATCCGGTGACTTTAAGATATGTTTCAATGTATGCATTCTTTGGCATAGGAAAAAAGCCAGACGAACTAGGCTTACGAAAGAGCTTTCCAGATGAATATAGAGTTTTTTTTTAGAAATGGCATCAGCTAATTTGAAATGTTTTTCGGTACAACCCTAAAACTTTGTGTTACTGAATTAACTAGTTACAGAGGTAGTACTGTGGCTAAGTTCGAAAGTGACATACATACATACATACATACACACATTTTAAACTTTTTGTTATAAATTTTATTCTCTTTGCCTTTATTTAAAGTAGAATTAATTAGATACGGATTTCTAAATCCTACGACGCGACGGATTTTCTTTGTCATCTGCAAACTTATCAATTCATTTCAGCAATTATAATTTATTTTGTTCAAAAATAAACAAATAAAAACAATTGTGATTCAGAATTGTAAGCATTCATTCCTTTTTTTTTAATACATCAAACTGAACAATATTGTAATTAAGCTTTCTATTTTGTTGTTATTTTGTGTTATAATAATAAGTTGTTTAAAAAAGTCATCATTTTGCTTAGCAATAAGTTTTGTTTAGTTTTTTTTTTTTTGTTTAATATTAAAATTAAATTTAAAAATACATTTTCACAATTTAATACATAATTTAAATAATCACTTTAAATATATTTATAATTATATATAAAATTATAATAATAATTACAGCACCTACATAAAATTAGGTTACATAAGTTTTTTCTTTAATTTCTTTAAAAAAAAAATTTAAACAAGAGAAAATAAAAATACTAAAAACATATAATAAAAGGTGTTCGTTTAAATTTGACGTTTTGTTTTTTTAATTTTTATTGTTTCCTTAGCTTGGTATGGAATACCAATTCCTGCTTGGTAGATAGGAAAAGTAGTATAATAGATAAAGTCCAAAAACGAAATTAATTTAAGTAAATATGGACGAGAGCTGTCTTTCTCATTTTGTATACTTAACATCCAAATGGATTTGTTTTTTTCTTAATTTTTTTTTTGTTTTAAAAGGTTATAATAAAAAATACATGTATTGCTTATTTTTTGTTTTTGGGAACTTTTACTTAATTGCTGTTAATGTTGTTTTGTACACTATCCATATTGGGAATGTAATCCATGGCCATCAGACACGCAAATACAGTCATCACCATTTTTGGTTTCACTTCGGTGATATCCTCGGGCAGGGCATAGACGCGTGCTCCAATTTTGCGAGCCATTGAAATTGCGTATTTTGCATTGGCAAGGTTGTCCTGCAATTGTTTTTATTTAAATAGAAGAGTTGGTATTGAAAATTTGTCTTATTAATTACCTCTTCGGTGTTACTGTGTCGCACTAAGTCATAGTTGATGCTTCCCTGTTTAATCGAGTCGATCAAATCGATCACTATCTTTCCATCAGCAATTGCGGAATCATTGAAGTTTCTTAAACTGGTTTGCTTGCCTCCAGAAACAAGTTTTTCGTTTACCCATGTGACAATTTCTTTTTCAATTATTGGATTGCCAGTGTTGGCTAGGCGTGATAGAACCGACAAGGTGTAGGCACGCATTAGTTGCCAGATTAGAGCTAGAAAAATAAAATATACATTATTTGTTGTGTCACTTAATATTAGTTTTGGTTTCAAAAACTCCTTTAACTCCCATATTATGCACTCGATTCCTCCAGATTAAAGCTTCCAGATGTAAATTATATAAATTCAATGTAAATACATGCGGATTTGAGTTTTAATCTGGATGTATCGAGTGAATAATACAAAAAAAAAACAACATAAACCCCAAACCTCCATGACCGACACGGAAGACCATAACAAACTTTCAAAATAGAATTGCAAGTTATTTTCATTTAAAATAATGATTATTCTTTCTAATTAACATACCTAACGTCAAGGTAGCATTTCCATCATTTAAATCCTGTCCAGCAATTCCGACTAATGAGAACTTCAGTTGTTTGCCCAATTCCACAGCATAGTTACAATTCTCTAGTTTTTCCATGAACTTCTTTCGTGGAGTAAATCTCTTATGTACTTTGCTCCAATTGACAATGCCTGGTTTAATTATATCAAAAAGCTGGAATATCACCAGACCATCAGCTAAATCAGAATACAGCCAGTTGACATGTGGGGCTACACCCATCGAATTCATCCAATTTCTGTAAGCTATAAAACAAAACAAAATATTAGCAAGTTAATTGTTTAAATAAGAGAATATAATTTACTTTTTTCTTCTCGGGTTTCTTCGATTGTCTGAAGACCCTCAATTTCTTCCGGTTTATCTAATCCTGGATGATTGTTAAACAGATTGGCAACGAAGGCTAAATTCAACTTATAAACTCCATTGACAACATCTTGCGGTGTCAAAAAACTACGGCAGTTCAATTTTGCAGCTTGCTGCAACATTATCTCAGCTCTGGATGATAAATCAGATTCCTGAAATTATACAAATTATCTCACTATCGATCATTGAAACTCTCGATAAAAAAAAAAATAACTTACTCTCAAAGCTTCCACAGTTACTCCAGAGTCATTTGGAGCAATTTGTTTCAACAAGTGTGTATAAATTTCTGAATCGACAATATCACTCTGGAAGTTAGTGCATCGTCTTGAGATACCAGCTTTTTCCAAATGATGATTAACCCAACGCAGGAGGATAGCCTCTGGCGAAAGTTTCATCAAATCTTCCAAACGTTCATCTTCGAATAAAAGTCCAGCCAAACCAGGACAACTATCCAATGTGATATGACTAAACAGACCAATTCTAATAATTTGCCACAACAATCCTAAGACCAAATGTGGTTTTCCTTTCGCTAGATCATGAGCATCAATATTAACAATATTGCAACCAATAGCTTGTGACGACACCAAGGCTAGTGTTAAATTCTCAAATTCCCTGTAGACGGTTAGACTTTTTTTGTTAATTGCACGTTCGTCAATTGTGTCCGGGCAGGAGTGATTGATGATTTTGCACAGCAGGATACCATCCTTAATGGACAGATACAGGTGTTTGCCTTCCTGATCGATTGGCAGTAAGTGTTTCAAATCAACATCGTGTCCCAAATTTGAATTTATCCAATCGGAAAAAGCCAATTGCTCTTCGAGGCGAACTGAATGTGTTGTTCCTTCGGATGAGATCGATGACATGCCACCCAATGTTTCAAGATTCTCTTTTTTCGAAACAACTGTTTTGAAAGTGCTAGCAACATCTTTAGACTTTAAATCTAAACATAGGCTTTCGAATTCTTCAAGATTAAGTTTGCCAGCATGGGTTGTTCTCTGTTTGTTACGGAATTCATCGATCATTTCACGAACTTGATAGCCAGCTAATTTGAAGCCCACTTGATCAAGAGCGTCTTTAAGTTCTGACAGGTCAATGAAACCATCTTTGTTTGTATCAATCTGTAAATTAAAGAAGACGATAATTAATTAATGATTTTAGCAAAAGTTAAATATATGATGGAGAGTTTATAATTTTAGTCTTACTTCCTAGCCATCTACAAATTAAAATGAAGGAAGAATATGATGGTTTAGAACGAGATTAAACACCCAACAAAAAAGGGAAAGCAAAGCAAGCGGCAAAAGACGACTGAAGCTGGATATACCGCCATTTCTTGCACTTCCAAATAAGTTATCGAGTTTGACGAAAAAAATAAAATAAATAAATCGAAAAATTTTATCGAAAAATCTAACAATTTATCTGTAATAAAGGATTGATAGAGAGGACGATAGTTGTTGTTTTCAAAAGAGTGTCAAAGCCTTTAGTGTATTACATATGATGGTTAATTAGTTTTTTTTTCCAAATGACTATTTTATTGGCTTAATTGTTTAAGAGACAAGAACTTGAAACATTTATATATTCGAATTCGCATTTAAAGAAAATAAAACTTACAATTTGAAACGAAACCTATATTTATATGTATAGTCAATTTGAAAACAAACCTCTGCTTAATGTAAATCAGCTATTGCCATATTATAGGAACCTATTTTATTTATTTAAGGTAAATTTTGTATTGATTACTCATACCCTCTCTGATTCATCGAGGAATGTAAATTAATTGTTTTTTAATGTGCTGACACCCAATATTGAATTTTCAAGGAAATACCTTCCTATTTCCTTGGTTGTGGTTACGATTCAATCACATGAACATTTATCACACGTTTCAATATGGAGAAGTAGTATCTAATGTATAATATACTTATCATGCCTCATAATATACATACATACAAAGTTTACCTAACAATTCAACACTGACTCATTACTATCATCACAAGTCAACAACTGGAAAAGCTATACTATATCTGATCTGATTGCTTAAGATAAAGAGTTGGAGTCACTATGGCATTGTGTGCTTCATTAGTTGTTGCTATTGCAATATCGTCATCGAAAATAAACATTTTAATTTTATTCAGAAAAAAAAGTAATTATTTGCATAAAATGTATAGAAAAGATGTGTTTTTAAGTTCTAGACGTTGTGTGTTAAATCAAGCAACAATTATGTTATTATTATTTTTTTTTCTTTTAAAATCAGAAAAGTTGATATTCAGTCTGTCAATTTAAAGCATTTTTATGCATTTTCAGCAAGCGAATGAGTCTCTGTATTGTTGTCAGTCATGGGAAGACTGCATTTTTCTCTAGTGACACGAGTTACGACGACGACGTTATTACGCCATTTTAAGATTTCCAACTAAGAAGGTATGTATGTATGTCTACATAAATGCAAATCTGTGTAATTTAAATCAACACAGATAGACAATAAGAGTGGGAGTAGGTACGTACGGCAAATTCGAAATTTATTTATAATTTGGTGTGAAGTTAAAATTGATGAAGTCAACACAACAACAACAACAACAACAAAAACAACAACGACGCAAAAAACATCATAATATTGAGAGTGCGAAAATAATTACTGTAACCGTTACCGCAGCCATATCGGATATGAGTTTCGTAATGAATGAGTATATGAGTAATGGAAAACCGCTTAGCACTAAATTAATGTATTTAGGGCAGGAAAAATTGGATTGTTTTAGTCAAGACGTTTAGTGGTTTTTATTCGTTTTTGTTTTTAGATTCATTGACGGGCCCTATCTTTCAATTATGACAAATTTTACGTGATGAGGATTTACAGAAGAAAAGAAACATATATAATAAAAAAATGGTGTAGTGGAATAAATTCCCGGGAACTAAATTCAATGTGAAATGGTGATCATGCAATGAAAGAAAGAAGTTCACTTTCTAACGGGAATTTTGTATACGTTTTTTAGTAATAAGAAGATAGAAATAAGGCCCTAATACCCTAAGATTAAAAAATACAAAAATATTTTAGGTAATAATGTTCTTATTTGAAGTGCTATAGATACAACCCGTAAGTTCGGGACCCTCTGCCCCACATAGACAAGCAAATCAAAAGTTAATTTTTTGAAAAGTTAAATCAAAAAGGAAATTCAAATTACGAACCATGAATATTATGAATAACGAACAATTTTGTCTAACAAGTAACGGTTTTTCAAAAGTGATTTTTCACCAAGGTTCGAAGAACGATAAAATATGATTCGTTCTCTCGCGAAAAATTCGTAAGGGAATTTTATTTTTGATTCGATCGCGAATCTTATTTTTTGGTTCCTTTAAAATAAAATTCGTTTTCGCGAATGAATCATATCTGTTGCGATCTGTAAAATATGGTTCGTTCGCGAATTTATAACGAGGGAACTATTGAAGATCCATTCGCGAACCGTTCGAATAAGAAAAAAATGTCATTTTAGATTTTATATAAATATCATATATTATAGTAAATAGGGATATTTTTAATGTAACTAATCCCACACAACATTTAAAAATCACTCTTCTTTATGTCAATTAAGACCGATTTACTTTTTTCTTGTCAAACTGACACACTTCCAGTTCCTGATGGTTGTTCATTAACCCCCGAATCATTAATATTAACACTATGTATTGTTGTATAGTGCCTTTCTACGTTTCCTGTCACTTTTTCTTTAAATTTTTTTTTTTCACAAATTAAACAAGTTGATTCGCCAACTACTTCTTCATTACAAGAAACATATTTATCTAATTCAAATGATTTTTTCCCCATTTCAACAAAAATCATTTAAAAAATAAATTACTTCACATCCGCACTGAATGGATACTTGATGGCGAATGATTCTTTTTACGGATCTTTTCGGATCCTTATTGCGAGGGAACCATATTCTACCTGAATTTTATTTTTCCGATCTCTCACGAACGAGAGATACAGAAAAAAAAATGGATATAGTTCGTTCGTGAGAGAACCATACATTTTTATAGATCGAACATTTTATCGTTCGCGAACTATATTTTTTATGGTTCGTGAGAAGATCGGTAAAGAATGATAAAGATCCGTATTTTATGATTCGCGAGCGATATTTTACGAACCCTGTTTTTCACAAATGTCAAAAGTTAAATAAATTTGGTGGCGAGCAGGGCCTAGTGATTTACAACTCCCAACCATTTCTATGTCCGTGTTGTCGAGGGAACTTAAAATGTTTTACAATTCCGAACGGCTATGGTGAGAGGCACTTTTTCAACACAAAAGGTATCGTGGAGGATTTGGCAGTTCATACTACACCTTACATCATAATTTGCTCCTTCATCGTCCATAATAATATTGGAGGAGACATTTCCCGATAAAATTGGCATATATAGTATCAATTTAATAAATATCAATAAAATTCAAAGTCAGAGTTACAAATTCTCGTGACGTCAAAACATAATTTGACTCAATTAAAAATAAAGGAAGTGACTAAAAAAATGCCAATTTATAAAAGTACTATTTATCAGGCCCAACAGGTCCAAGGCCCTTCCTTGTCGGTGGCCGTACTTCGCACAACCATTATTAATGGCAATTATTTGGCGTTTGGAATACTTCTCGTCTCATTCAAAAATGAAGTGAACAAAATAATTGAGATAATTTGTTTTAGATAACCGCACTGCACACAATCAAACATTTGCAGGTACTACTACGAACAATTTTGTTTATTGCAATTTAATCAAGAAAATGTTACAAGAATAAATCTGATAACCAAAAATATAATTTGTTTTTTTTTTTTTTAATTTATTTTTCAGTGATAACAAAAATAAAATGCAAGACTGGGTCGCACGAACTTACTCTTATGTACGATAATATTTTCAAAACTTCTCCTCTGATAAAAGAAATAAATTTATTATGGGATCCTATATTTTATGGCACCTGCCAAAAACATAGTTTAGTTTAAGGACCTGATTGTTTAGTTCACGTTTTACATAAACGCTTCTTAAAGGTATTGGCCGTTGTTAAAACTATTTTTTTTCCTATTGTTTTGTGAACTACAGGATTTTTTTAAATCTTATTTGTTTTAATCACAATTATATTTAAATTATATTAAAACTCGGAGACAAAAACCAAAAATGATCAATGGTTTAAAGAAAATCTACCTATAGCTAAAATATGCGCTTTCCCAAGATATTTAAAAAGCCCTAACGTTATTTCGAGAGATGAGGGACGATATGTATACATAGAACTAACAGTTTTAGACTGAAAATTTGTTCAAAAATCAATATACATATGTAATTAGAAATAAATTGATTATTAAACCTCCGAAATTATTTGACATCAATGCGATGTACACCATCTGATTTCTTAAACAAATCTCAAATTATGAGAAAAAAATTTAAAAATAGCTGGAGTGTGTTTTAAAAAAAAAAATAATTTTTATATATAATATTTTTAAAACATTTTAAAGAATAAAATTTGTAGGCCATTTTTTAGTATTTATTAATGCGTAGTTAAAAAATTAATTTTGAAAAAAAAATCATCAACCCATTTTCGAAATATCATCAATCATCAAATTGATCAAAATCAGTTGTTTCAGTTTTGAGAAAATCGAAAATAAAAAATGGATCTATGACATTTAACTATTTTTCCGATTTTTTTTTTTGAAAAAAAAAAAATAACCTTTAATAATTTTTTCTAAGTTGTGGGCACGTTTTTAAGAAAAATAAGAATTTCATTAATTGCTAAGAAAATGTACGGCACCCGTTTAGGCTGCAGTATAAAGGACAGACAGACAGAATTGCAAGAGCCAATTTGTTTCCACTTTGCTATCATAACTTTGATAACTTGCTATATAGTTCCTACATTGTACATCGGAAGTAAAAATTAATGGTAGATACTAGGTACAAACGATATGGATCCTATGTGCAACAGAAAATTTCATTAATTTTCTTCTGTTTTCTGTGCAATTGATTAAATGCAATTTGCAGGCATATGTCTGGTATAAAGGGTGTGCTGGGTGTGGTCTTTTAATTTTGCTAATAGCCCGACATTATAAAGAGTTGTAGTGTTTGAAGTTTAAAATAAATAGTGTTCGTTTTTCTACACTTCCATCCAAGACACACCTCAATTTGTAAATTAAAAAAAAAATGTATTTCACATAAATAACGCTGTCTGACTTTAAATTGAAATTTTAATCTTTTAACAAGCAAAAAATTATTGATTAATATCAAAACTATTTAATTTAGATTAAGCAATCACGTTAAATTCTTTTCTTTAAAAATATTCTACGACCATTAAACTTATGAAGCACATTCTAAAAAAAAAATAACAGAAGATAAGATAAAGTTGATTAAGTTTGAGCGGTTATATGCCGAAAGGCAAAAAGTAAATAAGTTCCAAAAGTTGTTTAATAATACGATAAGAAATTATTTTATATTTTTGAACTGGAAAAGAAGAAGAAAAACAACTGTAATAAAGACTGTTTGCGAAAATAAACTTATATATATACAATGTACATCTTTATGCATGTAGGTACTTGAACCGGTATCTAAGTATATAGGTATTAATCTTTTGCTCTAATTTGAAAGGTGAAAGTAACCTTGGGGAACATTGTTAAAACATTGAAAAAATGTAGACATTTTATAACTTTTTAATTGTTTAGTCTTGAAACTGTGGTCAGGGAATGATTGAAATATGACATTTTAAATTTTAAGAAACAGAATTTATTTTATTTCAAACTAGTTTCATATAAATGTATAACAGAGCATCAGTAATTCTGCAGCTATACATGCATTTACATAAAAAATGAGTATGCTATAAATAAGTCAAATAAAAAAAGATATAAAATAATGATAACCTTCCTTTGATACCTTGATCGGAATACGTTTTAATTAAGCAGATATTTATTTCTTGCAAATTATGCTTATAAAATCAAATGATTGAAGTTGGTAAGTAGGTTGCCATTTAGTATATCCAAAAAAAATAAAGTAAAGTTTAAAGTCACTATTTTCTACAAATCAACAAAAAGTAATGATTTTTTATGTAGGGAATTCAATGACATTTTTTATGTCTTTAACATTTTTTTTGTTAAGTTTATACTTTGAGAGCAAGCGAGGTGCATAAGTTTTCTTTTTCAATTTAAATGTTTCTTTCATTTAAGAAGCAGAATGAAGGAAGAAACAAGTGTAAGTGCTAAAAATATTCGGATCTGGTTGAAGTGTAAGCAAAGGCCTCCTACGATATTGCCTGGAAGAGTCCAGAGACATGCCAACTAAAAGTAGAGCTCATTTTATTATTGATCGATTTTAAATAATATTGATTTATTAAAAAATGATTTTATGTCGATGATTGGGCCAGAATAAATTTTTTTCAGACAGAAATAATAATTTAATTAATAAATTATTATCAGTACTTTAGATTAGAAGTGTTTCTTGAAGAAGCCAAAGTATAGGTACTGACCAATATTTTACTGAACATCAAACATGCTTTATGGAGTCGCTAGTAAATCTAATTGATTCATTAGCACATGAGATTTTCAAGATGATTGATGAGTACCTTTGCCAGCTATATATAGGAGCCCCCCTATTTTAACCATGAAGCACAATGAGAACAAATATGTTTATTACTGGTTGAGCTTCAAACATTTCATTTGTTTAAAATAAAATGAGAAAAAATATTTTTTTTTTCAACAAATTGTTATGTTTTCATTTTTATAAGTTTGGATGAAATCAATAACAGGAGTTCCGAAGTTATTCTAAATAAACAATGAAATCAGAAATCAATCATACTTCTATATGTCATATGATTCACGATAATAAACTTAACTATTGAAACTTGAAAAACCCAATTTTAATCACATGAACGGAAACTTCAACTAAGTACATTAAAGGGTGTTTTTTGTTTTTACAATTCAACATAGAAGGATATCTGGAATCGAAAGACTTTAGTCATTATTAGGAATTTAAAGGACATTTGTGTCTTGAAAAAGAAAAGTCGGTATGATTTTTGGTGGCTATTCATTCATTCATTTGGAACCCCATTTATTTATGAATAATTTGTGGTTTGTAACTGATAATATTGTCGTTTAATTGAGTCATTAATTAATCGGTAAAACCACACATTCCCCGGCTTATTAATTGTGTTTTTTGTTGAGCTTCTCAAAGAGGACATTTATAATTTTTATACATCAAAACAACTTTTTACGTGCAAATACTGAGAAAAAAACGAATGTGGAAAATGCCAAAGTTGTACAGCAAGAACGTCAAACTCAACATGAATCAAAATTAAGCCTCGTCAAAACGATTTTTCGATAAATAAATGACCAGCTTCATGTAGATCAAGACCTCAATGAAAATTTTTAATTTCGACGCAAGCCAAAATATGTATAGTATATCCATGGTATTTTCTTAAAAAATGAATCAGTTTATATTTCACAACGCTTACACACTTTCGACTGTGAAAAGTATTATGAGCTTAGGAATTGAAATTTTTTTTCCTAGTATTCTATAGAAAAACCGATAATTTGGACTGATCGTGTTTTTATTAAACACTGTAAACTGTAAAAAAAACGACAGTGCATTTTGACAGTTAAACATTTATTACAAGATTTATCACTCGCAGCAAAACACCCTATATTACTGATATCGATATAAGCTTAACAAGCATAAATACATATAGTTAGGTATTTCTTATCTTATTTTCGATATCATATTTTAATAACACGCATAGTCATCGATAGTATAATCACAGCAAATAAAATTTTAACTACTGTGGACAAAAAAAAATAAAAAAAACACACTTCATTTCACTCTATATAATGACTATGTGGCAAACTACACGTCAGTGAGACATATTAATTAGGTCTTGAGCAATTAATAATTATTTTATGTACATATATTTGATATTGTTTTTATTTGGTTTGTTAAATTTTTACTCTATTGCGGTTTTCTTTTAACAACGCCAGTAGTGTCAACGCACCACAAAGTATATTCGCACACTATGCACTCTATATTACACCCGAGTAACACCAGTAGCAGTTTGAATCGATTACAAATAATAAAGGTAGCAACGATCTTTCATTTGATCTCATATTTTTCTTATGTCATTGAAGTCAGAAAATAAAATGTTATTAATTGCGATATCAATTGGTGAGAAATTGGATATTAACACTTTAAAACTCACACACACAAACCAGTTAAATAAACAGATATACATTGCATTCGATCAAAGTCCAAAAAAAAAATATCTATGCATGTTTGTATTAAAATTATTAATTTTCATCGATTGGCCTAATACATACATTTGGAATTAATTCATGCAAAGTATGTTGGTATTCCTCCAGGATATGATGTTGTTCCACTTCTTGGATATCCATAGTTGATTTTTTTAATAAATGTTTATATGTATGGTTTAAAATTTAAATTAAAAAAAAAACACCACGGAAACTTTGAAACTTCCGAACGCGAGATATAACGATGCGAGAAGGCAACAGCACCGAAAACGACTGAAAAAGGTTAGCAAGTCTGATTCATTAACTTAAGTCCGTAAATTACCACGACTTGGAGTGAAAAGAGCATTCATGGTCGGAACACTATCGGTTTCATATCAATATTGTATACTTAGCCAGTTTGAATAGATAAAAAGTAAAAAAAAAAAAAAAATGAGAAAAAAATATACAAAATCATTTAGTTATCATCGATGTTGTTTGTGATTAAATTCTAAGCGACAAATGAATTCAATACAAGCGTGCATCAGGGCAAACTTCGGCCTTAGAGGAAAAGGGGCGCAAACAAATGAAATTGTCATCATAGTTAGGGATTAAAATTTAAAAAGTAAACAGGTCTCGAATTTGTTAAATAATTAAAAAGAAGATTAACAGTCGTATTTATAAACCTATTCCAGATTATGTCTAACTTTAGACAGCTGTTTAACTTCAAAACCTTATTTAAAATAATTTGTTATCGATTGTGTAACTCAGGCCATGTGTGAATTGACAGAAAATAAATGGAGTAAATCTATACGTGTAAACGTCAAAATTTCCAAAATGTAATAGAAATTATAATTGGCGCGTTCAGAAAAATGAGATCTCAAAGATTTTTCTCACTCAAAAATTGAGCCAGCGAATCCAAGATTTTTTTTTTTCCTTATAGTTTTAAAAGCAAGACTAACAATTTGACAAGGAATCCTGTTTATGTAACTGAGATTGCTGAGATCTCCGAAATCTCAATTTCCTGAACACGCCTAATCTTTAAGATTAACTTTCAGTTGTCAAAAATATATCGAAATCAAAGTGTAACATTATGGAAATGCACTTTTACTATCCAAACATAGAGGACGACATTATGCATTAAAAATATTACAAAAACCAAGCTGACTAACTATTTTATTTTTAGTTTGTCGGTAGAACCAACGAAGTCTTTTTGACTTGCAAAAACCTAATCCTTCCCTGTATAATTAAAGAAAACAAGTGACCATTCGTATAATACAACTTATAAATTCGAGTTCTTAAAACTGGAATGAATTTATGAGTTTTTGTTTTCTTTAACCTATAATGACTTTTGAATTGAAAAAAGATTAACATAATTCTTAATAAATAAACTGCTCTGCTGGAGAGAAATCTTTTTTTTATTTTACTCAGTTTAAATGCATATTATTATAGGGGAAATAATTTCAGGTCCGCATTAATGCGTTTAACCTCGTGAAATTAAAATTTTATACTCACATATTTAAATTGTGCTTACCAACCAAATTTGATTCAAATTTTATTTAACACATACAAATATGCATATATTATATGCAGTTAGAATAATCTTTGATTAAAGATGATTTCCAGTTAACAAATTGAGCCTTTCAAGACCCAATTCTTTATTTTTTTTTTACTTGTTTACTTTGGGTTTGTTCAACTCCCCCCTAGAGGTTAATTACGTTTCGCTGGGTCGGGGCTGAAAAGTCAAGTGGTGTGATCGTTAAACGGCAACGCAGAATGCTGACAACTTTTAGGGTCAAAGGGTTTTTGAAGAATATTTACAAACAATTTCAAAACTTTCAGAGGTCTCATTGTTAGTCCATTGACATGGAATTTGACAGTTTATGGAATGACAGATAAAAAGACGAACGGCTTTTGGGATATTTTGCTTCAAATGTCATTCGAAAATCCTAAGACCACCTTTTTCTAAAGCATTTAATAAGATCTCAAAACTTCATTAATTTCATTTTATTTATTTATACTGTTAAACTCTCTATAAAATTTGACAATTTTATGAAATGGCAGATGGAGGCAATCAAATTTCTTTCTTGCGGGCGAAAAATATAATGCCATTTAAAAAAATGTTTGGCACTGTCGCATGACAGAATTCTTCTGAATACTATAATGGCGCAATTTTATTACTTGATTCACTATTTGCACATCTTCTTTTTTCGCAAAAATAAACAGTTTTGCCCTTTATATGCATTGTTGGACCATATCTAGATTTTTAATGAAATTAAAATAAACTTCTGAAATGTCATTTTAACTTCATAATAATGTGTTTTTATGCATAAATGAAAATAAGACAAATCAACATAAACTCAAACAAAAAAAATTCAAACAGTAATGCAAAATATTTTATCAGAAAAATAAAAGGTTATCATTTAAAAATTTTGCGGAACTGGGTTGGATCGGTCTTGTTTCTAAAAGATAATTTTTATTTTTTTATATTTTTTCCTTAATATTGTGGCGATTTTTGAGATTTGGAGATTTTAGCAAAATAAAATATTTGTTGGGGATTTTGTACATAGGGCACCTTTCCCCCATGGGGATTTCATTCGGTTGAAATTTTAGTTTTTGGGAATACCGTATGTTTCCCCTTTTAAGTGAACTCAACAACCTTATAACTAAACTGAATTAATAACTAGTAATTTCAAAGTTGTTGTATTTAAAACAGCAACGGTTACAGTGGATGGATAATATGAAGAAGAAATGTTCTGACGAAATCTTCAGAATTGTTCGTGAATACGTTGGGGTTTCATATAAACACCTTTTTAGATATACGATCAATTCATTTGTCCACCATCAATTCTGACGAATTTTAGAAGAAAATCAAATTACTAATAACACAATACCACTGTAAATATAGCCAATCATCAATCCACCTCATTTAATTCCAGGTAATATTGCATACCTATGAACTCGATTTTTTATTAGTCATAGCTTGTATAAACTTTTTGAAATTCAGGTCTAAGGACTAATATATTTTTTTTTTACAAAACAAAATTAATTCATGTTTTCATAGAAAATAAGTAATAAAGCATAATAAAAGATGACAGCTCAACAAATTCTTGACATACATTACAGGTTGTCATTGTCATGTTGTTGTCATACT
Source organism: Epistrophe eligans (assembly GCA_951394125.1). Lineage (NCBI taxonomy): Eukaryota > Metazoa > Arthropoda > Insecta > Diptera > Syrphidae > Epistrophe > Epistrophe eligans. The sequence goes on from OX596029.1 coordinate 82,204,891, forward strand.
CTACTCACCTCATAAGTAGGTGTTCAAATAATAAATTGAATTGAAAACCCAGTGAAATCTAAGTTCTAATTTTATTTTATTACGTTCCATTCAAAAGGCAACTATAATGAATGTATTGTCTTCTTCGCTTCACTGAGCTTTCTTTTCGTTGCCATTTGCGGTATATAGATAATGACAACCGCGTATTAAATTCAAGTTAAATTATCGAATCTCAATTATAAATTTTAATCGTTTTTTGTTGTTGTTATTGTTGCCGTCTCTTCCGCATGTCCCGGAGGCAAACACTTCAAATTTTTGTTTCTTTTAATTTTTATATTGTGACTTCATAGATTATATGGTTTAAACATTTTTTGACAACAAGAAAACTCACCTTTTTCGATTGTTAATATGTCATTTAAATCCACTTAAGATTGTCATAATTAAGTTTCAGGTATTTCTGTTATAAATTAATGATAACTAGGAAATAGTTGTTATCTTTTTTTCAATATTTTTAAAGAAAATGACACAGGTAAGTGATAACAAGCGTCGTCGTCAATGTAATGGTTACATATTTTACAGGGAGTACCAGAATGCTATTATTTAATGTCATTTTAATGTCGGTTTTGAACGACTTATAAATCGCTTTCTGACATTTTTACACATTTTTTATCATACAACAATATTATGGCAAAAAATGGGAAAAATATAAAAGAAATAATGGCATTTTGTGTAAATTAAAGTTTATAATTTATTTTCTATATACATACATAGTGTCCTTTGTGAAAGAAACCACGCAAACTAGCATGTTAATAGCTGCCCTTTGCTTTACAATCTGTTTACAATCTTTCAGTCACTTAAAAGTCGAATTTAAAGCATAGTTAGTCAATTTTGACAATCAGTAAGTCATTTGACTGCAAATAAATTAAATTCGAATTAACTCATGTTGAATTCCTTTCAACAAAAAAAATCGATTTTTTATAAACAGAATCGAATTTTGACTGTTGCTGAAAGGAATTTGTAATTAATCGAATTTTTGTTTGTGATTGGTTGCATGGTAGGTACTTGACAGCTGATTTTGAAGCAAAAAAATAGAAGAAAAAAGAAATTTTTATTTACTTTTCAAATATTTTTCACAACTTAATTTTTTAAATATTAATTATTAGGATTCGCGACGCGTTTCGTAGTGTACCTCCATCTTCCGGCGAAAAAAATATTTTTCTTAATAAATTAAGTTGTGAAAAATATTTAAAAATTAAAAAGATTTAAAAAGTAAATAAAAATTTATTTTTTCTTTTATTTAATTAATATATATTTATGTAAACACAAAATGGAGACAGAAACCCCAAAATGTATATACAAAAAAATAGGTTGGCCTATTGGTCTACAATCGCAACGTGAGAAATCTTATGAAATGGATTTCTCTTGCAAATATTCTTAAACAATATTCCTTGCTCATGAACAGCAGAATCACTCACGTTGATATCGGTTTTCGAGAAAAACATTTGCACTTTCATTAAGTGCATTATTGTACAGTAAAACCCGCTTAAGAGAAAAACCTGCCTATCTAAAACACTTTTTTTTATCCCAGAGCATTTTTTGACCAATTGCCTATAAAACACTCCGCTTAAGCGAAACTCGATAAAGTGAAAAACCCGCTTACCTAAAATATATTTTCAGTTTAATTTTATATTTTTCATTGAAAAAAACTCACTTAAGTAAAAAAAATTGAATCGAACAGAGCAAACAATTTTTTATTTTTCACCTCCACCATTTTCAACACAAAAATGACATTTGAATTTCAGATATGTCACAACCATTTTATGTAATCTATCTATTATCTATTTTATTTAATTTTTTGTAGGCAACTCCAAAAGATAAATTCATTTTTTCTAGCTTTAAATTTCCGCTTAATGGAATTTTTAAATCCGCTTAAGTGACTTTTTTTCACTTAAGCTGGGTTAGGTTAAGTGAAAACCCCGCTTAAATGAAAGAAACACTATGACATTTTGCCGTTTCTCTTTAGCGGATTTTACTGTATTTCAATTCACCGAGAGATTTAACAGGAACGATTGGAATGTTGGAAGAATACATTGACGAAAATAATTACATAATGTATTTTTTTTTGTTTATTGAAAAAGAACACACAAATATTTGAAATAAAATTAAAATTTTCACTGAAATTAAAATTCCTTGCAACCAAAAACACAATTTTTCTTCTTAAAACACCGCGATATTAAATTTAACATTTAAGAAATGTCAAATCTTGCTAGTGTGTGTAGAAATCGGTGTTAAATTCTTTCTGATATTTTGAAAAATATGAAAGATTTGTTTTGACAGAAAAAATTCGTTTCTGTTGAAAAAAATTTCTTTGGTTAAAAGGAATTCGACATCAGAAGCAGTTTTTCAGAGTTGTTTAGTCAGTGTCAAAAATGTAACGAAATGATAAAAGTGCATACGGCATCGGTCTTTAAACAAAACATAAAAACATTTGCCGTGATAGGTAACCCATCAATGTATTTGGCAATAATGCTTCGGACTGCAGGTATTTTAATATCCAGCATGTTAGTATTTATTTATCCAGCATCCCCCTTTATCTGACATGCTAACTGTTTTATTTATTTTCTCTGTGTCGGATAACTGTGAGACTTACTTTAATTATGTTTTCGCATAACTTCTTTTAAAATTAATTATGTATGAATGTATTGTGACACTGACGGCAACTAGATCGATTTAATAAGGTGGATAACAACATTAATCAAAACTGATTAAGGGCTTATCTATTATGATTTCCTCAATTTTATTTTTATTTTGTTTTCTTTACAATTTTTATCCAACAATAAGACACTTTATAGAAAGTTAGAATTTATAAATTTTCAATTAGTTAAGTACGGCTTAACATGCCTCAGCGTAGCGGTGTTAAAAAAAAATCATGTCTTACAATACCATCGTGAGTTTGGTTTGCGGTACTAAAAAAAAAGTTGACGTGACGACTTAAAATATGCACTCGGTTGAGTTCGGTACACAAAGTAGAGAAGTAGTTAAAAAAAAAAAAAAAACAACATGGATTACGGAAATGCTATTCTAGTGGAAATCTATTGATCATGGCTGTCACTTTGAATTAATTTCACTTTCGTGCTATCGTGTTTTTTTTTTTATTTTTTGTTAGCTGCCATGAAAGAGAATTATTAGAAAGGAGAGCGATTTAATTTTATTAGTTCACTTTCCATTAATGGTTTTATCTGCTTTGTAACTTATGATATGATAGACCATAATATAACTATGCGAATAAATTATTTAAATCGCACAAAACATTTTGGTTTTTATTTTTAAGTTTGTCTTCGTGTTAAACGATACGGTTTTATGATGAGATAATCTTTTCCGAATAAGATTTAAAATAGCGTCATAAGTTTAAACAAAAAAAAATATTTTCAGTAATTAATATTATACCGCGTTGCACCAAGATGTTATAACTCTGGGCTTATAGGAATTTACGATATGTTTTAAGACTGAATTTACAATAATTGGAAAGAGGACATATATGTACCTTCATATTTAATTTTAATTTCAATACCTTGGCCTTTACCTTGAAGATCCGACCTGACATTTTATCTTCATTTAACCATTTAACTCAAGTTATAAATCTAGCCGATTTACCCGTGTGATCCACTTCGCTGACATAGCTCTACATAGGAAGGACATTATGCCTTCATTTTAAGACATCATCCTTGAATATCCGACTATTAAAACATAGGTTATTGCATTGGCTTCCAAATGTACCAAACATCAATATTGTTTTCGATTTATTTGATATAAGAAAAACCACTTTAATTTTATTTTTGCTCAAAAAAACAAACTCTGATAATTTTATCCAAATTATTAAGGCTGTTTCCGAGAAACTAAGCAATTTAAAAATTCAATTTTTTTGGGATGAAGTCGCTAACTTTTGATGTAGATTTCTTCCCCCAATATCATCGAGCTTTCAAAAAACCACGTCTAAGTTCTGTGATCGTTTCATTGCAGACAACTAGGTTGCCTTAAGTGCTATCCAAGCTTTGAACAAAAAGGGTTGAAACACTGACTGCATGGACATGGATTTTTGTGAACTAAATAATGTTTTTTTTTTCGATCAGAATAATTTGTACGCCCTGCCCAGCGCAGTGAAGGAGTAATGTCAAAATCAATTTTTGTTCAAACAAAAAAAATGTTAATATGGTAATTCTTTTATTTGGTTAGACAGCTGCTAACCAAGTAAGATCAAATTGAACTATGACGCTGTCATTCCGGCTAAGAAACATGTCATGTCATGTCATGCCTGTTTACACCGTCGTTTTACTGAAAGGCGCATCTAGTAATGCAGATAGATTTTATGTCCGTTAAAACGAGAATAGTTAGTTCCACCCAAAATCCAAATCCAAATCCACAGATTCAAGCAATCAGCCTTATTGTGAGTTTTACTCGAACAAATTCATCTTCGGAAAATTTGACAGTTGACTTTTCGCCTATTGTGAGTTAAACCCTAAATTAATTAGTTAATTAATTAAATTTCATGTTCGAAAATTCTCCTTATTGTGAACATTCATTTTGGGCAGAATGTAATGCCACTGACAGCCCTAACGTTCATGCCTGATCCACAATGCGACGAGACAACGAGACGTTGACGTGACGAGATCTCTTTCCAGATGTTCTCTTTTAATAACGAATTTAAAACAACGAAATAAACATATAAAAGCATTTCTCGTCATCACGTCACGTCATAAGTTCGAAAAATTGAAAAAAAGACGCGAAGTGACGACGGGAAATTATTACTTATTTATTATTTCATTGTTTTAAGTTCGTCATTAAGAGAATAAAACTGTGAAGAGATCTCGTCACGTCCACGACTCGCTTTCTCGTCGAATCACTTATTTTAAGTACGCGAACGAAATTTTGTTCGGTTGATACTCACAATAACGAAGAAAAACATTTTAAGGTGAAATATTTTTAGTGTGAAATTCGCAATAAGGCTGAATTATCTCGAATTCAGCATGAAACAATTTTTATTGTGTGAATGAGAGATGCACGGATTTTAAGGGCGCGAGATAGGGAAGATGAGATTGAACCGTAAGGGTTTTATCTTCATTGTGTAGTCACTGATGTTTCAGTAAAACGACTGTCTAAACATGGCACTGAGATCCTTTTCACTACGCCATGACAATGGTTTAGTGGGTAAAATCGGTGAAGGGAACAGAGCTCCTCACCCACAAAATCAACGGCCATGGCTGGCGTAATGAAAGGTCACAATCTAAACAGAGTATTAAGCAATTGCTTGTCGCTTTAGCTACAAATAATGCAGTCACTTTTGTGACAGTTTCTAATTTCACTGACAGTTCTATAGAAAAATTTGTACCCTGTATATAACTTCAAAATACAACTATAAATTTAGATCTTTTGTATTCCAACCCTTGATCAATTTAAATATGTGTATTGATATGGTTTAATACCAAAATACCTCAGTAAAAACTTAAAAGTAGGATCGATCGTTCTTCTGAAAATTGAATTTCCAATGCTCTTATAGGCAATAGACCTTTCAATTTACATTTTTTTACTCCACCAACATTTTCTAGTAATGCCTTTCTTTCAGGTAATTGTTGACTTAATAACCTTAACTACATCTTTTTTGTCCTAAGAGAATCAAGATGGCAAATAATGCGCTCCCATTATTAACCTGGAGTATAAAGCTAATAAAATTAATCTGTCAGTTGTACGGTTTCCTTGTGGGTGGACTATGCCAAGCGCTCATGATAAACAAAAGCAGTTTTGCAGTGTGAAATGATGTTCCCCTTAAATCGTAGCCACTGGCCTGCATTACATCTAACATCAACTAGTTGTAAAGGAATGCAGCATTATGCGAAGCTATATCGAGAAGAGAAGAGGAATCATATATTTACAATCTGTAACTCCATACCCACCTCCTATCCATCCGATGCTATGTCTATAATGATGTTTTGGTCTTTGGAGTGCGGGCACTGAAAATCAAATTGAAAGCAACATCATTGAACCGAGGAGGAGATTCCTTCTGCTTCTTTCATTGTCGTTGTGATGTTGTTGGGTTTGTCTAAAAATAGACTCACTCACCGAGACGTCAACATTTTATTGGATGCATGAACCCAAGAGTCTGACAATCTGCACCAAGAAGAGAGAGTAAACTGTTTTTCAGTTTTTTTTCAATTTCATTTATTAAACTTGACTCTTGACGAGATGAGAAGAGCTACATATGTATATAGACGGACAGGAAAAAAATAAAGTCGGTTGGCAATTTGGTTATAAACAGACATGCTAATGATGTATACCTATATTCGCTGTACTATATATGTATATTTAAATTGAAAAGCTATTTGAAGCCATTTAAAAGATTTGTCGACAAATTGTTAGAAATTAAGTGCGCGAATTTGAAGATAAGGAAAAGTGGCGAGATTTTTTTTTTTTTAATAAATAGAGATAAGTGGCCATCATGACCAGTCTGGTTGGGGCTTAATGATGCAAATACCCGAACTCGCACACCTGGAGTGTTTTTAAAGCTAATATAGAAAGTTGACCGAGAGAAATGTGCCTTTGGTGCGAGAATTATTATATTGATGATAGCTGGAGAGAGAGAGAGGATTATGCGCTGATATATGGATGATGGCAAAGACGATGCAAGTTGCAAGTTTGTACTTGACTAGAGTGTCGTGCGATGTCGGTCGTTGAATTAATTTCTAATTTATTACTTTTAACCGGAAAGAAATTTTTTAGCAACTTTGTACAAAAAACACATGTGGTATGGAAATTAAATATATTTTATTTGTCTTTGTCTTGTCTTGTTAAAATATTTGACGCATATTTAATATTTGTTCTACAGTTGTATAGAGTGCATCTTCAATCTGAACTCATATGTTAAGCATCACATTTTGAAATCAACCTAGGTACATAGCGATCACCAAATGATAGAACTTGCAAACAAATCGATCAAGTTATTAGGATGGATAGAAAGGCAAAATACCTGCTCAGGAAAAAAAAGGACTTACCCTCCTTGATTAAATTAGGAGGACGGAGCTAAGTGGGTTCGTTTTTTCACACAAAAAAATCATTTGTCCACCCTCGGTTCAAATAATATTTTCTTTTCTATTTTATAGCACCCAATACAAAAATTCACTAGAAGATCTATGAAGATAAGAAACCAGAAGTTCAAGTTTCATATAGAAAATATTTTTCTTTTTTTAGGTGACAAAAAAAAAAAAATCTCTGCTATACCCGTATAGCTCCCACAATAAAAACAAAATAATGTTTTCGATTTTATCTGTCACATTACCAAAATGTTTGACGTTTGATTTGGGGCATCGATATACAAACGAAACTTAACACAATCACTTTAGTTAGGTATCACCTATTTGTCTGTTATTTGTAAATTAAATTGATTTACATGGAGTCGTTCTAAGTTCCATAAAAGTCAATGAGCGCAACGAAGTGTTTTTATTTTTTCCTAAGTTTGGTCTCAATTAGTTATTTCAGGTTTTATGTCATAGAATCCAATGTATGCCACCGTGAACATGAGCATCATGTCAACAACATTGTTGTTATACCTATAAATCACTTTAACAACATTAATTTAGATATCGACGAGTTTATAGGTGCACTGATGTGAAGTAATCGATTGATTAATTTTTAACGGCGCGGCTTGTCGGTCTCTTTTATCATCTCATTTTATCTTATATATATATATATGTACATATAAAGATATATTTTATATCAAAAGAGTGACACGTTAAAAATCAATATAGAAGTTAGAACAAGTTTTGTGTAGTCTATGTTATTATTTTTTTTTTTTACAACATTAACATTTAATTTATTTTAAGCTTATACTTATAGGTTTATAGTTAAGGAGGATTTTTTTAATTTTACCGGGGATATTTTATTTTGTAAAAGGGGTTTAAATAAATGCGGCAGCTGAGATAAGTAATTATTTTTTAAATAATGTTAAAATCCTTTTGCTGTTTTATTTTTTCAATTTAATGATGAAAAAGAAGATTAAACAAATTGCATGACTGGTTTGCACTTTCTTGCTGATATAGTTTATAAGAATAAAAATCACACCAAAATATTTAAATGTCAGTTTTGTTTGTATACAAACAACCTGTTGGTAAAAATTTTGCTGTGAAAAGTAATGAGATCTAAAAGTATGCCAAAATCTAGTTTGTAAAATTTTAATGAGAGAAATTTGTCATTAAATGCTAATATTTATTTATTTATTTATTTGATCTACAAGCTTAAAGCTAACAGATTATTGAGCATATACTTAAAGATATAACTTAAAGATAAAATAAAATAATATTACAGTGATAAGCTTCGCAAAACATTTTTAAATATTGGTCTTGAAAAACTTAAGTCTATATCGTTGCAGAATAAGTTAAAATTTACTACTATTCTATTCAATGGTTCATTTGATCCATATTTAGTTCTATGCCACGGTAGAAAAAGGAGATTCCGATGTCTGAGAGGTCTTTCAGGAGCATAAATTGAGACTAAAGCTAACAGTGATGGGCATTATATATGATAACACAATATGTCTCTTGAAAGAATTATATCATGTAATTTGCGGCGGATGTCTAGTCTAGAAATGCCAAGAAATAAGCATCTGGCTTCATAACTTGGAGAAATCCCACCTCATTTTCGCAAAAATAAATTTCGTAAATCTTCTTTGGACTTTTTCGATACGGTTAGTTTGAAATTGAAAGGCAGGGCACCACACTGTATTACAGTATTCAAGGATTGATCTTACTAAGGCTAAGTATAAGGATAAGAGAGCATGAGGATCCGTAAAATCTCCTGTATTTCTTTTAATAAATCCTACCATAGAGTTAGCCTTAGAAGTTATATAATCGACGTGATCACTGAAGGAAAAAGTTCGATCGAAGATGACTCCAAGGTCCTTAACTTTTTCTAACCTACTCAAAATGACAGAATCCAACAAATAATTGTGAATTACCGGCACAGAGCATCTGTAAAATGAAACGTTGCATTTTTTAATGTTGAGTAGTAGATGGTTCTCCTTGCACCATAGTAACATCACATCTAAATCTTTCTGCAAACTGTAGCAATCATTGATATTTGATATACTAGAAAACATCTTTAAATCATCTGCATAAAGGAGGACCTGTGAAAATTGGCAAATGGATGTTTTGTGATTTATAAAAATTATAAATAGAAGCGGTCCCAGATGACTACCTTGAGGTACACCAGGCGTACAGTGAGTTATTCTAGAGAAAGAATTTCTAAGTTTTACTAATTGAACGCGGTTAGTTAAAAACGATGCAATCCAGTTCAGAAGCATTGAATGAAACCCAAAGTGCCTTAATTTATCTATAAGTATGGTATGACTTACTGAGTCGAAAGCTTTACTGAAGTCAGACATCAATTTGCTTTCCCTTTTCCATAAGATTAATTACAGATGATGAAAAATATAAAAGATTTGTTGATGTGGACCTTCCACTCACAAATCCGTGCTGTAGTTCAGAAATATGTTCTTTCACCACAAATTCAAGCTTACTTTTTACTATACTTTCGAAAAGCTTTGGAATAGCTAAAAGTTTACTAATGCCTCTGTAGTTTTCAACTTTGTTTTTTGACCCAGCTTTTAATATTGGAACCAGAACCAGATTTTTTCCATTCAGTAAGAAAAATTCCTTCACGCAATGATATATTAAAAATAATAAGAAGAGCAAAACTTAGGTTTACAACAAAGTTTTTTAAAAAACAAGCAGGGATACCATCAGCTTCCGGAACTACGTTTGGTTTAAGCTGTTTAATTACAGATGTGATATCATTTATATCTAAAACCATCGAACCTAAGTCCATTGGTGTATTACAAATACTGACGCTCTATAAAATTTAATCGTTCAACTAAAAAAGTTTTTCATAAAACTGATAAGTTTTACGAAAATGGGTGAATGCCACGCCCCCTCAAACTTAACATATTAATTTTTTTTTCTTTATATGTACCTACCACTATATTTACCTAACACAGTGGGGAAAATTGAGATTTTCGCTTGCAAAAAAATTGATTATTTGTCTGCTTCACGTAAATTTTTAAGGCTATAAATTTTATGAATTTTAAGGAAAAATATTTACAGAATGTTTCTGAATGTTCTGCTGAAATACGATTTTTTTCCTATAGGATATAAAAATATTTTACCTCAAAAATTGTCAAAAGTAAATACCTAATTGAGGTAATAACAGGTCCTCTAAAAATCAAACAAAGTCACAGTGGTGCAAAAAAATAAATGAAAAATAAATTTTTAAATTTTCTTTTTATTTTGCTGCACATTAAATGGCAAATATATTATTTTAGTGGTATATTTTAAGCCAAGCTATGCGAAAGTATGTAAATTTTTTAATGATAAAAAACTGATAAAGTTTGAAAACTTTTTTTTAAGTGTTCCAGAAATTCATGTTAAAAAAAAAAAAACATTTGTATCCAAAGGGAAATAGTATTTTACTTTAAGAACATTTCAATCCTATTCACTCTATTTATATTTTATATCGCCAGTAAAATTGCTATATTCATTTTAACGGCAAATGAATTTTTATGTTGCAATTAAAAATCATTGAACCATAAACAAGTCACAGCCTTACCCTGCATAAACGATAGTATATAATATGATAATTGGCATAGATTTGTAAACCATTGACCCACATAACCTCCGTCAGGGAAATCCAACACCCACCCACAAAACAAACTAAAACGCACAAACAAAAAAAACTTGTCGCTCTAATTAGCCAAATGGTATACTCGTATACGATTTTTCAGAGCCATAGACAACAACGCAAATGAAAACCAACAAAACACACAAAAAAAAACACCATGACACCTCATTTTAAGTGTCAACAAACTAAACACTATAATTCAGTGCCATAACGTCAGTGTCGGCATTCTTTATAATTTTGCATTCTAGTACTCTTACAAACTGCCAACGCTACCCTCCCAACTCAACAATATTGTGTAACAAAATAATAAAATTCTTTTGCACTCACAAACATACATACGTGTAATTTATGCACTGTACATACGTGTTCGTGAAAAAGTGCGAAATGCAATACCCGTCACCTCGTCTTCATTTTACTGTCTTTCAAGCTTTCCAGACTTTACTCGTATAGTTACACTTGTATAACAATGCAATGCATATCTAATACAAGTCCACAATCTAAAATGTAGAAACCTCACGAATCTGCATTCTGCAACCAAGCGGCTATGCACATTGTGCGTCAGTCAGCATATGTAAGTCATATTGCAATTATGCATTTAAGACGAGCTCAGTGAATTTATATTATTCTTGATGGTCATCATTGCATGCATTAGTAGATACACATTGTGCAGGGCCGAACGACAACGACAAATGAAATATTTTATGTCAAGACTTAATTCAACCACTGGAATTACAAAAAATTTCTTGTCTTACTCTTAAAGCAGGGAAAATAATTGATAATAAGAAATATTTAGGTTATTTGATCTCGTATACAGAAAATTGATGTTAACATTTCTTTGTTAAAGAATACAAGAATACCTATAAACAATTTAAGATAAAAAGACAAAGCAAGTAAATTGGCGCGTTCAGAAAAATGAAATCTCAGAGATTTTTCTCACTCAAAAAGTGAGCAAGCGAATCAAAGATTTTCTTTCCTCAAAGTTTTGACAGCAAAACTGAGAAATTTTGATGAGGAATTCTGTTTATGTAACATGAGATCCCCGTACCTCATTTTTCTGAACACGCATAATAAAAATCATAAAAATTGACAAGTATGACAGGTATCAATTTGTTATAGACATTTCCAATAACTGTCAACTTTCTGTACTTAAAACTTAAGAGTTTTAAATAATAGGGGGCTTTCTGAAATATGAGATCTCAGAGATTTCACTCCGCAAAAAAGTGAGCAAGCGACACCAATTTTTTTTTTCAACATTTTGACGGCAATGTTGAGACATATTGCTGAGAAATCCTGTTCATGTAACTGAAAATGCTGAGATCTCTGATACCTCATTTTTCTGAACATGTCTAAAATACATCTCATCGGTTAGTTCCCGAAACTGCTAATTTCTACCAATTTTAGTCCAAATTTCTCTCAAAGTTCATAAAAAAAAATAAAATTTGACTAAAACAAAAAAAAAAACAAAAGTCGAATTAAAAATGAAATGAGCTGTCAAAATAAAATTAGCAAAATTGAGATGAAAATACTTTTCTGTAATTTGCAAAATAGTACCTCATTTCGACTCAAATGACAACCTGTGGAATAAATTAAATATAGCTTTTTAAATGTAGAAGCTTATAAAAGCTTATGTTTTAAAAAATTCGAACTAAACTCTATAAATTAACTCAGTGTTAATCCGCTAAGAACAGCAATTTTGTTTTTCACAAGAAGGAACTCTAAATGAATAACTGTTTTTTTTTTAATACAAATATTTATTTGGCTCATTTGATAAATAATTTAATTTTAAGAAGGTGTTTTACGGACATTCTAAAAACAAACTCATGAGCACGACTATTCAACTCAACCATGGAATTAATTTCCCATGCATATATATACATAAAGTCTGTTTCTGAATTAAATACTATGACCGAGATAATTATGTAAGTTGAATTTCACTTCAATTCCATAATGTATAGAATTTAATGGAGATGCAAAAGTATAAAAAGTTTTAACAATGAAGAAGTTATGTATATATAAAAGATTAAAAAATATGTCATTTTTTATGTTTTTGCTGATGTTTTCTATAGAGAACTGCATATAATGCATGACACGATTCTTCAATCAATAAAATTTCTATAAATAGAAAGAGGTTTTACAACGAATGGGGATTATCTGTGTTCAATGTTTTTGAGCAAATAAAAGAAAAATATAAAAGGTGTTGTCAGGCCAAGGGGCTTAAGGATGAGAGATCTCTCAACCGGAACATTGTTCACTAAGCTGAATTTAATAATCAATACATTTTTTTGTTATTTTTTTTTTTTGGTTTTTGCTTTTATACAACAAAATGATTAGAATATACTCGTACACTTTGTTGATTGAAAGTTGATGCTCAAAAAAAAATGGAACAGTGTTATGAAAGCATGCTCAAAATATGTAGAAGAAGTATGTGAGATAACAGCGAACTTTCTATAGGCGAAAAAAGATGAAGTAAAATAAATAATTTACTTATATAATATAGATAACACATAAAATGCGCGTAATGCCCGATGAGTTTAACGAATTGAACCATTTTTTTAAAATAAATTTGAACAGTTTGCTCCGTTGGGAGTCAAGATGAATTGCCAAACAAAACTTACTTCAAAAGTTCAAAACAACAAAGAACTGTCAAATCGACTGTCACAGAAAACAATGTTGCCAATTTAAAGTTCTCCGCCTCTAAAAAAAACACATAAATGTTCTTGTTTAGATAATTCAGAAATTATAGAAGTTATCGGTAAAACTTAGAATTAGTCAGCAACATTGGTATGTCCGAAATATTTTGTTTACAGAATTTACGAAGAAGGTTAAGCCAATTCTGGACTTTCTCCATTGAATTGGTTTTGTCTCAAAGTAAACATGTAAGTAATTTTTACATGACATCCCCAAAATTAAAAAAAAAATATATAATTTAAGCCTCCATTTCGGTTCTGACTTCTTGCATTTATATCTTTGTATACCTTACCAACGATTGTAAAAAAAGTGAAGTCATTCATGTTCCCCAAGGCACCAGAAAAGTCTTAAGTTTCAAGTCATGAAAAGATGTTTAACTTTAGTTTTATTGTTTGGAAAGCAGTCGTGTGTGGTCCATTTGAGAATTTCTGATTATCAAAGAGAAACAAATAACAAAAAGGATAAACAAAGATTTGCTAAGAAATATCTCAAAATCAAATATGGAATGCGCCTATTGCGGTTTTTAATTAGGTTCGTTTTTTTTTAAAGATTGTTGTTGTTGGAGGAATTAGGTAAAACAAAATCTTAAAAGGAAATCTAAGTTAGATACAAATATCTCGCTAAAAGCCCACATTAATTAAAATAAGGTATTATAGTCTGTAGGGTAAAGTTGTAATTTCGTTTTATATTTTATTTTCAAATATTTTGATTGAAACAACAACTTTTGCAGTACAAGTATAGAAACAATTGAACTACCGTGATACTAAAAGCATGAGTGTGGAAAAATTAATATTTTTGAATTTTCTACTATTTATAATGAATTAATATATGAATATCACACAAAAATTAAGTTCTTCTTTATAACGGGTGATTTTTTAGCTGGTTTGGTTTTGGCAACACTGGTTTTGACAGCTGACGTGTGTTTAGTACCTTGTGTCACTGTCAAACAGCTTCAGTTTGGTTTGCAATTTAACCATGGATCGTCTTACAAATGAACAACGCTTGCAAATTATTGAATTTTACTATCAAAATTCGTGCTCGGTTCGAAATGTTCATCGCGCGCTGCTTCCATTTTATGGTCGGCATTCTCGACCTTCTGAGCAGTCTATTCGGAAGATTGTGACCAAATTTCGCACCAAATTTACTTTGTTGGACATTAAACCACCAACACGTTTACGTACTGTGCGTAGTGAAGAAAATATTGCGGCCGTATCAGCTAGTGTGACAGAAGACCGCGAAATGTCGATTCGGCGCCGTTCCCAGCAGTTAGGCCTTTGTTACAGCACTACGTGGAAAATTTTGCGGAAGGATTTGGGCGTAAAGCCTTTTAAGATACAGCTGGTGCAAGAACTAAAGCCAGCCGACCTACCACAACGCCGAATTTTTGGTGAATGGGCTCTTGGAAAGCTGGCCGAGGATCCGCTTTTTTATCGAAAAATTGTGTTCAGCGATGAGGCTCATTTTTGGTTGAATGGGTACGTAAATAAGCAAAATTGCCGCATTTGGAGTGAAGATCAGCCAGAAGCATTGCAACAGCTACCAATGCATCCCGAAAAAGCCACTGTTTGGTGCGGTTTATGGGCCGGCGGCATTATTGGGCCATATTTCTTCAAAGATGATGCGAATCGCAGCGTTACTGTCAATGGTGAACGCTACCGAGCGATGATAACAAACTTTTTTTTGCCCGAAATGGAAGTTCTTGACTTGCATGATATGTGGTTTCAACAAGACGGTGCCACATGCCACACAGCACGCGAAACAATGGCGCAATTGCGAGGCGAGTTTGGTGAACAGTTAATTTCACGTTTCGGGCCGGTCAATTGGCCGCCTAGACCATTAGATTATTTTTTGTGGGGGTATGTCAAGGCTAATGTCTATAGGGACAAGCCCGCTTCGATTGACGCACTGGAAGCCAACATCCATGCATTCATTCGTGAGATACCGGCCGATATGTGTGAAAGAGTATGCCAAAATTGGACTCAGCGGATGGGCTACCTGAGACGCAGCCGCGGTCAACATTTGCATGAAATTATCTTTAAACATTAAATTGCAAGGTTCAAACTATCGATTCAAATAAATATTTTATTCATTTTTTCGAATTTTTTGTGTTTTTTTTTTTTTTTTAAGTTCTAAACCTCTTAAAAAATCACCCATTACAAACAATCTGTCTGTAACAAGTCAACTGTGAAAAATAATGAGATAAGAACGCCAAGTTCTAAGTTTACACCAATTTAAAATTGCAAGTTTTCATTTTTATCCCTGTATGCACTACAAGTCCTCCTGATCCACGAAAATTCGCCATTCTATAACAATCGAAAGTGTTCCATAAAGTAAGTGGACATGTAAAGTTTTAAATGTTTGCCTTTTTATAAACTAAATGTCCTCCGCTCAATCAAATTTCAGCATTCTTCAATAATCAGCGGAGCCCCATATATATTATAACAATTGTAAAAAGTGGGTGGATGCCCAGCTTTCTCAAATTTTAAAATCTTTACATTGTATGCACTTCAAATTCTGATTATCATTCTATAACAATCGGAAGTAGTGCATATTATATAATACAATTTTTTAGAAAGTGATTGGTTTCCAAAGCCAATGGAAAATGTCAACTTTTCAATTTTTACCTTAGTATGCACATAAGATTTACTGCTGTGCGAAATTAAATTACAAGATTGCCGGGAAGTGCTCCATAATTTTTATGATCTGTGAATTTTCCACCAAATATTGCAAATTTGAAGCTTCAGATTTTATTGATACTGAAGTTAGATGGGAGTCGAAAAGGGTTAGTTCCAAGAACTACGGTGCCTTTTGATTTTTATAATTGTATTTTTTTTTTCCGCAGAATAACAGTAGTGGGATGACATGGAATCCCGAAAGATTTATAATCAACTGATTGACTCAAGAAATTCATGCTTCTGTCATAAAGTGGACGTTGTAAATATGTTCGAATTTCGACTACTAGGTAAAACTAGTTTAACAAGTAAAAATATACAACTCCGTCGGTATACCTATATAGATTTTAAGTACTCCAAATTCGACTCTACTTTTCGAACTATTTAAAGTGATGGCCTTCCATTATCGGCAGCCGCGCCACCGCCTTCGTTACAACACTCCGCTTTGATTTACAACGATCGTGATAAGACTCTAAATTACTTATTTCTCTGTGACACTTATCCGTACATGGAGTGCTTGCATTGTGCCGCTGCGCTAATTTTATCATACATTTTTTTTTTTTTTTTTTTGTATTCCATTTGACTATAAGACTGCCATTTGACCGAGTAAGCAAACAACTTGCATAACAAAAAGGCAGTGGCGAAAAAACGAGGTGATATTTTGTGATAGAGGCGAAGTGCAGCAAACATATTGTAGAAACTTTACATGTGGGCCGTCATGCCCGTACGTGATTGTCACAATTGTTTATTATTATTTTTGTTTTTGTAATAAATGATGACATTACATGACGTGGAAAACTGTCAAACCTCGTTTAAATGCGTCTCAATTTATGTTAATTTAAAAATGTTTGTTTGATTTGTTGTTGCGTGCTCTTATGTATAAAGTATAGAGTGTGCGGATTGTGTTTGGATTTTTTTTTTTGTGCAGAGATTATACAGTGTTATAAAAAAAAAAATGATTTTAAAAAAAATCGAAAGCCAAAATTTTCTAATTTCCTCCTTTTAAGAAAGTAAACTAATAGAGTTTGAGTATAAAAAACTTCTAAGAGCTGCACCAATGCTGTTGTCAATCAATTCCAAAATACATCATTAGCTATAACTTTAAAGAGTAAAACACATCTCTTTCATTTCAATTTTTAATTGATTTCATTAATATCTTGAAAACACACATATGTATCTATGCTTCACCACACCCATATATAATTCGATTTGTCTCGCATTAAACATTAAAAAAAAAAAAACAATTACCTCACAATATCTTCAATAATAAACACTTGTCAATTATTATTATTATTGTTTTTTTGTGAAAGAGGGGAACATTTTGTATGTAACATTGTAATTCCATTTAACTTTCTTAACCCCTGATTTGAATTTCAAGCGGAAATAGAGAAATAACCTCGCGTCCGCCGTTACGCACATGTTGGTAAAGTCAAGATATTATTTGTCTTGTTCCTACTTTTCGGAACGATTTCAATCTGCAGTTCATCATCTTTTAATTAGATACTCTTCCCCTCTGAATTCGATGGAATGCAAAGATAAATGTAATTTTCAATTCGAATGAGGATAAATTAAATGCATTTTCTGTTGCACATCTTTCATGAAATCATTGAAAGCTTATTAAAGAAGCAAAACAAAATCACTATAAACAAACCGTACGTAGTGTGCACTGCACAATGCACATAGGCTTGATTTTTGATTGTTTCTCATTTGAAATCAAAACACACGAGTACAATGAATTCAAACAACAACAAGCATTTATATTCTTTGGAATGTTTATCTTTGCCAATTTGCAAAGAAATTCCCCGAACAGTTATCCTTGGGGTATGTTCAGAGATCAATGGCCCGGTCTTTAATCATAAAACGATTGAGAAACGAAATTTTGTTTGAGCTATTTTTGAGTGGGTTTATAGTTTTATAATTATAATTTAATCAGAAATAGGTAATAATATTGAAATTATTTTGTATTGTTTGAGAAAACGTTTGTTCCAAATAGTCTCATAGATGTTCATCTAGATACACTGGTCTGGAAAGCTTCCTTACTGCATCCGTAGTTTAATCCTTGAGATAAATAAGGGAATTATAAGTATACCTACAGCTTTTATTTTTTTTTTGTAAGTCTTATGTCTTGTCTTATCTTCTACAAAATAATGCCTGTTGAATAGGGCTTATGAAAAAGATTGATTGTTGCTATTATTTTATGTACTAATCAAATTTGTTTTTTTAAGAAACCATCAATACTTTCACTACAGAGCTATTGTCATGACTCATTTGTCACCAACTCATGGTTAATGGGTTCATTTTACATAATATATCGGACGTAAGAAGTTTCCCTGAAAATGTTTTTTTTTTTTATATTGTTGTATCAACAGCTCAAGACATGGAGATTGGTCAATGGTTATGTATGAAATTGGATATCAACATCGATGAATCACATGTATGTAGAATGTAGATAAGGGTTATTTTTTGCCGGCGCGAAAACCCCTCAGTTTTTATTTGTTTATTAAGCTATAAGAAGATATTCAATATTATTCATATCCACTTTGGCATTGGCTTGATTTTATATTATTTTCAACCATACTTAATGATAGTTCGACACATTTTGAGCATAGGGTATACCTTGAAATAATTGTGAATTTGGCGAGGGCTTAACTCTTTGTGAATAATAAATTAATTCAACATAGGATGATGACGTAATAATATAATGTTGAGCGAAAAAAGAAAAAAGCAATCAAGCGCATGAAAATAAATTAAAATTCACAAATGTATCGTACGAACTAGCTCTTGTCGTTCAAGGTATGAAGTCTAAGCACATGGAGATATTTATGAATTACAATGTTGATAAATACAGGGCCCTAATTCCGTAAATCTTTTTCTTTAGATGTGATAGAGATACCGTTCGATTCGGAATTAAGACACAGAAATATGTAAATATAAATACGTAAAAATAAATATAAATACGTTTTTAACCAAAAACCTTAAACGGAGTTTAATTTACACTTAAGAATCACTGTAGGTTCCATACAGGAAGTTGAAAAACATTATGAGGTTAACGTGAATAAGAGAAAATAAGACAATTTTTTTTTCGAAAAACGTCAAATTCCTATTTGCGTTATGTGAATTTTTTACCAAAGACATCAAAAACCTAGTTTCATTGAAATAGACCAATTATTCCACCAACCCATAAAGCACCCCAAACAGTCAGTTTTTGTGGACGTAACGGTGTCTCAACATACACTTGAGGATTATTATCACTCCAAATACGGCAGTTTTGTTTATTGACATATCCATTCAACCAAAAGTGAGCTTCATCGCTAAACAAAATTCGCTTATGAAAATTGGGATCAACGACAATCCCGTTTTGGGCCCATTCACCGAATCTACGCCTTGCTGTTCAGGCGTCAGTCTATTCATGTTGAACTTGAAATGCCAAACTAAACTAAAAATAAATCACTTGACAGCTGACAAAATGGTCGCCAGTTAAAATAGTGTTGCCAACTTAAAGTTCTATAACTCTAAAAAAAAACACCCGTTATAATAAGTTTAATCAAAATCTATACAGCCGTTATTCGAAAATATTAAATATGACTTTCAACTCTTTCTATCATATAAATATGCTCCGATCCACAATTGAAGCCTCTAGCTCAATTTACAGACGCACGGACTTATGGGATATGACGAAACCCACATTTTAGGCTTAATATTTGATCAAAACTCCTACATTTTTTTTTTTTTCACGAAACCAATAATTGCCCTATGGAGTAATTAAAAATAATGATTGGCTGAATTTTTGTATAACTATAAAAATTCTTAGGGTGGTGTTTGCAATTCCAACTTTAAATAAATTTTCTACCAAATGTAAATTGAAAGTTTTGTATGGCTCTTTGACTGTTTTTAAATTTAATTATGAAAAATAATCACAGTTCACACAGGAACCCATGGCAGTCTATAACTCCAAGCACTTTAGCAAACAAAAAAAAAAACTGAAACATGAAAACTTTTTTCTCGAAACGAGTATGCTTTAAAAATGTTGATCGCTATACCATGCATTAAGAGCGGTACTTTACAAGCCCATGGTGTGAACACTGCGTAAACGCTTGGCTAAGCGCATTTAACATGAAAATTGTTTGAAAGAAAGTAAAGAAATGCCGCAATGGTGACCATATTCGCGAACCCAGACTTTTTGTCTACTTTTATACTTTTAATGGCCATAAACTGTTATAACTGTTATAAATTGTCATTTCTATAGCCTCCTTCAAATTGTTTAGCACTTAACAAATTTATTGGTCTAATACGAACTCTAATGAATTCAAGCTCTGTTGACGAGTGTACAAATAATTCGTCGATTAAAAACGATTTTCTGATATGTATTTTTTTAAGAGATGTGTGACATTCAAACAAATTACTGAAACAATAAATCCATAGTCCCCATCTTCAGTTAGAATTATCGCCGGAAATCATTGGTAATATCTAAAAATTCGTAAACAATCGAAATCGTGGTAAGGTAAGGTGGGGTAAGTGCGGCCTATAAAATCAAAAGTTCAGCTTTTTAAACCCATGTCAAAAACTCAGTTCTTAAAATTGATACTAACCAATGGTGTTGCCCTGAAACTTTGTTTATTACGGTTAGTTTAAAAGCTAATTTGTTGTTTTTTTAAAACCGTATAAATTTTTTATAAATAAAAAACAAAAACAAGACCCATGGTATGAACTTCCCCCTTATTTGGGGTAAGTGCATACCACCATTGAGGAAAACTTTTTTGTTTGTTGCATGAATTATTTGTTCTAAAGGATAATAAATAAGGAGTATTTTGTCTATTTAAAAGAGTTTTTAGTTTAAAGATATCTTTATTTATTCAAAAATTACAAACTTTTTCACACTGCTCCAAGCCCTTAAAAATAAAATTAGTAAAAAAAAAATTCGATTAAATAATACATTAAATCAAAGCTACTCTGATATAATAATACTGGGGTAAGTGCATATTCAAAAAATTCAAGGGGGAAGTGCATAACTGAAGCCCGGGGTTAGTGCATTTTTTGAATATGCACTTACCCCGGGCTTCAGTTATGCACTTCCCCTTTCATAGTAATTTGAAGGGGCAAGTGCATACCATGGCCAAAAACGTATCTATATCGGTAAATCACCAAAACTGAAAACATACTTATTATAAACAACATTTAAACAATACACTTACCACTTTTTTTTGTATTTCCTTAAAATATAAAAACTAGCGGAGTTAACTTCCCCCATACCCGACTTTGCCGGCAACCAAAAACAAACTGATTTCAAAATGTCAAAAATATGTAAACAATGTCAGTGCTGCAAACTTTCTTGTTTTATAAAGAAAATATATTTAAACATTAAACATTAAATTAAACATTTTTTTCCAATTAAACTGTAGCTTTGTTGGGCAGGGTATGCACTTACCCCACCTTACCTTACTTAAGAAAATAGAAACGAGTCACTTTGTATTTAATATATGTAGGTACCTACCTGAAAATCAATGACGAATATTCATTGTTGGCCTTAGTGGTCTTCGTGCATAACTTTCCCTTCAAAGAATATTTAGTGTGAGTCATATACAATTTTACAGGCTCATTAAAACTGCACATTTTATTGGCAAAGTTTACACGCAAATTTTTCACAGACAATACCATATATGGAATTCGAATTCTGATTCGATTTTTGTTTTCAATCAATATTGTCTACCTACGTATGTATAACAATTGAAATTTAACTGGACAAAACAAATAAAGCTTTGTTTGTTAAAATTTAAGTAAAAATAAATATTATTGAGAACCCGACTTCAAAAATTAAAATTGACTCAGCAATAGCAATGATGTGTATTATATGTATTATAGCAAGTCAACATTTGCTTAACAAAAGATCTATTTAAAGCGCCAAGTTCCGAGGTTTCCAATGTGGAAGATTTTTATTTTAAGATTTAAAACAAATCAATTCACAACAAAATAATTATCTAAGTACGTAACTGTATGCATGTTTTTGTATTGCATAAGCTTAAACTACATTTACATAAATCGACTTAAATGGCTGCAAAGTGATTTGTATTCTGCCCTCAAAAAGTTGAATACATGTTTCTATTTCACTTTCACATCTTTAACTACTCAATAAGCAAAACTTGTCTGCAGTTCTTGAATTGAATTGAAGTTTATAGGGAAAGTATTATGCAATGGGTGTGCCATGATGGAGAATCAATCAAAAATACCATTTGATAGACAACGACCATGACGATCACGTTCTTATCTTTGCGTCGTCGTATTAGTTGTCGATGTCGCTGTCGCATCGCACACACATGATACACTAGAAGACTCAAGGTTTTGTCAAAAAAAAAAATAACAATAATACAAAAAGTGTGATCGTTTTATATTGGTTTGCGGTCTATACGATATAATAAAAGCAGTAGTGTCGACTGTCGACATGTGAAGTAGTCAACTGGCGTCACCGGGGATTTTAGGCAAGATAACAATGCATTAATGTGCTGCCTGCTTTATAGAGAGTAGCGAACATAAAAATGAGGACGCGCAGAAATATTATTATCAGTATACTACTCAACAAGAAGTGGTTCTTTATATAGGAAGGGAGCACTTAAAGACACACTCGAATGCATGACTCAGGAACTCACTATGCCTTCGAGTACATAAATAAAAACGCCTCCAATATTTTTATTCGATTTATGAATTAGTTTGAAAAAAACATGGTTTCAAGAGGTTTTAGGTTAAAAAAAAAACAATAATGTGAAAATGTTGTTTTAATATATTACAGTCGGTACCTACAAGTGGATTAGTTAATAAGATACTGAGTGAAGCGTTGTAATTAAAATTGAACCATCTCTTGCCCTGTTCAAGTAGTTCTTCTATTCCAACTATTACAACAACTCATGATAACATAGGTATGCCTACAATTATCGTTAAAGAAATAACACAGATTTTGTAACTATTGTAAAGATCTTTGTTTTATGCAAAGGTACCAATAGCAGTTTATTCTCTGCGTGAACATTTTATAACTCACTTTGGCTGTGATGATCAACTTTTGATCATGCTTTAACAATTTTCAACCTCTTAGACAACATTAAAATTAAACATTTCACTTGAATTCTTGGAATTTTCATAAGTGTACTGATTTAATGACACACTACTCCCTGCGTGGTTAACTTATAACTCCCTCAAAGTTCATAAGTCCATCACGACCTTACATAAATAATTTTAATTTAATGCCATTCCCAAGACCTCCTTCATTAAATAAGTACAATGAGTTGTAAGATGATAATGAAGACGACCTGCATTCAATTAAATGCCTTTCATTCTAAAAGAAACACTTTTTTTATCATGAAAAACATCTGTACACAAATAAATAAAAAAAAAAGGCAATAGATATACAGCTGGATATACATAATTGTAGTTAGTCTCAATTGTTTACAGATTTACTAAAGAATTCTAAACTCATGACTAACCAAGTTATATACATACATACATGTATATTCCATAACTTTTTAACTTTAGCTACATATGTGTGGGTAAATTCATCCTATAAAAATAATTTATATTCATATTCAAAGCAAAAAAAAGAGGGTTAACAAGTCATTAAAAAAAAGCAAAAATACACAAATAATATGATATCAATTACACTTGCTTCAGAGATCTGATAATAAAAAAATGCTTCCACTTCATTAGCAACCGATCCAATTAGGTATGTTTATTATATATTCTCTCCACACCCAATTGCATGTGCCTCCACCCAACTCAATTCCTCCCATTGTAGAGCCAGCGTTGGGTTTTTTATTTTCAAGTGCCTCAAAAAAATATTAACATTTTCCAGCGGAAGAGTTATTTTATTTTATATTAATTCAGCAAAATTAATTGCTAAAGCAAGCAGTCAGTAAGTCAGCCAGTTTTGAAAACAAATGCGCTTCTCTTCGAAATGCGAAATAAATCCAAGTTTGTCGTTTTCGTTGTCGTCGTATTCGTCGTTGTTGTGGTTGTTGAATTATATTGGACAACCGGTTTTTGTTCTGGCCTCGTCGTCGTTGCTTTTGCTCGTAAAATCAATAAAATGTAGACGAGTTACTTTCCAAAGACCGGTATTTAAAAAAGAATTAGAAACAACCCTCGAGTCAAGTCAAGAGTAACCAGACTATAGACCAAATCTACGGGGCTTTTGAGTCCAATTAGAACTACGACCCAAAAAGTCCAAGAAATTGAACCTTTCTTGTGTTTTTTAAACTTTTTTTTTTTCGAAACGCTCATGCTTAAGGAAGTGCAGACAAAATTAGATGCGCCACGCAGCGGCAGCAGCAGCACCCTTTAATAATCCAATAAAATTTGGGGGATGAATTTTTTATTACGCTTCTGACAACACCCAAAATTGTGAGTGTGAGTTTACCGGTTCGTTGGGGTTCCGTCCGGTGTCATGTGGAATTCGAATTATGTGTAGTTTTTTTTTTGTTGAGTTTTTATTTTTCATTCAAAGCCGCTCCTCGTGTTATTTACGCGTACAATATCAACGAGAGGGTCGATGCCGAGTGGCGATAAATAAGAAACATTGAATCGACTTGTTTTTTTTTTTCTTTTTATAAACCTGTTCAGAACTTTTCTTCGAGAGTTAAAAATTTTTCTCGTGTGTTTGTTGTCTCTTGGTTATTTGCTCCATGTCTGTTTTGGATGAAAGAATTTGTTAGCAGTGTTGCCAGTTAAATTGTTCTTTTCTTTCTGTCAAAAGATTAATGGTAATAATTAAAAGTAGATACCTATGTAATGTAACGGGTGATTTTTTAAGAGGTTTAGAACTTTAAAAAAAAAAAAAACACAAAAAATTCGAAAAAATGAATGAAATATTTATTTGAATCGATAGTTTGAACCTTGCAATTTAATGTTTAAAGATAATTTCATGCAAATGTTGACCGCGGCTGCGTCTCAGATAGCCCATCCGCTGAGTCCAATTTTGGCATACTCTTTCACACATATCGGCCGGTATCTCACGAATGAATGCATGGATGTTGGCTTCCAGTGCGTCAATCGAAGCGGGCTTGTCCCTATAGACATTAGCCTTGACATACCCCCACAAAAAATAATCTAATGGTGTCAAATCGCACGATCTAGGCGGCCAATTGACCGGCCCGAAACGTGAAATTAACTGTTCACCAAACTCGCCTCGCAATTGCGCCATTGTTTCGCGTGCTGTGTGGCATGTGGCACCGTCTTGTTGAAACCACATATCATGCAAGTCAAGAACTTCCATTTCGGGCAAAAAAAAGTTTGTTATCATCGCTCGGTAGCGTTCACCATTGACAGTAACGCTGCGATTCGCATCATCTTTGAAGAAATATGGCCCAATAATGCCGCCGGCCCATAAACCGCACCAAACAGTGGCTTTTTCGGGATGCATTGGTAGCTGTTGCAATGCTTCTGGCTGATCTTTACTCCAAATGCGGCAATTTTGCTTATTTACGTACCCATTCAACCAAAAATGAGCCTCATCGCTGAACACAATTTTTCGATAAACAACATTTCGAACCGAGCACGAATTTTGATAGTAAAATTCAATAATTTGCAAGCGTTGTTCATTTGTAAGACGATCCATGGTTAAATTGCAAACCAAACTGAAGCTGTTTGACAGTGACACAAGGTACTAAACACACGTCAGCTGTCAAAACCAGTGTTGCCAAAACCAAACCAGCTTAAAAATCACCCGTTAGTTTATTTTTAGTCTCGCTATTAGCAGTTTTTAAAGAGGTACCTACATACTTTGAACGAGATATCGGTTATTTAAAGTTATCCGCTACCGATGATGTTAGCGACTTGATCAAATGTCTCAGTTCTTGGGATAACATCCAAGAGTACAAAAATAATTGCACACTGGTTTCAACACAAAAAACCAGATCATTCTATGAAACTGATAGTTTATTGTTACAAGTCCAGATGAAGCTGATAGTGCAAGCGTTCGACACTGCCAGTACGTAGAATCAGTGTTACAGAAAAAAGTGCATCAAAACTACACTCTTTCTGAAAACAAAATTAGTGGACCATATAATTGTTTTATACCTATAGAGATAATGCCTCTTGTAACGATATTCTTTTAAGATCTTAAGATGTCTGTAAATCAAGAAAGAAAATGTTAAGTCAAAATGTAAATAATAGTAGTCGTGTTTTCTTGGAAAAGCTATTCACAGTACAGTAGGATTTTACACGAGTTACAAATACAACATCCACAGTAGAATTACTGCCAATAAAAGCAGAAGTAGAATCCTACTGCGGATAGGTTTGTGACGTTTATTCGAGTATCGAATGGAATTTTGGTGGTTTTGTTTTCAGATGTTGGTGCGATTGACTATCATTTGCATCCCGATGGCTGTGTTTATAAAGTAGTTGTGTGTTTTTCATGGCTGTTTTTCCATTGACCAAAAAAATCAATCCATCATTTTCGATTCAACCAAAAAAATCAATTGATTTTATTCGTTATCGGTTTTTTTAAAACTTGATTTAAAGAAAAATGCATTTAAATGCACTTCTGATTGAAGAACTACATAGAATTCAGTTAAAAAATCATTATATGATCTAACAAAAATGATCGCCGATGTCGTCATCTACTACATGATACATAAACGACAACTTACTTCGACCATAATCTACGAACAAACCCCTTTCATGAAACATATGTTTATCGCTGCCTTTTCCTGAAGAATTTATTTTTATTGCTGAACTGAAACCGAAATGTCTGACAAAGGAAAAAGGTAAAAAGAAAATTAATATAAATTATATGATTAAACAATTCTTATCAGTAGGTAGGAAGGTTAGAACGAACTGGACAAAAGAAAGAACTGAAGCGTTATTGGATTTGTATGCGGCGAGGACTGAAGAGTTTCAGCTTCGTTTCCACTTTCACTGGACTCTAACAGTTCACGCAAAATCTACAATTATTTCATGAATTATTTAAGAAAGAATATCTTTTTCTATGTTTTCTTACCATATCTTTTGAAAAATTGTCTTTTGGCTCAAGTTATTTTTTGTTTTCCTTTTCATTTGTAGCAAACTTGCTTTTATTTATATTTTTTTTAATTATTCTGACAGCTGTTATTCGGTAGTGCCAAAAGTGAAATATAAAAACCAGGCTACTGCCGATGCGTTTTTTTGGGAATTTCTTACTGTACTATGTATAGATTCCCAAAAAAACACGGCTAGTTACATTCTCCGAATTGATTGTAAGAGCTTTTTAGGTTTTCAGAAAAAAAAAATTGCCTTAGTTCTGACGTTTTTTTTTTTTTTTTAATGCTTTATTTTTGAGTTATTCACGTAGATACATAGGTATATACGTACATCTTTTTCATACATATTTATACTCAATATAAATTAATGTGAAGCAAAGTAGGTACCTACCTACCTAGTTTTATATATAAAATAAATGTAAATTCCAAAAGGTTGAACTTTCCCACCCATCTATTTCACTTTGTAATAAAATACCTACCTACCTATCCTAAAAAGTTCTCTAACGGGAATTACCTACATAACTTTCAGCATTTAAATGTACATACCTTAAGTAAAAAGCAAATTCTCGTATTTTTTTATGTTGTATATACAAGTAGAAGTAAATGACTCATTTGTGTCCTCGTCAAGATAAATAATATGAAGGTAAGTAAAAATATTTGGACCAATTCCAAATTTGTCCTCGATTCCAAACAATTAGGATTTTTCAAGGTTGAAGGAAAAACAATTTGAGAGTGCTGTCACCAGGTTTATACCTAGGCCGGAGTTACAACTATTTCAAGACACCACTCCGGAGACTGCTATAATGATGCTTAAATCATATGATTCCAATTTATTAAAAAAAAAACTATTCTTCACTGGCATTCTATCAAAAAAAAAAAACGATTCAGACGCTAATGGACTATGCACAATCCACCATGTTCAGGTCCATTCTGCTTTCCAAAAGTATGTTTAATCTTTTATCAATTGCATTGATGCAAAAATAAATGTTCGTTTACTTTTCAAAACTGGCAGTTCCTATGAGTTTCTTGAGTAGGCGAACAACTTTGGAGTCTCGACTCTCGAGTAGACATTACGACGTCATATTTAGGTACACGAGTCAATTTCATTTCTCATTATTTATACATTCACAAAACTTCTTTAAAAAAAAAAAAAAACCTGTGGATGCTGGCAACGCTTGTTAGCACCCCCGCAAAGATGAAGTTCAATAAAACTGGAGTATAGGAGTGGAATCTCAGTTGGGGAGTTGTTTCTCCTAAATGGTAAGCAGCAAGGCGGGTAAAGAGGAAGATAAAGATTAAAAGATGACAAAAGACACGACACTGAATCTGAAACACAAGTTGTTTTCCATGCGAGCTGCGTTTTGCGTAGGAAGCGTCTGCATGTGGAGATTTCAAATTTTGGGCGTGAATTCTTCCTAACAGCCAAACAATTCGGAATCCACCTGAAATCAAGGTTTAGAGGACCAGGCAGGATGTGAATCTACTTGCATTGAATTCGCGAATTGGAAGACGACCGACCATTTAAGTTAAAAAAAAAAAGAATATTGTTTGTGTAGGTACTTACGTCTATGAACTTTTCCTGTATTTCAGCTTTTTCTTCAACCGAAAGGGTTTTGAATTTGTTGCTCAGCGCCGACATCTTTGCTTTCAATTTTTCTTATTTTTTTATTTTTTTTGTTTCTCACACAATAATTTTATAAAAAATTCTATTTACTTTTCTTAATTCACTTTATTATTCTTTCTCAAGGCAGAAAACCGCGCCGAGACACAATCGATATGAATGAGGTGGAGTTTAGTGTTGCTGTTGGTTTGGTTTTCGTTGGAGCTTGTTGGGGAAAAGATGATGACGATGAGGTTGTTGAGGTGTTATTTTTGAAGCAAGAATAAATTCGGTGTGTTGCTTCTACTTCAACAGAAAGATTCCAAGAGGATAATCGTTTCTACTAAAATCAAGAACCACACACAGTGCACTTTTGGAGATTGAAGATGTAAAAAAAAAAAGAATAAAAAATATAAATCTATTGGTTAAATGAATTTGTACGAATAATAAACAGCTATATTTTCATACGAGTCATTTATGTTGTTCACACTAAAAGTTTATTAAGAATTTAACTAAATTTATTTAAAATATATTCTTTTGTTTGCCGTGTTTTAAAATAAAACAAAGATAGAGAGAGAAGGAGACCACCGAATGAAACGAACCCGACGAAACGGTTTGTTATTCGAAAATGAATTTGACGGCAAACGACGACGAAGACGACAGCGCCAGCGAACCTTTGCCGCTGTGGAGAGTTTATTTTTTTTTTCTTTTGAGGTTTGCTGGGTGAATTTGTTTTTGATGAACAATTTTGGATGTAGCCAGATAATCCCCCGGTGAATCAGTGAATTAAAAAGTCGTTTAAAGGTGAATTTATGTAGTGTTGTGTAATATACGTGGTGAAATTGTATTTTTGAAAAAAAGTGTCGACTGCATTACGAAGTGTTTTACAATCTTTGTTTCTTGCGACTGCTTTTAAATAATTTTTAAGCACGTTAGTGAGAAACGTATGTGCTGGCGGAAGTAGGCAAAGTTAGTGAAGTTGATGAAATTGCAAAATTTGTGAGCACATTTGCCTTCCAAGCCATCAGCGTGTACACCCTATCAGTCGTCTGTCATAACTGTCAGTCAAGATCGATAGTAGGTGTTTTCCTTTGAGCCTTGAAAAGTACTTTTTAGTACTTCCCCAATAGATGTTGAATGGAACATATACCTCATATGATAAATGTTTGACAGAAGTTTTAATGTTAAAGCCTCTTCGAAACCAACGCAACGCGAAACATTAGCCTGTCAATATATTATTTTACACGAAATTCGTTTAATCGCATCGATGCCTTGATGGGGCGGTAGTCTCATTCATCGCCCTGTAAATTTGTTTTGACAAGCAAAAGTTTGGTCGTCGTTCCGAATATTTCGCGATGGTTTAGGGGAAGATTAGGCCAGGCGCCCAATTGCAACTTTTAGTTTGGCAACAGTTTGGTTTTCCAAAATAAGAACCATAGGCTCTCATTTAAGCATGGCCTTAAAGGCTGATGTATTTGGAGAGAAAAGGCAGACCTACAGTCGTATTTATAAACCCATGGTCTTATTTATAAACGTTGTCTAACTTTAGACAACTGTCCAACTTTGGAAAATGTGTTCAAAAATCTTGTTTATTCTTGTCTTATAGCTGCCTAACTTAGACACAAGAGTAGATTGTCTTAACCGTGAATAACGTGATATTTATTTTTATAAAATAAAGCATATTTCCACCAATTTGAAAATAGTTAGACAGTGTCTAAGTAGGCAAAAATCTAATAAATACGACTGCCATATTCCAAAGTATGTCTAACTTTGGACAGCTGCCCAAGTCCAAAACCTTATTTATAATCATATTCCATCAAGTGTCTAACTTAGACACTGAAATTGGTTGTCCAAACCTATTCTAAAGTGGGAACGTTCAATGAAAAAAAAATTGAAAAATAATCTTCAAATGAACGAAATGTTCATTGAACGTATCCAAATGCTCACAATATTGACATATTACAGGGATGTGAGTGAGTGTACGAGAAAATTTGTAGGCCACTATTGGAATGCGTTTATAAATAAGGAGATGTCCAACTTTTTAGACAATGGCTAGCTGGACAACTGTCCAAGTGTGTTCTAAGGAAATCTAATAAATACGACTGTGAAATTGTTTGTCCGTACCCCAAACCTTTTCTAAAGTGGGTACGTATACAATAAATTGAAAAATAATCTTCAAATGAACGAAGTGTTCATTGAACGTATCCAAATGCTCATGAAATTGACAGATTACAGGGATGTGAGTGAGTGTATGAGAACATATTTGTAGGCCACTGTTGGAATGCGTTTATAAATAAGGAGATGTCCAACTATTTAGACAATGGCTAGCTGGACAACTGTCCAAGATTTTTAAGGAAATCTAATAAATACGACTGCTAAATTTTAGCTTAAAGCCTTAACTACATTGACCACTTTTGGCCTTTTGGCAAAATTGCAAAAGTTAAAATATTTTTTTCCTACTATAGCAGTTATTTTGTGAAAAAGAATATACAGATTTTTTTTAAACCGAAATTTAAACTTTCTGTATCATTTTTATAAGTTTTCCAGTCCGAAACACTATCCCAAAATGAGTTTGAAAATGTTTGCTTTTTCACTTTTTTGGCCAATGTATACAGAGTTCCTCCTTGAAAAAAAAATTTATGTACTTCTTATGGGAGAGGAGCAAAAAAAATGTTTTGACGTTTAAAATTTTATTATCGAACTGTGACCCAAACCAGTTGAAAACAATTTATATTTACCACGGATACTTTTTATCGCAAAATGTTAGTGACATTGTTTTCGGAAAAATAGAACACATTTTACCGTTTTTGAATTGGAATTGAATTTGAGTTTTGATTGTTCGGCTTGTCGGTAGTGTTGTTTTTTTAATAATTGTTTTGATATTCGCCTGGTTTTTTTTCGAATTTATTGTTTCACCACACACAGAAAAAAAAATTTTTCACCATTTTTTTTTTCGTTGAAAAGAACTGTATACTAGGCTTTATAATTCATAAACATAAAGCATGGAATTCTTTAAAAGTTGAGGCATTTGGAATAGATGAATTTACTGCAGAAAAATTTCACTCAACATCAACTGCGTACTAGGTTTAAAGTATTAAAATGGCATCACTGCTATAAAATACCATCTCACCAATAACAACCCCACAAATGCGATGAACGAACAAATAAATAAATTCATCAACACCCAATAAACTGAAGTAGTATTTGTGAATAAACTTCTGCTGCGCTACCGATGATGGATGAATTTTAGAATTGCCCCTCGACACCCTTCATCATTTCAAATATTCATTTTCATGACCAAAAAAAATATTCAAGCGAAAGTTATGTTTGGTGTTTTGCTGTCATTTTCATCGTCAAATATCTCGACTTCCATAATCGTCAGCTTGTTCTTGTTCCTCAGACCTCAGTTGTTACGCCGACTTAAATTGCAATTCTTTAAAAATTCCTAATAAACCGATTTAAATTAAATCAAATTACACAAACCAAGTGCAGTATTTTAGAGAATTGATATCCCGGGCCGCTACGCTATATTGTGTCATAAGTTTTACGAATAAAATTCTCGGTTCTCGAGACACGAAGCTGAAACAAAAAAAAAAAATATATCGGCTGTCCAAAGCTCAACCTGCACAGTGATATTCCTGGCAAGGAAGAATTTCCAAGCACAATTTAATTCAAGAAAACGGATCCTAAGCAGAAACGAGAACTGTGTCGTCATGAACAACGGCTTCAGTACGGGCGAAGAGGATTCGCGTGGTCATACCGACCAGATATGTTGTCTCATCGATGACAATGATCGGTGCCATCGAGCAGCTGGTTACGCTTCATATAGCAAACGTATACAAAAGACTGTTGCCCAAAAAAGACTCAAGCTCAGCAGTGATCCAACAGTTAGTTATCTTCGTTTGATGGTTGTCCTTGGAAAATAATATATTGAATTTTTTTTTTCTTGTTCCCTCCCTCCTCCATTTTCTCAGGCTCAACACATATACATTTGTGACTACCACAAAGGACGCATCCAGAGTGCAAGAACAAAACGCCGACGAAAGGATTCTGAAGATGATAGCAATGAGACCGACACAGATCTGCCCGAAGTCGACCTCTACCAGCTGCAAGTAAATACTCTGCGACGATACAAACGCCATTACAAAGTATCCACAAGGCCCGGAATGAAAAGAGCCCAACTGGCTGACGTGAGTATATTTTTGCTTTCTTCGTAGAAAACTTTGTGCCTCAATGGAGCTCGTTAATTGTTCTTTAATTTAAAACCAAAATTAATTCAACCAAAAGTGCATACGAGACTTTAATCACAATTATGACGGTTTGTAGAATTAAAAAAAAACCGGAATATCGAGATTTATTTAGAAAGCCAAGCGCCTGCGGTGGGCGTTTTTCTTGATGTTGTGCTTTTGTCAGAGCATATGTGTGCCCTTTTGACTTTTTGGATTTACTTTCGGGCACTGAAATTATTACGTGTGATAGTAATTGCTTTGTGAAGATTTATTGTTCGCTTTCCTTACTCGCCCCTTATAGGTCAACCTACTGATAAGAAAACTTTTTTTGTTTTTGGTCACAGAACGCCGCTTATCAAAATCATAGGCTCTACAATTGTTACGACAGTTATGTGCCAGTTTAAAGCGGTTGAATTGAAATTTACCACACTGACACAGATTTCAGGCTAGGTAGGTTTCATATACCTACGAGATTACCAAAAAATCCTATAATTGCGGTTGCGGTGTTTGTTTTTTTTTTCAAAATTCTCTTACTCTCTTATTGTTTATAAAGATTAAGAATTTCATATCGGATTTTTATTTGCTTGTTAAGATCAAAAGATCATGTTTAGTGATAATGCAATGCCGTCAACCTGCAAATGTTGTCAGAAATAGGGACTGCTTCGATTAATAGTTACATTTTGGGAATTCTAAAATATCTATAGAATACTGTTCTGTAACTCTCGCATCGATAAAATTAGTTGAAAAATTATGAAAATTGAAACAAATCATTTGAGTTTTATATTTAAACGTTTATCGAGGTTCCATGGCATATTTCATGCAAAATTTCAATTTTTGGCGAGAAAAAGAAGAGCACGATCGATCGCAAAGCAATATCCTTAATAATTTGTTAAATAAATTCATTCCGCAAATCGCAATTTAAAAATCTTGCATTTGGATTTAAATCTTACAAAAGAAATGATTATTATTATTTTCGACGGGCTATATTTATAGTTATCCAATAAAGTTGGATGTCTTTGACTTTTGTTGATAAATATTTCAACATTATCTACTTTTCTATATCATAAAGCATGTATTTGATTTAATTTAATTTAATTTTTAATAAAAAAAAAAAAATTATTAAAAAATCAATTTAATTTTCTTTCTCAAACAGACAATTATGAAACATTTCAAAACGATACCGATTAAAGAAAAAGAAATCATCACGTTTTTCATTTACATGGTCAAATCGAACTCGAATAAACTAGATCAGAAAAACGGTATAGGAAATGACACTACTTGAGTAGCACTTCAGCCGCCACCGCCGCCCAAACGCAATGCAGAGAGCAATCCTAAACATTAAGTTCTACAATACACTTACAAAAAAATTAAAAATTAAAATAAACTTATTTTTTTAGCATTGTAACATACTAAAAATTTTTTTTTTTGCGAAATATTTGTATTTAATATTTAATTTTTTTTTTTAATTTTATTTTTTTTTTTAATTTGTAAAGTTAGAGTTTAAATATAAAATAAAATTGAAAAAATAAACATAAATACAACAATTAAGTCCGTAAGAGAGAAAGAGAGAAAGTTTAAAAAAAAAAAAAAGATGGAATAAAAATAGAAAACTATAAAAAACCCACAAAAAGTAAACATCGATGTTTAGTTTTTAAGCAAAAAAATAAAAATAAATACATATATATATATATTAGTATAAATAATTTAAGTATTTGTCGTGTAATGAGAGAGACTCTTTTGTTGTCTTTAAAGCAAAAAAATCATAAAAAAGAAGAGCTTATTATTCAAAAGCAAGAAAATTATGTGTTTTTTTCTTAAATTTGTTCGTTCTAGCGAATCAAATCGAATGAACTAGAAAGATAAATGTAAAAAAAAGATTGTATCGAAGCGTTTCAATGTTGCTTTACATTTTATTTTATTCCGGTAGTAGATGGCGCTGCTTATTCAATAAGGTGGTGGATATTTGAATTTAAGCATCATCGTTATGCTTTGTTTGAGTTAAATCTTGCATTCATGCGACTTTTTTCTTAAGTAATATCAGACAACGGGCCGAGTATTGAATAAGGTGACGTTCTCAGCCGTGCGTTGGTATTGAGTGTCTTTTCTTGATAAAAGCTTATTCTTTGTTAAAGGTTTGAATGAAACAACAACAATTGGGTGAGCTACCACCAAGATTTTATAGGCTGGAGTTATAGCTATTTCACGACTGCCAGGCCGATCATCAGACTCCTTTAGTGGTGCTTGGTCATTGTTCAATTTTATTTGAAAAACTTTTTTGCCCCAGCTGGGGTTACCCATCATCCGTTTCAACAGAAGTGCCACTGATGGGGGAGCGTACATTCCTAATTGTTTTCCTGCATAAACGAAAAAAGGCAAAAAAAATCACCCTTCAAGTGTTTATAATACGGCAGATCTTGGAACTTCAAATCGATAGCTACCACTTCTTTATCGATTGGTGGAAATTATAGATTTAAGCTATTTGAGGTTCCAAGATGTGCCGTAGTTTAAACATTTTGTTGTAACACTTTGTTTAAACTGCCAATATGCGAATATTAAGTGCAATTTATTTTGGTAAGTTTGCACTTTGAAACTGGTCCTGAGCTGTCATTAATTTTCCTGCGCAAAACTCGGCATCTCCTTCCCCGTTAATTATTTCAATATTTCGCAGGAAGTTGAAATTTATGAGTTTTACATGATAACTAGGTTCCCACTTGCCTTTCACAACCATAACTTACGCCCCACAAGGGTACCAGTAAGTACAGAAACCTAGCATACTGTTTTTTCAAAATCAAAATAGGACTGCATTGCATTGATTGAAAATTAAATGATAGAAGATAACTTCTTAAAGTGTAGTTATATTGGGGATATTACCAGATGAATTTTCTCAATTACTAATTTCAACTAAACGAACCACTCTTGTCAGCGATCAGAGAAGACATATATTAAAAAAAAAAACTCCTACTATTAACATTCATTTTAACACAAATATTTATTAATATTTCACTACAAAACTATAGTTTCTTCTTCCTCACTCTCACTTCCATCAGATGCTTCTAAAATTATAAAATAAATTAAATTAAATTTTTGAAATTTAACAAAACCACTTACGTTGCCAATTCTTTTGACTCAACAAAGGAATATTCTTTTTCTTACTGATCGGCTGATTGCTTCTTTGATTTACATTATGCAGAGCATTCTCAACTTGATGTTCTAGATTAACATTATCCATTTCTTCATCTTCATCTTCTGTGTCGAATTCATTGTTGGAATCATCATCATCGTTGGCACCTTCAGGTACCCAATTAATGGATTCCTGATTAGAGTTAAGGATTCCAGTATTTTCACCCATGGAAATCACTAATTAGAAAAAGAGATTTAGTTGCTTCGCAAAGAATTGGTGGACAAAAAGTTGGTACAAACCCTTCTTGTTGTCTTCTTCCTCATCGCTCATATTCTCGTCTTTCTTCAAATTATCATCCTGAATGTTTTGGAAACTAAAATGACGAAGTTTTAAAGCCAGCCGATCTTCGGCCAAGGCAGTAATTTTATTCAATCTCAGACATTCGGTGAATCCAACTGGTTTGTTTTCTTCTCGACATTTGGAATCCGTTTCCAAAGCTTTCTTTACTTGATCTACAATTATTTTTGCCCGATTGGCTGCTCTTTGGGAACACTGAAGGAGCAGATAAGAACTGGTAAGTGTGGTTCCGCCAAGATTTAGACAACACAATTCTCGATAGGAGTTGATTCCGAAGATCATGCTTGACTCCGCGGTGCGTTCTTCGATTGCTGTTGGATCTGCTACAGCTATTTCTCTGGAATAAAAAGCTGTCCATAGGATGACGAGAAAATGTTGAGAGCATGACTTACCCATTGTTGAAGGTAGAGTACGACACACATACAGGATAGTGGTGAAGAACTGTTGGAATGAGTTCCTTTTCGGCAGCTGTGTGAATTTTCACTTCCTCTTCCATCACAGAGACATCGGGACGTTTGAAATGTGCCAAGGCACATAGACCAGCAATAGAGCAACAATCTAAAATCGAGCATTATAAATATTTCATAAATAACAATCAAAATTGAACATACCAACTAGATTTCCTGCGTGATTTAGAACATTCACGTCCAAACGTAGGATCCAGGCACGGTCTTCTGCGGTGACACAGAGTGATTCCAGATCAACACAACGTGACTCCTTGAATGTTTTCTCAAGAGCTCGATTGATTTGCACTCCCAGATCTGAATTGCGTCCAGCTTCAAAATTAACTCCAGCCATTGGACCAAGTTCTACGTTGATGTACATTATGCCCTCATTAGGACGAGTTGCTTTCGGTTGACCTAATTCACAACTAACTTGGGCGAGAACACGAGTTTCACCTAGTGATACGTGAACGCTTCCCCAGTCGGTTCCGAAGTTTATTTTTGCGGCACGGAATTCTTCGTTTTTGCGGCCATCGAGACGCTAAAATGTTGGAGTTAAATTTACAAGATTTTGATGGATAATTGAATGGTTACTTGATTGCTTTTGATGGTTTGTAAAACGAAGATTTTCTCGCTAGTTGATAGAGGAGTTTCTTTCATGATTTTGCCCTTTTTTTGTAGAAATTATTCAAATGTTTATAATAATCTTTAAAATTTGAGATTGGACTTTGTGAATTGTGACAGTTCTCAAGAAGTGTGGTTAGGTTTGTTTTGTTTACATGCA
The DNA here is from genome assembly GCA_951394125.1 of Epistrophe eligans. NCBI lineage: Eukaryota > Metazoa > Arthropoda > Insecta > Diptera > Syrphidae > Epistrophe > Epistrophe eligans. The sequence goes on from OX596029.1 coordinate 82,242,480, forward strand.
TGTTGGCTGTCAAAATTGTTTCGATTCTCGAAGCCAATAGTAAAAAGTTGTAAGGGCATGTGATGCGATTTAAATTTTATCTCAACAGAATTTCTTAAGTGCTGTTCATACCGATTTAAATATTTCGCGTGAAACTGTTTGTGTGGGGTAAACTATACCTTCTTACCGAAAATTAATTGGACGAAAAAAACGACCACGGGGATAAGCGACACCATCACAGAAACAAAATTTATACAAACTATCGATAACAATAGTATATACTTCACGCCGATAACACATTTTTTCTGTGTGCTTAATTTAAGCCCTGAGAATTCTCTGGGTTTAGCCCGCAGGGCCGCAGGGGATTAGTTGTTGTTGCATTAAACATGGTGATCAAACCTCAAACCTCATTTTTGCTGTGAAAATAAAATTGAAAAAAATAAATCGCAACCACTTGCGCTTCCCTATCACACATGTTGACGGTTTGAACAAACAACACGAAATGAATGTTCGCCAAATGTGTTCGCCGTGTAGGGGATAACGCAAACGAGCAAATTCGGTGAGCATGTTCGTCATTTAGGGCTACCTTTAGCAATGGCGTTTTTTTTGTCCAATTCCCCTTGGGGTTGCAAAAAAAAAAATACGTAATTGTTCAATGTTATCACAGAGGTAATACTAATACTACATTTTCACCGAAAGTTAATCTCGTTGAGATTTATTAAATCCTAGCTAGTTTAACCGCATAAAAATATTAAAAAGTAGATTAATCTCAAAATACAAATGCTATTTCATTTATTCTTTTAAAGTGGTAGTGAGATAGATAGTTGGATTTGTTTCAAACGATGCGAAAAAATTCGATTCTCTAATGTTGTACTCAGTAAAAAAAATGAGAATAGGTGTGTTCGATTTGTAAAACTATTGGCCCTATGAAGATTAATTTTAAATCTACTAGATTTAAGAAATAAATCTGTACGCTAAATCTTCGACATTTGGGGTAGATAAAATAAAATCCCGTTTTATCGGTCGGTGAAAACGTAGTATAAGAAAAGACCATGTAAGAATTGGAATAAAATCGAATTTCATCCGAAATTACGTTTTACCGTTTCCACGTATAGCAATTGGGCTTTTCCAAAAACTATCAGTCGTATTTATTAGATTTTTGTCTACTTAGACACCGTCTATTTTCAAATTGGTGGAAATATGCTTTATTTAATAAAAATAAGTATCACATTATTCACAGTTAAGACAATTTACTCTTGTGTCTAAATTAGACAGGTATAAGATAACAATAAGCAAGGTTTTTGAACACATTTTCAAAAGTTGGACAGTTGTCTAAAATTAGACAACTTTTATAAATAAGACCATATATATCTATAACTATATTATTTTTGGCGGTTCTAGTTGGGGAGAAAACAATGCAATACAAACAAACATACTTATACATACAAACACTTTTCCAAAGGCGCGACTAATTTGCACATTGTGTTTTATCGTTGTTGTATGTAATTATATTTGTTTGTATTGCATTGTTTTCTCCCCAACTAGGCAATTTTTTGTGTTGCTTGTTTCGCATTGTCACATTGACGTATGCGGGAACTTCCCAATTCATCTCATAAGTGTCAAAAATTAAAATTTGTATAAAATTTAATTTTAATCTAATACTAAAATAAATTTTGTATATAATTATACAATAAACAAACTCATTCAAAATTTAGTAAGGTTTAGGAAGCCAAATTTCGGGAGTATTTTAATATTGAAATTAAGATTTTGAGTTGAATTGTTAATTGAGTTAAAAAAAGATTCATTATGGCTCAACCTTTCCTTATAAAACCAGCATGGTATTGTTCAAATTACCATTGATCGGTTAAACAAGTCATTGAAATATTAAAAGCGATTTTATGCGAACTTAACAAAAATTGCACTTGGAGGACATGTAATTGCATTGAGTTTTTATCTGGGTTAGGTGATTAAACTCAATTTAATTCAATTGAATACTTTCAAATGACATTTGCCAAAAACATGGTTGCCATAGTGCACTTTTCAAATATTTGTTATAAGCTATAGAAAGAAACTGACGTCTTTGCGCTAATATTCCTATGTTTTCTTCATCTTTTGGGATGTAGGAAACTTTTTTGTTCACAGAAATGTTAATTTTTGTTTATATGAATGGTTAAAAAAAAAAAAAAATCAGAGAAGTTGTACAATTTTTGTAGGCTGGTGGTAACTCTAGTCTTAACGACAAATTTGTTGGAAAATGACAATCACATCATTTTTGTTGTGATATAGCTCTTTAGTTATTAAATGTGATATCATCTTACACAGACGGTTTTGGTTGTTCGTGACTATCACTTATCCCAAATCACTTTACAATATTCCACCCGAGGTTTTTTAATCCATCGATATCGTAGCCATCCCACAATGGAATTTGACAGTTTATTGCTTTGTAGATGGGCAATAAATTAAATTTTGTCCAAATCTTATCCAAAAGCCCTAAAAATGCCTTTTTTCAGAGCAAAAAATTTAATCTAAAAATTGCGGATTTTTTAGAGCTTTTTCTGGATTTCACTTTTCTGTACCCACCACACAATATGGCATTAATGTGAGCAGATTTTTGATAAACATTATTGTGATCGCCACCGCCATCGCATCGGTTTGCGCACAGCGTGGAAACTTTCCGTTGGCAAAGTCTCTTCTTTAGAAAATAAGAAAAAACATTATATTTTATAATATTTTTCTTTTAAGTTAATTTACATTAATAACGGGTGTTTTTTTTAGAGGTATAGAACTTTAAGTTGGTAACACTTTTTTTTTTTTTTTTTTAACTGGCGCCCATTTTGTCAGCTGTCAAGTGATTTTTTTTTATTTTTTTTTTTTTTTCAGCTGTCAAGTGATTTTTTTTTTTAGTTTGTTTGAGCTGTGGTACAGCTCCTGAGCAAGAGCAGTCTAAGCATAACCAAAACCAGCCAAGTGGCATAAAAGAAAAAAAAAAAAATCGCAAAGAGCAGGCAATACTTTATAGCCGCAGTATTTACTAAATATAAATTCAAATGTATCTATCATTGTAAACCTCTATTTAAGTCTCAATAAATCAATTCAATTTGAGCTGTGGTTTCAACAAGACGGCGCAACATGTCACATGATTTATTGAAGGAAACGTTTGGTAACCGCATAGTTTCACGTTACGGACCCGTGAATTGGCCTCCAAGATCGTGCGATTTAACGCCGCTTGACTATTTTCTGTGGGGATATGTGAAGTTGCTAGTCTACGCCGATAAGCCCGAAACGATTAAGCACTTGGAGGACAACATTTGCCGCGTTATTGCCGATATACGGCCACAAATGTTGGAAAAAGTCATTGAAAATTGAACCTCCAGAGACAGCCGTGGCGGTCATATGCCAGAAATCATATTTAAATTATAATGCCAGAAGATTATCTTTGGAATAAAGTAAATTTCATGTCAATTTAAGAAATCATCTTTGTTTTATTCCATTTCAAAGTTCTTTACCTCTAAAAAAACACCCTTTATTATATTTTTCTGAAGGTCTCTGATTCTATTTAATAGACCCTCTCCGTTTGATTTTAATTTAAAATAATCTAAAATAATAATAAACCAAAAAATAAAATTAATCTTCATAGCTAACAAAATTTATCTATAAATTTAAAAAAAAAATAATTTTTCTTTTATCTTTTTTATGTTCAGTTCAAATTTAACTGTTCTCTTCTGTTTTTTTATTAATTACTGACTGTGACTTTGTCTATTTTTTATGTTGATTGATTTTATAAAATAGAACCTTCTGTAAATATAAAAATATCTACCCTAATATGCTGACAAAATTGTGCTCTATCTCAAATTAACCCACAATAATATAATACACATATTTAATTGCTCACATCCTAATCAAAGATAATCTAGAATATCCTGTCAATGCAATTGTTTCCTAATAAAAACCCCATTTACTTGTCTATATTTATAGGAAATACTATGTGACTTCAAAGCTGTCCAATTTCAATTCCAATACCAAAGTGTTCATTTGATTGGAAAAGATTATAAAATATTTTGCAAACCCATAAAAAGATACCTTTACTAAAACAGCTATGTACATATATTTTAGTTTGTATATATTTCTATCGATTTATTTTTGGAATTCATTGTGTTTCCGAATGAGCATCTTCTTCAGCACACAACTAGGTATTCAGTAAGGTATGAGTATATTCATATCCAGGAGATGAAAAGTAAGTCAAATTGCCCATGCCTGCATCTAAAATACATGGTTAAACACAGTTTTTGTATTTTTTTTTTTTGTATTTAATATTTTGTTTTTGTTCCTCGTTAACAAATAAATAAATTAGAAAAAAATATCTATTTTTAGAAGAGAAAAAATTTAAACTCAGTGGTGAGGGTGGATTGTATTTATGTATCAAGAGGTGGGTATTGTGTATCTCAAGTATATTTCTGGCCAAAATGGTTAGGAACAAAGATCATGCAGCACCGACAATTTGGCTATCGCATTGTGTAAACAATGTGAGGTTTGTTTGATTTCGTTTGTTAAACTTAAATTTCATATAAATACATGACTTGGTTGTACGTTCTTCAATGGCATTGTTTAAGCTTATGTAAAGCTTGCATTAAATTTTTTCTAGTTTTAAGAGGAGCAATAACATTGTGAGTGTCTTTGAAGGCATTCAACATAAACCAACAAAAATAATAAGAAATTTTACGTTTTCTTATGGATAATTTTTTTAAGTCGGTGCCAATCTTCATTTTCTTAAATTTTAAATTAAAAAAGCCAGTAAAAGGGTTAGGATTTCAAAATTCATTAAAATTAATGTATACCTACACAAATCGACAACTTGAAAATACTTATTAGGTGCGTTCCTTTACTTTCAAACTCTGTGTTTTTCTGTCCAAAACTACACATTATATTATTAAAATCATTTTTCCAGTTCTTTTAGTTTCGTCAAATAATTATCGTATTTTATACGGAGCCTGATTTATTTTAATACCTATTTAGGTATATATAATATACCTACGGTTTTTTTTTTTACGAAAGTAGAATGTGCCCTTAATAAAATGTATAAACAAGTATTAACGGGTTCCTGGGAGGTGTTATTTTGGGAAGATATTTTGTTTAATATGAAAAAAATGAAGAACGGGATTTGTTTGTGAAATAGATTTGACCTTTTGATTTATTTTGCTTTGCTAAAAAAAGTTGCTTCATGCTTGTTTTAAATAAAAAATCTTTGTATTCAATATGGCGGCGCGGAGGGTCTGAGCTTTTCTTAATATTTAGGTACTTTTGTACTCCTGAGGTAACTTTTATAAAATGTTAGCACGGTGACAGCCCTGTCAGTGGGAGGTGGGCGGGTTGTTTTCTTAGCAAGGGAAAACCTAGTTGTTCTAAATAACATATTGACGTCGGACAAAATGTTCTTAAACACTTTTAAACTTTTATCGTATCAAACTTTTTTTCTTAATAAACTTAAGCTGAACACGTCTAAAAGATTGACAGTTCGTATAAAAAATATATCTTTCCAAATATACTTTTCTTGACATTTATAGTATATGGTTGATTCTCTGCCAACTGTTATTTAAAAAAAAAATGCTAAAATTAAAACTCATTGACAATAATTTTTAAAATTTTATTTTGTCTTTCCATAGGTATAATAATAAACCTGTAAGAGCATATTTTACTACAACTTTTAAGGAACAAAAAATTTTGTGAAAAGTACAAAACCTTGAAGAAATGGTATTACTGACACATATTTTGTTTTGTTTTTGAATTTTGATACTATGTCACTCCTTTTGATGGGCTTCTGAATCCCTTGTTATGTTTTGACGTTTCATACTTCAAGGGCATTTTTTTCTTCAAAATTATATTTTTTTGTATTTTTTTTGAGGTTGCACTCATTATTTTTATACTGGATTATTACTCAACATTAATGGCACGGTTTTGTTTTTATTCGTTTTGTCCGAAGTATTGATAGCATTTTAAATAGAAAAAAAAAATATCAAGATTTTTAGTACTATTGCGTGAAATTATTTAATAATTAAAGTATAGGTATACCACTTAAAAAAAATGATGGCGGGTTTAACGGGAAATCTTTTTAAATCAAAAATAAAATGAAATCTGGGGTGGAATCGTGTAAGGTGATTTGCGATAAGTGAGAGTATCTAACTCAAAAAATGTGATTGTCATTTCCAACAAATTACCACCAGCCTATAAAAATTGTAGAACTTTTAACCAAAATAAAACAAAAATAAACATTTCTGTGACCAAAACAGATTCCTATACTTTTCAAAAGATGAAGAAAGTATAACAATTTTATCGCAAAGACTTTTTTTTAATTTTTTTATTAGCCTAGTTCTTTTACTTTGAAACTCTGTGCATATGTGTGACTTCTAGATACACAAAAGTCTGTCAAAGTTCATATAAAATAAACAAAATTGTGTAGAAATGCACAGAGTTTCAAATAAAAGGAACACACCTATTATATTTCGATAGTTTATTACAATTATTTGAAAAATTCACTATGGCAACCATGTTTTTGACAAATGTCATTGGAAACTTTTTCATTGAAATGAATTGAGTTGAATTACCTTACACAGACGGAAAACTTAACGACAATCAATCGTTCAGAAAAATGAGACCTCAGAGATTTTTCTCACTTAAAAAGTGAGCGAATCCAAGATTTTTTTCCTCAGAGTTTTGACATCAAAACTGAGAAAATTTAAAGAGGAATTCATTCATGTAACTGAGATCTCCGAGATATCATTTTCCTGAACACGCCTACTTATCACCTCAACCGATTCCACCCATGAGGACAACTTTCAATTATGATTATTTAATTGAAGAGCAAATATTTTGACTTGAAATTACTTTACTTTGAAACTCATGTGCATTTCTGTGAATTTCTACACAATTTATTTTTTCAATTCACTTAAATGCACAAAGTTTCAAAGTTAAATATTGTCAAAATTTAATCAAGAAATTCCAGAATAAGATAACTTTTTTAAAAAACTTTAAAAAACGTTTGAATTTTTCTCTGAAACTGTTCAAAATGAAAATAAAATATATAAAATTCTCAAATCAATTATTTTAGCTAAAGAAAACAATAAAATTTATGTTACAACTATTACCATTACATTTATTAATATAGGAGTTTCCTAAAAGTTGAGATAATATTCGTATTTTACTATCACTAATAATCCATATATAGACCACTTCGCCTGAAAATAAAACAAAACAAATGTCAAAGTCACGAAAACTTTACTAAGTATACAGATTTCGGCTTTTTCCCCGGTATTTGTTTATTTTACATGCAAATATTTACTATTTTCTTTACAATATAAAAAAAACGAGCCATCTGTCCGCCAGAGTCATAACCAATTTTTTGAATCATGATAAATGTTATAGAAAGTAGAATGCTGTGTTGTTTTTGTAATGTATGATTTTTGGTAATCTATATTGATTAATTTTGATTTTAGTTTTTAACATTTTCAGAAGAAATATTTTTTTAATTTAATTTGATTTATTTTTTTTTAATTTCTATGAGTATCTGCAATCAAATTAATCGCATTTACTAACATTGGTAACATATATCTCAATATAAAAACGCAACCTTTCATAGTTTCAAAAAGTATGTTTCAATCTAATTTCTTTTAAAGGTGTATTTTCTTAGTTATTGAGTTTTACATTTACAAGATGTTCAAACATTTTAATGCTACACATAAAACAATAAAATCAAGTACATACCTATTTGTATATAATATATATATGTACGTATATAAAATACAGTTATGCATTTTATTTAATATGACGATTAGTTAATTTTAAATTTATTTTTATTAATTTACGTGAGAATGTGTGTATTTTCTTATAAAATATCAATTATTTTTGTGACGAAACAATTTCATTTAAATAAAAGATAAATAATACTTTTTTGTTGGTATAAGTAAATTTATGTATTTATTAGAATTGGTTGCAAAAGAAGTCTATAAATAAACGAATTGTTTTTGATTTTTTTTAGAAGGACATTTTGAGGTGGAGTTTTTATTACAATTTATATCGCAGCACATAATTTGGATAATTTTTGTATAACATAAATACAATCCAATTTTTTCTGGCATAGGTAGGTATAATGTATACATGATTTGTTTCTGAATATAATTAGCATAATTATGAATTTGTTCTATATACATATATAATGAAGATTTGTGGTTTTAAGCTTTTAACATTGTTACTTTGCGATTTGTTTTTTTTTTTTTATATAAATAAATTACTAATACCTTAAATTATAAGCTCGGAATACAGTAATATTTTTCTCAGCAAAAAAGTACTTAAATATTTTTAAGTTGTCAAAAAAAAAAGAAGCCGATTGTATTGAATGAATTTTCTAAAGAAAGAAAGACCTGAAGCCCACAAAATTAGGATTCAATTTATTTGGAATTAAAAGGTCACAAAAAAGGAATAATTAGTATTTAATTGAAGTCAAATAAAAAAAAAAAAACATTTTAAAATATTGATTGTTCAAAAAGTGTTGTGATAATTTGTTTACATTAAAAAAAAAAACATTTCTGTAATAATTTGTGTACACAATATTATTTCCAATAAAAAGCAGCTCCTGTTTCCTCATTTTGATTAAAATCGGTTAAGTCGTTAATGAGAAAGTATCTGAAAGGAACTGTAAATATCAGTTTTTGGTAAACCTTTTTTTGTTTGCTAAAACGGATAGCATACCTACACTATTACACGAAAATATGAAAATCATAAGATAAAAATCCACGGACGGACATATGCTCAGGGAAGAAAGCAGTGCTGAACTTATATTATGTAGATTTAACTTCGATGATATGGTGAAGTTTCATCGTCTTAAGGTGGATGGTTCTATTATGTAAACCAATTTTGTTTAAATAAATGAATAATATTTCATAAACGGCAACATTTATTAAAATTCCATTGTTATGATAACCCATAAACCATCATATTATTTTGAAAAACTTCGGTTTCCAGCATCAACCAGATCAACCATTTTAATACTCCTTCGGTTCTCTTGTCTCACAAATGAGGGACAATTTTTTATTGCTGCAATGCAATACGCTTTTGGAATTAATTTCCATCCTATCTGCGAGAGCTATGTAAGCAATATGCCACAATTTCAGAGTAGTTTATTTTATTCTTCGATAAAAGCAACTATATAACTTCTTCTTTTTCCATTGAAATATTGTTTTTTGTTTCTTTAAAAATTATCCGTGTTTGTTCTTTTTTCATATTCATATATTTAATCTTGGACAATGAATAACCATAAACTAGCTTTTAGGATTTATCTTACAGTGTTAGTTTTTCAACGAAATAAATAAACTAACGGTTTAACTATAAATACTTATTTTTGTTGATTTAATTATAAGAGAGTTAAACGGTGCAAATACGACTGTAATTTTTTTTTTTCACTAAATTTCTAAAACACTTAATTTTGTTCCAACGGGTTTTGGCAGAAAATTGTGAAAATTTGCAAAAAATTTCAACTTACTTCTTAAGAAAAAAGTTCCAAAAAGATTAACTTGTCTTATAATTTAATCACCTGTAATAAATAAAAAAATAAAAAAAAAATAATAATACAAAAATAAAAGGTTCTAGAATTAGCTTTTGTCTGGCGTATACTTACTTTTTTTTTTAGTTGTGTATTGCCTTGGGATACAAAAAATAAAATGCACGATTGTCTCACACTCATCGACTTGTTCTGACTTTAAAATGTTATAAGTAGATAAACTTTGAAGATACGATGTTTTTTTTTAAAGTTTGGGAAAAACTATTAAAAATTAGGAAAAAATTGACACAGCTCAATAAATCTAATTTTCAACAAATAAAAAAAAAAAAAAAAAAAAAAAACTTGATAAAGAAACAAAATCACACAAGAGACTTGCAAGTTTTATAAATGGCTAAATTCTGTTCTATAGAATTTAATTCTTTGGTCTACTTAACGTAACAGCTCAAAAAATCTTATTCCATTTCGAAATTCACAATTTAAAAAAACGAAAAAATCTAAAAATCAAAAACACTTTCGTTTATACAAAACTTAAATGCGCACGGCTGTTAAAGTTTTGATTTTAGCTGTTTAAAGAAAAACGCTTTTTGACAAGTATCTCCAGAAGCGTGATTGTACAAAAATGATACCTATTGCGATATCTTATGTTTTTCATGTTTTTAAATCCATTTTTCTACTAGATAATGAATATTGTTGCCCTTACCAACTTGACTAATAAGGCGTCAAAATAAATTTCTCCACAAAAAATCAGCTTGGTCGGAACTCTTCGAAGTTTGACCTTTTTTCGTATAATTAACAAAATAATGAGAATTTTTTAATATTTAAATTCTTTAATTTAACCAACATTCACATCAATGCTTGCAGTGATGAATGTGCCTACTGCTTCATTTCATTCACTTCATTTAACCAAGCCTGCTATATAAATACTAAAATTCAGTGCTAACAAATACATATTTTGTGGTCGAACCTTACATTTACTTTAACCCAACATTGTAGAATTATCAAACAACCCCCAATTAGGGGTAGTATCAGTGATGGAATGTGATTTTATTTACCTTACTTCGTTATAATTAAAAGCTAATGCGTAAAATTGCTGCTGCATCAGTGATTTTTAATTATGAAACACACACCATACAAAAATATGTATATCTATTATCGATCTAAAAATGCCACTCAGCTAACATTTTTAGCCAGCATCAAGTATGATGCACGAGCCTTTAATGAGCACCATCAAAATGTGCAATCGGTTTTCATAATTTATCACTCAGAAATCGTTAGGACTTAATTTTAGCGGCAATGAATTTTTACATAGTCGAAAAAATATTGCTAGTAGTAGGTATAGTTGGTTGCCTAGTTCGTTGGCTTCGTTGGTTTAATGGCAAAATATACTATTTTCGGGTTTTTGGCTGCATACGCATTTTATTTTACTTATTATTTTTTTTTTGTAATTTAATTTCGTTTCATGGGGATTTGAATTTTGAAATTTTATTTCTGACATCGAAATTGGGACATTTTGACGTGGTGAGGTGGTATTCATTTTGCTTTTGTTTTTTTTTTTTGTTGCTTTAATTCTATTGCTCCGATGGATTGGGGGGCTTTTGTGAATTTAATATGCAAATTAATTGTACGGTTGGTCTCTTGGCGACGACGACGAGAAAAACAAAAACAAAAAATACAAAGATGCAGTGTCAGTATGTGTGATTATGGTAATGATGGCATCGTATTAATATATGAGGTTGTAATTATTCTAAATTAGAGAATTTTGCACAGCATGACGCAATATCATGTTTCAAAAGAATCTTAATTATTATTTAAACAAATTAAGTGCATCGTTTTTAAGGCATCATACACAGAATTACATTAGATATGTACCTAAATTTTTTTACATTTATATTATTATTTTGAAGGTTGCATGAACAATGTACCAGAAGTGTACATAAATAAAGTTTGCTATAAAATGCTTCCTGTTATGGCTAGATTCTTTATGCCATCAAGAATTTATTTTTAAAATATGTTTTATTATTATAATTTTACTATAATAACTTTATTTATATGTTGACCTTAAAATGCATTTTAAAGAAGGTATTTAAAAGTTGATTAAAAATTTCAACTAATTAACAAAAATAAAAAAGATTTAAAAAATATGCAACTTGATGCCCTAGAATATGTAGGCAATTGTGGGATGACATAATGTCCATGGACATTAATTCCGCATAAACAGACATAAGGTCCATGGACATTATGTCTTCCTCATAAAGTCCTTGGACTTTATGTCCTTTTAATCTCATTAAATCGTGAATGGACATTATGTCTGTTGAAAAGACATAGTATCCATTTGTTTAAAGTTTCCGTAATCGTAGTAGGATGCCGGTTCTAATATGCAGCTTGGTTTTTGTTTGAAAGAAAAACGTAAAAAAATGGAATAATATGCTTCAAAATGCTACAACGTTTAGTCAAAAGACATTTTCTAAAAAAAACAAAAACTTGAAATATTAGATAACCGCTTCATCTTTATTAAAATCCTTTATCTTTTGCTAAAGCCAAAAACCCATTCCTGAATTATAATTTTAAATAAAGTTGCAGTGCAACGTTGTTTTGTTTGAACTCTCAAATTGTAAACAATATTTTGTTTCCAAAATGATGAGTTTGAAAGTAAATTTTTCAAAAACTGTTGTTTAAAGAAACTGTATTTAAAAAGAAAATTAAGGAATGAATATCTGGTTTTAAGAAAAGGTAAAATCGAAAACTAGTAAGCAAAAAATCAGAACTACCAGATTTGACGCAAGGTCTGATGTATTTGGAACAGTGCATTTTTATGTGATTTTTTGGTTTTAGCTCATCTAAAAATGAAGCCTTCACAAATATTTCTTTTTTTTTTTTATTAATTTTAATGTTTATTAACTTCGTACCTATAATGATCAAATCAATTGTAAAAAAAACAGCATTTCAGGTTTTTAAAAATAAGGTTTAACGTTTTTTTTTTTTTTGTTGAGAAAAGTTGTAACTTTTCAATGGCTAGATCGATTGTGTTACAATTTTTCAATCTAGTGATTCTAAATGTTTTGAACAATATTGCATTTAAAAATTTAACAAAATATTTTTTGGTTAACAAAAGAAAAAAGTAGATTTTTTAACCCTTTTTTGATTTTGTTTTAAACATTTTTTCGTTAAAGATTATTACATCGTTGAATCATTCTTTATTCATATTTACTTAAATTATAATTGTTAACCACAAGAGCAAGTTTGGGCGTATTTGTTTTCTAGTCAAATGTGATTCTTCGATAAATTTGGAATTTAAATAAAAGCCAATCCAATTTGCTTCATTTCGCTTAGCTCCACGGTTTATTAAATTAATTTATACTCGTAGTAAATTTTTGATAAAGTGATAAAGCTTAGCTTTGAATGCCCAAATTTTTAAAATTATTTAAATTTCAATCTAGCATATCAGCTTCACTTGAATCCATACAAACAAATATTTTGGTTCACTATAATTTGAGCTATTAATATGTCAGTACGAAGATTTATAAACAATCCACACCACCACCCCTTTCCCCTGCATATACCATGTCTAAAGCCTGGAGGTTGACATCAATTTGCGTTCAGGATCGGATCTCGATTTTGGAGCCGATGATGGCGATCAAAAGATAGTAATCTTTATATACTAAGTACGAATAATAATTCAAAGCTTAAAAACAATAATTTGAGTTGTAATGAAAAATTCCCTTTTTAACTAAGCGGGTGGAATGGTTACTTAAAAAGGTATAAGTAAAGTGTTTTAATATTTTTTTTTTAATTAAAAAAAAACTTGTATCATTTCATACTATATTCGAAAGTATGCAAACTTGTTGAAAAGAATTTAAATAGAATTATTTTGATTTTAGTTTAAAATTAGATCAAACAAGAAGGAATGTGTTTTAAATAGAACCAACATCATTTTGAATTCTATTAAAAAAAATTGCATTTTTTAATCTCCCCTATCGTGTATGAAACAATGATCTTTTAACCTAGTCCTAGTACGTAGCTACATATGTATATAATTTAAATGCAAACAAAAACATATAAAAACTACTTTCAACAAACCAAGTTCATTCTCTAATTTTTGTTTGTTCAACCCAAGGAAGCTGACTTCACCCCTAAAATCTCAATGATAAATGTATAAACTTAAATTCCTTCCTTCCTCCTCTTTTCTACAATTACTTAAATTTAAAAGAAATTTAAAAAAAAGAAGAAAATCACACACTCTGGGCATACAACATTATTTAATTTTAATTTTAAACAGACTGAAAATAAAAATAATACAAAAAAAAAATCTACATAAATGAAATAATGAAAAACCACCGCAAGTAATTCAAAAATACCGCACAAAATAGTTGCACCATTGCTGTACCTACCATCAGCAGCCGCCAAACTATACGAAATTAGAACCAGGTTAAATAGCAGAATGGTACAGTGATGTCTCGTCGTCACTATATGATCACATCGGCGTTGTCTTCCAATTTACACAAACACAAAATTGCTGCAAGTTAAATATGTATTGAGAATGCTGTTTTCCGCCCAGCACAGCAGTGCATATTTTCATGTTGTTTTTTTTTGAAAAACAACGAAAAAAAAATGAAATTAAAATTTTCAAAAATGTAATTTTTCCTTCAGAATATTATTTTTATTCATTGGGAAATGTAGATAGTATTTTTTTTTAGCCAACTCGCCCATGAGCTTTGAGTGTATTTGTATGCTATGTTAGCCGACACCACACCTACAGGAATCTAAAGAAAAATCGCTTTTCTTCGCCTTTAATATTGAAAAAAAACTGGTGGGCGGTTTTTGAATAAAAAAAAAATTAGACACATCATACCAAAAATTGTTCCATTGGAAAAGTTTATATTTCACATAAATGAGCTGTTTTGATATGTTCACTAACACACCAACATACACGAATTCATCAAGATACACAATTAAAAAAAAAACAAAATGTGTGTGTTGTTTGCTTTTGTGTCGAGTGTGTATTTGAAAATTGGTTTTTAAATTAGAAAATTCAAAATTTTTATCGAGATAGAAAGAAACGGCTTCTTGAACGACGTGTTGTTTCTTGGTGTACCGCCAGTCAGTTTAGTCGAACCGCAGCATTCGCTCCAAAGACGTCAGCTGCTCGGACTATCGTAGAGATTTCAATTTTGTTTCTTTCCCTCGAGTAAGTTTTCAAAATACCAAAATCTCAAGGAATTATCCATCATATTTTAAAAAAAAAAGTCTTTCAAAATTAAACAACAAGGATTAAACTTTTTCTTAAATTTTCTATAAATCTACCTACATTTATATAAAGTGAGAAAGAATATTTTTTTAATTTTTCTTTAAATTAAACACAAAAAAAAAAAAAAAACTGCAACTGTAATCTGCGAATGATTTTTTTCTTCGATAACCTAAAATTAGAAAAGTGAATTACCGTTATATAACTGTATCTAACTGACTGATGGTTGGAATTTTAACAAAAAAAGGAACTTAAAGGAATAACAGTGTTGAAGGATTTCTTATCTGAGAAAGTGAACAAAAAAATTAACCTTTTTATTTAGTTTTAGTGCCACGGTGATAAAACTTAAAAAATAACTACAGTGGTTAAAAATTCTATAAACTCGAAAAAATAATAAAAAAGCAACCTAACCTATATTAAAAAAAAAATACAAATTCAAAAATAAATGGTTGTTCTAAAATTAGAAAACCTCTTGAGCTCAGTGTTACATGATACACAAAACGTACTGAAAGTCAAAAAAAGTATCTCTCAATTCTATTAAAAAAAAGTTATGCAAAGAAATCCCATAAAAAAAAAGAAAAGAAGAACAAATAAACAAAAAAATAAATAGAAAATATGTGAATCACTATAATCTGGCAGAGTGTTTGTATGTGTGCTAAAAGTGTGTGAATTCAAAAGTCGAAAGGAAAATTCCTCAAAAGAGAAGAAGAAGAAGAACGTTTTTTTAAGTATAAATTTAAAGAAACAAAAAAAAACTATATAAATGTTTCTATATAGTTGATTTATTTAATCTATAGACAAATTTGTATATTCACACACTTTTACTACCACTATAACACCTTCATTAGCACACACGCACACACACTTAAATATTGTATATATATATGTATATATGTAATTTCAAACACACCTGCCAATACGTGTAGGTGGTATTTGCTATTTGATACTAGATTTTCTGATTAATTGGGTTAAAGTTGTCAAATTGAGATAGTTTTTGAATATTTTTGTCTTTTCTTCCGCAATGTATGTATGTTCAAGTAGATTTATATATTCTCTTAAAAAAACTATTTATGGACATACATATACATATAGAGCTTAAATGGAATTATTTATTATGTATCTTTTTTTTTTTTTTACAAAATTCCGTGAACGACACTTTCAAAGATTTAAACAGAAAAATCGGTGCATACAGGTATCTTGATAAAAGCTATTTAACACTTTTTTTATAACTTGAAAGCAAAAAACTTTCGAATATACGAAATATTTGAGAGGTACACACGTTTCATTCCTATCATTTTGGTTTTGCTTTTTTACCAAATTGGGAACATGCAAAAATAGCAAACTTTTGGGCGCCATTTAAGAAATATTTTTTTTTTTTTATAAAATTCTAAGACAAGTTCTAAAAAAAATTAAATGGATTTTGTTAATGTTCATTATATTATTCTATTTCATTATTTTACTCTTTTACTGTATTATTAAATGAAAACCTTAAAAATGATAAAACTTCCTGGGCGCCACTTAAGAAAAAAAAAATTCTCTAATATGTACTAAGTAAAAATTTCAAAATTTAAATTTATTGATAACTTCATTCTATTACATACACAAACTTGAAAAGAAAATGGCTAACGCGCGGGAGCCATTTAAAAAATAATTTTCATATTTGTTATTGAATATTTAAAGAAATTGTTTTTAAGAGGCATCTATAAATATTAAAATATTTAAAAGAAAAATCAAACGAAGAAAATTCCTAAGATTTCCATCATTTCTTTTCCATTTGGAATGCGTCTGAATGGTATAAACAAAAAAATTGACTGCCCACATCACCCACTGTTGCTTAATATATGAATATATGTTTTGTATTTATATAACTTTATATATATATATTCTCATATATATATATATATATTCTCATATGTATCCTTACCCCACAACCAGGGGGGTGATAAAAAGTGCTATAGGTGAAAATTTGTAAATTGACCACTTTACAATCGTCAATTTTTTTTTCATTTGTATGAAAGTGATTTGACAATTTTATTAAATTTTCGGATCATTAACAAATTTGTATGACCAATAAATTGTTCGATAAAGAAACAGAAAACATAAAAAAAAATATTATTTTGTTACTATTTCCTTGACAAATATTTGACAAGTGATGGAGTTAAGATCAAAGATCTGTTCGTTTACTTTTGTATATGAACATTTTATATAAAAATTGAAGTTTTAAATTGAACGAACAAACAGTGAAAACAGTTGAAGGGTTTAAATAATTACAATATCTTCTTGAAGCATTTTTTTTTAAATCTGACAATAACAATATACAAGGCGAAACTGACAATTATGTCAACTATCATAATTTTGTGGTATGAATTTAAAAATTTTTAAATGACATTTTGCTCTAAAAAAATTACCAACAATTTGATATCAATACAAAATAATTGATGGGCACGTTTTTGTAATTGAACTTGTTAAAAATTCACTCATGTCATTAATATATGCACATATTACGTAGGTACATACATAATTTCTAGCATTATTATTCAATGTTTCCATTCTTGGTTAAAGTTAAACAATACAATTTATGACTAATTAATATGCAGTTTTGTTGTTTCTTGTTATTCTATTCAATAAGTATACAAACCACAGAGCAAATTGTATGCTAATTGAGTTTATTTCTCTTGTTATTTTTAAATTATTTGAATAAAAAGACAAAATATTTGCTGACGTTCGTAAATAAAAGACTAAAAATACAAAACACAAAAACAATTGAAATACTTTTTTTTTTTAAATAATGCACAGGTAGGTACTTCATTTCGATTTATGTACATAAATTTCAGCAAATTAATAAAAACAAAAACAAATAAAACAATTCAATGACAGATGATATTATATCCGTTAGATGCATAGCAGAGGTGTATTTAAATTCAGTTTGGCTGAGGATTGTTTAAATTATTTGCATTGAAAAATGTATTTATACATACAAAGTAATAATTAAATATATGTATTTTTGAAAAATATTTAATTTTATTTAATTATTTTAAGAACTTTTCTCCGAGGCTATTGTAATAAAAATAATTCATCGATACCTAAATAATCGATAACTTTTCTCAGTTTGGCATATTTTTTAACGCTCCAGCTTAATGTTTTGATAATTTCACTTTTTTAGAAATATATAATTAAATGGCAGATATCATAAAGAAATTAAAAATTGTTTCGAATAAATTGAAACCGGTTGTTTCTAATCATAGACGGAAATTATTCATAAGCTGCAAACATTAAAAGTTCACACTCTCATGTATTGGCCGTCTTGATATCGGCATTCGTCTAAACAGCAATTCAAATTTTCGAAGCCTCTTCGAAACAGCAATCCCGAGATTCACAGATTTCACTTTTTTCTTTTAGTTTTAATTGGAACAATAACGCTGGTTTGCTCCATAAATGAAAATTTGGGGAACATTATTTTCAGCATTGAAAGTGTATCTGTTTCGCTGCATTTGATGAGTGTTTCATTTATATCCAGAAACTTTCATGCCAGAAACTTAGCCAACATTCCTACACTTCGTACATATAGTCGGTACCCATGTAGCCATGAATATCTTCAGAAATAATGGGGCCCAACATTTCTATTAGTAAAATTGTTATTTAGGGAAATAATATAGGCCTTTAATATTTGTTATTAGTATTTTAACTGAAATTCTAGCAAAAGAATTTCCGTTCTGTTATTGAAATGATCTGTCAGCATTCTTCCGAGAAATTACTTGCGTAAAATGCAGTCTTCAATTCCTCTACAAATCAAATTGTTGATTTTTATTTAAAATCCATCTTCAACGTTAAAGGCACAAATGTGCCCGATAAATTTTAAAGTAATACATTGAGCTTAATGCATGTTTACGTAACGGAACCTATTTTATGTTTTGAATGCCAATGATGCGTATTTTCTTTGAACTTTTGTACTTACTGCAATGAAACATTGATTTATGAAGTGAAAATTATACACCATACGAAATATTGTTTTTATAAAAAATTCCCTGGTCACTATATAAACATTGTGATTTCTGCGGAAAATTTGAATAAATGGTAATGGTATGGCCCAACCACACTGCTCAATTTCATACCAATATTTCTTGCACAAACTTATGGTAGTGGAGGAACTACCAAACAAAACAATCGTAACAGATTGACTTAAAAGAAATAAATTTGGCTATAACGAATTTCCTTTTGCGTTGCGTTCACCAATAATCGGATTGGTGAATTTTTGATGCAGATAATACTGAGGTTTTTGTGCTTTGTATTCTTTTTGAAAATTCTGAAATGTTCATTAACCCAAAAACCGAATTGATTTTATCTTTAAGACTTCTCCCCCGCTCTTTAAATAGTTTTTATTTACTTTTATACAAACAAATAAAATTGGTTGTAACCAACTTTTCTTGCATTTTAATTTTAAAGATTTGTACAGTAGAAATGTAGTTATCATCAATGCAATATTTCGTAATATATTTATTTATCATGAATCAATTTCCCTCATAAAAAAAAATATATTTTGTAAAATTTTAATAAACAATTAACTTTTTAAATAATTAGAGCAAGTGTATGCAATTTAGAAGTGTTTTTTGTTTGTATTTAAACAAAACATTTCAGAAAATATTTATACATATAGCTATATATATTATAATATTTAAACATTTAACAATAAAGACAAATCTTCATACATATATACATAAAATATAAACCACCACATATTCAATCTAAAAATATCTATTTTGATTTTTGTATATTTATTATTGAGCTACCTAATTTTAGAAATCTGAAAAACTTACTAAACATTTTTTTAACTTTAATCACAATGCAAATAAAAAATATTTAATAAAAATAAAATGAAATGAAATGTTTAAATAAACAAAATCTTTACAAGAATCTGGATAAAAAAAAAAAAACGAATTAAAGATTTATAAATATTTAAAATTCACGCACTATAAATTTCTATAAATTTTTCGTGATAAATAAAATAAAATAAACATACGAAATAAATTTCCTACACACCTCTGACTTACGCCTATTATGTGTCAGAAATATTTTGCAGTAAATCAAGGCACACAAGAGCTATTAACCAAAAAAAAAAAACAACAATTTTTCTTCATTTTCCTATACGACGTACATGAACAGCATATAATATCGTTTCGTTCCTTCACTCTTTGCTTTGGTTGGTTTCTGACATCAGGCATGGTACGTTCGCATAAAGAATTCGCACGTAAAGGAAATTCAATCCCGAGTTCTATTAATAATCAGCGTCAAGACTAATACACATCCCATTTTGGCCACTCACTCAGAAATTTCAAACCTAAGAGCAGCTAAGAGCGAAGAGCGAACGACGACGACGACCAAGTGGCCAACAAACACTGTGATATATTGAAGATATTAACAACAAAAACAACAATATGTAGCCAGTAGAAGGACTGATTTAAACGTCAGCATCAGCAACAAATGAATCCCTGAAAAAAAAAATACAACTTAAAGAATAGAAAAGGAGAATGAATATTTGTTTATTTGTTTAAGGAGAAAATGTATGCTAGAAAAGTCAACAAAGCAATAGAACAAGAGATTTTTGTTGAGAAAATACACAACACATCTAAAATCTATTTTTATAAATATTTTTAGTGATGATCTAATTTTGTTGAGCAATTTTTATAGATGCAAGAATTTTTTTTTTTTTTTAATTTTGTTTATGGAATTTTAATTGATCTTTTTTTTATAATATTAAATTTGTATTTTTGATTTTATTTATTTTTATCATTTACTTGTATAATAAGAGAATTTTTGATATAAGTTATTTTGGGTATTTCTTTTTTCTACTTCTACTTTTATTAAAGTAAAACAAATATGTAGGATAGAATTAAGGAAACGATTTAAGAGCAAGTTTCAAAGTATTTTAAAGGTGCGTCCATAACTTTTCCAAATGTTTCTGCGAATTTCACATTATTTCATCCTAATTACGGTCCATCCAGTCCGTTCTCGACAATTCTATTTTTATCTTCACAGCAATAAAAAAAATAGCAGAATGATTGTGAAACTTGAGAATAACAATAAGGTTTTTCCATAATGACAATCAAGAAACTGAGAATGTTTCAATTGCATCATTAATTTGTTATTGTTTTAAAATATAATAGAATCTTAAACGGAACCCTGAGGGATACCAAGTTAAATCAAGCTATAAGCGCTTGCAGCAGCGCAACCAGCAACTGCTGCCATTCTGTTGATGAGGTATATAAAATTGTGATCGGTACCATATATGTAAACTATAATATTTACAATGTCACTTTGACAGTTTTAGTTAAAACTGCCAAAGTGACATTTTAAATATTTTGTTTAGTAGAGCTGTGAAGTAGATCTGTTTGTTTGAAGTAACATTATTCGAGTTGCATTTCCTCCTGAAGGGACCTGTTTCAGTGAACAATAAGAAAAATCTTGGGAATTAATAACAAATGGTAGCTCCATATTTACCATTTTTAGTCCTAATGCCACTGATGATGGTATTCCTCAAGGTTGGACCTTAAGGCTGTTAATGGTTGACATGTTTATTGACTATATATTATTTCTTCTGATATTTCTGGAGGTGTTAGATTTGACTACTTACGATTTAAAGCTCTCCTTTATGTAAATGTTAGATTGTGTAATAATAAAAGGTTATAATTAAATCATTCAGATTCGAACGATTATGTTTATGTATCTCAGATGTGAGATCGGTACTCATAATATTGTTTTCTGTAAATACGATTCATTATTTAAATGAATAAATGAAAAAAAAAACTGACTCTTTTTTATTAAGATAAAAATATATTCAATAATTTTCTTGATATCAATCCTGACTTGTTTCTTTTTCAAGATTTATAGGAATATGAATAAAAATAACAATTCAAAATTAATTGAAAAAAAAAAACTCTAATTAAAATATTTTTATTATTATTCTTTCTAGTTTTTTAATCCCAAACCATAACCATGTCCGACGATGAAGAATACACGTAAGTTAAAAAATTAATTAAAAATTCAGGACACTATAAGCACAAAAAAAAATCATATAAAAATTTAAAAAAAAAAAAACACTTGTAAAAATATTTTTCCACAAAAACAAACATTTCTCTATTTCTTTATAAATATTTTGCACAATTTTCTTGAACATGATTTTGATATTACATACATATCAATAAACAGTTTTTTTTGTGTCATGTTTCGAATGAGAATTTTTGTATATCCTCTGTTAAGTGTTTTATATATATTTTTTTTAAATATTTCCCAACGAATTTTTGTATCACCATTTTTGTGTATTTGATAAAAAAAATATTTATTTCTTGTTCATTTTTGTATCGCACAGTTTTCAGTCCAAAAGCACTTTTTTCATTTTTTTTTCTACGAGTATATAATATTTATATTTTTAATTAAAATATTTTTTTAAGTATAGGTTTTCAACAAAGGAAATGTTAATTTTTGTTTTAAGGAAAATGAAAGAAAATCTCAAAGTAATTTAAGTATTATTTTTAAGAATGTCCTTATGTACAAATTTGCAAATATTTTTGTATTGTTTTTAACCAAATATATATGTTTTTTTTTTCACTCAATCCCCCACTATCTATCCCTCACAATATTCCCATTCATGTGACCCTTTTGATAAATTAATCAAAATACGAAAATTTAGTTCTGAAGAAGAGGAGGAGGAGGAGGAGGTCGTCGAGGAGACCAAAGAGGAGACGTAAGTTTACATCAAAATAATAATAAATCATTGAAAAAGTTTTGATCAAATTTAAATCTCAATAAAGTAAAGTAGTAAAAATTTCAATATGTATAAGAATTTTATTGAATACTTAACAAAAAAAAAATAAAAAAATTAAATACATTTTTTTGAAAATAAAATTAAAAAAAAAACCTACTGAAAGAACTAACCTCACTTAAGAGTAAAAAAACCTATGCACCATTTTTATTGATTGTATTTTTTTTTCTCTCTTTAATTGCAGCAAGTAAGTGTACCCTGAATTAGTGAATCTATGTAGAATATAAATACATATCCACATACACACAGTCACACATATTATATTATAGATCGTAAGCAAATTCAAAATTGGTAAAGAAAACAAATTTAATTTATAAAAATAATTGGGCACAATTTTAAATTAAAAAAGGTCTAAAATGTTAATTTGAAAATTTCTTTCAAAAAATTGTTTTTCTAAAAAAAAACACACTTGCACATTTTCACATTATAAATTTATCATTTTCAAATTTTCATTAATTGTAGAAAAAACTAATTCAAAAGAAAACTTTAAAATTTGTTTTAAGAGATTTTTTGGCTAAATATTCTTCTCTAATCTTTTTTTTTTTGTTTTGTATAAGTAAGGCACAATTTTTAAACAATTTTTTTCTTCTTTCTCTTTCTTTTTTTGACAAAATAATCTCACACATAAAACTAATGTTAAATCGAACTCAAAAAAAAAAAAAAAAAAACATTTTTGTATGCGGGGAATCGTGTAAAAATTATATTTTTGACGAAAAACGAAATAATCATTGCCAAACAAAAAATTCAAAAAAAAATATAAATAAACAAAATAAAAATCTAAAGAAAACCACCTCAAACACCATCAGCCGAGTAAGTTATAGAGATTAACTATAAAATCTGTTGTTAGCTCAAAGTAAAGCTGCCTAAAGCCTAATTATTTTATTTATTTTTTATAACTTAATATATAATTTTAACTACATATATATTTTTTTTCTATAACAAAGCCTTTTATTTTTTGTTTCAAGAAAACCAAATACGTTAAAATAATGAAGCTTTAAAATTAAATTTTTTTTTTTAAAAACATTGGATTAAAAATGAAGAAAATTTAGAAGCAACAACAAAAATTATTAGCAATTTTTTTTTTTCAAAGCTTCATTGTATGTAGTTTTGGGAAAGTAAAAGTTTTACTTAATAATGATTTTTATTACAAAAAAAAATTAAAAACAAAAATTAAATATTAAAAAAAAACGCCGTTTTATATAATATATTTTAATTTTTAATTTTGATTTTTGTTCCCCGTTTTAGTAACTACTTTTTCTAAAACAAAGAAATATTTCTATGTATTTTTTTTCTTAATATTTTTTTTTCTTATAAGGTAAATAATAATAAATAATTTTTCGAAAATTCATTAAATTACATTTTTCACAAAAATCATACATAAATTATACATATTATGTATCTGTATATCCTACCGGGTATTGGTACAATTTTTTTTTTTAAACAAATTAAATTAAACTTTCTTAAAACATACATATAGGTATATGAAGCATTTTAAATTTAACTATACTTACTTACTTATTTATATAAATATATTTTTTTTAGTTGATTCCAAATTTATAGGTCTTTAAATTTTTTATTGCAACGTTAAATGCAGGGAAAGATTTAAATATTTAAATTTTTTGTTAAAAGCAGATTTTTTAAGGATCTCATTTAATTCAAATATTTTTACCTAAACGTAGCAATTTTGTTATCAATTTTCATATGTTGTTAGAAGAAACATTCTAAACATTGTATAGAAACAAAAAGCTGATAGGGTAATTTCTCTTTTTTTTTTATAATAATTTTTAAAAATGTTAACTATACGCAACTGTAGACGTTAGTTCTTCCCCAACAACTGAATTTAGAAATCAAATCAGTGTTATTCAATATTGTCGAGCGCAAACATTAAATCTTAATTTTGTCAGCAACATTGCTCTAAACATGTTTAGCAATGTTTTTTTTTTTATTTATTTTAAAATTAAAAGTTTAGAATCAGGTTCTTTAGTGCTTCCTTTTTTCTAGAAATGTTTAATAATAAAAATAAAAAAGTTTAATAAACATTAAAAAATGTGTCACATCTACACCAAAAGAAACATTGTATAAAAACATTTATAAAATGTTTCCTGAAATGTGTCTTTTGGTGTGAAAGATCGTTGAAATATTTCTAAAATTTTTCTATGTATCTTTTTTGGGACATGAACCGGAATGAGGTGAACTAGAACCTATTCTAAAGTGAAAATTTTTTTAGAAAAATTAAACTTTTTAAAAATCAATTTTTTTTTCCCTCTTTCATACTCGAACGATTAGACGGATTCCAATGAAATATTGCACAGAAGTTGGTTATGTCGTAAAAAAGAAGATATAGAAGAAGATATATATTGAATAGAAGGGATTTGCGGGGCCGCACGTTAAAACTTATAAAAAATATTCTTCCAAAAGAAAAGAAAATTAACAAATTTTACAGAAAAAAATATTAGTTTATCACCAGTATTTTATTTCCCTGCATTTAAATTAGAAATAAATTGCAAATAAAAAAAAACATAATATTTAATATAAAACAAAATATATACCTACAATAAAATATAACAAATAAAAGTAAATCCAGCATACATAAGAATTATTATTTATTAATATATTAATTTTTTGCATGCTTTTACTTTTAACTCAAACAAATTTTTTCTTAAACAAATTTATTTAATAATAGTTTTTTAAATTAAAATATAATATTAATAAATTTATTTTATATTATTTTGTTGTGTATTAATGTATGTGATTGATGTTTCGTCCCCTACACACACACACAAACACACATAAACACACTCGATAAACAAAAATTATAACTATATAATATATCATCACATTTTATTCAGTGTAAATAGATTCTAATAAAAAAAAAAAAAAACAAAAAATTTAATTTATAATAAAAATAAACAAAAAAATTATTGTGACAAGCGTTTATTTAAAATTTATAATTAATTTCCCTAAAAAAAACCAATCTAGTCGTTGTTAGTTGAATATAGTTTTAAACCTAATTTTGTTGTGTCAATGCCTTTTGTGTGTCCCAAGTTTCAACATTAAATTAAATAAAAAAAAAAACATCCAAAAAAGATTATAAACAATTAAAATTAAATTAAAAAAATTAAACATACTCAAAAATGAGATTCATAACAAAAGCTTCACAATTTCAACCTAAAATAAAAAATAAAATTAAAAAAAAAACACTAAATATTATTAAATTTAACATTAAAACTTAGAAAAAAAATTAATAATTTGAATTTGTTGTTTTTTTTTTTAACCAAATTAAAGAGGTGAAGGAGATCCAGAGTTCATTAAGCGCCAGGATCAAAAACGTTCCGATCTTGATGATCAATTAAAAGAATACATTAATGAATGGCGCAAACAGCGAGCAAAGGAAGAAGATGAGTTGAAGAAACTCAAGGAAAAACAAGCTAAACGTAAAATTTCTCGGGCTGAAGAAGAACAAAAGATGGCTCAACGTAAAAAGGAGGAAGAAGAGCGTCGTGTTCGTGAAGTCGAAGAGAAGAAACAACGTGAAGCCGATGAGAAACGTCAACGTCTCGAAGAGGCCGAAAGAAAACGTCAAGCTATGGTACAAGCAATGAAAGATAAGGACAAGAAGGGTCCCAATTTTACCATTGCCAAAAAAGATGCTGGAGTTGTAAGTTGAATAATGAATATTATCTAATTGAGGGATGGTTAAAAAGGGAATTCATTTTAATTTTTTAATTCAATAATTTGCAATCAGTGATTTCAATATTGTTGATCAATATTTTAAAGATTGCAATAGATTCAAACGTATTCAAAATGAACCGATTCATTTAATTATTTATTCGTTTCTCTTTCCTTCTCATTTCAATTATTTTTCGTGCCTTCCTATTTTGTGGCAAACTTTTCATCTAGGATCAGCAAATACGAATGCTTGGGCTCTCATGATCATAGTGCAGGCAATTTAATGTTTTTAAATGCTAGCAACATGTTCTGAACCTCTGAATGCAGCAAAAAAGTTGCTTTTAACAAATTTCCTGATGGGTAACATAATTTTTTACGGTTCGAGTTCATGGTGTAGTAAGAGACCACTTCAACTTTCATCAACTTTTTCTATTGGCAGCTTCTTGTTGCCGTTTGTAACAAGCTTAGCATCAAATGTTTCAACTTATTATTTCTAATTGCTAGCAACAAATTACTGGCAACTAATTACCAGGTATAGGTGGTGTACTGAATAGATATAAAAAGCTTAAAAGACCTCAAGTAAAATACTGCCAAGAAATAAAGCAACTCATTACGGGGATTAAAAATAACTTAAGAAATGTGAACATTTTCAAAGGTGCTAGGACAAAAAATGAACCCTTTTAACTATCATACAATTTTGTAAATATGTTCAATACCGAAAGTTTCTATAATCCATTGATATTTATTTTCTATTTAAGTTGGGTCTTTCATCAGCCGCAATGGAGCGAAACAAGACTAAGGAACAATTAGAAGAAGAAAAGAAAATCTCACTGTCGTTCCGCATTAAGCCCCTTAACATTGAGAATCTCGGCGAAAATCAATTGCGCGAGAAGGCTCAAGAACTTTGGGAAGCTATTGTCAAATTGGAAACTGAGAAGTATGACTTGGAAGAAAGGCAGAAACGTCAGGACTACGATGTAAGTATATACATACATATAAATAAAGAAACATAATTTCAAAACCTATTTTACAATAAATTTTCTTATTTGTTTTAAATAGTTGAAAGAATTGAAGGAAAGACAGAAACAACAACTCAGGCATAAAGCCTTAAAGAAGGGTCTTGACCCTGAAGCTTTAACTGGAAAATACCCGGTAAGTTAAAAATCATTGATCAAAAAAAAAAAATTCATTTAAACTAATTTTCAAAATTATTGTTTTATTCATTTCTTGTATAGCCAAAAATCCAAGTAGCATCCAAGTATGAACGACGTGTCGACACACGCTCATACGATGACAAGAAAAAACTCTTCGAAGGTGTAAGTATTCTCAAGACCTTCTTATACTATGGCTTTTTTTTTAAACTTCTTTTCTAAGAAAAAAAGTTTTTTAAATATTTTATTATTTATAAAATGTAAATATTATCTTATAAACAAAAAAGGGTTACAATACGTTATATGCTGAACTTAAAGAGAAAAGATGGCAAGAAAGAAACGAAAGATTTATGCAGCGGTCCAAATGTAAGATTTTGCAAGCCTTCAATCGTATAAAATTGATGGGTTTTTTGCGTTTATATATGTTCGTTACGTTACGTTTCGTTAAGTTTTTATTTTGTTAATTTCTTTTTGTTATAATATTTTCCTACAAATTGTTTCGTTTAATTTCGAAATTATTTTATTTCCTAAAAATATTTTTATCAGATTCGAATATTATATTTTTTGTGTACTATTTGATAAGTATATAAAATTTATACTCGTAATCAAAATTCCATCCGCATAATTAAGGCTCAAGGACAATATATATATAACAGGTTTGAATATTCCTTCAATATCTACTTTATCCGTTTTCGTGCTGTCTTCTTTTTTCTATAAATGTTTACATTCTTAAATCAAAAAAAAAACATTCCATACAACATTTAAACACAAAGGATTTTTTACTAAAAAATGAGCAGAAGAAGAGCATAGTTAACGTTTTTTTAACTTTTATAACGCGAAAGGTCAATATGCCTAAAATTGGTGAGTTTCACCGTCTTTACGATAAAGACTTTGGGGTGGAAACAATATACATTTTAACAATTTCAAGAACGAAGCAAAGATGAGCATATGCTCAAAGCAAGTGCTCCATATAATAACCTAAGCAAATGCTTGTTAAAATGCAAGTAATAAAGAATACTTTTCATAAAAGATGGAGCACTTCCTCCGAAAATCGAAGTTTTGAGCAATTTTACCGATATATTCATACCTTCCATGTCCTCGTTCTTGGCTGTGTTAAACCCTTAAAAACAAAATCTCGAATGACAAAAAATACGATTTTTTCGAAAAAAATCTTAAATTCAAAATTCTTGAATTACAAAATCCCGAATTACAGAATACCGAAAACAAATACATAGTACCGAATTCATTTGGGACTTACTACTTTGTGAGTAGGTACAAAGTAATTTTTAGAAAAATAGTTATACAATTGGTATACAATTAACAATTTTTTGAATATCTAAAAAATCTAATACTTTTGTACTAGATTTTTAGTACTGAAAAATACTACATAATTTTACTTATTTTTTCTAGGCGAAATAAGCCTACAAAATTTTTTCAGCAATGAAAAGGGTCATAAATGGTTATTTATACATTGTAGAAAAATCAGTAAAATCTTTTTATAGTAATTTTTGTTTGTATAAGAATCTTAATTTCACACATCCTATAAAGTTTTGCTATTTGAAATCCTTTAAGAAAACGAACACATTTATACCGCATTTAAAATTAAAGCATAAAACAGCATAATGTACCTGTAACCTCGTTCTTTTGGTAACAATTTTTTTTTGATGTACTTTATACACAACACGCTCATTTTATACATAAATACAAAATATACATAAATACATTCACCCCTAACACAAAAAAACAAAACCTATTTCTCTGTTTCTGTTTCATGTTGCTCAGGGCTTTGATGCTATCTCCAAGGATGTCAACGAGAAACTGTGGCATGAAAAGAAAGAACAGTACACTGGTCGCCAGAAAGGTATGCCATGTATGTTTTGAAGGATCCCATCCTGCTTGTCGTTCCTCTACCATATTTTCTAACCCCTAGTTCAACGCACTTGAGATTAAAATAAACTAATGATTTTTTTTTTGTTTTTATTTAAATTTAGCCAAACTGCCCAAATGGTTCGGCGAACGACCAGGCAGAAAAGCTGGAGATCCAGAAACCCCCGAGGGTGAGGAGGATGCTAAGGCCGATGAAGATATTATCGAAGATGAGGAGGAGATAGAAGAGGAGGTTGCTGATGAAGAAGAGGAAGAAGAGGAGGAGGAAGAAGAGGAGGAAGAGGAAGAAGAGGAGGAAGAAGAAGAGGAGGAGGAAGAAGAAGAGGAGGAGGAAGAAGAGGAAGAATAAATATTTTATTTTTATTTAACATATACGCTCTCTCTCTCTCTCTCTTTAACTCACTCAATATAAAATTTAAAAGTAAAAAACAACAACATCAACTCATAAAAAAACTCTCTTCACACCGAAAAGAACTCTCTCTCTCTTTCACTCTCACCAATGAAAACACTCACTATTTTTAACAAGAAAGAAAAACAACAAAAAAGAAGAAACAAAAACAACATCAACAACAACAACAACAACAACAACAACAACAACAACAACAACAACAAGAAAACTCTCTCTCTCGATATTCCTTTTTCTTTTTAGATATATTTATTTTTCTTTAATCATTTCTGTTCATTTCAAAATGAAATAAATCCAATATCTTTTATACATTGTTATATTTTTATTTATTGTAAACAAAACAAAAATTACGTTTTCAAATCTAAAAATGAAAAAAAAACAAAAAAAAAAAAATATATAAAATTAAAAAATATATTAATTTTAATATAGAACAAATACATTAAATTTAAATAAATATAATAATAAAAAGAAAAACAAGATATAACAAAGAATTCTTCCAGGCGATTCGATTGCTGAAAATTAAATACGA
Organism: Epistrophe eligans; assembly: GCA_951394125.1. NCBI lineage: Eukaryota > Metazoa > Arthropoda > Insecta > Diptera > Syrphidae > Epistrophe > Epistrophe eligans. The sequence goes on from OX596029.1 coordinate 82,272,706, forward strand.
TCTTTTTACTTGCATCATAACTTTGGGCAAAACTAGTTGAGGAAACGGATGATACATATTTTAGAAATTTGAAATTATTGATACAACACATAGAACAGAGTCGAAATATTGGCAATCTTCACTTTATTTGGGTTACGGGAGAAGCATGTCAAAATTCAGTTTGATTCTGAATATTTAAGTTCATATTTTGTGTATGAATAATCATTTCCTTTATGTTTTTTTTAAATGTTTCCATATTTTAATATCTAAATACATCCAGCGGGAATTAAAAAATGTTAACATACCCATACGTAACTAATAATATTTAAATGCGTTACGAAGAAGAACACCTACACCATTAAGTGTACACCTTAATCACAGTACACAAATTTAAGGTTAAGTTATCAAAGTTGAAAGCGTCAAAAAATTAAAAATGGCTGTTCGAGTGCCCACAAGAACTCAACACGCATTATTTGAAACAACAGGCGTGTTTTTTTGCAAGTCCGGGCGGAATTGGACGAAAAAAATGAAGTCGTCGGTGCTAAACAATCACCATGTTAAATGCAACAACAACCTGCAGGCTAAGCTAAACCTAAAGAAATTTTCGGGCTTAACTTAAGCGAACGTTGTAGCCCGTGGCGTAATAGTTAGTGCGTTGGACTGTTACACCGAAGGTCTTGGGTTCGTTTCCCAGCCTATGCCACCTTAAAACAGAAATGTTTTTCACGGGTTACTGCCTCTTGCAAGAAATTGACAAATCCTCCAAGAGTATCTCTTGTCATGAAAAAGTGCTTCTCACCCTAGCCGTTCGGATTCAGCAGAAAATTTTAGGTCCCCTCTATTCCTGCCAATAACACGTACACAGGAATGGTCGAAATTTGTAATTCACTAGGAACTGGTTCTAAACAAATTGTCGCGCCGACCAATTTATTTATAATTTATTTAAATCAAGCGAACAGGAAAACTGTGTTACCGGCCTAAATTTTATAATTGTTATCGATATTTTGAATGAAAACTCCATTTTGTTTCTGTGATCCCCGTGGTCGTTTTTTTCGTCCAATTTTCCCCAGGTTTGAAAAAATAACACGCCTAACAACAAAATATTAAAATAAGACAAGTAAAGGGACACTGAATCCACCATTTTGCTACCATACCTTGATTTTTACAGATGCGCAGAACTGAACAAAAATCAAAACGCCAAAAGATACTGGCGCAAAATTTTAAACGATTTAGTAAAATGTTAAAGCCATTTTAGTAAGTTGCTAAGTTAAAAAGAAGATTTAGCTAATTTTAAACGATTTTAGCAACTTACTATCTCTTAACATTTTACTGAAGTTAAAATCGCAAAATGGCTACTTTAACTTTTAGTAACTTGCAATATTTTTTGCCACTTTTCAAAGAGCTGTAAAAATATTAACAAAAAACGAATTTATGATGGCAAATAAATAAGGAAACAAAATTAAAAACGAAATTAAAATACAAAATTTCCATACAAAAATAATAGCTTAACATTTGCTATTTTAACGTTGCGTTCTTTTATACACTCCAAGCCATTTGATTAAACAACAATTTTGTTTAAAAAATTACGGCTTCTTTTTTAATAAAATTTTATTATGCAATATTACTTATAATAAATAAAAATAGGTACCTGCATACAATTTGAAAAAAACTCGACCCAAAGTTTAACAAGACCTACATAGGAAAATATTTATAAACAAAATTTTAATTTGTTAAAATATCATATTTCCGTATTTTTTGTTTGAATTTGTGTTCAAAACTAATACAAAATTTGATCAAAATTATTGTAGTAGGTTAGGAGAACATTTAAAAAAAAACAACAAGACTGTTGTGTTTTAGGTAGGCATAGCTTCTGGTTGAGTTAAAACAATAATTCAAAATTAAGTACCTTTCTATACAAAATATTTTGTACTAAATTTAAAGCATATCCGTTTAGCACAGATCCACATAGCGAATGGTGAAATAAACAATTTTGGGCTTCTCCATACTTAAATATTTTTTAAGGTTTAATTGCACAACATGAAATCCAAAACTTACCCATTGCGCAAGTAAAAAGTAACCGCAATCAAATAATGCGCAGTGTGTAGGTATTTCGTTAACAAAGTATAAGTATGTAATAATATATGTATATATTTTTTGTTTATTTTGGAACACACAAGGATACGTTGAAAATAAATAAATGAATAGACAAAAATTCATTATTACCAAAAATTGGTTGTTTAACGGAAATAAAAATAATTCCTATGAGGGGCTTTTATGATATTGCTTCTGGTGGTGTGTCTTTATCTATATATAGGTATACAAACAATCTACATAGTACCTACACCATTCCTTTTTATTTAGTTTATGTTTTGAATTTTTAGCATTTTATAGGTAAGCACGAATATTTGCAGAATTTTCAATGGAATAAAAAAAAATAAATATATTTACATGTTTCGGAAGTAATTGGATGGTGGTTAACAAACATATACAAAATTTATTCGTGCTTTGTTTGGGGTCTATTGGGTTTTTTTTTTTATTTGGATATTTAGTAGAAAGCTGAAACCAAAAAAATGCGCTTATTTAAACAAAATTTAAAACATGATTTAGCTTGGAGGTGCTTCCTTGTTTCTGATGTTATAGGTAGGTTAGGTATGTAGGTATGTAAGGTGGGTACTTTTTTTGGCTGTAGTTTCATTGAGTTTCTTTAAACTTAATGCAAAATGTACCAATATATATGTAGATCGCGAAAACTTGCTCTCGTAGAACAAGAAGCTTGTTAAGGCTAATATTTTAAAATGTTTTCATGAATAAACAAAATTGAAAAACGTCTGTTCTTTAAATTCAGAAAAAACATTGATGATGCGAATATTTTTAGGTATAACCAAAAGTAGGTATATCTACGTTAGATATTCGAATTTTTTGGGGTTGAAATTATTGGATTTCAACCCGTTAATAATAAAATGATTGGAATGCACAACTATACAGAATATCCACAAATAAATTCGGGAATTTTTTCTGATAAAATTGAATATGAATTTGTGACAACTGGATATCTGTATCAAGGTTAATATGTGTGTGTGTGTAAATATAGTAATATGTTTGTTTTGATGATTCGATCTCAAAATTCAACTTTTCTTGTTTTCTACATTTTTGTATATGGATAGTCCATTTTTTTTCTGTGATGGCGTATCGTTTACTCTTGATGTCCTTTTTCATCCTCGCACGTATCTTATTACTTTAAACGAGCTATTCTTGTATATATATTTATATATAATATTTCTATATATATTTCTATATACGTTTATATATTTGGTTTCTCGGAAATGGCTTCAACGATTTTGATAAAATTTTTAAAGTTTATTACGATGAACGAGAAATAAAAAATAAATAATTGGATTTAATAAAATCCGCCCACTGCCACGCCCAATTCGATTGGTTTTTTGTTTTTCGAAAACAGCTCCAACGATTTGGATGAAATTTTCAGAGTTTATTCTTATGAACGGGAAAAAAATAAAAAAATAAAATTTAGTAAAATCCACCGCCTGCCACGCCCACTTTTGTTACTTCTTAGTTTCTTGAAAACAATTCAAACGATTTGAATGCGGTTATAAGAGTTTATTCTTATAACAAAAATTGAAAAATTCTTTTACTAAAATCCACTCACTGCCACGCCCACTTTTATTAGTTATTGCTTGGTTTCTCGGAAACGGAACTAGCTATTTTAATGAATTTTTCAGAGTTTGTTCTCCTCAATAAGAAAAAAACTTTAAAGAAAAATTTAGTGAACTCCGCCCACAGTTCCGCCCATTTTTTTGTTTGGTTTTTGGTTTATCCCAAACGGCTCCAACGATTTGTATGAAATTATAGTATTTTATAGGCGGATTTTCCGGAATCCAGTTTTCAAATTTTTCATAAATTGTTCATAAGAATAAACTCCAAATATTTCATGCAAATCGTTCGAGCCGTTCATTTATAATATTCTAATTAACAGAAATATGGGTTAGGAACTTGTTTTTATTTTTTATTTGTTTTTTTTTTTTATAAAGTGAACAAATTTAATGGATGGCATATGTTGCCTTCCACTAACTGACATGTCTACTTTTCTCATACATATTTAATTTTTTTCGATTAGAAAAAGCCGAGCAAAGCTCGGTCTCCCAGGTACTTATGTTTAAGAGAGCATTTCGCAATTACAAAAGTTTATGTTTAGGGGGAGAAAAGTGCTAACCGCCCAAAATTAAAAGTTATAACAGTTTTATAGCCGAATTATGTTTGGGCTATCATACTTAAATTTTTGTCGGAAATTTCGGAATTTAGTTAAAAATAATAATATCCCCATTGAAAAATTTTATTTTACAATAATTTAAAAAAAAATACGGTATTTGCCGTAGAACGTTTTAAAAGAAATTCTATATGTACAGTCAAACCTGCTCATATATCCCATACCTTAAGAGCACTCACTAATAGCTTTATATTACAAAAGACTCAAAGACTTGTTTGGGTTTGTTTTCAAAATATTTCTTACGATGTTGATGTAACGGCAATGGATTCATTGATTAACATTCACACACGATGTGTGTCGATGTCAATCAACCACAGAATTTCATTTCATGCCGCCCATCTTAAATTAAAATATTCTCTCTTGCTCTTTGTCGTTCAAAAAAGGGACATTAACATTTAACAATTTGCAAAAGGAAATAAAAGAGAACATCTACAAAATTGTAATTCATCTATATGGATGGACGACAACATGTACTTTCAAGAAAAAAAAAAAAAACAGGAAATAAAGGAGATTGAAATCCGCGTTGGAGAGAAAAATACTTAAAAAAGGAATTTCGAATTCGTTTGGAATATTCTGTAGCATTTCAATTCATGTTCGTATATAGATTTTTTTTATAAGAAATTGACGGGGGGTGGGGGGCGTTAGTCAGTTGATTTCTTTAAAATTTGATTTCTAAGATTGGAACATGTTTCAAATATTTGAATAAGAAACATTTCATTTTTTTTCTCGACTAAAACTTATAATTGTCGAATTTCGTTTCGCGGTACTCAAAGGGTAAACTTTTTTTGAAAATGTGTAAAATTTTATTTAACTTTTCTCAAACTTTTGTTTTTATCGAAGGAAGTCAGAAGTCGGGGGTTCCAAAAGGCAGGTATTTCGAACCATTTCTTATACGCTTTATCGATGGTATTCCAGCTTTCTTCTGACTTGGAGAGATTGGTTGAAGGTAAAACTTCTTCGATTAAAAGTCACTCAATGCCAAAATTATAGTCGTTTATCTTTCAATTCTTTCACATTACATCTAATTGATCAGCAAACTTAATCAGACGCTAAGTTTTATTTAAAGGAATGCCAAGATACAATATTAATGATTCTCTCCATTTAATTTTTGGTTTCGGTCGTATTTATAAACATTGTCTAACTTTGGACAGTCGTCCGAGTTATAGATAAACATTTTTAATTGTTGTGTCTTATAGTCTTATTTTATTCAAGCTTTCATCTCCTGGTTTTCCTGCATTTTTTGTTGAATGGATTAAATCATATTTCAATGGAAGGACTTACCAAATTCTTTTCAGCGGGATACTTTCTTACTCAATAAACGCTGATTCTGGCGTACCACAAGGAAACCACCTTGGCCCATTACTTTTCATAGTTGCTATTAATGATGTAGTTTCAATAGTAAGATCCTTTAGGATGCTGATATACGTTGGTGATATAAAGTTATTTAGGGTCATCAGGGATCAATCGGATTCTGTGGCCCTTCAAGATGACTTACATCTTTTTTTCTTTTTTTGAATGTATCTAAATGTCAGTTAATGTCCTTCTTTAGAAGAAAAAAATCAATATCAATTCAATATCAAATAAATTTTCACTCATTAAGGTAGAAACTAAATGTGATCTAGGGATACACTTTTTTTTTTTTACAAAATCTTAACTTCACACTCCACGCTGAGAATGATGTTAATAGGGCCAACTCAATGCTTAGTTTTATAAAGCGTTGGAGTAAATAATTTTCTTATTGCCTGGTCACATCCTCGTTATACAATACTTTTATTCGTTCCCACTTAGAGTATGCGAGTACTGTATGGTCACCACATTACTCTGTGCACATTGATCGCATCGAATCTGTTCAACGGAAATATGTGCGCTTTGCATTAAGTCACTTGAGCTGGAATGATCCAAATCACCTCCCTGCATATAATAATCAACTTCTTCTTTTAAATATGACTTCTCTTGAGAAACGTCGAAAAGTATCCGATGTTATATTTTTACACAAGTTGCTGGATGGTTCTATTGATTCACCGTTTTTTTTTTTGGATCAAATTCATTTTAAAGTTAGAAGTCACAGTTCTCGGAACTCTGATATTTTAAATTATGGTTTAAATGAAATGTACCCTTAACTCGCAAACCGTAACCATGATATTTTCGACATAAATTGCTCAAAACTCACACTAAGACGCAAGTTATATGGGCGTTTTCAACATTATTATTTTGGTTTTATGTGCAGTTATGTAAAATTGTAGTTATTTATATGTATTTCTATTTATTTTTTTGTCTATTTTGTTCAGCATTTTTGGTAGTGTGTTAGGCTTAATTTATATTTTTTTTATTACTAACAACTAACACCACGCTAAATGATGACTGTGACAAGTTGGTATCTCCTAGTATCTGAAGGTGAAAGAGACAATGTTACAAATGCTTGCATTAGGCAGTACTGCGATAGCGTTTAAGAGTTATCTTACATAGAAAAAAGAATCGCTTGTCTATATGTCTCGACTAATGTAACATTTTATTCAATTAAATAAAGAATATTTCCAACTGCTTCCAACACCGTAGAAACTATTAGACACTATCTAAATAGTCAAAGTCTAATAAATACGGCAGTATGTACATATTTAAGGATATGAACTTTAGAACATTGCTCTATACAGCATGCTACATCAGATCATCAGACACTTTCGGTCGATTCGATATGCATGTTCATTTTCACTTAAAAAAAAAAAAAAAACGCTACAGATGATCAATATATATTTATTTATTGATTTCATTACCTATTATTTCCATCAATTTCCTCCCCTTGCATCCGGACCTGCTTATGAATGTTCAATTTCATTCCCTTTTATTATTGTTTCGTTTTCACAGCCACGCATACTGCAAGCTCATATATTTAACTATATATACATACCACTGAAATGGCATATTAAATTCATGTCCTTCAACTTGAAGAGGTGTGATTCTTTGCTTAAACTATTTTCATCATCATCATCATCATCATCATCATCGTCATCATCATCATCGTGTTCGTCATCATACAGAATACAAAACAAGATGAATAAAAATTCCACGTCTACGATTCTGTCTCTACTACGTCTAAAAATGAAAGGAATTCACAGGACAAAAGCATTGAGTATGATGGGAGCTAGTAGCAGAGAAATAAAATTCAATTTTTCAAAAAGGTTACCACCCCATCACTATATTATGTACTCTAAGCCATATGGTATGTATATATACTATACGTATGTATGTATTTTCATCCTGGTTCATTTTGAGTTGGTTGCACATATCTCACCTGCAACTGCAACAATATTTGCAAATTGTTGCTCTTTGTCCTTGCTTTCAACATAAACATAACTGACGTAAGCACACAGCTTATTTCCCAGTGTTGCCAAGTTATTTAAATTTTTGTATAAATAAATAAATAAATTAATAAAATAAAAAAAAAATGTATATCGTCGTAGTTTTCCTGGTTTCGAGCAAATCTATTTCGGTAGCTCATGGAAACCAACTTCTTATAAATAAAAACATAAGCGCAAAATTTTAAACGATTTAGTACTATGTTAAAGCATTTTTAGTATGATAAAAAGGCTTTAACATCGTACTAAATCCTTTAAAAATTTGCGCCATAGATTTTTAAGTGGAAAATTAACCATTGACAGATATTCTTTATGTTTATTCTTTCGCAACACGACTATCTTGGTCGAAGTCTGATTTTGCTCTTTATAATCCCTTTTCGTTTATACATGTTTTGGGTCTCAATTCTCTTAAAATAATATTTGCTACAATTTATAAAAACATCGGCTGCAGAGTTACCAGGCTCATGGAGTTCGATACAAAATCTACGTTTTTTGTACGTTTGTTAATAGCTCTCGCAACAATTTGAAAAGGGAACTTTTTCCTTTTTTTGTTTATATTAGTTTAACAATGACAGTGGTAACACTTTTTGTCATATGTTGTGTATTTATACCAATGTTCATATTATGTACATAGATCTACAGTATCCATCCAAATTCTGTGTGTATTTTCAAAGAACAAGCACGTAACTTCGTGTCATTTGGATGTGAAATGTGTCCGCCACTTAGAATGGCAATATGAATACCCATACGAATGAGAATTTTCCGAAATTTCATCTTCTCTTCTTATCATCAAGCATCAGAAGGGTGCACTCTATGTCCTTTATATTTCTCAATTCCGCTAAAGCTACACTACCATCATATGGAAGAATTCAGTTTAATTTTTCGAATTACTTTCATGAAAGCAAAAACATTTTTTTTTTCAGGTTAAAAATTCAAATTAGTATAATTAAATTGAAAACCGGCAAACCGTTATTTTCGAAAACACAATTTGAAGCTCTATAAAAGTTCCTTGGAGTTGAATGCGTTGTTTTGTATAAAAATACAGATGTATCTACAACTGTATAACTACCACAAAATGAAGGATTCTGCCAAAAGTATACTCTTTAAATAAAGTCAACCAACTAAGTGCCAGAGAGATGGAACGGGCTTCAAGGAAATGATTTTGGAAAAAAAAAAAAAAAAAAAAAAAAAAAAAACATCCCGAGATAAATTACACCACTTACCACTGAGAAGCAGAAGGGGATAGCAAAGTGGATGTGGATGGATATAAGGATATGCTTACATAAATAGACGGATCCTACGGGTGGATTGATGGATGGATAAATAGCTTGTTTTGGGTGGCTGAGGACGAGGAGGGGATGAAATTATATACATATATATATTATGTGCTTGCAACCTAAGTGGTCGGTCGGTAGCACCTAATTGAATTTTTTGGTCTCTATGGTTATTTGGAGCTTTTTGGCTGATTTTCTCTTTGTTTCATTTCTTTAATATTTGACAGACGGATGAAAGAGGAATTAGTCCATAATAAGATTGTTAAACAAGTGGAATTAATTGCTTTCCCTAAAAAGAACGAAGCGAAAGTATATACAACGGTATAGTTTCGTTTCAGTTTGTAAGCCAGATAACAACTATGTATATATGGCTGCAATGCGGTGATGGGAGCTTCAGCTTACGATTAAATATAATTTAATCAAATATTTACTCAAAGGAAGTAAATATTTGACAAGTATATACATATGTACATAATATTATATGTATGTATCTATGTTTGAAGAGCGGCTATAGATAGCTTCAAGGAGTCTCTGTTTTCCTTTAGATTTATTGCGACCGCAGAACTAATTTGCTTGATGGTAAAACTGAAATATTTGGTTAGAATAATCGAATTTTTCGGTGTGGTGATGATTCGGATGTATAATTGAAGAGGTTTTAATAAAAAGAGAGGAATTGAGGTATGAGAATTGATTGAGTTATTGAATTATGAAAAGTGGTAATAGTGGTTTTTAGTTATTTGTAGGTTTATTGATTGAAGGGGGAGGGGGGGGGTGTTCCTTTGCGATTTTTGCTTTTTGTGAAGAATTTTGATTGAGAACATAAGAATGAAGATGATTTGCTTTTTTTGTAATGATCCCTTTTACCAACACAGAGGCGCACAGTTCTGCCTTATCCGAATTCTTTTATCTCACTCCGTTTCCTTTTTTTTAAGGAAAAAAAAAAATCATCTTATGTTGGAAAATAGCATGGTGACACAAGGTAAAATATCTTAAGTCCACATAAGATGTAGTGTTGAAGCGAATTACAAAATTTTAAGTAGGTATACTTAAGATTATTTGATCTTAAGAGTTTGTAATAATTGTGACAAGGTAAAACATCTTAAGTGGACTTAAGATACCAAACTTAAGAAATCAAAGAATCTTATCTCAACTTAAAATTTTTGAAATCAATAATTTAAAATAAATAATAAAAGGGCAAACTATCTTAAGTCATAATTTGTCCTATAACTCAATAAATAACAATATCTTTTTTAAATAACTTTAAAAAAAAAGTTCATAAAATTTGACCTATAAAAAGTTTATTCTAAGAAGTCTATGTTTTAAAAGTTTGTTGGGAATCTCCTTTCGACGCTTTTTTTGCTCTCCTGAAAAATATTAAAAATTGACTTAAGATTCTTTAACTTTTCAGTCGAGAACTAACTGTCATTCACCAACATTTTTACTTAGTTCACATGAACCAAAACTGGGCGTGGCAGTTGGTGGAAAAAATTACAAATATGTATTTATAATTTAAGAAAGCTTTTTTTAAAATTTTTGACTATGTTAGAATATTTAGTATGGAGAAATAACTCTATTAGAAAAAAAGTGGGATTGTCAGTGTGAAGATTTTATTAAATCCAATTTTTAAAACTTTCTCCCATTTATTCTAAAAATTTCATACAAATCAGTCAAATGGTTTTCAAGACTATTAATTGAACGAATGGTACATATATTTCCTATATATATTCATTAATATATGGGCGTGACTGTGGGTGGAAAAAAATTACAAAATTTTAAGGTTTCTATGTTATGTCGTACTATTTTTTCTGTATACACTATCAGATCTTTGTCGAAGAGATGGATGGATAAAGACAAGCTACAACTAGTGACTGAAGATTTGCTAATACAAAAATGTTAGCACTGACTTATCACTTAGTGCAGTGTTACTGGTGGAACACAATGTATACGGAGCTGCAACTGGAGCTGCACCTGGAATAGCTATCAAAATATTCAATACAAACAAATTCAATGTTACGAACACAACGCAACGCAATTGCAATCGGTGCTGCAAGAGTTCACCAAGTTTTAACTTTTCACGTGCAGCACTTTTTACGTTACAATTTGTATGAAGAAAAAAGAGCCGGAAAAAATATTGAAGCTTTTTGTGCTTATTTGTTTCACGAAAAATATTATAAATCAAAAGAAAAATATTAGAAATAAAAAAAAAAGAAAGAAAAATAAGCCCGTGGTTGTTGTGGGAACATACAAAATAACACGCACGACACTTTTTCACAGTTGTTGCAAATCCAGCTCTATTTCCAGTTGCAGCATTCTATTGTGTTTAGGCAGTAAGTTGTAGGTAAGCAAAAAACTATATAAACAACGTACTCTAAAGAAATAATTGTTTTCAAAATATGAGAAAAAAAAAAATACAAACAATAATTAATAAAAAAAATACAAATGCTGAAAACCCATACATATTTAAATTATTAATTATAAACTCAAATGTAATATTAGTGTGGCGTGTCATTTAATTTCTAGCACTAATAATAATTGATTTGCTAACAGGAAGGTATTTTTCTACAGATTTTCTGCTTTTTTGTATTTTTCGATTTAAATTTATTATTTTTTTCTTTTTATGATGCATACCTACTCTTTAACCTTCAGTCACGCCAAAACATAACAATTCAATACTCATGATGATATATGAAAGAAAACCTTGCAAAAAAATTAATCCTTTGTATTCTAAAAAAAAAAAATGGATATTGCTTGCATCATTTTTGTTTAAATTATTTTCAAAAAAAAGCCCATCAATCTTTTTCAAAAATAAAAATGCTCCTTTCCTTGTAAACAAAATAATAAAATAAACAATATTCAGGACATAAAAGCATCAAGCAAATAGGATTGTCAGAAAAGTATCATCATGCGCGCCATGAAAATCCCACGCAGCATAGGTAATCAATCAAAAAATGGGAGCAACATTAATTTTTCATCGAAAAAATATACTTCCAGTTTCTTTTCTTTCATCTCGTTTTCTTCCCAAACAAAAAAAAAAACAAACTGAAACGATACTTTCAGTACTATTATTATTATTATTATTTATGTCAGAACTTTCATTTTGAAACTATATTGCTTCACTATTTAGCTACCTATTTACTGTTAGTCCCATCCTTTCTTGAACAAAAGCTCATCCATTTATTTATCAAGCATAGAACTCTCTCTCTGAAGATTTCATATATACAAATCGACTTCACCGCACAAATTGTTTATATCTAATCTGATGCTAACTGACAACTTCTTTGTGAGTTTTGCAACTCAAATCTCTTTATATGCCCCATACATGTGGTTAGACTTAGATATAGTACCAACAAGACCAACGACGCACGTGGCACAGGAAAAAACTCTTACCGCTGCTATCAGATGATTTATGAGCACATGAGTTATCAAAATCGTTGCCAACTCTTAAAAAAAAAAAAAATACGAAGAAGAAACCTTCAATCCTATTTGACAGGCAGTTGAGTAGTAACGATATATGTATATATGCTGTGGTTGTCAAATCTGTCGAATACTAGGATTATCCTTAATTTGAAAAGGGTCTTTGTCCAAAAAAAAAAAAAAAACCTCCTTTAGTATGAAGTTGTTATGGGTATGATTCTCTGCACATTTTATCTTTCTATTTTCAACCTGAGTATATACCTACCTATTTTATTTATGTATTCAACAAGTTGGCGAAATGAGCTAATACAGTCTTTCAGTTATTCAGGCTTTGAATAAAACAACAATAACTTAAGTGTGCTATATGCGCTACAGGATATTTTTTATTTTTTTATGAAATAGCCGTCAGTTTGCTTCAAAACTTCACTTGTCGCACAACAGCTTGTCAAATGTTAATGCCTGTGCCAAGGTTAGGAGATATATGTTATGTGTCAAACGAGTGGCTTTAACGGGGAGCGAAAACATGACTTAGATATTTTACTCTCTAAACAATTTTCTATTAAGTATAAGCCACCACAAAACAGCATAGTACCACCCTTTTGTCATTTTATGCAACTTGTCACTTTTATTAAAATCTTATACCCAGATGCTTTTGGTTTCATGTTGGGCGCCATTTTTTTTTTTTTTTTTTAATTCATACCTACTAACCCACGGCAATCTGTTGGTGTTGTTGTTGCTTATTGTTTTGCTTGTCAATGTGTTCTCGTGGGATGACATGTAGGCTTTATGGAAATTTTATGCAAATAATATGCCATTAAAACAGGCGCTGAATTAAGCTGTTATACGAGTTATAGAGCATCGGTTATGGCGGAATGGGAAGCAATAAAAGGCAAAATGACTAAGAGGGATAATCCGCCATGGTAAAAAGGAGGCACATTAAAAAAAAATTGCTCGTACACCGCAAGCAACAGCCATCAACCAACATTGCGTCAACACCATGGTTACGGTCGACAATGGCGTCGGTGATGGTGACGGCGGCGGCAGCGGTGTTGTCATCGTCCTCCTCTTTTACTGTTGGATGGTTGTTGCTTGCTGGCTGTTTTTACGTTTGCATGAGGGTGCCTCTCTGCTCCATGCATATTGACACATCCTGTGGCATTAAATTAATTGTTGCTTCATGATTTTTCATGTAGCGTAATTTTTCAAGGGAATTAACTTTTGTTCATAATTTATTTTGGTGATGTACTGTACATACATATATCTACCTACCTACGAGTAATGCCTACCTATATAGGTTGGCTGTATTGTGCTTGTGTATTCTCGTTGTATCAATTAAGGATGTTTAAATTAAAATGTTATTGAAAGGTTGTCTTTTTTAATGGTGATGGACTTTAATATCGAAATGGGTATAATGTTTCCATCTTTGTATATATGCTGACCCTTTTAGAAAACCCTTCATGTAAATTTTGAGCTTTTATGACACGATGATATAATTATAAAAGGATATAATTTTATTTTCGTTATCTTTTAAAATTATTCAGTATGAAATTTAATGAACATAGAGGATTTCTTTTTAAACCTTTTTAAATTTAATACAAACATGAAATAAAATAAAATTGATGACGGACAGATGTTTAATTTTGTTGTTTTCCATTAATGTTATCAAAATGAAAATATAAAGTGAGGAAAATTTCGAATTCATGACATTGGTTCAGTGTCATTCAGGCTAATTAATCTGGATGAGTCACACCCAGTAATTATTAAAAATTTTTGGATTTAAATAAACTCAATTCTGGTTACCTTTTCTGGAGCTCATATAGTAAGCTTAAATTTTCATTATATTCATATACATAAATGTAGAAGAATTAATTTTATTTATAGATTTAACGAATAAATTCATTGAATTATCGATTACACTCATTTTCTAAATGAATAAATCATTACTAAACAAATCCATATTTTAAGTTCATGTAACGTGGTCATTGAATCAACAAAAAAAATCATTAGAACTTATGAAATAATTTTTATTGGTTCCTCGAAAATTCTTCGTTTTTTAATGAACTGATTCAATTCATTGATTCAATGAAGTCCAGCAGCGGCAGCATTTTGTTAAAAAAAATCAACGAAAAAAAGAAAATTTGTCGTTGTATTTAAGTTCGGTCCAAAGTGTGCTAAGGTGGACGAGTCTCTTGGATAGATATCTCAAGACAGCTGGAATAAAAAAGCGTATCGCAAATTGTTGAAAATGAGAATAAATGGTCAGGTACATATTAAACGAAAGGCTTAATTACGAAGCGAATACCGGAAACGGATAGCCCCACATCAGTACACAAATCTATAAGGTAATATATTGCGCAGGTTGTCAAAGTTGAAAGTGTGAGAAATTAAAAATGGCTGTTTGAGTACCCACAAAAACTACTCACCACATTATTAGAAACAACAACAAAATGTTGATATGAGACAAGTGAAAAGGCACTGAATCCACCATTTTTTCGATTCAGCAGATGTTGTGGAGAACTGAACAAAATTGAAAACGGTAATGATATTACTAGTAATACGTGTAGGTACTGTGAAATAGCAGATTAATAAGGCTGTTTATCATGACAAGAGAACTATAGCCTTGCGGAGAGTGCAGAAAACAGAGCAAGAAGGGGTTTGTCTGTATTTTTTTTTTCAATATTAATGGCAACCATCATTCTCCGACGGAGAAAGATTAGAATTGAGTTTATACTAAAAAAACATCAGGAATTTACGGCATAGGAGGAATCAAGAGCAGTTGGATGTGCACATAGAATTGTGAAATCAAATGATAAAATTATTGTTAAGCAGTATTTCGAATCAAATTCGAATTGGAAAACCAAAAATATCGTGGTGATCAACTATCTTATAGCAGAAGCAGACTCCCACATGAAGACGTGGCCATAGTTGCAGTACCTATATCTGCAGTCAAAAAATAAAAACGATGCCCCAACGGAGGTAATAAGAAGTTTTCGAAAACCTCAACCGTAAATGTTATAGTCAAATGACAGATTCTGTAAAATCAATAAAAGGGTTGTGATTATCGATATGAAGTTCCTGGGATTTTTTAAGATCAGTTTCAGTGTGAATATTTGTTTTGGACTTTTCTTTTAGTGCATATTTTCTTCGGACATTATTTTGTAGATTATTGGCGCATACTTCAAGCAAAGTCATCTTTTGTCACTTCAAACTGTTCGGTGTAGGTTGTATTGGACCTTGATTCTTCGTGGTCTGTTGGACGAAATTTTTAATGTGTAAACATCTATGGCGGCGGTAGGGTAAACTAAAAACGTGGAAATTTTTGTAGCACATTACGTTTTGCTGTTACAAGTTCCGATACGTTGATGTATATTGGATACGTTTAATATGCGTGTTTGTTTTGCAAGTCCATATTGATTTGTCGAAAAAAACGACATCGGGACTTACAGCAAACAAGCCCATCACTGTAACAAATAGTCATCACTATACCTTCTTAGCTTTATGGTTAGCATACAAAATAAAAACTTATCAGCCACGCCACATTAAAATTAAAAAAAAAACTCACATATAAAATTATTTCACTTCATAAAATAAAATTAAATAAAAACAAATCTTAATTTAAAATTATTTATAGGAAAACAAAATAAATTCCAAAAAATGATTGCCATTTTTTTCATAAAAAAAATGTGTTTTTTGATGACTCGAATAATTTGACGTTTCCATACAAACTATCGATACCAAAATGATAAGTAGCGCCGGCAATACAGTTTTTATTGCGACTTTAGTTAAGTCCCGAAAATTATCTGGCCTTAGCTAAAAGTCCATATGGACCAAAGTTATTGTTGTATTTACGTGTAAAGCTCTTAGTTCCGATGTCGTTTTTTTTTTCGACACATCCATATGGACTTGCAAAAAAAACATGCCTAATATTGGGTACGTTCCTTCGTAGCTCAACCTAAATCGAAAGGTCGAGTTGAGTTTGGGTTGAAATTTGGTTGACAGTTCAAAATCGCCGCATTCTGTGACTCAAAACCAGCACTTGAATAATTAATTTGATGTTTACAGATCTTAACCATGAATCGCGGCACTAACACTTTTTGCTGTCTATTTCTTTCAGGTTAAATGGTTCAATCCAATTGTATAGCAGTTTGAGAATAAGTAGTTTGAAAAAAAGTGCAGTAAATTTGTTTTTTTTTTTTGCGGAAAATTTAAACAAAGTGGCAATTCTTTGCCGAATAAGAATGAAATGTTAAGACTGGCATGACAACGAAGGAGTCCCTTGTATCAATAGCAATATTTTTTCAATCTGGTTAATGGTTTAAGAGATTTCCATGTCCTCTTGTGAAAATTTTTTGATGTGGACAATTTCTTGCCATCATAATCGATTAATTTGAATTTTTTTCATTACAAGTGGCTTACATGAAAACTGTTACTTCTATCTTTTCTTTCACAAGTATTATTTTGCAATTTAATCATTTCGCATTTAAATAACGGGTGATTTTTTAGCTGGTTTGGTTTTGGCAACACTGGTTTTGACAGTTGACGTGTGTTTAGTACCTTGTGTCACTGTCAAACAGCTTCAGTTTGGTTTGCAATTTAACCATGGATCGTCTTACAAATGAACAACGCTTGCAAATTATTGAATTTTACTATCAAAATTCGTGCTCGGTTCGAAATGTTGTTTATCGAAAAATTGTGTTCAGCGATGAGGCTCATTTTTGGTTGAATGGGTACGTAAATAAGCAAAATTGCCGCATTTGGAGTGAAGATCAGCCAGAAGCATTGCAACAGCTACCAATGCATCCCGAAAAAGCCACTGTTTGGTGCGGTTTATGGGCCGGCGGCATTATTGGGCCATATTTCTTCAAAGATGATGCGAATCGCAGCGTTACTGTCAATGGTGAACGCTACCGAGCGATGATAACAAACTTTTTTTTGCCCGAAATGGAAGTTCTTGACTTGCATGATATGTGGTTTCAACAAGACGGTGCCACATGCCACACAGCACGCGAAACAATGGCGCAATTGCGAGGCGAGTTTGGTGAACAGTTAATTTCACGTTTCGGGCCGGTCAATTGGCCGCCTAGATCGTGCGATTTGACACCATTAGATTATTTTTTGTGGGGGTATGTCAAGGCTAATGTCTATAGGGACAAGCCCGCTTCGATTGACGCACTGGAAGCCAACATCCATGCATTCATTCGTGAGATACCGGCCGATATGTGTGAAAGAGTATGCCAAAATTGGACTCAGCGGATGGGCTACCTGAGACGCAGCCGCGGTCAACATTTGCATGAAATTATCTTTAAACATTAAATTGAAAGGTTCAAACTATCGATTCAAATAAATATTTCATTCATTTTTTCGAATTTTTTGTGTTTTTTTTTTTTTTAAAGTTCTAAACCTCTTAAAAAATCACCCATTATTTTGAAATTTTTGTTTTGGAAAAATATTATTTCGTAGAGGTATTTCTGTGTTGTATTTTATTATTTCGCATTACATTTTTAATTCGCTTTAAAATTGCTTTGCTTTTTTCGTATTTTATGAACATTTTAATGAGTTCCTCCCCTCTTTAAGTTAACTGCTGCTCCATATTTTGATACTTAAAGCCAAATATAAGTCAGAATATACCGAATTTTTATTGCACTCAGATTTTCAATATATACCGAATTTTTATTACACTCAGATTTTCCTTTAAATTAACAATAAATCTACATACAACATACCTAGAAAGTATTCGCAAAGTACTATGTTGATTTTATAGACTTTATTTTAAAACTTTTTCATCATCATCATCATCATCATCGTTCTATAACAGGATCTTCCACATCAATTATTATTGTTTGGATTTAAAATTGAAAACCCAGCAGAGTGTTGAGTTATAGCCGTTCATGAATTTTATTATATCCTTTACCCAGTATACCTTATATCATCCTCCTTTTCCTAGTCCCCATCATACTGAACGCAACTATCCCTATAAGCGTTTTTTATTAGTTCCGAAACAAAACTTTAACAAAGCGCAATGCGGAACTTATGTTCAATATAAAATGCACCACATCACAACTCTCACTCCCACAAGGTTACAAAATACAATTTCCCATGAACATCATCGTCGTTCATTTCTTCCCCCCTTCCCATCCTCCCCCATGCCGCCCTGCCACACTGACTCTCTATAGACAACAAAGTATAAGAACTTTAATTTTATTATCAGAGCTCGACACTTTCTTAAGGAAAGTATAGAATCTCCATCTTGAAAAACCTCCTTCCTTCCCCCAAACCGCTAAGGGAAATTTATTACGTTTTCACACCGGGAAACTTGATTTAAGGTTGTTTTTTTTTTTTTTTTAATTTTTTTTTTTTTTGGTTTAAAAAAAATAAAACAGCCATAGTCACGTCCGTCTAGCCATCCATTTTTTATAGCTTCAAGTCCGAAGCCGAAGGATGTCGGATAAGGGAAACAAACAACAATTGCAAAACACAATTGAAATGCGGGCGGATTTACGCTTTTTGAATGTGAACCTACTATGAGTCCTGTGTATATGTATATTATGTATATATCCTTGCATGGATTACATGATGGAGGACTTTGAGAGTTGCTGCGAAAGTTATTCTGCTTTACCAATTGAATGCAATTAAATTCACACCATGAAAATGAGAATTTCACCTTTTAACTTTCTTTATCAGGGTGTGTGCCTATTTATTTATTTAAACTTGACCGTACATCCTTAACAATAACAATAAATCAGGAGGAGATAGGTGTTCCATGTTTAAGAATTTTTGAAACAACAAATCCAATATCCCACTTCTGATTTGTATTCTTTTTGTTTGACTTTTTTTTTTATCTCTGCCTAAGTAAAAAAAAAATTACTCTCGATTTTCGTTCTTTTTTGTGCATGCATATTGCATATACAGAAAATGTGCGTATGACACTTCGTTTGGAAACGATCCAAGAAAGTCCGATAAAAGGCGTTTTTGAAGGTTTGTTTTTTTTTTTTAATAATACAAATTCTATATACTACTGAAATACATACATCAGCCAAGTAGAAGACTTAGCACTATTTAATTGGACTTGTTGAATTATTGATTCAAAATAGCTTTTAACGGCCTTTAGTCCACAAAAATTTTAGGCGTTTCGCCCCGGCGATCTCTGCTTTTTCAGAGCAGACTGCAGAGCCTGAACTGTCAAAAAAATCGTGTTTCTTTTTTAGCTCAGAACGTTCTCAGAGCGCGCTCTGTGAGCTCAGTATAAATTGATAGAGCAGACGGAGTTGAATAGCTGAATACAAATTTGACAAGTGACAGCTGGTGAAGCATGTTTCTTTAAATAAATCTGAACTCTCAGAGCAGATCACGTTCAGTTCAGAGATCGCTCAGAGTATGTACGGAGTGTTCAGACTCTGTTCAGAGCTCTACTCTGAACTAAAAAAGAAAAACGCCCAAAGTTGGGTCAGTGAATTAGCTTGAAGGGTTGTGAAAACTTGTTAGTTGTCATTGAATCTGTCATAATTGTTTTCGTTAGGAATTAATTGAGTAATTTCTGGAGGAAACGTAGCTTTTGCTAAAATTATTTAAATTCATAATAAAACAAACAGGACCACAGTGACAGCCAGTTGCTTTTTTTCTTTGCACTACAGTTTACACTACCTTACCATAATAATAACAAAAAAGTACTAGCCTTCGGATCAAATCAGGATTACATCATGTTGTTTTTGTATTTACCTGATAAAATTTGATCCGGATCAAATGATGTGGATCATATCGTATTGTTGTGCGCATGACTTTCACATAACGCTGTTGCTCTATTGGTAATATTTAGAACATATAAATTTCGATGGGAATGGTAATTTATTCATTGCCAGGTAATTTCAGTTGTCAAATGTCAGTATAGAAATGACAATGAAATTTAAATATTTGTTGCTTTCTAAATTCACTATTCTTGATAACAAACAAATTTTATTTACTACTTAATTTCTCATATTTTCAAATTGAATTTTAAAACGAAGCGAAAGTTATCCAAAATCGTAGGGAAACCATTTGAAAAAAGGTTAATCGTCAAAATTTGACAGATTCTGTTTTAAATTAAGGATCGGACCTACTTATATACACTTTATATTTGGTGCTAAATGTCACCAGAAAGTATTAATGGTGTTTTCGATTTTTTGTTTGCAACCCCATTGAGTGTCAAACTATTCCAGATCTAGACAATTCAAAACTTTATCTAAACTATTATGTGCACTAACCAGCTAAACACAATAGAATGCTGCACCTTGAACTGGAGCTGCAGCAGCTGTGAAAAAGTGTCGTACGTGCTAGTTTTTTTTGTGGCCACAATGCAGCTGTGCAGCTTTTTTTTTATATTTAAAAAAAAAAAAACAACCACGAGCTTATATTTCTATTTTTTTATTTCTGATATTTTTCTTTTAATTAATACCTAATAATTTTTGCGAAACAAATAAGCACAAAAAGTTTCAGTATTTTTTTCCGGCTCTTTTTTTCTTCATACAAATTGAAACGTCAAAAATGCTGGTGAACTCTGGCAGCACCGTCTGCAGCATCGACTGCAGTTGCGTTGTGTTGAATTCGTAAGATTTAATTTGTGCGTATTGAATACTTTGACAGCTATTCCATTTGCAGCTCCGTATCCATTGTGCTCAGGCAATAAAGAGAGAACTATTTATAATAGTCGGAAGGCGAGGTACGTGGTCGTACGAAACCAAACGAATACAAATAATCCATATGACGGACGTGCCCAATAATTGAGGTTTGATTCTTTTCGTTCAGTTTCGTTAACTTTCGCTTTCGGAAATAAAGAGAGCTCACCGACCGCTCCATTCGTAAATGAACTGAGATCTTTCTGCAAATTGATGTATGTACAATGTACATATGTATATATCAAAGATCTACATAATATATTCGTATGTTTCGCCCTCCAAAATCCATTTGATTACACTGTTATCTTTGAAATTTCATTTCGTATAAATGAATAGTCCATGTGAAACAGAACAATAAACTTAAAGAGTGCGACGATAAAAAATGGGTATGTGTGCGTTGTTTTAAACATTCATTCTCAATTTTTATGAGAAAATAACTGATTATCAACTTGAAGAGAAGGTTTAGCATTTTCAAATTGAGTATCTTTGATTATGGGTGACTTGTGCATTTGACGTTTAGGAATGTAACTTTTTATTGCGTTTTGGTATTTTCTTCCGACTGTTATAGTTTTTCCTTAAGTTATCCGCGCTGTTCTTGTGTAATGTTTTGCTGCACAGCCTATGCATTAATCAATAAAAAAAACACCCAATCAAAGCTAATCGTCTCATATTTTGAAAAAAAAAAAAAAAAAATTTCTTACACGTGAAATTCCCCTAACGCATTTAGAAACTCTGTAGAGAAGTAAGACTTGATGAACGGTCATTGTTATCCCACGTCGGTCGTCGTTCGTTCCCGTTCACTATACAACTTTGAAGTCGATGCTGATAAAGGCTAATTCGAAGTTCGAACACGCTGCACAAGAGAAGTCAATTGGATTTTCCTCTATACCTAACCTACCAATCATCGTGTGGGTGTATTTTTTTTTTAAGTTTTGAAAAAATAAAAACTTGAATGTATGGTGGCCATTGAATAGATTTTTCTTCCCATGTACATATGTATCTATATCCTTTGATCTTTTTAAAATGCCTGCCTTAAAAAGATTTCCCTTATATCTTAGCTATATATGAAACGAGTGTCAATAAATGCCTTAGGCTTAGTTCTATTTGAAAAAAAAGAAAAAAAAATTATTTTCATGTCCCTTTGATGTTAGAAGAAAAATAACTGAAAACAATTTTTTTTTCTGTTTTTTAGACTAGTATCTGGAATTTTCCATGAAAATTCATTTAAATTTGTTTTAAAACGATTTTTTTTTAAATTGTTCAACAAAATTTGTTAAGCCTCAATTCGTTCTTGTATATAAAACGGTTAGGTATACCGTATATACCTATACCAAAATAAGGATAATGGAGTAATTTTTTGTAATGGAACGAAACAAATTGGTTTAGCTTTTGTTCCAAGTTTTTAAGAGGATTTGACCACATTGTTAGTTTTGTAAATGGGATTGGTCTATATATATAATATATTATATAAAGACTTTTTTCTTTATGGTTTAGAAACAAAGCAACTTGCTTTATAAATTGTCGTTTTTTTTTTATTTTCATTCTCTGAGGCGTTTAGGATTCTTTTATAACTTATACATTCGATCGATGGGATTTTTGGTTTATTTAATTTTATTGTGAAGACAAATTTAAAAGTTAATTACAAATTTGTTGGGAAAATTGTTTAGTTAGGGACTGTTTTTTTTAAATATTTGCTGTGATAAATATGTATCTACTTACTTAAGGTTTTTCTTAAGTTAGGGTTAGTGCCTGAGCTGCAATATTTTTCCTGGTACTGCAGGAAAATTAAGATCTCACAATGGATATTAAATTATTAAATCTTATTAATAATTTATTAATAGAATTTTCTCGTTCCCAAAGAGATAATAATGAGTTTATAGTTGTGGATTGTTACTTTACTTTCATGGGTAAAAACAACTCCCTATTTTAGCTGGGTGGGTAAGGAGAGCTCCCGAAATAGTAGGCTTAGCTTGTTCTTGAAAAATATTAAACTCTAAAGCCTTTCTCAAAGTTTAAACTTGAAAACACAATGGAAAATATTTAGCTATTAAGTCATGCTTAAAATTTATTATTTAAAAAAAATTGTGATGTTGTTTTTATCCTTTTTCACCCTTTTAGTAGCTACATTTTGAAAAATATGAAGATATAAAGTAATTTTTGAAGCCCATGCTCTAGTTAAGAAAAAAAAATATCCAAAGTGATCCCGAATTTCGGATACCCTATTACACCCTAAAAGCAAAATTTTGATTTCAATTTGTCCCTTAGTATTTTGGCAGCAAAACTGAGTAATTTTTCTGCAGTAATTTTTCCTATTCATGTTTCTGAGATTGTTGAGAAAGAAAAGTTGATATCGAATCCTATGTTTTTTTGTTATTTTTTTCCTATTTTACCCTATAAAAATATTAAGTTATATAATATTTTAGAGGATAGACTGCAAATAATCAAGTTTTCAAAAACAAAAAATGCCCAAAATTATTACAAAACAGGCGCCATTTCTTCCATTACCGTTATTAACATGAAACGTCAAAAATTTTGCAAATTGGAATATCTTTAGGGAACATTTAGGCGCCATTTCTTGCATTACCGTTATTAACATGAAACGTCAAAAATTTTGCAAATTGGAATATCTTTAGGGAACATTTAGGCGCCATTTCTTGCATTACCGTTATTAACATGAAACGTCAAAAATTTTGCAAATTGGAATATCTTTAGGGAACATTTAGGCGCCATTTCTTGCATTACCGTTATTAACATGAAACGTAAAAAATTTGCAAAAGAGTTGAAATATCGTTCTGATCTTTAGGGAACATTTGGTAAAAATCGGTTCATGCAAACTTTAACTCTTGGTCACTTTTAACAAAATGATAAATTCTGACCCGTGAAGAGTTTCTACCTACGCCATGGCAGCCTATGATTCCGAGAACTTGTGTTATAAACATCCAGACCCAGGGATCTGACATCAGTGATGTCTTGGTGTTTGAACCAGAGCGGATGATCCGTGTTCCTGGAACTTAAGACCTGGCTTTCAAACCCTCTCTTACTGAAGCATTGAGCTACATCTTGGTACAGCGGTTGTTTTTTCCTTTGTGCGATCCTCACATACAGGGCCAATTATCCTTCTTCAATGGATTTTTGATTTTTTGAACCATCAAGGAAAATGTGACCATTTCAAAACCCCTCGAAATTTACGTTATAAGCACAACTAAGATGTTTGATGTTTGTCTTGCATCAATTAGTATGGTTGATTTAATTTGTATGGATCAATCATATCGGAAGGCAAAACAATGAAGTTTTTCAGTTTTCTACTTCATCAGACATACACAGTTTTGGATTGTTTGAAAAATAGATAAACCTAATGTTCTCAGAATCTTCTGCATCTCTATTTACTTTTAACTTTATTGGTCAACAAATTGTATCCTTCCGATACACTTACTGTTACCATTTAGATGTACAAGATCTTCTTTAGCAATCCAATCTCAAATCCACCGAAAAGTGATTCAAATAAATCGATATTTTCTTCTTTAATAGTATAAAAGTTTAGAAGTAGGTGCATTTAGGTATCCCCTCTCTATTATTTTGACTTGTTTTACGTTTTTTTTTTCAAATAATACTGTTCATGAAGAATAAATAGAGAATTCTAGATGTACATTGCACTCCATTACTGCATTTCGATTGCACGGCACCATATACATATATACTCAATAAGTATCACTGATACCAAAAGCTCTTGGTACAGCGGTTGTTTTTTCCTTTGTGCGATCCTCACATACAGGGCCAATTATCCTTCTTCAATGGATTTTTGATTTTTTGAACCATCAAGGAAAATGTGACCATTTCAAAACCCCTCGAAATTTACGTTATAAGCACAACTAAGATGTTTGATGTTTGTCTTGCATCAATTAGTATGGTTGATTTAATTTGTATGGATCAATCATATCGGAAGGCAAAACAATGAAGTTTTTCAGTTTTCTACTTCATCAGACATACACAGTTTTGGATTGTTTGAAAAATAGATAAACCTAATGTTCTCAGAATCTTCTGCATCTCTATTTACTTTTAACTTTATTGGTCAACAAATTGTATCCTTCCGATACACTTACTGTTACCATTTAGATGTACAAGATCTTCTTTAGCAATCCAATCTCAAATCCACCGAAAAGTGATTCAAATAAATCGATATTTTCTTCTTTAATAGTATAAAAGTTTAGAAGTAGGTGCATTTAGGTATCCCCTCTCTATTATTTTGACTTGTTTTACGTTTTTTTTTTCAAATAATACTGTTCATGAAGAATAAATAGAGAATTCTAGATGTACATTGCACTCCATTACTGCATTTCGATTGCACGGCACCATATACATATATACTCAATAAGTATCACTGATACCAAAAGCTCCAATTCAATTTGATAATATCAACCGTATAACGTAAAATGAGAGTACCAGTATACAAGCATGGGAAGTATCTCTATATCTACAACAATCTGCAAATCCTTTCAATTCACATTCCATCCCTTTTAGCAAATCCTTAGTTTCCACAAAATAAGAAATTCAAGGCAAACCAAAACAAAACAACAAAAAAAAAGAAGAGAAGAGAAACAACTTTATCCTTTCTCTAAGGATCCAAAGGAGGATAACAATACAAAAAAAGATTTCCCACATAAAATAAAAGACAAAAAAAAAAAATCTTCAGTGAAAAGGACGAAAGGCAACATCATGACAGTGCAAAAACATGAAGAAGAGAACAAAAATAGATTTCCCAATGCAATTAGGACAAATACTTTTCTAATTGCCTGAGGTGATAATTTAGGTCAGAGCCATCTTGCCATCCTGCCATCATGATGCGATGAATTCCCAAAAGGATACTCCAACACAATTGTCTCAGATGGCTGCATATACTGTCTCCCAACTCGACTGATACTTTGGTTGGTTGTTGGATTTTTTTTTATATAAATAAAGAAGCCGAAGCCACTTTTAACACCTCTTTGGCATCCCTCAAGCCTGGTAGAGGAGAACAAAAAAAAAAAAAAAACATCCTTATTTTTATTCAATCCTGAATCAGAAGTGAACAAAATAAGAAGTGGTTAGCTAATTTCAGGAGATGGTATTTTACTCTTTGATAGCAATGAATTAAAAATCAAAACAATATTAATGCCAAGTTCCACCAATTAATTTAAATTTTTTTGACATTTTCAACTTTGGTCCAAATTTGTACATGATCAAAAATTATTGCAAAAAATATAAAATAAATTCTGTACCTCTTGAAGAAATGGTAAATTCATTGGATTATTACGTTAGAAGCCTGGAATCAAATTCCAGATTATTCTAGAAACAAAACAAATAATAAAAGTGTTTAAGAGCACTGCCTCTTGCGAAGTGATAAATTCTCCAAGAGTATATTTTGCAAATACCGAAGCGACCGAGCGACACCGAGCTGATCATAACCACAGTACACATATTTTAAAGGTAATATCACTAGCATTTTTATTTTTTTTTAGTTCTGCGCATCTGTCAAAATCGAGGTATTATGGTGGGAAAATGGTGGATCCAGTGCCCCTTTACTTGTCTTATTTTAATATTTTGTTGTTGAACAGCCATTTTTAATTTTCACACTTTCAACATTGACAACCTGCGCAGTAGGTATATAACCTAAGGTTTGTGTACTGTGGATCATAACAGCTTCTACCGTTGACAGTTCAACGAAGAAACCGGTGATTGTAAAGTGGCAAACATAAAAGCTAAGATAAAATCTATATGTCAAAGCTGTATGTCATCCGTCATCTGTTATATCGTTTTTTAAATTTCATTTTCAATGGACAAACCAGCTACCGAAATTTATTTCAACAAGTGATCTAAAAATTGTGTATTTTTTCTTTTTATTTGAAATTTAAATTAATTAAAATAATTTAAAGGCTTTTCATTTTAAGCCTTAACAAATTTATACTTAAACCGGCTGTGATAAGGTGTAAAAACTCATCTCTCACCAATCCATTAGGATTATTACTTGAAGTCCTTAATTTAGATTTTCAACTTCAGAGGAAAGTGTTATAGTTGTTGTATAAATATAGCTACAAGATTAAAAGAGTATATTAGCTTAATTTAATTGATGTGTGGTTTGGCATCTGTTTGGATCAAATATGTATACAGAACCAGAGAATCAAGGGTTCATAGTACACAGGATTATCAAATTTGTATGTAAGTATGTAATGTATTACGAACTACTCCTTTGTTTGTGGATTGCAATAATTATGATTAAATCCACCCAGCAGATGCGCCATTAGGTTTTACATTTGCTAACATAATTTAATTTGGTATAGAATCCATTATGTTAAATTGTATTTTTCTGAAATTTGACATTAATCTAATAGAATTACGTTCAACCAAATTTCCACGAAATTTGATTGGAAATTACATACAAACTTTATGAACACACCCAAGTGGAATGCATTCAAAGTGGAAACCCAGGAAATGACAAAATTTGATGTATAAAAAACAAAAATAGAATGAGGGAACAACAAAATAAAATGAAAGTTTTTCGTGAGACAGAAATAATAACACATCAGTTCATGATTAATATTTCAAAATATCAAATTGCAAAGTTGAATTCTTTTTTTTTTCCCTACAACAAGAACTGTAAATATTACAGAGAGAAAAAACAAAGATAATTTTTGGAATAGACCAATTACACTCTTCAGGCGAATCTGGTTTTTGGAACGCATCCCGCATGCTTTGTACACAATTTTACTTTGCATCAGTTTTACATTTCGGAACGCATTTTCAACTTTAAATACTGTTTGAAAACAAAAGAATGCCTCAACTACAACTGGAGCTGGAACCACAGTACATATATTAAATGTTATAATTAGCGTTTTCATTTTTGTTCATTTCTGCGCATCTGTCAAAATCGAGGTAAATGGTGGATCCAGTGCCCTTTTTTGTCTAATTTCAATATTTTTTTTTTTTGTAATGATGCGATGAGCAGTTCCATTCCAATGTGCGTTACGTTGTGTTTGTAACATTGAATTTTTGATGTGTAAACATCTATGCCGGCGGTAGGGTAAACTAAAAACGTGGACATTTCTGTAGCACATCACGTTGTGCTGTTACACGTGTCGATACGTTGATGTATATTGGATACGTTTAATAGGCGTTTTTTATTCAAGCCAGGGGGAATTGCACGAAAAAATCGACCACAGCGACAGTGACAGCATCACAGAAACAAAATGGAGTTTTCATAAAAACTATCGATAACAAGTATAGATATTATAATTCCGCCGGTAACACAGTTTTTTTGTGTCCTTAAGTTAAGCCCGAAGAATTCTCCGGGTTTAGCTTAGCCCGTAGGGGATTAGTTGTTGTTGCATTTAACAAGATGATTGTTTAGCACTGACGTCTTTTTTTTCGAGCAATTGCCTCTGGGCTTACAAAAAAACACGCCTTAAATTGGGAACACGTTCCTTCGTAGCTCAAACTAAATCGAAAGGTCGAGGTGAGTTTGGGTTGACATTAGTTGACAGTTCGAACTAGCCGGCCGCGTTCTGTAATATAAAACCGGCACTTGAATACTTAATTTGATGTTTACACATCTTAACCTTGAGTCCCGGCACTCGCACTTTTTTTTATGTACCTATTAAATATTTGTTCAGCTTTTCCAAGTGCAACTTCGTCTCTATTGTGAACAAGGGTGAATAACAATCTATAACTAGGAAAAAAACAATAACAATAAAAAATTAAACTTACTTCGCTCAATACTCCATACTTTTCTTTCAATTTCAGTTCAAACGTCAAATTGTCTAAAGAAAGCATCCAAAAACAATTGGGATACGTTTAGAAACTCATGACCTTATTACAATTTTTCCTTTTGACTTTCGGAACTCTTTGCTTTGCACCAAATACAAATAATTCATGTTTGATTTTAATTTATTAATAGATGTGTTAAGTTCTACTTAAAAGCTTATTTGTTACTTTTTCCTCTATGATGCGTAATTTATCAAATACCTGCTTATCATGCGCTTATGTATTTATATCTATTTAAGTTTCAGCAAATGGGGTTTTGTTATATAGTTAATAAAATATTATATGTATGATAACTCTGAACACAATTTCGTTATAAATTTGATAAAATTAACCAAATCCTTGATACCTAATATAATTTTCAATTGGATTACATCTTCATAATTCAATTGCATCTAGTCCATCTATGGATACACGTCCTTAAAATTGAAAAGTTGAATATTGTGAGTGCGGCCCTCGTGATGCACCTTCTGCTCGCATTTCCATATCATCAGATTTATATCAACCAGCACATTTCTAAACTAAGGATTCTGCCACACTGCCACAGCATTTTTTGTGTGTGTCTGTTTTATTTTTTTTTTTTTCTCTTTTTATGTCCTGATGCCTGCAAATCGTAATCAATTTCCATAGAGCTCCTCTATGCTCCCCGCTGCAGTATATATTTGCATCATAACGTAGACGGATTATGCCATAGCAATCACTGTGCTCCTCTTCGAATTCAATTTACTCTGACGAGATTTAACGTCGTCGTCGTCGGCGTTGTCGTAGCTGTGTATATTTTGCGAAGAATCCTCTCTATACCTCTGTGGCACGCTCACATTTACATCGTCGTTGACATTCTAAGCCTGTTGACAACCACTGAAATGTTTTAGGAAAAATTTGTTTACAGGGTGTTTCTGTTTTGTTTTTTTTTCTTGTTTTCATGTTTTTTTTTTACTATTTTAGATAGCTTCGATTTAGAAGATGCAGATTCAAGGGGAAAGTTTTAAACCAACTAAAATATAAGCAAATTAAGTAGCGCGATAGCTTGTGGAGAACGGTCATACGGCATTATGACTTAGGCCTATTCTTATAAAATCCAAACTAACTAACTAACTAAAATTCAATTCTTACTTAAGTCTAACTTATTTTCCTTACCTATTTTCTTTACTTTTCTTACTTATTTTCCTTAGAACACTCTTGGACAATATTGTGCATCTATATCTATTGTCTAAATAGTTGGACAACTCCTTATTTATAAACGCATTCTAACAGTTATTTAAATATTTCCTCATATTTTCACTGACATCCCTGACATCTGTCAATTTCGTGAATTTTTGAATACGTTCAAAAATTACGTACGTAATTTTTAAATTTGTAACTTTAAACTGCTTTACTTTGTTCATTGAATGCACCCATTTAAGAATAGATTTGAACAGCTAATTGCCTTGTCTTAGGTAGACAATTGATTGAAAATATTTATGAATAAGGTTTTGGTGTTTGACAGCTATTTAATGTAAGACATATGTTGGAATGAGTTTATAAATAAGTTTGAATATTTGAAGAACGAATAAATCACTGAATACTTTAAAAATTGGCAAAATTATTGATATTTGTGAAAAAAAAATAAATTATTTCCCATTTTGTAACATTCATGTCGAAATTTATATGTAAAAAAGAACTCGAGTTACCTCTCATAAAATTATATACGGAAAACCACCTTGTATAAGATGAGCATGTACATACATGCAACAGCATCATCGTTAGCTTCAGAGTCAGAAAAGTGTGCTGTGTGTATCTTCCTTCAGTTTTATGATGACCTTTATCCAAGTAAACTTATTCATTCAACTACCTACACTTTGTCCAATGCCCAGCCCACGCCTATACCTCTATGTCTATAGAAATAAGGTTTGGTTATATAGCATCATGCTATACAATTTTCAACGAAGACTTCTCTGTCTTCACAAACTCTATGTTCACAAACTGACAACAATAATAACAAAGATGCGAAAATAAATTTCCATAAATTCTCCATTATCATTTCTGGATTGCATCATGATTTCAATTTTTGCCTCAACTCAATATTCTATCTACCTACCTTACCTATATACTTTATTTCGTATGATGGAGGGTGAAAGAAAGAGATGATTTCGCCTAATGGTATTGCCATTCTTGTCGTTTATGTCTGATCCTGGTTGTCGTCCTTGGGATTGGAGTTTTTATTTTCTTTGATGTTGATGGACACGAACAAAAAAGAAAGAATTATTTTGTCGAAAATGTTAATGTATAGATTATAGGTATTCCTAATTTAATATGTAAAGGTAAAATCGAACATTATTATAAGAAAAAACAAAGTGTTTGTGAATTTCCAATATATTAAACTGTCTACATACCCAATTATTTAAGGTAATATACTTAAGAAAAATGTAGCCCACTCATCAGAAAAGCTTTAGATACTAATGCTGTTTACCTAACTACATATACCTACAGACTCTTCCAAGTATAATATTGATGGTTACTTTAAGGTAAGTAAGTAGGGATATTGGAAAGCTTTATTCAAATTATGGAAATTTTTTGACACTCAGAGGCTAAAAAATTCCCTTGCTTTAAAGTTTTCAAAGCGCTTACAACAAGAAACAAGTGCTAAAGATATATAGGGAAAAGTTAAAATGTTACGTTATTTTATCAAAGCTGATTGGGGATTGCGCCCTCAGAATTCCGAACTTTTTTAGCTTGCTGTTAGCTGTCACCTTTTTTGACATTTACAGGTTTGTACACAACGAGCAGCCTAAGGCTCAAGTCGTTTTTGACCTGTGGATGTTTTGAAAAGAAAGATTTTTGAATGTTTCCCTTGTGGATCAACCAGCTCTGAAAGCTCGTTGAGGTCGTTAAAAAATCCTCTAATAAATGACTGAACTCTAACTCTGTCCAAAGTGGGTTGATTACGGATAGGAAATTAACGAATGTTTCCTTTTCTTGTTGAACCCCACAACTATTCGACAGTGAGCATTGTGAGGGAATGCCCAGCTTCACCACATGATCTCTGATTGGGTAGTATCCTAGGTCGCAATGGCTATGTCTAAGCTGGGGTCTTTATATTAAGTCATTTGTTCAGAATTTACTATAGGTGAGCCAAATCTTTCTAGAAATAATGCAGTTAGTTAAACTGCCCCACTAACGATTGGATTCATGACTCCAAGAGGAATGTTGACTCTTCCCGCAAGTGAGCTATAAAAGGCTGATCCTTTGCCTGGCCAGTTCGTCAGCCTGATTCTTTTCCAAATGCCATAGTGCCCTGGAACTCAGATAAGAATCCACTTGAGGTTCACATTAATGCTTTGAGAGCTAATCAAGGCAGTTTAGAGGATGATATAGCCGAGATAATGACTTTAACAGCTATCTGACTGTCTGTCAGAATAGCTGTGATTCTGTTTTGTTAAGAGTCTTGTTTAAGTAACTTGAATGCTTTCCTTATTGCTAGTAAATAAAGCTTGAAAATTACTATCGAACTTGGATAGCCGAAAAGATCTAGAGATCAGAAGAGATTTTTGAACCAAGACCACACTTTAGCTTTGAACCATTAGTAAAAATAGTTGTATCGAAGTCTCTCATACGATAAACGTTTCATTTTGCAGTCCTTTCGACATTAACAAGCCCTATTACAAGTGTTGAATAATTTTATTAAAAAGTAACGGATTAATGCTAATGGTCAATGGTGTCTAGGGTTTGTCGAATCGCACAAGGCTGATACCAGCCGATTACGATGGAATCTCCACCGTCGCCCGAGCTGATCTGTATCAGAAGTGGCAGTGGCAGTGGCAGCACGCTTCTGGAGAAAACAGTGCTCGGGATTCAAATCGTCAACTTTCGGCAAGCAAAAATATTATTACACATTATTTGACGCCATTTGTAAAACTTATAGCACATTAACATTATGACATTACTTCTGGCGCTCCTTGTACTAACATTAAGCTTTGGGTAAAAATGCTCCTGATGTAAATTTTCTAAGCTCTGTTTGATTTATTTTGTTGCAGTATGATGACATCCCAAGAATAAAAGTGATGTTCAGGAAGGGGCAATTGGGTCAATGGGACACCGGGGATAAACCTACTCTCTCGAATCCAGAGAATATTTTACTCACTACATAAACAAGTGCCCAACAATTTCTTAAGAGTCCTTATAATAATTTTACCACATCACAAATAAATGTTTAACGGCCGCGCCGCGAAGTTCGATAAATTTATTGGAGTGAAGTAAATTTAAGGTGTTATAAATTATTTAAACTAAACCTTTACCTTCTTTCAGGTTTTTAAAAGAGAAACCTTTAACAGATTTTAAAATCGTTTTTTATGCATGATGTGTACTCTTAAATGATTACCTTGTGCAAGTCACTTTATGGGACATCAATTCTTTCATTGTCATGTATACCTATCACATAATGGGCTTCATTTCACTGTCAGATATTTTATCAAAACCAAATAAATCTATCTACATCTCAGCTCAGTTCAAGAACAATTTACCTTATCATGTGCACATCACTACAACCCCAAATACACAACTTGAAGACTTTCGAAATATCATAAAGGATATACACAGGAGTTTACGGATATATGAATCACGATGTATATAAAAGAAAATATACGTGAAAAAAAATTATGTATGTATTTTATAAAAACAAATTTTTGGATTTTTTTTTATATAATAATTGATATTCATAATAATAAAGGTGTTTAAGTTAGACGTTTACCTACATGTGTTTGTGTGTAAGTGGTCTTCACAATTAAAGCTTAAGCCTGGTTCATAATGATGGAAACTTGCCTGAAAAAGTAGTACTTAGTTAAGTCTCCAAATTTGGCCACTTAATTGCCACTTAAACAAATTATGAAGATGGACCTTAGTTTAAAAAATATTCACAATAATTATTTTAAGAAAAAGTTTTTATATATATGATATCTTATAAGCGTATTGTACTATATAAAAACCTACTTAAAATATTGATTCTGTAGAAAACAGAAATACTGCTTCTTCAAAGGCTTTCCGAATGCATTGTATTGTGTGTGTGTGTGTGTGTGTGTGTGTGTGTGTGTGTGTGTGTGTGTGTGTGTGTATGGGATCAGAAAGTTCGTTGAATTTAATATGAAATTCAAATTGCTTCTGTCTCATGCACGCCGAGTGGAAAATTGAAATCATCTTGGGATCATCAAAGGAAAATATTATATACTAGCTAGATACAAATAGAAATAGATACATAGAAATGCATGAGATAAAGTTTTTGCGGATATATTGAGAGTGTCTTCAGCATTGATAGAGAATTATTTATATTGACGCATCAAGAGGATTTATCTTTATTCTTTAATATGACGTATATTCGAAATAATAGTAGGTACTCAAAGGGATATAAAATCGATGAGGTTTGAACGTTAAGATATTATAATTATTAATGATTTCAAGAATGACGTCTAAAGGAAATGTTTTATTTAAATAACAACAAATAGGATCTCTCAAAACTACGAGTAGATTTTCATAATCAATTAATCAATCTTTTGATTATGTATACGTCTGGGTCTGTTAAATGAAGTGTAACAAATATTAGATTTGCAGTTGCTTTATTTCTAAATATTTATATATTAATATTTAATAAATATAATAAATAAAATAAATAAAATAATTAAAATAAATAAAATAAATAAAATAAATAAAATAAATAAAATAAATAAAATAAATAAAATAAATAAAATAAATAAAATAAATAAAATAAATAAAATAAATAAAATAAATAAAATAAATAAAATAAATAAAATAAATAAAATAAATAAAATAAATAAAATAAATAAAATAAATAAA
The DNA here is from genome assembly GCA_951394125.1 of Epistrophe eligans. Taxonomy (NCBI): domain Eukaryota; kingdom Metazoa; phylum Arthropoda; class Insecta; order Diptera; family Syrphidae; genus Epistrophe; species Epistrophe eligans. The sequence continues at coordinate 82,307,270 of OX596029.1, forward strand.
ATAAATAAAATAAATAAAATAAATAAAATAAATAAAATAAATAAAATAAATAAAATAAATAAAATAAATAAAATAAATAAAATAAATAAAATAAATAAAATAAATAAAATAAATAAAATAAATAAAATAAATAAAATAAATAAAATAAATAAAATAAATAAAATAAATAAAATAAATAAAATAAATAAAATAAATAAAATAAATAAAATAAATAAAATAAATAAAATAAATAAAATAAATAAAATAAATAAAATAAATAAAATAAATAAAATAAATAAAATAAATAAAATAAATAAAATAAATAAAATAAATAAAATAAATAAAATAAATAAAATAAATAAAATAAATAAAATAAATAAAATAAATAAAATAAATAAAATAAATAAAATAAATAAAATAAATAAAATAAATAAAATAAATAAAATAAATAAAATAAATAAAATAAATAAAATAAATAAAATAAATAAAATAAATAAAATAAATAAAATAAATAAAATAAATAAAATAAATAAAATAAATAAAATAAATAAAATAAATAAAATAAATAAAATAAATAAAATAAATAAAATAAATAAAATAAATAAAATAAATAAAATAAATAAAATAAATAAAATAAATAAAATAAATAAAATAAATAAAATAAATAAAATAAATAAAATAAATAAAATAAATAAAATAAATAAAATAAATAAAATAAATAAAATAAATAAAATAAATAAAATAAATAAAATAAATAAAATAAATAAAATAAATAAAATAAATAAAATAAATAAAATAAATAAAATAAATAAAATAAATAAAATAAATAAAATAAATAAAATAAATAAAATAAATAAAATAAATAAAATAAATAAAATAAATAAAATAAATAAAATAAATAAAATAAATAAAATAAATAAAATAAATAAAATAAATAAAATAAATAAAATAAATAAAATAAATAAAATAAATAAAATAAATAAAATAAATAAAATAAATAAAATAAATAAAATAAATAAAATAAATAAAATAAATAAAATAAATAAAATAAATAAAATAAATAAAATAAATAAAATAAATAAAATAAATAAAATAAATAAAATAAATAAAATAAATAAAATAAATAAAATAAATAAAATAAATAAAATAAATAAAATAAATAAAATAAATAAAATAAATAAAATAAATAAAATAAATAAAATAAATGAAATACAGTGAAAGCTCTACTTGCGGACAGCTCATATAAGCGGACAATTCCCTTAAACGGACACATTTTCGGGAACAAACTTTTTTTGAATTGTTCATACAAATTGCTTTCCTATAAACGGACATTCTCATAAACGGACGCGGACACTTTTTCTTGCACATTTTAGATAGAAAACCTCCCATATGCGGACACATAATTTTATTTTGGGATTATTTTTTATCAACAAATGAATCAGAAAAAAAAATCAGAAGGTCTGTTCTTACTTCTCAGTATAGTTTCTGTTATATTTTAAATACGTGAGCAAATCCATAGAAAATGTCCGATAACCGTATTATTATTAATTTTTTAATAAAATAATTGGGTTTACAACATTCCTTAAAATTTCAAAACCACATTGTAATCGTATATAAGAGCAAGTTTGTGCGGCCCAATGGAGTCGTGCATTTTTTCATAATATATGATATTACAAACCAAAAAAACTGTCGATAAACTTGTATACCTTAGAATATTCAAATTCAGCTGCAATGGACCAAAAAAGAAAACCTCTAAAGAAAAAAAACCTTTTATTTTCTTACTACACAAAATGCGTAACTAATACCTTAAGAACTTTTGTTCTTGCTGCTTTTATTACGATTTTCTGCTTAAGAAGGGTAACTAAGTTAAAAATCTTTCTTTTTGTTTCCCGCACGTAATAATTGGAATATCCTTTTAAAAATGTTATTTTTATTGATATTGTAATAGCCTTAGCATTACGTTGGTAATCAAATTGCGGATTATATTACTTTTGTTTTCGTAAAGTTTTAAAAGAAAACGGTATTTTTTGGTTAAATTTATAAACTTCCTGAATGGAATTTGTTCTCAGTTGGGTTCATTTTTTTTTTGTTTTGTTTTGTCTATGAAAAGTAAACCGAGGGTTTTATGAAGTTAATGGATTTTGAAAGAAAGAACAAGTATGTATGTATTACATAAATAGGTAGGTATATAGAAAGAAAAAGGTAATTTGATATCGATTTTCCTCCAGACAGACGGTCAAAATAAATTAAAGCCATTAGGAAAAATTGTTGAATCATAAAATTGTAAGTATAGGCAATAAGCACCTTACTTTGTTTAAAATTTGTTTTGAAAATATTTTTTTTTTTTTTTTAGAATTTTTCAGCAGTAGGTAATAATTTGTTGTTAATTTTGTGTTTCCATTATAAGTGTTATTTGTTTGGGTAAAATAGATGGAAAATCTTTTTAGACATTTTATCCTACCTACAAAAGTTGGAGTAGAAAGCAGAGTGGAATTCATAACGGTATTTATGATTTCTGGAAAAGTACTTAAAAAGGATGCTTTAAGAGAGTAGACAGAATAGAGTTTTAAATGCATTAATTTCTATATAGTTTTTGATTTCCCATTGAACAATGCAATCGCGTTCGAAAGAGTTTAAGGAGCTAAGGATCAACATTTAACATGATGATCATCACCAAGCTGCAGCTAAGAGATCAAGAAAAGAAAACGAATCTGAAACAAAACGAAGCCCTGAGGCTATTTTATGTCTACGCATAACATAATTTTATACGACTTAATCAAATTTATTCAAAACAAAACACAAATTCGTCTTCATCGGCCTCAAATACCGCTTCTTCATATGATATGCCAGCAAGCAAATGTAAAGATAAGTTGTCGTTCTCGTTGTCAGCCGCAACAAAAGCTTTTTGAGAGCTATGACAATGGAATATGGATGACGATCGATGACAATAATAACTATGTATGTTTTGCAAGTGCACCAATAGGCAGCTCGTTATCTGTCAAAATGCAGTAAACAGACAATGTTTATGAATTGCTAGTAGCAACAGACACTATAATTATTGTAAATGGCAATTTAAAATTAAGTGATGGATTTCAGCAACGAATGCAGGGTCGTATGTTCATCCCGTAAACTTCAATGTCTAATGCAGAACATGTTCTTAATAAAATCACATTTCGCTGATGTTGTTGGGAAAAGAAAAAAAAAAAAGAAGAAATTGAAAAATTTCATTTTATAACACGTAATACTATAACAATAGCTCTCTCTATCTGGATTTATTTAAAAGATCTGAAAATTAGTTCTTACTCTGACGGCTTTTCAGTTTTGAAAATGTTAAGGTAGTGCTGTGTGGTGAAACAAGTAAAAATCCAATAAAAATTTTGATGTTAGGGAAACGATCGTCTCCCAAGCCATTTCTGACTGAAAAGACATCACACCAGAAATTCATTCTTTCTAGATAATTCTGTGAAGTTGTACCCGCTTGTAGCTTGACTAAAAATGTCTTTTAGCTTTTTAATTTAAAGGATATGTTCGTAGAAAATTTGTTTGGGTGCGTTTAGAGAGCAGTACAGCAATAATGAAATTTAATGTTTTCGACTTTGAAGAATTTGTATGGAAAACGAAAAAAACAGTAGGTACTATTGCCGTGTTTGCAGTACGGCAGTACGGAGATTCAAATTGCAGTACAAATACTTAAATTGCAGTACTTCGACAGCCCTTATCCGTATAGTTTGATTTTCGTGAGATGATCTATAGGTATGGATCTTCGTGGATAATAAAACGTGGCTAAAGTTGGTAGCCCATTTTTTCGAGATTATTACTGTTTTCGATTTTTTACGGAAACAGTGTTGTTGTTTTAGGGGGTTATTAAAAATTTTAATTAGGTACTTTAGCATTATTGACTTCTATTGCACACATTCCCTTTTATATTATCATAACATCAAATACAAAATTACCGTGTTCAATGCTTAACCACATTCGACAGCCATGAACTATAAAATCTAATTCGTGCGATCGAGTATTTTATTTTATTTTGAATTGTACGAATTAGTTATTTTTAAAATCAGTTATCTACCAAAATCTTTGCTATATCTTTCATGTTAAAGATAAAAATATGTAGTAAAACGACACCACGACTTTTTTTCATACTAAATTCACCAATAAAAAAGTAAGGATCTTCAAATATATTTCCTTACGAGTACGTACTTCCTTCAAAAAAATTTAAAATTTCTAAGAATCAAACAAAAATAGCTTAAGTTATATCAACTTAATTTTTTACTTACATATGTTTGTTTTCCTCGAAATTCTGCGAAAGCATTACGCGTTCATATGTGTATAGATAGGTTAGGTAGGTAGGTACTTGAATATTCCTTTAAAATCATTTTATCTTCTATGTATGTACATATGTATACAAAAAAAAATAGAACAAAAAAAAAATAAAGAATATCTGCTTTGAAAAATTCCATTGAATTGCTTTCAGCTAAAAATATAAGAAAAAAAAAGAAAAAACTTCACATAAACCTCCATCATCTTTCCAGTCAGTGAGCGAGCAGCATAAGAGCAGTAGAAACATCAGACGAGAGCTCTAGATATAGAGAGATATGTATACGATGTTAACTCACTCCTTGAGGAAACATATTTGTTTTCATCGTTTGGATTTTCGATTGTTTCCTGTCTTGGGTCCTGTGGAATATATGCGCACCATTATGCCACTAAAAAAGCTTTGAATTTAAGTAAAATTTATTTAAGGATCAATTTTATTCTATACGGGGACTACGACGACGAAGGATTTATATCTCCGGTTGTATTTGGATATAGTAGGATGGCAATGAATCCAGGGAATTTATAAGGATCCATTTTATTTTATTTTTTTTGTATACATAGAAACATAGGTATAATAAAATAATTCTCTGTCTCGTACATCAAAGGCTAAAATTGCCACCTATTTTGGCATATTATCTTTTTGAAAAGCGAATCCCTCGGGTGTAGGTATATCTGAAATAATACATATTTCAGTCATATCCAGATGAAGGATTTTTGCCATTGTCTGTTGCGTTAGCTCCATATATCCTGGATACCAACTTTATAAATATATCCTGTTTTAATCCATGCGAAACACCATTGTATAGCAATTCCCCTGTAGAGAGCGATTATTGCTCATTTGTTATGGTGAGTTATTGTCCTTGTGTTGTTGTTGTTGTTTTTGTTGCTTCTGCTATTTCTGTTCCTGAAGTGCAATTCTAAATGCAAAGTAGCGCTTATTCGGTTCGGTTTGTTCGTGAAAATGAAGCCATAAAATGAGGTGAGATGATGGTGTTGTGGTTTGGCATTCGCGAGAGGTGTGATAATCCTGGTGCCACAATAATAATTGAAGTGGAAAGATGAAAACAACAACTCCAGGTTCCCAGCATCAGCACAACGACGTGCAGTGAATGGGCAAACGCGGAAGTTACACAACATTCTCAGTTTATTATATGCGGGATAATGATTAAATTAAGTGGGGATGATTGAATGTTATTGTTGGGTTATATTGATACGATCAAGTTAATGGACCAAGATAAAGGATTAATTGTAATTTATTGATGTATTAAAGTATCTGGCATTGAAATATAATTCAGAGGAACTCGATATTTAGAAAATTTATGTATAATTTAAAATAATGCTTTGGATGGATTTTATTAAAAAAAAAACGCACTCAATCTTTGCAGAGAGGGAGAGGGAGAGGGAGAGGGAGAGGGAGAGGGAGAGGGAGAGGGAGAGGGAGAGGGAGAGGGAGAGGGAGAGGGAGAGGGAGAGGGAGAGGGAGAGGGAGAGGGAGAGGGAGAGGGAGAGGGAGAGGGAGAGGGAGAGGGAGAGGGAGAGGGAGAGGGAGAGGGAGAGGGAGAGGGAGAGGGAGAGGGAGAGGGAGAGGGAGAGGGAGAGGGAGAGGGAGAGGGAGAGGGAGAGGGAGAGGGAGAGGGAGAGGGAGAGGGAGAGGGAGAGGGAGAGGGAGAGGGAGAGGGAGAGGGAGAGGGAGAGGGAGAGGGAGAGGGAGAGGGAGAGGGAGAGGGAGAGGGAGAGGGAGAGGGAGAGGGAGAGGGAGAGGGAGAGGGAGAGGGAGAGGTAGAAACAATGACAATGAAAAACGAATACGTATACATATATATTTAATTTCAAGTTAAAAAGTGCTGCTTTATTTTCTAGGCTATTAATCTAGTTATAATTATATACATATTTCCAAAACCACCTACAGAAAACAAGAAAAGAATTAAAAAAAAAACTAGTTTTAAATAATTAAAATTCTTGTTTTACGCAAAAAAAAAGTAAAAATAAAAATCTTGAACCTAAAACCGATCTAAATGTATATGTACATATTTAATAAATATTTAATTTTGATTTATTTTTTGTTGTTGTGTGAATTTTTTTTCATTCATAAATAATTTTTCATTCCTTTTATTTGTTTTATATATGAGAAAATATGTCATCCTTTTTCTTCGAAATAAAGCACTCTCAAGAGACATTATGGTTCTGAAAATATAAAAGAAAGGAGTGTTCGTGTCTGTGTCTGTGTATGCGCTTAATGGAGCCGGATATTATTTTATTTATCCTCTTTAATAGAAAGAAGTTGTTTTTACAAAAAAAAAAAAAAAAAATGTTCTGACATTGAAAACTTCCTCCGCAAAAATAAATATCATTTTAATTTTATTGCACTTGAGTGGGAAGAAATAATAAAAATAATAAATGGAATACAAGTACAAACAAACGTCGGTCGTCGACAAAGAAATCCTTAAGGAAAATTAAAAACATAATTTTTAATTTGAAGAAGGAAATTGCGATTATTTAAATTATAATATACGTACCAACAACATAATTGTATTTAAAAAAAAAATATAAATTTAAAGCTCAAAGTTGGATTGTAAGGATTTGCTTATCCATTTCATATGCCATACACATCAAGCAAATAAATTTTTTCTTACCCAAAACGCAAGGCTTATAACATTCCAATGAAATAATATAAAAAAAACTTATTCAGCCCAATTCTAAATATTCCCGGGGAAAAAACTCCCCGGGAAATCCAATCTCCCGGGAGTAAAATTCCCCTATTCCGAATTCCCCAGGAAGTCAATTTTCCCTTCGAAATGGGGAATGAGAAATTTTAATCTTCGAATCAGCTGTTTCGTAGTATTTGACAGGTAAAAGAACTCGCGAACAAAATTAAAATTGAATTTGAGTTAAAAAGATTTCGGTAACAAGAAATGTTTTCAATTGCGGCAAGAATTGTACGTGAAGATCAAAATGAAAAAGCGATAGCCAACAGCCAAGGGCCATCAGAAAATCTTTAAAAGACATTTCAAACCGTGAAAGCCCACTTTTGCTCATTGTTTGGACCACCGCCAGTTCCGTTTCTGGCTTTAAGGTTATTGACAGACTTAGCTCTAACATATTTTTTTGAACGTTCCACACCTTAAAGAAGATATAAAACAATAAAACTAATTAATTAAAGTTCGTTTTTGTTTTTTTTTTAACTATTTTTTTCCATTCGGGTATCGTTTTGATCGGTGGCCCAGACGAATTTAGTTCCCTTTCTGCTTTTTGCCAGAATAAAATCAGTTCTTCCTTGGCTCCTTTGTGGAATCCACAAGCGATGTCACGATTCCATCAACTTTAAAAGAATTTGGAGATGATCTTTATTTGTTGTTTTTGACCTAAAAAATAAGGAAGTTTTTATATTTCCTTAAAAGATAAAAGAAAATCTTACATTTTTGTGTGAACTCTCCAGCAACTTTACGGGGAAAAAATTCGCACCAAATGAATTTGACATTTCCCTTTTTTTAACATTTAGAATAGGTACTTTTTCTGGGAGATTTTTTTCCCATATTCGAAGTTTATTTATAATAAGGGAGAGGGAGAAAGGGAATACAATTCCCGAGAATTTTTCTTTTAGAATAAGGGAGAAGGGAAAAAGGAAATTTTTCCCCGGGAACTTACATTTAGAATTGGGCTGATTGTTTGTCTTTTATTAAAAACTTTAAACAGTGAAAATGGGTACATTACCCAAGAGATAAGGTGCGGAAAAATTATGCTATTTGTTTATTGAAATTTGGAATTGGTTCGTACGTTCGTACGTTCGTACGTTCGTACGTTCGTACGTTGGTACGTTGGTACGTTCGTACGTTCATACGTTCATACTATCGTACCTACGTTCGTTAGCCTTTCTTTCGTTCACTGTATCTCGACAACGAATAGAGATAACGACCTCGAATACATTTTATTTTACAGATACATACCTAATAACATCACGACGAGCAGAATGGGTTCCCAAAAAATTCTATTAGCGGTTTTTTTACTACAGCAATTTAAAAAAAAGTTGTAAAAAATGTTTCGTCTCGAATATTTCGAGAATAGAAATTCCATCGGCTTCAGGTTAATTTTATTCTACACATAATGACATAATAAACCAGTGAAAAGCAGACGTAGTCAATAACTGATAAGGTTTGTAGAATTATTCAATACACAGTTTTTTTAAATCAACAAAAATTTTTTAAACTAAAACCACTAAAGAAATTAAAAAAAATGTTTTGTCGACTCGAATATCTCGAAAACAAACAAAGTTATCGACTCCGGAATAATTTTATTTTACACAAGATGCTGTAACTATGAATTGATGGGGTTTGTTAAATTAATTAATAATAATTATTAAATTGATACATTTTTTTAAAGCAAAAACATCTACCAAAAATACAACTTAAATAGTTGAAAAATATAATACGCCCCAACTTTTGTTTTCACTTGATCGCATATTGAACATTTGAAAAGGTCTTTTAAGATTTTGAACTAGCAATTTCCTTATAACTTATAACAAAATAAGATTGGGTGTCCAGTTGCCACAGGCACCAATGGGAAGTTACCAGTGTGTGTGGCACCCAGTCTCTTTTTTTTTTAATAAAGTTAGCTTAGTTATCTTTATTTCATATTTATAAATTAAATAAAACGTTGATTAAAACCAATTCACGTATTAAAATATTAATTAATAATCAATTGTCTCTACCTAGTAGTAGTATCTATTTAACAACATCAAAATATTAAAAAAAAAAATTAGTTTGATTTTTTTTTCCAAAATTTTGTACATTTTCAATTTGAGAGATTTTGAAAATGCACGGTTTTCAATTGCGAAATTTCGTTATACGTTTTTATTTTTATTTTTTTTTTTTAATACAAGATTTCCATATCAGAGATTTTTTTTTCAAATAAAAAAATCAAACTATACATTCATTGTTTTAGATATCTTTAATTTTTAAGAGCTTATTTTACTATCCTCAGAAGATGTCACCTGAAAGTATGCATTAGTAAAAATCACCTTAAATTCTATAGAAAATTGTTACAATATACATATATGTAGTTCTTAATGAAGAGAATTACATTTCAAAATCCAGTATATTTAAAGGTTTTGAAGGAATGGGTATACCTACATATACTTGATGTGAATCCATATACATATGTATGTACTTTACATGAAAGTGATAATAATGGTAAAATTCTTCGACATACAATGTTAAATTTGAAATTTCCCACAGCCATATATGTACATAATATAGTCAAGCCATCATGTCGCCATTTTGTTAAAAAGCACTACCTATATAAATTTATCAGCTTTGGGTTTCACTACAATAGACATTCAGTTTTCCTACCAGCAGTACTAGCGCTGAAAAAAAAATGCCATCATATACGGTCTAGCAATTTACAAATTGCATCGCATCAGTCCAAAGTAGATACCTACCTACATACTATACTCCCAAGGAGAATACATCTATGCCTTTAGAATCAGTGGAAGTATACATTTAATAGAGAAACCCTTTCAAATTCATTTCATAATTTAAAAAAAAAAAAGAAACAACCTACCTTAAATGAGCAGGTATTTCATTTTAGAAGTCTAATGGAATATATGCAATATGCATTTACAAGGATAGTCGGAGTGGTAATGTTGTTGTTTTAGTTCAGTTATTTAAATATTTTAAAATTATTAAAAGAAATGAAAAGATAACCGATGGATGAAACTCTTAATAGCTATATAACTTTAGTCTAAAGTGGTAGCATATACTGATGATATTGACAAACCATTATATTTCATTGCAACAAATTTTAAACTGGCACGAATAATAAATTTAATCAAAATCGTTAGAGCCGTTTTTGAGAAAATTAAAAAAAAAAAAAATCGTTGCATAGAAGGTTTAAAACTTAAATCCACCCATGTATTTACATTGAATTTATATTAATTTACATTCAGATTTAAGTTTTAAACTGGGTTGATGAAGTAAATAATAATATGGAGGTTAATCTGTACTTTAATCCAATTTAAACGGAATGTTGATTAATCTAATTTGATTTAAAAACTGGTCTCCGAAGGCAAGTTTTGATACTTGAATCAACTCAATGTCATATTATTTATCTCTTCTCTAGTTTTTTTTGAATTTTCTTGTATCCCAAAATAAAAAAAGATCTCATAAATATATTAAATAATAATAAATAGATAAAGTCAAAGTTAAAAATAAAACAAGAACAATTGATTTTATTCATAAAATACATGTGCTTTATGTTAGCTGTTGAAAGTGTTGATATCCCTTAACTTATTTATTTTTCATTTTAAAGAAATGTGACATTTTCACAAAAATGACATTTGGATTAAAATATTTTACACCTGGATTTAAGACAATTTAAATCCATTCAATTTAATGCATGCTTTTGCGGTCAATAATATAAACACAGATTAAAATTTTTGGATTTAATAATTCCAGGTTTAATTGTTACAATTCACTTAAATTCGATTTAAATAAACAGTGAATAATACGGCCGTAAATAAGTTAAGCAAATAATAAACATTCTTTTATAGGTACATACACCAAATTTCATTTATTTGTTCATTCGTTAAAAATCAAGCTAGATATACAGATAGACCCACAAACAAAATAACGGTATAACAGAAATAACAAACATTTACGGCCATATTATTCACTCTATTCATCCAGATTAAAGCTTAAATCCGAATGTTAATTATACAAATTCAATGTAAATACATCCGGATTTAAGTTTTAAACTAGACGTAGCGAGTGAATAATGTGGCCGTTAAAGTTCCATAAAGTTAACTTTTGGTTAAAAAATTTCTTAAATTTTGTATTTAAACGAAACAAAAGCTTTTCCAAAATGGCTACCAATCTTAACAAATCATAGCTGAAGCAACATGATTTTTGCGATTCTATCACCTGGATTATTTTTAATTAAGCTTTCACCACCATGATTTTATATGCAGATATTATATAATAGGTATAGAGAACAGAATTATGCTGCAACACTTCAACAATAGCAAAACGCAAAGCTTTATAGCTGTATGTAAATTGCATATCTTCAGTCACATTTGAAAGGACTGTTGTATAGTATACCTATACTACATATATTAAGAGAAACAATTTGGATTTAATGCGGACGTGTAATTAATGTTTTGAGTTTAATTTAAAATAATTATGCAGTAAAATAGGGGTGAACACAGTTGGTTAGTTTTAATTGAAATGCTAACAGTGAAAAACAGGTATAAAAAGGATCAGCAATGTTTGTAAAGAAAAAAAAGGACTTACGTACCATTTTCATTTTCTTCTTTTAAGAGGCAGTATTATGTGTGTGTTTCCCTAGATAGGTGGCAAAAAAAAAAAATGAAAAATTTTAGCTGTCGTCATTTGTTTTAATTAAAAAAAAGGAAAAACTCAACACTGGTCAGTACTTTTAATTATATGAAAAAAAAAACATTGGATACTCAATGTCGGCTTGGTTTTAATGGAAATTATATCGATCGAATACTTTTCATTTATGCAGGCTGAATGAGTTCAAGAATACGTCTAAGTACGAAATATTAAATTGTTTGGTAAAAATTAAGACTGAAAGGAAAAGGAAATTTAAAAAAAATATTGTAAGTACTTCAAATTTGGGTCGGAATCAATTTACCGACGCAAGAGAGTGTCTAAATTATAATTGAGATGTACAAACAACAATAAATGGTTGCTACAGTGGTTTTTTCCTATTATACACTTAGAAATTTTACAGAAATCTGTAGATGCAGAAAAAAAGGCAAAAAGTCAAGTGCCCCCAAATTTTTTCTATAAAGCTTACGTCAACAAAAAAAATACATCTATTTTTTATGAGAGTGATTTTTTTATCGAACTACATAAACGTAATCAAAGAAAAAAGGTTTAAGTAGTCACCACCACTTTTTTGTGCGACACAATATCAGTGACATCTAGATTTTAAAATTTTGTGTTCGATATTTTCATAGAGGTAGCTTTGTCTGAATCTTTTAAATTAAAAAAAATGTAAATGAAGTACACAATGAGTACTTTTTCACTTTAAGTTTTAAATTCTCTAATTCATTTTTGTTTGATGATTTTAGTCTTTCGGTCCACAGTGGTTCCTTTCCGTTGTATGTACAGAGGTGGTCATAGATATAATAGTTGATAGAATATACTAAACTAATTTTTTAAATTTAATGAAATTTTTTAGAAACAGTTTTGCATAAAATTTGAGCCGTTCTTTTTAGGAATTTGTTTTTGGTTCTGAAGTGATTAAAATAATAAAAAAAATTAAAACTGGACTCTCACTATACATTTGTGAAAAAAGGTTTCTTCTTAAAAGAAAATTGAAAATGTTCAGGGTGTCGATCTGGTTCAGTGCAAAAGTGAATCGAATAAATGGTTTTCACATTCGCTGTCAAGCATTGCTTTCACTTTTTCGATTCACTGAGTGCAAAAAAGCGATTCTGGTTTTATATTATCGATCCCGATCCACCTTATCATTTCCCCTAAAGCGCATGCGCAGTCGGCGCAATTCTCTCAATTTCCTTAATTTAAAAAAAAAAGAAAAGAGAAATGCTTGATGTCTGATTCACAAACACAATGTGACGGGACAACGAGACGTTGACGTGTCGAGATCTCTTTGCAGATGTTCTCTCCTAATCACAATTTTAAAACAACGAACTAATATGTATTAACTAATATGTATTAAAGCATTCCTCCTCATCGCGTCACGTCATAAGTTCGAAAAATTGAAAAAAAAGACGCGAAGTGACGACGGGAAACGATTAATTATGTATTATTTCATTGTTTTAAGTTCGTCATTAAGAGAGGAAAACTGTGATGAGAGATCTTGTCACGTCGACGTCTTGCTTTCTCGTCGCATTGTGAATCAGAAATCAGGCATCACATCCAAATGACAACGTCAAAGCAAAATATTCGTGTGAATTCTTTTGACATTTGGTTTCACCTTTTGACAGAACGGGAATCGCATTTAAGAGTAAAAAGCTATTCGATTCACTTTTAAACAGAACCAGAATCGGTCCCCAGGATGGAACTAAGATACGTGGAACGTGAAGGAAAAAAAATATTAATGAAATGAAGGACAGGTTTTTTTTTTTTTTTTTTTTTTTTTAATTTTTTAAGAACCAAAAATATCCAGATAAGGTTTTATTTTTTTTTTTAAGTGTTCTTGAAAAATTTTATTTTCTCAAAAATGGTTTCACAAAATTTCTTAAAAATAATTATTTTAATGGAGACTTTTTTTTTCAAAAAATGATTATTAATGCGCACCATTTATAATAACTATCTTTTTTATTTTTGATTTTCTCGAAAACGGTTGAATTGGTTATGATAAATTTTTTATAGAATAATTTAGTTTAAAAAGTATTTTAGACTTAAATTTTCAAAAAAATATTTGTTTGAGAATCATCAAACTCTGTGCACAGAGCAACGTATAGTGTTTTAGAGCATAACCTACAACAAGTGAACTATTTTCGGGATGAAAACAGCTCTAAAAAATTTTAATGATGTTAAAAATTCGTATTGAATTGGTTTAACTAACTATATTCCGCACCAATATGATCTACTCAGTTAGGTATATGCAGCATCAGCGTTGCCGCCCAAAAAAAAATTTCCGTGCCACATTTTCTAAAAAATCGTGTCATTTTCGTGCCCTATGAAAAAACCATAAAATTCGTATGTTAACAAAAAATATATAAATCAATTGTGGGGTGAAATACAACAAAAAAAAAATAGAAGAAATAATTTGTTCTATAAAAAATAAGAGTTTCTGCTAGTTTTTCCTCCTCTGGCCTTCATTTGGAGCAATTTTTTCAAAATTTATTCAAAATTCGATTTATTTGGATTAAAAAATGGAAACAAAAAAAGCGTGCCATATTGAATTTTTTCGTGCCACCGTGCCATGATAAGATTTTCGTGTCAGAAAGGCACGATCGTGCCACTTCGGCAACGCTGTGCAGCATCTGTTAACTTGAGGAGAGAGAGAAGACGTTATTCACTTCTTCGGAAAATGTCTAACTCTAAGAGAAACCAGGAGGTATTACCTCCTATTAGCGACTAAAGGGAAGAAATATGGTCCTGGAAGAACCCTTCTCGCTCTCATATCCTAGTTATTTCATCCAATGAAACTCCTTGGATTGTGGTCACGCCACGCCGCCGCCTCCGCCGCCGCCTCCGCCGCCACTGCCATTAACAGCCATACCCAGCTGGTTTCCCCCCATTGACAGTTGTATTTAAATCTGCACTAATCCAATCCACGTTTGCTTCCTACTTGCTCATAAAATCCTAGCCTTTTCAAAGTGAATGCATTCAGCCATTTTCCCTTAACAAAAAATATCAAAGATTTAACAATTTTATTTCGAATTAAATTTGTGTCTCTTTTAAATTTCTGTACAAAACAAAAACAAGTGAGTTTTGTGGCAACATTAACTAAATATTTACCTAGAGGTAGATAATACTTTCAAAGAAAGGTTACCAAATATTTCTCTACTCCCGATTTGTAAATCTACTTTGTGGTGGACTTCTTTTAGATAATACAGGAGTTGGGGACTATAAAGCAGATAACCTTTAACGTTTTTTGTACCTTTTGCTTTTCGTTAAATCCACACCAAAAAACAAAATCAAATACACACTTCTCTAGGACCTAAGGGTATTTATAATTTAAAATAAAAAAGAATTTGGAGATAATTAAACAAATTTAGCTAAGTAGGTACTTTTTATTTTGCAAAAATTTCCATTGACAAAAATAAAGGATGAAACATCTTCATTATTTTGTAGAGATAAGTTCCTAATTAAATTACTTTTCCAAACTCAATTTGCTTTAATGTAACCAATCGACATTGAAAACCGATGCACGTTTTCTTCAAGGATCGGTTAATTAAAGTAAATTTCAATTGCAAATAACAATACACCACGAAACAGGACATCACAGCAAAAAAGATCCAACTTACTTATATGCTATTTTCATTGTTGTAAAACAATACACGTTCTGAGCAGTACAACTTGGACGCGTTACTCCCCATCGAAGTGACACCGAAGCAGGATTAAAGGACTAGAATTTGTTTGTTTGTTTATATGTAGATGCAGCAGAAAGTATTACAATGTATTGTGTAGATTCACGTCCTTTTATTGTTTGTCCATTCAAATCACACTCGCTTCGACCGCATGTTTTGTCTCATCATCATCATCATCCTTTTCCCAAAGGATTATTTTCAGCCACAAAGTAGATAATAGGTGAAGGAAGGATATTTCTATTTGAAACTTTAATCACTTTCATTGATTCTGTGTGGGACATGTCCTTATAACGTTGGTCACCAATAAAATAAATCAATAATGTGATGGGATCCAGTATTATTTAGATTGAATTGTTAATTATACAAACGTATATACGACCTATCTATCTATATAGAGGTCCTTTGAACCAAAATCATTTAGATTTCCATTGTTCGAAGGGAGTACATATGTATGTATATTTGATATGCTACAGCCTCAAGGCAAGATAATCTAATTTAAGCATCAATCAACAGCCAAGGGATTTTGTGGGACTCCCGCATCCATCAAGTTGAAAACGTGTCGAAGAAGGGGAAAATGCATCCTGTCCTGGGTATAGTATCATCTATATTCAAAAGTCAAATTCAGAGTCCATCAAGGATCACATCGTCATCATCACCATCATCATCATTATTGTTGATTTAAATTTGCATTTTATCGAAAGCTACAATTTGATTGGCTTTATATGAATTTCAATAAACCAAATCGAATGCAATTGGACTTTTTGCTGGGCATTAAAATTAATCTGACCATAGGATATGAGAGGGCAATAAATCACTTTAAAAGCCTGCTGCACATATTCTTTGAATGTCCTGCCTCTGGATCAATTTTAATGGGTTTCTTTTTTTTTTTTTTGTTGAGAACAGATTGTTCTGGTTGCGCACAGCAGTTAAGATACATTTGACCAGATTTAAGAATTTTATGACGACACTTTTTTATAATCTATTTACAGTCTGGTTACAGAACATTTTCTGATAGGTATATAAATATACGAATATAGATACAGGATTAAATTGAACTTTTGTGTCGTTGTCGTCATAGTCATCGTGTAGGGAATTTCAATACTATACAAGTCGAGTAGGTATACTCTTTTCTTTGGCTATTGCATTGCAATGGAATGAATGAGCTTGGGCGTGTTCGTCGCCAGCCGCAGTGGAAAATGCAAATGGAAAATCGTTTCAGACAGCTGAGATTCCTAAGTGAATTATTATATTGTGAGGTTTAAGGGTTTTGGACAATATCCAAAAAATCGTTTATATACATAACATATATTATATTTTTATTTTTCAAGCATTTTCGTGCGATTTTTTTTGAAGAGAAAAGATTTCTTGGCAACTTTCGAACATTGGATAGTGTTCCTCATGAGTATATGAGCAATGAAATTTTCCAATTGAGGTTTCCTTAAATTTTCAAAGAATGAAAAGGAAGGAAATGAGAAACTTTGACTTATACGGAATTTTGAGTTAGATAAAAAGTGAAGTTTATTGGGTTAAAATTGTACAAGTATATAATGTAGATAAAAAGTAGGTAGGGTAATTCCATGGTAACTCACGTTACATTCACAAAAATTTCAAAGCAACAAATTAAAAATTTCTTGTCAATGTCTTCATAAATTGATACAAAAGATATTATCCATGAATATAATGCACTGATTAGGTTCCAAATTTAGTAAAACAATTGTTTAGAAAAATAGCATTTATTTATAACAAATTAAATACAATTGGTAACTCATGTTACGTGCTTCGGACATTAAGTTTTTAGAGCATGAAAATATTGAAATTTTCTGCGAAATTTTTAAGTTTAACTGATTTCTAATGCTAAACTCAGATTAAAAAAAATATCAGTCTTTTTTAATTCTTAAAAGAATTCAATATTTTTTTAAATATATATAGCAAAAAATACAAGTTTTCAGGTAACTCACTTTACATAAATTCATTAACTCATGTTACTTGCGATTTTTTAAAGAAAAAAATAAATAATGGGCGTATTTCACTGAAGTAAATTGAAACGTAATATAATGTAACATGATTCACGAATATTTGCATTCATTTCAGCAATGCTAAGGGTATATTGTCATCATCACTGTCGCAATCAGATCCGTAAATATGTTGATAGTTCACGCGTTCATCTTAAGTTGTTTGGATGTTTCGGCCTTATACAGCACGTCATTAACCAAAACATAATATGACATTTCGATATTCTTGTTATTGGTGATGCATTGGAAAAAACTATATCCAGATTCATTTCTTTCGCTGTTTGTTCAATTTTCTCGGGTGAACAATTCATTACCTTTACGGATAAGTCTTTATCCGTTACAACAGTTACGTTCGTTTGTGTTAAGGAAAACAGACATTAAATTTGTTTCCAAAATACAATATTTATACAGCATGGATAGCTTGAAGTGATATAAAATGTGTAGAAGACGTTTACTTACCGGCTTACACAAAAGAAACACAATAATTTATTCACTTTATAAAATGTTTTTGCGGACACTTGTCGACCACTTACACTCGCGAATTTGAATGAGTTGGGATAAAGGCATATTATAAGAAATCTTTAATTTGACACTTGTATATAGTGTTGCGACATATAATTATTCATTTGGTATTAAGAATATGTAGAAAATAAAATGTATTATTTTTTCTAGCTTTGTGTCCACTTTTTCATGGAATTACCCGGTACACAATTCAATATAACAGTTTGCTGGTTGAAACAGTTGTATTATCATTTTAATATTCACTAAACTGATAAAAAATACATGTACCTAGGTGTAGAAAATTTTACAAATTTCGAAAAAATGGCAATGACATTGTTAAAAACTAAACAAAAATTAAAATAAAACCAAAATAAAAGGAAATATTACCTGCGGGCTTTTTGTCCTTTTTGAAATGGCAATAAGATCCACCACAAAAAAACCATAAAGACCCAAGGAAGATATTGCCTTTCTGAATTGGCATTAAGACCCATACTTATGCATAATAATTCTTATACTTTATTTTAATTTTATTGTTGTCCAAGAAAACTCTTGACATTTATGTTTACCTGACTACTGAATTTATTCTTAGCGGTGCAACAAAGTTGAGCGAGCAGTACAGAGTACCCAAAACAGGCAGTTTAAATCCCCTCGAAGCCGACCACCCAAGGTAGGTACTTTTTCCAAGAAAACTGTTGAAAAAATGCAAAATTGAAAGTTTGAATGAAACAACAAAACTTGGATGAGCTACCACCAAGAATTTTATAGGCTGGCGTTGTGGTGGTAGCTCTCCCAAGTGTTGTTGTTTCATTCAAACCTTCAATATTAATATTATGATGGTGCGAAAGCTTGGCAGCCTAACTGCTATTGTATTATCACACACAAAAAAAAAACCCTTAAAAATGCAAAATTGTTTTTTGTTTTTCAATAAATGCATTTTATTTTCGTATATTATTCGAATTGAAAACTAAAAGAGAAAAGGAATTAAAACCCATAGTTTGTATTTCCATTTCAAAAACGACAAAAGGTCAGTGGAGGTTGTTTCCATTTATTTTGGGAGATAAACCCCACGGGCTTTTTTTCCGTGGGGCTTATTGTACTGCACCGAAACCCAATATCTCCGTAAATATTGCTAAAAAGGATTTTTTTTTAAAGTTCAGCGATGCCATCGTCAGTTTTTCTAAAACTTAAAAAATTTTGTCGAGATTTTAAAAATGTTATACCTACATCGAAAATCGCAACCACATACAAGACCTGTTTACGGAAATAACAATAGCCGTGTTTTTTTTTGAGATTCTATACTCTATAGGTATAAGAATTTCTAAAAAAAAATGGATCGGCAGTAGCCTGGTTTTAAATTTCACATTGGTACCACTGAACAACTGTCAGAATAATTTGAAAATAAAAAAAACTTTCGTAGCTGCATTCCAGTTTTTCCTTTCTTCCTATTGATTTTTTTGTTATTATAATATATTTTATAAAATTTTTAAATTAAAATTATTTTTTCGTTAACATTTTTCTTTCTTTTGTCATTTTGTTTAGCGACAATTGAAAAATGGTAACCGAAAAAGAAGACGCGACAAAAAAAAAGTAAACCAAAGAGGAAGGGTTTGTTCGTAAACTATAGTAAAAATAAAAGATGATGTTATTGGCATTACTTTTTGTAGGATAAATAAAAACATGTATTAGTACCTATAAATATTTTCTCAAAACTTACAAATTTTTCTTCGTCATTTTGAAAGTAAAAGAGAGTTCTTCATTTCTTTTCTTCTGCTTTGATTTCGTGCGTCAAAAAACCATTGTGCAACGAGTGTAAAAAAATTTAATTCTCGCAGTTTTTGATAGCAAAAGTGAGAAAAAGGTTTGAATACTGGCTAACGTGAAAGTGAAATTCAGAACACATTTTTTTGGATCCGTGTGGAAATCAATTCCGTTTACGGATTTGATTCGGAACGGAAATGAGAACACTGGTTAATATATATTGGAATTTTTTTTTAAGAAAATAAAAAAAAATATGTATTTTATGCGGTTGCCGTTTTTATTTAGATAATTCTTTTTAAGAAAATTTCCTCCTCTACCAAAAATGGGGGAATTAGACCCTCTCCCATTCTTATTTAAATAACTCCGTATATTCCATTTAAATTTCAAGCCAATGAACTAATTGAGTAATTAATTTAATAGCACTTTGAAAAATTGATACTATATTGAGTTATTACAATTATTTGTAGGTTATTGGGGAGGAGGATTATTGAATCTATCAACAGAATGTCAAACACGCATTTTATTTTTTATAATTTAAATTTTGTATCAATCCAATACTTGTCCCAACATCAAACAAAGTAAATCATATTAGAAGCATCAAATTTGTCTTGATCCACCCACGTTAACGCTTCAATTCATTTTCAAGCAGTCATCCTGTGATGATTTTGAAAAATATCCCTGCCACAATCGACGCAACGAACCATAATACTTCTTCCAAAAAATCCTTTCTCACATTGTCTGTATACTTTTTCTGTAAAGTCAAATCTATGTAACATCCACGACTTAATACTTCAATATGCACACACAAATCAGCTTTAGCACTCTGAAAAATCTCTTCTCTATTTTGTCTTCTTTTGCTTTGAATATAAAAATAAAAAAGAATTTTCAAGAAAGAAAAAAAAAATCATTCACTAAATTGGCAGGTTTAACTCATTTTCCTAGCTCACATTTTTCCTTTCATTTTGTTTTTTTTTTTTCTTGAGTATGTCTGTAAAAAAAAATTACAAAAAATGGAAAGAATATTATTCCCCAAGGGACAAATAAAAAAACAACTTCTTAAGAAGGATTTTTTATTATTAAGTTGGCCAGCACTATGTTTTATCCTGTCTGGAGAGTGAATTGACGAAAATTGAACTAAAAAGAAAATCTTTTGAAGAGAATAATGAGGCAAACCTTCCACACGACCTCCTCCTTTTTTTTTTTTTTTTTTTGCTAGCCACTTTAACGGTTTTTAAGATATCCATTTAGCTTTGCTGTATAGCTGCTGTGTAAGCATAAATTTATATAATATAGAACCTGGGAAGTGTATGCATCTGCGAAATCGAAAAACAACTAAATTTAAAATTGTTTTAGACAAAATTGCCGTTGCCATTGTCAAAATTAATTAAAATATTAATTTATTACATTACATTAATTTATTACTATTATACAACCGCACCTAAACGTTAAGCTTTTTTCTGCATTTCATTTAACATTTCCAATTTCAGACCAACTCAATTTGAACCTTGACCATTTCAAGCGTCGTCAATGGTCAGAATGGTGGCAAGAAATAGAAACAGTGGATGATCAATTTTCGAAGAAAATCATCTTCAGTGATAAGACACATTTTCACCTCAGTGGATTCGTCAATAAGCAGAATTGCCGCATTTGGGCGAATGATAATCCAAGAGTGATTGTCGAAATACCAATGCACCCACAAAGAGTGACTGTTTGGTGCGGTTTATGGGCTGGCGGCATCATCGGGCCGTATTTTTTCCAAAATGAGGCCGGTCAGGCAGTTACTGTGAATGGTATTTGGTATCGTGAGATGATAACGAACTTTTTATGGCCCGAATTGGAAGATATGGATGTGGACGGTGCCACTTGCCACACAGCTATGAAAACAATTGCTCTTTTGCGCGAAAAATTCAATGGCCGTGTTATCTCACGTGGTGGCGATGTCAATTGGCTGCCAAGATAATGTGATTTGAAACCGTTGGACTTCTTTTTTTTGGGTTATTTGAAAGAAAAGATGTACGTCGATAAGCCAGCAATAATTCAAGAGCTAATATAGAACCTCAATTATGCCTCAGCGTCATCGAAAATTTGGACCATCGGATGGAGGTGTGCCGCCGAGGTCGCGGCGGCCATTTGGCCAATATTTTGTTCCATACATAATTGAACCATACCAATATTATCATAATAAAAAGAAATGACAATAATTTCCTAAACGATTTGTGTTTTATTAAAAATCAACATCGGCCCTTAAAATTTAACCATCCTTTATATTTATTCCCAAATTTGTTTTTTTATTCTAAATCAGGTAGATAATGTAATCTTAAAACCATTTATTGCCAAAATGAATAAAAATTCACCGAATCATTTTAGAAATATTGAGTTTTCAAAACAAACAAAAAATGAAAATATAAAAAAAAATGTATTTTGTAAACAAATTTGGTTTATTTTTTAAAACATTCTCCATAAAATATTTGATCAAAATCAAGTAGAGCTGTTTTCGAAAAAATCAATAATTGCTCTAATAATCATTTTTCGGAAAAAAACATTATGAAAAGTTAGCCTATGCTATCTTTTAAAATTAATTTCAATTTATAATTTTTTTTTAAAGAATGGGTAATTGCTTAATTTTGAATGGCAGGAATGTAATGTTATTTTTGTTCTTAAAATTGAAAGAACGTTTCAGTGCAATTCTCACGGTTAAAGAAAATCGAATTATTCCTTTAAGCTGAGTCCAAAATTTGTATAAGACTGTTTTTTACGGCTCTCTTGACTTTTTTGTTACTTTTTTGTTACGGTCAGTACAAAAGCACGAAACGGAAAAGTAAAGTAAAGTTTAGCATGGCAACTCATTTTGATAAAAAATAAAATTTTTATCCTATTTTTTTATAAAATTAGCATGGCAACTTCAATTTCGTGGCAATAGACGAAAGTTGCTATTTCAAAAGTTGACATACTAACTTTATACGACTTAAATATTGGTTTTGTCAAACAAAAATTTAAGGTTATAATTAATTTGATTGATTAAATTGGTTTTAAAATTAAGAAAAATTATAAGACTTAATTTTGGTATAGAAATTATTTAGGGGTGTCAAATAAATTCTTACTGGAGGGGACGTAGAAAACAAAAAAATTTAAAACTTAAAAAAATATACTTTACAGAGTTGTTGCCCTCTCTTCTTTACAAATAAATAGTTATTATTAAAATTACATTTTATGAAAAAAAGCTCAAATTCAATGCTTAAAACTTAAGTTCTATGATCTAACTAGCTTAATTTCTGTGTGAAAATTATTGGGGATGACCATTTTGACAACAATCAGTTGAGAATTTTCGTCTTTCGTCAGCTAAAACAACACAAAACGTCCTCATCCACCTATGTCAACGTCCATGATGAAGCCCAGTAATGAGCCTACAGCAGTTTTTCAGGGATACTGAGTGTCCTTTAATTTAATGGGACACTTAAGTTGCTCGAGAATAGGTTTGCTAATCAATTACTTAGTATTAAGAGACATTCGTCGGTGTTAGGTGTCAGTCATGTTGAGTATGGTAAAAACATCTAAATATTTGGAATACCTTTTTTTTTTTCAAATCTGAAGATCTAATAACAAAGCTTCCCTTTTCCATACAAATGAAATAACATCGTGGATTAGAACACTTTCATAAGAAGCTTTAGAATTTTTCACTTTTTTTTTTATTAAAAAATTCGTGGTAAAACAAATTCTTATGTTAAATATTTTAAAAACTTTTCCAGACATACCCCAACTAAAAATATATATTGTAATGTATATAGCTACATTATTCTGAAATCTGCATACAAATTTAATGACTCTAAAACACTTCATGAGCAATTTGAAATTCAAAACAAAACATTAACAGCTCCAGTCTCCTCTTAAGTTGAATATGTGAATATGCTTGCTGATGCTCCTTGTAAAGGAGTCTTGTCATACATACCAAGCTTCTTTTGAGGAGATAAATATGTATGTATGTAGGTATATGTATGTAGGAATATCTCTTTGAAAAAGATGGTACAAGAAAAGGGCGAGGTGAAGAGCAGGCCATAAGTACTGTGTATCCTTATTCTTATGTAAAGATATGTGATATGATGTGCGTGCATGTGGCCTGGCCTATTGAAAGCAAAATATGTTTCCCTCTGCAACAGAAATTTTACTCAGAGTCAGCCTAAATTTCCTCCCACTTTTTCAAAACTTCTATGCATAAGAAATGGGAACGATGACGACGATGACTATACATACATATACCGACAACAAAGAACATCCTAGTGCTTTATAAGGATGGGGACCTGTGTTAAAGTTTGTGGTCTAATATTATGATTCACAAGAAAGGAGTTCACAAAAATGCTTGTTTTGTATAAAAAAAAAACAACTTTTTTTTTTACTTCTTGTGTAAAACTCATTATTTTACTCGAGCAGAAAGAATTTTAAATTTTACAAAAATTTTTATGAAAAATCCCAAGAATAGCTATGCCTCCTACGACACAGAAGGAAAATAATAATTATTATTCTATGAAGCTCTGAAGTTTAACATACATGCATAGGTGGATAAGGTACATACGTTAGCTTCGTCGTATGCATAATTTTAAAATGTTTATATTTTTCTTTATGCTATATAGAAAAATTCTTATATGAGAGAGGATATGAATTTTTTATTGTGTTTTTTTTTTGTTTTGTTTACCTACAAAATATAATCAGTAATAACTCTTCTTTACTTTTGAGAAGGTTTGGGTACTCTAGACTCTAGAGAGTAAGTTAGAAATTTTTTGTAAATAAATCAAATTTCAGATTTAAATCAAATATGAAATATCTATCTATACGTAGCTAGGTCTCTTGTATAATAAAACTGCGTTTCATAATTTTTCCAAAAAAAATAATCACATAACGAAAATATAGTGTAACAAAGCATTATACTTTGAACATCACTCCCATTATCTGAAATTAATGGAATTACTAAATGACGCCCGAACTACTATCAACATCCTACAATATTTTGTCGTCACTTATATAATTCACACTATGTCGTAGCAGAAAAGATAACAAAGAGACAAGAAATTTCAACACTTCCAAGCTTATCGACTCATGGTTTTCTTGTTTTTGAATTAGGATTAGGGCCAGTTTATTCACATCAGTTGATGATCTTCTTTAATGATGGATTATTGCACATGACATAGGTATAGTATATCATCGAATGTGCATGTTAATCAATATTTTTATCAAAGAACTCAAAATTTAAGTTGTTAATCATAGAAATCGCTAATCACCCAATTTCAACAATAAAGCCGTAGTGTAGATTTAAGTCACTGTCAACGAACTGTCCCTTTGAATTGGCGTTTTTTATTGGGAGCCTTTATGGTAGCACAGCAGTGCAACATTATAATCACTATTATATTTTATATCCACTTTTAAATCATTGCAAAGTTGGTATGCGAGTCCAAATCAGCTGTCGCCGAAATGCAAAATTATTTAAAAAAAAAATAGAAATTAAATAGCGTTAAAATCTTCATTTATTTGGACTAACATTGTTGCGCCTATATATTAACAAAATAAGTATACTATTTGAATATATGTATTTTCTTTTCATTTTATACTATTATGGATCATCACTGGGTGATTTTTTTCCAAAATAAATACGAAATACCTATCTATTAACCTTTTAAAAAGTTAAGGGATGTGTTGGAAAAATATATGCTTAATTTCCGAAGCGAAATATAAAACATATAGTTTTTTGGGTTTACCGTTTATATCGTAGCCATCCTGCGATAGTAATTACCACTCTTACTTGACGGATGGGGAACGAACTGCATTCATTAAATTTTCAATGCGAACTGTCATCAGTGCAAATAGTGTTTTCGATATGGATCTAAATTTAATTTGGGAACCGAATCCGTTTAACACGTTTTACACAGATAACATGTCAACGCTTCTGGGAACAATATTGTGTGTAGATACTGAAGATTTTTTGTGACGTTGAGGAGTCAACATTTTGATTATTTACGTTGATCGTCTAACCGTATTCTTATTTTCCAAACCAACACATTTTGGTTCTAATAAAAACAAAGGAAAAACATTGAAAAATATCAACGAACACATCCTTTCTGCATTCCCGTTGATTGTCAAACTATTTTAGATACTCCAAAATGCTATCTCAACTATTATATTCACTATTTTACTGACGAAGTTATCGACACTATTCCTTTGTTGTTGTTTATGTCTAAAATTTCGCTGCACCTATATAGAATTACCAATAAAAAACGGCTATAATTATTCTCCAAATTAATTCATCAAAATCACAAAATCAAAATCCTTTAATTCAGTAATTTTTGTTTTCAAGGAAAAACACAACAAATTGAATTTCGCAGACCCAGCATATGGATTTTAGAATGATCCACACAATTCATAACTTCAAATTTAATATCTGTTTACTCTTGGATAAATATCTCAAATTTTTCAAACCAAAACCTTGAATCATAAATGATTTCACTAATTTTGAGTGCTGAAATATCTCCAGCCAAATATACCCCTTGGCAATTAATCGTTAACAATTTGAGAATAACTCATACAAACGTTTGCGCAACCATGGCGCACAATGATATGATATTTCCAAATGTAAGCAATCCTTTACGAAAATAACTCCTACTAATGTTAGACATAGTGGTAGTAGTGTGTAAACTGCAGCAGCTGCCCAATACCCATATACATATAAATAGAAATAGATAGCCTCGCCAATGATGCTAAACTGTGTATTGGAAAAGTAGACCATTAGAATAATTAGTATAACGGGCTATAAGACTAATTGCCCTTAAGCACAATTGTAAATCGGATGTGAAAACAAGAAACGAAGAACTTATTGGTCCACTGATGGTTAATGGTTATGTCCTTGGATTTGCTTGTAAACAAAAGGGAGGTAGGTATATGAAGCAAAATAACGGATACGCTTTGGTTTTTGTTAAATTGCAGGAAAAGTTGTTTCTGTATTGTTCTCGATTTTGCTGTTATTTATAGCATCATCGTGCACGACATATATCCTTGTAGTTTAAACTCGTACACCAGAAAGAAAACACAAACAACCTAATATGTACTTACTCGTATGTATGTTTGGGATTTATTGATCCAAAAAAGGATTGGTTTTTCGACCGAAATCAACATGCACTGATGTACCTTGTACATTGCACAGGCACAGACATAAGGTAGTTGTTTAAGTTTCAAATTGGTTTTCTTTGGTAAATATATAAAGCAAAAAGCTGAAATGTTAATATTTGGCTTTAGATTAAAATGAATTCGTTTTTTTTCATGAAAAAGTTCTTTGAAAGGTGATACTAGTTATATTGTATAGGTACCTACCCATGGATTGAAAAGAAATGTATTAAAAAAAAATTGCATTTGAAAAATATGTAAAAAACCTACACAATACTACTTCTTTTTGTGGTACAGAGAATTTAAAAAAATTAGTACCAGTCACCCAGTCTCCTTACTGTTATATTATTTTTTATTTGTTTGATATTAATTTTCAACCAATGGTTTGGTTGAAATTTCACTTTTTTCTTCAAAAATGATGGTCATGCTAACTTTTCTAGGGCAGTCGAATCATATTTTAGAATATTTTGATTTATTAATAATTATTTAATAATTTAAAATTTACTTAAAACTAGCGTAATATTATGCGGAATTTTTCTTTCTCTAAAAACAACGATAAAATAGTGGTACACTCGGACGTATACTTACTTTTTTCATTTGTATTGATTTTTTTTACAAATATTCTTACAATCTTAGGTGCGTTGGTTTATTTCAATTGAAATACTTACTTACTTATCCGGCTCCCGACCCGATCCATGAAGAGCCTCTGCCTGAGATATTGCGATCTTCCATCGGTTGCGGAAGCTTCTTCCAGTCGTCGAGACCAAGTGCTCTCGCGTCTGTAGCCGCCTGGTCCCTGTAGCTTAGGTTCGGTTCGCTAGGGTAATTCTTTGTCGGATTTCCACTAAGGTGTCGTTTGTGGAATTAATGTTTGTTCCGAGGCAGGTGAACTCCTTGACTACTTTGAAATTAGTGCTACCAACAGTGACTTTTTGTCCTAGGCGATGGACACTGGACAGATGAGGCTTTGTTTTGTCCTCATTCACTCATCAATATCTGTGAATGCTTCTAGTACAGCTCGCTTGGAGCGACCAAAGATGTCGATGTCGTCTGCATATCCAAGCAGTTGGGAATACCTGTTGAAAATAGTGCCTTCCAGGTTTACACCACTAATGCTCCGCCCTACAACTAGGTTGAAGAAATCAGATGATAGCGCATCTCCTTGTGTGACTGAACCCTGTAAACGTCTGGAATAGCTTTGACGAGTCGTTGGGAATACTTTCCTCCTCCCACACTTCGTTGATGAGCTGGTGCAGCCTACCACGTCATCTAAATAAATTTTCTTGTTATTTAACTCCTCTCGAAGAATTTCCTGAGTTTAAATAAATGATAAAAGTATGCATAAGTTTTTTGGATATATGTACCTACTGCCATGTCTAATTTTCTGATATTTAATTTTTTTTTTCTATAATATTAATGTTCTTTGAAAGTACATTTTTTTATTTTAAGCTCTACCCAACTAACAATTTAACTTGTTGTAGGGTTAATGCAAGCTATTTTCTGGCTTGTATAGTAACAAAAGAAGGCTTATACAAATCATTTTGGCGCACATTACAGAAGCTATTTAACTCCTTTAAAACCTTTAATCACAAGTGTTATGCAATTAATTTACTTTCCGCGAACAGTTTTATGAATGCCTTATGAAGGACAAATAGACTCCGATAAGACCTTCACTTGCGGGTACTATGCAAAGAAAAATAGCTTGCATTGGATGTTTCAATAAGGCCTTATACCAACTATAAAATGAAGTTGTATTAGAAAAAAGAAAAGTGTTTGCCTTCCAAATTAATTTTTATTATTTATATTTTTTATCTATATTTTTTCTATTTCTTAGGGGGGTTTTGGACTGCTTTTTATTTATTCTGAAATGTATAGAATTTAAATTAATTTTTAAAAAACCTACTTTTACTTACATGATTTTTCGAGATTTGAACTCACGTCCTTCTGATTACTGGTCCAGCACTCAACCAACTACGCCAATCCACAACTCAAATGGGGAGTGGAAAATTGGTAATCAGTTGAATCTTAAGGTATTTGCTTTAGAAACATATGCTTTAAAGTAATACATTCAAAATTGTAGCATATTTTAAAATAGTTTGTCTCATTCTCTCTCTAATTGAATGAGCTTTACAAACAAATATATCTAGGCATATGTTATAGTAAATGGTAACAAAATGCACGAGCTAAACACTTGTAAGTTTGCTATTGACAAAATGCACAAGCTATATTTCTACGCACTTGTGTAAGTTTACTATTAACAAAATACGCAAGCTAAACCTACAGTTGTGTAAGTTTGCTATTAACAAAATACACAAGCTATATCTACGCACTTGTGTAAGTTTGCTATTAACACAATGTGCAAGCTATACCTAACATTTGTGAAAGTTTGGTTTGAACAAAATGCAAATGATATTTAGACTAGATTTTAGATAAAGACAATTTAATTTATAAGTTCGCTAAAAAAATATTAATGCAGCTTTACATTGTTACATTTTTCATCAGTAAAGATTCGGTTCTCCGAAATTATGTAGGTAATAATAATGTCAGCTTTTCATGAGTCGATTTTTGACTTGCAGCAAGTCGCCTCTTTGAATCATGCTACTCGGTGCGGCAAATCACAGACTAAAATCGTAATTTTCATACATATGGCTTTATTAAGTAAGTCATATAGAAGATGTTTGTTATGACTTTCAGCTGAATGCTTTATGAAAGCTATTAATTTTTTCTAACTTCGGGAGGCTTTTAACAGGTCTTAAGTAAGCTCCATCGGAATAGTTTTCTATAGAACTAATTTTTGAAGGTCCTAAACAAGCTATTTTAATTGCTTTGCATAATTAAGCATAATAAAAATTCTATTCGAGCTATAGCTTTCCAAATTTTAAAAACTGGACCTACTACAAGGTAAATTGTTAGTTGGGTATTTAAGAAAAAAATGTTGATTTGGCAATGTTTAAATGTTTTTATTGATAATTGTGTTTTGTTTTTATGTTTTCCTTAAAAGAAAACTGAATTTATGAGATACAAAAATTTAGAAATCATTGGATAGTTTAAAAAAAAAAAAAAAAATTGAGCATATACAATTTTTTAAACATTTTCAAGAAAAAAACATTTTTAGGTACAGCATGTTTTAGTATTTATTCACTATAAAAGCATTTAATAATGTGGACTTAAGAAATTAATTTTGTAAAAAACTGTCTACCCATTTTTGAAACATCGAATTTATAAAAAAATGTATATGCAATATTATTTTAACTTATTGGAAGCTCTCGCATTATAAAAATACGATTGTAGAAAACTAACAAAAATTGATTCAAAACTACAAGGTTCCAAGTTTGATAAAAATCAAAAAGTCAAAACAAATTTAAACTTTTTTAAACATCTAAACAAATATTTTGAAAATTTTGGTAAGCAATGCTATTAAAACTTTTTAAAACATCATATAAAAAAATTGATCAAAATAAGTTGAATCATTTTTGAGAAAATCGAAAAAATGATTCTGTGGAGGTGCCATTTATGACCATTTTTGTAATTTTTTTTTTTACAAAAATTATTTGAAAAAGAAGTAGGCACCAAATCCAAGTTTATTTGAATGAACACACTTTACTCTCAAAACCCAGGTTCGTAATTAATACAGTTGTGAATCAGCAGCCATAAAAGTAACGTCGGATATTTGCTTTGCTCTTGACTCCATATCGGAATACCTCAAGGCTCCGTCTTAAAACCTTTCTTATTTTACGTTATTTATGAATTACCTTCCCGATGTCATTTCCAATTGCCGAATTTATTTGTATGCTGTTGATGTAATAAATATACATTTTTCATAAAATCAGTTTGATGAAGACAGCAGTTAAATGAAGCCATTTCCTTACTTGGTCTAATAACAACTATATAATATATGAAACTTAATCCTGCAAAGTCTGTTGCTATGTTATGTTCTAGAGATGAACCCAACTCTTTAGATTTCCCCGCCGTTGTTATCGATAATGAAGTAATTATCTATATGGGGGATGTTAAGTACTTGGGATATAGAATCAATGGCAGTCTTAATTGCTGTAAAGCAATTTTATTCGAAATATATACTCTGGATTGTGAACTCTGAGATATTTCTCTGACTTATATTGTTATCCAATATAAAGAAATACCTCATAAAGTCATTAATTAATTTTGGATCTGGACTTTGAGTTTAAGCGTAAACTTAATATTGCTATTTATGACTGTATTCGCTTCATTTATAGTTATGTTCTGAGAGTGTTTCACATTTACGACACATTCTCTTTAGAATGAATGTAGATGTGTGTACAATTGTTCATAACATAAATATTTAAAATACAGTTTTACTCAAATCGACTGAAATCAAACCGTAATTCAAAAAGGTCCTTTATCAAATCTCTTTCTATATTGTCCCACCAACTGCCACCACCACGCATTGTTGTGTAATTTACGATAAGTTAATGAAATGTGTTTGCACACAAAAACTCCTATAGCAGATATATACATATGTAGCAGCATAATATAAAACCCTTAAAGATACGATAAGAAATTCCATTTGTTTGACTTAACCGAAATAGATCAATTTCACTTGGGTAAATACCCTTTATCTATTCTATTTTGATTTCAAATAGACTCTCTTTCTCTGTTGTCTTTTGATATTAATTACACACATTCTTCTACCATATAACCACATTTCATTTATATGTGTCATTCTCATTCGAAAGCCAAAAATATAAACAATTTATCATCCCAAAAATAGAAATAGCTTAGGCTTCAAATTCCTATATCCTAACTGTTTTCTTAACCATCTCAAAACAACATACATATAGGATATCCTCTCTTTCATATCAATTAATCGAAATCAAAATAAACAAACATCATTTTCTGTCGTCACACCGACCGAACACCACTTGCCCTCGGCTCCACCGTGCGCCACACTGTTACTATAAATCAGAATCACTTCACGGACAAAAAGTGATATTGAGACTTTGCTCTAGATAAGTGATTTATATTCGCACTCAATTCATGCCATAGGTTTTATCTCTCTCCTAAAGCTACTTGTTTCTAATATAGGTAACAGCCAGAGTCAATTGATTTGGGTTACTTGCTAAATTAACTTTTTAACAATAAAATTTTATAGATTTTTCAAGATTGTATCGTTTCACAAAAAATACAATAATAGGCAAACTTCAGAATTGAATTGGAAGTAAATATTTTACTCTGCTATTAAAATTTGAAAATGGGAGAGTTATGACGGGTGTTTTTTTTAGAGGTATAGAACTTTAAGTTGGCAACATTATTTTAACTGGCGGCCATTTTGTCAGCTTTCAAGTGATTTATTTTTAGTTTGGTTTGGCATTTCAACATCAACATGAATAGACTGACGCCTGAACAACGCTTCCAAATTGGCTCAAAACAGGATTGTCGTTTATCCCAATTTTCATAAGCGAATTTTGTTTAGCGATGAAGTTCACTTTTGGTTGAATGGATATGTCAATAAACAAAACTGCCGTATTTGGAGTGATAATAATCCTCAAGTGTATGTTGAGACACCGTTACATCCACAAAAACTGACTGTTTGGTGTGCTTTATGGGTTGGTGGAATAATTGGTCCGTACTTCTTTAAAAACGATGCTGCCCAGAACGTTACAGTCACTGGTGACGGCTATAGAGCCATGATTACTAACTTTTTCGTTCATCAATTGAACAACCATGATGTGCAGGAGCTGTGGTTTCAACAAGACGGTGCAACACATCACACAGCTCGTACCACAATTGATTTATTGAAGGAAACGTTTGGTAACCACATAGTTTCACTTTACGGATCCGTAAATTGGACTCCAAGATCGTGCGATTTAACGCCGCTTGACTATTTTCAGTGGAGATATGTGAAGCCGCTAGTCTACGCCAATAAGCCCGAAACGATTGATCACTTGGAGGAAAACATTCGCCGCGTTATTGTCGATATACGGCCACAAATGTTAAAAAAGTCATCAAAAATTGGACCTCCAGATTAGACTACGTCCGAAGATAATCTTTCGAATAAAGTAAATTTCATGTCAATTTAAAAAAATCATCTTTGTTTTATTCCATTTCAAAGTTCTATACCTCTAAAAAAAACACACTTTAGATTGCGGATCGAAAAGGCTGTAGTAAATAATTCTTTTGCATTTAATTTTATTTTAGAATTCCATATAAGTAATACAACAATTCGTAGGTACTTATGATCAAAGATTGTCATCATTTTCGGAAATCTCTTAATTTAGATTTCCTCTTTTATAAAAAATAAAAAAAAAATGTGACCTTTATCATGAGATGCGGAGTTTCCCTAAAACACCACAAACTATTTTCATTCAATTGATCCACAGCAT
Organism: Epistrophe eligans; assembly: GCA_951394125.1. Classification (NCBI taxonomy): domain Eukaryota; kingdom Metazoa; phylum Arthropoda; class Insecta; order Diptera; family Syrphidae; genus Epistrophe; species Epistrophe eligans. The sequence continues at coordinate 82,340,368 of OX596029.1, forward strand.
ACTTGGACGATTTAGAAGAGTGTACAGTACATACAGTTTACAAATATATATATACCTAACCCATACCCTTGCTATATTACTTCATATCACCCATCTGGATATGTTACTAGAAAAAGGTGTTGGCTATAAGGATACACACCATACATATAATATAATAGTGCAAAATGGAATATTGAATGTGGAATCACATTCGATACGAAATAGTTTCCAGATGTCCTTTTTCTCAATACCACACATACCATTTTTCTGCCTCCTCTCATGCACTTGGGGACATTTTGTAATATCCTGTTACAGTAATATCCTTTCAATTGAGTATTGAAAGAGAGCAACAGCAGAACAAAAAAAAATACTGTAAAGCAATATGTGATATCTAAATGGAAGGAAACGTTTTTTGTTTTTCCATGTGAGAATATGTGACGACTGGGTTTCATATAAATTTATTCATAATATTGCTGAAATGACATTAAAAGTTTAGAAGGATGAAATAATTTTTGTAAATTTCCTTTAGGGATTATATTTATTTGTAAGGTTTTTAGTGTTACTTGATTAAGTTTTAACATTTAATCGATCAATCGGATACTCCTAATTAATTAAATACTTTTTTTCTCAACTATAAATATTCCCTTAAGACTTAAGGTGTTTTAAATGCAACTTGAATTCCAAGGAAGTAAAGGTAGATTAAAGAATAGGAAACTATTATTTAGAATAAGGTGTTTTACTTCCCACTTATCACTTATCACTTATCACACTGGAACGGCTTATGGATAGATTGTAATCAATTTTGGTATTTTGGAAGTAAACCTGAAGACTATAGACCAATATCATATCATATAGTATCATATTAACCAAAATAAATTACTGACTGACTGCGAGTCAGGTTTCCGTAAAATTCATAGCTATACAACTGCAATTGTAAAAAATTCTTAAAGAATAATTAAGATGTGAACTCGATAATAATAATAAATTAATTGTGTGCCAACTCGATTTTTCAAAGGCTTTTGATAATGTGATAGTGTGCTACTGAAGTGATAGATTTAATAAGGTGTGTACCGTGTACCGGACTCCGGTGTTTCCTCATTTTCGAAAGTTCAGTATGGTGTACCTCAGAGGTCGGTATTAGGTCCGCTATTTTCTCCCTGTATATTAATTACCTTCCAGTCGTATATGTAACAATGCCACTATGCTCATGATGCTCAGATTAAGTTCTCTAGACCCATTGGTTTGATCGAGGATTGTGTTGCGAGATTAAATGAAGACTTGGATCGAATATATGCTTGGGCTCACGTTAACAAATTGCTATTAAATCCTCAAAAGTCTAAGGGGATAATTATCTTCAAGAATATAATCGATACTTCTAGTATACCAGCTCTTTTTTTAAATAATAGTATTGTACCATATGTAGATGAAGTAAATAATCTTGGGATTATTATCAATCCCCATATTTATTTTTTTGAATAATTAATAAAGAATAAACTGACATTCATTTGAAAGCTATAAACGATTTTTTTTTTATTATAATAACTTTATATCACCAAAAAAATATAATTTGATGTGAGCAGAGTGACAAAACGTTTTTTATCAAACTCGTAATCTAAGGCGGTTTGGGGCTAAAGCTTTCTTGGTAGCGCTTACCTTAGCCAATTTGAGGGTTGTCACAATTAGGTCCTGTCAGATTTTTGGTATTGACGGCATGGACAAGTTAAGTTCAACACTATTGACAGATTTTCTGAAGTAACATTTTATTGTTATTAAATCCGCTCATCGTTTGACATTATTAACTTAAAGTTGTTAATTAAAAAATTCGTTTTAAATATTCATTGTTCTTATCAATAACAATTTATAAAAACCAGAAGTAATCTACACACACACATCGATACATTTTTGATGAAAATTTTATTTCATTTTAAATTTGGACTTGGCCATTAAGTGTGAAAAACAATATCATTCAAATGGCCTCCTCGAGAAGATTCGCAGCATGCAATTCTTTTGAGCTAGTTTTTTTTTCGCACATATCCGGTGGTATCTCGGCCATAACTTGAGTAATGTTGGTTTTTAATGCGTCTTGAGTTCGAGGATTATTTGCGGAAACACGGTCTTTTGCGTAGCATCACAGAAAAAAAAATCTAACGGTGTCAAATCGCACGTACTTGATGGCCAATTGATGTCGCCAAAACGTGAAATTACGCGACCAGGAAACTTCTCACGCAATAAAGTCATAAATGGCCGTGTTGCTTTGCTTTGTTGCTCCGTCTTGATGGAACCACATATCGTTCAAATTCAAAATACGCCATAGTGAGGTGTATGACACGTTCAATTGCTACGAACGCCGGGAAATCGATAAATTCGGATCATCAGCAACACTTGCAATTGCAACAGCAGTATTTTCGACTGAGCGTGCATTACGATGATGCACAGGCCTTACGACATCAGTAACGCTTCCAATCTCTTCAAATTTCTTTACAATTTTACTGATTGCTTGCGTAATCGGTAATTTATGACATAATCATCGCGTAAAGCGCCAAAAGTGGCTACGTTTGAATTACCACTTTTGTAGTAAGTTTTAATAATTTTAACGCGTTGTTCAATTGTTAAGCGATCCATTATCGTAAATATCAAACATTCAACTAATATTATGACACTTCAAATGACAGCTGGGTTTGACAGGTGTCAAATGCCAGTGCTACCAATTTGAAACCACGAAATTAATAACCCATTATTTTGATTTTTATATGTCAATCATTTTTGTAATTTCATTCAAATTGTAAATTTTGACACTAATTTGTATCTTATTAGACAGATATTATTTTACTAATGATTTAAAATATATTCACTCACTCAACTTTTATCTCAAAAGATTCATTCAATTTACAAAATTTCCTACAATGAATGAAAATATGACACTTCTTCGAAAAAATGACTACAAAATATCTGACTTTTTGTCGTAGAACTTATTTTGTACGTCTGTATACTTTTAATTGAAACCACTGCTTTAAATTTTCGGATGGGGTAGGGTGCGTAGGGGAAAAATGGCAAACAAATTACAATTTTTTACTTCTATTGTCTAAAAATTGTTGTAGACTTGAAAAATTGAATATAAAGTTAATCTTTTCTAAATAAATAAACTCTTAATATCTATCCTGAACCTCATAAAAAATATAAAGTAGACAAATTGATAAACTCTTTCTATTTATTTCAAATATTCGCATAAGAAAATACCCAATAAATAATGACACACAAAAAGATGCTCGTATTTTTCAAAGCAACAAACATTTTATTTTATTTATTTTTTTTTGTTTGAAAAACTTCAAATGGTGCAATATTTCGTTTTCATTTTCTCATAAATTGAATGAATAAGAAGAAGAAGAAAAACATAACTAAACCAATATACAGAAACCTTCTGTGGTATGCCTCTTCGTGTAAAATTTGTTTTCTTTCGTTTCTTGGCAATAAGAGAGTTCCTTTTTGGAATATTTACTTCGGCTGCCACAAATCCTCCGTAAACATAATCATTTACAAATACACCAATGTGGCACACCAGAAAACTTTCTGCTTCATAAAGCCACATTGCTCTCGAAGGACTTTTCTTGGTTTTATGTATATGGGGCGCCAGGTTAGTGGTATATACATATGTATATAATATGTGTGTGTATATAGCTTTCTGCAGATATTCCAAATCAAATGAATGCATTTGGTTCACCTCTCTCTCTTATCCTCATTTTTAAAGGACCACCTCACAAAACTCTATACTACATTTATAGAGATTGGCTCGTAAGTAAAAATTCCCCGATTGAGAGTAGAAAGTGAATTGAAAAGTAAGCAAAAGGTAAAAAAAACCTGTATCCTTGTTTTCTGGTGCAGTGTTTCCTTTGTTAGTAGAGACTTCACTTACATTACATCAGCTTTACTAAAGAAACTAAGTCGTAAAATTTACAAAAAAAAAAAAAAAAATATTAAGCTGAACCAAAAAGTTATCCGTTCTCTTGTGTGTGCGGGATTCTTAAGAAAGGATAAACTTGCCACGGGTATCATAAAATAAGGGCCCATAAAAAGCTAAGAAGACCACAAAAATTATCGGATAAACTTAGGGTAGAAGTAATAAATTTCTGGACTTTGTGCCTGCACGAAGGGATTAATATTTTGTTCACATGGATGATGGCTTATATATAATTTTTAATTTTGCCTTTAGGTATACATAGCTTCAGCCTAAACTATTTTCACTGACAAGCAGAAGTTGAAGTCATTAAAGAAATAATCCTTCTTGATAATCTTTTTCTTTATTGAGGAAGTGCAACAATTTTCATCTTAACGGAAAGTTGAAAGAAAAGTTTCCAGTCTTTTGAAAAATAAAAAGTTAAAAAAAAAAGTTACACATACGCCACAGTGAACCTCAAAGGATGTGTAAGAGTGCAACTACTGCAAGGAAGTTCATGAAATGCTTATGAGGGCATATAGAAGTTTTCCTCTAACATAAAGTTTTTACTTCCCGCAACTTAACCTTTACTTGAAATTTTCTTGAAATAAAGAAGCTAAAGCTAATGGTATTGGTATAACATGGTGATATTTTTTTTTATATGTATTGTTTTTGCTAGTTCAGAAGTACTTTTTCTTATATTTTTGTTTTTGTTTTTTTTATGGTATAATTTTTGAGGAGAACCAAATATTCTGAGGAAACAAGTGGTAACATTATGGTTATTTACTAAAGTAAAAAAACAAAAGTTACAAGCACTACTACTGTATGAATTAATCTTCCAGAGACATGGATATGGATGTAAACAAATTGTTTTTCTTGAGAGTATATTCGTTTAGTTTTGAATATATTTGACTTTCGAGAAAAATAAAAAAAAGTTTAGACTTTTGAATAAATTATCTGGGATATGATATTACAAATGCGTGAATGTGATTTGAATTAATAAACAAGATTTAATATGAAAAGTTTGTTTGTTTTATTGAATAATTAAGTGGGGAAATCAAAGTATAGACATTTGAGTAACAATATTGTCCTTTGTTATTCATTCAAACGATTCGAGGTTTTTTTTTTAGCATAAGGGGTGCGCTGCTTGCTGCCGTCTTTATGTATCAGGTAAGAAGATTATTATCTCTGGTCTCTTGTAGATCAGAGGTAAGGTATGGACTTTAATGTGCTCCCCCCCACTCCTTATGACAAAAAATCATAAAAAAATTCCTCCTTAAACCTTATTCATAAAACAGCAATTGACATGATACACTTTTCTCGGGAAATGGTTTTTGTCGCCTAAGCTCAATAAAAGGACAGTTGAGTGCAAGTCTGAAAAGTTGGTAAGCCTCACAACTGGAAGTGCTATTGTTGGCAAAGGCTTTTAGTTTTACTAATGAACCAAATATTCCCCCTTTTTCTAGTCTTGACGTCGCGACGTGGGAACATTCCTTCGATTTTAGAAAAAATCCTGTAAGAGACTACAGTCACTCAGAATGCCAAAAGATGGGTTCCCTTATACCGTTGTCGGTTAGTGCATACGCGCGTCCATCCGAACACGGCTTCACCGATTTGTATAAAATTTCGTACATGTAATTTTTAAAGCAATTGAAATAATAAAGCATTTCAAATTTTTACAAAAAAAAAAAAATCCTAAATAGAAATAAGATCCTTAACATTATTTTTTCAGAAAATTTCCTTACTTTTGGTGTATTCACCCATATTTATTTAAAATAAATAAATAATAAATAAAACACAACCTATTTTGTTATAATTTTGGAATCTAGTGCTTTTAAAGAATCGATAAATTATTGCATATAAACATTTTTCGAATATTTATTTCAAATAATAAAAATTCTTTCTTAAAATATTAGTCATATCCACAAAATTCACTGGCTTATTGTAACTGGTCAGTCATTTCGTGGTTTCAAGTTGGTAGCGCTGGCATTTGATACTTGTCAAGCTCAGCTGTTATTTGAAGTGTCATAATATTAGTTGAATGTTTGCCATTTACGATAGTGGATCGCTTAACAATTGAACAACGTGTTCAAATTATTAAAACTTACTACATAAGTGGTGATTCATACGTAGCTAGTTTTCGCGCATTACGCGATGATTATGGTCATCATAATCGACCAACTACGCAAGCAATCGGTAAAATTGTGAAGAAATTTAAAAAGAGTGGAAGCTTTACTGATGTAGTAAAATAAGGCCTGTGCATCATTGTAATGCAAGCTCATTCGCAAATATTGCCGCGGGAAGTGCAATTGTTGCTGATGATCCGAATTTATCGATTTTCCGGCTTTCGCAGCAATGGAACGGTGTTTTTTGAGCAGCGATTTAAGATTATGACTTGGACGATATGTGGTTGTAACAAGCCACACAACACGACCAACTATGGCTTTATTACGTGAGAAGTTTCCTGATCGCGTAAATTAACATGTTTTGGTGACGTCAGTTGGCCACCAAGATCATGCAATTTGAAACCGTTAGATTTTTTCTGTGGGGCTACGCAAAAAACCGTGTTTACGTGAATAATTTCCGAATTTTACTAGACGCATTAAAAACCAACATTTCTCAAGTTATGGCCGAGATACCGCCTGAAATGTACGAAAAAGTGGTTAATATCTAAGCATAATGACACTTGATTTTAAGATTCATTTTTCAATGCAGGATCCAAAGAGATAATATTTAATTTAATAAGGTGTTAAATTAAAAAAAAAAAAGTTGGGCTAGCTGTTTAATATTGCAGGTGACCAAACAGACTGATAGGCAACAAAATTGTTATGGCAAGTTGTGGATTCATAAAAATAATCGAACTCGAGATTTTGATTAAACTTAACATTACGATGACGGCGAAGTCGAAGTCTCATAATTCTGTCCGTTCGTCTAACGTTTTTTTCATTTTGTTAAGAACAAAACGCTATCTGCCATCCAATTTCTTTTAGAAATTGATGAAATTTTTTTTTCAAAAACGTGCCCACGACTTAAAAAAAAACTTAAGTAATTTTTTTTTACAAAAAGGCTACCATTTTATAAAACAAAATTACAAAAAGTTGTTATAAATGGTACTTTATAAAGAACCATTGTATTGATTTTCGATTTTATCAAAAACGGTTCAATTCATTTTACTAATTTTTTTTATAGAAATTAAATATTTCAAAATGTTTAAAGGATTTTTACCAAAATTGGATTTAAAAAAAAAATTGTTTCAAAATTATTTTTTGAAAACTTAATAGGTACATACATAATTCGAAAATGAGTTTTTCAAAATTTTGTTTAACTCCGCATTAATAAATACTTAAAAAAATGTATGCCAAACATTACATTTTTTAAAATGGGACCACCCAAAAAAAAAAAAAAAAATTTTAACCAAAAACAAGAAAAATTTTTTGTTTTTAAAACGTTTTTTTTTTTTTTTTTGTAAAAATAAAAGACTTTTTCAAATAAATTCTCAAATAAAAATTAAATTCAATATTTAAACTATAAAATTGTTAGAGCAACAAAATCGGTTAAGTAACAAAAAAAATTTTTTTTTAATTTACCTACCTACGTTTTTAACAAAATACTTTGCATATATAAAAGTTGTTATAATTTAGTACTTAAAATTTCAAAAGTTCACTACTTGTGATATTTTTAAAATCATATAAAAAAAAACATAAAATCATAAAAATATAATGTACATAATTACATATATGGTATTTTGGACTAAGTTGCTTATATCGCTCTTATTTTTGGATTTCTTAAATAAAGGGTTACAAGAAAAACCTATGAGTTTTGTAGAATATTTCATAAAATGTACCTCTATTTTATAAAAATAAAATTTTGGGTTTGAATGCAGTTAAAACGTTACCTCTTAAGAAAACAAAATTTCATACTTCCCCCTTTAATAAATCACGTTAAAATCCACTAAACAAAGTTTGAAGGAAATCGTTAAGGTTCTAAGTCAAATTAAAGTTGGAGCACAGACCGGCTATGGGACTTAAAGGCGGACGGTATGACGAAGCCCACTTTTTCGAAGTTCCCCAACATCGCAGTGTTAATTTTGGTTACAAACTTGATTTTTTGTACACAAAACCAGTACTTTCCCTACATATAGATAAATATAAATGCTTTTTTTTTTAGTAATTTTGATTTTTTTATAAAATGTTCTAGTTAAAGATAACATTAAATTATTGAACCTTTATCATCCATCTTCTATCTGTGGCTTCATTACAGTTAAAAGCCATAAGGCCAAGTTCATTCGCTCCAGTCTTGCATATATTTTTTATAAATAAAAGCAAGCAAGCAGGATTCCCAATTTTTTGTCAGAAAATGTATTCATGTCGATTATGGAATTGGCAATACTGAATTCGCGGTGATTCGTAGTATAGTGGTTACTATTTTTCTTTACCAATTTGTCACGAAAAAGTACTACAGCCATACGGCATTTGATAAAAATAAATAAAATACGAAATAAAAAAATCTTATTTTATATTACTGAATTCACAATGGAACAACAAAATGTGTTTAGCTTTATTCTTAAAAAAAAAAAAAAAAAACAATACACTCTACTGCTATTCTATAGTCCGTTTTTATTTTTATTTTTTCTTCTTTAAGTGCATTGCATACAAATTGGTAAAGAAATCTCAACCTCAAGTAGTAAAATCTCCTAATATCATGAGTATGGTATATGGCTGTTAAATTTCTACTCTTTTCTAAGCGCATTATGTGCTAGTTTGGGTGTTTCTCAGTAACAAAAAAAAAAAAAAAAAAACGCACATCCATCTTACTTGCTTCTCAAAACAAGAATAAACGATAGCAAGAATTAAGTGCACAACTAGTCGTACCATGTAACTCAATTTATTTCAATTACATTTTATTTATAACAGTTTTCAGTTGTTTGAAAATGTTTAAGTAAAGAGTAAATAATTTTACAGAATTCTTTTTTTTTTCGAAGTACTTATTTCGAAGTTCGAACATTCAAATGATAATGTCTCCAAAGTAAAATTATTCCGAAGGAAATCGGATTAACAGTAAATCCAATTATCGTTGAAAATTATTTCCTGGAAAAAAATGACTAACATTGTTATGCCTTTAAGTCTTTTTTGCAAGTGTCGTTCATTTATACCGATAAACAATTTTTGTGGAAAGCCGATTATCGGAAGTTCAAGATTTTTTAAGCTGTTGTTATCAAATGTCACCATAGCAATGTTTCCACAAGGAATGATAACATCCATACATTAGATTTCAATTAAAATTTTTATATTTGTTGATACTATCGACTTTTGTCGTATTAAACGTTTGAACGACAATTGCAATGTAAAGACCTTAGTATCTTACCAGAGAAATAATAATAAAAAATATATAATCAATATTAATTTTGTAGAAATTTAAATTCTTATTTTATATTTCGAATTTCAACAACTTGAGAGAAAATTTCGCAATAAGAATTGTGAATTCATTACAATGTCCTTTAGGAAGAAGGTAGATACAAATGTGAAGTAAAAAGTAAAAAATGGAAAAGTTTTTCATTTGAAAAACCACCAGTAGCAGCGCTCACAGCTAAAACCGACTGTGAATGTAAATTGACATTAAATGGACCAAGATGCAGCTATTCCTTGGTTGGTCTTCATCTTAAACCCTCTGGTGTTCTTCAGCAAAAAAAAAAAAATGAAATAAACAGAAAAAAAAAACGAAGCAATTTGCCCGTCTGTCGCTATCAAGTCCTTTTGCTTATAAGAGATCGTCTTATCCTTTTGCAAACATCATCACATCGCAATGGAATGAATAAGAATATTGTACAGGAACAACATCTGTATATATACAATATACATACTTACATATAAATGGAATTGGAAAGCTAATGATGATGATATGATGATTGTGATGTGAAGGAAGAACATTTTTAAAAGGCTTATCCTGGGTGTTTTCTACGTTGGAATATTTAACGAATTGCAGGATTATGACGAAGGAATTCGCTCTTAGTTCGAGATTAACAGAAAAACAAACTTGTTCTGTGTATTTTGTGATGTTGGTAAAAACTAAATGGAAAATAAAATTTTAAAGGAAATGATGTGCATTGATTATTGCATTTTGTGGACAAAGATATTTAAGGAATTTGGGTTGAAAAATTCTTTTAATATTTTGTTTTTTTTTTAAATTTCACTTCAAAGGGTGTGACCATTAGTGAGAGCGTGACCATATGTGGCATAAGTGAAACTATGGCCATAGGCGAAAGTGTAACTACATAAGGTAAAATTGTGACCATATGTGAGTGTGACCATAGGTAAATCTGAGGTCATAGGCGAAAGTGTGACCATATGTGAAAGCGTAACCATAGGCAAAATTGTGACCATATGTGAGTGTGACCATAGGTGAATCTGTGGCCATAGGCAAAAGTGTGACCATATGTGGAAGGGTGGCATAAGTGAAACTATGACCATAGATGAAAGTGTGATTACATGTGAAAGTGTGACCATAGGTAAATCTGTGATCATAGGCGAAAGTGTGACCATATGTGAAAGTGTGACCATAGGTAAAATTGTGACCATATGTGAGTGTGACCATAGGTAAATCTGAGGTCATAGGCGAAAGTGTGACCATATGTGAAAGCGTAACCATAGGCAAAATTGTGACCATATGTGAGTGTGACCATAGGTGAATCTGTGGCCATAGGCAAAAGTGTGACCATATGTGGAAGGGTGGCATAAGTGAAACTATGACCATAGATGAAAGTGTGATTACATGTGAAAGTGTGACCATAGGTAAATCTGTGATCATAGGCGAAAGTGTGACCATATGTGAAAGTGTGACCATAGGTAAAATTGTGACCATATGTGAGTGTGACCATAGGTAAATCTGAGGTCATAGGCGAAAGTGTGACCATATGTGAAAGCGTGACCATAGGCATAATTGTGACCATATGTGAGTGTGACCATAGGTAAATAGGCGAAAGTGTGACCATATGTGAAAGTGTGACCATATGTAAAATTGTGACCATATGTGAGTGTGACCATAGGTGAATCTGTGGCCATAGGCGAAAGTGTGACCATATGTGAATGTGTGATGATAGGTGAGAGTGTATAGCCTTTTATATACTTAGGCTACCATATTATTATAAGAATACGTATTCATGTAAAATATGACACCATCAATTAATTATCAATTTCGATAAAAACAATTCCAAAAATTAATAAATTCCCAACCAACAGCATACTTCAATGAAGTTTAAAAATATAAAACAAGGCCCAGGTAACGCTGTTGTAATAAAATGCTTTTAATTCTTATTTCATTTGCATTCATGGTCGTTGCTCTGAAATTAATTGAACTTTAATTTATTTAATTGCCCGTGTATGGTTTTCACATTTTAATATAATAATATTTATAAATGTAGGTACGTGACATCGGCATGTGAAATATCCTCCAAGTGTACTTAACAGTTATCAATAAGGATTTAATATTTGTGAGAGCTGTGCGGTGTGTGTGTGTATAAATATTTCGATTTATCGGAGCTGTACAAAAAAAGACATACCTACAGGTTATTTATTATGCGATATTTATTTTCGTATATCCTTTTTTTAAATGTTTTGTTGTTGTTGTTTTTTTTTTTTTTGTTCAATTCACGGAGGCCAATTTTAAGCCGGACAGTTAATTGGCAAGGTTTTATTACGTGTTTTTATTTGTTTTATATATTTTTTTTTTCTGGCGTCGACATACAGTTGTCGCATGTGTCGATTATGTCATTTTGGGTTTTATATGGGTATATAAAAATGCGGCGGCAATGGGTTACCCATTTTATCGCAATGAAAAGATTTTGGATTTATTTCAGTTTTTTTTTTTTTTTTTATTTTGCCTACTGGGGTAGAGGATGTTTCAACGATATACATAATTATACATATTTGCGACAGATAAGGTATTGCGATGGGTATTAAGGTTATATAACTTAAGGGATAATGTGTTTTTATTTGTATTTAGTTGAGGAACGTGATTTAAATTAAAATAAAGTCAATGGAACTGCTATGTTCATTGGCCAATCGTGATAAATGAATGTTTTTTTAATTTGGAGTTGATTATTTTTCAATTTTGTGACAATATGTATATTTTTTAAGTTCGTCAATTGAAACTTATGAGAATTTAAGGGATAATTGAGATAATATAGGTAATATTGACATATAGGTACCTTAAAATGGAAATGATGAAAAACCTCCAAAAAGTTCTCCCAAACCACCGCGAATCATTCGCCATGTGAATACCTACCTTTATTTGTAAATGCAAAGACTTTCCTAAGAAAACCCTAAATTTTTGAACCTCAGCTTTTGACTTTGTTGAATAAAAAGGTACAAAATTAAGTACTTCTATAAATTACTCTAAAATCATCAGTATTTTGGATGAAAAGTCAAGGCGAAAATTGTAACTTATAAAATTTGATACAAATAAAATATTTTAATATTTTTTTGAAAAACTATTAATTTTGACAGAAAATGTGTGTTGGCAACACCCTTACTAAATAGTACTAAGTGCTAAGGTAGGCAGTTTCCAAAGTACTTATGTATAATGTACGTCAAAGGCCGCCATGTTGCATTTCCGGCCCTTTTGCTTTTTCGACAAGCAGCGAAGCGTGACAAACACCGCCATATTAAAACTTAAAACTAAAAAATTTAATTTAAAGCTTAAAATTTAATCGAACTAAAAATATATATAAAGAAGAAAAAAACTATTGTAAGTTGCATTATTTGTTTTAAAAATGAATTACTTTACATATTATTGTTGAACTAATTGTTATATTGAATAATAAAGGTTGTAACTACGCCACAAGGATCAAGTTTTTTATCTCGCCTCAGCGTGGGAGTTACGACAAGTTTATTTCAAGACGTTGGCACCCATTTGTTCCAACAATGTGTGCAAACAACTGAGCGGGTGTGTGGAAAATGGTAAATTTGGTTCCAGTTATAGCTTTCATTGAAAACGATCATTGAAAATTTTAATTGTTAATTTTGAGACATTTTGAAACTGCCAACTTTTTCCTGAAATCTAAAACTTTTACGAAAAAAGTATTAAAGATAAAGATAAGCACAATTTTAAAATTGAAAAATTCCAAAAAAAAAAAATTTAATTTTGCTCCTTTCATCCTAAAAAACTGGGAATACTTTTTAGAATGTACTTTAAAATTACAAAACAAAGATTACCATAAAAATTTTGTTTTGTCGCAATTTGTTCGAAATTTGACCATTTTCGTCTAATTTTCTTCGGTTATTGTGTCATTGATTTAAATCAGTCGACTTCCTGGTAGCTAAACATACCCAAAGCGAAGCTTCGGAGTTACGTGAGACCCAAATAGGAAGTTAAAATACTTGGAACTTCGAAGGTATACTTTTTCGAAAAAAAAATCTTCGACAAAATTTGATAAACTCAAAATTCTAGAATTGCCACATTTCGGAGTTTTACAGTAACATACATTATATGAAAAAATGTTTGGTGCAAAATTAGTCCTAACTTTTTTTGGGAGTCATTCCTCGCACGGGTAAGACAAAGTCCTGAAATAAATTTGCTCAACTGAAATGGGAAAAGTTCCTTAAAGACCTTTGTTGAAGAATCAAAGTTTATAAGCTTCCACCAAGAAAATATACAAAAGACGTAAAACTGATGCCTTAGAAAAAAAAAAAAAAAAAAATGAAAAAGATAGTTATGCTGCATTTATACAAGATGCAAATTGGCACAATTTTTTGTCCATTAGCTTATTAGAATAAATGGTAGATGAAAACACTTAAGGCTGTTCTGAGAGGAACAAAAAAGTATAGCATCTTAAAGTTTAGTAATTGGTTAGTAAAAAGGTCAACTATTTTCAGAAATCGGTCCAGCCATAGAAAACTTTTAATCAATGGCTTGTTTGTTAGCTATAGGTCATTCAAGATTTTTAGCAACTGATTTGTGGGATATTCGCAAAAAATTAGTATATGATTTGGAAGGCCATCAAATTGTCAGAGAAAGGCCAACTAGTTTCAGTAATAAGCTCAGCGATAGATTTTATTTTTTTTATTAAGGTTAAGAGAGTAGTAGAGTACGTTATTTGTGGGATATTCGAAAATATATATAACATTGTTTGCCAACCTTTTTTAGCTATGTCCCACCAGAACGTTTCCAAAATCTTCATGTCCCTATAACTATAACATTACGTACATGTTCAGGAAATTGAGATCTCGGAGATTTCAGCAATCTCAGGTAAATGAACATGATTCCTATGATTTTAAGTCAGGTTAAAATTTAAAAAAAACTTCTGTTTTATCTTCTTTTTTTAATGCAGACGATTTCTTTTTTTTATCAGCAAAGTCATTTATGACTTTTAAGGTTCCCCCAACCCAAAGCTAATCTGTCGTGGCGATGACGAAAACTATGTGTAATAACAACGTGTTTTTTTCATTGACAACCACGTGTTATTAGTTCCCTTTTACACGAGGAAACTAAGTTTCTAGAAATTTTCAGTTTTTAGGTAAGAAGAACACGAAGTAAGAGGAGGACGGTCAATGATTTGAGGAGATTTTTTTTGACATTCCTCTTCACACACACAAAGTAGTGCCTGTGGCTACTTTAAAAAGAAACTGTACAGAAAATTTCTACGATATTGTTTCCACGTGTGAAATATATAAGAAATTTTTAAGGAAAAAATCGCCAGCAAATTGTTTCCTCGCATATGAACAGGGGCTTATTATAGTTTTCGTCGTTGCCGCGACAATTTCGCGTCGGTTTGGGGCAGATCCTGGATGCGTTTAGGAATATATCTCTATAAGGATGGAAACACAGTAAGCATACATTTTTCGAAGAGAAGTGTAATGCAGCATTATTTTAAATTTCGGTTATACGGTTACACCAATACTGCAAACTATGGGCTAAAAATGGTTAAGACCTTGAAAAAAAAACATTAAAAAATTTTTTATTACGAGTTGGTGGTCTTTCAATAGCCGTTAATTAAAATTGAATTGATTTGATTGAATATCGCACTTATGATGTGTTAAGCTCCCGGAGTCGGAAAGTTTTCTGGGTGATTTTTCATCTTGCCTGTACAAAAGAGGAGTGGGATGATAAGGAACGGTATACGCAGGCACGTTGCCAGAGGGGGGGCTTGAGGGGCTGAAGCCCCCCCCGAAAGTCTAAAATAAAAAATAAAACTTTCTAATATACAGTATTATTTCCTTTGTAGAGCTCTTCAAATGCATCTCAATAAGTCTTGAAGAAATAACGAGCAGAACGTGGGCGATGTTTTCGAAGGCATCAACACTTTTGGCAGCGGTCCAAAAATGTGATTTCCTAGTTAGCCCCATTGTATGCGAAAAGCTGTTAAGTTTAACGCTGCCCTTATCAGTTTTCCTACAGAACAAATCCTTAGATTTCGTTTCTGCAATCGACCGCACCAAAGAAGAGTTCTGAATTTTCTTGAGAACATCAGAGTAAAAGCCGAAGATTTTTTCAGAGAGGCTTTTCAATCCGTATCTAACCTTGCCGAGGACTTATTTAAAGTTAAATTAAGACTCCAAGAACTTCATTGAAACAAACCACGCGTTCCAATCCAGAAACCTCTTCTACTGAATCCTATTTTAGAGTGTCTGTATTGATTCCTTGAATAGATTCGTTAATACAAAATCTTACGGACAGATTCATGATCAACAAAGACGTTCTACCATCGTTTCAAGCTCTTCTCCCAGGTTTTTCTGCGGTTGGGTGAGTCAACGAAATGGAAAAGCTAACATGTTACTTTGATAATGCAATTTCGTTGTCAGCTGTGAAAGCTGAGTACATTCTCTGGTGCGAAAAAATATCGTCGATTGATCCTTATATCGAAGTTTTAAAATAACTTGATATATATTTGACAAGACTAACTTTAGAGGTATAAACTTCTTGCTTACGGTTTTGGCCACGCCTCCAGTGACCACAGCTAGTGTTGAAAGAACCTTTTCAACTATGAAAAGGATTAAAACAGTGTCCCGAAGAGTTATGGGGAATGCAAGATTAAGCTCACTTGCTATGATATCTGCTCATTCAGATATTAATGTGGATCCAGATAAGATGATTGATCTCATGTCAAAAAGAAAATCAAGAAGTCTTCTGCTTTGAAAAAATGTGTGTATAAAAAAATAATTTAAGTATATGTTCGTTTGAGTACATACAATTTAAAATCTAATAAAAACCAATAAATTGGGATATATATAATTTTTTGTTTAAAAAGTGTTATGGTTGATGAAGAGCGGATGGACAGGAAACCCGTAGGTCTGAAGACCACGACTCTTATATGGACCAAGTTATTGAAAAAGCACCTCAACTGATTTGATATAAAATGTGTTATTTAAGACTAATGTCCACCCCTGACTATAGCGCCACCTTAAGGGATTGGGTAAGTACCTACTCTTATATGAATAGTGTACTTAACATTCCAGAAATAAAACGTTATCATACAAAATGCAATTATAAGAATTTAATGTCAATTATCTTCAAAATAATTTTCTCATATACATTTCATATACTTACATACATGTACAAAATATTTACATTTAATATGTCCCTTACTGATTATGTACATATTTATAAACCAACTATTTAAATTACAAAACGAGTATGATAGTAATTATAATTTGTATAATCTAACCAAAATCACTTGAGAATATCTAGCTATATACCAAATTAATATCACAGGCACCTTAAGTGACAACATAACACAATATCCTACTTAGTTGTCGTCGGAACTATGGATTTAAGATATAGCCAGCCTTCAAGAAACCACAAATCACTCAGGTCTATATCTGGTTGACCATATTGAATTTCCTCAACCAAATCACCGGAATCATTTGTCGCAGACGAGGACAACTACGACGATGTATATAGATATAGCAAGACAATTGAATTGTCCTGTTTCGTCCTTTCATCCTATTTATACCAACCATACGGGTGTAACGTATCGTAAACCAATACAACGAAGAGTTCGGAGTTACATAAGTTGACATACATGTATACATTCTTGTTGTTGTGCTGCTGCTGCTGCTTGAACGGAAGGAATTTGTGTGTCAACATTCAACAATGCACCGGGCGGGGTAGATTAAAGGAGTTCTTCTTCTTGTGACATGGGAACCTGTCAGTCAGATTTATGTCGAGTATTTCATTAAGTCTGAGGATATATGAGGGAAAACTCCTTTAACTCGAGACTAATTGAATCCTTGCATATAGATATACATACTTTTTGTGTGTATAGCAAAACCGATGACAAGGACTTTATATACGATGAAATTAATCCATTACAGAAACACATACTCACTTACTCTTAAAAAGTAGACAGGATCTGAGTCGAGTAGCTGCTGGTTAATGCATCTCGAACCTGACATTCACTCTTATGATATAGTCCTTTGAATATGAACTGTGATATGGAGTCGTTATGACAACCTCCCCATCTGATGTTGAGGGGGAGGGGAGGTGTACTTCGTGTAATTGTGCGATATGACACATACACACAAAGACTGTTTATGTATAATTTCATCTTCAATTCGATTTTGCCAATATGACAGACAGGGTGAGAAAGAAAAATGTATGTCAGGGACATTTTCAAGAAATTACTGTCAGATTCTGGACGGCAAATTGTACAAAGGATGTGTTGTGCATTTGAGTGTACGTGCAGCTTTTGTGTCTGATGTTGTCTATCATGAACATTGTACAATAGCCTAGCCACAACAAGTAAAAAAGGCTTTTTCCTTCATTTTATCCTTTATACTAGATACATATATAAAGTGATGATGTAGAAATGACAAGCAGATCTAAAATGTCCTTCTGTCAAATGATGTTATCCGTTTGTAGTTTGCAAAACCAAAAAGAGCTATCTCTCTCTCTCTCTCTCTGAGTGATGATGATGTGGATATATCAAAAGTCAAAACAGGAAAGACCTATCTACATACATAATGCATAGCACTTCAGGCACACAAAGATAACATGACCGATAATACCAACATAAGTTGCCTTTTAGAATATCAAATAATAATTTTCACAGAATTGCTAACCCTTCTTGGAAGTAGAAGAAGTCCTTAAAAGTGCGCTATATTGTGAACATATGTACGTACCTACATGAACATAATATACATATTATGTAGTACGTGGATACTCGATTATTTAATTTAATTTAACACAATTTCTCAAAGGAAATTAAATTTATTTGATATGTATGAGAACGTACATTTCAGTTAGATTGTAAAATATGTTGATATTTTAAAGGGGTGATTCATTTATAGGTACTTAAAAAAAAATAAAAATGGGTTACCTTTATTATCTTACAAGAGAACCATTCTTTGTATTCATATACAGAGTGCGGCAGTATATAACTTCCGTTTTACTTGCTTTAAGGGGCAAGCTTTGGTTTTGTACTAACAAATTTTGATGATGTAATCAAAATTAAAAAATACTTACGATGATGTTGATTTAATATACTGTATGTGTATGTACGTTAGTGCGTTAAAGCATTGGTGCGTTCGTGCGTTAATGCGTTGGTGCGTCAATACGTTAGTGCGTCCACTAAAATTTAAGCTGGAGCCTTAAATTGGTAGACGGATTTGCTTAAAATTTAGTACAGAGAATTTTTATGTGAGTCCATAAAGGGGAAAATTTGGATTTTTGTTATGGCATTATCTAAAGCGGGTTTTGTTTTCTTTTTTCCATTTTATTGGAAAATGACTATTAACGTTTTTGATTAAACTTAGTACCTGTAAGACCAAAGTGATTGTAAAAAAACTGTATTTCAGGTTTTTTTTTTATAGTTATTCACGAATATCTTTTTAATGGCTGAACTGATTTCGCTTTAATTTTAAAATCTGTTGTTTCTCACTATAGTTTAAACAATATTCGTTTTAAAATTTTGAAAATATTTTTTTTTTTTCACAAAATGTCAATAAAATAATAAATTTGACTTTTTTTTCGTTTAAATGAAGCTCCATCAATATAGATGCTTAGCACAACGTTCGTGCGATCCAGTCATGAATATTTTTTTAAAATGTGTCCCCTTCAGACTCTAGGTGTTGAATTGGGCTGAGATCGGTCGATAAACGTGGTTCTACAGTTTTGTTTCATTCCAGATCAATTTCCATCATCCACTGAAGCAGTGATCATCGTGCGTCAAGGCCTACTCTTCGAAAGGATTTCAATGTAGCCCCGTTGGACCCATGCTGCACGGCGGCAGTGTTTCCAACCTTTTTTTTTTAGGTATATGTCCCACCAGAATCTTTCCAAAATCCACATATCCCTATTACACAATCATGTTCAGGAAAATGAGATGTCGGAAATCTTAGCAATCTTAGTTAAATGAACATTTTTCCTACGATTTTATGTCAGGATAAAATTTAGAAAACGTCTGTTTCATTCTCTGTTTTTGTTTTAATCCAGACGATTTCATTTTTTATCAGCAAAAGTCATTTATGTATGGCACTAAATCCGCATTTGATGAATGACAGATCCTGGATGTGTTCAGTAATATACAATATACATATCTCCAATGGTGGAAACACAATGTGCATAGTTTTTTCGGAGAGAAGCGTAATGCAGTATTATTTTAAATTGCCCTCTGTGGGAAGTGGGTCCCACGTTGAGATTTGGGAAACACTGATTCAGACAATGAAGGCTTCAATCCTGCAAAATGAAGCACCACAGTGACAGTGAATTCATGTTGGAGAATTTGTATTCCATACGACTTGACAAATTGGCCTAAGGGTCCCACCACGTGGAGAAAGTGCTCACAGCTCAGGGGCACCGATGAAAGTTTTAAGGAAATACTTCCTGGAACCCCTAATTTCAATACGGGGCGTTTGGATTGAACAATCCGTTCCAACAATTTGCGATTTTTTCGATTTTCTTAAAGTTTATTTGAAATCTCGCTTTTATGTCAACCGTCCAAAGACCCTCAAAGACCTTAAGACTAAAATCTGAAGTGCTTGTTAGGGATAGGACAAACGTCAGAAATCAAGTTATTCAATATATGCGTAATTGTCGGCGTTACTTAGTTGATATAATATATTATTTTTCAAATTATGTAAAACAAAATTTTAAAAACAAGAATAAAATAAGATTTTAATTCATAAAATGGGTTTTATTACGTTTTGAATTAAAAATAAGGACCTTGTTGTCTCACCCTGTATTTGGAGAATTAATATAAATTTCTTTTAAATGTTCATTCTGAAGTTTCAATTTTCTATTGATAAAAAAAACCAAAAGTCATAAAAACAATAAATTCTTGCGAAGTAGTTGTTTTTCACGTTTTTCTTTTTTTTTTTTATTTATTTAAATTTCATGCATCGAGCGCAAATATAAGAAGTTCTCTGCCATTTTTATTTTGTATAAATGGCATCACGCCTCACAACATGCGTCCTCATCCTGGACTGACATTGATTAATGGTTTTTTTCGTTCTTCTGAAGCCATTTCAATTATTTCTTTGCTCCCCTCTTAAAGTATACTAGCTATGGTACTGTGATGGAAATATTGAACCACATTATATTTTGATGGTTTCAAAAGTTTAGTTTGTTTTGTGTTGTCGACGCAATGCACGTACTGAGTTCTTTAGTGCCACACCATTATGTATAGCTTTATATATTTTAATATTAAAGTTTCTTGTAAAAGAAGTTCTATAAATGGCTTGTTGAAGTGGAAACTTTTCTGTGTTAGCCTATAGGGAGAAATCTTATATAGAAATGGCTTAACGGATATCAAATAGAAAATATTCTTCTTTAATTATTTGAGATGTAATGTATACCTTTGTATACTTTACCTATACCATCATCGCCCAAGGGAGTGATCAATTTTTCTCATTTAACTTTTCATTTCTTGAGGAGTTGAATTTTTGTTTTATTTTTTAGCATATTTTCGTGAACGAAGAAACAAAAATTTTATAGCTTATACATTTTCAATAGTGAAGTCAAAAACGAAACTTATACCCAGTGCGGATGTTTTACATTATTTATTTTTTTGTTTTTGAGTTTTTCAAAGGCGTTCAAGTTTAATAAGAACAAAGACTTCCTGATGCTGCTTTAAAGGTTTTTTTCATTTATTTAGACGTTTTAATTTTTTTTTTGAATATTGTTTTTGGAAATAAGATATCGTCGTGCATAATGTAGATATACATACATCTTGATGGTAAAGAAAATTTTAGTGTTTAATGAAGGGCGTATTCTCAGTGTCATCTGAGATTCGACATTGCATTTAAATTTAAGTAAAACTAAGGCAAGAATATTAATTTTTCTTACACAGAGTGACAAGATAAAGGGTCATTCATTTTTCGGTTTCGAGAGAAAACCTAAATAAAACACACACAGCGATACATTTTTGATGAAAATTTTAATTTATTATAAAGTTTGGACTTTGCTATTAAGTGTGAAAAACAATGTCATTTAGGCCGCCTCAGGAAGATTCGCAGCATGTGATTCTTTTGAGGTAATTTTAACCACTTTTTCGCACATTTCGTGCGGCATCTCGGCCGTAAGTTGAGTAATGTTGGTTTTTAATGCGTCTAAAGTTCGTGGATTGTTCACATAAACAGGTTCTTTTGCGTAACCTCACAGAAAAAAATCTAACGGTGTCAAATCGCATGATCTTGGTGGCCAATTGACGTTGCCAAAACCTGAAATTACGCGACCAGGAAACTTCTCACGCAATAAAGCCATAAATGGTCGTGTTGTGTGGCTTGTTACTTGCTGCCCCCTTTTGTTGGAAGTCATGATCTTCAATTGCCGCCCAAAAACAATTCGTTCCATTGCTGCGAAAGCCGGAAAATCGATAAATTCGGATCATCAGCAACACTTGCACTTGCAGCAGCAATATTTTCGACTGAGCGTACATTACGATGATGCGCAGGCCTAACGACATCAGTAGATAACGTTTCCACTCTTTTCAAATCTCTCCACAATTTTACCTATTGCTTGCGTAGTCGTTCGATTATGACGACCATAATCATCGCGTAATGCGCGAAAAGTGGCTACGTTTGAATCACCACTTCTGTAGTAAGTTTTAATAATTTTAACGCGTTGTTCGATTGTTAAGAGATTCATTATCGTAAATGGCAAACATTCAATAAATATTATGACACTTCAAATGACAGCTAAGTTTGACAGGTGTCAAATGCCAGCGCTACCAATTTGAAACCACGAAATGAATGACTCTTTACAATAATAAAAAGCCGAAAATCAAGATTCGATGAAAATTTTACAAAAGTCAGTTCCTACATTTTAATCATGGTTCGTATATAGGACAAGGGAGTGATGAAAGTTATGCGGAGTCTAAATATTACAGACATTTTTTTTTTGTTTAATTTTTTATTTTGCAAGAGCTTTTTTTATTTCTTGATTTACCTGAATTAAAATTACTTTAGTTTATTTTCTTTGAGTTCATAACATGAAAATACTGTAACCATTTGTTTAAATGAAGAAACAACAAAAATAATTCCTTGAATAATGAAAAAAAAAAAACAGAATTACAAAACATAAAACATAAAGACACACTCTTATCAGTTAAAACCATTCTGCTTTATTATATTCCCAGTTCCAATCCTTAGGAGTCTCATACCTAGTACATATATGTATGTTTTTTAATTTAATTATATTTTCCTTAAATACAAAAATAACATGCAAACCTGTCACAATAAATTCAGGTAGAAAATTTTTCCTTTAGTTATATGTATGTATGTAAAATCTCATCAATTCCAGGTTTATTTTTCTTTTTTTTTTTAAATAAGTTGTCTGTTGTTTTAGTTGAATCAATTAAGAACACACTACAATTTTCAAAAAGTCTTAACAAATTCATCCAGATGGTTTCCCCCCTCACACATATACACAGAAACACAACCGCATGCCACATGATAAATTTCATTATAATTTAATTTATATTTTCCCATTGTAAAATGTGATATGGAGAAGGGTATTTGTATATAGAAATTAATACCAGTGTTGTTATAATTGCTAGTAATTCTAGTAATTCTGCTGACTTTTTCCAATCAGTCTACTCTTCTTTTGCATTTAATAGTAGTTCATTGGATAACTTAGTAAATAAGATTGATCTTGGTTCAATCCAATTAAGTAGTGAAGAAATTTTATCTGCGATGAACTCTCTAAAGTCAAATGCTAATTCCGGTCCAGATGGCATACCCGCCTTAATTCTGAAAAACTGTTGTAATTCGATTTATTGTCCGTTACTCACTATCTTTAACAAAGCTCTTTCGGAGGGTAACTTCTTAAATGAGTGGAAAATTTCGTACCTTGTGCCAATTCATAAGTCGGGTGCTAAAAATAATATTGAAAACTATAGAGGTATTTGTAAACTCTCTGCAATTCCCAAGTTATTTGAAAGCTTAGTGAAAAAGAAACTAGATTTTCTTACGTGTGAGTTTTTGGCTGCAGAACAGCACGGCTTTGTCTCTGGTAGGTCTACGGTGACAAATTTAACTTATTTCACATCATATGTCACTAATACTATGGAAGAAAGATCTCAAATCGATGCCGTTTATACGGATTTTAGTAAAGCATTTGATTCAGTGAATCTCCTAACACTAATAAAAAAGCTTGAAATATTTGGATTTCATTCAGAATTGCTACGTTGGTTATCTTTATATCTCACTGGTAGAACTCAACAAGTTCAGATAAATAACGTATGCTCTAAGGACATTTTATGCACGTCAGGTGTTCCCCAAGGAAGCCATCTTGGTCCACTTCTTTTCATTATTTTTATTGATGATATTCTTTCAGTGATTAATTACTGCGATTGTCTGATGTATGCAGATGATCTCAAACTGTTTTTAAAAGTAAAAAGTTTAGAAGATTGTCAGAAAGTTCAATCTGACCTCAATAGTTTATCCTATTGGTGTCATGTCAATGGTCTTAAACTTAATATTAAAAAATGTAATGTGATCTCTTTCTCAAGGAAAACTATTTGCTTATTGTTTGACTATACAATTGAATCTAAACCTATTAATCGAGTCTCAAGGATTAACGATTAGGTGTAATACTTGACTCTGCCCTTTCTTTTAAATTCCATTTTGATTACTTGATCCCTAAAGCTAACTCGTTGATAGGCTTCATTAAGCGAAATGCTAAAGATTTTAGAGATCCTTACGCTCTTTTATCATTGTATATATCTCTTGTTAGATCGATTCTTGAATATGCAGATGTTATTTGGTGCCCCGCATATAAAGTTCACTCTGACCGGCTTGAAAAAGTTCAGAGACGGTTCACTAAATACATATTCCAACAAATGCATTGGAGCTTTTGTCCAGAATATAAGGCTAGGTGCCAATTACTGGGTATAAAATCCCTGGAATCCCGTCGAAAAGTTCATAGTGTAATGCTCATTAGAGATTTACTCTGTTATAACATAAAGTGTCCATCACTTCTTGCACTGGTTCCTATTTATGTTCCAGCTAGAACACTGAGAGCTAGATTTTTTATATTTCAAAGAGCACATACATAATACTAGATATGGCTGTAATGAGCCTTTATCCAGGTCCATTGTTTATTTCAATGAAGTGTCGTTAAGTATTGATTTTGTATGTCTTACTCGTGAAAAATTCAAATCAGAAATCTTATATTTATTAAAATTTTAACTTTTTATTGGAGTGCCACATATCTGTTAGCTGTAAAAATGCTTGTAGATAAAACTAAATAAATAAATTCGCATAATGTTCTACAAGATGCTAATGGGGTACGGGTATGGAAAGGACATGAAAAATAATCTTATAAGCCCGGCCGGTATTATATTTCTCCATGATGTAGGCAAGTATGAATTTATGAATTTCTGTGCTCGAGTAACATTTAAATTACATCAGAGTAAATTAATCCTGAGTTTACTCATGGATCAATTTTTCAGAAGAGGATACAAATTTGACTTTAAATTGTCAAAAATGATTGCAATAAAACCCTTTCCTCCACACTTAGGTTTTAATAATTTTTGATAAGCGTAATGCAGAATCATTAAGAAATTATCTGCTCAGTTAATCCAGCTTTAATTCACTAAATTGTTGAAGTTATCCTGGAATTTGAATTTACCAAAAATCCGAAAGCGTATCGGATTGATGGTTTTTTAAAATTCTAAAAATTCTTTCTACTAATATACTAGTTTTTTTAAATAACGCGATTTTTTTTTTTAAATAAAACAACTATTTTTATCAGGCTTTTATTTTAATTATTTATTTTAACATTTATTTTTCAAAGTTTCAGCATTAAGCCCTGGTAGCTATAGCTGTTAAGTATTAAATTGTGCATTAATGAAAGTTTAATAAATTATAATAATAATAATAATTATCGGAAAAGCTAGAAAATAAGAACCGAGATTATAAAAAGCGGAATATAGAAAGTAGGTTTGTGAAAAACAGGATTAAAAAAATTGAGGTTAAAAAAAAAAAAAAACAGATTCTATATATATATAATAGATATCGATCACAACCCCTAAAATCATGTTCCCGGAGTTACCTCGTGTTCAAGCCCAAAACTATAATAACATCACAATGAAAATCTTTCGGAATAACTAAACAATTTTTGATGTTAAATGTTTTTTTCAAATTTAGAATCCTTATTGACCGCAAAAGATTATAAGAAAACATTTAATAAAAAACGACCACAAATTTGTTCATTCAACAGATTAATTTGTTGAAAAAGTTAATTTTTTAATCAAGTTTTGACGTGTAAACATATGTGCCAGCGGTTGGGTAAACTAAAAACTTAAGCCTTACGTGTAATACGTTTCGTGTCACACATTACCTAGTAATTGGGTACTTTCTATAGAAAAAAACTCTGGCACTTGGACCAACATTGATGTTTACATATCTTAACCGTGAGTCCCAGCATTCACAATGTAAATGTGATATTATTTTTACACATTTTTTTTTTACTATTAAACTAGTGCAGCTTTTTAGCTTCATTATAGAACCTAGTGAGATTTTTTAAAATTACTTTCAAATGGCTCAATTTAATTTTAAACAAAAGTCGAAAAATAAAACATTTGAAAAAAAAAAAAAACAATTATAAATACATTTCTTATAACAACACTGACTGCAGCATCTTGGCTAAAAGAAACCTCAGTATTAATTTCGATGTCTTACAGCAAGAGCTTTGTTGAAAGAATAAGTTTTCCTGTCTTTGGAAAACTTCCTATATTTATGTTGCTTTGCTATATAAAAGTTAGGAAAACAGTTTATGGAAATAGTTTTCCTTTTGGTTGGGTTCACTGAGTATTTTATTCATTAAGTATATACCTACATTTATTTATCTTTGAAAGAAAATAATGGAGAATAATTTATTAACAAACTAAGATTTGATATTGATCTTACCTACATTATCTATGTTATTATTCGTTTTTTAGATTTTGCTGAATTTTTTTTTGTTTGGTAAACTTTTTATAAAAAAAAAAACTTTCACATGCAAACTGTCACTTTTTCACACTAATAATGAAGCAGGAATTTACACGTTAGAATATTATAAATATATCTCTTAGATACAAAATCTCATTGTGATTTTTGTTGGGGTAGGTGTTCCAAAAAAAATTCTAACTTGAGTGTGAGTCAGCTATTCTTATAATGCAAAATTACCTTGACTGCCTATGTTGGCTTCGCGTGGCAGTTTACTGATTTTGGGGTGCACTCGATAGGTGACGCTGTTGTCGAAGTCTATTTTTTTTTTTTCGACGAATTTATTTTTTTTTACTTTCCCTTTCGATCTTAGCCTATATATACAATATATATTTATGGTACAGCTAGCGATATCGAAGAATATGTTTAATTTAGCATTAATAGCAAGAATCTTGGTAAAAAAAATAAATAAATAAAATAAACTAACTCTACTACTACTGCTTGTGTTTGAATTTTTAAATTTAAGGAATAAACATTCAGGCTCGTAGGGTTAGATATTATTCAAAATTTAGATTTTGGTAGGGTGAAATACGGTGAAAACAAAAAAAAAAATTGTGTCTAATCTTAAAAATTTTTTTTGTGTTTTCTAGGTATGTAGGTAATATTTAGGGGGTATGGACTTCGATTGGAGTACACGAAAAAAAAAATCCTTATTTAAGAATTGATTTTGTGTTTATTTGGAAATACATATATTGAAAAACTTAGTCATCAATAACCCCTACGGAAATAAATCCCGTGGTTCTTATTACTCAAATAAAAGGAAATAACACCTGCGGGCTTCTTTTTCTTTATGAAATGGAAACAAAAGCTGTCCTTTTTCTGATAGGCTTCAATTCAAAGAATATATTTATTCATATTACTCCACTTTTCTTAAAGAAAACTGCCGACACGTTAGCACTCCTCTTTTGGAGATCTTTAACAAATCATTAGCTTGCGGTGTATTTCCACAAATATGGCGCGAATCATACTTGATTCCTATCTTCAAAAAAAAAGCGGCGATAGGTCTGATATAAAAAATTATAGGGAAATTGCAATATTATCGGCTATTCCAAAAGTTTTTGAAAAGCTTGTTTCCGATAAATTGTATGCGGGGCAGAGGTCGGTGATTAGTGAGCATCAACATGGATTTTTCAAAGGGAGATCCACTGCAACTAATCCTTCTGACTATACTTCCTTCATTTTAAATGAAGTGGAAAAAAAACCAAGTTGATGACATCTATACCGATTTTAGTAAAGCTTTTGATAGAGTTGACATTAAGCTGTTAACTTTTAAGTTACAGAGAATCGGAGTTCGAGGGAATTTGTTAGAGTGGATATTTTCATATCTAACCTGTAAGAAACAGTATGTTCAATTTTGTGGCATATCTTCTCGTGAAATAAATGTTACGTCGGGTGTTCCTCAAGGCAGTCACATCGGTCCCCTTTTCTTTTTGATATTTATTAATGACTTGACTAAACTGTTTCATTATTCCCGGTTTCTGTTATTTGCAGACGATCTTAAGTTATTTAATGTAGTTAACAATATGAGTGATGGGCTCAAAATGCAAAAAGATATAATTGATCTAGTCAAATGGTGCAATAACAATGGCATTTATGTCTCATTGACTACAATATTGACGAAAACAAGTTACAAAAAAGTGATGTTTTAAAAGACCTTGGCATACTTGTCGACTCTCAACTTACTTTTAAGCCTCAAATTAACAAAGTTTGCTCTAAGAGCAAAAGCATGACGTTAGGATTTGTGAAACGCAGGTCAAGCGAATTCAATGACCCTTACATTACCATTTTAGAGTACTGTAGTATGGTTTGGTCACCTATATTCGATGTTGACGCAAAGAAACTAGAATCCGTACAAAAATAATATTTCTTATTTGCACTGAGAAACTTAAATTGGAATCGTGAGAATTTTCAATTACTACCAAAAGAAAATAGTTTAAAACTAATAAATTTGTCTCGACAACCGTAGGATACTTTCTGAAGTCCTTTTTGTTTTTGACATATTGAAAGGTAATATAGCTTTAACTGCTTTATGTTTCAAAATATGTATAAATCTTAATGTTCGCTGTCTGAGGCACACAAAATTTTTGAAAGAAGATATACACAAAAAAAGCTATGCAAATCATGAACCGTTCAACCGTTGTAGTATAACGTTTAATAAATACGTGTATATATAAAATATTAGAGAAACTTTAAAACAAAATATATTGTCGAAAATGATAATTGAAGCTTCTTTCTAAAATTTTTAACTCATTTGTTTTATGTATTACTTATTATTCAATCAAATTAAATTTATTTATTTGTTATTTTAATATCAGAATATTGTACATCCATTTTCTTTTTTATAATGTTGTCTGATAATTGACAAGAAAAATAAAACTAAAAAACTAAACTAAAGAACAAAACAAAAAAGTTTTCTTGGATAACAGTAGGTACCTTGGGTGGCCCGCTTCGTGGTTTCCAAAGATTTTAATTAACTCACTCCCTCTTTGGGAATTCTGTTCCACTCACGCAACTCCGTTGCTCCGCTTAGAGTATGTTCAATTGTCAGGCAGGCGTCAATGCAAACAGTTTTCTTGGCCAGAAGTATATAAATTGTTAAAGTAAAGTACATGTATATGAATTATCGAATCACACTTTAAGTATGGGTTTTAATGCCCAAAAACTCCTGCAGGTCCTAATACTTTTTTGTGGTGGGTCCTATTGCCACTCCAAAAAGGAAAAAAAACGCCCGCAGTTGTTTTTTTGGTTTTCTTATTATCTGTTGAACCGATTTTATTTAATTTTTTTTTTACAAAGACTAGTAGGTACTAATAAGTAGTTATAAATTATTTAACATATCGAAATTTTCTAAAAAAAAAAAACAAATTTTTGTTCTTAAAAAAAATCGACATTTCGAAAATAGATAAATTATATTTTAAAAATTATATTTTTACTTCGTTTTAATAAAAATACATACATCTTCATTCATACATCTATTAAAATCAATAAATTGAAGCCTGCTTAAATTAAATGAGTATTCTGTTGTTTTTTTTTTTTTGTTAACAAAGACCCCGCCATAGTGTTCGCGAAAACAGATTTCGAGTGGATACATTCTTAACACATAGATTATGAAACGGATTTCTCAAACCTTGCCAAACCATTTTTTTAAATTTTTTAATCTCATTAATATTTTTTTTTTAAACCTCAGTAAAACAAAAAAAAAAAAAAACAAAATTGTTAGTTCCCAAAAGTATCTAGTCTCATAAATTCCGAATTGCAATGGCGCTATTCAAAATACATAAAACATCATATAGGTAGAAGCAGAATGTATACTTTATAACTACACACAATATCTGTGAAATTTTACACTCTTTCTATAGATAAAATCGCAGCCATTGCCCAAACACAGATGTGCTTTCATTGCACATGGTGCTGCTACATGCTGCACCAGTGTTATATGCTAAAAGTGTTAAGATAAACGGAGCTACACTCGTATATGCAGATTTGTGGACTTAAAATCCTGTTACCCACATCCACAGGAAGTTTGCTGATTTTTTTTTTGTTGTTGTTGTTAACAAATTCAAATGGTGCAAGTTATTTGGATTCACGGATATCCTTTTTTGGACCATTTGGAGATACAGATTTATGTTGAGCTTATAATCGAACACGCCTCCGCCGCCGCTGCCGCTGTGCTTAACTGAGTAGATTTGCAAATGTGTAAATTAGGTATAGTATATTTTGGATTAAGATAGAATACCTGTATTTGAATGGAGAGCTAATAGTGGAGTACCTACCTATGATGTATGCAAATAAGCTAATTAGTAAAATCAGTGATTTGTATAAAACCAATTGTTTTCAACGAAAGCATTGAAATTTTCGGAAAATTTTAAATAATATACTTTGAATTAAAAGCTGGAAATATAAATAGTGCAAATGGGTTGTTAATTAGATGTGCAATCTATTCAATTTGATTTGCATGTGAAACTATTTGAAAAGCCTTTACCTATGAAAAACTTAAAAAACCTTTAATGATAAATAAATATAATAGAAATACAGTTTCGATTTGCATATTATTGTTATAGCTCAAAAGCTATATAACGAATAAAAAAATAAATAGTATTTATATCCCTTTGAGAAGTCGTTATAAAATTCATTGTTTAATTTTGATTAATCCATCCCCTTTATTATCTTCCAAATAATTAACAAAAATATCTGTAACTTCTTTGCATTTAATATTTGTGTAATATATCCCATATATTCATAACGATGAACGATATTGTTTTAGTTTCGATTCAAAGACATTTCGTCGCCTGGATAAAATATTGTCGTAAGTTACAATTTGCTACTTTTGGGAAAACGCATTTAAAGTTCAAAATTTTTTTTCTCGAAAACTATACGGTGAATTTTTTTTGAAAATTTATTGTCTTATACAGAAAATATCTGACAACTCAAAAACGTTAAAATAAATACAATATTCTCATAATGAAAGAAATAAGGGTTAATTTTTGCCAATATACCGTTGTCGTATGTGACGGTTTGACCAAAACTGCTTGTTACCCAAACACATACGACAAAATAATCACACATACGACAATATATGAAAAAAAATTAAATGTCGTTGGTATGTTACATACGACAATAAAAAACATGTTATTTATTTAAAAACAAATTCAGGTTTCAAAATAGCTTTTTACGGCCTTTAGTCCACAAAAATTTAGGCGTTTCGTCCCGGCGATCTCACTTGGACTCATCAGTTGACTAGTGAGGACCTTGTCAATACGCAATTTTTGTTGAGTTCAGTCCATCTAAAAAAAAAGGTATTTTGAATCAATAATTCAACAAGTCCAATTAAATAGTGCTAAGTCTTCTACTTGGCTGATGTATTTCAGTAGTGTATAGAGTTTGTATTATTAAAAAAAACCTTCAAATTCAGGTTTATTTTTTTAAATATTTATTTTATTTTCTCTATACAAAATAATTTTTTTTATTTTCAACAAAAAGTAAAAATAAAAAAGTGAAAAAATAAATAATTACCTAATCCATATTCAATTACTAAAAAAAACACTTTTGGTATCTAAACATAAAAATATTCGTAAGTTTAAAAAAAATCACATTAATTATTTCACATTCATTTTTAAAATGGCACTATAAAATGTTATAATATCTAATTGTTTTCCAGATAAGGAACCATATTTTTTATTTTTTTTGTGTTGATGGCCTTTGTTGGAGCTAAACGAAGCTCTTTTTGTCATAAATTAGCATCGGTTGGCTTTTGAAAACGTCCGGTTTTTTTGCTCAAATCATAATTAGTCGTATTTATTAGATATTTGTCTACT
This sequence comes from Epistrophe eligans, assembly GCA_951394125.1. Taxonomy (NCBI): domain Eukaryota; kingdom Metazoa; phylum Arthropoda; class Insecta; order Diptera; family Syrphidae; genus Epistrophe; species Epistrophe eligans. The sequence goes on from OX596029.1 coordinate 82,372,014, forward strand.
TAGACACTGCCTAACTCAGCCTAACTATTTTCAAATTGTTTTTGAAATGTTCTTTATTTAATAAAAATAAATATCACATTATTCACGGTTAAGAAAATCTACTCTTGTGTCTTGTGCAGCTATAAGACACCAATAAACAAGGTTTTTGAACACATTCTCCAAAGTTGGACAGTTGTCTAAAGTTAGACAACGTTTATAAATAAGGCCAAGTATGTGTAAAACACTTCTTTAAATGAAGTCTTCTAATAAGAACAAGTCTTCTAATAAGAACAATGTTAATAGATAAGAGTTTTGACTTTAAAGAACTGGATTTGCTTGTAAGCTAGGTTTTCAAACTTAATTTTTAAAATCCTTTTGGTTCCTTTGCAAAATTTTCAAATTAACGTTTGTGAAATAAATTTTTTTAAAAAGGCAATTTAAATATACTTGACTAGGTATTTCGATGTTTCGTAAATATTTCGTTGCGCATACTAAAAAATTAAAGAGGATTATTCAAAGCATAACAGTGCTCCATTATCATACGCATAGAGTTCTTCAGATACTCTTGGTGCAGGGGACTCGTCCGACCGCTGCGACATCTTGATCACGACTGAAATTACACCCGTCTGTGTTTTTTCTTATGAGACATACGACAAACGTTTACTGGAATTTCAATAAAATATTGTCGTATGTGTATTAAAAATGACACATACGACAATTATTTATCAAACATTGGCTAAACAGATTTTGTATGAAAAAAATGTCGTATGTTTTTATTTTGTCGTATGTGTAGCATTTTGTGTACACATACGACAAAGAAATACTTAAATGTTGGCGACCTTGCACATACGACACATTTTGAGGAAAATATCTTGGGAACTAAGGCAGATATCGAAAGACGGATTTCACTAGGTTGTAGAGAAAAAATCAAATAACAAAACTGCATTTTTATCTCAAAACCTCAATTTTTCACATACGACAATATTTTATCCAAGCGACGATTTTAGACAATTAACTGAATTGCGGTGATTTTTGTACTTGCGATAATATATAGATAGGTACTATATGGAAAATTATGTACACACATACATACACATGTAGATTTGTAAACAAATCGAATTAAAGATTTTGATCGAACTTGACATTACGATGATAGCGAAGTCGAAAAATGTGAGTCTTGCAATTCTGTCTGTCTGGCCTTTCGACTGCAGCCTAAACGGGACGGTCGATTTTCTTTCAACTTTGTACTTAGCGTTTTTTCGGCATTCCTCCCATACGGTTTTTTCATTTTTTTTCTTAAGACCTAAAATAATAGTACCTGCCGTAGATGGGAGCAATTGCCGGGATTTCGGAAAAATTTGACCTTGCGCATAATCTTTGTCCGTGTTTTAAATTTTTTGATATCTAATATGTTCCTTTCTTTATTATTTTCATTTTAAAGTACGTCATTTCTTCTTGATAACTAAATAATTTCTATTTTTAATAATTTTAATAATAAATTTATAAAAAATGATATGTGGCAAAACCTCCCATACAGGGATGATTTGACAGGGGGTTGGGGGAGGGTTTACCAGGATACCTAAATATCAAAGTTAATACAATTAAAAACACTAATCATTAATAAATTTCTTCTGAGCTGAAGAAAATAATGTTTTTTTTTGTGTTTTACTATAGAAGAATTTGCCATCCTCATTTAAAGGGACTTTCATCTGGTAAAAGTAACCCTAAGGTAGCTTTGCCATTAGCCCATGGGGTAGATTTTCCATTGACAAAGGCACCAACGAAATGGTTATGCAGGGCAAAGCCTCCTCACAAAAAAATGGCAATGGCCCCCCACAAGCTGTTTTTTTTTTTGAATAATTATTAATAACTTTATCCTTGTAAGAAACAAGTTTAAATCACTTCTAACGGGTGGGCCATCCAGTGATTTATTTTTGAATCATAGGTTATTTTGACACTGACAGCTGTTTCCCGTTACAAACACAAAATAGTCAATGCATTGACCCTAAAATGAATGTCAACGCTAGTGTCAACGCAGCCAGCAACGCAATTGACAGTATTCTGCGTTGAATCACACGCCTTGACAACTTTGGGACAAAATTTGACGTCACTTTGTCATAAGAAAGTCAACGCATTAACTATTTGCATTGATCGTCTAATCGTAGCTTTAGAATACAATTATTTTGCTGTTTAAAGCTGTAGGGCAAGATCACATACCTACACATGAACATGTGCGTGAAGTTAGCACCGTAATTTTTGATTTTTGTAAAAAAAACACGGTTGTGCTGCAATGTGCTCAACTTGTGCCGTTTTTTTTTTTTAAATTCGCAAATTTGCAAATTTTTCGAATAATTTTTTTTTTCAAAAATGCGATTTTCAAAAAAATCAAAAAAATTTCAAAATGTGCTGTATAATGCTCAAAAAATGATACTAAGAACCGAAGAGATAAAAAATAAATTCGCATATTTGCAGCTTTTACGACCGAATGTAAATGTTGCGAAGCGCCTCAGCGTGAATTTAGACCGCCATTTTCGATTTTCAAAAAAAAAAGTTGTGCTGTATTGTGTATAATCATTTACCATTTATTGAGCATAATACAGCACAACTTTGATTTTTTCGAAATTCGCAATTTTGCAATAAATTTCATCCGTAAAATTTGCAAATTTGCGTATTTAAAAAAACACAACGCTTTTTTTTTGAAAATCGAAAATGGCTCTGCTAACTTCACGCTGAGGGGCTTCGCAACATTTGCGTTCGGCCGTAAAAGCTGCAAATATGCGAATTTTTTTTTTATCTCTTCGGTTCTTAGTATTATTTTTTCAGCATTAATAGCACAACTTAGATTTTTTTGAAAAATCGCAATTTTGCAAAAAAATTTTATTCGTAAAATTTGAAAATTTGCGAATTTAAAAAAAAAATATTTACGCATATTCCGACACAAGTTGAGCACAATACCTTCAGCACAACTTTTTTTGAAAATCAAAAATGGCGGTGCTAACTTCACGCTAAAAAAATGACTAGCCTCTAAAAACCATAGATACACTTGGTAATTTTTTTTTAAATACGGCACATCGCAGCACAACCTTTTTTTTTACAAAAATCAAAAATGGTGGTGCTAACTTCACGCTTATCACATAAACGGAAAAATAAACTGAATTGTGTGAATCGATTCAGTCAGATTTATTTACAGTCATCATTGATTCGAATACGACTCAGTAGCTATATATTTTATCCATTTCTATTTAAATAACCAAATCCTTCTAATATTCTTCTGTGCTTGTCGGTTTTCTGGAAAGCTTCCATCATGTCTTTCAAATTTTATCCAAAGACTATTAAAACATCAGTTTTGCCTAAAATTGCTGTTTTCCTTGCTCCAATCGAACAATTTCAGCCAAAAGTATATCAAGATAAAAAAAAAGTCCTTTCTTTGTGGAGAGTACAAAAAAAAATACATGAGCAATATAGAGTTATGAAACTTTTCATTGCATGTTTGTTTGTTATTTTGATCACGTGCCAGAAAAGTAGAAACAAAAATAAATTTAAATTTTAAGTCAGCACAAAAGTTCATAACCACAAAGTTTTCTTCTATTTTTTTGTCTAGTTTCTGTTTTTTTTTTGCCATCGTCCGTGGGGTAAATGATCTATAAAGTAGGATACAAAAACATCATTAAGATGCCATCAACGAAATTTTTTTTTTAACAGCTTACATGGTTGCTATACTATTAAGCACCTAGATACGTATCTAGTATTATTATCTCCCTGCTGGCAGGCAACGTCCTTAATTAATTACGTTGTGTTGAAAATATTTTGTTGTGTGTCTTAAGTTCTTAGGTGTAGGGTAGGTATATGGGAAACGTGTTTAATTAAGGCCAGCACGTTGTTCGTCGTCGTCGTCCTTTAATGTGTAGATATTTTATATATAAAAGTCAGAAAGTTCTATATTATTTTAAGTCTTGATGTGCATTTTGTGAGGAGGAGTCTCAGTAAAAGTTAACGAGTGTGAACTAGCTTCGTGCATCGTAATCACCTGACATCATAGACGAAAAAGGACGTGTAATCCTTGTTTAGGGCTTTTCACTTCACATTCTCCTACTTATATTCATACAGCAGTGCCCCCTACCGTTACTTCCACCGCCATCGCCTCATCACCTTCAGTGTCATGTCCCGTACAGTCGAATCAAAAACTCATTTATCCTCTTTTTGTTTTGTTTATTTTGGAAACCATCCAAAAGTAGTCCACACACAAAGTTTTTGTGTGTTGATGTTCACTTCCAGTTTATGAATCACTTGAGACACTTTGTTGAGTAAAAGCCATATAGTGTTGTTGTGTCGGTAAGTTTTACTGTAACCCACATACCTATATACTTAAATTTACCTGATGATCAAATATCCTTTACAGTTTTATACATTGTATGGGACTGTGGTTTGAAGTCCTTATTTTTTTGTGTGGCAAACACAACATTTTCATGAGAGACAAAGAGACAACGGTAGAATAGAGGAAGCTGAGGCAATATGACCAGACACGTTTCACCACATCACACAGACTGACTGACTGTCTGTTACCACATGAACTGCATCCTGGTTTCTGAATACTGGATGAATGATTGGATGACTGCATCATGTAGATTGTAGAATGTAGATACTGTATATTGTACATCTAGTCAAATTTATTTACCAGGCAATTAATTAGTCCTGAATAGACGATATTATACCAATGCAACGTTTCTGTAAGATGGTTTATTAGACAAAGACTCAAAGTGATGAATGCTGTATGTACTCGTACATATCTAGATGCTTTGTTGGTAAGCAGAGCTCAGATACAGTACAGTGGCAGGTATGTATATAAAAGTACCTATTAGTAGTAGAATAGTACTACCCTTGTTGAGTGGGTATTGAATTTAAATTACATTTACATGAATATTAAGGCATTACGCATTTTAAGTTCTGATCGTTTTTGTATGAAATTTTATTTGATTTATTTCTAAAGATGCAGAAGGTTTCACTCCATCAGCTGATGCAAAATTAAAATCAGGTAAATTAATTTGATTTAATTAATTGATTTAATATTAAATTTCATAAATTTTATTATTAAGTTATATTTTTATTTTGTATGAAAGAAAGAAGTACAAAAAACATTCACATTCTCGAGTTTTCAACTTTTCTTTAATGTTTCATTTACATATGATTTAAAAGTCACGATGAATTTCCAGAGCAGACAAACCATTTAAGTGTTTTATAAAATAACAACAAAACAAGACAAACTTTAGACTTTTATTCCACACTGAAAAACAGATGATCGAATTAACGTTTCAAAATAGAAGATGTTTGTTTTTTAACTAATTACCTCACCAAAATATTGTTATTCAGATAATTTTATTCTAAACAATGATACAGAAATTCGATTAAATCTTAAGGCTTGACATTACCTCTGCGGATCAAATATCAAATCTCAAATATATATAAAGTTTTGATAAAACTGGATAATAAATTTATCAGCTCCTCTTTATCAGTTTCATACTTAAAAAGCACCTACATTTTTTTTTTAATAAGTTGGTCTCTCTTCAAGATCCATAATATAGAAGTCCACACCGTCACACGAAAGTATTATATTCTGTTCTTTTGATTTTTTCAATTTTTTCACATTTTTAATTTTTTTCATTTTTTTTTAAATTATTCACATTCCTTTCAATTTTGTTCACTTTTTTTCATTTTGTTCACTTTTTTATTTTTTTACTTTTTTAATTTTTCTAAATTTTTTTTCAATTTTTTTCATTTATTAAATTGTTTTCACTTTTTTGTAATTTTTTAATTTTTTTAGTTTTTTCACTTTTTTCTGTTTTCAATTTTGTTCACTTTTTTCACTCCTTACATTTTTCACTTTTTTGTAATTTTTCTCACTTTGTGTTTTTAATGTGTAAACATCTATGCCGGGGGACGGGTGAACTAAAAACGTGTAGTACATTACATTGTGCTGTTACACGTTACGATACGTTGATGTATAATGGATACGTTCAATATTGGGTACGTAAATCAAAGTAAATCAAAAGGTCGATTTGTATTTGGTTGACATATTGTTGACAGTTCGAACTCGCCGCGTTTTGTGAAGTAAAACCAGCATTTCAATACTTATTTTGATGTTTACATAAATTAGCCGTGAGTCCCATCGCTCACGATTTTTTTCACTTTTTTTAATTTTGTTCACTTTTTTCATTTTTTTTTTCACTTTTTTTGTAATTTTTCTCACTTTTTTGTTTTCTTTTTTCAATTTTTTTGTTTTTATTTCACTATTTTAAATTTTTTTTAACTTATCACTTTTTTCATTTTTTTACAATTTTTTTCAGTTTTGTCAATTTTTTTTCATTTTTTCACTTTTTTGTAATTTTTTAACTTTTTTGTTTTTTTTCACTTTTTTCAATTTTTTTCACTTTTTGTAATTTTTCGTAATTTTTTAGTTTTTTGTTTTTCACCTTTTTCAATTTGTTTTCACTTTTTTCACTTCTTAAATTTTTTCTCACTTTTTTCATTTTATTCACTTTTTTTATTTTTTTTTTTTTCAATTTTTTAACTTAATTTTTTTTACATTTTATAAATTTTTCATTTTTTTTAATTCTCGTTTTTTAATTTTTTTTTTATTTTTTCACTTTTTGTAATTCACTTTTAACATTAGAAATGTTTAAACGGAGGCATACAATATAAAAAAATCAAAAAATATGAAACGCCTAGTAGACAAAGGGGGCGAAACGTGAGGGGAATAAACAAAATAAACAAAATCAACAAAATAAAAAAAATAAACAAAACTAAACAAAATAAACAAAATTATTTCGTTCATGCTTTGTTGTTACTAGTTTGAGGAAACAGAAAACGAAGAAGATGATAAAACGGACAGAAAAAAAGGAGAAATGTTCGTAGGAAAAAAATGGGTATGTTTTTGATGATGATTTTTGCGAAATCCGAAAAATATCCGATTTGCGTTTACTTAAATGCTTATATCTTTCGATCCAATTATCCGATTTTCAATATTAAGGTATATAATTAAAGGAAAAATGACTGGCGTGTTAGAGCAAGAAATTTTCAAAATCATTCAAAATTTTATACTAAAAACATGAAAATAAATATCGGACAAATAATTTAATTCAACGAGGAAGTTGATTAAAAAAAAGCATTAAAATACTTTCAACCACCAATTGGCGAGAGGAATATAGTATTCTAAAGCCGGCGGCGGCGGAGTTTGTGCAATAAAAAACCACAATCGTGGCAAATTTGCTTCGCGTCGGAAAAAAAATGCTAAATGTTCATATGTACCTACCTAAATTTGTAGTCGGTATAATAATTGTAAAGATACATTGTGTTTGGTTTGGCTTGCTTATAACTTCGGTTCTAATAATCTGTTCATTAAGGTCTTAAAATTTAGCTAGAATATTGGACTACATTTTTTGTTTTATATCATTGCACAGTCACATAAAACTATATATGAAAAACCTTATTAAATTGCGTATTTAATAGAAACAAAAATTTAATACAAAACAATAATTTTTTAAACCACATGTATTTGACCCTTTTTAGAAAGTTATGATGTTGGTACCTATGTTCAGAAAAGTTGCTCAACATTTAAATTTGACATTCAATGTACATGCATAAATACATAAAGCTTTTTTCATTTCTAATGTTCCTCAACTATGCTGGAATGGCAAATCGGGTAAATTTTTTACTTTTTTACTTTTTTTCACTTTTTTCTATTTTCAATTTTTTTCATTTCTTAAATTTCTTCACTTATTTTGTAATTTTTCTCATTTTTTTTTCACTTTTTCAACGTTTTCACTTTTTTTTAAATTTTTTTTTCTGTTTTTTAATTCTTTTTTACTTTTTAATTTTTTTTTAATTTATCTTACTTTGTTGTATTTTTTCACTTTTTTGCTGTTTTCAATTTTTTTTACTTATTTCACTTTTTTAATTTTTTTTTTCTCACTTTTTCCATTTTTTTCACATTTCCAATTTGTTCGTTTTTTTCACGCATCTTCTTCCCTTTAATTACTTTAAATTATATCACGTAAATCTTTGCCAAGATCCACAACTTGTATCAAATCTAAATTTACCTTTTAAAATTCGTGACTCAAAGGCAACGAAAGTTGGTAAAACAGATTGATAACGTCCTGTAAACTAATTAGAAATTCGAAGTCCATAGGATTTTCAAAATTTTTGGTGTCCCTTACTGAATTTCTCATTTCATCTAGGGTTTCATAAAGAAAAGGAAATACTACACGAAAATCATCCACTAGTTCATACTTTGACCACATCGAGTCAGATTCAATTTGTTTAAAGTTTTTGTTCTAGAAGTTTCATCAGATTCTTCGAAAGGGTTTTCCAGAATCGAACTTTCTTTAAGAAATAAATGAAGGGATGTATATTTATGGTATTCGCTCATACTCGAAAAAAGATCAAAGATGAGGCATCGCAGAAAAATCAATCAAATTAGAACACAAATTTGTGAATCTATATGCATTACTTTCCATCGTTGAAGTCCTCTCAAATTGTCGGGCTAGGCAATTATTTGAGAATCTGAGTAAATCGACATAGATATTAAGCAGAAGACTCATCGGGAGGATTTATCGCCTTAATCCTCCACTTACATATATATAGGCCACTGCCAAGTGAGATCGCTTGGACGGAATTGAAGAATGGATTTCTGGCTTTAAAAAAAACATTACATGACATTGATAATGTTGCCGTTGTTTTTAAATATTTTTTTCTATTTTATGTAACTCAATTTAAAAAAATTGTCCCTCCTGCCTAAATATGGGCAAATACATCACACCTTCCGTACGATTTTTTTTTCTTGTTCTGACCAAATCTCCATGCTCAAGCCTTTTGACACATCTTATGCAATATCTTTTATATACTCCTTTAGTATTTAAATGTAGTACCTAGATTCAACCAGGGGTTGGTAAGTTCCCCCTTTGCCACAAACATGCAAACAAATTTGATAAAGTCAAATAGAATCAAATTTACTTCCAGTTTACTCTTGAATTTTTTGTTTGTCAAAAATTGAAAACGATCGAGTTTTTCACTAATTTTTTTTTTAATTATTTTTTTTTTTTGTAATTAGTTGCTTGTTTTTGCTTTTGAAAGGCCTATCAATAAGATTATGTGAAATGGCCAACGCGGCTTCATAGTTACCCGAGAGGTCCAATCTTCCAATCTTCCATATTTCTCATGCATGGATCATTGTGTATTCGAGCGATGGCAAGGGCTTTGTTGAATTTGAGAGTACTGATCATTTGCAGTTTATTGGCATACACCTTTGGATGAGTATAGCCAATGTGCTGGTGAAAAAGTGTATTTAAAAGTGCTAAAAGTGCTTCAATTTTTAATCATTTAACATACGTTCAGTTTAGTTTTTTGCGCAAATGTCTTTAACACAATAGATACAATAATTGTGTTTGTTTTTTGAGAATAAAGAGTAAATGTGTGAATATTTCCCTGCTTTGCAGAATATGCTCTTTGTGGCATCAGGTGTGTGACACGTAGCACCACCACCGCTACCATCCTGTCACTTACATCAACATCATCCCATTTGTTCAGACAACATTGGTAATCATCGATCGTTAGCGCCTTCCGTTGATGGTAAATGCCATAGTCGTTTTCTAAGAAGTGGTGACTGATAATGCCGTACGACGGCAAACAATCCACACTAAATAACAGAGACTATCTTCAAATATGCATTGCCACTTGGAGGCAGCATGTGGATTGAAATCCACCCTAACCAAACAATTTTGTTAATTGGCGAACCCATTTCCATACCCAAAATCGAGGCCTGCTATCAACTTCTCCCCGAACAGTCAGCATCACAATGTCATGCCAGAAAAAAAAAAAAACAAAAACATTTCAAACAGACCATGTTCGCCATGAATTGCCTAAATCTATCCGTCTCAATATTTAAGAGCTTCTATAGTTAACCAAGACCCTGAAGATTAACTCGATTCCAATTAACTTCCTCTACATTGTTTGAAATTACATTTTAATTAATGCAATACTCTTTTGCTTCAGTTAAACTTTACACAAGCTCTATCTGCTGTTTGATATATTGATCAATCAATATTATGCAAATATGCTTTCATGCATTTGTCCACATAATTACATTTCAAAATCATGCAACCTTACTATTTAAATGTAATATTCCCACCATATCCAGCAGCTATATATCATAAAAGTTATTGGAATATTTCATGTGTGTGAGTAAAGTTAATCTACATCTGTGTTGATAAGAATTAAGCATAATCGCCCATAAATCCTTTAAACATTTAAGTCCTTCCAAATCTGTGTACGTTCTGGCCGAGAGAAAATCTCTAACTCAAATCCCCTTACATATACATTGTCTTTTCATCCAGGGACTTACACTCAAGGTGTTATTATTGTTTTTGTTCGACCAAAGGTCCTCTGTGTGTTGCTGCATAAAAGTTACACAAAATGCTAAAGTCACACAAATATAGAAAATTCTGTTGAAATTAAATAGGTATACGATCGAATTTAAGAGAGTTGCCGTACGTGATGATTTGTACAAGTTAACCACATATATGTACGTACAGTACATATATTGTACAAATCTATACAAGAATACAATACACTCATGTAGAGGAGGTATACAATATAAAAGAAATTGCACAAAAGAAATCAATTAGATTATATTATATTATACTAGATATATATTTGATTAGATATATAACAATCAGTTTGTATTTTGTGAAAGGAATTTTACGGCATGTTGTTTCACAAACCTCCGTTTAACCAATGAACAATAAATTTGCTTGTATGTTGAGGTTCCCATTTCACCATTAGCCATAAGGTTAGGTTAGTATATTCAATTGCGTGAGGTCCTTATTATGTGGGTAACATGATAATGGGTTTGTACAATACTGCGTGTGCCATTAACTGGTAGAAAAAAAAAATTAAATCCAAAAGTGTTAAAGCTAAATTCTTATTAAAAAAAAATTCTTACCTGCAGACAAAGATTTTTTGAAATTACAATTTTATAGATAATGAAATTTTCGAAAACCCCAAAAAATGGTTCTATGTGAGGTACCATTTTTTAACGATAAATAATTTTTTTTTCCCAATAATATGGTAGATCATTCTGATTATTAGCTCACACAAAAATTTTAATTAAAATCGTAGGAGCCGTTTTTGAGAAAAAAAGAGATTTTCAATACCGGTTTTATATCATTTGTATGAGAGGTACCGTTATTTTTGGTTATAAGAAAAAATTGTATTTAAAATCTGCTAGATAAAGTCAAAAAACTGCTGGATGCTAAGTTTAATAAAAATCGACCAAGTAGTTTTCGAATTATTAAAATCTCAAAAAAAATGTTGAGACTTTTTTTAAAAATCAAAAAAAAAAAAAATTGGAAAATTTTTGGTACACAATATTTTGTAAACATTCTCTATAAGAAAAATTTATCAAATCAGTTGGACCGTTTTTGAGAAAACCGAATGTAAAAAAATTAGTTTATGGGAGGTACAATTTAAAACCATTTTCCCGAAATTTTATTTTTATAAAATGGTAGCATTTTTGTAAAAAAAATTACTGATTTTTCTTTTTAAAGTTGTGGGCACGATTTTGAGAAAAATAAGATTTTCGTAATTTGGTAAAAATATTTGTACGGCATGTACCGTTATTTTTGGTCTTAAAAATAAAAAGAAAAAAAAAGTGTGGGGGGAATGCCTCAAAAACGCTAAGTACCAAGTTTAAAGAAAATTAACCCAACCGTTTAGGCTTCAGCCGAAAAGACAGACAGAATTACGAGACCCACTTTTTTCGACTTCGCTATCTTTGTAATGTCAAGTTTCATCAAAATCTCGAGCTAAAATATTTGTTTAAATATTCAAAATATCTTTTTTTTTTTAATTTTATTATACACACAACTTTTTAAAACAATCTCCTTAACAAAATTATTTAAATCAGTTAAACCGGTTTTGAGAAAATTGAAAATAAAAAAAATTGTTCTATGGGCGGTACCATTATAATAATTTTCCAATTTTTTTTTTTACAAAATGGTATCCTTTTAGAAATTATTGATTAAGTAAGTTTTTGAGAAAAATAAGATTTTCATAAATTGCCAAAAAATGTGGAATTAAAAAAATAATTTTGAAAAAAAAAAATCATTTAAGTACTCATTTTCGAAATACATATGTATATATGTACCTATCTAATTTTCCAAACATAATTTAAATTTTTCTTTAAATCAATGCAATTTTTGGTTTAAAAAAAATGAATCACTGGATCATTTGCGACACAGCTTCCACTTTGTCTTTAGTGCGAATATTTCGATAAACACTTCTACGCCGCCGCAAGATCGACCACTGAACCCCGTTCCTCAAAACTGTTCATTAAACTCGCTTATCATGAAGAATTCTGGAGCTGATCTTGAATTAAAATATTTTCGCTGCGTTATCGTCACAAAAAATTAGTCGTTGACAGGAATAGAGAAAATTAATAATTTTAACGCATTGTTGCTTACGTTATTTATCTATTCTTAATTTCCAACAATTATAGCCTTCAAAAAGAAATAAAAAACCAATTCTCAGATTATTGTTAAAACTTCCTTTCTTTTTCTTAATGCTATGTTTCTTCATTCTGGAAAATTCATTTATTAAAATTTAGTTAACTACCTACCTTGTCATCTTATTTATTTTTTCTTGTTAACATAAATTTTTAATAAAAAAAAAATACCTACTATCTAAGAATCTGTTGACAAAAAAATTGAAAAATAAAATCAGACCCATCTCTTCTGAATTGCAAAAGCAAAACAAAACCAAAATAAACAACATTATAATATTCTCCACCATTGACCGCACAGCACATCCCTTATTTTATATTCTCGCTACTTTGCAAATATTTAACGTTAAAAGTGATCCCTTGGGTATAATCCCCCATCTTCAACTTAAATGTTGTATTTAAATTCGAACAACAGAATGACATATAAATAATTTATAGCTTCCTCGCTTTCTCTAATTCTGTGGTGATGCTTTGTTTGATTCAAAAAAAAAAAAAAGCTAAAGTTTTATTTTTCCTATCGTTTCGAAACAGGACAGGAGAACTTATTCCCAAAGTTCATTAGTATAAAATATATTTTTTTTTTATCTGTGGTCAAAGCCATTACATTCGTTTATAAGGACAAAAATCATTTATTTACGCATAAATTTTGATTCTTCATTATTCAACCGAAAAAAAAATAATAAAAATCAGAATTATGTTGTCAAATTAACATAAATCCTTTTTGTTTTATTTTTTGTCAATTGGGTCCTGAATTTTGATGGGCAAATATTAACATGATTAAAAATCATATAACTCTCGGTTGGTCCTTTCAAGTCTTTGACAAATGTTTTATTTAATTAAATTAATTTGATTTAGGTGAAAACTATTTGGGATTCAAGCCTTAAGCTCCCCTTAAGCTCCCCTTAAGCTGATGTGTTGCGTGTCTACTTGTTAACATGTTTAGACCTAGTAAAAGTTACATCGGTGATTTATTAATACAATCCCCCTCTTTAGCTATGAAAGGAAATATTTGAGGTGAGATACAATTATGGAAGTGACTTAATAAATGCCAATCTGTTTGTAGCAGTTGTCTATGTAAAGGTCATTTTTACGAGGCGCCACAGGTTAACGACACCTTTTTTAAATCACGCGAAGTGTTTTAATGCCAACTTCATTTAATGCCGACAAACTGTTATAACCGTTGTAAATACATTTTATATTTTTTTAACATTAGAAATGTTTAAACGGAGGCATACAATGTAAAAAAATCAACAGAATTTCAAAAATATGAAACGCCTAGTAGGCAAAGGGGGGTGAAACGTGAGGGGAATAAACAAAATAAACAAAATAATCAAAATAATCAAAATAATCAAAATAAACAAAATAAACAAAATTATTTCGTTCATGCTTTGTTCTTACTAGTCTGAGGAAACAAAATACGAAGAAGATGATAAAACGGACAGAAAAAAAGGAGAAATGATCGTAGAAAAAAAATGGGTATGTTTCTGATTATGATTTGTGCGAAATCTGAAAAATACCCGATTTGCGTTTACTTAAATGCTTATATCTTTCGATCCGATTTTTAATATTAAGGTCAAAATAATTCAAAATTTTATACTAAAAACATGAAAATAAATATCGGACAAATAATTTAATTCAATAAGGAAGTTGATAAAAACAAAAAAGCATTAAAATACTTTCAATCACCAATTGGCGAGAGGAATATAGTATTCTATAGCCGCCAGCGGCGGAGTTTGTGCAATAAAAAACCACAATCGTGGCAAATTTGCTTCACGTAGGAAAAAAAATACTAAATGTTCATATGTACCTAAATTTGTAGTCGGTATAATAATTGTAAAGATATATTGTGTTTGGTTTGGCTTGCTTATAACTTCGGTTTAAGGTCTTAAAATTTAGCTAGAATATCGGACTACATTTTTTGTATTATATCATTGCACAGTCACATAAAACTATACTTATATGAAAAACCTTACAAAAATTTAATACAAAACAATAATTTTTTAAACCACATGTATTTGACCCTTTTTTAGGAAAGTTATGATGTTGGTATCTATGCTCAACATTTAAATTTGACATTCAATGTACATACATAAATGCTTTTTTCATTTCTAATGTTCCTCAACTATGCTGGAATGGCAAATCGGGTAAATTTTTTTGTAAAAAAAACTTTATATAGGGGGTGATTCCCATGAGTTGTGACAAAAAAAAACTAGAGCGTGTTGGATTGATCGAGCCAAGACAAAAATCATATGGGGGAGGGGGTCTTTTACCCACCGTTCAGCCCAAAGAGGCAATTTTCAAAAAAAAAAAAAATGACTTCAAATAGAGTAAAAAGTATTTAAAAACAATTATAACAATTACAATATCAAGCTATATCATTTTAAAAGTCAGAGTTCTCTTCTTTTATCATTTTTTTAATTAAAATTATTATTAGTGAAGAGTTTTTGAAAAATTAATTTTCTAACTCAAAAAAAAAAATTAAAAATAAAATGTCTATTTCTTTTTTTCAAAATTTTATATAATTAAGCACTATTTTGCGTTTCAGAATTCATTGTTCATATTTATTTGATGCTAAAAATCCTTGAGTAGAGTTAATATTTTATTTAATTAACTGTCTAATTGTCTCAAATCTAATAAATACGGTTAATGGTATTGTGTAACGTATCTTTGTATAAAAATAAATTGAATAAATATTTTTAGGCCGTGTGTATATTGGATTAAAATTGCGTTAAAAAAAACAGTGACACGTTTTGGATGTATTTTTATTTCAACAATCACTGGAGTATTGTCTGAACCCCAAATGCAACGATTTTGTAGATCAGCGAACTGTCAGTTAAATGTCAGTTAAGGGTTATTAAAAATGGAGCATTTCAATAGGATTAAAACTAGTTTTCATTCTTAAACAAGAATTAAAAAAAAAAATAAAGATTTTGTGGTGATTTTTTGAACAAATCATTTTCAGCGATGAAACTGTTTTTCAACTGATTGCTTCGTTGATCTTTAAAATCGTTACATTTGGGGTTCAGACAATATTCTAGTGATTGTTGAGGTACAAATGCATCCAAAACGCGTCACTGTTCATAAATGTATAAACGATATTCAGTCATATTTATGCGGAACGATCATGAAAAATTTCAACAAAAGAGTAAATGTTTTGGCAATACCGAAGAGGGCACTTACCAAATATTCAATATTCCATATAATAGCCCAACATTGTAGATATATTTTATGAATCAATATCTAGAAACTTATTTTAATAGAAAATTATTTTTTTTTAATATTTAATAAACCCATGATTTCTATCAAAATTACTTCTTGAGTTAATTTTGAAACACTTTTTTTATAAAAACAATTGCAATAATAGGCAAGATATTCTGTTTGCGCCATTAAATCTTTATTTTTCCAACACATCCCTACAACCCACCTTTTATGATGAAAAACTGGTAAGTTGAAATTTTATCCAAGATGACTGCATTTCAAAACAAATCAAATCCATGCCATTAAATTGTTGTTGTAATTTACAACGACACGTGATTAATTTAAAAAAAAAAAAAACAACAATTTTAAAAAAACGGGGCTTAGAGCGTGAAACGCACGAAAGTTACCCATCTTTATAATACATAATCTTTGGTGACTAGAGTAGAAATAGAATGGCGTACAATTGAACTGCGTATGGAAAGAAATTTATGACGATTTGGCAGGGTCGAAGAGACAAGACTAAATATACGGCTGGTCAATCTTGTTAAAGTAGAAAAATTAAAGTATCGTCTCGGTCTTTTATAGGTAGTTAAGCTTCGCGTCTCGGTATCGCCGCAGTTTTGTTGAAGAAATATTGAAATAGTCTTTGAATCTAGATTCTAGAAGCTGTTAAAAATTTATATTAAAACTCTCGATGACCGATGTATTCCCACTGGCAGAACTTGAAAAGTGGACATGCGGTGCGGAATTTCGAATTTCTGAAGTCACTACCAAATATTTTCTAACAACTCAATAGCTCAAAATTAAGACTGTTTTCTAAAAAAAAAAATTAACATCACCATTTTTCCACTATTTAATTTTTTGCTCACTAACTCTTGAAACGCAGTTTTATTAAAATTGCGTTAGTTATTAAGTGTGTACCTACGAATAATAATTAAAATCATTAAAGCCCTTCTGCGAAAGATTTTAAAATATCGAAACCGTTGTATTGTAGCATCCCAGTCTAGTTGAACTATAGGACAAAAAAAAAAAAAACAAACTTCTCCTCTAGGGAATGTTTTACAAATTCGAACCAAATTGGTCCACCAAATCAGGCTCTACGTCTGAACGCCCCCTGTCTACTGGACGTACAGACGCAGAGACTGACATACGATGTAGTAAAAAACATTTTTGTACCAGCAATCAATACTTGCCCTATAGTGCAGATAAAGATTTTTGACAACAAAAAATCCTAAACCCTCTTGCGATTTGGTCCATATAAATCAGATTTAGCTAAAGCTTCCTAAGTCGAAACATTTGAATAAACAAAATAAACCTTACATTTCTAAGCTAAAGATAGAATTTTCCAGCTCAACCTGTTTACCGTCATCTGTCATTTTTTTATTGAAATAAAATAAAGCTTAAGCTAGAACTACCTCGAATGCTTTGAAGAAGACTTTTCGAGAAATCTCTATTTGTGTGTAAAAATTTCATAAAAATCTGATTAGAAAATATGTATAGCATTTTGTTGACAATGTGACCAAGTTATTATTTCGAGTAACTTTTTGACCACATAGGTAGTAGAGTTTCAACTATAGAATAAGTGGTGTGACCATGTGGAGACCGATGTATTTTAGGGTTTTTCTTCAGAATTTTAAATAATTTACCAGGATCTCTTTGCTTTTTACAAAATTCAATAATTTTGGAAGAATTGTTTGCTATTTTTGTAAAAAATTGAAATTTTACAAAGAACCTACAAGAAAGCTACAATCCGTAGTTATATTGTACATGGTGACGCACAAGTTATCACCCAATTGGAAGGCCTTGGCGGCAAATGTCAATTTTACTTTGACATTTCTCAAGTAGATAGATACAAAATACACGTCAACAAGACATGATTCACGATACTCCTAAAGAATGAAGAACGTGAAATTCTAATGTTTTGTTAGATTTATGTACATACATAATATATTAACACACAGTTATCATACCTTGACAGATTCAATTAAAATCTAAAAATAAATATAATATTTTATTTTAATTCTAACCCTTCATAAACACAACATTAATATTATTTAATTTGCTAAAATACTATAATAATTATTAAGGGTAGGAGGAGATGGGATACCCTTACTTGAAATCACTTAATATTACAAATACTAAAACTTATGTCAGTACGGTGAATCTAAAACAGGTTCAATTCTTCGTTAGCTTTGATATCTTTTTCAAAAACAACTTATCATGTGAGGAGTACCTTACCTTACCTTCCTACCTACTATAATGGTTGTAAAATCATCCACTTATAAATATGTACTTCTGTAGGTAAAGGTTAACTTTCTAATCTTTCACATTTCGTTCTTTATATTTCAAAAAACAGTTGAAAAAATTCCCTTAGGCAGGATTGAGTTTATTTTACAAAATTAAACCAACAAAACAACTATGTATATACATATACATATACGTACATATATGTGTGTAAAGAGAGTTAAATATTATAAATTTAAAAGCATTACAACGGTTCTTCGACTTTTTCGCCTGATGGTCTTGGCTCCAGGTCCTGGTGTTGCCCTGCCCAATCTAAGGAGTCATCAGAGTTATATCAAGGACAAACTACCAACCATTCGTCTCTCAGTGGGACACACAAAGTAAGAGCAGACAAGAAAAAAAAATCACAAATCATTTAGGGTTTAAAACAACAAGAGAATGCGACAGGAAAAATAAAAGAGATAGAAAAAACAGACAAGCCTGCCGACATTTAGGTATTCAAAAAAAAAATTCACAATTTATTTAAACGTCAAAAACTGAATCTTTTCGAATTCAAAGCTCTTCCTTACTTGTCTTTGAAAAAAAAAAAGTTTTGGATTTTTAATTTTATTTGTTTGTTTGTGTTTGTTAATCTAAATGTCTGATATATTGAGTTTTAATGCATTGAAGCATTAAAACATACTCAACTCATTGTAATTTGTGTGGGTTGTTCTATTGTAAATATTATTTATCCAGTAGTCGTGTTAGTTCGTCTGTCATTGTCATTATCATCGTCGGTCGGTCTGTTCAGTGTTCATTAATGCAAATAGTTGATTGTGTCCTAAAAAGTAAAGGATATGTAACTAAATATATTTGCATATATTTATAGTGTTGCCAACTCATTGGAAATACTAGCTGCATTTTATTATCCACATAATCTGATCGGGATCTAATTTGAACACATAAATACAAAAACAACATGGTAATTATCCTGCTTTTTATCACGATCTATTTTAGGTGCAGTGCAATAAGCCCCACGGAAATAATGCCCGCGGGTCTTATTTCCTAAAATAAAAGGAAATAACACCCACGGGCGTCTTTTCCCTTTAAAATTGAAATGAAAGCTGTGGGTTTTAATTCCTTGTTTCAATTCGAAAAATATGGGGAAAAAACTCATTCAGTAAACGACAAAAAACGATTTTGGACTTTGCCGACAGTTTTATTGGACAACAGTATCTTGGTTGGCCTGCTTCGTGGGTTCCAAGGATTTTAACTCACACTTTGGGTCCTCTGACCCGCTCAAGCAACTCCGTTGCTCGGCTTAGGGTATGTTCAGTCGCCAGGAAGGCCCCAATGTCAAAAGTTTTCTTGGACAATAGTATAAAGTTAAAGAGTTATTGAATCACATTTTAAGTATGGTTTTAATACCAATTTAGAGAGGCAATAACACCCGGGGGGTCTTAATGCTTTTTTGTGGTGGGTCTTATTGCCACTCCGAAAAGGAAAAAAAGCCCTCGGGTGTTGTATCCTCTTATTTTGGAGATAAGAACCACGGGCTTTATTTCCGCGGGTCTTATTGCACTGCACCATCTATTTCAATGATCCAAAAACATGTACTTTTTACTGTAAGTGCAACTGTAGTGCAAAGAAAGAAGCCAACAAACACATAAAAAATATAGAAACCCAATAAGAAAAAAAGAGATGGTTATATACCACTGACAGTCATTGTGATCCTGTTTGTTTTATTATGAAGATCCGATCCAGATCAGATCTTCTCGATAAAAAAATGCAGCTACTAATCTTTAATTTTTGTAGGTATGCACAGGGTGGGCCAAATATAAGTTTCTTTTAAAAATACAATAAAATGAACAAATTAAAATTTTGTTCATGTATTATGGCTTCATTAGTAAGAGCAAACATTCCCATTAAATATGGAATACAACGTCGGTCGTTCAAGTGGCTGCCTCAGCTGGCTTCGCAGTAGCGCATTTTCTGTCACTCTAATTTTCCAAGACCTTGTTGATGGTTTCGGGCTGTAGCTCACGGATTGCTTGGATAATATTGACCTTAAGTGCTTAAATCGTTTCCGGATTGTTGGCATAACATCGGTCCTTTACGGTTCCCCAAAACAAAAAAAATCCAAAGGGGTCAAGTCAAATCACAGCTCCGACGCGGCCAATTGACATCGCCAAGACAGCTGATAACACGATTTGGGAATTTGGTGCGCAAAAGATCGTTTGTGGCATGGACTGTGTGGCATGGCGCAACATTCTGCATGAACCAGATGTCGTCTAAATCTATTTCTTGAATTTCTGTAAATAAAAAAAGTCTGTAACGCACACCGTTGACCGAAACGTTGTTCCCAGCCTCAATTTTGACTAAAAATGATCCAATGATGCCACCACTCCACAATCCACATTCTCGCCTGTGAGCACCATACGACGACAACGGGGACCATAAATGTTGTCCAATAGCATACCAGTCTCACGAACTGTTTCCACAAACTTACGAACGCGGTGCATGTTTCATTTCGGCCAAAACTTCGTTTCAAAAAAAAAAACGCACTATTTGAGCTACACAGCACTCACTTTGGAAATAAGTTTACAATATTTCCCAACGTTGTTGAAGCGTAAAGCAACTCATTGCGTTCCGCGGAGGTATGATACTGACTTTCAGTCAAGATTTCGAGCGGAAAACAACTGTCAGTGTCAAAATAACCTACTATTTAAAAATAAACCACTAGATGGCCAACCCTTTATTTATAAATCTTCTATATATATAAATTAAAGTTTGGTTTTGTGTACGTTCGCTAACCAGCCAAACCAAGAGGAATAAGGGTAGAAGGTTTAGGACAAAAAAAAAAACAAATTATAAAAAAATAAAGAAAATCTGTTAAAAAAAGAAAAGAACAGCCAAAAGCCATTAAGCTAGTGCTGTTAACTTTAATTAATCTGTATATTTATATTATGATTAATAAATAATAATAATAATAATAATAATAATAATAATAATAATAATAATAATAATAATAATAATAATAATAATAATAATAATAATAATAATAAAGAAATGAAATTTTACCGGCAACATTTTTTTTTTAATTTTTAATAATTTTCTCTTTTTTTTCTACACATTCGCTGCAAAAAAACAACTATTTTTTTTGACGCCCTGCGAAGCCGGCGGGGGTTTTGCTAGTTGTTATATAAACACAAAATTAAAAAAAAAATTAATTCTTCACATTTTTTTTTAATTAAAAACTTTTTTTGTAAAACTAACAGGACCTGAGGTATTTATTAGAATCAGTTGGCAACAATAAACTGCCTAAGCTATGTATCTTCAACAGTATAACATGGATACAGTTTCACAACACAACTGGTCGTCTATAAGATAAGTCAGATTTATATCCTTTTCATGTCCTTCGGTCTAGCAAAAGTAACCGTATCAAGCATATATAGAGGACCCGCATCATTACAAAGAAAGAACCATGACTGAGGAAGTAAGTCGAAACATATTTCAGTCTCCGTTGTACAAAATGTATCCGGGCAAATGTAAATGTTTGCTCTTGAAATGCAGACAACTCTACCTACCTAACTACATATATGAACATACATACATTTATATGAAAATCTCACTACCTTACAACAAGATTCGTGGTACACTACCTATACATATTATGTAGGTACATAGAGGTATGTATGGCTTGTCTATATGTACAAAATACATGAGCTAACAGCGAGGAAGCTGCGTTTTTATCATAATTGAAAAGCTCAAGAATAGAATTAAAAAAAAAATGAGGAAAATTTCTATAAGGATACCCTTTTCTGTTAGTTGAATGCCGTTGCAGGTTTATTAATAAAAAAAAAAAATTATCATGCAAAATGGCAGCCATATGGCATAACGGCAAGTGTAAGTAAGGGAATTACCTGTGTGCTATGTGTGTGTGAATTGAATATGTAAAGAATTTTTGTTTTGTCTTTTTTTTTTTTTTTTTGTGAAACAATTTTTGATTTTGATGTAAATTAGCGAAATTAATATTTTTTTTTTTCTTTTTCTAATCCCCTCCGTTGCTGGGATTTCAGAGAAGGGAATTTTAGTAGTTTAAGGTCGAGTTGGGTTATGGTTCATGAACATCAGGTTTTTTTTCTAGTTCTGAATCAAAATATGTATGTAGGTGCTTAGGTATGTACATATGTACGTATTTGAACGGAGGAAATAGGTAGAGTGGAAAATGTCTGGGTATCTTTAACGGCTTTAAGTATAAGGATGAAGGTAAAACATATAGGTATCTGGTTGACCAACCATGCGCGAGGATATGCTATTATTTTGATGTTTTGAGTGAAAAATTGTTTTTAATAATAATGTAAGTTGGTTTGGTAAGTAGGTAAGGTACCTACCTACTTCAAGTGGTTTACCTGAAGGACAGTAGGTATAGATTTAATACTTTGTAGTTAATCATCCAAGCAAAACTATTCAAGTGGTTAAGAGGGACCAGCTTTATCCGCTAAAAATTTCATTACTACCCCTGTAAATGTTGTTTGATTTTTGAAAAAAAAAAAAAATTACGTAGGTATAGGTTTTTTTTTTTAAGTTTTGTTATTTTTTTTAAAGGTGGTAAGACAAATCAAAGCGTTCTTTTATTTTCGATTTTTAATTAAAAAAGATGCCGAAATCTTGAAAAAACGTCGATTTTATATACTATTGAGTTTATATAATCGGAATTCTAAAGGTTAAGGTCAACTCAAATACCAATCTTAAAGATTAGCTAATTTTAAATATCAACGTAAATTTTATTTATATGCAAAAATTATATTGCTGCAGGGTGTCAACAAAATTCATGGGTAGGTATGGTAGGCAGGTACTAGATAAACAGATATTTAAGTAAGAAATCAATTTAACTCTTGGCATTCTAAATTTAAAAATTTGATAAAAAAATTCAGAATTTTGGAAAATAAAAAAAAATATTAAAAACCTCAACGTTTTGTGCTACATTCAACAGCAGCGACGTTATTTTTTACCAAACTTCAAAAATGATATAATTAGGCACTAAACTAATATAAACGGGTATCGATATTTTTACAGTATGGATTCTCAATAACGAAAAGTTGTTCAATACAATTCTTCATTCGTTCGAATGCAAATATTTCAGTTGTAATTTGAATGCGAATTGCGGATTAATAATTTTTATATTTTATATTTGCTAAAAAATCAATATACATAATTAGAATTAAATTCATTAAACAACTTCTAAAATTATTTTGACAACAACGCAATGCACTTACACCATCTGATCTTAATTTATGAGAAAAAAAATTAATTATCGCTGGAGCAGTTTTTTAAAAAAAAATTTATATTTTATATATAAAATTTTGAAAACATTTTTAAGAAAAAAAAAAAAACTTGCTAGATAATGTTACGAAACTGGTAAATGCAAAGTTTAATAACAATCGTCCAAGTCGTTTTCAAATTATTAAATTTTTAAATTCCAAAAAAATTTTTAATAATTTTTGTATAAAATACACTTTTAAAACTTTTTGAAAGATTCTCTATAAATAAAATTAGTCAAAATCAGTTGAGCAGTTTTTGAGAAAATGTAAAATAAAAAAAATGGTTCTATTGGAGGTACCATTCATAACCATTTTTGTGAAATTTCTTTTTATAAAATAATAGCCTTTTTGTAATTTTTGGAAAAAATGTTAGGGGAGAAGAGGGAGACTTGATCCCTTTTGTAGTTTTTGTACCATAACTTTTTTTTCATGTTTCCTAGAAGACCCATTCCTATTCTTAAATAAAGACACATATATTGGCTTTCTTTTGGCATACAAAAAATCTCTTGGTTTTAAATAGTTAAAGCGCAGTTTTAGAAACAGTGAAGGGACTCAAAAGGATCAACTCTCCCCAAATTATGGGAGACTTGATTCCCCCATATGGGAGACTTGATCCCTAAGTCGACCTTGCGAATATCCCAAGTTGGAGGTATTTTTTTCTTGTTCGCTACAGCATATTCATATGCAAATTGCCTTGTTTGTTTGCTTGTTAACCCATGATGTAGTTTGCTTGCTTTTTCGAGGTAGCCTGACAACATATCTTCTTTTGCTTTTGTGAAAATTTGTGACTTGTGGTAGTTTGGAACAAAACTTATTTCACCATCGGAAGCCATTTGTGCTCGAACGTATCGTTTGAGGGTCATAACATTCAAATTAAATTTTTTGGCCGTACCTTTAAAGGTCGCACCATCTCTTATAACGCATAATACGGCTTCTTTAATTTTATCTCCATCCAAAGGAGTTCTGACGTTTGTATTTTTTGTCGGCTTATATATTCTTGGCATTTTGTATCGACCTACAAATGATAATTGTTTTAAATCACGTGAAAGAGTCAAGGATCATGGGTATACAAATATTGAATTTAATAAAACTTGATGCACTTAAACAAAACTGGGGAGACTTGATCCCCTTGGGGAGACATGATCCCCGGATCAAGTCTCCCATGGTCGACGGGATCAAGTCTCCCAGTTCGGGTAAATTGACAAAAAAAATTATAACAATTTATTATTGGCACATAATTAAAAAATAACTTGTGGTACTTACAACATAAAACAACAGCCACACAGAAGCGACAAAAACGCAAAATAATATATTCGCACTTAGAAAAAACTATAAATTGGCACGTGCTCTCTCTCTGTGAGCTGAATTATGACTGGTATAAACGCATTGATATGATTTGAAAAATACTTGTCAATGGTGCCAAAATAGCTTCTTTAAATCTTTTGGAACTGGAGATATAGGGGGGTGAACAAGTCTCCCAGGGGATCAAGTCTCCCTCTTTTCCCCTACTGATTTTTTTTTTAATTTGTGGGCACGTTTTTGAAAAAAAAAATTAAATAAGATTTACATAATTTGGTAAAAAAAATGTGTACGTTTTTTTTACGTACCCATAACTTGCCATATAGAAGGTACTTATAATATATCCCTGGTAAAAATAAAATGCACGACTAGCTCAAGAACTTGCTCTTAAGTGCGATCACACTGTGGTTTTAAAGTCTTAATCATTTTAAAAACTTTTCATCTAATATTAGTGATGGGAGCCTATATTTAATGCCACCTGCCAAAAATAAAGTCTAGTTTAAGGAAGTATTATGTGAGTACATAAATATGAACAATATACCACCGTGCTGTCTTGCACTTCGCACTTATGCATGGAATTTACAGTTTAGACTAAAAATTGTTAAAAAATCAATAAAATTAGAAATAAATTGTTTAAAAATATATCTGAAATTGATTTGACACCAAGTGATTTCTTACACAAATCTCAATATATGAGAAAAAATTTTGTAAAAATCGTTGCAGCGTTTTTTTAAAAAGTTAATTTTTTATATATAAAATTTTTAATATATACATACATATTTTTAAGAAAACAAATTGGTACGTTAATTTTTATAACTTATTTATGCAGAGGTTAAAAATTAATTTTGATAAAAAATCATCCACCCATTTTCGAAAAAAAAAAAATAATTTCAAAATTTTTTTAAAAATCCAAAATTAGATTTTTTGAAAATTTCATTAAAATTGGTTCAACAGATAATGAGATAGTCTAGTCGAAAACTCAAAAAATGGTTTTGTGGCAGGTATCATTATTATTTAAACTTTAGATACATCTTTGTTCCCAATAATATGGTAGATCGTTTTAATATTAGTTCACACAAAATTTTTAATCAAAATCGTAGGAGCCGTTTTTGAGAAAAATGATTTTTTGAATACTGGTTTTAAAACATTTGTATGGGAGGTACCGTTAGTTTTGGTTATAAAAAAAAATTTACATATATAAAATCTGCTATATAAAATGTCAAAAACTGCGGGGTGCTAAGTTTAATAAAAATAGACCAAGTCTTCGAATTCTTAAGTTCCCAAAAAAAAAATTTAAACTTTTTTTTTTAAATCAAAAAAAAAAAAATGTTTGAAAATTTTGTTAAAAAATATTTTTAAAGTTATTGTAAACATTCTCTATAAAAAAAATTGATCAAAATAAGTTGAACGGTTTTTGCGAAAATCGAAAATCAAAACATTGTTTTATGTTAATTTCAACTTTGATAAAAATCTCGAGTTAGATTTTTTTTTACGAATGCATTGATTGATTGAAATGCATTTTACAAAATTCCTGTTCACAGGAAGTAAAACTACAGATGTCATGGTTTTAACCCAAGAGAGGTTTATTTGAGGGCGTTAATTTTTTGTAGGTTATTATTATAAGAAAAGGTGTGGAAGTTGGTGGGACAGGTAACAAATATGATATTATATAAAATTGAAACGTTCTATAAAAAGAAATTTTAATTATTATAAAAGTTGGCGTGGCAGTGGTCAGATAAGTATGTTTTATAGCTCTTTCTTCTTTAAATTCCATTATCACATTTCACATACAAAAAAAAAAATAAAAACACGAAATTCCCAAACAAATCTATTTTAATACTTTCTTTTATTGTATTTAAAAGTCAAGAGAGTTAGCTCATTATGTCAAAACACACAATTCAAGTGTATATAAATAAATTCAATTTGCGGCTTAATCTTTTACTCCATTGCCATTGAATTCACTTATTCAGCCTTGAAATACTTTTATACCTTCAACCATATTATATTACATGCACACACATAAAAGATCTCAAAGTTCGTATCTAACTTTTTTTTTCTATAAGCGACGACGATTACAGTGGGATTTGATTTATTTCACCATTTCAGCAACAAATTTTTATATCAACCTACAGAAGTACAGAACTACATATACTTATACAAACTTTTATATTCCATTCCAATGTTGAACTAAATAAAGCTCCAAGGACATACACAAACTAAAGTTTTTTTTTCTGTTTATCCAACAAATCAATTAGAAACTTTTACAAATATAAATTTCTCCCGCTTTTGCCGCTATAGTTTCTTCATATTTTTTTTTTTTTTTTGCACACAAAAAAGAGAGTTCTAGTTAAACCTTACACAAAGGATAAACGCAAGGAAATATTTACTTCCTGTTTTTCAATTCACAAACAAAGAAAAAAAAAAAACAACAAAAACAAAATAAAACTTTTTTCGTATAGAAATTCGTATACAAAGCCCAGAGTAAAAGCAGAATAGCTAACATAGCTCATAGAAAAAGCCAGTCGCGGAAAGTGGAGAAAAAAAAGAAAAAAAAAAAAACTCTATTGTATGTGTGTTTATGTGAAAAGTATGTATACTTTACTTACGTACTCACTCTTCTCTGCCATAAAGACACGCACGTAAGCGCATATCCTTCCTCCATTTTGTAAACAAAGCAAAAGCAATTTTCCATCAGTGTAAGTTTGCTGATACTTCCTTTTTTGTTTTTCTCGTGGAAATAGTAATTTTTTCTGCGTTTTAATGAAAATATAGGTATAGCTATAAACATTTTGAAACAGCTATTGATGTCCATTTCTGTGTTAAATTGTGACCCAAGTTTTGTCACACACAATTTCGTATAACTTTATTTTTCTATATAAATAAAAACAACAAACTAAGTCGAAAATTTAAAGGATTTTGCCTTAAGACATAAGTTATAGGAAATAAGTTACCTACAATAAAGTTTTTAGTTTAATTATAAAAATGTGATTATAAGAAAAAAAGAATAAAATTGTATTCAAAGGATTCATTGTGCTCTCCAGGATGTATAGGGAAGGAGTAAATAGGATAAAAAGAGTGGGAAATAATTGAGTGAAAATTTAGGTATGGGGTGCAATACGGAACAATCCTGAATTTTGAATGAATTTTTGTATTTTCCTAAAGTAGAAAAATTGAGACACTCTACCTATCTTCCAATTTTTCGAAAAGGTATTCTCCGAGGGGTGCATTTCTTTAATCTGGAATAGGCTAGGGTATTCACAAAACAAATCGAGATGAAGCCGCTCCCACCTCGTCGGTCGTTAGCTTAATCAAACATTTACATAGGTTAGGTACGTAGGATAACCATACAAAATTCTACCTTATATTGAACCATGCCAAAACTTTAATTTACCAGAGTAGTGCAGATTCAAAGGAATCCATACCAATGGTGGTGAAATTATGTTGTTTTGTAGGTAGTAAACGAGAATTGGAGACAAAAAATTCTAACAAGGCTGACTTTAGTGGGTAGTAGCCCGTGACGTAATGGTTAGTGCGTTGGACTGTTACGCCGAAGGTCTTGGGTTCGATTCCCATCCTATGCCACCTAAAAACAGAAATGTTTTTCACGGTTTACTGCCTCTTGCGAGGAGACAAATCCTCCAAGAGTATCTCTTGTCATGAAAAAGTGCTTCTCACCCTAACCGTTCGGATTCGGCAGAAAATAGTAGGTCCGCTCTATTCCTGCCAATAACATGTAAACAGGAATGGTTGAGAGTTGTAATTCACTAGCCGCCGTTGCTACACGAGCTGTCGCGCCGACAATTTTTTTTTTTTTACTTTAGTGGAGAGATTTGTTTTGCCATCTTAAAAAGTACTCGAAATTTGGAAGAATGCGTTTTATTTTGTGGAGTAGAAAAATATATATTTTTTTTTTTTTGAAAAAAAATGGCAATGAAAAATTCTTACTCATAAAATTCTACAGTAACAAAATTTTAACACTCTTTTTCGTAAGAGGAATTTAATAAAAACAAACATTTCAGTTCTTTTTTTTTTTAGTTTTAAGTTTTTTTTTCACAATTAAAGTAAAAATTACAAAAATATTTTTTTGACAGTTTCAAATAAATGTTTGGAAAATAGTAAGGCTATCGTTTCATGCAATATTTTACACCACACCCAAAAGGCCGTGACCAACAAAATTGATTGAAATTTATTTTTTTTTAATAATTATTAAATTTTTGTTTTGCTTACAATATATTTACTTATTTATTTAAAAAAAAAAAACATCATTGGTATGATTACTCAAGCTTTATTTTATTTTTTTTTTTAGAATGTAAGTATCACATTAACAGTGACAATTTATTGCCCGATCTTGTGCACCGGAAGCTTCATGCGACAGCAATAAAGGTTCTTCCATCTCTCATTTCGCAGCTCTGTCACAACCAACAGTTCATTCTTGACATCCAGGTTATTCCTGGCCAATACCTTTCAATCTTTTATCAGTGTATGATGACCAATCTATCGGCACTTTCTCTGCTTGATGACAAAATCGAATTTTATTTTTAACACTACCTAAGCCACAAATTATTTGTTGGAAATAGTTTGCAGCCATAAAATGATTTTCAAATATTCGCAAGAGGCTCAAAATCTTGCAAATAATACAAAGATTATTGTGAGGGTAAGCTATAGAGTAAATTTAACCCACAAGATTTATTTAGAAGAAGTGGACCGGGGAAAAACTGAAGGAATCTTTAATCCCGTCTAATTCTAACCCAAGGGAAAAACAAGTGAGCCCGCTGCTTACTTAAAAAGTAAGTACAGAGTCATTGTGGTAATTTATTTTTAACCACTTTTTCGGACATTTCGGGCGGTATCTCAGCCATAACTTGAGTAATGTTGGTTTTTTTTAATGCGTCTAGAGATTATTTTCGATTATTCGCGTAAGCACAGGCTTTTGCGTAGTCCCACATCTAATGGTCGCCAAAACGTGAAATTACCCGACGAGTAAACTTCCCACGCAATTAAGCCCTAATTGGTTGTGTTGTTGCCCCGTCTTGTTGGAACCACATATCGTCCAAGTCATGATCTTCAATCGCTGGCAAAAAAAAAATCGTTCAATTGCTGCGAACGTCCGGAAATCGATAAATTCGGATCATCAGCAACACTTGTACTTGCAACAGCAATATTTTCGACTAACCGTGAATTACGATGATGCACAGGCCTTACGTCATCAGTAACGCTTCCACTCTCTTCAAATTCCTTCAATTTCTTCTTGCATATTATTAGGTCGATTATGGCGACAATAATCATCGCGTTAAGCGCCAAAAGTGCCTACGTTTGAATCACCACTTTTGTAGTAAGTTTTAATAATTTTAACGCGTTGTTCGATTGTTAAGCGATCCATTATCGTAAATGGAAAACATTAAACTAATATTATGACACTTCAAATGACAGCTGAGTTTTGCATGTGTCAAATGCAAGCGCTACCAACTTGAAACCACGAAATGAATGATCCGTTATCCCAAGAAAAGGAACCTGGAGCTATTACAGTTCCTACAAATCGAAACAGCTACAAACAATTTTAACGACATTTTTTTATTGAACAATATTATATAGAAATTAAAATCTATGGGGATACAAATGGAAAAATAATAAATTTGTTGGCACATAAGGGGCTAACTTTAAAAATTGTCTTTAAATTCAAAAATTATAAAAAATTATTATTAATGTTAAGTTAATTTAAAAGTCAGTTGATTTGTGTATGCTTTAGCTGTTCCGTCCCACTTGTCAGTGAAACAGCTGAAAACTTCTTCCCTACTCCTCTAATTCAAAAACAAGAAAATCATAAGTCGATAAGTTTCAAATTGTTGTTGAAATTTCGAACGTCCTTTTGTTATATTTTATGCTTCGACATAATGTGAATTATAAAGGCGACAAAATAAAAATAATTATTTTGAGCGATGACATTGACTTGCATTGTGATATCGGTGGGTCGTGTATTGCTGACATAAATTATTGTATGGATGTTGATGTAGATTGTTGGTGCTTGGTTTATGTATGTTGATGATAATATAGGGTGATGATGACAGTTCGGACGACCGTGTCGATAGTTAAATTAAATTTGAGTAATGGGTTGGGGATTCGTAGTGAAATGTTTTGTTAAAACTTCCTGCTAATAAATGCATAAGAGACATGGGATTTTGTCAATAGTGGAAAACCGTGCACTTTAGGTTTGATAGAAAAATTCTTCTAATTATGTTTGGTCCCACTTGTCAAAACAGTAATGAACAACTGTAATTAAGAGTTGATGAACGGCTTTCTCCGAACTAAATTCCGCACTTGATTCCGCACACTAGGGACAGCGCTGTTTAGTAATACCGTGGTTCACGCAAATAAAATAGGACGTCAACGCGTACTTGGCATCAGCGTTGCCGCCCAAACAAAAATTTCCGTGCCACATTTTCTAAAAAATCGTGTCATTTTCGTGCCATATGAAAAAAACAAAAATTCTTATGTTAACAAAAAATATATAAATCAATTGTGGGGTGAAATACAACAACAAAAAAATAGAAGACATAATTTGTTCTTTAAAAAATAAGAGTTTCTGCAAGTTTTTCCTCAATCTGGCCTCCATTTGGAGCAATTTTCTCAAAATTTCTTCAAAATTCGCTTAATTTGGTGTAAAAAATGAAAAATGATTTGCTGATATCGCTATCAAAGTATCGCTTTGATTTCTTGTACTTATTGAACTAGAATTAAAAACATCAATTCAGTGTATGTATCAAATTGATAAAAAAGCAAACCCAGACAAGCAATTATGAGGGATTTAATAACTTTCCTCCCATTTTACTCAAGTCATTTTCAACACTTTAAGCAACCACCGCCGCCGCCGCGGCACTTCACACCGTCATGTCACCATATTTTTAAACATTCACACCCACCCAACGTGCGTCTTTAACTTCACAGCACAATAAAATCACATTATACTCACACAACAACTCTCCTTGTTGGTAATTTTTTTTTAATGTCCCATACTTCACAACACTTATTTGGTTGAATTTTATTTCAAAAAATTTAAAACGAACCCACAGTAAATGGATTCACTTCACTGCCATTCCACTCCACACAACGGAAATCAAATCAATCCTATTCCTTAACTTTACAGCCAACACCCCCGAATATCAATGTATGTACATTCATATAATATGTATGTAAGTATAACAGAATCACTGCTGGTGCGGTGGATTTACAAAACAGGATCTACAGACTTATACCATCAAATTTTAGGGATTTTCGTACACACTTGGCTTCCCTAATCGATGTTTATTCGTTTGAAAGTCTCCTCGAGGCATTTTTCGTGCTATGATACTCCACATCACAATTCACAATTCACATCCTTTTCCGCACGTAGCGCATAGAAATTTTCCAATTTTTCTCGGTTTTTCATTTCCTGCGTTCAGTTGAATTTTCTTCCTTTTTTTCTTTTTCTTTTCTACTCTCTTGATGCTTTGAGATAATGTGTCAGTGATAAAGTCAGATACATAGACATATACGCATATCCACGAAACAGAAACAAGAACAAAAAAAAAAAAAAAGAAAAGAAGGATACACACAAAGAAATCGTTAGGTATGCCAATAACGTAGATATAACGGAAGTTCGCAATCGTATCGTTTTCATTTCGCACTCTAACCAATTTTCACACCACATGGTTTTTTGTCTCGTTAACGAGTTTTTAAAAAGAAAATTTTATTTAAAGGATCCCCATCATAATATCCTTTTCAAATTTACAAAATAATAATATATAAAAGATTTTTACAAGTATTTTCAACTTGATTGCTCTTCAAGGACTACAAATAGAATTTCTATAATGGAACACATTTTTTAATTGAAGTTTGATTCGAAAAGCAGTGTGTGTGTCTGCGTGTGTGTGTTTGTGTGCTGTGTGCACAGCACACTTCAGGGAATAACATTTCAATTTGAAAATTCCTCAAAAAACCGACACAGATGGAGTAAACGTCAAGAGTGATTCAAGTGGAATTAAGAAATCCAAAGGAAAATACAAAAATGAATTTAATTAAATCTTTCTGCAAAAGGATATCAATGAAGACTTAAAACAAAAGAAGAAATTACACTAAATCGGTTAAAAGTGGGAAGGAAGTCTTTTGCAAAAAAAGCAAGTGCAACTAATGATAATTATACCAATTTGATTAGTTTACTTGACTTGACTGACTTGACTGACTTGACAAATTAAAGTTATGGAGTGGCAGACTATTGATTAATCTATTAGATGTGTGAGAGAGAAGAGATATGCTTTCGACAGAGAATTTGACCATGGCTATAAGGCTTCGACTAACAAACAACTTGTGTGCAGACTTAAAAAATGCCCGTTGGCGATGATTCAATGCATTTGTCAAACAATTAAATGTATTCTGGTTCTCCAGGTTCGGGTTAATGATTTATGTAAACAAGCTTTAGTGTTATCGAGGTTATCCTTATTCATGTATGACTAGTTCTTTACAATTTCATTTTTATAACTTATAAGTTATAACTTTATAATTTTATATCGTGTTTTTCAATAAGAGCGCTACAAAAGTTTTTTTTTTAAATAAAACAAAAACGGTTTTGGATATCAATGAAATTCTTTATTCCTGTGAAAGTACGTTCGATGCCATTATGTATGGAACTCGATTTCTTTTGCATGACCACCACGGGCACGCTTGCAGAAGTCCAGACGGTGAACCCAATTTTCGACGGTTTTCAAGCATAAATCGGCCGATACTGCTGCAATTTTACGTTCGATATTCGTACAAAGTTCATTAATCGTCGCTGGCTTGTTGGCATAGACCATAGACTTGACGTAGCCCTACAGGAAATAGTCTAACGGCGTCAAATCGCACGACCGAGGCAGCCAAGCGACTGGACCATTTCGTGAGATAACACGTTCTCCAAACTTGGTTTCCAATAAATTGACTGTGACATTCGCTGTGTGGCTTGTGGCGCCGTCCTGTTGGAACCACATGTCCTCCAAGTCCATATTATCCAATTGGGGCCAAAAATATTCGGTTATCATTGAACGGTAGCGATCCCCATTCACAGTAACGTGCCGGTCTTGATCATCACGGAAGAAGTACGGCCCAATGACGCCGCCGGCCCATAAACCACACCAAACCGTATTTTTTTCGGGATGATGACTCATGGAGTACGTGTAGATTGCTGCCTGACCATTACCGCATATTTTGTTTATTGGCGAAGCCATTCAGCCAGAAATGAGCCTCATCGCTGAAGATGATTTTTCGATGAAAATCCGCTCTTAACGTTGAAGCCACTGACTCCGAATTTCGGTAGTAAATTTTAATAATTTCAACTCGTTGTTAGCTCGTATATCTTTCCATCATGAAATGGCAAACCTTACTGAAGAGAAATGTCAAAAGAGCGGCAAGAAATATGGCGTCGTTTGCTGTCCCTGTTGCTCTACTTTTGTAGCG
Organism: Epistrophe eligans; assembly: GCA_951394125.1. NCBI lineage: Eukaryota > Metazoa > Arthropoda > Insecta > Diptera > Syrphidae > Epistrophe > Epistrophe eligans. Next base: position 82,406,049 of record OX596029.1, read on the forward strand.
TCCCTGTTGAAAAACCCTTTATAAACCCAAATTCACATATTCACTTAGATAGTAGTGTCCATTAAATCATAGTCTGAAGATAGCAGACGCCACTAAATTACAGTCTGAGATAGCAGAAGCCTCTAAATTATAGTCTGATTAACCAGACTCCACTTAATTACAGTCTGAGATAGCGGACTAACTACTTTCACCTGGACTTCCACAATGTCACTTCTGGAGCCTAAGCTTTTCAAAAAAGAACTCATCAAGTACTGGAGATTGGTACAGTATTCAAACTGTGGCAGCGAGCGTCCACTTTATGTGTTTGTTCACGGTCTCTTATAAATATTTGGGTTTAAAGTGAGTGTGAATTATAATTTTACAAAAAAAAAAAAAAAATAATAATATTTTAATCTTATTTTAGTACAATTGGTATATTTATGGTTTTAGCAGTATAGTCAGGAGTGTTGGGAGTGTTAACAGGCTTGTATTTTTTATATGTACATGGTAATGTTGGTGAGGGAGATGCAGTGTAAGGTATCATTACAGATTTGAGATCATAACTCAAATTGTTTGCACTCGTGAAACTCGATTTTTGGCTGCCATCTTGGATTTTAGTTTTTATATAAAATCTCGGTTCCTTTTAGTCCTACAAAAAGGTTTGTGAATCAAAAAGTGGGGACACAAAACAAATCTCGTGATTTTGTTGCTTTTCAACTGAATGCAACACCAAAATTCAAGTGGAATCATTGCTGAAGGGCAGGAGAACTACAAAGAACAATAAGTGGTCTCTGTATAAGTTAAAATACAAGTATTTTTATGACGGCGATTTGGGGCTTTATTTTATTTTCCAAAATAATCTTCTTTTGCATAAAAAAAAAGAAATTGGTGTATTATTTCTTTCTTGAAAAAAAAAAAAATAAAAAAATATAAATATTGTCAAAACAAATTGAGGTCTTATTTCTTTTATTTTTTAGGGCTTTTTTTTGGGATATTGGGGCTTAATTGGATGGGGTATAATTTTAAATTTTTATTATTAAAAATGGTCTCATTTTTAAGGTTTTACTTCATTTCAACTTTTGGGATCTTATTTCCTGGGTTCTAATTTTGCAGTGAGTTTTGCTCCCTCTTTCTCTCTCTTGCACTCGTGGCAGCGGCGGTGTCTAAGCGGTGGTAAACTGAAGCATTATTTTTCAAATTTTATCTAAATTATGAAATCCTGTCAGAAAAGTGAAAATCCTAACACATTATCACCAGTGTCTGATTATGAGAGATTTCACTGTATAAACTTTGTTTTAAATTGTCTATTTTTAAGGAGCCACTCATATAAAGAAAATGCGGTACAAATTGTTTAGCCATCAATTTAAAATCTCTCATAAAAATTTCAATTGATTTTGAAGAATCTCAGAAAATCTTGAAAAAAAAAAATCCTCACTTAAAATTAAAAACATTTTTATGAGTCAACATAAAATTTCCAAGTCTCGCTATAAATGTTCTCATCTTAAATTATCTGCGTACATTTCAGAAGTACAAATATTGAAACTTAACCTATACACAATACATACACACAAATAATTTTCTAAAGCATAATTATTTTCAAGGATAAATCTCTTCAAGCTCAATCGCACCGTTAGGCACACTCTTCATGTTGTTATGTAATATATGTATGTATGTATCTACTTGTGGCTATAGAGTTCTGTTCTGATTCAGACTATTATAAGTAAAGATTTCCTCGGTCTTAAGTCCTTATAGTGGTCCACTTTAATTTTATCTTTTTATACTTATATGATTTAATTTATGTAATTCCATCAGCCTTTGACCAGCTTTTATTAAGCGACGACAACACAAGTGGTTTCCTCGCTTGCCTGGTTTCAAATTACGAAAAACGTATGTATTACCTCTATGTCTTTCATTTTTCAATTCTATGACTAAGTATTTTCTTTTGAAGGTGTAGGTTTATGTATATTATATATGTAAACTTACAGAAACTCTCTCTGACTTGACTGGCCTGCAACCATCGTAGCACAAATTGTGTAATTGTACTTTCGACCGAAATTCAAGATGAATTTATACTATAGCACATTTTCGTAACTGTAAAGTATAAGTATGCAGTAAAGTAGGTAAGGTATTATTGCGCAAAGAGCTTTTTGATGTTAATTTAGTTAATTTAGTTTAATTCCTTACAGTTGAATTCGAATTTAAAGCGAACCTCTTAATCAAAATGAAGCTTATCCTTCTCTCTTCAAAAAGTTCTATGATTCTTTATGACTATCACTATAGTTATGATTCAAAATATTGAATTCTATAAGGGTCTGGAAATACTATTGTGATATATTTATTTGTTAAGAGTTACTTTGTTACAATTAAATCTAAATCACCGTAAAAAAAAACATTCAAATTCCCCCACCTGCTTCGAAGATTTTGTAGAAAATTTCAAAGGACTTATAATATAATGGGTGATTTTTTAAGAGGTTTAGAACTTTAAAAAAAAAAAAACACAAAAAATTCGAAAAAATGAATGAAATATTTATTTGAATCGATAGTTTGAACCTTGCAATTTAATGTTTAAAGATAATTTCATGCAAATGTTGACCGCGGCTGCGTCTCAGGTAGCCCATCCGCTGAGTCCAATTTTGGCGTACTCTTTCACACATATCGGCCGGTATCTCACGAATGAATGCATGGATGTTGGCTTCCAGTGCGTCAATCGAAGCGGGCTTGTCCCTATAGACATTATCCTTGACATACCCCCACAAAAAATAATCTAATGGTGTCAAATCGCACGATCTAGGCGGCCAATTGACCGGCCCGAAACGTGAAATTAACTGTTCACCAAACTCGCCTCGCAATTGCGCCATTGTTTCGCGTGCTGTGTGGCATGTGGCACCGTCTTGTTGAAACCACATATCATGCAAGTCAAGAACTTCCATTTCGGGCAAAAAAAAGTTTGTTATCATCGCTCGGTAGCGTTCACCATTGACAGTAACGCTGCGATTCGCATCATCTTTGAAGAAATATGGCCCAATAATGCCGCCGGCCCATAAACCGCACCAAACAGTGGCTTTTTCGGGATGCATTGGTAGCTGTTGCAATGCTTCTGGCTGATCTTCACTCCAAATGCGGCAATTTTGCTTATTTACGTACCCATTCAACCAAAAATGAGCCTCATCGCTGAACACAATTTTTCGATAAAAAAGCGGATCCTCGGCCAGCTTTCCAAGAGCCCATTCACCAAAAATTCGGCGTTGTGGTAGGTCGGCTGGCTTTAGTTCTTGCACCAGCTGTATCTTAAAAGGCTTTACGCCCAAATCCTTCCGCAAAATTTTCCACGTAGTGCTGTAACAAAGGCCTAACTGCTGGGAACGGCGCCGAATCGACATTTCGCGGTCTTCTGTCACACTAGCTGATACGGCCGCAATATTTTCTTCACTACGCACAGTACGTAAACGTGTTGGTGGTTTAATGTCCAACAAAGTAAATTTGGTGCGAAATTTGGTCACAATCTTCCGAATAGACTGCTCAGAAGGTCGAGAATGCCGACCATAAAATGGAAGCAGCGCGCGATGAACATTTCGAACCGAGCACGAATTTTGATAGTAAAATTCAATAATTTGCAAGCGTTGTTCATTTGTAAGACGATCCATGGTTAAATTGCAAACCAAACTGAAGCTGTTTGACAGTGACACAAGGTACTAAACACATGTCAGCTGTCAAAACCAGTGTTGCCAAAACCAAACCAGCTAAAAAATCACCCGTTATTAAGACAACATGACTTCGGGCATCAATCTAATTGAAGTCTAGAAATAATATACATTATTTATTATATAAGTAACACTGTAAACTACACCCACACTGATGTAAGGTGTGTTGTAAGTAGGGTTCCCAACATTTTTTCGATGGAGTATAGTATTTTACAGAATTAGCCATAAAAAATATAGTACTCTTCAAAAAAATATAGTACTCTTCAAAAAAATATAGTATTCTATAACAATATAGTATTTTATCACAATCAATTTTCAAATATACATACATAGATCAAAAGTTCAATTTTTATTAATGAGATACTCGCTGTTTACTTTTTCCCACCATTTTTATAATTGAAAATATTATTTCTGTGAATGAACAGAATGTGGGAAAAGGAAAATTTGAAAGATGTTTTTAATTTGAATTTAAACGTTTGACAGCAAGACTCAGGCGCATTTGGATACATGTATAAAATAGAATCTCAAAGTGTGTTTGCTGTTTGTTCCTATGATTGATTAATTCAACTTAAATATAGTACTTTTGCGTACTATATATTTCTTTAACAGTATATAGTACACAGACCCGAAATATAGTACAATACTATATATTATAGTACGATTGGGAACCCTAGTTGTAAGATATAAATATTTATAAGTATATTGTAAGTTTTGTACGTAAAAAGATACCTACTTCACAATTAAAAGTATGGTTAAAGTAGTCTTTGATATATTTTTGAAGGATAAATTTAAAATAATACATAATTATGTACTATACTAACAAGGTAGGGGGGGATTTGATAAAACTGTTATACAAATGTACATATGCTCCTGTCAGGGATTTATTATTAAATCAATACAAAAAAAAAAGCTTTGAATAATTATTAGAACCAAAGGGTAGCTTTAGGATTTTCTTTATTGGTTTACAAATTTTAGATAGTTCATCAGAAAGAAATTCCCTCAAAAATGTTAAAACCCTATTTTATTTCTGTTGTTTTAATTTTTTGACACAAAACCTGAAAAGAAGTTTTATTGCAAACACTTTTAACGTTAAAGGTGTGCATGTACATAATATGTACGAAATTAAAAAAAAAATGAAAATTTGAAGAAAAATAAATCATCATAAGGTCGGTTTCTTTACTCGCCCGCGGGAGGCCGGCCGTGGTATCCCTAATCTACCCAAAATATGTTTGTTTCCTTTTTTATGTCACAAAAATGTCAAATCTTGTCTCTCTTTTTTTTTAAATTATTTCATTTCCCTTTTAACAAGAATCTACCCGAACATTTTATTACTTTTCTTGCTTGTCAAACTACTGACAATTTCTGTCAAACGGAAACGCGATGTTTACCCAGAAACAAATCAAAAAAAATCCCAACTGCATTTCCTTACTTTCTATTTCTGGTCATAAATTACAAAAACAACATCAAAAAGGTCGAGCCCAAACTTTTCCCATATATAGAGTATTAAGAAACAGACCTATTGTAAACCATATTTAATCAAACAGATTACTTTGTACCGAATTTGAAACAGTCGTTAAATTCTAAGGCTCTAAATCGATGTATTTTCTAGACGTACAATTATAAATAAGTATATAAGGTTTGGAAACCTCGGCTGTCATTCTGGCCTACAAGCAAATAAAATGGCGGACCGTAGTGAGTTCATATTTTTTAGCACTTAGTGTCCATCAATACACGCACACTAGTGCAAAAATATGAATTCATAATCTCCATTAATTTTTAAAATTCTATACTTCATTTTCAAACCCGTTTTTATTTAAAGTATTAAGGATTAATTTTGTGCTGAGTGAAAGAAAATACTACTTGGAGAGAATCTAAAATTGTTGAACTTTCCAATTGTGAATTATTTTTCAAGGCGAAAATGTAATTTTATATGAAATACAATTTTTAATTAAATTGTTAATTTTTAGAAAAGCTATGGAAGAATATAAAAAAGAGACTAAAAATAAGACATGCAAAAAAAAAAAATATTTTTATTAAAAAAGAGAGTGTAGAAAAGATCGGAATCGAAAAAGAGAACATGTTTTTTTATAAAAGAGATGTTCAGAAAACTCTTACCTAAAGCCAAAAATATTGCTCTAAAATTTTGTATGCGCAATTTATAATATTTATGATTTTTATAAGTTAACATTATGAACAAAAATTTATTATAATTATAAAAGAATGTTTCTATGAAAGTTACAGTTACATAACAATTTATAGTAAAATAATATCAGTACCTACATAAAATAGTATCATAACATTTTTTGAATTCGTATTCTGTGGAAATGAAACAAAATGTTTTTTTAATATTGATATGAAGTTTTAATTCAAGAGACAGCTGGAAAAATATCATATAAAAAATAGATATATCATGCAAGAAAAATATGAAGCCAAAAATATATCACATGCCACAAAAAAATCATGTAAGAAAAATATCATGCGAGCGAAATATCATGTGTAACACCCGTGACATCGACAGAGATAGAATGATATAGGGATCGTGAACACTATTCGCTAGCTTAAAGTTGGCCATACAACAGTGAGCCAAATGGCTCACCAAGTCAATATTCAGAACGTGAAGAATAAGTCGGAAACCCACGAACCAAATAGCTCTTTCGTGTATATCTCTATATCTACCATAACACATATAAAACGAATAGTTACAAATTTCGAGTATTCATTACAATTTTCATTCTATCAAAATCATAGGATCCGTTTTCGGGGAAGTAAGTTTCTAAGATTGTTCTTAAAACTTGAATGATAGGCACCGTTATTTTTGATTCTAAAAATATATTTTTTTCTTAATTTTGTACAAAGTATTTAAATAGTGTTATCTCCCAATGTTTAAAAATCGAACTTTTGTTTTTAAAATAAATTTAGATTTTTTTTTTTATTTTGAAAATTTTGAAAGCTTCCAAAATTACCAATTTTTTTTTTCAATTTTCCTTTACTAAAAGATTAAAGGAAGTGACTCCATAAGTCTAGACATATGCCAATTTTTTACAGTTTTGTTTATAAAAGTAACCTACTGTTTATGCGGTCTCGCAGGTCCAGGGTCCTCCGGTGATGGGCATTGGGATTACTTAGGGAACCCAGAGTTTTTTTTTTCTTTAAATCATTCCAAGTGCTTTAATGTACGCACACATTAATGAAAAAAAAAACTTTTATAACTATTATAAATTGGCATTTTCTCAAGTCGTCTCCTTTATTAAAATCAGCGAAACCATTTTCGGGAAAAAAAAATTAGTTAAAAAAATTTAAGAAAGTTTGGGCCTAATGTCCACTGATCTTTTTAATTCACTGGATAATCTTTTGTCTGTCAATAGCTTGGTGAAACAAGGTAAAATATCTTAAGTCCACACAAGATGTTGTGTTTAAGTGAATTAAAAATTTTTAAGTATACTTAAGATTATTTCATCTTATATAAGTTTATAATAATTGTGAAAAGGTAAAACATCTTAAGTCGACTTAAGATACCTTACCGCGGGCAAAGGTATCTTATCTTAACTTAAGATTTTTAAAATCAATAATTTAAAATAAATTAAAAAAATGCAAACTATCTTGAGTCATAATTTGCCCTATAACTCAATAAAATATTAACAATATCTTTTTACAATGAATTAAAAAAAAAAAAAGTTCATAAAATTTGACCTCTAAAAAATCTATGTTTTAAAGGTTTTTTGGGAAGCTTCTTTCGACAGTTTTTTTTGCTCTCCTGAAAAATGTTAAAAATTGACTTATGTAAGATACTTTACTTTTCAGTCGAGAACTTCAGCCGAGAATTTTATGTTTGATAATTTGTGGAGGATAATTTCTGTAGATTTCCTTTCAAAATTTGACATCGTTGGTGAAGAGCTGCTAAATATCATTTATAGGTGTTTCGTCTCCAGTTGCGCGGTTTTAAACAAAAGAAATTTTAATAAAAATAAATTAAATTAAATAAAATGAACATATTTGAAAGTAGGTAAATTTATTTTTATTAAAATTTCTTCTGCTAAATATGTTAAAACACTTTTGAACAACTCTGAAAAGTCTGTAGAATATTTTACACAGTAGTCACCAAATACATAACTTTATTCACTACCATGAAAAATAAAATTGTTTAAAAACATTACCGCAAAATTTTAAACGATTTAGTACGATGTTAAAGCATTTTTACTATGATAAAATGGGTTTAACATCGTACTAAATCGTTTAAAATTTTGCGCTATTATTTTTAAAATAATAATACAAAATAATGTACTTTAAAAGAATAGCAAACAATTTACTTGTTTAGAGTTAGCGAGCCCCTTAAGGACCCTCTTTCTCATTCCTTCTTATATTTGAAGATAAAAATTGTGATTTCATTGTCTAGCTCTAGATAACATGAATATACTTAAATATTAAAATTTATAAGTTTCAAAATTAAATTCAAAAGTTTTAGGCAGTCTCTCGTTTACACAAAACAGTCAACATTAATGAAACATCAAAATAATCTTCTATTCATTCTTTACCATCAAATTTCACATCAAAACATCTGCCTCAATCGCCTTCGGCCTTTTTTCGCTTTTTTTTCATTTTATTTATTTATTTTCCTTTTTCTTCTGTGGCGCATTAATGTATTCTTATTTTAATTTCTTTCGTAAAATTTCAAACACAATTTTTAGTGATGAATGACAATTTAAAGTTGGTCCTTGTCATCATAATATTAGATATCAAAAACATTTTTCTCATTTCCGTTTTTTTTTTTTTTTTTTGTCAGCTACTGTTGTAATTATTAAATTAATAAAATTGAAATGAAGAGGAGGAAGAAAGAGAAATATTAGCAATTTTAAACATTATTTAGCACCCTATAAATTCACTTCCGTTATACTATACATACATACAACGAAACGACAAAGAAGCGATGTTTGTTAGTTAATTTGTAAATTAGCAAATTTGCTGAATTTTTCACAATAATTTTTTAATTGCACTGCGCAATAGAAATTCATAATCAAATTTAGGTCTCGCAATTAATTCCGTCTGATCTAAATTGATAGGATTGGTCGATTTTTTTTGAAACCTCTATACCTAGCATTTTTTGGAAATTCCTCCGAGACGTTTTCTCTCGCAGAAGATTCAACTGAATTTGATAATTTTTTTATGGAGAAAGTTCTTGCGATGCCGGCATCGTTAAAAACTTTAAAAATCAAAATCTCTTTGAAACCCGATATCTCCGCAACCAAGCCTCGTTGGTGGTTGCGGTTTTCACCGTTAAACTGAGAGTAAAGAGACCTTTCCATCCATGTACGCCATTTTTTATATCTCTACAAAAAAATTTTTCATCACTTTTTGACAAAACTTGCGATGCCGGCATCGTTAAAAACTTTAAAAATCTAAATCTCTTTGAAACCCGATATCTCCGCAACCAAGCCTCGTTGGTGGTTGCGGTTTTCACCGTTAAACTGAGAGTAAGAAGACCTTTCCATCCATGTACGCCATTTTTTAAATCTCCACAAAAAAATTTTTTATCACTTTTTGACAAAACTTGCGATGCCGGCATCGTTAAAAACTTTAAAAATCAAAATCTCTTTGAAACTCGATATCTCCGCAACCAAGCCGCATTGGTGGTTGCGGTTTTCACCGTTAAACTGAGAGTAAAGAGACCTTTCCATCCATGTACGCCATTTTTTATATCTCCACAAAAAAATTTTTCATCACTTTTTGACAAAACTTGCGATGCCGGCATCGTTAAAAACTTTAAAAATCAAAATCTCTTTGAAACCCGATATTTCCGCAACCAAGCCTCATTGGTGGTTGCGGTTTTCACCGTTAAACTGAGAGTAAAGAGACCTTTCCATCCATGTACGCCATTTTTTAAATCTCCACAAAAAAATTTTTCATCACTTTTTGACAAAACTTGCGATGCCGGCATCGTTAAAAACTTTAAAAATCAAAATCTCTTTGAAACCCGATATCTCCGCATCCAAGCCTCGTTGGTGGTTGCGGTTTTCACCGTTAAACTGAGAGTAAAGAGACCTTTCCATCCATGTACGCCATTTTTTAAATCTCCACAAAAAAATTTTTCATCACTTTTTGACAAAACTTGCGATGCCGGCATCGTTAAAAACTTTAAAAATCAAAATCTCTTTGAAACCCGATATTTCCGCAACCAAGCCTCATTGGTGGTTGCGGTTTTCACCGTTAAACTGAGAGTAAAGAGACCTTTCCATCCATGTACGCCATTTTTTAAATCTCCACAAAAAAATTTTTCATCACTTTTTGACAAAACTTGCGATGCCGGCATCGTTAAAAACTTTAAAAATCAAAATCTCTTTGAAACCCGATATCTCCGCAACCAAGCCTCGTTGGTGGTTGCGGTTTTCACCGTTAAACTGAGAGTAAAGACACCTTTCCATCCATGTACGCCATTTTTTAAATCTCCACAAAAAAATTTTTCATCACATTTTGACAAAACTTGCGATGCCGGCATCGTTAAAAACTTTAAAAATCAAAATCTCTTTGAAACCCGATATCTCCGCAACCAAGCCTCGTTGGTGGTTGCGGTTTTCACCGTTAAACTGAGAATAAAGAGACCTTTCCATCCATGTACGCCATTTTTTAAATCTCCACAAAAAAAATTTTCATCACTTTTTGACAAAACTTGCGATGCCGGCATCGTTAAAAACTTTAAAAATCAAAATCTCTTTGAAACCCGATATCTCCGCAACCAAGCCTCGTTGGTGGTTGCGGTTTTCACCGTTAAACTGAGAGTAAAGAGACCTTTCCATCCATGTACGCCATTTTTTAAATCTCCACAAAAAAATTTTTCATCACTTTTTGACAAAACTTGCGATGCCGGCATCGTTAAAAACTTTAAAAATCAAAATCTCTTTGAAACCCGATATCTCCGCAACCAAGCCTCGTTGGTGGTTGCGGTTTTCACCGTTAAACTGAGAGTAAAGAGACCTTTCCATCCATTTTCGCCATTTTTTAAATCTCCACAAAAAAATTTTTCATCACTTTTTGACAAAACTTGCGATGCCGGCATCGTTAAAAACTTTAAAAATCAAAATCTCTTTGAAACCCGATATCTCCGCAACCAAGCCTCGTTGGTGGTTGCGGTTTTCACCGTTTAACTGAGAGTAAAGAGACCTTTCCATCCATGTACGCCATTTTTTAAATCTCCACAAAAAAATTTTTCATCACTTTTTGACAAAACTTGCGATGCCGGCATCGTTAAAAACTTTAAAAATCAAAATCTCTTTGGAACCCGATATCTCCGCAACCAAGCCTCGTTGGTGGTTGCGGTTTTCACCGTTAAACTGAGAGTACAGAGACCTTTCCATCAATGTACGCCATTTTTTAAATCTCCACAAAAAAATTTTTCATCACTTTTTGACAAAACTTGCGATGCCGGCATCGTTAAAAACTTTAAAAATCAAAATCTCTTTGAAACTCGATATCTCCGCAACCAAGCCGCATTGGTGGTTGCGGTTTTCACCGTTAAACTGAGAGTAAAGAGACCTTTCCATCCATGTACGCCATTTTTTAAATCTCCACAAAAAAATTTTTCATCACTTTTTGACAAAACTTGCGATGCCGGCATCGTTAAAAACTTTAAAAATCAAAATCTCTTTGAAACCCGATATCTCCGCAACCAAGCCTCGTTGGTGGTTGCGGTTTTCACCGTTAAACTGAGAGTAAAGAGACCTTTCCATCCATGTACGCCATTTTTTAAATCTCCACAAAAAAAATTTTCATCACTTTTTGACAAAACTTGCGATGCCGGCATCGTTAAAAACTTTAAAAATCAAAATCTCTTTGAAACCCGATATCTCCGCCACCAAGCCTCGTTGGTGGTTGCGGTTTTCACCGTTAAACTGAGAGTAAAGAGACCTTTCCATCCATGTACGCCGTTTTTTAAATCTCCACAAAAAAATTTTTCATCACTTTTTGACAAAACTTGCGATGCCGGCATCGTTAAAAACTTTAAAAATCAAAATCTCTTTGAAACCCGATATCTCCGCAACCAAGCCTCGTTGGTGGTTGCGGTTTTCACCGTTAAACTGAGAGTAAAGAGACCTTTCCATCCATGTACGCCATTTTTTATATCTCCACAAAAAAATTTTTCATCACTTTTTGACAAAACTTGCGATGCCGGCATCGTTAAAAACTTTAAAAATCAAAATCTCTTTGAAACCCGATATCTCCGCAACCAAGCCTCGTTGGTGGTTGCGGTTTTCACCGTTAAACTGAGAGTAAAGAGACCTTTCCATCCATGTACGCCATTTTTTAAATCTCCACAAAAAAATTTTTCATCACTTTTTGACAAAACTTGCGATGCCGGCATCGTTAAAAACTTTAAAAATCAAAATCTCTTTGAAACCCGATATCTCCGCAACCAAGCCTCGTTGGTGGTTGCGGTTTTCACCGTTAAACTGAGAGTAAAGAGACCTTTCCATCCATTTTCGCCATTTTTTAAATCTCCACAAAAAAATTTTTCATCACTTTTTGACAAAACTTGCGATGCCGGCATCGTTAAAAACTTTAAAAATCAAAATCTCTTTGAAACCCGATATCTCCGCAACCAAGCCTCGTTGGTGGTTGCGGTTTTCACCGTTAAACTGAGAGTAAAGAGACCTTTCCATCCATTTTCGCCATTTTTTAAATCTCCACAAAAAAATTTTTCATCACTTTTTGACAAAACTTGCGATGCCGGCATCGTTAAAAACTTTAAAAATCAAAATCTCTTTGAAACCCGATATCTCCGCAACCAAGCCTCGTTGGTGGTTGCGGTTTTCACCGTTAAACTGAGAGTAAAGAGACCTTTCCATCCATGTACGCCATTTTTTAAATCTCCACAAAAAAATTTTTCATCACTTTTTGACAAAACTTGCGATGCCGGCATCGTTAAAAACTTTAAAAATCAAAATCTCTTTGAAACCCGATATTTCCGCAACCAAGCCTCATTGGTGGTTGCGGTTTTCACCGTTAAACTGAGAGTAAAGAGACCTTTCCATCCATGTACGCCATTTTTTAAATCTCCACAAAAAAATTTTTCATCACTTTTTGACAAAACTTGCGATGCCGGCATCGTTAAAAACTTTAAAAATCAAAATCTCTTTGAAACCCGATATCTCCGCATCCAAGCCTCGTTGGTGGTTGCGGTTTTCACCGTTAAACTGAGAGTAAAGAGACCTTTCCATCCATGTACGCCATTTTTTAAATCTCCACAAAAAAATTTTTCATCACTTTTTGACAAAACTTGCGATGCCGGCATCGTTAAAAACTTTAAAAATCAAAATCTCTTTGAAACCCGATATCTCCGCAACCAAGTCTCGTTGGTGGTTGCGGTTTTCACCGTTAAACTGAGAGTAAAGACACCTTTCCATCCATGTACGCCATTTTTTAAATCTCCACAAAAAAATTTTTCATCACATTTTGACAAAACTTGCGATGCCGGCATCGTTAAAAACTTTAAAAATCAAAATCTCTTTGAAACCCGATATCTCCGCAACCAAGCCTCGTTGGTGGTTGCGGTTTTCACCGTTAAACTGAGAATAAAGAGACCTTTCCATCCATGTACGCCATTTTTTAAATCTCCACAAAAAAAATTTTCATCACTTTTTGACAAAACTTGCGATGCCGACATCGTTAAAAACTTTAAAAATCAAAATCTCTTTGAAACCCGATATCTCCGCAACCAAGCCTCGTTGGTGGTTGCGGTTTTCACCGTTAAACTGAGAGTAAAGAGACCTTTCCATCTATATACGCCATTTTTTAAATCTCCACAAAAAAATTTTTCATCACTTTTTGACAAAACTTGCGATGCCGGCATCGTTAAAAACTTTAAAAATCAAAATCTCTTTGAAACCCGATATCTCCGCCACCAAGCCTCGTTGGTGGTTGCGGTTTTCACCGTTAAACTGAGAGTAAAGAGACCTTTCCATCCATGTACGCCAGTTTTTAAATCTCCACAAAAAAATTTTTCATCACTTTTTGACAAAACTTGCGATGCCGGCATCGTTAAAAACTTTAAAAATCAAAATCTCTTTGAAACCCGATATCTCCGCAACCAAGCCTCGTTGGTGGTTGCGGTTTTCACCGTTAAACTGAGAGTAAAGAGACCTTTCCATCCATGTACGCCATTTTTTATATCTCCACAAAAAAATTTTTCATCACTTTTTGACAAAACTTGCGATGCCGGCATCGTTAAAAACTTTAAAAATCAAAATCTCTTTGAAACCCGATATCTCCGCAACCAAGCCTCGTTGGTGGTTGCGGTTTTCACCATTAAACTGAGAGTAAAGAGACCTTTCCATCCATTTTCGCCATTTTTTAAATCTCCACAAAAAAATTTTTCATCACTTTTTGACAAAACTTGCGATGCCGGCATCGTTAAAAACTTTAAAAATCAAAATCTCTTTGAAACCCGATATCTCCGCAACCAAGCCTCGTTGGTGGTTGCGGTTTTCACCGTTAAACTGAGAGTAAAGAGACCTTTCCATCCATGTACGCCATTTTTAAAATCTCCACAAAAAAAATTTTCATCACTTTTTGACAAAACTTGCGATGCCGGCATCGTTAAAAACTTTAAAAATCAAAATCTCTTTGAAACCCGATATCTCCGCCACCAAGCCTCGTTCGTGGTTGCGGTTTTCACCGTTAAACTGAGAGTAAAGAGACCTTTCCATCCATGTACGCCATTTTTTAAATCTCCACAAAAAAATTTTTCATCACTTTTTGACAAAACTTGCGATGCCGGCATCGTTAAAAACTTTAAAAATCAAAATCTCTTTGAAACCCGATATCTCCGCAACCAAGCCTCATTGGTGGTTGCGGTTTTCACCGTTAAACTGAGAGTAAAGAGACCTTTCCATCCATGTACGCCATTTTTTAAATCTCCAAAAAAAATTTTTCATCACTTTTTGACAAAACTTGCGATGCCGGCATCGTTAAAAACTTTAAAAATCAAAATCTCTTTGAAACCCGATATCTCCGCAACCAAGCCTCGTTGGTGGTTGCGGTTTTCACCGTTAAACTGAGAGTAAAGAGACCTTTCCATCCATGTACGCCATTTTTTATATCTCCACAAAAAAATTTTTCATCACTTTTTGACAAAACTTGCGATGCCGGCATCGTTAAAAACTTTAAAAATCAAAATCTCTTTGAAACCCGATATCTCCGCAACCAAGCCTCGTTGGTGGTTGCGGTTTTCACCGTTAAACTGAGAGTAAAGAGACCTTTCCATCTATATACGCCATTTTGTAAATCTCCACAAAAAAATTTTTCATCACTTTTTGACAAAACTTGCGATGACGGCATCGTTAAAAACTTTAAAAATCAAAATCTCTTTGAAACCCGATATCTCCGCAACCAAGCCTCATTGGTGGTTGCGGTTTTCACCGTTAAACTGAGAGTAAAGAGACCTTTCCATCCATGTACGTCATTTTTTAAATCTCTACAAAAAAAATTTTCATCACTTTTTGACAAAACTTGCGATGCCGTTTTAAAAACTTTAAAAATCAAAATCTCTTTGAAACCCGATATCTCCGCAACCAAGCCTCGTTGGTGGTTGCGGTTTTCACCGTTAAACTGAGAGTAAAGAGACCTTTCCATCCATGTACGCCATTTTTTAAATCTCCACAAAAAAAATTTTCATCACTTTTTGACAAAACTTGCGATGCCGGCATCGTTAAAAACTTTAAAAATCAAAATCTCTTTGAAACCCGATATCTCCGCAACCAAGCCTCGTTGGTGGTTGCGGTTTTCACCGTTAAACTGAGAGTAAAGAGACCTTTCCATCCATGTACGCCATTTTTTAAATCTCCACAAAAAAATTTTTCATCACTTTTTGACAAAACTTGCGATGCCGGCATCGTTAAAAACTTTAAAAATCAAAATCTCTTTGAAACCCGATATCTCCGCAACCAAGCCTCATTGGTGGTTGCGGTTTTCACCGTTAAACTGAGAGTAAAGAGACCTTTCCATCCATGTACGCCATTTTTTATATCTCCACAAAAAAATTTTTCATCACTTTTTGACAAAACTTGCGATGCCGGCATCGTTAAAAACTTTAAAAATCAAAATCTCTTTGAAACCCGATATCTCCGCAACCAAGCCTCGTTCGTGCTTGCGGTTTTCACCGTTAAACTGAGAGTAAAGAGACCTTTCCATCCATGTACGCCATTTTTTAAATCTCCACAAAAAAATTTTTCATCACTTTTTGACAAAACTTGCGATGCCGGCATCGTTAAAAACTTTAAAAATCAAAATCTCTTTGAAACCCGATATCTCCGCAACCAAGCCTCGTTGGTGGTTGCGGTTTTCACCGTTAAACTGAGAGTAAAGAGACCTTTCCATCCATGTACGCCATTTTTTATATCTCCACAAAAAAATTTTTCATCACTTTTTGACAAAACTTGCGATGCCGGCATCGTTAAAAACTTTAAAAATCAAAATCTCTTTGAAACTCGATATCTCCGCAACCAAGCCTCGTTGGTGGTTGTGGTTTTCACCGTTAAACTGAGAGTAAAGAGACCTTTCCATCCATGTACGCCATTTTTTAAATCTCCACAAAAAAAAATTTCATCACTTTTTGACAAAACTTGCGATGCCGGCATCGTTAAAAACTTTAAAAATCAAAATCTCTTTGAAACCCGATATCTCCGCCACCAAGCCTCGTTGGTGGTTGCGGTTTTCACCGTTAAACTGAGAGTAAAGAGACCTTTCCATCCATGTACGCCATTTTTTAAATCTCCACAAAAAAATTTTTCATCACTTTTTGACAAAACTTGCGATGCCGGCATCGTTAAAAACTTTAAAAATCAAAATCTCTTTGAAACCCGATATCTCCGCAACCAAGCCTCATTGGTGGTTGCGGTTTTCACCGTTAAACTGAGAGTAAAGAGACCTTTCCATCCATGTACGCCATTTTTTAAATCTCCAAAAAAAATTTTTCATCACTTTTTGACAAAACTTGCGATGCCGGCATCGTTAAAAACTTTAAAAATCAAAATCTCTTTGAAACCCGATATCTCCGCAACCAAGCCTCGTTGGTGGTTGCGGTTTTCACCGTTAAACTGAGAGTAAAGAGACCTTTCCATCCATGTACGCCATTTTTTAAATCTCCACAAAAAAATTTTTCATCACTTTTTGACAAAACTTGCGATGCCGGCATCGTTAAAAACTTTAAAAATCAAAATCTCTTTGAAACCCGATATCTCCGCAACCAAGCCTCGTTGGTGGTTGCGGTTTTCACCGTTAAACTGAGAGTAAAGAGACCTTTCCATCCATGTACGCCATTTTTTATATCTCCACAAAAAAAATTTTCATCACTTTTTGACAAAACTTGCGATGCCGGCATCGTTAAAAACTTTAAAAATCAAAATCTCTTTGAAACCCGATATCTCCGCAACCAAGCCTCGTTGGTGGTTGCGGTTTTCACCGTTAAACTGAGAGTAAAGAGACCTTTCCATCCATGTACGCCATTTTTTAAATCTCCACAAAAAAATTTTTCATCACTTTTTGACAAAACTTGCGATGACGGCATCGTTAAAAACTTTAAAAATCAAAATCTCTTTGAAACCCGATATCTCCGCAACCAAGCCTCGTTGGTGCTTGCGGTTTTCACCGTTAAACTGAGAGTAAAGAGACCTTTCCATCCATGTACGCCATTTTTTAAATCTCCACAAAAAAATTTTTCATCACTTTTTGACAAAACTTGCGATGCCGGCATCGTTAAAAACTTTAAAAATCAAAATCTCTTTGAAACCCGATATCTCCGCAACCAAGCCTCGTTGGTGCTTGCGGTTTTCACCGTTAAACTGAGAGTAAAGAGACCTTTCCATCCATGTACGCCATTTTTTAAATCTCCACAAAAAAATTTTTCATCACTTTTTGACAAAACTTGCGATGCCGGCATCGTTAAAAACTTTAAAAATCAAAATCTCTTTGAAACCCGATATCTCCGCAACCAAGCCTCGTTGGTGGTTGTGGTTTTCACCGTTAAACTGAGAGTAAAGAGACCTTTCCATCCATGTACGCCATTTTTTAAATCTCCACAAAAAAATTTTTCATCACTTTTTGACAAAACTTGCGATGACGGCATCGTTAAAAACTTTAAAAATCAAAATCTCTTTGAAACCCGATATCTCCGCAACCAAGCCTCGTTGGTGGTTGCGGTTTTCACCGTTAAACTGAGAGTAAAGAGACCTTTCCATCCATGTACGCCATTTTTTAAATCTCCACAAAAAAAATTTTCATCACTTTTTGACAAAACTTGCGATGCTGGCATCGTTAAAAACTTTAAAAATCAAAATCTCTTTGAAACCCGATATCTCCGCAACCAAGCCTCATTGGTGGTTGCGGTTTTCACCGTTAAACTGAGAGTAAAGAGACCTTTCCATCCATGTACGCCATTTTTTAAATCTCTACAAAAAAAATTTTCATCACTTTTTGACAAAACTTGCGATGCCGGCATCGTTAAAAACTTTAAAAATCTAAATCTCTTTGAAACCCGATATCTCCGCAACCAAGCCTCGTTGGTGGTTGCGGTTTTCACCGTTAAACTGAGAGTAAGGAGACCTTTCCATCCATGTACGCCATTTTTTAAATCTCCACAAAAAAATTTTTCATCACTTTTTGACAAAACTTGCGATGCCGGTATCGTTAAAAACTTTAAAAATCAAAATCTCTTTGAAACCCGATATCTCCGCAACCAAGCCTCATTGGTAGTTGCGGTTTTCACCGTTAAACTGAGAGTAAAGAGACCTTTCCATCCATGTGGATTTTTTAAATCTCCACAAAAAAAATTTTCATCACTTTTTGACAAAACTTGCGATGCCGGCATCGTTAAAAACTTTAAAAATCAAAATCTCTTTGAAACCCGATATCTCCGCAACCAAGCCTCGTTGGTGGTTGCGGTTTTCACCGTTAAACTGAGAGTAAAGAGACCTTTCCATCCATGTACGCCATTTTGTAAATCTCCACAAAAAATTTTTCATCACTTTTTGACAAAACTTGCGATGCCGGCATCGTTAAAAACTTTAAAAATCAAAATCTCTTTGAAACCCGATATCTCCGCAACCAAGCCTCGTTGGTGGTTGCGGTTTTCACCGTTAAACTGAGAGTAAAGAGACCTTTCCATCCATGTACGCCATTTTGTAAATCTCCACAAAAAATTTTTCATCACTTTTTGACAAAACTTGCGATGCCGGCATCGTTAAAAACTTTAAAAATCAAAATCTCTTTGAAACCCGATATCTCCGCAACCAAGCCTCGTTGGTGGTTGCGGTTTTCACCGTTAAACTGAGAGTAAAGAGACCTTTCCATCCATGTACGCCATTTTTTAAATCTCCACAAAAAAATGTTTCATCACTTTTTGACAAAACTTGCGATGCCGGCATCGTTAAAAACTTTAAAAATCAAAATCTCTTTGAAACTCGATATCTCCGCAACCAAGCCTCGTTGGTGGTTGCGGTTTTCACCGTTAAACTGAGAGTAAAGAGACCTTTCTATCCATGTACGCCATTTTTTAAATCTCCACAAAAAAATTTTTCATCACTTTTTGACAAAACTTGCGATGACGGCATCGTTAAAAACTTTAAAAATCAAAATCTCTTTGAAACCCGATATCTCCGCAACCAAGCCTCGTTGGTGCTTGCGGTTTTCACCGTTAAACTGAGAGTAAAGAGACCTTTCCATCCATGTACGCCATTTTTTAAATCTCCACAAAAAAATTTTTCATCACTTTTTGACAAAACTTGCGATGCCGGCATCGTTAAAAACTTTAAAAATCAAAATCTCTTTGAAACCCGATATCTCCGCAACCAAGCCTCGTTGGTGCTTGCGGTTTTCACCGTTAAACTGAGAGTAAAGAGACCTTTCCATCCATGTACGCTATTTTTTAAATCTCCACAAAAAAATTTTTCATCACTTTTTGACAAAACTTGCGATGCCGGCATCGTTAAAAACTTTAAAAATCAAAATCTCTTTGAAACCCGATATCTCCGCAACCAAGCCTCGTTGGTGGTTGTGGTTTTCACCGTTAAACTGAGAGTAAAGAGACCTTTCCATCCATGTACGCCATTTTTTAAATCTCCACAAAAAAATTTTTCATCACTTTTTGACAAAACTTGCGATGACGGCATCGTTAAAAACTTTAAAAATCAAAATCTCTTTGAAACCCGATATCTCCGCAACCAAGCCTCGTTGGTGGTTGCGGTTTTCACCGTTAAACTGAGAGTAAAGAGACCTTTCCATCCATGTACGCCATTTTTTAAATCTCCACAAAAAAAATTTTCATCACTTTTTGACAAAACTTGCGATGCTGGCATCGTTAAAAACTTTAAAAATCAAAATCTCTTTGAAACCCGATATCTCCGCAACCAAGCCTCATTGGTGGTTGCGGTTTTCACCGTTAAACTGAGAGTAAAGAGACCTTTCCATCCATGTACGTCATTTTTTAAATCTCTACAAAAAAAATTTTCATCACTTTTTGACAAAACTTGCGATGCCGGCATCGTTAAAAACTTTAAAAATCTAAATCTCTTTGAAACCCGATATCTCCGCAACCAAGCCTCGTTGGTGGTTGCGGTTTTCACCGTTAAACTGAGAGTAAGGAGATCTTTCCATCCATGTACGCCATTTTTTAAATCTCCACAAAAAAATTTTTCATCACTTTTTGACAAAACTTGCGATGCCGGTATCGTTAAAAACTTTAAAAATCAAAATCTCTTTGAAACCCGATATCTCCGCAACCAAGCCTCATTGGTAGTTGCGGTTTTCACCGTTAAACTGAGAGTAAAGAGACCTTTCCATCCATGTGGATTTTTTAAATCTCCACAAAAAAAATTTTCATCACTTTTTGACAAAACTTGCGATGCCGGCATCGTTAAAAACTTTAAAAATCAAAATCTCTTTGAAACCCGATATCTCCGCAACCAAGCCTCGTTGGTGGTTGCGGTTTTCACCGTTAAACTGAGAGTAAAGAGACCTTTCCATCCATGTACGCCATTTTGTAAATCTCCACAAAAAATTTTTCATCACTTTTTGACAAAACTTGCGATGCCGGCATCGTTAAAAACTTTAAAAATCAAAATCTCTTTGAAACCCGATATTTCCGCAACCAAGCCTCATTGGTGGTTGCGGTTTTCACCGTTAAACTGAGAGTAAAGAGAACTTTCCATCCATGTACGCCATTTTTTAAATCTCCACAAAAAAATTTTTCATAACTTTTTGACAAAACTTGCGATGCCGGCATCGTTAAAAACTTTAAAAATCAAAATCTCTTTGAAACCCGATATCTCCGCAACCAAGCCTCGTTGGTGGTTGCGGTTTTCACCGTTAAACTGAGAGTAAAGAGACCTTTCCATCCATGTACGCCATTTTTTAAATCTCCACAAAAAAATGTTTCATCACTTTTTGACAAAACTTGCGATGCCGGCATCGTTAAAAACTTTAAAAATCAAAATCTCTTTGAAACTCGATATCTCCGCAACCAAGCCTCGTTGGTGGTTGCGGTTTTCACCGTTAAACTGAGAGTAAAGAGACCTTTCCATCCATGTACGCCATTTTTTATATCTCCACAAAAAAAATTTTCAACACTTTTTGACAAAACTTGCGATGCCGGCATCGTTAAAAACTTTAAAAATCAAAATCTCTTTGAAACCCGATATCTCCGCAACCAAGCCTCGTTGGTGGTTGTGGTTTTCACCGTTAAACTGAGAGTAAAGAGACCTTTCCATCCATGTACGCCATTTTTTAAATCTCCACAAAAAAATTTTTCATCACTTTTTGACAAAACTTGCGATGCCGGCATCGTTAAAAACTTTAAAAATCAAAATCTCTTTGAAACCCGATATCTCCGCAACCAAGCCTCGTTGGTGGTTGCGGTTTTCACCGTTAAACTGAGAGTAAAGAGACCTTTCCATCCATGTACGCCATTTTTTATATCTCCACAAAAAAATTTTTCATCACTTTTTGACAAAACTTGCGATGCCGGCATCGTTAAAAACTTTAAAAATCAAAATCTCTTTGAAACCCGATATCTCCGCAACCAAGCCTCGTTGGTGGTTGTGGTTTTCACCGTTAAACTGAGAGTAAAGAGACCTTTCCATCCATGTACGCCATTTTTTATATCTCCACAAAAAAATTTTTCATCACTTTTTGACAAAACTTGCGATGCCGGCATCGTTAAAAACTTTAAAAATCAAAATCTCTTTGAAACCCGATATCTCCGCAACCAAGCCTCGGTGGTGGTTGCGGTTTTCACCGTTAAACTGAGAGTAAAGAGACCTTTCCATCCATGTACGCCATTTTTTAAATCTCCACAAAAAAATTTTTCATCACTTTTTGACAAAACTTGCGATGCCGGCATCGTTAAAAACTTTAAAAATCAAAATCTCTTTGAAACCCGATATCTCCGCAACCAAGCCTCATTGGTGGTTGCGGTTTTCACCGTTAAACTGAGAGTAAAGAGACCTTTCCATCCATGTACGCCATTTTTTAAATCTCCACAAAAAAAATTTTCATCACTTTTTGACAAAACTTGCGATGCCGGCATCGTTAAAAACTTTAAAAATCAAAATCTCTTTGAAACCCGATATTTCCGCAACCAAGCCTCATTGGTGGTTGCGGTTTTCACCGTTAAACTGAGAGTAAAGAGACCTTTCCATCCATGTACGCCATTTTTTAAATCTCCACAAAAAAATTTTTCATCACTTTTTGACAAAACTTGCGATGCCGGCATCGTTAAAAACTTTAAAAATCAAAATCTCTTTGAAACCCGATATCTCCGCAACCAAGCCTCGTTGGTGGTTGCGGTTTTCACCGTTAAACTGAGAGTAAAGAGACCTTTCCATCCATGTACGCCATTTTTTAAATCTCCACAAAAAAATTTTTCATCACATTTTGACAAAACTTGCGATGCCGGCATCGTTAAAAACTTTAAAAATCAAAATCTCTTTGAAACTCGATATCTCCGCAACCAAGCCTCGTTGGTGGTTGCGGTTTTCACCGTTAAACTGAGAGTAAAGAGACCTTTCCATCCATGTACGCCATTTTTTAAATCTCCACAAAAAAAATTTTCATCACTTTTTGACAAAACTTGCGATGCCGGCATCGTTAAAAACTTTAAAAATCAAAATCTCTTTGAAACTCGATATCTCCGCAACCAAGCCTCGTTGGTGGTTGCGGTTTTCACCGTTAAACTGAGAGTAAAGAGACCTTTCCATCCATGTACGCCATTTTTTAAATCTCCACAAAAAAATTTTTCATCACATTTTGACAAAACTTGCGATGCCGGCATCGTTAAAAACTTTAAAAATCAAAATCTCTTTGAAACTCGATATCTCCGCAACCAAGCCTCGTTGGTGGTTGCGGTTTTCACCGTTAAACTGAGAGTAAAGAGACCTTTCCATCCATGTACGCCATTTTTTAAATCTCCACAAAAAAATTTTTCATCACATTTTGACAAAACTTGCGATGCCGGCATCGTTAAAAACTTTAAAAATCAAAATCTCTTTGAAACCCGATATCTCCGCAACCAAGCCTCGTTGGTGGTTGCGGTTTTCACCGTTAAACTGAGAGTAAAGAGACCTTTCCATCCATGTACGCCATTTTTTAAATCTCCACAAAAAAAATTTTCATCACTTTTTGACAAAACTTGCGATGCCGGCATCGTTAAAAACTTTAAAAATCAAAATCTCTTTGAAACCCGATATCTCCGCAACCAAGCCTCGTTGGTGGTTGTGGTTTTCACCGTTAAACTGAGAGTAAAGAGACCTTTCCATCCATGTACGCCATTTTTTAAATCTCCACAAAAAAATTTTTCATCACTTTTTGACAAAACTTGCGATGCCGGCATCGTTAAAAACTTTAAAAATCAAAATCTCTTTGAAACCCGATATCTCCGCAACCAAGCCTCGTTGGTGGTTGTGGTTTTCACCGTTAAACTGAGAGTAAAGAGACCTTTCCATCCATGTACGCCATTTTTTAAATCTCCACAAAAAAATTTTTCATCACTTTTTGACAAAACTTGCGATGCCGGCATCGTTAAAAACTTTAAAAATCAAAATCTCTGTGAAACCCGATATCTCCGCAACCAAGCCTCGTTGGTGCTTGCGGTTTTCACCGTTAAACTGAGAGTAAAGAGACCTTTCCATCTATATACGCCATTTTTTAAATCTCCACAAAAAAATTTTTCATCACTTTTTGACAAAACTTGCGATGACGGCATCGTTAAAAACTTTAAAAATCAAAATCTCTTTGAAACCCGATATCTCCGCAACCAAGCCTCGTTGGTGGTTGCGGTTTTCACCGTTAAACTGAGAGTAAAGAGACCTTTCCATCTATATACGCCATTTTTTAAATCTCCACAAAAAAATTTTTCATCACTTTTTGACAAAACTTGCGATGCCGGCATCGTTAAAAACTTTAAAAATCAAAATCTCTTTGAAACCCGATATCTCCGCAACCAAGCCTCGTTGGTGGTTGCGGTTTTCACCGTTAAACTGAGAGTAAAGAGACCTTTCCATCCAAGTACGCCATTTTCTAAATCTCCACAAAAAAATTTTCATCACTTTTTGACAAAACTTGCGATGCTGGCATCGTTAAAAACTTTAAAAATCAAAATCTCTTTGAAACCCGATATCTCCGCAACCAAGCCTCGTTGGTGGTTGCGGTTTTCACCGTTAAACTGAGAGTAAAGAGACTTTTCCATCCATGTACGCCATTTTTTAAATCTCCACAAAAAAATTTTTCATCACTTTTTGACAAAACTTGCGATGCCGGCATCGTTAAAAACTTTAAAAATCAAAATCTCTTTGAAACCCGATATCTCCGCAACCAAGCCTCGTTGGTGGTTGCGGTTTTCACCGTTAAACTGAGAGTAAAGAGACCTTTCCATCCATGTACGCCATTTTTTAAATCTCCACAAAAAAAATTTTCATCACTTTTTGACAAAACTTGCGATGCCGGCATCGTTAAAAACTTTAAAAATCAAAATCTCTTTGAAACCCGATATCTCCGCAACCAAGCCTCGTTGGTGGTTGCGGTTTTCACCGTTAAACTGAGAGTAAGGGGACCTTTCCATCCATGTACGCCATTTTTTAAATCTCGAAAAAAAAATTTTTCATCACTTTTTGACAAAACTTGCGATGCCGGCATCGTTAAAAACTTTAAAAATCAAAATCTCTTTGAAACCCGATATCTCCGCAACCAAGCCTCGTTGGTGGTTGCGGTTTTCACCGTTAAACTGAGAGTAAAGAGACCTTTCCATCCATGTACGCCATTTTTTAAATCTCCACAAAAAAAATTTTCATCACTTTTTGACAAAACTTGCGATGCCGGCATCGTTAAAAACTTTAAAAATCAAAATCTCTTTGAAACCCGATATCTCCGCAACCAAGCCTCGTTGGTGGTTGTGGTTTTCACCGTTAAACTGAGAGTAAAGAGACCTTTCCATCCATGTACGCCATTTTTTAAATCTCCACAAAAAAATTTTTCATCACTTTTTGACAAAACTTGCGATGCCGGCATCGTTAAAAACTTTAAAAATCAAAATCTCTTTGAAACCCGATATCTCCGCAACCAAGCCTCGTTGGTGGTTGCGGTTTTCACCGTTAAACTGAGAGTAAAGAGACCTTTCCATCCATGTACGCCATTTTTTATATCTCCACAAAAAAATTTTTCATCACTTTTTGACAAAACTTGCGATGCCGGCATCGTTAAAAACTTTAAAAATCAAAATCTCTTTGAAACCCGATATCTCCGCAACCAAGCCTCGGTGGTGGTTGCGGTTTTCACCGTTAAACTGAGAGTAAAGAGACCTTTCCATCCATGTACGCCATTTTTTAAATCTCCACAAAAAAATTTTTCATCACTTTTTGACAAAACTTGCGATGCCGGCATCGTTAAAAACTTTAAAAATCAAAATCTCTGTGAAACCCGATATCTCCGCAACCAAGCCTCGTTGGTGGTTGTGGTTTTCACCGTTAAACTGAGAGTAAAGAGACCTTTCCATCCATGTACGCCATTTTTTAAATCTCCACAAAAAAATTTTTCATCACTTTTTGACAAAACTTGCGATGCCGGCATCGTTAAAAACTTTAAAAATCAAAATCTCTGTGAAACCCGATATCTCCGCAACCAAGCCTCGTTGGTGCTTGCGGTTTTCACCGTTAAACTGAGAGTAAAGAGACCTTTCCATCTATATACGCCATTTTTTAAATCTCCACAAAAAAATTTTTCATCACTTTTTGACAAAACTTGCGATGCCGGCATCGTTAAAAACTTTAAAAATCAAAATCTCTGTGAAACCCGATATCTCCGCAACCAAGCCTCGTTGGTGCTTGCGGTTTTCACCGTTAAACTGAGAGTAAAGAGACCTTTCCATCTATATACGCCATTTTTTAAATCTCCACAAAAAAATTTTTCATCACTTTTTGACAAAACTTGCGATGACGGCATCGTTAAAAACTTTAAAAATCAAAATCTCTTTGAAACCCGATATCTCCGCAACCAAGCCTCATTGGTGGTTGCGGTTTTCACCGTTAAACTGAGAGTAAAGAGACCTTTCCATCCATGTACGCCATTTTTTAAATCTCCACAAAAAAAATTTTCATCACTTTTTGACAAAACTTGCGATGCCGGCATCGTTAAAAACTTTAAAAATCAAAATCTCTTTGAAACCCGATATCTCCGCAACCAAGCCTCGTTGGTGGTTGTGGTTTTCACCGTTAAACTGAGAGTACAGAGACCTTTCCATCCATGTACGCCATTTTTTAAATCTCCACAAAAAAATTTTTCATCACTTTTTGACAAAACTTGCGATGCCGGCATCGTTAAAAACTTTAAAAATCAAAATCTCTTTGAAACCCGATATCTCCGCAACCAAGCCTCGTTGGTGGTTGCGGTTTTCACCATTAAACTGAGAGTAAAGAGACCTTTCCATCCATGTACGCTATTTTTTAAATCTCCACAAAAAAAATTTTCATCACTTTTTGACAAAACTTGCGATGCCGGCATCGTTAAAAACTTTAAAAATCAAAATCTCTTTGAAACCCGATATCTCCGCAACCAAGCCTCGGTGGTGGTTGCGGTTTTCACCGTTAAACTGAGAGTAAAGAGACCTTTCCATCCATGTACGCCATTTTTTAAATCTCCACAAAAAAATTTTTCATCACTTTTTGACAAAACTTGCGATGCCGGCATCGTTAAAAACTTTAAAAATCAAAATCTCTGTGAAACCCGATATCTCCGCAACCAAGCCTCGTTGGTGGTTGTGGTTTTCACCGTTAAACTGAGAGTAAAGAGACCTTTCCATCCATGTACGCCATTTTTTAAATCTCCACAAAAAAATTTTTCATCACTTTTTGACAAAACTTGCGATGCCGGCATCGTTAAAAACTTTAAAAATCAAAATCTCTGTGAAACCCGATATCTCCGCAACCAAGCCTCGTTGGTGCTTGCGGTTTTCACCGTTAAACTGAGAGTAAAGAGACCTTTCCATCTATATACGCCATTTTTTAAATCTCCACAAAAAAATTTTTCATCACTTTTTGACAAAACTTGCGATGCCGGCATCGTTAAAAACTTTAAAAATCAAAATCTCTGTGAAACCCGATATCTCCGCAACCAAGCCTCGTTGGTGCTTGCGGTTTTCACCGTTAAACTGAGAGTAAAGAGACCTTTCCATCTATATACGCCATTTTTTAAATCTCCACAAAAAAATTTTTCATCACTTTTTGACAAAACTTGCGATGACGGCATCGTTAAAAACTTTAAAAATCAAAATCTCTTTGAAACCCGATATCTCCGCAACCAAGCCTCATTGGTGGTTGCGGTTTTCACCGTTAAACTGAGAGTAAAGAGACCTTTCCATCCATGTACGCCATTTTTTAAATCTCCACAAAAAAAATTTTCATCACTTTTTGACAAAACTTGCGATGCCGGCATCGTTAAAAACTTTAAAAATCAAAATCTCTTTGAAACCCGATATCTCCGCAACCAAGTCTCGTTGGTGGTTGTGGTTTTCACCGTTAAACTGAGAGTACAGAGACCTTTCCATCCATGTACGCCATTTTTTAAATCTCCACAAAAAAATTTTTCATCACTTTTTGACAAAACTTGCGATGCCGGCATCGTTAAAAACTTTAAAAATCAAAATCTCTTTGAAACCCGATATCTCCGCAACCAAGCCTCGTTGGTGGTTGCGGTTTTCACCATTAAACTGAGAGTAAAGAGACCTTTCCATCCATGTACGCTATTTTTTAAATCTCCACAAAAAAAATTTTCATCACTTTTTGACAAAACTTGCGATGCCGGCATCGTTAAAAACTTTAAAAATCAAAATCTCTTTGAAACCCGATATCTCCGCAACCAAGCCTCATTGGTGGTTGCGGTTTTCACCGTTAAACTGAGAGTAAAGAGACCTTTCCATCCATGTACGCCATTTTTTATATCTCCACAAAAAAATTTTTCATCACTTTTTGACAAAACTTGCGATGCCGGCATCGTTAAAAACTTTAAAAATCAAAATCTCTTTGAAACCCGATATCTCCGCAACCAAGCCTCGTTGGTGGTTGTGGTTTTCACCGTTAAACTGAGAGTAAAGAGACCTTTCCATCCATGTACGCCATTTTTTAAATCTCCACAAAAAAATTTTTCATCACTTATTGACAAAACTTGCGATGCCGGCATCGTTAAAAACTTTAAAAATCAAAATCTCTTTGAAACCCGATATCTCCGCAACCAAGCCTCATTGGTGGTTGCGGTTTTCACCGTTAAACTGAGAGTAAAGAGACCTTTCCATCCATGTACGCCATTTTTTAAATCTCCACAAAAAAAATTTTCATCACTTTTTGACAAAACTTGCGATGCCGGCATCGTTAAAAACTTTAAAAATCAAAATCTCTTTGAAACTCGATATCTCCGCAACCAAGCCTCGTTGGTGGTTGCGGTTTTCACCGTTAAACTGAGAGTAAAGAGACCTTTCCATCCATGTGGATTTTTTAAATCTCCACAAAAAAAATTTTCATCACTTTTTGACAAAACTTGCGATGCCGGCATCGTTAAAAACTTTAAAAATCAAAATCTCTTTGAAACCCGATATCTCCGCAACCAAGCCTCGTTGGTGGTTGCGGTTTTCACCATTAAACTGAGAGTAAAGAGACCTTTCCATCCATGTACGCCATTTTTTAAATCTCCACAAAAAAATTTTTCATCACTTTTTGACAAAACTTGCGATGCCGGCATCGTTAAAAACTTTAAAAATCAAAATCTCTTTGAAACCCGATATCTCCGCAACCAAGCCTCGTTGGTGGTTGCGGTTTTCACCGTTAAACTGAGAGTAAAGAGACCTTTGCATCCATGTACGCCATTTTTTAAATCTCCACAAAAAAATTTTTCATCACATTTTGACAAAACTTGCGATGCCGGCATCGTTAAAAACTTTAAAAATCAAAATCTCTTTGAAACTCGATATCTCCGCAACCAAGCCTCGTTGGTGGTTGCGGTTTTCACCGTTAAACTGAGAGTAAAGAGACCTTTCCATCCATGTACGCTATTTTTTAAATCTCCACAAAAAAAATTTTCATCACTTTTTGACAAAACTTGCGATGCCGGCATCGTTAAAAACTTTAAAAATCAAAATCTCTTTGAAACCCGATATCTCCGCAACCAAGCCTCGTTGGTGGTTGCGGTTTTCACCGTTAAACTGAGAGTAAAGAGACCTTTCCATCCATGTACGCCATTTTTTAAATCTCCACAAAAAAAATTTTCATCACTTTTTGACAAAACTTGCGATGCCGGCATCGTTAAAAACTTTAAAAATCAAAATCTCTTTGAAACCCGATATCTCCGCAACCAAGCCTCGTTGGTGGTTGTGGTTTTCACCGTTAAACTGAGAGTAAAGAGACCTTTCCATCCATGTACGCCATTTTTTAAATCTCCACAAAAAAATTTTCATCACTTTTTGACAAAACTTGCGATGCCGGCATCGTTAAAAACTTTAAAAATCAAAATCTCTTTGAAACCCGATATCTCCGCAACCAAGCCTCGTTGGTGGTTGTGGTTTTCACCGTTAAACTGAGAGTACAGAGACCTTTCCATCCATGTACGCCATTTTTTAAATCTCCACAAAAAAATTTTTCATCACTTTTTGACAAAACTTGCGATGCCGGCATCGTTAAAAACTTTAAAAATCAAAATCTCTTTGAAACCCGATATCTCCGCAACCAAGCCTCGTTGGTGGTTGCGGTTTTCACCGTTAAACTGAGAGTAAAGAGACCTTTCCATCCATGTACGCCATTTTTTAAATCTCCACAAAAAAATTTTTCATCACTTTTTGACAAAACTTGCGATGCCGGCATCGTTAAAAACTTTAAAAATCAAAATCTCTTTGAAACCCGATATCTCCGCAACCAAGCCTCGTTGGTGGTTGCGGTTTTCACCGTTAAACTGAGAGTAAAGAGACCTTTCCATCCATGTACGCTATTTTTTAAATCTCCACAAAAAAAATTTTCATCACTTTTTGACAAAACTTGCGATGCCGGCATCGTTAAAAACTTTAAAAATCAAAATCTCTTTGAAACCCGATATCTCCGCAACCAAGCCTCGTTGGTGCTTGCGGTTTTCACCGTTAAACTGAGAGTAAAGAGACCTTTCCATCTATATACGCCATTTTTTAAATCTCCACAAAAAAATTTTTCATCACTTTTTGACAAAACTTGCGATGCCGGCATCGTTAAAAACTTTAAAAATCAAAATCTCTGTGAAACCCGATATCTCCGCAACCAAGCCTCGTTGGTGCTTGCGGTTTTCACCGTTAAACTGAGAGTAAAGAGACCTTTCCATCTATATACGCCATTTTTTAAATCTCCACAAAAAAAATTTTCATCACTTTTTGACAAAACTTGCGATGACGGCATCGTTAAAAACTTTAAAAATCAAAATCTCTTTGAAACCCGATATCTCCGCAACCAAGCCTCGTTGGTGGTTGCGGTTTTCACCGTTAAACTGAGAGTAAAGAGACCTTTCCATCCATGTACGCCATTTTTTAAATCTCCACAAAAAAATTTTTCATCACTTTTTGACAAAACTTGCGATGCCGGCATCGTTAAAAACTTTAAAAATCAAAATCTCTTTGAAACCCGATATCTCCGCAACCAAGCCTCGTTGGTGGTTGTGGTTTTCACCGTTAAACTGAGAGTACAGAGACCTTTCCATCCATGTACGCCATTTTTTAAATCTCCACAAAAAAATTTTTCATCACTTTTTGACAAAACTTGCGATGCCGGCATCGTTAAAAACTTTAAAAATCAAAATCTCTTTGAAACCCGATATCTCCGCAACCAAGCCTCGTTGGTGGTTGCGGTTTTCACCGTTAAACTGAGAGTAAAGAGACCTTTCCATCCATGTACGCTATTTTTTAAATCTCCACAAAAAAAATTTTCATCACTTTTTGACAAAACTTGCGATGCCGGCATCGTTAAAAACTTTAAAAATCAAAATCTCTTTGAAACCCGATATCTCCGCAACCAAGCCTCATTGGTGGTTGCGGTTTTCACCGTTAAACTGAGAGTAAAGAGACCTTTCCATCCATGTACGCCATTTTTTATATCTCCACAAAAAAATTTTTCATCACTTTTTGACAAAACTTGCGATGCCGGCATCGTTAAAAACTTTAAAAATCAAAATCTCTTTGAAACCCGATATCTCCGCAACCAAGCCTCGTTGGTGGTTGTGGTTTTCACCGTTAAACTGAGAGTAAAGAGACCTTTCCATCCATGTACGCCATTTTTTAAATCTCCACAAAAAAATTTTTCATCACTTATTGACAAAACTTGCGATGCCGGCATCGTTAAAAACTTTAAAAATCAAAATCTCTTTGAAACCCGATATTTCCGCAACCAAGCCTCATTGGTGGTTGCGGTTTTCACCGTTAAACTGAGAGTAAAGAGACCTTTCCATCCATGTGGATTTTTTAAATCTCCACAAAAAAAATTTTCATCACTTTTTGACAAAACTTGCGATGCCGGCATCGTTAAAAACTTTAAAAATCAAAATCTCTTTGAAACCCGATATCTCCGCAACCAAGCCTCGTTGGTGGTTGCGGTTTTCACCATTAAACTGAGAGTAAAGAGACCTTTCCATCCATGTACGCCATTTTTTAAATCTCCACAAAAAAATTTTTCATCACTTTTTGACAAAACTTGCGATGCCGGCATCGTTAAAAACTTTAAAAATCAAAATCTCTTTGAAACTCGATATCTCCGCAACCAAGCCTCGTTGGTGGTTGCGGTTTTCACCGTTAAACTGAGAGTAAAGAGACCTTTCCATCCATGTACGCTATTTTTTAAATCTCCACAAAAAAAATTTTCATCACTTTTTGACAAAACTTGCGATGCCGGCATCGTTAAAAACTTTAAAAATCAAAATCTCTTTGAAACCCGATATCTCCGCAACCAAGCCTCGTTGGTGGTTGCGGTTTTCACCGTTAAACTGAGAGTAAAGAGACCTTTCCATCCATGTACGCCATTTTTTAAATCTCCACAAAAAAAATTTTCATCACTTTTTGACAAAACTTGCGATGCCGGCATCGTTAAAAACTTTAAAAATCAAAATCTCTTTGAAACCCGATATCTCCGCAACCAAGCCTCGTTGGTGGTTGCGGTTTTCACCGTTAAACTGAGAGTAAAGAGACCTTTCCATCCATGTACGCCATTTTTTAAATCTCCACAAAAAAATTTTTCATCACTTTTTGACAAAACTTGCGATGCCGGCATCGTTAAAAACTTTAAAAATCAAAATCTCTTTGAAACCCGATATCTCCGCAACCAAGCCTCGTTGGTGGTTGTGGTTTTCACCGTTAAACTGAGAGTAAAGAGACCTTTCCATCCATGTACGCCATTTTTTAAATCTCCACAAAAAAATTTTTCATCACTTTTTGACAAAACTTGCGATGCCGGCATCGTTAAAAACTTTAAAAATCAAAATCTCTGTGAAACCCGATATCTCCGCAACCAAGCCTCGTTGGTGCTTGCGGTTTTCACCGTTAAACTGAGAGTAAAGAGACCTTTCCATCCATGTACGCCATTTTTTAAATCTCCACAAAAAAATTTTTCATCACTTTTTGACAAAACTTGCGATGCCGGCATCGTTAAAAACTTTAAAAATCAAAATCTCTTTGAAACCCGATATCTCCGCAACCAAGCCTCATTGGTGGTTGCGGTTTTCACCGTTAAACTGAGAGTAAAGAGACCTTTCCATCCATGTACGCCATTTTTTAAATCTCCACAAAAAAATTTTTCATCACTTTTTGACAAAACTTGCGATGCCGGCATCGTTAAAAACTTTAAAAATCAAAATCTCTTTGAAACCCGATATTTCCGCAACCAAGCCTCATTGGTGGTTGCGGTTTTCACCGTTAAACTGAGAGTAAAGAGACCTTTCCATCCATGTACGCTATTTTTTAAATCTCCACAAAAAAATTTTTCATCACTTTTTGACAAAACTTGCGATGCCGGCATCGTTAAAAACTTTAAAAATCAAAATCTCTTTGAAACCCGATATCTCCGCAACCAAGCCTCGTTGGTGGTTGTGGTTTTCACCGTTAAACTGAGAGTAAAGAGACCTTTCCATCCATGTACGCCATTTTTTAAATCTCCACAAAAAAATTTTTCATCACTTTTTGACAAAACTTGCGATGCCGGCATCGTTAAAAACTTTAAAAATCAAAATCTCTTTGAAACCCGATATCTCCGCAACCAAGCCTCGTTGGTGGTTGCGGTTTTCACCGTTAAACTGAGAGTAAAGAGACCTTTCCATCCATGTACGCTATTTTTTAAATCTCCACAAAAAAAATTTTCATCACTTTTTGACAAAACTTGCGATGCCGGCATCGTTAAAAACTTTAAAAATCAAAATCTCTTTGAAACCCGATATCTCCGCAACCAAGCCTCGTTGGTGGTTGCGGTTTTCACCGTTAAACTGAGAGTAAAGAGACCTTTCCATCCATGTACGCCATTTTTTAAATCTCCACAAAAAAAATTTTCATCACTTTTTGACAAAACTTGTGATGCCGGCATCGTTAAAAACTTTAAAAATCAAAATCTCTTTGAAACCCAATATCTCCGCAACCAAGCCTCATTGGTGGTTGCGGTTTTCACCGTTAAACTGAGAGTAAAGAGACCTTTCCATCCATGTACGCCATTTTTTATATCTCCACAAAAAAATTTTTCATCACTTTTTGACAAAACTTGCGATGCCGGCATCGTTAAAAACTTTAAAAATCAAAATCTCTTTGAAACCCGATATCTCCGCAACCAAGCCTCGTTGGTGGTTGCGGTTTTCACCGTTAAACTGAGAGTAAAGAGACCTTTCCATCCAAGTACGCCATTTTCTAAATCTCCACAAAAAAATTTTCATCACTTTTTGACAAAACTTGCGATGCCGGCATCGTTAAAAACTTTAAAAATCAAAATCTCTTTGAAACCCGATATCTCCGCAACCAAGCCTCGTTGGTGGTTGCGGTTTTCACCGTTAAACTGAGAGTAAAGAGACCTTTCCATCCATGTACGCCATTTTTTTAAATCTCCACAAAAAAATTTTTCATCACTTTTTGACAAAACTTGCGATGCCGGCATCGTTAAAAACTTTAAAAATCAAAATCTCTTTGAAACCCGATATCTCCGCAACCAAGCCTCGTTGGTGGTTGCGGTTTTCACCGTTAAACTGAGAGTAAAGAGACCTTTCCATCCATGTACGCCATTTTTTAAATCTCCACAAAAAAAAAATTCATCACTTTTTGACAAAACTTGCGATGCCGGCATCGTTAAAAACTTTAAAAATCAAAATCTCTTTGAAACCCGATATCTCCGCAACCAAGCCTCGTTGGTGGTTGCGGTTTTCACCGTTAAACTGAGAGTAAGGGGACCTTTCCATCCATGTACGCCATTTTTTAAATCTCGAAAAAAAAATTTTTCATCACTTTTTGACAAAACTTGCGATGCCGGCATCGTTAAAAACTTTAAAAATCAAAATCTCTTTGAAACCCGATATCTCCGCAACCAAGCCTCGTTGGTGGTTGCGGTTTTCACCGTTAAACTGAGAGTAAAGAGACCTTTCCATCCATGTACGCCATTTTTTAAATCTCCACAAAAAAATTTTTCATCACTTTTTGACAAAACTTGCGATGCCGGCATCGTTAAAAACTTTAAAAATCAAAATCTCTTTGAAACCCGATATCTCCGCAACCAAGCCTCGTTGGTGGTTGCGGTTTTCACCGTTAAACTGAGAGTAAAGAGACCTTTCCATCCATGTACGCCATTTTTTAAATCTCCACAAAAAAAAAATTTCATCACTTTTTGACAAAACTTGCGATGCCGGCATCGTTAAAAACTTTAAAAATCAAAATCTCTTTGAAACCCGATATCTCCGCAACCAAGCCTCGTTGGTGGTTGCGGTTTTCATCGTTAAACTGAGAGTAAGGAGACCTTTCCATCCATGTACGCCATTTTTTAAATCTCCACAAAAAAATTTTTCATCACTTTTTGACAAAACTTGCGATGCCGGCATCGTTAAAAACTTTAAAAATCAAAATCTCTTTGAAACCCGATATCTCCGCAACCAAGCCTCGTTGGTGGTTGCGGTTTTCACCGTTAAACTGAGAGTAAAGAGACCTTTCTATCCATGTACGCCATTTTTTAAATCTCCACAAAAAAAATTTTCATCACTTTTTGACAAAACTTGCGATGCCGGCATCGTTAAAAACTTTAAAAATCAAAATCTCTTTGAAACCCGATATCTCCGCAACCAAGCCTCGTTGGTGGTTGCGGTTTTCACCGTTAAACTGAGAGTAAAGAGACCTTTCCATCCATGTGCGCCATTTTTTAAATCTCCACAAAAAAATTTTTCATCACTTTTTGACAAAACTTGCGATGCCGGCATCGTTAAAAACTTTAAAAATCAAAATCTCTTTGAAACCCGATATTTCCGCAACCAAGCCTCATTGGTGGTTGCGGTTTTCACCGTTAAACTGAGAGTAAAGAGACCTTTCCATCCATGTACGCCATTTTTTAAATCTCCACAAAAAAATTTTTCATAACTTTTTGACAAAACTTGCGATGCCGGCATCGTTAAAAACTTTAAAAATCAAAATCTCTTTGAAACTCGATATCTCCGCAACCAAGCCTCGTTGGTGGTTGCGGTTTTCACCGTTAAACTGAGAGTAAAGAGACCTTTCCATCCATGTACGCCATTTTTTAAATCTCCACAAAAAAAATTTTCATCACTTTTTGACAAAACTTGCGATGCCGGCATCGTTAAAAACTTTAAAAATCAAAATCTCTTTGAAACCCGATATTTCCGCAACCAAGCCTCATTGGTGGTTGCGGCTTTCACCGTTAAACTGAGA
Organism: Epistrophe eligans; assembly: GCA_951394125.1. Taxonomy (NCBI): domain Eukaryota; kingdom Metazoa; phylum Arthropoda; class Insecta; order Diptera; family Syrphidae; genus Epistrophe; species Epistrophe eligans. Next base: position 82,442,145 of record OX596029.1, read on the forward strand.
GTAAAGAGACCTTTCCATCCATGTACGCCATTTTTTAAATCTCCACAAAAAAATTTTTCATAACTTTTTGACAAAACTTGCGATGCCGGCATCGTTAAAAACTTTAAAAATCAAAATCTCTTTGAAACTCGATATCTCCGCAACCAAGCCTCGTTGGTGGTTGCGGTTTTCACCGTTAAACTGAGAGTAAAGAGACCTTTCCATCCATGTACGCCATTTTTTAAATCTCCACAAAAAAAATTTTCATCACTTTTTGACAAAACTTGCGATGCCGGCATCGTTAAAAACTTTAAAAATCAAAATCTCTTTGAAACCCGATATCTCCGCAACCAAGCCTCGTTGGTGGTTGCGGTTTTCACCGTTAAACTGAGAGTAAAGAGACCTTTCCATCCATGTACGCCATTTTTTAAATCTCCACAAAAAAATTTTTCATCACTTTTTGACAAAACTTGCGATGCCGGCATCGTTAAAAACTTTAAAAATCAAAATCTCTTTGAAACCCGATATCTCCGCAACCAAGCCTCGTTGGTGGTTGCGGTTTTCACCGTTAAACTGAGAGTAAAGAGACCTTTCCATCCATGTACGCTATTTTTTAAATCTCCACAAAAAAAATTTTCATCACTTTTTGACAAAACTTGCGATGCCGGCATCGTTAAAAACTTTAAAAATCAAAATCTCTTTGAAACCCGATATCTCCGCAACCAAGCCTCGTTGGTGGTTGCGGTTTTCACCGTTAAACTGAGAGTAAAGAGACCTTTCCATCCATGTACGCCATTTTTTAAATCTCCACAAAAAAAATTTTCATCACTTTTTGACAAAACTTGTGATGCCGGCATCGTTAAAAACTTTAAAAATCAAAATCTCTTTGAAACCCGATATCTCCGCAACCAAGCCTCATTGGTGGTTGCGGTTTTCACCGTTAAACTGAGAGTAAAGAGACCTTTCCATCCATGTACGCCATTTTTTATATCTCCACAAAAAAATTTTTCATCACTTTTTGACAAAACTTGCGATGCCGGCATCGTTAAAAACTTTAAAAATCAAAATCTCTTTGAAACCCGATATCTCCGCAACCAAGCCTCGTTGGTGGTTGCGGTTTTCACCGTTAAACTGAGAGTAAAGAGACCTTTCCATCCAAGTACGCCATTTTCTAAATCTCCACAAAAAAATTTTCATCACTTTTTGACAAAACTTGCGATGCCGGCATCGTTAAAAACTTTAAAAATCAAAATCTCTTTGAAACCCGATATCTCCGCAACCAAGCCTCGTTGGTGGTTGCGGTTTTCACCGTTAAACTGAGAGTAAAGAGACCTTTCCATCCATGTACGCCATTTTTTAAATCTCCACAAAAAAATTTTTCATCACTTTTTGACAAAACTTGCGATGCCGGCATCGTTAAAAACTTTAAAAATCAAAATCTCTTTGAAACCCGATATCTCCGCAACCAAGCCTCGTTGGTGGTTGCGGTTTTCACCGTTAAACTGAGAGTAAAGAGACCTTTCCATCCATGTACGCCATTTTTTAAATCTCCACAAAAAAATTTTTCATCACTTTTTGACAAAACTTGCGATGCCGGCATCGTAAAAACTTTAAAAATCAAAATCTCTTTGAAACCCGATATCTCCGCAACCAAGCCTCGTTGGTGGTTGCGGTTTTCACCGTTAAACTGAGAGTAAAGAGACCTTTCCATCCATGTACGCCATTTTTTAAATCTCCACAAAAAAAAATTTCATCACTTTTTGACAAAACTTGCGATGCCGGCATCGTTAAAAACTTTAAAAATCAAAATCTCTTTGAAACCCGATATCTCCGCAACCAAGCCTCGTTGGTGGTTGCGGTTTTCACCGTTAAACTGAGAGTAAGGGGACCTTTCCATCCATGTACGCCATTTTTTAAATCTCGAAAAAAAAATTTTTCATCACTTTTTGACAAAACTTGCGATGCCGGCATCGTTAAAAACTTTAAAAATCAAAATCTCTTTGAAACCCGATATCTCCGCAACCAAGCCTCGTTGGTGGTTGCGGTTTTCACCGTTAAACTGAGAGTAAAGAGACTTTTCTATCCATGTACGCCATTTTTTAAATCTCCACAAAAAAATTTTTCATCACTTTTTGACAAAACTTGCGATGCCGGCATCGTTAAAAACTTTAAAAATCAAAATCTCTTTGAAACCCGATATCTCCGCAACCAAGCCTCGTTGGTGGTTGCGGTTTTCACCGTTAAACTGAGAGTAAAGAGACCTTTCCATCCATGTACGCCATTTTTTAAATCTCCACAAAAAAAAAATTTCATCACTTTTTGACAAAACTTGCGATGCCGGCATCGTTAAAAACTTTAAAAATCAAAATCTCTTTGAAACCCGATATCTCCGCAACCAAGCCTCGTTGGTGGTTGCGGTTTTCATCGTTAAACTGAGAGTAAGGAGACCTTTCCATCCATGTACGCCATTTTTTAAATCTCCACAAAAAAATTTTTCATCACTTTTTGACAAAACTTGCGATGCCGGCATCGTTAAAAACTTTAAAAATCAAAATCTCTTTGAAACCCGATATCTCCGCAACCAAGCCTCGTTGGTGGTTGCGGTTTTCACCGTTAAACTGAGAGTAAAGAGACCTTTCTATCCATGTACGCCATTTTTTAAATCTCCACAAAAAAAATTTTCATCACTTTTTGACAAAACTTGCGATGCCGGCATCGTTAAAAACTTTAAAAATCAAAATCTCTTTGAAACCCGATATCTCCGCAACCAAGCCTCGTTGGTGGTTGCGGTTTTCACCGTTAAACTGAGAGTAAAGAGACCTTTCCATCCATGTACGCCATTTTTTAAATCTCCACAAAAAAATTTTTCATCACTTTTTGACAAAACTTGCGATGCCGGCATCGTTAAAAACTTTAAAAATCAAAATCTCTTTGAAACCCGATATTTCCGCAACCAAGCCTCATTGGTGGTTGCGGTTTTCACCGTTAAACTGAGAGTAAAGAGACCTTTCCATCCATGTACGCCATTTTTTAAATCTCCACAAAAAAATTTTTCATAACTTTTTGACAAAACTTGCGATGCCGGCATCGTTAAAAACTTTAAAAATCAAAATCTCTTTGAAACTCGATATCTCCGCAACCAAGCCTCGTTGGTGGTTGCGGTTTTCACCGTTAAACTGAGAGTAAAGAGACCTTTCCATCCATGTACGCCATTTTTTAAATCTCCACAAAAAAAATTTTCATCACTTTTTGACAAAACTTGCGATGCCGGCATCGTTAAAAACTTTAAAAATCAAAATCTCTTTGAAACCCGATATTTCCGCAACCAAGCCTCATTGGTGGTTGCGGCTTTCACCGTTAAACTGAGAGTAAAGAGAGCTTTCCATCCATGTTCGCCATTTTTTAAATCTCCACAAAAAAATTTTTCATAACTTTTTGACAAAACTTGCGATGCCGGCATCGTTAAAAACTTTAAAAATCAAAATCTCTTTGAAACTCGATATCTCCGCAACCAAGCCTCGTTGGTGGTTGCGGTTTTCACCGTTAAACTGAGAGTAAAGAGACCTTTCCATCCATGTACGCCATTTTTTAAATCTCCACAAAAAAATTTTTCATCACTTTTTGACAAAACTTGCGATGCCGGCATCGTTAAAAACTTTAAAAATCAAAATCTCTTTGAAACCCGATATCTCCGCAACCAAGCCTCGTTGGTGGTTGCGGTTTTCACCGTTAAACTGAGAGTAAAGAGACCTTTCCATCCATGTACGCTATTTTTTAAATCTCCACAAAAAAAATTTTCATCACTTTTTGACAAAACTTGCGATGCCGGCATCGTTAAAAACTTTAAAAATCAAAATCTCTTTGAAACCCGATATCTCCGCAACCAAGCCTCGTTGGTGGTTGCGGTTTTCACCGTTAAACTGAGAGTAAAGAGACCTTTCCATCCATGTACGCCATTTTTTAAATCTCCACAAAAAAAATTTTCATCACTTTTTGACAAAACTTGTGATGCCGGCATCGTTAAAAACTTTAAAAATCAAAATCTCTTTGAAACCCGATATCTCCGCAACCAAGCCTCATTGGTGGTTGCGGTTTTCACCGTTAAACTGAGAGTAAAGAGACCTTTCCATCCATGTACGCCATTTTTTAAATCTCCACAAAAAAATTTTTCATCACTTTTTGACAAAACTTGCGATGCCGGCATCGTTAAAAACTTTAAAAATCAAAATCTCTTTGAAACCCGATATCTCCGCAACCAAGCCTCGTTGGTGGTTGCGGTTTTCACCGTTAAACTGAGAGTAAAGAGACCTTTCCATCCAAGTACGCCATTTTCTAAATCTCCACAAAAAAATTTTCATCACTTTTTGACAAAACTTGCGATGCCGGCATCGTTAAAAACTTTAAAAATCAAAATCTCTTTGAAACCCGATATCTCCGCAACCAAGCCTCGTTGGTGGTTGCGGTTTTCACCGTTAAACTGAGAGTAAAGAGACCTTTCCATCCATGTACGCCATTTTTTAAATCTCCACAAAAAAATTTTTCATCACTTTTTGACAAAACTTGCGATGCCGGCATCGTAAAAACTTTAAAAATCAAAATCTCTTTGAAACCCGATATCTCCGCAACCAAGCCTCGTTGGTGGTTGCGGTTTTCACCGTTAAACTGAGAGTAAAGAGACCTTTCCATCCATGTACGCCATTTTTTAAATCTCCACAAAAAAAAATTTCATCACTTTTTGACAAAACTTGCGATGCCGGCATCGTTAAAAACTTTAAAAATCAAAATCTCTTTGAAACCCGATATCTCCGCAACCAAGCCTCGTTGGTGGTTGCGGTTTTCACCGTTAAACTGAGAGTAAGGGGACCTTTCCATCCATGTACGCCATTTTTTAAATCTCGAAAAAAAAATTTTTCATCACTTTTTGACAAAACTTGCGATGCCGGCATCGTTAAAAACTTTAAAAATCAAAATCTCTTTGAAACCCGATATCTCCGCAACCAAGCCTCGTTGGTGGTTGCGGTTTTCACCGTTAAACTGAGAGTAAAGAGACTTTTCCATCCATGTACGCCATTTTTTAAATCTCCACAAAAAAATTTTTCATCACTTTTTGACAAAACTTGCGATGCCGGCATCGTTAAAAACTTTAAAAATCAAAATCTCTTTGAAACCCGATATCTCCGCAACCAAGCCTCGTTGGTGGTTGCGGTTTTCACCGTTAAACTGAGAGTAAAGAGACCTTTCCATCCATGTACGCCATTTTTTAAATCTCCACAAAAAAAAAATTTCATCACTTTTTGACAAAACTTGCGATGCCGGCATCGTTAAAAACTTTAAAAATCAAAATCTCTTTGAAACCCGATATCTCCGCAACCAAGCCTCGTTGGTGGTTGCGGTTTTCATCGTTAAACTGAGAGTAAGGAGACCTTTCCATCCATGTACGCCATTTTTTAAATCTCCACAAAAAAATTTTTCATCACTTTTTGACAAAACTTGCGATGCCGGCATCGTTAAAAACTTTAAAAATCAAAATCTCTTTGAAACCCGATATCTCCGCAACCAAGCCTCGTTGGTGGTTGCGGTTTTCACCGTTAAACTGAGAGTAAAGAGACCTTTCTATCCATGTACGCCATTTTTTAAATCTCCACAAAAAAAATTTTCATCACTTTTTGACAAAACTTGCGATGCCGGCATCGTTAAAAACTTTAAAAATCAAAATCTCTTTGAAACCCGATATCTCCGCAACCAAGCCTCGTTGGTGGTTGTGGTTTTCACCGTTAAACTGAGAGTAAAGAGACCTTTCCATCCATGTACGCCATTTTTTAAATCTCCACAAAAAAATTTTTCATCACTTTTTGACAAAACTTGCGATGCCGGCATCGTTAAAAACTTTAAAAATCAAAATCTCTTTGAAACCCGATATCTCCGCAACCAAGCCTCGTTGGTGGTTGTGGTTTTCACCGTTAAACTGAGAGTAAAGAGACCTTTCCATCCATGTACGCCATTTTTTAAATCTCCACAAAAAAATTTTTCATCACTTTTTGACAAAACTTGCGATGCCGGCATCGTTAAAAACTTTAAAAATCAAAATCTCTGTGAAACCCGATATCTCCGCAACCAAGCCTCGTTGGTGCTTGCGGTTTTCACCGTTAAACTGAGAGTAAAGAGACCTTTCCATCCATGTACGCCATTTTTTAAATCTCCACAAAAAAATTTTTCATCACTTTTTGACAAAACTTGCGATGCCGGCATCGTTAAAAACTTTAAAAATCAAAATCTCTTTGAAACTCGATATCTCCGCAACCAAGCCTCGTTGGTGGTTGCGGTTTTCACCGTTAAACTGAGAGTAAAGAGACCTTTCCATCCATGTACGCCATTTTTTAAATCTCCACAAAAAAAATTTTCATCACTTTTTGACAAAACTTGCGATGCCGGCATCGTTAAAAACTTTAAAAATCAAAATCTCTTTGAAACCCGATATCTCCGCAACCAAGCCTCGTTGGTTGTTGCGGTTTTCACCGTTAAACTGAGAGTAAAGAGACTTTTCCATCCATGTACGCCATTTTTTAAATCTCCACAAAAAAATTTTTCATCACTTTTTGACAAAACTTGCGATGCCGGCATCGTTAAAAACTTTAAAAATCAAAATCTCTTTGAAACCCGATATCTCCGCAACCAAGCCTCGTTGGTGGTTGCGGTTTTCACCGTTAAACTGAGAGTAAAGAGACCTTTCCATCCATGTACGCCATTTTTTAAATCTCCACAAAAAAATTTTTCATCACATTTTGACAAAACTTGCGATGCCGGCATCGTTAAAAACTTTAAAAATCAAAATCTCTTTGAAACTCGATATCTCCGCAACCAAGCCTCGTTGGTGGTTGCGGTTTTCACCGTTAAACTGAGAGTAAAGAGACCTTTCCATCCATGTACGCCATTTTTTAAATCTCCACAAAAAAAAATTTCATCACTTTTTGACAAAACTTGCGATGCCGGCATCGTTAAAAACTTTAAAAATCAAAATCTCTTTGAAACCCGATATCTCCGCAACCAAGCCTCATTGGTGGTTGCGGTTTTCACCGTTAAACTGAGAGTAAAGAGACCTTTCCATCCATGTACGCCATTTTTAAAATCTCCACAAAAAAGTTTTTCATCACTTTTTGACAAAACTTGCGATGCCGGCATCGTTAAAAACTTTAAAAATCAAAATCTCTTTGAAACCCGATATCTCCGCAACCAAGCCTCGTTGGTGGTTGCGGTTTTCACCGTTAAACTGAGAGTAAAGAGACCTTTCCATCCATGTACGCCATTTTTAAAATCTCCACAAAAAAGTTTTTCATCACTTTTTGACAAAACTTGCGATGCCGGCATCGTTAAAAACTTTAAAAATCAAAATCTCTTTGAAACCCGATATCTCCGCAACCAAGCCTCGTTGGTGGTTGCGGTTTTCACCGTTAAACTGAGAGTAAAGAGACCTTTCCATCCATGTACGCCATTTTTAAAATCTCCACAAAAAAGTTTTTCATCACTTTTTGACAAAACTTGCGATGCCGGCATCGTTAAAAACTTTAAAAATCAAAATCTCTTTGAAACCCGATATCTCCGCAACCAAGCCTCGTTGGTGGTTGCGGTTTTCACCGTTAAACTGAGAGTAAAGAGACCTTTCCATCCATGTACGCCATTTTTTAAATCTCCACAAAAAAATTTTTCATCACTTTTTGACAAAACTTGCGATGCCGGCATCGTTAAAAACTTTAAAAATCAAAATCTCTTTGAAACCCGATATCTCCGCAACCAAGCCTCATTGGTGGTTGCGGTTTTCACCGTTAAACTGAGAGTAAAGAGACTTTCCCATCCATGTACGCCATTTTTTAAATCTCCACAAAAAAATTTTTCATCACTTTTTGACAAAACTTGCGATGCCGGCATTGTTAAAAACTTTAAAAATCAAAATCTCTTTGAAACCCGATATCTCCGCAACCAAGCCTCGTTGGTGGTTGCGGTTTTCACCGTTAAACTGAGAGTAAAGAGACCTTTCCATCCATGTACGCCATTTTTTAAATCTCCACAAAAAAAAATTTCATCACTTTTTGACAAAACTTGCGATGCCGGCATCGTTAAAAACTTTAAAAATCAAAATCTCTTTGAAACCCGATATCTCCGCAACCAAGCCTCGTTGGTGGTTGCGGTTTTCACCGTTAAACTGAGAGTAAGGGGACCTTTCCATCCATGTACGCCATTTTTTAAATCTCCACAAAAAAAAATTTCATCACTTTTTGACAAAACTTGCGATGCCGGCATCGTTAAAAACTTTAAAAATCAAAATCTCTTTGAAACCCGATATCTCCGCAACCAAGCCTCGTTGGTGGTTGCGGTTTTCACCGTTAAACTGAGAATAAAGAGACCTTTCCATCCATGTACGCCATTTTTTAAATCTCCACAAAAAAAAATTTCATCACTTTTTGACAAAACTTGCGATGCCGGCATCGTTAAAAACTTTAAAAATCAAAATCTCTTTGAAACCCGATATCTCCGCAACCAAGCCTCGTTGGTGGTTGCGGTTTTCACCGTTAAACTGAGAGTAAGGGGACCTTTCCATCCATGTACGCCATTTTTTAAATCTCCACAAAAAAATTTTTCATCACTTTTTGACAAAACTTGCGATGCCGGCATCGTTAAAAACTTTAAAAATCAAAATCTCTTTGAAACCCGATATCTCCGCAACCAAGCCTCGTTGGTGGTTGCGGTTTTCACCGTTAAACTGAGAGTAAAGAGACCTTTCCATCCATGTACGCCATTTTTTAAATCTCGAAAAAAAAATTTTTCATCACTTTTTGACAAAACTTGCGATGCCGGCATCGTTAAAAACTTTAAAAATCAAAATCTCTTTGAAACCCGATATCTCCGCAACCAAGCCTCGTTGGTGGTTGCGGTTTTCACCGTTAAACTGAGAGTAAAGAGACCTTTCCATCCATGTACGCCATTTTTTAAATCTCCACAAAAAAATTTTTCATCACTTTTTGACAAAACTTGCGATGCCGGCATCGTTAAAAACTTTAAAAATCAAAATCTCTTTGAAACCCGATATCTCCGCAACGAAGCCTCGTTGGTGGTTGCGGTTTTCACCGTTAAACTGAGAGTAAAGAGACTTTTCCATCCATGTACGCCATTTTTTAAATCTCCACAAAAAAATTTTTCATCACTTTTTGACAAAACTTGCGATGCCGGCATCGTTAAAAACTTTAAAAATCAAAATCTCTTTGAAACCCGATATCTCCGCAACCAAGCCTCGTTGGTGGTTGCGGTTTTCACCGTTAAACTGAGAGTAAAGAGACCTTTCCATCCATGTACGCCATTTTTTAAATCTCCACAAAAAAATTTTTCATCACTTTTTGACAAAACTTGCGATGCCGGCATCGTAAAAACTTTAAAAATCAAAATCTCTTTGAAACCCGATATCTCCGCAACCAAGCCTCGTTGGTGGTTGCGGTTTTCACCGTTAAACTGAGAGTAAAGAGACCTTTCCATCCATGTACGCCATTTTTTAAATCTCCACAAAAAAAAAATTTCATCACTTTTTGACAAAACTTGCGATGCCGGCATCGTTAAAAACTTTAAAAATCAAAATCTCTTTGAAACCCGATATCTCCGCAACCAAGCCTCGTTGGTGGTTGCGGTTTTCATCGTTAAACTGAGAGTAAGGAGACCTTTCCATCCATGTACGCCATTTTTTAAATCTCCACAAAAAATTTTTTCATCACTTTTTGACAAAACTTGCGATGCCGGCATCGTTAAAAACTTTAAAAATCAAAATCTCTTTGAAACCCGATATCTCCGCAACCAAGCCTCGTTGGTGGTTGCGGTTTTCACCGTTAAACTGAGAGTAAAGAGACCTTTCCATCCATGTACGCCATTTTTTAAATCTCCACAAAAAAAAATTTCATCACTTTTTGACAAAACTTGCGATGCCGGCATCGTTAAAAACTTTAAAAATCAAAATCTCTTTGAAACCCGATATCTCCGCAACCAAGCCTCGTTGGTGGTTGCGGTTTTCACCGTTAAACTGAGAGTAAGGGGACCTTTCCATCCATGTACGCCATTTTTTAAATCTCGAAAAAAAAATTTTTCATCACTTTTTGACAAAACTTGCGATGCCGGCATCGTTAAAAACTTTAAAAATCAAAATCTCTTTGAAACCCGATATCTCCGCAACCAAGCCTCGTTGGTGGTTGCGGTTTTCACCGTTAAACTGAGAGTAAAGAGACTTTTCCATCCATGTACGCCATTTTTTAAATCTCCACAAAAAAATTTTTCATCACTTTTTGACAAAACTTGCGATGCCGGCATCGTTAAAAACTTTAAAAATCAAAATCTCTTTGAAACCCGATATGTCCGCAACCAAGCCTCGTTGGTGGTTGCGGTTTTCACCGTTAAACTGAGAGTAAAGAGACCTTTCCATCCATGTACGCCATTTTTTAAATCTCCACAAAAAAAAAATTTCATCACTTTTTGACAAAACTTGCGATGCCGGCATCGTTAAAAACTTTAAAAATCAAAATCTCTTTGAAACCCGATATCTCCGCAACCAAGCCTCGTTGGTGGTTGCGGTTTTCATCGTTAAACTGAGAGTAAGGAGACCTTTCCATCCATGTACGCCATTTTTTAAATCTCCACAAAAAATTTTTTCATCACTTTTTGACAAAACTTGCGATGCCGGCATCGTTAAAAACTTTAAAAATCAAAATCTCTTTGAAACCCGATATCTCCGCAACCAAGCCTCGTTGGTGGTTGCGGTTTTCACCGTTAAACTGAGAGTAAAGAGACCTTTCCATCCATGTACGCCATTTTTTAAATCTCGAAAAAAAAATTTTTCATCACTTTTTGACAAAACTTGCGATGCCGGCATCGTTAAAAACTTTAAAAATCAAAATCTCTTTGAAACCCGATATGTCCGCAACCAAGCCTCGTTGGTGGTTGCGGTTTTCACCGTTAAACTGAGAGTAAAGAGACCTTTCCATCCATGTACGCCATTTTTTAAATCTCCACAAAAAAATTTTTCATCACTTTTTGACAAAACTTGCGATGCCGGCATCGTTAAAAACTTTAAAAATCAAAATCTCTTTGAAACCCGATATGTCCGCAACCAAGCCTCGTTGGTGGTTGCGGTTTTCACCGTTAAACTGAGAGTAAAGAGACTTTTCCATCCATGTACGCCATTTTTTAAATCTCCACAAAAAAATTTTTCATCACTTTTTGACAAAACTTGCGATGCCGGCATCGTTAAAAACTTTAAAAATCAAAATCTCTTTGAAACCCGATATCTCCGCAACCAAGCCTCGTTGGTGGTTGCGGTTTTCACCGTTAAACTGAGAGTAAAGAGACCTTTCCATCCATGTACGCCATTTTTTAAATCTCCACAAAAAAAAAATTTCATCACTTTTTGACAAAACTTGCGATGCCGGCATCGTTAAAAACTTTAAAAATCAAAATCTCTTTGAAACCCGATATCTCCGCAACCAAGCCTCGTTGGTGGTTGCGGTTTTCATCGTTAAACTGAGAGTAAGGAGACCTTTCCATCCATGTACGCCATTTTTTAAATCTCCACAAAAAAATTTTTCATCACTTTTTGACAAAACTTGCGATGCCGGCATCGTTAAAAACTTTAAAAATCAAAATCTCTTTGAAACCCGATATCTCCGCAACCAAGCCTCGTTGGTGGTTGCGGTTTTCACCGTTAAACTGAGAGTAAAGAGACCTTTCTATCCATGTACGCCATTTTTTAAATCTCCACAAAAAAAATTTTCATCACTTTTTGACAAAACTTGCGATGCCGGCATCGTTAAAAACTTTAAAAATCAAAATCTCTTTGAAACCCGATATCTCCGCAACCAAGCCTCGTTGGTGGTTGTGGTTTTCACCGTTAAACTGAGAGTAAAGAGACCTTTCCATCCATGTACGCCATTTTTTAAATCTCCACAAAAAAATTTTTCATCACTTTTTGACAAAACTTGCGATGCCGGCATCGTTAAAAACTTTAAAAATCAAAATCTCTTTGAAACCCGATATCTCCGCAACCAAGCCTCGTTGGTGGTTGTGGTTTTCACCGTTAAACTGAGAGTAAAGAGACCTTTCCATCCATGTACGCCATTTTTTAAATCTCCACAAAAAAATTTTTCATCACTTTTTGACAAAACTTGCGATGCCGGCATCGTTAAAAACTTTAAAAATCAAAATCTCTGTGAAACCCGATATCTCCGCAACCAAGCCTCGTTGGTGCTTGCGGTTTTCACCGTTAAACTGAGAGTAAAGAGACCTTTCCATCCATGTACGCCATTTTTTAAATCTCCACAAAAAAATTTTTCATCACTTTTTGACAAAACTTGCGATGCCGGCATCGTTAAAAACTTTAAAAATCAAAATCTCTTTGAAACCCGATATCTCCGCAACCAAGCCTCGTTGGTGGTTGCGGTTTTCACCGTTAAACTGAGAGTAAAGAGACCTTTCCATCCATGTACGCCATTTTTTAAATCTCGAAAAAAAAATTTTTCATCACTTTTTGACAAAACTTGCGATGCCGGCATCGTTAAAAACTTTAAAAATCAAAATCTCTTTGAAACCCGATATGTCCGCAACCAAGCCTCGTTGGTGGTTGCGGTTTTCACCGTTAAACTGAGAGTAAAGAGACCTTTCCATCCATGTACGCCATTTTTTAAATCTCCACAAAAAAATTTTTCATCACTTTTTGACAAAACTTGCGATGCCGGCATCGTTAAAAACTTTAAAAATCAAAATCTCTTTGAAACCCGATATGTCCGCAACCAAGCCTCGTTGGTGGTTGCGGTTTTCACCGTTAAACTGAGAGTAAAGAGACTTTTCCATCCATGTACGCCATTTTTTAAATCTCCACAAAAAAATTTTTCATCACTTTTTGACAAAACTTGCGATGCCGGCATCGTTAAAAACTTTAAAAATCAAAATCTCTTTGAAACCCGATATCTCCGCAACCAAGCCTCGTTGGTGGTTGCGGTTTTCACCGTTAAACTGAGAGTAAAGAGACCTTTCCATCCATGTACGCCATTTTTTAAATCTCCACAAAAAAAAAATTTCATCACTTTTTGACAAAACTTGCGATGCCGGCATCGTTAAAAACTTTAAAAATCAAAATCTCTTTGAAACCCGATATCTCCGCAACCAAGCCTCGTTGGTGGTTGCGGTTTTCATCGTTAAACTGAGAGTAAGGAGACCTTTCCATCCATGTACGCCATTTTTTAAATCTCCACAAAAAAATTTTTCATCACTTTTTGACAAAACTTGCGATGCCGGCATCGTTAAAAACTTTAAAAATCAAAATCTCTTTGAAACCCGATATCTCCGCAACCAAGCCTCGTTGGTGGTTGCGGTTTTCACCGTTAAACTGAGAGTAAAGAGACCTTTCTATCCATGTACGCCATTTTTTAAATCTCCACAAAAAAAATTTTCATCACTTTTTGACAAAACTTGCGATGCCGGCATCGTTAAAAACTTTAAAAATCAAAATCTCTTTGAAACCCGATATCTCCGCAACCAAGCCTCGTTGGTGGTTGTGGTTTTCACCGTTAAACTGAGAGTAAAGAGACCTTTCCATCCATGTACGCCATTTTTTAAATCTCCACAAAAAAATTTTTCATCACTTTTTGACAAAACTTGCGATGCCGGCATCGTTAAAAACTTTAAAAATCAAAATCTCTTTGAAACCCGATATCTCCGCAACCAAGCCTCGTTGGTGGTTGTGGTTTTCACCGTTAAACTGAGAGTAAAGAGACCTTTCCATCCATGTACGCCATTTTTTAAATCTCCACAAAAAAATTTTTCATCACTTTTTGACAAAACTTGCGATGCCGGCATCGTTAAAAACTTTAAAAATCAAAATCTCTGTGAAACCCGATATCTCCGCAACCAAGCCTCGTTGGTGCTTGCGGTTTTCACCGTTAAACTGAGAGTAAAGAGACCTTTCCATCCATGTACGCCATTTTTTAAATCTCCACAAAAAAATTTTTCATCACTTTTTGACAAAACTTGCGATGCCGGCATCGTTAAAAACTTTAAAAATCAAAATCTCTTTGAAACTCGATATCTCCGCAACCAAGCCTCGTTGGTGGTTGCGGTTTTCACCGTTAAACTGAGAGTAAAGAGACCTTTCCATCCATGTACGCCATTTTTTAAATCTCCACAAAAAAAATTTTCATCACTTTTTGACAAAACTTGCGATGCCGGCATCGTTAAAAACTTTAAAAATCAAAATCTCTTTGAAACCCGATATCTCCGCAACCAAGCCTCGTTGGTTGTTGCGGTTTTCACCGTTAAACTGAGAGTAAAGAGACTTTTCCATCCATGTACGCCATTTTTTAAATCTCCACAAAAAAATTTTTCATCACTTTTTGACAAAACTTGCGATGCCGGCATCGTTAAAAACTTTAAAAATCAAAATCTCTTTGAAACCCGATATCTCCGCAACCAAGCCTCGTTGGTGGTTGCGGTTTTCACCGTTAAACTGAGAGTAAAGAGACCTTTCCATCCATGTACGCCATTTTTTAAATCTCCACAAAAAAATTTTTCATCACATTTTGACAAAACTTGCGATGCCGGCATCGTTAAAAACTTTAAAAATCAAAATCTCTTTGAAACTCGATATCTCCGCAACCAAGCCTCGTTGGTGGTTGCGGTTTTCACCGTTAAACTGAGAGTAAAGAGACCTTTCCATCCATGTACGCCATTTTTTAAATCTCCACAAAAAAAAATTTCATCACTTTTTGACAAAACTTGCGATGCCGGCATCGTTAAAAACTTTAAAAATCAAAATCTCTTTGAAACCCGATATCTCCGCAACCAAGCCTCATTGGTGGTTGCGGTTTTCACCGTTAAACTGAGAGTAAAGAGACCTTTCCATCCATGTACGCCATTTTTAAAATCTCCACAAAAAAGTTTTTCATCACTTTTTGACAAAACTTGCGATGCCGGCATCGTTAAAAACTTTAAAAATCAAAATCTCTTTGAAACCCGATATCTCCGCAACCAAGCCTCGTTGGTGGTTGCGGTTTTCACCGTTAAACTGAGAGTAAAGAGACCTTTCCATCCATGTACGCCATTTTTAAAATCTCCACAAAAAAGTTTTTCATCACTTTTTGACAAAACTTGCGATGCCGGCATCGTTAAAAACTTTAAAAATCAAAATCTCTTTGAAACCCGATATCTCCGCAACCAAGCCTCGTTGGTGGTTGCGGTTTTCACCGTTAAACTGAGAGTAAAGAGACCTTTCCATCCATGTACGCCATTTTTAAAATCTCCACAAAAAAGTTTTTCATCACTTTTTGACAAAACTTGCGATGCCGGCATCGTTAAAAACTTTAAAAATCAAAATCTCTTTGAAACCCGATATCTCCGCAACCAAGCCTCGTTGGTGGTTGCGGTTTTCACCGTTAAACTGAGAGTAAAGAGACCTTTCCATCCATGTACGCCATTTTTTAAATCTCCACAAAAAAATTTTTCATCACTTTTTGACAAAACTTGCGATGCCGGCATCGTTAAAAACTTTAAAAATCAAAATCTCTTTGAAACCCGATATCTCCGCAACCAAGCCTCATTGGTGGTTGCGGTTTTCACCGTTAAACTGAGAGTAAAGAGACTTTTCCATCCATGTACGCCATTTTTTAAATCTCCACAAAAAAATTTTTCATCACTTTTTGACAAAACTTGCGATGCCGGCATTGTTAAAAACTTTAAAAATCAAAATCTCTTTGAAACCCGATATCTCCGCAACCAAGCCTCGTTGGTGGTTGCGGTTTTCACCGTTAAACTGAGAGTAAAGAGACCTTTCCATCCATGTACGCCATTTTTTAAATCTCCACAAAAAAAAATTTCATCACTTTTTGACAAAACTTGCGATGCCGGCATCGTTAAAAACTTTAAAAATCAAAATCTCTTTGAAACCCGATATCTCCGCAACCAAGCCTCGTTGGTGGTTGCGGTTTTCACCGTTAAACTGAGAGTAAGGGGACCTTTCCATCCATGTACGCCATTTTTTAAATCTCCACAAAAAAAAATTTCATCACTTTTTGACAAAACTTGCGATGCCGGCATCGTTAAAAACTTTAAAAATCAAAATCTCTTTGAAACCCGATATCTCCGCAACCAAGCCTCGTTGGTGGTTGCGGTTTTCACCGTTAAACTGAGAATAAAGAGACCTTTCCATCCATGTACGCCATTTTTTAAATCTCCACAAAAAAAAATTTCATCACTTTTTGACAAAACTTGCGATGCCGGCATCGTTAAAAACTTTAAAAATCAAAATCTCTTTGAAACCCGATATCTCCGCAACCAAGCCTCGTTGGTGGTTGCGGTTTTCACCGTTAAACTGAGAGTAAGGGGACCTTTCCATCCATGTACGCCATTTTTTAAATCTCCACAAAAAAATTTTTCATCACTTTTTGACAAAACTTGCGATGCCGGCATCGTTAAAAACTTTAAAAATCAAAATCTCTTTGAAACCCGATATCTCCGCAACCAAGCCTCGTTGGTGGTTGCGGTTTTCACCGTTAAACTGAGAGTAAAGAGACCTTTCCATCCATGTACGCCATTTTTTAAATCTCGAAAAAAGAATTTTTCATCACTTTTTGACAAAACTTGCGATGCCGGCATCGTTAAAAACTTTAAAAATCAAAATCTCTTTGAAACCCGATATCTCCGCAACCAAGCCTCGTTGGTGGTTGCGGTTTTCACCGTTAAACTGAGAGTAAAGAGACCTTTCCATCCATGTACGCCATTTTTTAAATCTCCACAAAAAAATTTTTCATCACTTTTTGACAAAACTTGCGATGCCGGCATCGTTAAAAACTTTAAAAATCAAAATCTCTTTGAAACCCGATATCTCCGCAACCAAGCCTCGTTGGTGGTTGCGGTTTTCACCGTTAAACTGAGAGTAAAGAGACTTTTCCATCCATGTACGCCATTTTTTAAATCTCCACAAAAAAATTTTTCATCACTTTTTGACAAAACTTGCGATGCCGGCATCGTTAAAAACTTTAAAAATCAAAATCTCTTTGAAACCCGATATCTCCGCAACCAAGCCTCGTTGGTGGTTGCGGTTTTCACCGTTAAACTGAGAGTAAAGAGACCTTTCCATCCATGTACGCCATTTTTTAAATCTCCACAAAAAAATTTTTCATCACTTTTTGACAAAACTTGCGATGCCGGCATCGTAAAAACTTTAAAAATCAAAATCTCTTTGAAACCCGATATCTCCGCAACCAAGCCTCGTTGGTGGTTGCGGTTTTCACCGTTAAACTGAGAGTAAAGAGACCTTTCCATCCATGTACGCCATTTTTTAAATCTCCACAAAAAAAAAATTTCATCACTTTTTGACAAAACTTGCGATGCCGGCATCGTTAAAAACTTTAAAAATCAAAATCTCTTTGAAACCCGATATCTCCGCAACCAAGCCTCGTTGGTGGTTGCGGTTTTCATCGTTAAACTGAGAGTAAGGAGACCTTTCCATCCATGTACGCCATTTTTTAAATCTCCACAAAAAATTTTTTCATCACTTTTTGACAAAACTTGCGATGCCGGCATCGTTAAAAACTTTAAAAATCAAAATCTCTTTGAAACCCGATATCTCCGCAACCAAGCCTCGTTGGTGGTTGCGGTTTTCACCGTTAAACTGAGAGTAAAGAGACCTTTCCATCCATGTACGCCATTTTTTAAATCTCGAAAAAAAAATTTTTCATCACTTTTTGACAAAACTTGCGATGCCGGCATCGTTAAAAACTTTAAAAATCAAAATCTCTTTGAAACCCGATATGTCCGCAACCAAGCCTCGTTGGTGGTTGCGGTTTTCACCGTTAAACTGAGAGTAAAGAGACCTTTCCATCCATGTACGCCATTTTTTAAATCTCCACAAAAAAATTTTTCATCACTTTTTGACAAAACTTGCGATGCCGGCATCGTTAAAAACTTTAAAAATCAAAATCTCTTTGAAACCCGATATGTCCGCAACCAAGCCTCGTTGGTGGTTGCGGTTTTCACCGTTAAACTGAGAGTAAAGAGACCTTTCCATCCATGTACGCCATTTTTTAAATCTCCACAAAAAAAAAATTTCATCACTTTTTGACAAAACTTGCGATGCCGGCATCGTTAAAAACTTTAAAAATCAAAATCTCTTTGAAACCCGATATCTCCGCAACCAAGCCTCGTTGGTGGTTGCGGTTTTCATCGTTAAACTGAGAGTAAGGAGACCTTTCCATCCATGTACGCCATTTTTTAAATCTCCACAAAAAATTTTTTCATCACTTTTTGACAAAACTTGCGATGCCGGCATCGTTAAAAACTTTAAAAATCAAAATCTCTTTGAAACCCGATATCTCCGCAACCAAGCCTCGTTGGTGGTTGCGGTTTTCACCGTTAAACTGAGAGTAAAGAGACCTTTCCATCCATGTACGCCATTTTTTAAATCTCGAAAAAAAAATTTTTCATCACTTTTTGACAAAACTTGCGATGCCGGCATCGTTAAAAACTTTAAAAATCAAAATCTCTTTGAAACCCGATATGTCCGCAACCAAGCCTCGTTGGTGGTTGCGGTTTTCACCGTTAAACTGAGAGTAAAGAGACCTTTCCATCCATGTACGCCATTTTTTAAATCTCCACAAAAAAATTTTTCATCACTTTTTGACAAAACTTGCGATGCCGGCATCGTTAAAAACTTTAAAAATCAAAATCTCTTTGAAACCCGATATGTCCGCAACCAAGCCTCGTTGGTGGTTGCGGTTTTCACCGTTAAACTGAGAGTAAAGAGACTTTTCCATCCATGTACGCCATTTTTTAAATCTCCACAAAAAAATTTTTCATCACTTTTTGACAAAACTTGCGATGCCGGCATCGTTAAAAACTTTAAAAATCAAAATCTCTTTGAAACCCGATATCTCCGCAACCAAGCCTCGTTGGTGGTTGCGGTTTTCACCGTTAAACTGAGAGTAAAGAGACCTTTCCATCCATGTACGCCATTTTTTAAATCTCCACAAAAAAATTTTTCATCACTTTTTGACAAAACTTGCGATGCCGGCATCGTAAAAACTTTAAAAATCAAAATCTCTTTGAAACCCGATATCTCCGCAACCAAGCCTCGTTGGTGGTTGCGGTTTTCACCGTTAAACTGAGAGTAAAGAGACCTTTCCATCCATGTACGCCATTTTTTAAATCTCCACAAAAAAAAATTTCATCACTTTTTGACAAAACTTGCGATGCCGGCATCGTTAAAAACTTTAAAAATCAAAATCTCTTTGAAACCCGATATCTCCGCAACCAAGCCTCGTTGGTGGTTGCGGTTTTCATCGTTAAACTGAGAGTAAGGAGACCTTTCCATCCATGTACGTCATTTTTTAAATCTCCACAAAAAAATTTTTCATCACTTTTTGACAAAACTTGCGATGCCGGCATCGTTAAAAACTTTAAAAATCAAAATCTCTTTGAAACCCGATATCTCTGCAACCAAGCCTCGTTGGTGGTTGCGGTTTTCACCGTTAAACTGAGAGTAAAGAGACCTTTCTATCCATGTACGCCATTTTTTAAATCTCCACAAAAAAAATTTTCATCACTTTTTGACAAAACTTGCGATGCCGGCATCGTTAAAAACTTTAAAAATCAAAATCTCTTTGAAACCCGATATCTCCGCAACCAAGCCTCGTTGGTGGTTGCGGTTTTCACCGTTAAACTGAGAGTAAAGAGACCTTTCCATCCATGTACGCCATTTTTTAAATCTCCACAAAAAAATTTTTCATCACTTTTTGACAAAACTTGCCATGCCGGCATCGTTAAAAACTTTAAAAATCAAAATCTCTTTGAAACCCGATATCTCCGCAACCAAGCCTCGTTGGTGGTTGCGGTTTTCACCGTTAAACTGAGAGTAAAGAGACCTTTCCATCCATGTACGCCATTTTTTAAATCTCCACAAAAAAATTTTTCATCACTTTTTGACAAAACTTGCGATGCCGGCATCGTTAAAAACTTTAAAAATCAAAATCTCTGTGAAACCCGATATCTCCGCAACCAAGCCTCGTTGGTGCTTGCGGTTTTCACCGTTAAACTGAGAGTAAAGAGACCTTTCCATCTATATACGCCATTTTTTAAATCTCCACAAAAAAATTTTTCATAACTTTTTGACAAAACTTGCGATGCCGGCATCGTTAAAAACTTTAAAAATCAAAATCTCTTTGAAACTCGATATCTCCGCAACCAAGCCTCGTTGGTGGTTGCGGTTTTCACCGTTAAACTGAGAGTAAAGAGACCTTTCCATCCATGTACGCCATTTTTTAAATCTCCACAAAAAAATTTTCATCACTTTTTGACAAAACTTGCGATGCCGGCATCGTTAAAAACTTTAAAAATCAAAATCTCTTTGAAACCCGATATCTCCGCAACCAAGCCTCGTTGGTTGTTGCGGTTTTCACCGTTAAACTGAGAGTAAAGAGACCTTTCCATCCATGTACGCCATTTTTTAAATCTCCACAAAAAAATTTTTCATCACTTTTTGACAAAACTTGCGATGCCGGCATCGTTAAAAACTTTAAAAATCAAAATCTCTTTGAAACCCGATATCTCCGCAACCAAGCCTCGTTGGTGGTTGCGGTTTTCACCGTTAAACTGAGAGTAAAGAGACCTTTCCATCCATGTACGCCATTTTTTAAATCTCCACAAAAAAATTTTTCATCACATTTTGACAAAACTTGCGATGCCGGCATCGTTAAAAACTTTAAAAATCAAAATCTCTTTGAAACCCGATATCTCCGCAACCAAGCCTCATTGGTGGTTGCGGTTTTCACCGTTAAACTGAGAGTAAAGAGACCTTTCCATCCATGTACGCCATTTTTTAAATCTCCACAAAAAAATTTTTCATCACTTTTTGACAAAACTTGCGATGCCGGCATCGTTAAAAACTTTAAAAATCAAAATCTCTTTGAAACCCGATATCTCCGCAACCAAGCCTCGTTGGTGGTTGCGGTTTTCACCGTTAAACTGAGAGTAAAGAGACCTTTCCATCCATGTACGCCATTTTCTAAATCTCCACAAAAAAATTTTCATCACTTTTTGACAAAACTTGCGATGCCGGCATCGTTAAAAACTTTAAAAATCAAAATCTCTTTGAAACCCGATATCTCCGCAACCAAGCCTCGTTGGTGGTTGCGGTTTTCATCGTTAAACTGAGAGTAAGGAGACCTTTCCATCCATGTACGCCATTTTTTAAATCTCCACAAAAAAAATTTTCATCACTTTTTGACAAAACTTGCGATGCCGGCATCGTTAAAAACTTTAAAAATCAAAATCTCTTTGAAACCCGATATCTCCGCAACCAAGCCTCGTTGGTGGTTGCGGTTTTCACCGTTAAACTGAGAGTAAAGAGACCTTTCTATCCATGTACGCCATTTTTTAAATCTCCACAAAAAAAATTTTCATCACTTTTTGACAAAACTTGCGATGCCGGCATCGTTAAAAACTTTAAAAATCAAAATTTCTTTGAAACCCGATATCTCCGCAACCAAGCCTCGTTGGTGGTTGCGGTTTTCACCGTTAAACTGAGAGTAAAGAGACCTTTCCATCCATGTACGCCATTTTTTAAATCTCCACAAAAAAATTTTTCATCACTTTTTGACAAAACTTGCCATGCCGGCATCGTTAAAAACTTTAAAAATCAAAATCTCTTTGAAACCCGATATCTCCGCAACCAAGCCTCGGTGGTGGTTGCGGTTTTCACCGTTAAACTGAGAGTAAAGAGACCTTTCCATCCATGTACGCCATTTTTTAAATCTCCACAAAAAAATTTTCATCACTTTTTGACAAAACTTGCGATGCCGGCATCGTTAAAAACTTTAAAAATCAAAATCTCTGTGAAACCCGATATCTCCGCAACCAAGCCTCGTTGGTGCTTGCGGTTTTCACCGTTAAACTGAGAGTAAAGAGACCTTTCCATCTATATACGCCATTTTTTAAATCTCCACAAAAAAATTTTTCATCACTTTTTGACAAAACTTGCGATGACGGCATCGTTAAAAACTTTAAAAATCAAAATCTCTTTGAAACCCGATATCTCCGCAACCAAGCCTCATTGGTGGTTGCGGTTTTCACCGTTAAACTGAGAGTAAAGAGACCTTTCCATCCATGTACGCCATTTTTTAAATCTCCACAAAAAAAATTTTCATCACTTTTTGACAAAACTTGCGATGCCATCGTTAAAAACTTTAAAAATCAAAATCTCTTTGAAACCCGATATCTCCGCAACCAAGCCTCGTTGGTTGTTGCGGTTTTCACCGTTAAACTGAGAGTAAAGAGACATTTCCATCCATATACGCCATTTTTTAAATCTCCACAAAAAAATTTTTCATCACTTTTTGACAAAACTTGCGATGCCGGCATCGTTAAAAACTTTAAAAATCAAAATCTCTTTGAAACCCGATATCTCCGCAACCAAGCCTCGTTGGTGGTTGCGGTTTTCACCGTTAAACTGAGAGTAAAGAGACTTTTCCATCCATGTACGCCATTTTTTAAATCTCCACAAAAAAATTTTTCATCACTTTTTGACAAAACTTGCGATGCCGGCATCGTTAAAAACTTTAAAAATCAAAATCTCTTTGAAACCCGATATCTCCGCAACCAAGCCTCGTTGGTGGTTGCGGTTTTCACCGTTAAACTGAGAGTAAAGAGACCTTTCCATCCATGTACGCCATTTTTTAAATCTCCACAAAAAAATTTTTCATCACATTTTGACAAAACTTGCGATGCCGGCATCGTTAAAAACTTTAAAAATCAAAATCTCTTTGAAACTCGATATCTCCGTAACCAAGCCTCGTTGGTGGTTGCGGTTTTCACCGTTAAACTGAGAGTAAAGAGACCTTTCCATCCATGTACGCCATTTTTTAAATCTCCACAAAAAAAATTTTCATCACTTTTTGACAAAACTTGCGATGCCGGCATCGTTAAAAACTTTAAAAATCAAAATCTCTTTGAAACCCGATATCTCCGCAACCAAGCCTCATTGGTGGTTGCGGTTTTCACCGTTAAACTGAGAGTAAAGAGACCTTTCCATCCATGTACGCCATTTTTTAAATCTCCACAAAAAAATTTTTCATCACTTTTTGACAAAACTTGCGATGCCGGCATCGTTAAAAACTTTAAAAATCAAAATCTCTTTGAAACCCGACATCTCCGCAACCAAGCCTCGTTGGTGGTTGCGGTTTTCACCGTTAAACTGAGAGTAAAGAGACCTTTCCATCCAAGTACGCCATTTTCTAAATCTCCACAAAAAAATTTTCATCACTTTTTGACAAAACTTGCGATGCCGGCATCGTTAAAAACTTTAAAAATCAAAATCTCTTTGAAACCCGATATCTCCGCAACCAAGCCTCGTTGGTGGTTGCGGTTTTCACCGTTAAACTGAGAGTAAAGAGACCTTTCCATCCATATACGCCATTTTTTAAATCTCCACAAAAAAATTTTTCATCACTTTTTGACAAAACTTGCGATGCCGGCATCGTTAAAAACTTTAAAAATCAAAATCTCTTTGAAACCCGATATCTCCGCAACCAAGCCTCGTTGGTGGTTGCGGTTTTCACCGTTAAACTGAGAGTAAAGAGACTTTTCCATCCATGTACGCCATTTTTTAAATCTCCACAAAAAAATTTTTCATCACTTTTTGACAAAACTTGCGATGCCGGCATTGTTAAAAACTTTAAAAATCAAAATCTCTTTGAAACCCGATATCTCCGCAACCAAGCCTCGTTGGTGGTTGCGGTTTTCACCGTTAAACTGAGAGTAAAGAGACCTTTCTATCCATGTACGCCATTTTTTAAATCTCCACAAAAAAATTTTTCATCACTTTTTGACAAAACTTGCGATGCCGGCATCGTAAAAACTTTAAAAATCAAAATCTCTTTGAAACCCGATATCTCCGCAACCAAGCCTCGTTGGTGGTTGCGGTTTTCACCGTTAAACTGAGAATAAAGAGACCTTTCCATCCATGTACGCCATTTTTTAAATCTCCACAAAAAAAAATTTCATCACTTTTTGACAAAACTTGCGATGCCGGCATCGTTAAAAACTTTAAAAATCAAAATCTCTTTGAAACCCGATATCTCCGCAACCAAGCCTCGTTGGTGGTTGCGGTTTTCACCGTTAAACTGAGAGTAAGGGGACCTTTCCATCCATGTACGCCATTTTTTAAATCTCCACAAAAAAATTTTTCATCACTTTTTGACAAAACTTGCGATGCCGGCATCGTTAAAAACTTTAAAAATCAAAATCTCTTTGAAACCCGATATCTCCGCAACCAAGCCTCGTTGGTGGTTGCGGTTTTCACCGTTAAACTGAGAGTAAAGAGACCTTTCCATCCATGTACGCCATTTTTTAAATCTCCACAAAAAAATTTTTCATCACTTTTTGACAAAACTTGCGATGCCGGCATCGTTAAAAACTTTAAAAATCAAAATCTCTTTGAAACCCGATATCTCCGCAACCAAGCCTCGTTGGTGGTTGCGGTTTTCACCGTTAAACTGAGAGTAAAGAGACCTTTCCATCCATGTACGCCATTTTTTAAATCTCCACAAAAAAATTTTTCATCACTTTTTGACAAAACTTGCGATGCCGGCATCGTTAAAAACTTTAAAAATCAAAATCTCTTTGAAACCCGATATCTCCGCAACCAAGCCTCGTTGGTGGTTGCGGTTTTCACCGTTAAACTGAGAGTAAAGAGACTTTTCCATCCATGTACGCCATTTTTTAAATCTCCACAAAAAAATTTTTCATCACTTTTTGACAAAACTTGCGATGCCGGCATCGTTAAAAACTTTAAAAATCAAAATCTCTTTGAAACCCGATATCTCCGCAACCAAGCCTCGTTGGTGGTTGCGGTTTTCACCGTTAAACTGAGAGTAAAGAGACCTTTCTATCCATGTACGCCATTTTTTAAATCTCCACAAAAAAAATTTTCATCACTTTTTGACAAAACTTGCGATGCCGGCATCGTTAAAAACTTTAAAAATCAAAATCTCTTTGAAACCCGATATCTCCGCAACCAAGCCTCGTTGGTGGTTGCGGTTTTCACCGTTAAACTGAGAGTAAAGAGACCTTTCCATCCATGTACGCCATTTTTTAAATCTCCACAAAAAAATTTTTCATCACTTTTTGACAAAACTTGCGATGCCGGCATCGTTAAAAACTTTAAAAATCAAAATCTCTTTGAAACCCGATATCTCCGCAACCAAGCCTCGGTGGTGGTTGCGGTTTTCACCGTTAAACTGAGAGTAAAGAGACCTTTCCATCCATGTACGCCATTTTTTAAATCTCCACAAAAAAATTTTTCATCACTTTTTGACAAAACTTGCGATGCCGGCATCGTTAAAAACTTTAAAAATCAAAATCTCTGTGAAACCCGATATCTCCGCAACCAAGCCTCGTTGGTGCTTGCGGTTTTCACCGTTAAACTGAGAGTAAAGAGACCTTTCCATCTATATACGCCATTTTTTAAATCTCCACAAAAAAATTTTTCATCACTTTTTGACAAAACTTGCGATGCCGGCATCGTTAAAAACTTTAAAAATCAAAATCTCTTTGTAACCCGATATCTCCGCAACCAAGCCTCGTTGGTGGTTGCGGTTTTCATCGTTAAACTGAGAGTAAGGAGACCTTTCCATCCATGTACGCCATTTTTTAAATCTCCACAAAAAAATTTTTCATCACTTTTTGACAAAACTTGCGATGCCGGCATCGTTAAAAACTTTAAAAATCAAAATCTCTTTGAAACCCGATATCTCCACAACCAAGCCTCGTTGGTGGTTGTGGTTTTCACCGTTAAACTGAGAGTAAAGAGACCTTTCCATCCATGTACGCCATTTTTTAAATCTCCACAAAAAAATTTTTCATCACTTTTTGACAAAACTTGCGATGCCGGCATCGTTAAAAACTTTAAAAATCAAAATCTCTTTGAAACCCGATATTTCCGCAACCAAGCCTCATTGGTGGTTGCGGTTTTCACCGTTAAACTGAGAGTAAAGAGACCTTTCCATCCATGTACGCCATTTTTTAAATCTCCACAAAAAAATTTTTCATAACTTTTTGACAAAACTTGCGATGCCGGCATCGTTAAAAACTTTAAAAATCAAAATCTCTTTGAAACTCGATATCTCCGCAACCAAGCCTCGTTGGTGGTTGCGGTTTTCACCGTTAAACTGAGAGTAAAGAGACCTTTCCATCCATGTACGCCATTTTTTAAATCTCCACAAAAAAAATTTTCATCACTTTTTGACAAAACTTGCGATGCCGGCATCGTTAAAAACTTTAAAAATCAAAATCTCTTTGAAACCCGATATCTCCGCAACCAAGCCTCGTTGGTTGTTGCGGTTTTCACCGTTAAACTGAGAGTAAAGAGACCTTTCCATCCATGTACGCCATTTTTTAAATCTCCACAAAAAAATTTTTCATAACTTTTTGACAAAACTTGCGATGCCGGCATCGTTAAAAACTTTAAAAATCAAAATCTCTTTGAAACTCGATATCTCCGCAACCAAGCCTCGTTGGTGGTTGCGGTTTTCACCGTTAAACTGAGAGTAAAGAGACCTTTCCATCCATGTACGCCATTTTTTAAATCTCTACAAAAAAATTTTTCATCACTTTTTGACAAAACTTGCGATGCCGGCATCGTTAAAAACTTTAAAAATCAAAATCTCTTTGAAACCCGATATCTCCGCAACCAAGCCTCGGTGGTGGTTGCGGTTTTCACCGTTAAACTGAGAGTAAAGAGACCTTTCCATCCATGTACGCCATTTTTTAAATCTCCACAAAAAAATTTTTCATCACTTTTTGACAAAACTTGCGATGCCGGCATCGTTAAAAACTTTAAAAATCAAAATCTCTGTGAAACCCGATATCTCCGCAACCAAGCCTCGTTGGTGCTTGCGGTTTTCACCGTTAAACTGAGAGTAAAGAGACCTTTCCATCTATATACGCCATTTTTTAAATCTCCACAAAAAAATTTTTCATCACTTTTTGACAAAACTTGCGATGCCGGCATCGTTAAAAACTTTAAAAATCAAAATCTCTTTGAAACCCGATATCTCCGCAACCAAGCCTCGTTGGTGGTTGCGGTTTTCACCGTTAAACTGAGAATAAAGAGACCTTTCCATCCATGTACGCCATTTTTTAAATCTCCACAAAAAAAAATTTCATCACTTTTTGACAAAACTTGCGATGCCGGCATCGTTAAAAACTTTAAAAATCAAAATCTCTTTGAAACCCGATATCTCCGCAACCAAGCCTCGTTGGTGGTTGTGGTTTTCACCGTTAAACTGAGAGTAAAGAGACCTTTCCATCCATGTACGCCATTTTTTAAATCTCCACAAAAAAATTTTTCATCACTTTTTGACAAAACTTGCGATGCCGGCATCGTTAAAAACTTTAAAAATCAAAATCTCTTTGAAACCCGATATTTCCGCAACCAAGCCTCATTGGTGGTTGCGGTTTTCACCGTTAAACTGAGAGTAAAGAGACCTTTCCATCCATGTACGCCATTTTTTAAATCTCCACAAAAAAATTTTTCATCACTTTTTGACAAAACTTGCGATGCCGGCATCGTTAAAAACTTTAAAAATCAAAATCTCTTTGAAACTCGATATCTCCGCAACCAAGCCTCGTTGGTGGTTGCGGTTTTCACCGTTAAACTGAGAGTAAAGAGACCTTTCCATCCATGTACGCCATTTTTTAAATCTCCACAAAAAAAATTTTCATCACTTTTTGACAAAACTTGCGATGCCGGCATCGTTAAAAACTTTAAAAATCAAAATCTCTTTGAAACCCGATATCTCCGCAACCAAGCCTCGTTGGTGGTTGCGGTTTTCACCGTTAAACTGAGAGTAAAGAGACTTTTCCATCCATGTACGCCATTTTTTAAATCTCCACAAAAAAATTTTTCATCACATTTTGACAAAACTTGCGATGCCGGCATCGTTAAAAACTTTAAAAATCAAAATCTCTTTGAAACTCGATATCTCCGCAACCAAGCCTCGTTGGTGGTTGCGGTTTTCACCGTTAAACTGAGAGTAAAGAGACCTTTCCATCCATGTACGCCATTTTTTAAATCTCCACAAAAAAAATTTTCATCACTTTTTGACAAAACTTGCGATGCCGGCATCGTTAAAAACTTTAAAAATCAAAATCTCTTTGAAACCCGATATCTCCGCAACCAAGCCTCATTGGTGGTTGCGGTTTTCACCGTTAAACTGAGAGTAAAGAAACCTTTCCATCCATGTACGCCATTTTTTAAATCTCCACAAAAAAATTTTTCATCACTTTTTGACAAAACTTGCGATGCCGGCATCGTTAAAAACTTTAAAAATCAAAATCTCTTTGAAACCCGATATCTCCGCAACCAAGCCTCGTTGGTGGTTGCGGTTTTCACCGTTAAACTGAGAGTAAAGAGACCTTTCCATCCAAGTACGCCATTTTCTAAATCTCCACAAAAAAATTTTCATCACTTTTTGACAAAACGTGCGATGCCGGCATCGTTAAAAACTTTAAAAATCAAAATCTCTTTGAAACCCGATATCTCCGCAACCAAGCCTCGTTGGTGGTTGCGGTTTTCACCGTTAAACTGAGAGTAAAGAGACCTTTCCATCCATGTACGCCATTTTTTAAATCTCCACAAAAAAATTTTTCATCACTTTTTGACAAAACTTGCGATGCCGGCATCGTTAAAAACTTTAAAAATCAAAATCTCTTTGAAACCCGATATCTCCGCAACCAAGCCTCGTTGGTGGTTGCGGTTTTCACCGTTAAACTGAGAGTAAAGAGACTTTTCCATCCATGTACGCCATTTTTTAAATCTCCACAAAAAAATTTTTCATCACATTTTGACAAAACTTGCGATGCCGGCATCGTTAAAAACTTTAAAAATCAAAATCTCTTTGAAACTCGATATCTCCGCAACCAAGCCTCGTTGGTGGTTGCGGTTTTCACCGTTAAACTGAGAGTAAAGAGACCTTTCCATCCATGTACGGCATTTTTTAAATCTCCACAAAAAAAATTTTCATCACTTTTTGACAAAACTTGCGATGCCGGCATCGTTAAAAACTTTAAAAATCAAAATCTCTTTGAAACCCGATATCTCCGCAACCAAGCCTCATTGGTGGTTGCGGTTTTCACCGTTAAACTGAGAGTAAAGAAACCTTTCCATCCATGTACGCCATTTTTAAAATCTCCACAAAAAAATTTTTCATCACTTTTTGACAAAACTTGCGATGCCGGCATCGTTAAAAACTTTAAAAATCAAAATCTCTTTGAAACCCGATATCTCCGCAACCAAGCCTCGTTGGTGGTTGCGGTTTTCACCGTTAAACTGAGAGTAAAGAGACCTTTCCATCCAAGTACGCCATTTTCTAAATCTCCACAAAAAAATTTTCATCACTTTTTGACAAAACTTGCGATGCCGGCATCGTTAAAAACTTTAAAAATCAAAATCTCTTTGAAACCCGATATCTCCGCAACCAAGCATCGTTGGTGGTTGCGGTTTTCACCATTAAACTGAGAGTAAAGAGACTTTTCCATCCATGTACGCCATTTTTTAAATCTCCACAAAAAAATGTTTCATCACTTTTTGACAAAACTTGCGATGCCGGCATTGTTAAAAACTTTAAAAATCAAAATCTCTTTGAAACCCGATATCTCCGCAACCAAGCCTCGTTGGTGGTTGCGGTTTTCACCGTTAAACTGAGAGTAAAGAGACCTTTCCATCCATGTACGCCATTTTTTAAATCTCCACAAAAAAATTTTTCATCACTTTTTGACAAAACTTGCGATGCCGGCATCGTAAAAACTTTAAAAATCAAAATCTCTTTGAAACCCGATATCTCCGCAACCAAGCCTCGTTGGTGGTTGCGGTTTTCACCGTTAAACTGAGAATAAAGAGTCCTTTCCATCCATGTACGCCATTTTTTAAATCTCCACAAAAAAAATTTCATCACTTTTTGACAAAACTTGCGATGCCGGCATCGTTAAAAACTTTAAAAATCAAAATCTCTTTGAAACCCGATATCTCCGCAACCAAGCCTCGTTGGTGGTTGCGGTTTTCACCGTTAAACTGAGAGTAAAGAGACCTTTCCATCCATGTACGCCATTTTTTAAATCTCGAAAAAAAAATTTTTCATCACTTTTTGACAAAACTTGCGATGCCGGCATCGTTAAAAACTTTAAAAATCAAAATCTCTTTGAAACCCGATATCTCCGCAACCAAGCCTCGTTGGTGGTTGCGGTTTTCACCGTTAAACTGAGAGTAAAGAGACCTTTCCATCCATGTACGCCATTTTTTAAATCTCGAAAAAAAAAAATTTCATCACTTTTTGACAAAACTTGCGATGCCGGCATCGTTAAAAACTTTAAAAATCAAAATCTCTTTGAAACCCGATATCTCCGCAACCAAGCCTCGTTGGTGGTTGCGGTTTTCACCGTTAAACTGAGAGTAAAGAGACCTTTCCATCCATGTACGCCATTTTTTAAATCTCCACAAAAAAATTTTTCATCTCTTTTTGACAAAACTTGCGATGCCGGCATCGTTAAAAACTTTAAAAATCAAAATCTCTTTGAAACCCGATATCTCCGCAACCAAGCCTCGTTGGTGGTTGCGGTTTTCACCGTTAAACTGAGAGTAAAGAGACTTTTCCATCCATGTACGCCATTTTTTAAATCTCCACAAAAAAATTTTTCATCACTTTTTGACAAAACTTGCGATGCCGGCATCGTTAAAAACTTTAAAAATCAAAATCTCTTTGAAACCCGATATCTCCGCAACCAAGCCTCGTTGGTGGTTGCGGTTTTCACCGTTAAACTGAGAGTAAAGAGACCTTTCCATCCATGTACGCCATTTTTTAAATCTCCACAAAAAAATTTTTCATCACTTTTTGACAAAACTTGCGATGCCGGCATCGTAAAAACTTTAAAAATCAAAATCTCTTTGAAACCCGATATCTCCGCAACCAAGCCTCGTTGGTGGTTGCGGTTTTCACCGTTAAACTGAGAGTAAAGAGACCTTTCCATCCATGTACGCCATTTTTTAAATCTCCACAAAAAAAAAAATTTCATCACTTTTTGACAAAACTTGCGATGCCGGCATCGTTAAAAACTTTAAAAATCAAAATCTCTTTGAAACCCGATATCTCCGCAACCAAGCCTCGTTGGTGGTTGCGGTTTTCATCGTTAAACTGAGAGTAAGGAGACCTTTCCATCCATGTACGCCATTTTTTAAATCTCCACAAAAAAATTTTTCATCACTTTTTGACAAAACTTGCGATGCCGGCATCGTTAAAAACTTTAAAAATCAAAATCTCTTTGAAACCCGATATCTCCGCAACCAAGCCTCGTTGGTGGTTGCGGTTTTCACTGTTAAACTGAGAGTAAAGAGACCTTTCTATCCATGTACGCCATTTTTTAAATCTCCACAAAAAAAATTTTCATCACTTTTTGACAAAACTTGCGATGCCGGCATCGTTAAAAACTTTAAAAATCAAAATCTCTTTGAAACCCGATATCTCCGCAACCAAGCCTCGTTGGTGGTTGCGGTTTTCACCGTTAAATTGAGAGTAAAGAGACCTTTCCATCCATGTACGCCATTTTTTAAATCTCCACAAAAAAATTTTTCATCACTTTTTGACAAAACTTGCGATGCCGGCATCGTTAAAAACTTTAAAAATCAAAATCTCTTTGAAACCCGATATCTCCGCAACCAAGCCTCGTTGGTGGTTGCGGTTTTCACCGTTAAACTGAGAGTAAAGAGACCTTTCCATCCATGTACGCCATTTTTTAAATCTCCACAAAAAAATTTTTCATCACTTTTTGACAAAACTTGCGATGCCGGCATCGTTAAAAACTTTAAAAATCAAAATCTCTTTGAAACCCGATATCTCCGCAACCAATCCTCATTGGTGGTTGCGGTTTTCACCGTTAAACTGAGAGTAAGGGGACCTTTCCATCCATGTACGCCATTTTTTAAATCTCCACAAAAAAATTTTTCATCACTTTTTGACAAAACTTGCGATGCCGGCATCGTTAAAAACTTTAAAAATCAAAATCTCTTTGAAACCCGATATCTCCGCAACCAAGCCTCGTTGGTGGTTGCGGTTTTCACCGTTAAACTGAGAGTAAAGAGACCTTTCCATCCATGTACGCCATTTTTTAAATCTCGAAAAAAAAATTTTTCATCACTTTTTGACAAAACTTGCGATGCCGGCATCGTTAAAAACTTTAAAAATCAAAATCTCTTTTAAACCCGATATCTCCGCAACCAAACCTCGTTGGTGGTTGCGGTTTTCACCGTTAAACTGAGAGTAAAGAGACCTTTCCATCCATGTACGCCATTTTTTAAATCTCCACAAAAAAATTTTTCATCACTTTTTGACAAAACTTGCGATGCCGGCATCGTTAAAAACTTTAAAAATCAAAATCTCTTTGAAACCCGATATCTCCGCAACCAAGCCTCGTTGGTGGTTGCGGTTTTCACCGTTAAACTGAGAGTAAAGAGACTTTTCCATCCATGTACGCCATTTTTTAAATCTCCACAAAAAAATTTTTCATCACTTTTTGACAAAACTTGCGATGCCGGCATCGTTAAAAACTTTAAAAATCAAAATCTCTTTGAAACCCGATATCTCCGCAACCAAGCCTCGTTGGTGGTTGCGGTTTTCACCGTTAAACTGAGAGTAAAGAGACCTTTCCATTTATGTACGCCATTTTTTAAATCTCCACAAAAAAATTTTTCATCACTTTTTGACAAAACTTGCGATGCCGGCATCGTTAAAAACTTTAATAATCAAAATCTCTTTGAAACCCGATATCTCCGCAACCAAGCCTCGTTGGTGGTTGCGGTTTTCACCGTTAAACTGAGAGTAAAGAGACCTTTCCATCCATGTACGCCATTTTTTAAATCTCCACAAAAAAAAAATTTCATCACTTTTTGACAAAACTTGCGATGCCGGCATCGTTAAAAACTTTAAAAATCAAAATCTCTTTGAAACCCGATATCTCCGCAACCAAGCCTCGTTGGTGGTTGCGGTTTTCATCGTTAAACTGAGAGTAAGGAGACCTTTCCATCCATGTACGCAATTTTTTAAATCTCCACAAAAAAATTTTTCATCACTTTTTGACAAAACTTGCGATGCCGGCATCGTTAAAAACTTTAAAAATCAAAATCTCTTTGAAACCCGATATCTCCGCAACCAAGCCTCGTTGGTGGTTGCGGTTTTCACCGTTAAACTGAGAGTAAAGAGACCTTTCCATCCATGTACGCCATTTTTTGAATCTCCACAAAAAAATTTTTCATCACTTTTTGACAAAACTTGCGATGCCGGCATCGTTAAAAACTTTAAAAATCAAAATCTCTTTGAAACCCGATATCTCCGCAACCAAGCCTCGTTGGTGGTTGCGGTTTTCACCGTTAAACTGAGAGTAAAGAGACCTTTCCATCCATGTACGCCATTTTTTAAATCTCCACAAAAAAATTTTTCATCACTTTTTGACAAAACTTGCGATGCCGGCATCGTTAAAAACTTTAAAAATCAAAATCTCTTTGAAACCCGATATCTCCGCAACCAAGCCTCATTGGTGGTTGCGGTTCTCACCGTTAAACTGAGAGTAAAGAGACCTTTCCATCCATGTACGCCATTTTTTAAATCTCCACAAAAAAATTTTTCATCACTTTTTGACAAAACTTGCGATGCCGGCATCGTTAAAAACTTTAAAAATCAAAATCTCTTTGAAACCCGATATCTCCGCAACCAAGCCTCGTTGGTGGTTGCGGTTTTCACCGTTAAACTGAGAGTAAAGAGACCTTTCCATCCATGTACGCCATTTTTTAAATCTCCACAAAAAAATTTTTCATCACTTTTTGACAAAACTTGCGATGCCGGCATCGTTAAAAACTTAAAAAATCAAAATCTCTTTGAAACCCGATATCTCCGCAACCAAGCCTCATTGGTGGTTGCGGTTTTCACCGTTAAACTGAGAGTAAAGAGACCTTTCCATCCATGTACGCCATTTTTTAAATCTCCACAAAAAAAATTTTCATCACTTTCTGACAAAACTTGCGATGCCGGCATCGTTAAAAACTTTAAAAATCAAAATCTCTTTGAAACCCGATATCTCCGCAACCAAGCCTCGTTGGTGGTTGCGGTTTTCACCGTTAAACTGAGAGTAAAGAGATCTTTCCATCCATGTACGCCATTTTTTAAATCTCCACAAAAAAATTTTTCATCACTTTTTGACAAAACTTACGATGCCGGCATCGTTAAAAACTTTAAAAATCAAAATCTCTTTGAAACCCGATATCTCCGCAACCAAGCCTCATTGGTGGTTGCGGTTTTCACCGTTAAACTGAGAGTAAAGAGACTTTTCCATCCATGTACGCCATTTTTTAAATCTCCACAAAAAAATTTTTCATCACTTTTTGACAAAACTTGCGATGCCGGCATCGTTAAAAACTTTAAAAATCAAAATCTCTTTGAAACCCGATATCTCCGCAACCGAGCATCGTTGGTGGTTGCGGCTTTCACCGTTAAACTTAAAGTAAAGAGACCTTTCCATCCATGTACGCCATTTTTTAAATCTCCACAAAAAAATTTTTCATCACTTTTTGACAAAACTTGCGATGCCGGCATCGTTAAAAACTTTAAAAATCAAAATCTCTTTGAAACCCGATATCTCCGCAACCAAGCCTCGTTGGTGGTTGCGGTTTTCACCGTTAAACTGAGAGTAAAGAGACCTTTCCATCCATGTACGCCATTTTTTAAATCTCCACAAAAAAATTTTTCATCACTTTTTGACAAAACTTGCGATGCCGGCATCGTTAAAAACTTTAAAAATCAAAATCTCTTTGAAACCCGATATCTCCGCAACCAAGCCTCGTTGGTGGTTGCGGTTTTCACCGTTAAACTGAGAGTAAAGAGACCTTTCCATCCATGTACGCCATTTTTTAAATCTCCACAAAAAAATTTTTCATCACTTTTTGACAAAACTTGCGATGCCGGCATCGTTAAAAACTTTAAAAATCAAAATCTCTTTGAAACCCGATATCTCCGCAACCAAGCCTCATTGGTGGTTGCGGTTTTCACCGTTAAACTGAGAGTAAAGAAACCTTTCCATCCATGTACGCCATTTTTTAAATCTCCACAAAAAAATTTTTCATCACTTTTTGACAAAACTTGCGATGCCGGCATCGTTAAAAACTTTAAAAATCAAAATCTCTTTGAAACCCGATATCTCCGCAACCAAGCCTCGTTGGTGGTTGCGGTTTTCACCGTTAAACTGAGAGTAAAGAGACCTTTCCATCCAAGTACGCCATTTTCTAAATCTCCACAAACAAATTTTCATCACTTTTTGACAAAACTTGCGATGCCGGCATCGTTAAAAACTTTAAAAATCAAAATCTCTTTGAAACCCGATATCTCCGCAACCAAGCCTCGTTGGTGGTTGCGGTTTTCACCGTTAAACTGAGAGTAAAGAGACCTTTCCATCCATGTACGCCATTTTTTAAATCTCCACAAAAAAATTTTTCATCACTTTTTGACAAAACTTGCGATGCCGGCATCGTTAAAAACTTTAAAAATCAAAATCTCTTTGAAACCCGATATCTCCGCAACCAAGCCTCGTTGGTGGTTGCGGTTTTCACCATTAAACTGAGAGTAAAGAGACTTTTCCATCCATGTACGCCATTTTTTAAATCTCCACAAAAAAATTTTTCATCACTTTTTGACAAAACTTGCGATGCCGGCATTGTTAAAAACTTTAAAAATCAAAATCTCTTTGAAACCCGATATCTCCGCAACCAAGCCTCGTTGGTGGTTGCGGTTTTCACCGTTAAACTGAGAGTAAAGAGACCTTTCCATCCATGTACGCCATTTTTTAAATCTCCACAAAAAAATGTTTCATCACTTTTTGACAAAACTTGCGATGCCGGCATCGTAAAAACTTTAAAAATCAAAATCTCTTTGAAACCCGATATCTCCGCAACCAAGCCTCGTTGGTGGTTGCGGTTTTCACCGTTAAACTGAGAATAAAGAGTCCTTTCCATCCATGTACGCCATTTTTTAAATCTCCACAAAAAAAAATTTCATCACTTTTTGACAAAACTTGCGATGCCGGCATCGTTAAAAACTTTAAAAATCAAAATCTCTTTGAAACCCGATATCTCCGCAACCAAGCCTCGTTGGTGGTTGCGGTTTTCACCGTTAAACTGAGAGTAAAGAGACCTTTCCATCCATGTACGCCATTTTTTAAATCTCGAAAAAAAAATTTTTCATCACTTTTTGACAAAACTTGCGATGCCGGCATCGTTAAAAACTTTAAAAATCAAAATCTCTTTGAAACCCGATATCTCCGCAACCAAGCCTCGTTGGTGGTTGCGGTTTTCACCGTTAAACTGAGAGTAAAGAGACCTTTCCATCCATGTACGCCATTTTTTAAATCTCGAAAAAAAAAATTTTCATCACTTTTTGACAAAACTTGCGATGCCGGCATCGTTAAAAACTTTAAAAATCAAAATCTCTTTGAAACCCGATATCTCCGCAACCAAGCCTCGTTGGTGGTTGCGGTTTTCACCGTTAAACTGAGAGTAAAGAGACCTTTCCATCCATGTACGCCATTTTTTAAATCTCCACAAAAAAAATTTTCATCTCTTTTTGACAAAACTTGCGATGCCGGCATCGTTAAAAACTTTAAAAATCAAAATCTCTTTGAAACCCGATATCTCCGCAACCAAGCCTCGTTGGTGGTTGCGGTTTTCACCGTTAAACTGAGAGTAAAGAGACTTTTCCATCCATGTACGCCATTTTTTAAATCTCCACAAAAAAATTTTTCATCACTTTTTGACAAAACTTGCGATGCCGGCATCGTTAAAAACTTTAAAAATCAAAATCTCTTTGAAACCCGATATCTCCGCAACCAAGCCTCGTTGGTGGTTGCGGTTTTCACCATTAAACTGAGAGTAAAGAGACTTTTCCATCCATGTACGCCATTTTTTAAATCTCCACAAAAAAATTTTTCATCACTTTTTGACAAAACTTGCGATGCCGGCATTGTTAAAAACTTTAAAAATCAAAATCTCTTTGAAACCCGATATCTCCGCAACCAAGCCTCGTTGGTGGTTGCGGTTTTCACCGTTAAACTGAGAGTAAAGAGACCTTTCCATCCATGTACGCCATTTTTTAAATCTCCACAAAAAAATTTTTCATCACTTTTTGACAAAACTTGCGATGCCGGCATCGTAAAAACTTTAAAAATCAAAATCTCTTTGAAACCCGATATCTCCGCAACCAAGCCTCGTTGGTGGTTGCGGTTTTCACCGTTAAACTGAGAATAAAGAGTCCTTTCCATCCATGTACGCCATTTTTTAAATCTCCACAAAAAAAAATTTCATCACTTTTTGACAAAACTTGCGATGCCGGCATCGTTAAAAACTTTAAAAATCAAAATCTCTTTGAAACCCGATATCTCCGCAACCAAGCCTCGTTGGTGGTTGCGGTTTTCACCGTTAAACTGAGAGTAAAGAGACCTTTCCATCCATGTACGCCATTTTTTAAATCTCGAAAAAAAAATTTTTCATCACTTTTTGACAAAACTTGCGATGCCGGCATCGTTAAAAACTTTAAAAATCAAAATCTCTTTGAAACCCGATATCTCCGCAACCAAGCCTCGTTGGTGGTTGCGGTTTTCACCGTTAAACTGAGAGTAAAGAGACCTTTCCATCCATGTACGCCATTTTTTAAATCTCCACAAAAAAATTTTTCATCACTTTTTGACAAAACTTGCGATGCCGGCATCGTTAAAAACTTTAAAAATCAAAATCTCTTTGAAACCCGATATCTCCGCAACCAAGCCTCATTGGTGGTTGCGGTTTTCACCGTTAAACTGAGAGTAAAGAAACCTTTCCATCCATGTACGCCATTTTTTAAATCTCCACAAAAAAATTTTTCATCACTTTTTGACAAAACTTGCGATGCCGGCATCGTTAAAAACTTTAAAAATCAAAATCTCTTTGAAACCCGATATCTCCGCAACCAAGCCTCGTTGGTGGTTGCGGTTTTCACCGTTAAACTGAGAGTAAAGAGACCTTTCCATCCAAGTACGCCATTTTCTAAATCTCCACAAACAAATTTTCATCACTTTTTGACAAAACTTGCGATGCCGGCATCGTTAAAAACTTTAAAAATCAAAATCTCTTTGAAACCCGATATCTCCGCAACCAAGCCTCGTTGGTGGTTGCGGTTTTCACCGTTAAACTGAGAGTAAAGAGACCTTTCCATCCATGTACGCCATTTTTTAAATCTCCACAAAAAAATTTTTCATCACTTTTTGACAAAACTTGCGATGCCGGCATCGTTAAAAACTTTAAAAATCAAAATCTCTTTGAAACCCGATATCTCCGCAACCAAGCCTCGTTGGTGGTTGCGGTTTTCACCATTAAACTGAGAGTAAAGAGACTTTTCCATCCATGTACGCCATTTTTTAAATCTCCACAAAAAAATTTTTCATCACTTTTTGACAAAACTTGCGATGCCGGCATTGTTAAAAACTTTAAAAATCAAAATCTCTTTGAAACCCGATATCTCCGCAACCAAGCCTCGTTGGTGGTTGCGGTTTTCACCGTTAAACTGAGAGTAAAGAGACCTTTCCATCCATGTACGCCATTTTTTAAATCTCCACAAAAAAATTTTTCATCACTTTTTGACAAAACTTGCGATGCCGGCATCGTAAAAACTTTAAAAATCAAAATCTCTTTGAAACCCGATATCTCCGCAACCAAGCCTCGTTGGTGGTTGCGGTTTTCACCGTTAAACTGAGAATAAAGAGTCCTTTCCATCCATGTACGCCATTTTTTAAATCTCCACAAAAAAAAATTTCATCACTTTTTGACAAAACTTGCGATGCCGGCATCGTTAAAAACTTTAAAAATCAAAATCTCTTTGAAACCCGATATCTCCGCAACCAAGCCTCGTTGGTGGTTGCGGTTTTCACCGTTAAACTGAGAGTAAAGAGACCTTTCCATCCATGTACGCCATTTTTTAAATCTCGAAAAAAAAATTTTTCATCACTTTTTGACAAAACTTGCGATGCCGGCATCGTTAAAAACTTTAAAAATCAAAATCTCTTTGAAACCCGATATCTCCGCAACCAAGCCTCGTTGGTGGTTGCGGTTTTCACCGTTAAACTGAGAGTAAAGAGACCTTTCCATCCATGTACGCCATTTTTTAAATCTCGAAAAAAAAAATTTTCATCACTTTTTGACAAAACTTGCGATGCCGGCATCGTTAAAAACTTTAAAAATCAAAATCTCTTTGAAACCCGATATCTCCGCAACCAAGCCTCGTTGGTGGTTGCGGTTTTCACCGTTAAACTGAGAGTAAAGAGACCTTTCCATCCATGTACGCCATTTTTTAAATCTCCACAAAAAAAATTTTCATCTCTTTTTGACAAAACTTGCGATGCCGGCATCGTTAAAAACTTTAAAAATCAAAATCTCTTTGAAACCCGATATCTCCGCAACCAAGCCTCGTTGGTGGTTGCGGTTTTCACCGTTAAACTGAGAGTAAAGAGACTTTTCCATCCATGTACGCCATTTTTTAAATCTCCACAAAAAAATTTTTCATCACTTTTTGACAAAACTTGCGATGCCGGCATCGTTAAAAACTTTAAAAATCAAAATCTCTTTGAAACCCGATATCTCCGCAACCAAGCCTCGTTGGTGGTTGCGGTTTTCACCGTTAAACTGAGAGTAAAGAGACCTTTCCATCCATGTACGCCATTTTTTAAATCTCCACAAAAAAATTTTTCATCACTTTTTGACAAAACTTGCGATGCCGGCATCGTAAAAACTTTAAAAATCAAAATCTCTTTGAAACCCGATATCTCCGCAACCAAGCCTCGTTGGTGGTTGCGGTTTTCACCGTTAAACTGAGAGTAAAGAGACCTTTCCATCCATGTACGCCATTTTTTAAATCTCCACAAAAAAAAAATTTCATCACTTTTTGACAAAACTTGCGATGCCGGCATCGTTAAAAACTTTAAAAATCAAAATCTCTTTGAAACCCGATATCTCCGCAACCAAGCCTCGTTGGTGGTTGCGGTTTTCATCGTTAAACTGAGAGTAAGGAGACCTTTCCATCCATGTACGCCATTTTTTAAATCTCCACAAAAAAATTTTTCATCACTTTTTGACAAAACTTGCGATGCCGGCATCGTTAAAAACTTTAAAAATCAAAATCTCTTTGAAACCCGATATCTCCGCAACCAAGCCTCGTTGGTGGTTGCGGTTTTCACCGTTAAACTGAGAGTAAAGAGACCTTTCTATCCATGTACGCCATTTTTTAAATCTCCACAAAAAAAATTTTCATCACTTTTTGACAAAACTTGCGATGCCGGCATCGTTAAAAACTTTAAAAATCAAAATCTCTTTGAAACCCGATATCTCCGCAACCAAGCCTCGTTGGTGGTTGCGGTTTTCACCGTTAAATTGAGAGTAAAGAGACCTTTCCATCCATGTACGCCATTTTTTAAATCTCCACAAAAAAATTTTTCATCACTTTTTGACAAAACTTGCGATGCCGGCATCGTTAAAAACTTTAAAAATCAAAATCTCTTTGAAACCCGATATCTCCGCAACCAAGCCTCGTTGGTGGTTGCGGTTTTCACCGTTAAACTGAGAGTAAAGAGACCTTTCCATCCATGTACGCCATTTTTTAAATCTCCACAAAAAAATTTTTCATCACTTTTTGACAAAACTTGCGATGCCGGCATCGTTAAAAACTTTAAAAATCAAAATCTCTTTGAAACCCGATATCTCCGCAACCAATCCTCATTGGTGGTTGCGGTTTTCACCGTTAAACTGAGAGTAAGGGGACCTTTCCATCCATGTACGCCATTTTTTAAATCTCCACAAAAAAATTTTTCATCACTTTTTGACAAAACTTGCGATGCCGGCATCGTTAAAAACTTTAAAAATCAAAATCTCTTTGAAACCCGATATCTCCGCAACCAAGCCTCGTTGGTGGTTGCGGTTTTCACCGTTAAACTGAGAGTAAAGAGACCTTTCCATCCATGTACGCCATTTTTTAAATCTCTACAAAAAAATTTTTCATCACTTTTTGACAAAACTTGCGATGCCGGCATCGTTAAAAACTTTAAAAATCAAAATCTCTTTGAAACCCGATATCTCCGCAACCAAACCTCGTTGGTGGTTGCGGTTTTCACCGTTAAACTGAGAGTAAAGAGACCTTTCCATCCATGTACGCCATTTTTTAAATCTCCACAAAAAAATTTTTCATCACTTTTTGACAAAACTTGCGATGCCGGCATCGTTAAAAACTTTAAAAATCAAAATCTCTTTGAAACCCGATATCTCCGCAACCAAGCCTCGTTGGTGGTTGCGGTTTTCACCGTTAAACTGAGAGTAAAGAGACTTTTCCATCCATGTACGCCATTTTTTAAATCTCCACAAAAAAATTTTTCATCACTTTTTGACAAAACTTGCGATGCCGGCATCGTTAAAAACTTTAAAAATCAAAATCTCTTTGAAACCCGATATCTCCGCAACCAAGCCTCGTTGGTGGTTGCGGTTTTCACCGTTAAACTGAGAGTAAAGAGACCTTTCCATTTATGTACGCCATTTTTTAAATCTCCACAAAAAAATTTTTCATCACTTTTTGACAAA
This sequence comes from Epistrophe eligans, assembly GCA_951394125.1. Taxonomy (NCBI): domain Eukaryota; kingdom Metazoa; phylum Arthropoda; class Insecta; order Diptera; family Syrphidae; genus Epistrophe; species Epistrophe eligans. The sequence continues at coordinate 82,483,870 of OX596029.1, forward strand.
ACTTGCGATGCCGGCATCGTTAAAAACTTTAATAATCAAAATCTCTTTGAAACCCGATATCTCCGCAACCAAGCCTCGTTGGTGGTTGCGGTTTTCACCGTTAAACTGAGAGTAAAGAGACCTTTCCATCCATGTACGCCATTTTTTAAATCTCCACAAAAAAAAAATTTCATCACTTTTTGACAAAACTTGCGATGCCGGCATCGTTAAAAACTTTAAAAATCAAAATCTCTTTGAAACCCGATATCTCCGCAACCAAGCCTCGTTGGTGGTTGCGGTTTTCATCGTTAAACTGAGAGTAAGGAGACCTTTCCATCCATGTACGCAATTTTTTAAATCTCCACAAAAAAATTTTTCATCACTTTTTGACAAAACTTGCGATGCCGGCATCGTTAAAAACTTTAAAAATCAAAATCTCTTTGAAACCCGATATCTCCGCAACCAAGCCTCGTTGGTGGTTGCGGTTTTCACCGTTAAACTGAGAGTAAAGAGACCTTTCCATCCATGTACGCCATTTTTTGAATCTCCACAAAAAAATTTTTCATCACTTTTTGACAAAACTTGCGATGCCGGCATCGTTAAAAACTTTAAAAATCAAAATCTCTTTGAAACCCGATATCTCCGCAACCAAGCCTCGTTGGTGGTTGCGGTTTTCACCGTTAAACTGAGAGTAAAGAGACCTTTCCATCCATGTACGCCATTTTTTAAATCTCCACAAAAAAAATTTTCATCACTTTCTGACAAAACTTGCGATGCCGGCATCGTTAAAAACTTTAAAAATCAAAATCTCTTTGAAACCCGATATCTCCGCAACCAAGCCTCGTTGGTGGTTGCGGTTTTCACCGTTAAACTGAGAGTAAAGAGACCTTTCCATCCATGTACGCCATTTTTTAAATCTCCACAAAAAAATTTTTCATCACTTTTTGACAAAACTTACGATGCCGGCATCGTTAAAAACTTTAAAAATCAAAATCTCTTTGAAACCCGATATCTCCGCAACCAAGCCTCGTTGGTGGTTGCGGTTTTCACCGTTAAACTGAGAGTAAAGAGACCTTTCCATCCATGTACGCCATTTTTTAAATCTCCACAAAAAAAATTTTCATCACTTTCTGACAAAACTTGCGATGCCGGCATCGTTAAAAACTTTAAAAATCAAAATCTCTTTGAAACCCGATATCTCCGCAACCGAGCATCGTTGGTGGTTGCGGCTTTCACCGTTAAACTTAAAGTAAAGAGACCTTTCCATCCATGTACGCCATTTTTTAAATCTCCACAAAAAAATTTTTCATCACTTTTTGACAAAACTTGCGATGCCGGCATCGTTAAAAACTTTAAAAATCAAAATCTCTTTGAAACCCGATATCTCCGCAACCAAGCCTCGTTGGTGGTTGCGGTTTTCACCGTTAAACTGAGAGTAAAGAGACCTTTCCATCCATGTACGCCATTTTTTAAATCTCCACAAAAAAATTTTTCATCACTTTTTGACAAAACTTGCGATGCCGGCATCGTTAAAAACTTAAAAAATCAAAATCTCTTTGAAACCCGATATCTACGCAACCAAGCCTCATTGGTGGTTGCGGTTTTCACCGTTAAACTGAGAGTAAAGAGACCTTTCCATCCATGTACACCATTTTTTAAATCTCCACAAAAAAATTTTTCATCACTTTTTGACAAAACTTACGATGCCGGCATCGTTAAAAACTTTAAAAATCAAAATCTCTTTGAAACCCGATATCTCCGCAACCAAGCCTCATTGGTGGTTGCGGTTTTCACCGTTAAACTGAGAGTAAAGAGACTTTTCCATCCATGTACGCCATTTTTTAAATCTCCACAAAAAAATTTTTCATCACTTTTTGACAAAACTTGCGATGCCGGCATCGTTAAAAACTTTAAAAATCAAAATCTCTTTGAAACCCGATATCTCCGCAACCAAGCATCGTTGGTGGTTGCGGCTTTCACCGTTAAACTTAAAGTAAAGAGACCTTTTCATCCATGTACGCCATTTTTTAAATCTCCACAAAAAAATTTTTCATCACTTTTTGACAAAACTTGCGATGCCGGCATCGTTAAAAACTTTAAAAATCAAAATCTCTTTGAAACCCGATATCTCCGCAACCAAGCCTCATTGGTGGTTGCGGTTTTCACCGTTAAACTGAGAGTAAGGGGACCTTTCCATCCATGTACGCCATTTTTTAAATCTCCACAAAAAAATTTTTCATCACTTTTTGACAAAACTTGCGATGCCGGCATCGTTAAAAACTTTAAAAATCAAAATCTCTTTGAAACCCGATATCTCCGCAACCAAGCCTCGTTGGTGGTTGCGGTTTTCACCGTTAAACTGAGAGTAAAGAGACCTTTCCATCCATGTACGCCATTTTTTAAATCTCCACAAAAAAATTTTTCATCACTTTTTGACAAAACTTGCGATGCCGGCATCGTTAAAAACTTTAAAAATCAAAATCTCTTTGAAACCCGATATCTCCGCAACCAAACCTCGTTGGTGGTTGCGGTTTTCACCGTTAAACTGAGAGTAAAGAGACCTTTCCATCCATGTACGCCATTTTTTAAATCTCCACAAAAAAATTTTTCATCACTTTTTGACAAAACTTGCGATGCCGGCATCGTTAAAAACTTTAAAAATCAAAATCTCTTTGAAACCCGATATCTCCGCAACCAAGCCTCGTTGGTGGTTGCGGTTTTCACCGTTAAACTGAGAGTAAAGAGACCTTTCCATCCATGTACGCCATTTTTTAAATCTCCACAAAAAAATTTTTCATCACTTTTTGACAAAACTTGCGATGCCGGCATCGTTAAAAACTTTAAAAATCAAAATCTCTTTGAAACCCGATATCTCCGCAACCAAGCCTCGTTGGTGGTTGCGGTTTTCACCGTTAAACTGAGAGTAAAGAGACCTTTCCATCCATGTACGCCATTTTTTAAATCTCCACAAAAAAAAAATTTCATCACTTTTTGACAAAACTTGCGATGCCGGCATCGTTAAAAACTTTAAAAATCAAAATCTCTTTGAAACCCGATATCTCCGCAACCAAGCCTCGTTGGTGGTTGCGGTTTTCATCGTTAAACTGAGAGTAAAGAGACCTTTCCATCCATGTACGCCATTTTTTAAATCTTGAAAAAAAAATTGTTCATCACTTTTTGACAAAACTTGCGATGCCGGCATCGTTAAAAACTTTAAAAATCAAAATCTCTTTGAAACCCGATATCTCCGCAACCAAGCCTCGTTGGTGGTTGCGGTTTTCACCGTTAAACTGAGAGTAAAGAGACCTTTCCATCCATGTACGCCATTTTTTAAATCTCCACAAAAAAATTTTTCATCACTTTTTGACAAAACTTGCGATGCCGGCATCGTTAAAAACTTTAAAAATCAAAATCTCTTTGAAACCCGATATCTCCGCAACCAAGCCTCGTTGGTATTTGCGGTTTTCACCGTTAAACTGAGAGTAAAGAGACCTTTCCATCCATGTACGCCATTTTTTAAATCTCCACAAAAAAATTTTTCATCACTTTTTGACAAAACTTGCGATGCCGGCATCGTTAAAAACTTTAAAAATCAAAATCTCTTTGAAACCCGATATCTCCGCAACCAAGCCTCATTGGTGGTTGCGGTTCTCACCGTTAAACTGAGAGTAAAGAGACCTTTCCATCCATGTACGCCATTTTTTAAATCTCCACAAAAAAATTTTTCATCACTTTTTGACAAAACTTGCGATGCCGGCATCGTTAAAAACTTTAAAAATCAAAATCTCTTTGAAACCCGATATCTCCGCAACCAAGCCTCGTTGGTGGTTGCGGTTTTCACCGTTAAACTGAGAGTAAAGAGACCTTTCCATCCATGTACGCCATTTTTTAAATCTCCACAAAAAAATTTTTCATCACTTTTTGACAAAACTTGCGATGCCGGCATCGTTAAAAACTTAAAAAATCAAAATCTCTTTGAAACCCGATATCTCCGCAACCAAGCCTCATTGGTGGTTGCGGTTTTCACCGTTAAACTGAGAGTAAAGAGACCTTTCCATCCATGTACGCCATTTTTTAAATCTCCACAAAAAAAATTTTCATCACTTTCTGACAAAACTTGCGATGCCGGCATCGTTAAAAACTTTAAAAATCAAAATCTCTTTGAAACCCGATATCTCCGCAACCAAGCCTCGTTGGTGGTTGCGGTTTTCACCGTTAAACTGAGAGTAAAGAGACCTTTCCATCCATGTACGCCATTTTTTAAATCTCCACAAAAAAATTTTTCATCACTTTTTGACAAAACTTACGATGCCGGCATCGTTAAAAACTTTAAAAATCAAAATCTCTTTGAAACCCGATATCTCCGCAACCAAGCCTCATTGGTGGTTGCGGTTTTCACCGTTAAACTGAGAGTAAAGAGACTTTTCCATCCATGTACTCCATTTTTTAAATCTCCACAAAAAAATTTTTCATCACTTTTTGACAAAACTTGCGATGCCGGCATCGTTAAAAACTTTAAAAATCAAAATCTCTTTGAAACCCGATATCTCCGCAACCAAGCCTCATTGGTGGTTGCGGTTTTCACCGTTAAACTGAGAGTAAAGAGACCTTTCCATCCATGTACGCCATTTTTTAAATCTCCACAAAAAAATTTTTCATCACTTTTTGACAAAACTTGCGATGCCGGCATCGTTAAAAACTTTAAAAATCAAAATCTCTTTGAAACCCGATATCTCCGCAACCAAGCCTCATTGGTGGTTGCGGTTTTCACCGTTAAACTGAGAGTAAAGAGACCTTTCCATCCATGTACGCCATTTTTTAAATCTCCACAAAAAAATTTTTCATCACTTTTTGACAAAACTTGCGATGCCGGCATCGTTAAAAACTTTAAAAATCAAAATCTCTTTGAAACCCGATATCTCCGCAACCAAGCCTCATTGGTGGTTGCGGTTTTCACCGTTAAACTGAGAGTAAAGAGACCTTTCCATCCATGTACGCCATTTTTAAAATCTCCACAAAAAAATTTTTCATCACTTTTTGACAAAACTTGCGATGCCGGCATCGTTAAAAACTTTAAAAATCAAAATCTCTTTGAAACCCGATATCTCCGCAACCAAGCCTCGTTGGTGGTTGCGGTTTTCACTGTTAAACTGAGAGTAAAGAGACCTTTCCATCCATGTACGCCATTTTTTATATCTCCACAAAAAAATTTTTCATCACTTTTTGACAAAACTTGCGATGCCGGCATCGTTAAAAACTTTAAAAATCAAAATCTCTTTGAAACCCGATATCTCCGCAACCAAGCCTCGTTGGTGGTTGCGGTTTTCACCGTTAAACTGAGAGTAAAGAGACCTTTCCATCCAAGTACGCCATTTTTTATATCTCCACAAAAAAAATTTTTCATCACTTTTTGACAAAACTTGCGATGCCGGCATCGTTAAAAACTTTAAAAATCAAAATCTCTTTGAAACCCGATATCTCCGCAACCAAGCCTCGTTGGTGGTTACGGTTTTCACCGTTAAACTGAGAGTAAAGAGACCTTTCCATCCATGTACGCCATTTTTTAAATCTCCACAAAAAAATTTTTCATCACTTTTTGACAAAACTTGCGATGCCGGCATCGTTAAAAACTTTAAAAATCAAAATCTCTTTGAAACCCGATATCTCCGCAACCAAGCCTCGTTGGTGGTTGCGGTTTTCACCGTTAAACTGAGAGTAAGGAGACCTTTCCATACATGTACGCCATTTTTTAAATCTCCACACAAAAATTTTTCATCACTTTTTGACAAAACTTGCGATGCCGGCATCGTTAAAAACTTTAAAAATCAAAATCTCTTTGTAACCCGATATCTCCGCAACCAAGCCTCGTTGGTGGTTGCGGTTTTCACCGTTAAACTGAGAGTAAGGAGACCTTTCCATACATGTGCGCCATTTTTTAAATCTCCACACAAAAATTTTTCATCACTTTTTGACAAAACTTGCGATGCCGGCATCGTTAAAAACTTTAAAAATCAAAATCTCTTTGAAACCCGATATCTCCGCAACCAAGCCTCGTTGGTGGTTGCGGTTTTCACCGTTAAACTGAGAGTAAAGAGACCTTTCCATCCATGTACGCCATTTTTAAATCTCCACAAAAAAATTTTTCATCACTTTTTGACAAAACTTGCGATGCCGGCATCGTTAAAAACTTTAAAAATCAAAATCTCTTTGAAACCCGATATCTCCGCAACCAAGCCTCGTTGGTGGTTGCGGTTTTCACCGTTAAACTGAGAGTAAAGAGACCTTTCCATCCATGTACGCCATTTTTTAAATCTCCACAAAAAAATTTTTCATCACTTTTTGACAAAACTTGCGATGCCGGCATCGTTAAAAACTTTAAAAATCAAAATCTCTTTGAAACCCGATATCTCCGCAACCAAGCCTCGTTGGTGGTTGCGGTTTTCACCGTTAAACTGAGAGTAAAGAGACCTTTCCATCCATGTACGCCATTTTTTAAATCTCCACAAAAAATTTTTTCATCACTTTTTGACAAAACTTGCGATGCCGGCATCGTTAAAAACTTTAAAAATCAAAATCTCTTTGTAACCCGATATCTCCGCAACCAAGCCTCGTTGGTGGTTGCGGTTTTCACTGTTAAACTGAGAGTAAGGAGACCTTTCCATACATGTACGCCATTTTTTAAATCTCCACACAAAAATTTTTCATCACTTTTTGACAAAACTTGCGATGCCGGCATCGTTAAAAACTTTAAAAATCAAAATCTCTTTGAAACCCGATATCTCCGCAACCAAGCCTCGTTGGTGGTTGCGGTTTTCACCGTTAAACTGAGAGTAAAGAGACCTTTCCATCCATGTACGCCATTTTTAAATCTCCACAAAAAAATTTTTCATCACTTTTTGACAAAACTTGCGATGCCGGCATCGTTAAAAACTTTAAAAATCAAAATCTCTTTGAAACCCGATATCTCCGCAACCAAGCCTCGTTGGTGGTTGCGGTTTTCACCGTTAAACTGAGAGTAAAGAGACATTTCCATCCATGTACGCCATTTTTTAAATCTCCACAAAAAAATTTTTCATCACTTTTTGACAAAACTTGCGATGCCGGCATCGTTAAAAACTTTAAAAATCAAAATCTCTTTGAAACCCGATATCTCCGCAACCAAGCCTCGTTGGTGGTTGCGGTTTTCACCGTTAAACTGAGAGTAAAGAGACCTTTCCATCCATGTACGCCATTTTTTAAATCTCCACAAAAAAATTTTTCATCACTTTTTGACAAAACTTGCGATGCCGGCATCGTTAAAAACTTTAAAAATCAAAATCTCTTTGTAACCCGATATCTCCGCAACCAAGCCTCGTTGGTGGTTGCGGTTTTCACCGTTAAACTGAGAGTAAGGAGACCTTTCCATACATGTACGCCATTTTTTAAATCTCCACACAAAAATTTTTCATCACTTTTTGACAAAACTTGCGATGCCGGCATCGTTAAAAACTTTAAAAATCAAAATCTCTTTGAAACCCGATATCTCCGCAACCAAGCCTCGTTGGTGGTTGCAGTTTTCACCGTTAAACTGAGAGTAAAGAGACCTTTCCATCCATGTACGCCATTTTTTAAATCTCCACAAAAAAATTTTTCATCACTTTTTGACAAAACTTGCGATGCCCGCATCGTTAAAAACTTTAAAAATCAAAATCTCTTTGAAACCCGATATCTCCGCAACCAAGCCTCGTTGGTGGTTGCGGTTTTCACCGTTAAACTGAGAGTAAAGAGACCTTTCCATCTATGTACGCCATTTTTTAAATCTCCACAAAAAAATTTTTCATCACTTTTTGACAAAACTTGCGATGCCGGCATCGTTAAAAACTTTAAAAATCAAAATCTCTTTGAAACCCGATATCTCCGCAACCAAGCCTCATTGGTGGTTGCGGTTTTCACCGTTAAACTGAGAGTAAAGAGACCTTTCCATCCATGTACGCCATTTTTTAAATCTCCACAAAAAAATTTTTCATCACTTTTTGACAAAACTTGCGATGCCGGCATCGTTAAAAACTTTAAAAATCAAAATCTCTTTGAAACCCGATATCTCCGCAACCAAGCCTCGTTGGTGGTTGCGGTTTTCACCGTTAAACTGAGAGTAAAGAGACCTTTCCATCCATGTACGCCATTTTTTAAATCTCCACAAAAAAATTTTTCATCACTTTTTGACAAAACTTGCGATGCCGGCATCGTTAAAAACTTTAAAAATCAAAATCTCTTTGAAACCCGATATCTCCGCAACCAAGCCTCATTGGTGGTTGCGGTTTTCACCGTTAAACTGAGAGTAAAGAGACCTTTCCATCCATGTACGTCATTTTTTAAATCTCTACAAAAAAAATTTTCATCACTTTTTGACAAAATTTGCGATGCCGGCATCGTTAAAAACTTTAAAAATCAAAATCTCTTTGAAACCCGATATCTCCGCAACCAAGCCTCGTTGGTGGTTGCGGTTTTCACCATTAAACTGAGAGTAAGGAGACCTTTCCATCCATGTACGCCATTTTTTAAATCTCCACAAAAAATTTTTCATCACTTTTTGACAAAACTTGCGATGCCGGCATCGTTAAAAACTTTAAAAATCAAAATCTCTTTGAAACCCGATATCTCCGCAACCAAGCCTCATTGGTGGTTGCGGTTTTCACCGTTAAACTGAGAGTAAAGAGACCTTTCCATCCATGTACGCCATTTTTTAAATCTCCACAAAAAAATTTTTCATCACTTTTTGACAAAACTTGCGATGCCGGCATCGTTAAAAACTTTAAAAATCAAAATCTCTTTGAAACCCGATATCTCCGCAACCAAGCCTCGTTGGTGGTTGCGGTTTTCACCATTAAACTGAGAGTAAAGAGACCTTTCCCTCCGAGTACGCCATTTTTTAAATCTCCACAAAAAAATTTTTCATCACTTTTTGACAAAACTTGCGATGCCGGCATCGTTAAAAACTTTAAAACTCAAAATCTCTTTGAAACCCGATATCTCCGCAACGAAGCCTCGTTGGTGGTTGCGGTTTTCACCGTTAAACTGAGAGTGAAGAGACCTTTCCATCTATGTACGCCATTTTTTAAATCTCCAAAAAAAAATTTTTCATCACTTTTTGACAAAACTTGCGATGCCGGCATCGTTAAAAACTTTAAAAATCAAAATCTCTTTGAAACCCGATATCTCCGCAACCAAGCCTCGTTGGTGGTTGCGGTTTTCACCGTTAAACTGAGAGTAAAGAGACCTTTCCATCCATGTACGCCATTTTTAAATCTCCACAAAAAAATTTTTCATCACTTTTTGACAAAACTTGCGATGCCGGCATCGTTAAAAACTTTAAAAATCAAAATCTCTTTGAAACCCGATATCTCCGCAACCAAGCCTCGTTGGTGGTTGCGGTTTTCACCGTTAAACTGAGAGTAAAGAGACATTTCCATCCATGTACGCCATTTTTTAAATCTCCACAAAAAAATTTTTCATCACTTTTTGACAAAACTTGCGATGCCGGCATCGTTAAAAACTTTAAAAATCAAAATCTCTTTGAAACCCGATATCTCCGCAACCAAGCCTCGTTGGTGGTTGCGGTTTTCACCGTTAAACTGAGAGTAAAGAGACCTTTCCATCCATGTACGCCATTTTTTAAATCTCCACAAAAAATTTTTCATCACTTTTTGACAAAACTTGCGATGCCGGCATCGTTAAAAACTTTAAAAATCAAAATCTCTTTGTAACCCGATATCTCCGCAACCAAGCCTCGTTGGTGGTTGCGGTTTTCACCGTTAAACTGAGAGTAAGGAGACCTTTCCATACATGTACGCCATTTTTTAAATCTCCACACAAAAATTTTTCATCACTTTTTGACAAAACTTGCGATGCCGGCATCGTTAAAAACTTTAAAAATCAAAATCTCTTTGAAACCCGATATCTCCGCAACCAAGCCTCGTTGGTGGTTGCAGTTTTCACCGTTAAACTGAGAGTAAAGAGACCTTTCCATCCATGTACGCCATTTTTTAAATCTCCACAAAAAAATTTTTCATCACTTTTTGACAAAACTTGCGATGCCGGCATCGTTAAAAACTTTAAAAATCAAAATCTCTTTGAAACCCGATATCTCCGCAACCAAGCCTCGTTGGTGGTTGCGGTTTTCACCGTTAAACTGAGAGTAAAGAGACCTTTCCATCCATGTACGCCATTTTTTAAATCTCCACAAAAAAATTTTTCATCACTTTTTGACAAAACTTGCGATGCCGGCATCGTTAAAAACTTTAAAAATCAAAATCTCTTTGAAACCCGATATCTCCGCAACCAAGCCTCGTTGGTGGTTGCGGTTTTCACCGTTAAACTGAGAGTAAAGAGACCTTTCCATCCATGTACGCCATTTTTTAAATCTCCACAAAAAAATTTTTCATCACTTTTTGACAAAACTTGCGATGCCGGCATCGTTAAAAACTTTAAAAATCAAAATCTCTTTGAAACCCGATATCTCCGCAACCAAGCCTCATTGGTGGTTGCGGTTTTCACCGTTAAACTGAGAGTAAAGAGACCTTTCCATCCATGTACGCCATTTTTTAAATCTCTACAAAAAAAATTTTCATCACTTTTTGACAAAATTTGCGATGCCGGCATCGTTAAAAACTTTAAAAATCAAAATCTCTTTGAAACCCGATATCTCCGCAACCAAGCCTCGTTGGTGGTTGCGGTTTTCACCATTAAACTGAGAGTAAGGAGACCTTTCCATCCATGTACGCCATTTTTTAAATCTCCACAAAAAAATTTTTCATCACTTTTTGACAAAACTTGCGATGCCGGCATCGTTAAAAACTTTAAAAATCAAAATCTCTTTGAAACCCGATATCTCCGCAACCAAGCCTCGTTGGTGGTTGCGGTTTTCACCGTTAAACTGAGAGAAAAAAAAAAAGAGACCTTTCCATCCATGTACGCCATTTTTTAAATCTCCACAAAAAAATTTTTCATCACTTTTTGACAAAACTTGCGATGCCGGCATCGTTAAAAACTTTAAAAATCAAAATCTCTTTGAAACCCGATATCTCCGCAACCAAGCCTCGTTGGTGGTTACGGTTTTCACCGTTAAACTGAGAGTAAAGAGACCTTTCCATCCATGTACGCCATTTTTTAAATCTCCACAAAAAATTTTTTCATCACTTTTTGACAAAACTTGCGATGCCGGCATCGTTAAAAACTTTAAAAATCAAAATCTCTTTGAAACCCGATATCTCCGCAACCAAGCCTCGTTGGTGGTTGCGGTTTTCACCGTTAAACTGAGAGTAAAGAGACCTTTCCATCCATGTACGCCATTTTTTAAATCTCCACAAAAAAATTTTTCATCACTTTTTGACAAAACTTGCGATGCCGGCATCGTTAAAAACTTTAAAAATCAAAATCTCTTTGAAACCGGATATCTCCGCAACCAAGCCTCGTTGGTGGTTACGGTTTTCACCGTTAAACTGAGAGTAAAGAGACCTTTCCATCCATGTACGCCATTTTTTAAATCTCCACAAAAAAATTTTTCATCAATTTTTGACAAAACTTGCGATGCCGGCATCGTTAAAAACTTTAAAAATCAAAATCTCTTTGAAACCGGATATCTCCGCAACCAAGCCTCGTTGGTGGTTACGGTTTTCACCGTTAAACTGAGAGTAAAGAGACCTTTCCATCCATGTACGCCATTTTTTAAATCTCCACAAAAAAATTTTTCATCACTTTTTGACAAAACTTGCGATGCCGGCATCGTTAAAAACTTTAAAAATCAAAATCTCTTTGAAACCCGATATCTCCGCAACCAAGCCTCGTTGGTGGTTGCGGTTTTCACCTTTAAACTGAGAGTAAGGAGACCTTTCCATCCATGTACGCCATTTTTTAAATCTCCACAAAAAAATTTTTCATCACTTTTTGACAAAACTTGCGATGCCGGCATCGTTAAAAACTTTAAAAATCAAAATCTCTTTGAAACCCGATATCTCCGCAACCAAGCCTCATTGGTGGTTTCGGTTTTCACCGTTAAACTGAGAGTAAAGAGACCTTTCCATCCATGTACGCCATTTTTTAAATCTCCACAAAAAAATTTTTCATCACTTTTTGACAAAACTTGCGATGCCGGCATCGTTAAAAACTTTAAAAATCAAAATCTCTTTGAAACCCGATATCTCCGCAACCAAGCCTCGTTGGTGGTTGCGGTTTTCACCGTTAAACTGAGAGTAAAGAGACCTTTCCATCCATGTACGCCATTTTTTAAATCTCCACAAAAAAATTTTTCATCACTTTTTGACAAAACTTGCGATGCCGGCATCGTTAAAAACTTTAAAAATCAAAATCTCTTTGAAACCCGATATCTCCGCAACCAAGCCTCGTTGGTGGTTGCGGTTTTCACCATTAAACTGAGAGTAAAGAGACCTATCCATCCATGTACGCCATTTTTTAAATCTCCACAAAAAAATTTTTCATCACTTTTTGACAAAACTTGCGATGCCGGCATCGTTAAAAACTTTAAAAATCAAAATCTCTTTGAAACCCGATATCTCCGCAACCAAGCCTCATTGGTGGTTGCGGTTTTCACCGTTAAACTGAGAGTAAGGAGACCTTTCCATCCATGTACGCCATTTTTTAAATCTCCACAAAAAAATTTTTCATCACTTTTTGACAAAACTTGCGATGCCGGCATCGTTAAAAATTTTAAAAATCAAAATCTCTTTGAAACCCGATATCTCCGCAACCAAGCCTCGTTGGTGGTTGCGGTTTTCACCGTTAAACTGAGAGTAAGGAGACCTTTCCATACATGTACGCCATTTTTTAAATCTCCACACAAAAATTTTTCATCACTTTTTGACAAAACTTGCGATGCCGGCATCGTTAAAAACTTTAAAAATCAAAATCTCTTTGTAACCCGATATCTCCGCAACCAAGCCTCGTTGGTGGTTGCGGTTTTCACCGTTAAACTGAGAGTAAGGAGACCTTTCCATACATGTACGCCATTTTTTAAATCTCCACACAAAAATTTTTCATCACTTTTTGACAAAACTTGCGATGCCGGCATCGTTAAAAACTTTAAAAATCAAAATCTCTTTGTAACCCGATATCTCCGCAACCAAGCCTCGTTGGTGGTTGCGGTTTTCACCGTTAAACTGAGAGTAAGGAGACCTTTCCATACATGTACGCCATTTTTTAAATCTCCACACAAAAATTTTTCATCACTTTTTGACAAAACTTGCGATGCCGGCATCGTTAAAAACTTTAAAAATCAAAATCTCTTTGAAACCCGATATCTCCGCAACCAAGCCTCGTTGGTGGTTGCGGTTTTCACCGTTAAACTGAGAGTAAAGAGACCTTTCCATCCATGTACGCCATTTTTAAATCTCCACAAAAAAATTTTTCATCACTTTTTGACAAAACTTGCGATGCCGGCATCGTTAAAAACTTTAAAAATCAAAATCTCTTTGAAACCCGATATCTCCGCAACCAAGCCTCGTTGGTGGTTGCGGTTTTCACCGTTAAACTGAGAGTAAAGAGACATTTCCATCCATGTACGCCATTTTTTAAATCTCCACAAAAAAATTTTTCATCACTTTTTGACAAAACTTGCGATGCCGGCATCGTTAAAAACTTTAAAAATCAAAATCTCTTTGAAACCCGATATCTCCGCAACCAAGCCTCGTTGGTGGTTGCGGTTTTCACCGTTAAACTGAGAGTAAAGAGACCTTTCCATCCATGTACGCTATTTTTTAAATCTCCACAAAAAAATTTTTCATCACTTTTTGACAAAACTTGCGATGCCGGCATCGTTAAAAACTTTAAAAATCAAAATCTCTTTGAAACCCGATATCTCCGCAACCAAGCCTCATTGGTGGTTGCGGTTTTCACCGTTAAATTGAGAGTAAAGAGACCTTTCCATCCATGTACGCCATTTTTTAAATCTCTACAAAAAAAATTTTCATCACTTTTTGACAAAATTTGCGATGCCGGCATCGTTAAAAACTTTAAAAATCAAAATCTCTTTGAAACCCGATATCTCCGCAACCAAGCCTCGTTGGTGGTTGCGGTTTTCACCATTAAACTGAGAGTAAGGAGACCTTTCCATCCATGTACGCCATTTTTTAAATCTCCACAAAAAAATTTTTCATCACTTTTTGACAAAACTTGCGATGCCGGCATCGTTAAAAACTTTAAAAATCAAAATCTCTTTGAAACCCGATATCTCCGCAACCAAGCCTCATTGGTGGTTGCGGTTTTCACCGTTAAACTGAGAGTAAAGAGACCTTTCCATCCATGTACGCCATTTTTTAAATCTCCACAAAAAAATTTTTCATCACTTTTTGACAAAACTTGCGATGCCGGCATCGTTAAAAACTTTAAAAATCAAAATCTCTTTGAAACCCGATATCTCCGCAACCAAGCCTCGTTGGTGGTTGCGGTTTTCACCATTAAACTGAGAGTAAAGAGACCTTTCCATCCATGTACGCCATTTTTTAAATCTCCACAAAAAAATTTTTCATCACTTTTTGACAAAACTTGCGATGCCGGCATCGTTAAAAACTTTAAAACTCAAAATCTCTTTGAAACCCGATATCTCCGCAACCAAGCCTCGTTGGTGGTTGCGGTTTTCACCGTTAAACTGAGAGTGAAGAGACCTTTCCATCTATGTACGCCATTTTTTAAATCTCCAAAAAAAAATTTTTCATCACTTTTTGACAAAACTTGCGATGCCGGCATCGTTAAAAACTTTAAAAATCAAAATCTCTTTGAAACCCGATATCTCCGCAACCAAGCCTCGTTGGTGGTTACGGTTTTCACCGTTAAACTGAGAGTAAAGAGACCTTTCCATCCATGTACGCCATTTTTTAAATCTCCACAAAAAAATTTTTCATCACTTTTTGACAAAACTTGCGATGCCGGCATCGTTAAAAACTTTAAAAATCAAAATCTCTTTGAAACCCGATATCTCCGCAACCAAGCCTCGTTGGTGGTTGCGGTTTTCACCGTTAAACTGAGAGTAAAGAGACCTTTCCATCCATGTACGCCATTTTTAAATCTCCACAAAAAAATTTTTCATCACTTTTTGACAAAACTTGCGATGCCGGCATCGTTAAAAACTTTAAAAATCAAAATCTCTTTGAAACCCGATATCTCCGCAACCAAGCCTCATTGGTGGTTGCGGTTTTCACCGTTAAACTGAGAGTAAAGAGACCTTTCCATCCATGTACGCCATTTTTTAAATCTCCACAAAAAAATTTTTCATCACTTTTTGACAAAACTTGCGATGCCGGCATCGTTAAAAACTTTAAAAATCAAAATCTCTTTGAAACCCGATATCTCCGCAACCAAGCCTCGTTGGTGGTTGCGGTTTTCACCGTTAAACTGAGAGTAAAGAGACCTTTCCATCCATGTACGCCATTTTTTAAATCTCCACAAAAAAATTTTTCATCACTTTTTGACAAAACTTGCGATGCCGGCATCGTTAAAAACTTTAAAAATCAAAATCTCTTTGTAACCCGATATCTCCGCAACCAAGCCTCGTTGGTGGTTGCGGTTTTCAC
The DNA here is from genome assembly GCA_951394125.1 of Epistrophe eligans. Lineage (NCBI taxonomy): Eukaryota > Metazoa > Arthropoda > Insecta > Diptera > Syrphidae > Epistrophe > Epistrophe eligans. Next base: position 82,499,409 of record OX596029.1, read on the forward strand.
CGTTAAACTGAGAGTAAGGAGACCTTTCCATACATGTACGCCATTTTTTAAATCTCCACACAAAAATTTTTCATCACTTTTTGACAAAACTTGCGATGCCGGCATCGTTAAAAACTTTAAAAATCAAAATCTCTTTGAAACCCGATATCTCCGCAACCAAGCCTCGTTGGTGGTTGCGGTTTTCACCGTTAAACTGAGAGTAAAGAGACCTTTCCATCCATGTACGCCATTTTTAAATCTCCACAAAAAAATTTTTCATCACTTTTTGACAAAACTTGCGATGCCGGCATCGTTAAAAACTTTAAAAATCAAAATCTCTTTGAAACCCGATATCTCCGCAACCAAGCCTCGTTGGTGGTTGCGGTTTTCACCGTTAAACTGAGAGTAAAGAGACATTTCCATCCATGTAAGCCATTTTTTAAATCTCCACAAAAAAATTTTTCATCACTTTTTGACAAAACTTGCGATGCCGGCATCGTTAAAAACTTTAAAAATCAAAATCTCTTTGAAACCCGATATCTCCGCAACCAAGCCTCGTTGGTGGTTGCGGTTTTCACCGTTAAACTGAGAGTAAAGAGACCTTTCCATCCATGTACGCCATTTTTTAAATCTCCACAAAAAAATTTTTCATCACTTTTTGACAAAACTTGCGATGCCGGCATCGTTAAAAACTTTAAAAATCAAAATCTCTTTGTAACCCGATATCTCCGCAACCAAGCCTCGTTGGTGGTTGCGGTTTTCACCGTTAAACTGAGAGTAAGGAGACCTTTCCATACATGTACGCCATTTTTTAAATCTCCACACAAAAATTTTTCATCACTTTTTGACAAAACTTGCGATGCCGGCATCGTTAAAAACTTTAAAAATCAAAATCTCTTTGAAACCCGATATCTCCGCAACCAAGCCTCGTTGGTGGTTGCAGTTTTCACCGTTAAACTGAGAGTAAAGAGACCTTTCCATCCATGTACGCCATTTTTTAAATCTCCACAAAAAAATTTTTCATCACTTTTTGACAAAACTTGCGATGCCCGCATCGTTAAAAACTTTAAAAATCAAAATCTCTTTGAAACCCGATATCTCCGCAACCAAGCCTCGTTGGTGGTTGCGGTTTTCACCGTTAAACTGAGAGTAAAGAGACCTTTCCATCTATGTACGCCATTTTTTAAATCTCCACAAAAAAATTTTTCATCACTTTTTGACAAAACTTGCGATGCCGGCATCGTTAAAAACTTTAAAAATCAAAATCTCTTTGAAACCCGATATCTCCGCAACCAAGCCTCGTTGGTGGTTACGGTTTTCACCGTTAAACTGAGAGTAAAGAGACCTTTCCATCCATGTACGCCATTTTTTAAATCTCCACAAAAAAATTTTTCATCACTTTTTGACAAAACTTGCGATGCCGGCATCGTTAAAAACTTTAAAAATCAAAATCTCTTTGAAACCCGATATCTCCGCAACCAAGCCTCGTTGGTGGTTGCGGTTTTCACCGTTAAACTGAGAGTAAAGAGACCTTTCCATCCATGTACGCCATTTTTAAATCTCCACAAAAAAATTTTTCATCACTTTTTGACAAAACTTGCGATGCCGGCATCGTTAAAAACTTTAAAAATCAAAATCTCTTTGAAACCCGATATCTCCGCAACCAAGCCTCATTGGTGGTTGCGGTTTTCACCGTTAAACTGAGAGTAAAGAGACCTTTCCATCCATGTACGCCATTTTTTAAATCTCCACAAAAAAATTTTTCATCACTTTTTGACAAAACTTGCGATGCCGGCATCGTTAAAAACTTTAAAAATCAAAATCTCTTTGAAACCCGATATCTCCGCAACCAAGCCTCGTTGGTGGTTGCGGTTTTCACCGTTAAACTGAGAGTAAAGAGACCTTTCCATCCATGTACGCCATTTTTTAAATCTCCACAAAAAAATTTTTCATCACTTTTTGACAAAACTTGCGATGCCGGCATCGTTAAAAACTTTAAAAATCAAAATCTCTTTGTAACCCGATATCTCCGCAACCAAGCCTCGTTGGTGGTTGCGGTTTTCACCGTTAAACTGAGAGTAAGGAGACCTTTCCATACATGTACGCCATTTTTTAAATCTCCACACAAAAATTTTTCATCACTTTTTGACAAAACTTGCGATGCCGGCATCGTTAAAAACTTTAAAAATCAAAATCTCTTTGAAACCCGATATCTCCGCAACCAAGCCTCGTTGGTGGTTGCGGTTTTCACCGTTAAACTGAGAGTAAAGAGACCTTTCCATCCATGTACGCCATTTTTAAATCTCCACAAAAAAATTTTTCATCACTTTTTGACAAAACTTGCGATGCCGGCATCGTTAAAAACTTTAAAAATCAAAATCTCTTTGAAACCCGATATCTCCGCAACCAAGCCTCGTTGGTGGTTGCGGTTTTCACCGTTAAACTGAGAGTAAAGAGACATTTCCATCCATGTAAGCCATTTTTTAAATCTCCACAAAAAAATTTTTCATCACTTTTTGACAAAACTTGCGATGCCGGCATCGTTAAAAACTTTAAAAATCAAAATCTCTTTGAAACCCGATATCTCCGCAACCAAGCCTCGTTGGTGGTTGCGGTTTTCACCGTTAAACTGAGAGTAAAGAGACCTTTCCATCCATGTACGCCATTTTTTAAATCTCCACAAAAAAATTTTTCATCACTTTTTGACAAAACTTGCGATGCCGGCATCGTTAAAAACTTTAAAAATCAAAATCTCTTTGTAACCCGATATCTCCGCAACCAAGCCTCGTTGGTGGTTGCGGTTTTCACCGTTAAACTGAGAGTAAGGAGACCTTTCCATACATGTACGCCATTTTTTAAATCTCCACACAAAAATTTTTCATCACTTTTTGACAAAACTTGCGATGCCGGCATCGTTAAAAACTTTAAAAATCAAAATCTCTTTGAAACCCGATATCTCCGCAACCAAGCCTCGTTGGTGGTTGCAGTTTTCACCGTTAAACTGAGAGTAAAGAGACCTTTCCATCCATGTACGCCATTTTTTAAATCTCCACAAAAAAATTTTTCATCACTTTTTGACAAAACTTGCGATGCCCGCATCGTTAAAAACTTTAAAAATCAAAATCTCTTTGAAACCCGATATCTCCGCAACCAAGCCTCGTTGGTGGTTGCGGTTTTCACCGTTAAACTGAGAGTAAAGAGACCTTTCCATCTATGTACGCCATTTTTTAAATCTCCACAAAAAAATTTTTCATCACTTTTTGACAAAACTTGCGATGCCGGCATCGTTAAAAACTTTAAAAATCAAAATCTCTTTGAAACCCGATATCTCCGCAACCAAGCCTCATTGGTGGTTGCGGTTTTCACCGTTAAACTGAGAGTAAAGAGACCTTTCCATCCATGTACGCCATTTTTTAAATCTCCACAAAAAAATTTTTCATCACTTTTTGACAAAACTTGCGATGCCGGCATCGTTAAAAACTTTAAAAATCAAAATCTCTTTGAAACCCGATATCTCCGCAACCAAGCCTCGTTGGTGGTTGCGGTTTTCACCGTTAAACTGAGAGTAAAGAGACCTTTCCATCCATGTACGCCATTTTTTAAATCTCCACAAAAAAATTTTTCATCACTTTTTGACAAAACTTGCGATGCCGGCATCGTTAAAAACTTTAAAAATCAAAATCTCTTTGAAACCCGATATCTCCGCAACCAAGCCTCATTGGTGGTTGCGGTTTTTACCGTTAAACTGAGAGTAAAGAGACCTTTCCATCCATGTACGTCATTTTTTAAATCTCTACAAAAAAAATTTTCATCACTTTTTGACAAAATTTGCGATGCCGGCATCGTTAAAAACTTTAAAAATCAAAATCTCTTTGAAACCCGATATCTCCGCAACCAAGCCTCGTTGGTGGTTGCGGTTTTCACCATTAAACTGAGAGTAAGGAGACCTTTCCATCCATGTACGCCATTTTTTAAATCTCCACAAAAAATTTTTCATCACTTTTTGACAAAACTTGCGATGCCGGCATCGTTAAAAACTTTAAAAATCAAAATCTCTTTGAAACCCGATATCTCCGCAACCAAGCCTCATTGGTGGTTGCGGTTTTCACCGTTAAACTGAGAGTAAAGAGACCTTTCCATCCATGTACGCCATTTTTTAAATCTCCACAAAAAAATTTTTCATCACTTTTTGACAAAACTTGCGATGCCGGCATCGTTAAAAACTTTAAAAATCAAAATCTCTTTGAAACCCGATATCTCCGCAACCAAGCCTCGTTGGTGGTTGCGGTTTTCACCATTAAACTGAGAGTAAGGAGACCTTTCCATCCATGTACGCCATTTTTTAAATCTCCACAAAAAATTTTTCATCACTTTTTGACAAAACTTGCGATGCCGGCATCGTTAAAAACTTTAAAACTCAAAATCTCTTTGAAACCCGATATCTCCGCAACGAAGCCTCGTTGGTGGTTGCGGTTTTCACCGTTAAACTGAGAGTGAAGAGACCTTTCCATCTATGTACGCCATTTTTTAAATCTCCAAAAAAAAATTTTTCATCACTTTTTGACAAAACTTGCGATGCCGGCATCGTTAAAAACTTTAAAAATCAAAATCTCTTTGTAACCCGATATCTCCGCAACCAAGCCTCACTTTTTGACAAAACTTGCGATGCCGGCATCGTTAAAAACTTTAAAAATCAAAATCTCTTTGAAACCCGATATCTCCGCAACCAAGCCTCGTTGGTGGTTGCGGTTTTCACCGTTAAACTGAGAGTAAAGAGACCTTTCCATCCATGTACGCCATTTTTTAAATCTCCACAAAAAAATTTTTCATCACTTTTTGACAAAACTTGCGATGCCGGCATCGTTAAAAACTTTAAAAATCAAAATCTCTTTGAAACCCGATATCTCCGCAACCAAGCCTCGTTGGTGGTTACGGTTTTCACCGTTAAACTGAGAGTAAAGAGACCTTTCCATCCATGTACGCCATTTTTTAAATCTCCACAAAAAAATTTTTCATCACTTTTTGACAAAACTTGCGATGCCGGCATCGTTAAAAACTTTAAAAATCAAAATCTCTTTGAAACCCGATATCTCCGCAACCAAGCCTCGTTGGTGGTTGCGGTTTTCACCGTTAAACTGAGAGTAAGGAGACCTTTCCATACATGTACGCCATTTTTTAAATCTCCACACAAAAATTTTTCATCACTTTTTGACAAAACTTGCGATGCCGGCATCGTTAAAAACTTTAAAAATCAAAATCTCTTTGTAACCCGATATCTCCGCAACCAAGCCTCGTTGGTGGTTGCGGTTTTCACCGTTAAACTGAGAGTAAGGAGACCTTTCCATACATGTGCGCCATTTTTTAAATCTCCACACAAAAATTTTTCATCACTTTTTGACAAAACTTGCGATGCCGGCATCGTTAAAAACTTTAAAAATCAAAATCTCTTTGAAACCCGATATCTCCGCAACCAAGCCTCGTTGGTGGTTGCGGTTTTCACCGTTAAACTGAGAGTAAAGAGACCTTTCCATCCATGTACGCCATTTTTAAATCTCCACAAAAAAATTTTTCATCACTTTTTGACAAAACTTGCGATGCCGGCATCGTTAAAAACTTTAAAAATCAAAATCTCTTTGAAACCCGATATCTCCGCAACCAAGCCTCGTTGGTGGTTGCGGTTTTCACCGTTAAACTGAGAGTAAAGAGACCTTTCCATCCATGTACGCCATTTTTTAAATCTCCACAAAAAAATTTTTCATCACTTTTTGACAAAACTTGCGATGCCGGCATCGTTAAAAACTTTAAAAATCAAAATCTCTTTGAAACCCGATATCTCCGCAACCAAGCCTCGTTGGTGGTTGCGGTTTTCACCGTTAAACTGAGAGTAAAGAGACCTTTCCATCCATGTACGCCATTTTTTAAATCTCCACAAAAAATTTTTTCATCACTTTTTGACAAAACTTGCGATGCCGGCATCGTTAAAAACTTTAAAAATCAAAATCTCTTTGTAACCCGATATCTCCGCAACCAAGCCTCGTTGGTGGTTGCGGTTTTCACTGTTAAACTGAGAGTAAGGAGACCTTTCCATACATGTACGCCATTTTTTAAATCTCCACACAAAAATTTTTCATCACTTTTTGACAAAACTTGCGATGCCGGCATCGTTAAAAACTTTAAAAATCAAAATCTCTTTGAAACCCGATATCTCCGCAACCAAGCCTCGTTGGTGGTTGCGGTTTTCACCGTTAAACTGAGAGTAAAGAGACCTTTCCATCCATGTACGCCATTTTTAAATCTCCACAAAAAAATTTTTCATCACTTTTTGACAAAACTTGCGATGCCGGCATCGTTAAAAACTTTAAAAATCAAAATCTCTTTGAAACCCGATATCTCCGCAACCAAGCCTCGTTGGTGGTTGCGGTTTTCACCGTTAAACTGAGAGTAAAGAGACATTTCCATCCATGTACGCCATTTTTTAAATCTCCACAAAAAAATTTTTCATCACTTTTTGACAAAACTTGCGATGCCGGCATCGTTAAAAACTTTAAAAATCAAAATCTCTTTGAAACCCGATATCTCCGCAACCAAGCCTCGTTGGTGGTTGCGGTTTTCACCGTTAAACTGAGAGTAAAGAGACCTTTCCATCCATGTACGCCATTTTTTAAATCTCCACAAAAAAATTTTTCATCACTTTTTGACAAAACTTGCGATGCCGGCATCGTTAAAAACTTTAAAAATCAAAATCTCTTTGTAACCCGATATCTCCGCAACCAAGCCTCGTTGGTGGTTGCGGTTTTCACCGTTAAACTGAGAGTAAGGAGACCTTTCCATACATGTACGCCATTTTTTAAATCTCCACACAAAAATTTTTCATCACTTTTTGACAAAACTTGCGATGCCGGCATCGTTAAAAACTTTAAAAATCAAAATCTCTTTGAAACCCGATATCTCCGCAACCAAGCCTCGTTGGTGGTTGCAGTTTTCACCGTTAAACTGAGAGTAAAGAGACCTTTCCATCCATGTACGCCATTTTTTAAATCTCCACAAAAAAATTTTTCATCACTTTTTGACAAAACTTGCGATGCCCGCATCGTTAAAAACTTTAAAAATCAAAATCTCTTTGAAACCCGATATCTCCGCAACCAAGCCTCGTTGGTGGTTGCGGTTTTCACCGTTAAACTGAGAGTAAAGAGACCTTTCCATCTATGTACGCCATTTTTTAAATCTCCACAAAAAAATTTTTCATCACTTTTTGACAAAACTTGCGATGCCGGCATCGTTAAAAACTTTAAAAATCAAAATCTCTTTGAAACCCGATATCTCCGCAACCAAGCCTCATTGGTGGTTGCGGTTTTCACCGTTAAACTGAGAGTAAAGAGACCTTTCCATCCATGTACGCCATTTTTTAAATCTCCACAAAAAAATTTTTCATCACTTTTTGACAAAACTTGCGATGCCGGCATCGTTAAAAACTTTAAAAATCAAAATCTCTTTGAAACCCGATATCTCCGCAACCAAGCCTCGTTGGTGGTTGCGGTTTTCACCGTTAAACTGAGAGTAAAGAGACCTTTCCATCCATGTACGCCATTTTTTAAATCTCCACAAAAAAATTTTTCATCACTTTTTGACAAAACTTGCGATGCCGGCATCGTTAAAAACTTTAAAAATCAAAATCTCTTTGAAACCCGATATCTCCGCAACCAAGCCTCATTGGTGGTTGCGGTTTTCACCGTTAAACTGAGAGTAAAGAGACCTTTCCATCCATGTACGTCATTTTTTAAATCTCTACAAAAAAAATTTTCATCACTTTTTGACAAAATTTGCGATGCCGGCATCGTTAAAAACTTTAAAAATCAAAATCTCTTTGAAACCCGATATCTCCGCAACCAAGCCTCGTTGGTGGTTGCGGTTTTCACCATTAAACTGAGAGTAAGGAGACCTTTCCATCCATGTACGCCATTTTTTAAATCTCCACAAAAAATTTTTCATCACTTTTTGACAAAACTTGCGATGCCGGCATCGTTAAAAACTTTAAAAATCAAAATCTCTTTGAAACCCGATATCTCCGCAACCAAGCCTCATTGGTGGTTGCGGTTTTCACCGTTAAACTGAGAGTAAAGAGACCTTTCCATCCATGTACGCCATTTTTTAAATCTCCACAAAAAAATTTTTCATCACTTTTTGACAAAACTTGCGATGCCGGCATCGTTAAAAACTTTAAAACTCAAAATCTCTTTGAAACCCGATATCTCCGCAACGAAGCCTCGTTGGTGGTTGCGGTTTTCACCGTTAAACTGAGAGTGAAGAGACCTTTCCATCTATGTACGCCATTTTTTAAATCTCCAAAAAAAAATTTTTCATCACTTTTTGACAAAACTTGCGATGCCGGCATCGTTAAAAACTTTAAAAATCAAAATCTCTTTGAAACCCGATATCTCCGCAACCAAGCCTCGTTGGTGGTTGCGGTTTTCACCGTTAAACTGAGAGTAAAGAGACCTTTCCATCCATGTACGCCATTTTTAAATCTCCACAAAAAAATTTTTCATCACTTTTTGACAAAACTTGCGATGCCGGCATCGTTAAAAACTTTAAAAATCAAAATCTCTTTGAAACCCGATATCTCCGCAACCAAGCCTCGTTGGTGGTTGCGGTTTTCACCGTTAAACTGAGAGTAAAGAGACATTTCCATCCATGTACGCCATTTTTTAAATCTCCACAAAAAAATTTTTCATCACTTTTTGACAAAACTTGCGATGCCGGCATCGTTAAAAACTTTAAAAATCAAAATCTCTTTGAAACCCGATATCTCCGCAACCAAGCCTCGTTGGTGGTTGCGGTTTTCACCGTTAAACTGAGAGTAAAGAGACCTTTCCATCCATGTACGCCATTTTTTAAATCTCCACAAAAAATTTTTCATCACTTTTTGACAAAACTTGCGATGCCGGCATCGTTAAAAACTTTAAAAATCAAAATCTCTTTGTAACCCGATATCTCCGCAACCAAGCCTCGTTGGTGGTTGCGGTTTTCACCGTTAAACTGAGAGTAAGGAGACCTTTCCATACATGTACGCCATTTTTTAAATCTCCACACAAAAATTTTTCATCACTTTTTGACAAAACTTGCGATGCCGGCATCGTTAAAAACTTTAAAAATCAAAATCTCTTTGAAACCCGATATCTCCGCAACCAAGCCTCGTTGGTGGTTGCGGTTTTCACCATTAAACTGAGAGTAAGGAGACCTTTCCATCCATGTACGCCATTTTTTAAATCTCCACAAAAAAATTTTTCATCACTTTTTGACAAAACTTGCGATGCCGGCATCGTTAAAAACTTTAAAAATCAAAATCTCTTTGAAACCCGATATCTCCGCAACCAAGCCTCGTTGGTGGTTGCGGTTTTCACCGTTAAACTGAGAGTAAAGAGACCTTTCCATCCATGTACGCCATTTTTTAAATCTCCACAAAAAAATTTTTCATCACTTTTTGACAAAACTTGCGATGCCGGCATCGTTAAAAACTTTAAAAATCAAAATCTCTTTGAAACCCGATATCTCCGCAACCAAGCCTCATTGGTGGTTGCGGTTTTCACCGTTAAACTGAGAGTAAAGAGACCTTTCCATCCATGTACGCCATTTTTTAAATCTCTACAAAAAAAATTTTCATCACTTTTTGACAAAATTTGCGATGCCGGCATCGTTAAAAACTTTAAAAATCAAAATCTCTTTGAAACCCGATATCTCCGCAACCAAGCCTCGTTGGTGGTTGCGGTTTTCACCATTAAACTGAGAGTAAGGAGACCTTTCCATCCATGTACGCCATTTTTTAAATCTCCACAAAAAAATTTTTCATCACTTTTTGACAAAACTTGCGATGCCGGCATCGTTAAAAACTTTAAAAATCAAAATCTCTTTGAAACCCGATATCTCCGCAACCAAGCCTCGTTGGTGGTTGCGGTTTTCACCGTTAAACTGAGAGAAAAAAAAAAAGAGACCTTTCCATCCATGTACGCCATTTTTTAAATCTCCACAAAAAAATTTTTCATCACTTTTTGACAAAACTTGCGATGCCGGCATCGTTAAAAACTTTAAAAATCAAAATCTCTTTGAAACCCGATATCTCCGCAACCAAGCCTCGTTGGTGGTTACGGTTTTCACCGTTAAACTGAGAGTAAAGAGACCTTTCCATCCATGTACGCCATTTTTTAAATCTCCACAAAAAATTTTTTCATCACTTTTTGACAAAACTTGCGATGCCGGCATCGTTAAAAACTTTAAAAATCAAAATCTCTTTGAAACCCGATATCTCCGCAACCAAGCCTCGTTGGTGGTTGCGGTTTTCACCGTTAAACTGAGAGTAAAGAGACCTTTCCATCCATGTACGCCATTTTTTAAATCTCCACAAAAAAATTTTTCATCACTTTTTGACAAAACTTGCGATGCCGGCATCGTTAAAAACTTTAAAAATCAAAATCTCTTTGAAACCGGATATCTCCGCAACCAAGCCTCGTTGGTGGTTACGGTTTTCACCGTTAAACTGAGAGTAAAGAGACCTTTCCATCCATGTACGCCATTTTTTAAATCTCCACAAAAAAATTTTTCATCAATTTTTGACAAAACTTGCGATGCCGGCATCGTTAAAAACTTTAAAAATCAAAATCTCTTTGAAACCGGATATCTCCGCAACCAAGCCTCGTTGGTGGTTACGGTTTTCACCGTTAAACTGAGAGTAAAGAGACCTTTCCATCCATGTACGCCATTTTTTAAATCTCCACAAAAAAATTTTTCATCACTTTTTGACAAAACTTGCGATGCCGGCATCGTTAAAAACTTTAAAAATCAAAATCTCTTTGAAACCCGATATCTCCGCAACCAAGCCTCGTTGGTGGTTGCGGTTTTCACCTTTAAACTGAGAGTAAGGAGACCTTTCCATCCATGTACGCCATTTTTTAAATCTCCACAAAAAAATTTTTCATCACTTTTTGACAAAACTTGCGATGCCGGCATCGTTAAAAACTTTAAAAATCAAAATCTCTTTGAAACCCGATATCTCCGCAACCAAGCCTCATTGGTGGTTGCGGTTTTCACCGTTAAACTGAGAGTAAAGAGACCTTTCCATCCATGTACGCCATTTTTAAATCTCCACAAAAAAATTTTTCATCACTTTTTGACAAAACTTGCGATGCCGGCATCGTTAAAAACTTTAAAAATCAAAATCTCTTTGAAACCCGATATCTCCGCAACCAAGCCTCGTTGGTGGTTGCGGTTTTCACCGTTAAACTGAGAGTAAAGAGACCTTTCCATCCATGTACGCCATTTTTTAAATCTCCACAAAAAAATTTTTCATCACTTTTTGACAAAACTTGCGATGCCGGCATCGTTAAAAACTTTAAAAATCAAAATCTCTTTGAAACCCGATATCTCCGCAACCAAGCCTCGTTGGTGGTTGCGGTTTTCACCGTTAAACTGAGAGTAAAGAGACCTTTCCATCCATGTACGCCATTTTTTAAATCTCCACAAAAAAATTTTTCATCACTTTTTGACAAAACTTGCGATGCCGGCATCGTTAAAAACTTTAAAAATCAAAATCTCTTTGAAACCCGATATCTCCGCAACCAAGCCTCGTTGGTGGTTACGGTTTTCACCGTTAAACTGAGAGTAAAGAGACCTTTCCATCCATGTACGCCATTTTTTAAATCTCCACAAAAAATTTTTTCATCACTTTTTGACAAAACTTGCGATGCCGGCATCGTTAAAAACTTTAAAAATCAAAATCTCTTTGAAACCCGATATCTCCGCAACCAAGCCTCGTTGGTGGTTGCGGTTTTCACCGTTAAACTGAGAGTAAAGAGACCTTTCCATCCATGTACGCCATTTTTTAAATCTCCACAAAAAAATTTTTCATCACTTTTTGACAAAACTTGCGATGCCGGCATCGTTAAAAACTTTAAAAATCAAAATCTCTTTGAAACCGGATATCTCCGCAACCAAGCCTCGTTGGTGGTTACGGTTTTCACCGTTAAACTGAGAGTAAAGAGACCTTTCCATCCATGTACGCCATTTTTTAAATCTCCACAAAAAAATTTTTCATCAATTTTTGACAAAACTTGCGATGCCGGCATCGTTAAAAACTTTAAAAATCAAAATCTCTTTGAAACCGGATATCTCCGCAACCAAGCCTCGTTGGTGGTTACGGTTTTCACCGTTAAACTGAGAGTAAAGAGACCTTTCCATCCATGTACGCCATTTTTTAAATCTCCACAAAAAAATTTTTCATCACTTTTTGACAAAACTTGCGATGCCGGCATCGTTAAAAACTTTAAAAATCAAAATCTCTTTGAAACCCGATATCTCCGCAACCAAGCCTCGTTGGTGGTTGCGGTTTTCACCGTTAAACTGAGAGTAAAGAGACCTTTCCATCCATGTACGCCATTTTTAAATCTCCACAAAAAAATTTTTCATCACTTTTTGACAAAACTTGCGATGCCGGCATCGTTAAAAACTTTAAAAATCAAAATCTCTTTGAAACCCGATATCTCCGCAACCAAGCCTCGTTGGTGGTTGCGGTTTTCACCGTTAAACTGAGAGTAAAGAGACCTTTCCATCCATGTACGCCATTTTTTAAATCTCCACAAAAAAATTTTTCATCACTTTTTGACAAAACTTGCGATGCCGGCATCGTTAAAAACTTTAAAAATCAAAATCTCTTTGAAACCCGATATCTCCGCAACCAAGCCTCGTTGGTGGTTGCGGTTTTCACCGTTAAACTGAGAGTAAAGAGACCTTTCCATCCATGTACGCCATTTTTTAAATCTCCACAAAAAAATTTTTCATCACTTTTTGACAAAACTTGCGATGCCGGCATCGTTAAAAACTTTAAAAATCAAAATCTCTTTGAAACCCGATATCTCCGCAACCAAGCCTCGTTGGTGGTTACGGTTTTCACCGTTAAACTGAGAGTAAAGAGACCTTTCCATCCATGTACGCCATTTTTTAAATCTCCACAAAAAATTTTTTCATCACTTTTTGACAAAACTTGCGATGCCGGCATCGTTAAAAACTTTAAAAATCAAAATCTCTTTGAAACCCGATATCTCCGCAACCAAGCCTCGTTGGTGGTTGCGGTTTTCACCATTAAACTGAGAGTAAGGAGACCTTTCCATCCATGTACGCCATTTTTTAAATCTCCACAAAAAAATTTTTCATCACTTTTTGACAAAACTTGCGATGCCGGCATCGTTAAAAACTTTAAAAATCAAAATCTCTTTGAAACCCGATATCTCCGCAACCAAGCCTCGTTGGTGGTTGCGGTTTTCACCGTTAAACTGAGAGTGAAGAGACCTTTCCATCTATGTACGCCATTTTTTAAATCTCCAAAAAAAAATTTTTCATCACTTTTTGACAAAACTTGCGATGCCGGCATCGTTAAAAACTTTAAAAATCAAAATCTCTTTGTAACCCGATATCTCCGCAACCAAGCCTCGTTGGTGGTTGCGGTTTTCACCGTTAAACTGAGAGTAAGGAGACCTTTCCATCCATGTACGCCATTTTTTAAATCTCCACAAAAAAATTTTTCATCACTTTTTGACAAAACTTGCGATGCCGGCATCGTTAAAAACTTTAAAAATCAAAATCTCTTTGAAACCCGATATCTCCGCAACCAAGCCTCGTTGGTGGTTACGGTTTTCACCGTTAAACTGAGAGTAAAGAGACCTTTCCATCCATGTACGCCATTTTTTAAATCTCCACAAAAAAATTTTTCATCACTTTTTGACAAAACTTGCGATGCCGGCATCGTTAAAAACTTTAAAAATCAAAATCTCTTTGAAACCCGATATCTCCGCAACCAAGCCTCGTTGGTGGTTGCGGTTTTCACCGTTAAACTGAGAGTAAAGAGACCTTTCCATCCATGTACGCCATTTTTTAAATCTCCACAAAAAAATTTTTCATCACTTTTTGACAAAACTTGCGATGCCGGCATCGTTAAAAACTTTAAAAATCAAAATCTCTTTGAAACCCGATATCTCCGCAACCAAGCCTCGTTGGTGGTTACGGTTTTCACCGTTAAACTGAGAGTAAAGAGACCTTTCCATCCATGTACGCCATTTTTTAAATCTCCACAAAAAAATTTGTCATCAATTTTTGACAAAACTTGCGATGCCGGCATCGTTAAAAACTTTAAAAATCAAAATCTCTTTGAAACCCGATATCTCCGCAACCAAGCCTCGTTGGTGGTTGCGGTTTTCACCGTTAAACTGAGAGAAAAAAAAAAAAGAGACCTTTCCATCCATGTACGCCATTTTTTAAATCTCCACAAAAAAATTTTTCATCACTTTTTGACAAAACTTGCGATGCCGGCATCGTTAAAAACTTTAAAAATCAAAATCTCTTTGAAACCCGATATCTCCGCAACCAAGCCTCGTTGGTGGTTACGGTTTTCACCGTTAAACTGAGAGTAAAGAGACCTTTCCATCCATGTACGCCATTTTTTAAATCTCCACAAAAAATTTTTTCATCACTTTTTGACAAAACTTGCGATGCCGGCATCGTTAAAAACTTTAAAAATCAAAATCTCTTTGAAACCCGATATCTCCGCAACCAAGCCTCGTTGGTGGTTGCGGTTTTCACCGTTAAACTGAGAGTAAAGAGACCTTTCCATCCATGTACGCCATTTTTTAAATCTCCACAAAAAAATTTTTCATCACTTTTTGACAAAACTTGCGATGCCGGCATCGTTAAAAACTTTAAAAATCAAAATCTCTTTGAAACCGGATATCTCCGCAACCAAGCCTCGTTGGTGGTTACGGTTTTCACCGTTAAACTGAGAGTAAAGAGACCTTTCCATCCATGTACGCCATTTTTTAAATCTCCACAAAAAAATTTTTCATCAATTTTTGACAAAACTTGCGATGCCGGCATCGTTAAAAACTTTAAAAATCAAAATCTCTTTGAAACCGGATATCTCCGCAACCAAGCCTCGTTGGTGGTTACGGTTTTCACCGTTAAACTGAGAGTAAAGAGACCTTTCCATCCATGTACGCCATTTTTTAAATCTCCACAAAAAAATTTTTCATCACTTTTTGACAAAACTTGCGATGCCGGCATCGTTAAAAACTTTAAAAATCAAAATCTCTTTGAAACCCGATATCTCCGCAACCAAGCCTCGTTGGTGGTTGCGGTTTTCACCTTTAAACTGAGAGTAAGGAGACCTTTCCATCCATGTACGCCATTTTTTAAATCTCCGCAAAAAAATTTTTCATCACTTTTTGACAAAACTTGCGATGCCGGCATCGTTAAAAACTTTAAAAATCAAAATCTCTTTGAAACCCGATATCTCCGCAACCAAGCCTCATTGGTGGTTTCGGTTTTCACCGTTAAACTGAGAGTAAAGAGACCTTTCCATCCATGTACGCCATTTTTTAAATCTCCACAAAAAAATTTTTCATCACTTTTTGACAAAACTTGCGATGCCGGCATCGTTAAAAACTTTAAAAATCAAAATCTCTTTGAAACCCGATATCTCCGCAACCAAGCCTCGTTGGTGGTTGCGGTTTTCACCGTTAAACTGAGAGTAAAGAGACCTTTCCATCCATGTACGCCATTTTTTAAATCTCCACAAAAAAATTTTTCATCACTTTTTGACAAAACTTGCGATGCCGGCATCGTTAAAAACTTTAAAAATCAAAATCTCTTTGAAACCCGATATCTCCGCAACCAAGCCTCGTTGGTGGTTGCGGTTTTCACCATTAAACTGAGAGTAAGGAGACCTTTCCATCCATGTACGCCATTTTTTAAATCTCCACAAAAAAATTTTTCATCACTTTTTGACAAAACTTGCGATGCCGGCATCGTTAAAAACTTTAAAAATCAAAATCTCTTTGAAACCCGATATCTCCGCAACCAAGCCTCGTTGGTGGTTGCGGTTTTCACCGTTAAACTGAGAGTGAAGAGACCTTTCCATCTATGTACGCCATTTTTTAAATCTCCAAAAAAAAATTTTTCATCACTTTTTGACAAAACTTGCGATGCCGGCATCGTTAAAAACTTTAAAAATCAAAATCTCTTTGTAACCCGATATCTCCGCAACCAAGCCTCGTTGGTGGTTGCGGTTTTCACCGTTAAACTGAGAGTAAGGAGACCTTTCCATCCATGTACGCCATTTTTTAAATCTCCACAAAAAAATTTTTCATCACTTTTTGACAAAACTTGCGATGCCGGCATCGTTAAAAACTTTAAAAATCAAAATCTCTTTGAAACCCGATATCTCCGCAACCAAGCCTCGTTGGTGGTTACGGTTTTCACCGTTAAACTGAGAGTAAAGAGACCTTTCCATCCATGTACGCCATTTTTTAAATCTCCACAAAAAAATTTTTCATCACTTTTTGACAAAACTTGCGATGCCGGCATCGTTAAAAACTTTAAAAATCAAAATCTCTTTGAAACCCGATATCTCCGCAACCAAGCCTCGTTGGTGGTTGCGGTTTTCACCGTTAAACTGAGAGTAAAGAGACCTTTCCATCCATGTACGCCATTTTTTAAATCTCCACAAAAAAATTTTTCATCACTTTTTGACAAAACTTGCGATGCCGGCATCGTTAAAAACTTTAAAAATCAAAATCTCTTTGAAACCCGATATCTCCGCAACCAAGCCTCGTTGGTGGTTACGGTTTTCACCGTTAAACTGAGAGTAAAGAGACCTTTCCATCCATGTACGCCATTTTTTAAATCTCCACAAAAAAATTTGTCATCAATTTTTGACAAAACTTGCGATGCCGGCATCGTTAAAAACTTTAAAAATCAAAATCTCTTTGAAACCCGATATCTCCGCAACCAAGCCTCGTTGGTGGTTGCGGTTTTCACCGTTAAACTGAGAGAAAAAAAAAAAAGAGACCTTTCCATCCATGTACGCCATTTCCGATATTGATCTTCACCAATTCTCCCAAATTAACGATTATATAAACCGAGTTTCATTTGATTTTGAAAATATGTCTGTTGAAGAAGCCACTAACCTTTTTTACAATGAACTACACTACTCAATTTCGTTGCATGTCCCTTCCTACCGACGTAGAGTTTCTCCTTCATCACCGCCTTGGTATAATCGAAGACTTCGATCGCTGCGTAACCAAAGGAACAAACTGTGGGAAATTTTCCTATGCTCTCAATGCGCAACTGACTACTCTAAGTACCTTGGTGCTTATCTTCATTTCAACGAACTGTACAGTTTTCTCTACCAAGAATATTTACATAAAACTCAATCTAACCTTATTAACGATCCCAAATCCTTCTTTCAGTTCGTTAATCACAAAAGAAAGTCAGATGGGTATCCATCCTCTTTGTCCTTCAATAATGAAACTTCCAATGATAATCTAACTATAGCTAATTACTTTGCATCATTTTTTAAAGATTCATTCTCCAAGGATTCTTTTAAACCTGATTGGACCTATTTTGAGTATTTACCGAATTTTTCGCTGGGTCCATTCTTACCCGATTGCATTGCTCCATCGGCCATTGAAAACAAATTTTCTCAACTTAATGATGAGTTCACTCCTGGCCCTGATGGTCTTCCTGCCATTTTCCTAAAAAAATGTTCTTCTTCTCTTTCAACTCCTCTATCAAAGATTTTTCATTTATCCTTATCTCAAGGAACATTTCCTAAGATATGGAAAACATCTTTCATAACACCAATTCACAAGAAAGGGCCGAAAGGTGAGGTGAAAAACTATCGTCCAATTGCTAAACTTTCTCATATCCCAAAAATTTTTGAAAGCATTTTATATGAATTCCTCAGTTTTCGTTGCAGGTCCCTTATTACCCCAGCACAGCACGGTTTCTTAAAAAACAGATCTACCACCACAAACCTTGTAGAATTCGTTTCATTCACTCTAAGAGCCTTAGAAAACGGAAATGAAGTTGATATGATCTCCACTGACTTCAGCAAAGCGTTTGACAAAATTTCTCATAATCTTATAGTCTTTAAACTCTCCTCTTTAGGTTTTGAACCCCTTTTCCTGAAATGGATTACTTCTTACCTTGAGAATCGTGAATATTATGTCCGGTTTAGATCCGCATGTTCAAATCCTTTTTTAGCCACTTCTGGTGTCCCCCAAGGTAGTCATTTAGGCCCTCTCCTCTTTATCCTTACAATTAACGACATTGACATGGTCATTAAACACTGTCAAATATCTCTTTACGCTGACGATACGAAATTTTTCAAAATCATTGCAGCACATGAAGACATATCCCTCCTCCAAACAGATCTCGACAATTTCTCAACCTGGTGTACCAAAAATTGCTTAGAGCTCAACATTAGCAAGTGCCAGACAATGACCTTTTCACGTAAACGCATTAAAACAACTCCCCGTCTTTACTATCTTCATAATCACCCCATACAGATAGTAGAAAACATAAGGGATCTTGGTCTGTTATGTGACCGTGAACTTAAATTTCTACTTCATATTGATGAAATAATTCATAAGGCCAACTCAGCTTTGGGTTTCGTTAAAAGATGGTCTAAAGAATTTTCTAACCCTTACGTGACCCGATCGCTTTACATGACGTTTGTCCGACCTCTACTTGAATATACGTCTCAAGTTTGGTCTCCATATCAAGATATACATATATCAAGAATTGAAAACATCCAACGAAGATTTCTTCGTTTTGCACTTCAATACCTTCCCTGGGAAAATCCTTTGATCTTACCCCCTTATCGTGACCGCCTCCAACTGTTAAACCTCAACTCATTACAGGAACGTAGAGAAATTGCTGACATACTTTTCATACATCGGCTTGTCTCTGGTTCAGTTGACTGCTCCTCTCTCTATAACTCGATTTCTTTCAACACTAACACCCGTAATCTAAGAAACCCTCGCCTCTTCTATTTACCAAAACACCACACCTCCTATGGCCTTAATGAACCTCTGACCCGTATGCTTCGGTTGGTCACTTTGAATCCAAATTCATTTGATTTCAACATCAGCACCTACAACCTCAAAATCCTTTTGACCCATCCCCACTCATAGTTATAAGTTTAGATTTAAGTTAGTTTTTTAAGTTATACTTGTAGCTTGAATTAAGCGGAATAAATGGGGGTTAAGCCCCCACTAAAATTAAAAATTAAATTTTAAATCTCCACAAAAAAATTTTTCATCACTTTTTGACAAAACTTGCGATGCCGGCATCGTTAAAAACTTTAAAAATCAAAATCTCTTTGAAACCCGATATCTCCGCAACCAAGCCTCGTTGGTGGTTACGGTTTTCACCGTTAAACTGAGAGTAAAGAGACCTTTCCATCCATGTACGCCATTTTTTAAATCTCCACAAAAAATTTTTTCATCACTTTTTGACAAAACTTGCGATGCCGGCATCGTTAAAAACTTTAAAAATCAAAATCTCTTTGAAACCCGATATCTCCGCAACCAAGCCTCGTTGGTGGTTGCGGTTTTCACCGTTAAACTGAGAGTAAAGAGACCTTTCCATCCATGTACGCCATTTTTTAAATCTCCACAAAAAAATTTTTCATCACTTTTTGACAAAACTTGCGATGCCGGCATCGTTAAAAACTTTAAAAATCAAAATCTCTTTGAAACCGGATATCTCCGCAACCAAGCCTCGTTGGTGGTTACGGTTTTCACCGTTAAACTGAGAGTAAAGAGACCTTTCCATCCATGTACGCCATTTTTTAAATCTCCACAAAAAAATTTTTCATCACTTTTTGACAAAACTTGCGATGCCGGCATCGTTAAAAACTTTAAAAATCAAAATCTCTTTGAAACCGGATATCTCCGCAACCAAGCCTCGTTGGTGGTTACGGTTTTCACCGTTAAACTGAGAGTAAAGAGACCTTTCCATCCATGTACGCCATTTTTTAAATCTCCACAAAAAAATTTTTCATCACTTTTTGACAAAACTTGCGATGCCGGCATCGTTAAAAACTTTAAAAATCAAAATCTCTTTGAAACCCGATATCTCCGCAACCAAGCCTCGTTGGTGGTTGCGGTTTTCACCTTTAAACTGAGAGTAAGGAGACCTTTCCATCCATGTACGCCATTTTTTAAATCTCCGCAAAAAAATTTTTCATCACTTTTTGACAAAACTTGCGATGCCGGCATCGTTAAAAACTTTAAAAATCAAAATCTCTTTGAAACCCGATATCTCCGCAACCAAGCCTCATTGGTGGTTTCGGTTTTCACCGTTAAACTGAGAGTAAAGAGACCTTTCCATCCATGTACGCCATTTTTTAAATCTCCACAAAAAAATTTTTCATCACTTTTTGACAAAACTTGCGATGCCGGCATCGTTAAAAACTTTAAAAATCAAAATCTCTTTGAAACCCGATATCTCCGCAACCAAGCCTCGTTGGTGGTTGCGGTTTTCACCGTTAAACTGAGAGTAAAGAGACCTTTCCATCCATGTACGCCATTTTTTAAATCTCCACAAAAAAATTTTTCATCACTTTTTGACAAAACTTGCGATGCCGGCATCGTTAAAAACTTTAAAAATCAAAATCTCTTTGAAACCCGATATCTCCGCAACCAAGCCTCGTTGGTGGTTGCGGTTTTCACCATTAAACTGAGAGTAAAGAGACCTATCCATCCATGTACGCCATTTTTTAAATCTCCACAAAAAAATTTTTCATCACTTTTTGACAAAACTTGCGATGCCGGCATCGTTAAAAACTTTAAAAATCAAAATCTCTTTGAAACCCGATATCTCCGCAACCAAGCCTCATTGGTGGTTGCGGTTTTCACCGTTAAACTGAGAGTAAGGAGACCTTTCCATCCATGTACGCCATTTTTTAAATCTCCACAAAAAAATTTTTCATCACTTTTTGACAAAACTTGCGATGCCGGCATCGTTAAAAACTTTAAAAATCAAAATCTCTTTGAAACCCGATATCTCCGCAACCAAGCCTCATTGGTGGTTGCGGTTTTCACCGTTAAACTGAGAGTAAAGAGACCTTTCCATCCATGTACGCCATTTTTTAAATCTCTACAAAAAAATTTTCATCACTTTTTGACAAAATTTGCGATGCCGGCATCGTTAAAAACTTTAAAAATCAAAATCTCTTTGAAACCCGATATCTCCGCAACCAAGCCTCGTTGGTGGTTGCGGTTTTCACCATTAAACTGAGAGTAAGGAGACCTTTCCATCCATGTACGCCATTTTTTAAATCTCCACAAAAAAATTTTTCATCACTTTTTGACAAAACTTGCGATGCCGGCATCGTTAAAAACTTTAAAAATCAAAATCTCTTTGAAACCCGATATCTCCGCAACCAAGCCTCATTGGTGGTTGCGGTTTTCACCGTTAAACTGAGAGTAAAGAGACCTTTCCATCCATGTACGCCATTTTTAAATCTCCACAAAAAAATTTTTCATCACTTTTTGACAAAACTTGCGATGCCGGCATCGTTAAAAACTTTAAAAATCAAAATCTCTTTGAAACCCGATATCTCCGCAACCAAGCCTCGTTGGTGGTTGCGGTTTTCACCGTTAAACTGAGAGTAAAGAGACCTTTCCATCCATGTACGCCATTTTTTAAATCTCCACAAAAAAATTTTTCATCACTTTTTGACAAAACTTGCGATGCCGGCATCGTTAAAAACTTTAAAAATCAAAATCTCTTTGAAACCCGATATCTCCGCAACCAAGCCTCGTTGGTGGTTGCGGTTTTCACCGTTAAACTGAGAGTAAAGAGACCTTTCCATCCATGTACGCCATTTTTTAAATCTCCACAAAAAAATTTTTCATCACTTTTTGACAAAACTTGCGATGCCGGCATCGTTAAAAACTTTAAAAATCAAAATCTCTTTGTAACCCGATATCTCCGCAACCAAGCCTCGTTGGTGGTTGCGGTTTTCACCGTTAAACTGAGAGTAAGGAGACCTTTCCATACATGTACGCCATTTTTTAAATCTCCACACAAAAATTTTTCATCACTTTTTGACAAAACTTGCGATGCCGGCATCGTTAAAAACTTTAAAAATCAAAATCTCTTTGAAACCCGATATCTCCGCAACCAAGCCTCGTTGGTGGTTGCGGTTTTCACCGTTAAACTGAGAGTAAAGAGACCTTTCCATCCATGTACGCCATTTTTAAATCTCCACAAAAAAATTTTTCATCACTTTTTGACAAAACTTGCGATGCCGGCATCGTTAAAAACTTTAAAAATCAAAATCTCTTTGAAACCCGATATCTCCGCAACCAAGCCTCGTTGGTGGTTGCGGTTTTCACCGTTAAACTGAGAGTAAAGAGACCTTTCCATCCATGTACGCCATTTTTTAAATCTCCACAAAAAAATTTTTCATCACTTTTTGACAAAACTTGCGATGCCGGCATCGTTAAAAACTTTAAAAATCAAAATCTCTTTGAAACCCGATATCTCCGCAACCAAGCCTCGTTGGTGGTTGCGGTTTTCACCGTTAAACTGAGAGTAAGGAGACCTTTCCATACATGTACGCCATTTTTTAAATCTCCACACAAAAATTTTTCATCACTTTTTGACAAAACTTGCGATGCCGGCATCGTTAAAAACTTTAAAAATCAAAATCTCTTTGAAACCCGATATCTCCGCAACCAAGCCTCGTTGGTGGTTGCAGTTTTCACCGTTAAACTGAGAGTAAAGAGACCTTTCCATCCATGTACGCCATTTTTTAAATCTCCACAAAAAAATTTTTCATCACTTTTTGACAAAACTTGCGATGCCGGCATCGTTAAAAACTTTAAAAATCAAAATCTCTTTGAAACCCGATATCTCCGCAACCAAGCCTCGTTGGTGGTTGCGGTTTTCACCGTTAAACTGAGAGTAAAGAGACCTTTCCATCCATGTACGCCATTTTTTAAATCTCCACAAAAAAATTTTTCATCACTTTTTGACAAAACTTGCGATGCCGGCATCGTTAAAAACTTTAAAAATCAAAATCTCTTTGAAACCCGATATCTCCGCAACCAAGCCTCATTGGTGGTTGCGGTTTTCACCGTTAAACTGAGAGTAAAGAGACCTTTCCATCCATGTACGCCATTTTTTAAATCTCCACAAAAAAATTTTTCATCACTTTTTGACAAAACTTGCGATGCCGGCATCGTTAAAAACTTTAAAAATCAAAATCTCTTTGAAACCCGATATCTCCGCAACCAAGCCTCGTTGGTGGTTGCGGTTTTCACCGTTAAACTGAGAGTAAAGAGACCTTTCCATCCATGTACGCCATTTTTTAAATCTCCACAAAAAAATTTTTCATCACTTTTTGACAAAACTTGCGATGCCGGCATCGTTAAAAACTTTAAAAATCAAAATCTCTTTGAAACCCGATATCTCCGCAACCAAGCCTCATTGGTGGTTGCGGTTTTCACCGTTAAACTGATAGTAAAGAGACCTTTCCATCCATGTACGCCATTTTTTAAATCTCTACAAAAAAAATTTTCATCACTTTTTGACAAAATTTGCGATGCCGGCATCGTTAAAAACTTTAAAAATCAAAATCTCTTTGAAACCCGATATCTCCGCAACCAAGCCTCGTTGGTGGTTGCGGTTTTCACCATTAAACTGAGAGTAAGGAGACCTTTCCATCCATGTACGCCATTTTTTAAATCTCCACAAAAAAATTTTTCATCACTTTTTGACAAAACTTGCGATGCCGGCATCGTTAAAAACTTTAAAAATCAAAATCTCTTTGAAACCCGATATCTCCGCAACCAAGCCTCATTGGTGGTTGCGGTTTTCACCGTTAAACTGAGAGTAAAGAGACCTTTCCATCCATGTACGCCATTTTTTAAATCTCCACAAAAAAATTTTTCATCACTTTTTGACAAAACTTGCGATGCCGGCATCGTTAAAAACTTTAAAAATCAAAATCTCTTTGAAACCCGATATCTCCGCAACCAAGCCTCGTTGGTGGTTGCGGTTTTCACCATTAAACTGAGAGTAAAGAGACCTTTCCATCCATGTACGCCATTTTTTAAATCTCCACAAAAAAATTTTTCATCACTTTTTGACAAAACTTGCGATGCCGGCATCGTTAAAAACTTTAAAACTCAAAATCTCTTTGAAACCCGATATCTCCGCAACCAAGCCTCGTTGGTGGTTGCGGTTTTCACCGTTAAACTGAGAGTGAAGAGACCTTTCCATCTATGTACGCCATTTTTTAAATCTCCAAAAAAAAATTTTTCATCACTTTTTGACAAAACTTGCGATGCCGGCATCGTTAAAAACTTTAAAAATCAAAATCTCTTTGTAACCCGATATCTCCGCAACCAAGCCTCGTTGGTGGTTGCGGTTTTCACCGTTAAACTAAGAGTAAGGAGACCTTTCCATCCATGTACGCCATTTTTTAAATCTCCACAAAAAAATTTTTCATCACTTTTTGACAAAACTTGCGATGCCGGCATCGTTAAAAACTTTAAAAATCAAAATCTCTTTGAAACCCGATATCTCCGCAACCAAGCCTCGTTGGTGGTTACGGTTTTCACCGTTAAACTGAGAGTAAAGAGACCTTTCCATCCATGTACGCCATTTTTTAAATCTCCACAAAAAAATTTTTCATCACTTTTTGACAAAACTTGCGATGCCGGCATCGTTAAAAACTTTAAAAATCAAAATCTCTTTGAAACCCGATATCTCCGCAACCAAGCCTCGTTGGTGGTTGCGGTTTTCACCGTTAAACTGAGAGTAAGGAGACCTTTCCATACATGTACGCCATTTTTTAAATCTCCACACAAAAATTTTTCATCACTTTTTGACAAAACTTGCGATGCCGGCATCGTTAAAAACTTTAAAAATCAAAATCTCTTTGAAACCCGATATCTCCGCAACCAAGCCTCGTTGGTGGTTGCAGTTTTCACCGTTAAACTGAGAGTAAAGAGACCTTTCCATCCATGTACGCCATTTTTTAAATCTCCACAAAAAAATTTTTCATCACTTTTTGACAAAACTTGCGATGCCGGCATCGTTAAAAACTTTAAAAATCAAAATCTCTTTGAAACCCGATATCTCCGCAACGAAGCCTCGTTGGTGGTTGCGGTTTTCACCGTTAAACTGAGAGTAAAGAGACCTTTCCATCCATGTACGCCATTTTTTAAATCTCCACAAAAAAATTTTTCATCACTTTTTGACAAAACTTGCGATGCCGGCATCGTTAAAAACTTTAAAAATCAAAATCTCTTTGTAACCCGATATCTCCGCAACCAAGCCTCGTTGGTGGTTGCGGTTTTCACCGTTAAACTAAGAGTAAGGAGACCTTTCCATCCATGTACGTCATTTTTTAAATCTCCACAAAAAAATTTTTCATCACTTTTTGACAAAACTTGCGATGCCGGCATCGTTAAAAACTTTAAAAATCAAAATCTCTTTGTAACCCGATATCTCCGCAACCAAGCCTCGTTGGTGGTTGCGGTTTTCACCGTTAAACTGAGAGTAAGGAGACCTTTCCATACATGTACGCCATTTTTTAAATCTCCACACAAAAATTTTTCATCACTTTTTGACAAAACTTGCGATGCCGGCATCGTTAAAAACTTTAAAAATCAAAATCTCTTTGAAACCCGATATCTCCGCAACCAAGCCTCGTTGGTGGTTGCGGTTTTCACCGTTAAACTGAGAGTAAAGAGACCTTTCCATCCATGTACGCCATTTTTAAATCTCCACAAAAAAATTTTTCATCACTTTTTGACAAAACTTGCGATGCCGGCATCGTTAAAAACTTTAAAAATCAAAATCTCTTTGAAACCCGATATCTCCGCAACCAAGCCTCGTTGGTGGTTGCGGTTTTCACCGTTAAACTGAGAGTAAAGAGACCTTTCCATCCATGTACGCCATTTTTTAAATCTCCACAAAAAAATTTTTCATCACTTTTTGACAAAACTTGCGATGCCGGCATCGTTAAAAACTTTAAAAATCAAAATCTCTTTGTAACCCGATATCTCCGCAACCAAGCCTCGTTGGTGGTTGCGGTTTTCACCGTTAAACTGAGAGTAAGGAGACCTTTCCATACATGTACGCCATTTTTTAAATCTCCACACAAAAATTTTTCATCACTTTTTGACAAAACTTGCGATGCCGGCATCGTTAAAAACTTTAAAAATCAAAATCTCTTTGAAACCCGATATCTCCGCAACCAAGCCTCGTTGGTGGTTGCAGTTTTCACCGTTAAACTGAGAGTAAAGAGACCTTTCCATCCATGTACGCCATTTTTTAAATCTCCACAAAAAAATTTTTCATCACTTTTTGACAAAACTTGCGATGCCCGCATCGTTAAAAACTTTAAAAATCAAAATCTCTTTGAAACCCGATATCTCCGCAACCAAGCCTCGTTGGTGGTTGCGGTTTTCACCGTTAAACTGAGAGTAAGGAGACCTTTCCATCCATGTACGCCATTTTTTAAATCTCCACAAAAAAATTTTTCATCACTTTTTGACAAAACTTGCGATGCCGGCATCGTTAAAAACTTTAAAAATCAAAATCTCTTTGAAACCCGATATCTCCGCAACCAAGCCTCGTTGGTGGTTGCAGTTTTCACCGTTAAACTGAGAGTAAAGAGACCTTTCCATCCATGTACGCCATTTTTTAAATCTCCACAAAAAAATTTTTCATCACTTTTTGACAAAACTTGCGATGCCCGCATCGTTAAAAACTTTAAAAATCAAAATCTCTTTGAAACCCGATATCTCCGCAACCAAGCCTCGTTGGTGGTTGCGGTTTTCACCGTTAAACTGAGAGTAAAGAGACCTTTCCATCCATGTACGCCATTTTTTAAATCTCCACAAAAAAATTTTTCATCACTTTTTGACAAAACTTGCGATGCCGGCATCGTTAAAAACTTTAA
Organism: Epistrophe eligans; assembly: GCA_951394125.1. NCBI lineage: Eukaryota > Metazoa > Arthropoda > Insecta > Diptera > Syrphidae > Epistrophe > Epistrophe eligans. The sequence goes on from OX596029.1 coordinate 82,526,197, forward strand.
AAATCAAAATCTCTTTGTAACCCGATATCTCCGCAACCAAGCCTCATTGGTGGTTGCGGTTTTCACCGTTAAACTGAGAGTGAAGAGACCTTTCCATCCATGTACGCCATTTTTTAAATCTCCACAAAAAAATTTTTCATCACTTTTTGACAAAACTTGCGATGCCGGCATCGTTAAAAACTTTAAAAATCAAAATCTCTTTGTAACCCGATATCTCCGCAACCAAGCCTCATTGGTGGTTGCGGTTTTCACCGTTAAACTGAGAGTGAAGAGACCTTTCCATCCATGTACGCCATTTTTTAAATCTCCACAAAAAAATTTTTCATCACTTTTTGACAAAACTTGCGATGCCGGCATCGTTAAAAACTTTAAAAATCAAAATCTCTTTGAAACCCGATATCTCCGCAACCAAGCCTCATTGGTGGTTGCGGTTTTCACCGTTAAACTGAGAGTAAAGAGACCTTTCCATCCATGTACGCCATTTTTTAAATCTCCACAAAAAAATTTTTCATCACTTTTTGACAAAACTTGCGATGCCGGCATCGTTAAAAACTTTAAAAATCAAAATCTCTTTGAAACCCGATATCTCCGCAACCAAGCCTCGTTGGTGGTTGCGGTTTTCACCGTTAAACTGAGAGTAAAGAGACCTTTCCATCCATGTACGCCATTTTTTAAATCTCCACAAAAAAATTTTTCATCACTTTTTGACAAAACTTGCGATGCCGGCATCGTTAAAAACTTTAAAAATCAAAATCTCTTTGAAACCCGATATCTCCGCAACCAAGCCTCGTTGGTGGTTGCGGTTTTCACCATTAAACTGAGAGTAAAGAGACCTATTCATCCATGTACGCCATTTTTTAAATCTCCACAAAAAAATTTTTCATCACTTTTTGACAAAACTTGCGATGCCGGCATCGTTAAAAACTTTAAAAATCAAAATCTCTTTGAAACCCGATATCTCCGCAACCAAGCCTCATTGGTGGTTGCGGTTTTCACCGTTAAACTGAGAGTAAGGAGACCTTTCCATCCATGTACGCCATTTTTTAAATCTCCACAAAAAAATTTTTCATCACTTTTTGACAAAACTTGCGATGCCGGCATCGTTAAAAACTTTAAAAATCAAAATCTCTTTGAAACCCGATATCTCCGCAACCAAGCCTCATTGGTGGTTGCGGTTTTCACCGTTAAACTGAGAGTAAAGAGACCTTTCCATCCATGTACGCCATTTTTTAAATCTCTACAAAAAAAATTTTCATCACTTTTTGACAAAATTTGCGATGCCGGCATCGTTAAAAACTTTAAAAATCAAAATCTCTTTGAAACCCGATATCTCCGCAACCAAGCCTCGTTGGTGGTTGCGGTTTTCACCATTAAACTGAGAGTAAGGAGACCTTTCCATCCATGTACGCCATTTTTTAAATCTCCACAAAAAAATTTTTCATCACTTTTTGACAAAACTTGCGATGCCGGCATCGTTAAAAACTTTAAAAATCAAAATCTCTTTGAAACCCGATATCTCCGCAACCAAGCCTCATTGGTGGTTGCGGTTTTCACCGTTAAACTGAGAGTAAAGAGACCTTTCCATCCATGTACGCCATTTTTAAATCTCCACAAAAAAATTTTTCATCACTTTTTGACAAAACTTGCGATGCCGGCATCGTTAAAAACTTTAAAAATCAAAATCTCTTTGAAACCCGATATCTCCGCAACCAAGCCTCGTTGGTGGTTGCGGTTTTCACCGTTAAACTGAGAGTAAAGAGACCTTTCCATCCATGTACGCCATTTTTTAAATCTCCACAAAAAAATTTTTCATCACTTTTTGACAAAACTTGCGATGCCGGCATCGTTAAAAACTTTAAAAATCAAAATCTCTTTGAAACCCGATATCTCCGCAACCAAGCCTCGTTGGTGGTTGCGGTTTTCACCGTTAAACTGAGAGTAAAGAGACCTTTCCATCCATGTACGCCATTTTTTAAATCTCCACAAAAAAATTTTTCATCACTTTTTGACAAAACTTGCGATGCCGGCATCGTTAAAAACTTTAAAAATCAAAATCTCTTTGTAACCCGATATCTCCGCAACCAAGCCTCGTTGGTGGTTGCGGTTTTCACCGTTAAACTGAGAGTAAGGAGACCTTTCCATACATGTACGCCATTTTTTAAATCTCCACACAAAAATTTTTCATCACTTTTTGACAAAACTTGCGATGCCGGCATCGTTAAAAACTTTAAAAATCAAAATCTCTTTGAAACCCGATATCTCCGCAACCAAGCCTCGTTGGTGGTTGCGGTTTTCACCGTTAAACTGAGAGTAAAGAGACCTTTCCATCCATGTACGCCATTTTTAAATCTCCACAAAAAAATTTTTCATCACTTTTTGACAAAACTTGCGATGCCGGCATCGTTAAAAACTTTAAAAATCAAAATCTCTTTGAAACCCGATATCTCCGCAACCAAGCCTCGTTGGTGGTTGCGGTTTTCACCGTTAAACTGAGAGTAAAGAGACATTTCCATCCATGTACGCCATTTTTTAAATCTCCACAAAAAAATTTTTCATCACTTTTTGACAAAACTTGCGATGCCGGCATCGTTAAAAACTTTAAAAATCAAAATCTCTTTGAAACCCGATATCTCCGCAACCAAGCCTCGTTGGTGGTTGCGGTTTTCACCGTTAAACTGAGAGTAAAGAGACCTTTCCATCCATGTACGCCATTTTTTAAATCTCCACAAAAAAATTTTTCATCACTTTTTGACAAAACTTGCGATGCCCGCATCGTTAAAAACTTTAAAAATCAAAATCTCTTTGAAACCCGATATCTCCGCAACCAAGCCTCGTTGGTGGTTGCGGTTTTCACCGTTAAACTGAGAGTAAAGAGACCTTTCCATCTATGTGCGCCATTTTTTAAATCTCCACAAAAAAATTTTTCATCACTTTTTGACAAAACTTGCGATGCCCGCATCGTTAAAAACTTTAAAAATCAAAATCTCTTTGAAACCCGATATCTCCGCAACCAAGCCTCATTGGTGGTTGCGGTTTTCACCGTTAAACTGAGAGTAAAGAGACCTTTCCATCCATGTACGCCATTTTTTAAATCTCCACAAAAAAATTTGTCATCACTTTTTGACAAAACTTGCGATGCCGGCATCGTTAAAAACTTTAAAAATCAAAATCTCTTTGTAACCCGATATCTCCGCAACCAAGCCTCGTTGGTGGTTGCGGTTTTCACCGTTAAACTGAGAGTAAAGAGACCTTTCCATCCATGTACGCCATTTTTTAAATCTCCACAAAAAAAATTTTTCATCACTTTTTGACAAAACTTGCGATGCCGGCATCGTTAAAAACTTTAAAAATCAAAATCTCTTTGAAACCCGATATCTCCGCAACCAAGCCTCGTTGGTGGTTGCGGTTTTCACCATTAAACTGAGAGTAAAGAGACCTTTCCATCCATGTACGCCATTTTTTAAATCTCCACAAAAAAATTTTTCATCACTTTTTGACAAAACTTGCGATGCCGGCATCGTTAAAAACTTTAAAAATCAAAATCTCTTTGAAACCCGATATCTCCGCAACCAAGCCTCGTTGGTGGTTGCGGTTTTCACCGTTAAACTGAGAGTAAAGAGACCTTTCCATCCATGTACGCCATTTTTTAAATCTCCACAAAAAAATTTTTCATCACTTTTTGACAAAACTTGCGATGCCGGCATCGTTAAAAACTTTAAAAATCAAAATCTCTTTGAAACCCGATATCTCCGCAACCAAGCCTCGTTGGTGGTTGCGGTTTTCACCATTAAACTGAGAGTAAAGAGACCTATTCATCCATGTACGCCATTTTTTAAATCTCCACAAAAAAATTTTTCATCACTTTTTGACAAAACTTGCGATGCCGGCATCGTTAAAAACTTTAAAAATCAAAATCTCTTTGAAACCCGATATCTCCGCAACCAAGCCTCATTGGTGGTTGCGGTTTTCACCGTTAAACTGAGAGTAAGGAGACCTTTCCATCCATGTACGCCATTTTTTAAATCTCCACAAAAAAATTTTTCATCACTTTTTGACAAAACTTGCGATGCCGGCATCGTTAAAAACTTTAAAAATCAAAATCTCTTTGAAACCCGATATCTCCGCAACCAAGCCTCATTGGTGGTTGCGGTTTTCACCGTTAAACTGAGAGTAAAGAGACCTTTCCATCCATGTACGCCATTTTTTAAATCTCTACAAAAAAAATTTTCATCACTTTTTGACAAAATTTGCGATGCCCGGCATCGTTAAAAACTTTAAAAATCAAAATCTCTTTGAAACCCGATATCTCCGCAACCAAGCCTCGTTGGTGGTTGCGGTTTTCACCATTAAACTGAGAGTAAGGAGACCTTTCCATCCATGTATGCCATTTTTTAAATCTCCACAAAAAAATTTTTCATCACTTTTTGACAAAACTTGCGATGCCGGCATCGTTAAAAACTTTAAAAATCAAAATCTCTTTGAAACCCGATATCTCCGCAACCAAGCCTCATTGGTGGTTGCGGTTTTCACCGTTAAACTGAGAGTAAAGAGACCTTTCCATCCATGTACGCCATTTTTAAATCTCCACAAAAAAATTTTTCATCACTTTTTGACAAAACTTGCGATGCCGGCATCGTTAAAAACTTTAAAAATCAAAATCTCTTTGAAACCCGATATCTCCGCAACCAAGCCTCGTTGGTGGTTGCGGTTTTCACCGTTAAACTGAGAGTAAAGAGACCTTTCCATCCATGTACGCCATTTTTTAAATCTCCACAAAAAAATTTTTCATCACTTTTTGACAAAACTTGCGATGCCGGCATCGTTAAAAACTTTAAAAATCAAAATCTCTTTGAAACCCGATATCTCCGCAACCAAGCCTCGTTGGTGGTTGCGGTTTTCACCGTTAAACTGAGAGTAAAGAGACCTTTCCATCCATGTACGCCATTTTTTAAATCTCCACAAAAAAATTTTTCATCACTTTTTGACAAAACTTGCGATGCCGGCATCGTTAAAAACTTTAAAAATCAAAATCTCTTTGTAACCCGATATCTCCGCAACCAAGCCTCGTTGGTGGTTGCGGTTTTCACCGTTAAACTGAGAGTAAGGAGACCTTTCCATACATGTACGCCATTTTTTAAATCTCCACACAAAAATTTTTCATCACTTTTTGACAAAACTTGCGATGCCGGCATCGTTAAAAACTTTAAAAATCAAAATCTCTTTGAAACCCGATATCTCCGCAACCAAGCCTCGTTGGTGGTTGCGGTTTTCACCGTTAAACTGAGAGTAAAGAGACCTTTCCATCCATGTACGCCATTTTTAAATCTCCACAAAAAAATTTTTCATCACTTTTTGACAAAACTTGCGATGCCGGCATCGTTAAAAACTTTAAAAATCAAAATCTCTTTGAAACCCGATATCTCCGCAACCAAGCCTCGTTGGTGGTTGCGGTTTTCACCATTAAACTGAGAGTAAAGAGACATTTCCATCCATGTACGCCATTTTTTAAATCTCCACAAAAAAATTTTTCATCACTTTTTGACAAAACTTGCGATGCCGGCATCGTTAAAAACTTTAAAAATCAAAATCTCTTTGAAACCCGATATCTCCGCAACCAAGCCTCGTTGGTGGTTGCGGTTTTCACCGTTAAACTGAGAGTAAAGAGACCTTTCCATCCATGTACGCCATTTTTTAAATCTCCACAAAAAAATTTTTCATCACTTTTTGACAAAACTTGCGATGCCCGCATCGTTAAAAACTTTAAAAATCAAAATCTCTTTGAAACCCGATATCTCCGCAACCAAGCCTCGTTGGTGGTTGCGGTTTTCACCGTTAAACTGAGAGTAAAGAGACCTTTCCATCTATGTACGCCATTTTTTAAATCTCCACAAAAAAATTTTTCATCACTTTTTGACAAAACTTGCGATGCCGGCATCGTTAAAAACTTTAAAAATCAAAATCTCTTTGAAACCCGATATCTCCGCAACCAAGCCTCGTTGGTGGTTGCGGTTTTCACCGTTAAACTGAGAGTAAAGAGACCTTTCCATCCATGTACGCCATTTTTTAAATCTCCACAAAAAAATTTTTCATCACTTTTTGACAAAACTTGCGATGCCGGCATCGTTAAAAACTTTAAAAATCAAAATCTCTTTGAAACCCGATATCTCCGCAACCAAGCCTCGTTGGTGGTTGCGGTTTTCACCATTAAACTGAGAGTAAGGAGACCTTTCCATCCATGTACGCCATTTTTTAAATCTCCACAAAAAAATTTTTCATCACTTTTTGACAAAACTTGCGATGCCGGCATCGTTAAAAACTTTAAAAATCAAAATCTCTTTGAAACCCGATATCTCCGCAACCAAGCCTCATTGGTGGTTGCGGTTTTCACCGTTAAACTGAGAGTAAAGAGACCTTTCCATCCATGTACGCCATTTTTTAAATCTCCACAAAAAAATTTTTCATCACTTTTTGACAAAACTTGCGATGCCGGCATCGTTAAAAACTTTAAAAATCAAAATCTCTTTGAAACCCGATATCTCCGCAACCAAGCCTCGTTGGTGGTTGCGGTTTTCACCATTAAACTGAGAGTAAAGAGACCTTTCCATCCATGTACGCCATTTTTTAAATCTCCACAAAAAAATTTTTCATCACTTTTTGACAAAACTTGCGATGCCGGCATCGTTAAAAACTTTAAAACTCAAAATCTCTTTGAAACCCGATATCTCCGCAACCAAGCCTCGTTGGTGGTTGCGGTTTTCACCGTTAAACTGAGAGTGAAGAGACCTTTCCATCTATGTACGCCATTTTTTAAATCTCCAAAAAAAAATTTTTCATCACTTTTTGACAAAACTTGCGATGCCGGCATCGTTAAAAACTTTAAAAATCAAAATCTCTTTGTAACCCGATATCTCCGCAACCAAGCCTCGTTGGTGGTTGCGGTTTTCACCGTTAAACTAAGAGTAAGGAGACCTTTCCATCCATGTACGCCATTTTTTAAATCTCCACAAAAAAATTTTTCATCACTTTTTGACAAAACTTGCGATGCCGGCATCGTTAAAAACTTTAAAAATCAAAATCTCTTTGAAACCCGATATCTCCGCAACCAAGCCTCGTTGGTGGTTACGGTTTTCACCGTTAAACTGAGAGTAAAGAGACCTTTCCATCCATGTACGCCATTTTTTAAATCTCCACAAAAAAATTTTTCATCACTTTTTGACAAAACTTGCGACAAAACATCGTTAAAAATTTTAAAAATCAAAATCTCTTTGAAACCCGATATCTCCGCAACCAAGCCTCGTTGGTGGTTGCGGTTTTCACCGTTAAACTGAGAGTAAGGAGACCTTTCCATCCATGTACGCCATTTTTAAATCTCCACAAAAAAATTTTTCATCACTTTTTGACAAAACTTGCGATGCCGGCATCGTTAAAAACTTTAAAAATCAAAATCTCTTTGAAACCCGATATCTCCGCAACCAAGCCTCGTTGGTGGTTGCGGTTTTCACCGTTAAACTGAGAGTAAAGAGACCTTTCCATCCATGTACGCCATTTTTTAAATCTCCACAAAAAAATTTTTCATCACTTTTTGACAAAACTTGCGATGCCGGCATCGTTAAAAACTTTAAAAATCAAAATCTCTTTGAAACCCGATATCTCCGCAACCAAGCCTCGTTGGTGGTTACGGTTTTCACCGTTAAACTGAGAGTAAAGAGACCTTTCCATCCATGTACGCCATTTTTTAAATCTCCACAAAAAAATTTTTCATCACTTTTTGACAAAACTTGCGATGCCGGCATCGTTAAAAACTTTAAAAATCAAAATCTCTTTGTAACCCGATATCTCCGCAACCAAGCCTCGTTGGTGGTTGCGGTTTTCACCGTTAAACTGAGAGTAAGGAGACCTTTCCATACATGTACGCCATTTTTTAAATCTCCACACAAAAATTTTTCATCACTTTTTGACAAAACTTGCGATGCCGGCATCGTTAAAAACTTTAAAAATCAAAATCTCTTTGAAACCCGATATCTCCGCAACCAAGCCTCGTTGGTGGTTGCGGTTTTCACCGTTAAACTGAGAGTAAAGAGACCTTTCCATCCATGTACGCCATTTTTAAATCTCCACAAAAAAATTTTTCATCACTTTTTGACAAAACTTGCGATGCCGGCATCGTTAAAAACTTTAAAAATCAAAATCTCTTTGAAACCCGATATCTCCGCAACCAAGCCTCGTTGGTGGTTGCGGTTTTCACCGTTAAACTGAGAGTAAAGAGACATTTCCATCCATGTACGCCATTTTTTAAATCTCCACAAAAAAATTTTTCATCACTTTTTGACAAAACTTGCGATGCCGGCATCGTTAAAAACTTTAAAAATCAAAATCTCTTTGAAACCCGATATCTCCGCAACCAAGCCTCGTTGCTGGTTGCGGTTTTCACCGTTAAACTGAGAGTAAAGAGACCTTTCCATCCATGTACGCTATTTTTTAAATCTCCACAAAAAAATTTTTCATCACTTTTTGACAAAACTTGCGATGCCGGCATCGTTAAAAACTTTAAAAATCAAAATCTCTTTGAAACCCGATATCTCCGCAACCAAGCCTCATTGGTGGTTGCGGTTTTCACCGTTAAATTGAGAGTAAAGAGACCTTTCCATCCATGTACGCCATTTTTTAAATCTCTACAAAAAAAATTTTCATCACTTTTTGACAAAATTTGCGATGCCGGCATCGTTAAAAACTTTAAAAATCAAAATCTCTTTGAAACCCGATATCTCCGCAACCAAGCCTCGTTGGTGGTTGCGGTTTTCACCATTAAACTGAGAGTAAGGAGACCTTTCCATCCATGTACGCCATTTTTTAAATCTCCACAAAAAAATTTTTCATCACTTTTTGACAAAACTTGCGATGCCGGCATCGTTAAAAACTTTAAAAATCAAAATCTCTTTGAAACCCGATATCTCCGCAACCAAGCCTCATTGGTGGTTGCGGTTTTCACCGTTAAACTGAGAGTAAAGAGACCTTTCCATCCATGTACGCCATTTTTTAAATATCCACAAAAAAATTTTTCATCACTTTTTGACAAAACTTGCGATGCCGGCATCGTTAAAAACTTTAAAAATCAAAATCTCTTTGAAACCCGATATCTCCGCAACCAAGCCTCGTTGGTGGTTGCGGTTTTCACCATTAAACTGAGAGTAAAGAGACCTTTCCATCCATGTACGCCATTTTTTAAATCTCCACAAAAAAATTTTTCATCACTTTTTGACAAAACTTGCGATGCCGGCATCGTTAAAAACTTTAAAACTCAAAATCTCTTTGAAACCCGATATCTCCGCAACCAAGCCTCGTTGGTGGTTGCGGTTTTCACCGTTAAACTGAGAGTGAAGAGACCTTTCCATCTATGTACGCCATTTTTTAAATCTCCAAAAAAAAATTTTTCATCACTTTTTGACAAAACTTGCAATGCCGGCATCGTTAAAAACTTTAAAAATCAAAATCTCTTTGTAACCCGATATCTCCGCAACCAAGCCTCGTTGGTGGTTGCGGTTTTCACCGTTAAACTAAGAGTAAGGAGACCTTTCCATCCATGTACGCCATTTTTTAAATCTCCACAAAAAAATTTTTCATCACTTTTTGACAAAACTTGCGATGCCGGCATCGTTAAAAACTTTAAAAATCAAAATCTCTTTGAAACCCGATATCTCCGCAACCAAGCCTCGTTGGTGGTTACGGTTTTCACCGTTAAACTGAGAGTAAAGAGACCTTTCCATCCATGTACGCCATTTTTTAAATCTCCACAAAAAAATTTTTCATCACTTTTTGACAAAACTTGCGATGCCGGCATCGTTAAAAACTTTAAAAATCAAAATCTCTTTGAAACCCGATATCTCCGCAACCAAGCCTCGTTGGTGGTTGCGGTTTTCACCGTTAAACTGAGAGTAAGGAGACCTTTCCATACATGTACGCCATTTTTTAAATCTCCACACAAAAATTTTTCATCACTTTTTGACAAAACTTGCGATGCCGGCATCGTTAAAAACTTTAAAAATCAAAATCTCTTTGTAACCCGATATCTCCGCAACCAAGCCTCGTTGGTGGTTGCGGTTTTCACCGTTAAACTGAGAGTAAGGAGACCTTTCCATACATGTGCGCCATTTTTTAAATCTCCACACAAAAATTTTTCATCACTTTTTGACAAAACTTGCGATGCCGGCATCGTTAAAAACTTTAAAAATCAAAATCTCTTTGAAACCCGATATCTCCGCAACCAAGCCTCGTTGGTGGTTGCGGTTTTCACCGTTAAACTGAGAGTAAAGAGACCTTTCCATCCATGTACGCCATTTTTAAATCTCCACAAAAAAATTTTTCATCACTTTTTGACAAAACTTGCGATGCCGGCATCGTTAAAAACTTTAAAAATCAAAATCTCTTTGAAACCCGATATCTCCGCAACCAAGCCTCGTTGGTGGTTGCGGTTTTCACCGTTAAACTGAGAGTAAAGAGACCTTTCCATCCATGTACGCCATTTTTTAAATCTCCACAAAAAAATTTTTCATCACTTTTTGACAAAACTTGCGATGCCGGCATCGTTAAAAACTTTAAAAATCAAAATCTCTTTGAAACCCGATATCTCCGCAACCAAGCCTCGTTGGTGGTTGCGGTTTTCACCGTTAAACTGAGAGTAAAGAGACCTTTCCATCCATGTACGCCATTTTTTAAATCTCCACAAAAAAATTTTTCATCACTTTTTGACAAAACTTGCGATGCCGGCATCGTTAAAAACTTTAAAAATCAAAATCTCTTTGTAACCCGATATCTCCGCAACCAAGCCTCGTTGGTGGTTGCGGTTTTCACCGTTAAACTGAGAGTAAGGAGACCTTTCCATACATGTACGCCATTTTTTAAATCTCCACACAAAAATTTTTCATCACTTTTTGACAAAACTTGCGATGCCGGCATCGTTAAAAACTTTAAAAATCAAAATCTCTTTGAAACCCGATATCTCCGCAACCAAGCCTCGTTGGTGGTTGCGGTTTTCACCGTTAAACTGAGAGTAAAGAGACCTTTCCATCCATGTACGCCATTTTTAAATCTCCACAAAAAAATTTTTCATCACTTTTTGACAAAACTAGCGATGCCGGCATCGTTAAAAACTTTAAAAATCAAAATCTCTTTGAAACCCGATATCTCCGCAACCAAGCCTCGTTGGTGGTTGCGGTTTTCACCGTTAAACTGAGAGTAAAGAGACATTTCCATCCATGTACGCCATTTTTTAAATCTCCACAAAAAAATTTTTCATCACTTTTTGACAAAACTTGCGATGCCGGCATCGTTAAAAACTTTAAAAATCAAAATCTCTTTGAAACCCGATATCTCCGCAACCAAGCCTCGTTGGTGGTTGCGGTTTTCACCGTTAAACTGAGAGTAAAGAGACCTTTCCATCCATGTACGCCATTTTTTAAATCTCCACAAAAAAATTTTTCATCACTTTTTGACAAAACTTGCGATGCCGGCATCGTTAAAAACTTTAAAAATCAAAATCTCTTTGTAACCCGATATCTCCGCAACCAAGCCTCGTTGGTGGTTGCGGTTTTCACCGTTAAACTGAGAGTAAGGAGACCTTTCCATACATGTACGCCATTTTTTAAATCTCCACACAAAAATTTTTCATCACTTTTTGACAAAACTTGCGATGCCGGCATCGTTAAAAACTTTAAAAATCAAAATCTCTTTGAAACCCGATATCTCCGCAACCAAGCCTCGTTGGTGGTTGCAGTTTTCACCGTTAAACTGAGAGTAAAGAGACCTTTCCATCCATGTACGCCATTTTTTAAATCTCCACAAAAAAATTTTTCATCACTTTTTGACAAAACTTGCGATGCCCGCATCGTTAAAAACTTTAAAAATCAAAATCTCTTTGAAACCCGATATCTCCGCAACCAAGCCTCGTTGGTGGTTGCGGTTTTCACCGTTAAACTGAGAGTAAAGAGACCTTTCCATCTATGTACGCCATTTTTTAAATCTCCACAAAAAAATTTTTCATCACTTTTTGACAAAACTTGCGATGCCGGCATCGTTAAAAACTTTAAAAATCAAAATCTCTTTGAAACCCGATATCTCCGCAACCAAGCCTCATTGGTGGTTGCGGTTTTCACCGTTAAACTGAGAGTAAAGAGACCTTTCCATCCATGTACGCCATTTTTTAAATCTCCACAAAAAAATTTTTCATCACTTTTTGACAAAACTTGCGATGCCGGCATCGTTAAAAACTTTAAAAATCAAAATCTCTTTGAAACCCGATATCTCCGCAACCAAGCCTCATTGGTGGTTGCGGTTTTCACCGTTAAACTGAGAGTAAAGAGACCTTTCCATCCATGTACGTCATTTTTTAAATCTCTACAAAAAAAATTTTCATCACTTTTTGACAAAATTTGCGATGCCGGCATCGTTAAAAACTTTAAAAATCAAAATCTCTTTGAAACCCGATATCTCCGCAACCAAGCCTCGTTGGTGGTTGCGGTTTTCACCATTAAACTGAGAGTAAGGAGACCTTTCCATCCATGTACGCCATTTTTTAAATCTCCACAAAAAATTTTTCATCACTTTTTGACAAAACTTGCGATGCCGGCATCGTTAAAAACTTTAAAAATCAAAATCTCTTTGAAACCCGATATCTCCGCAACCAAGCCTCATTGGTGGTTGCGGTTTTCACCGTTAAACTGAGAGTAAAGAGACCTTTCCATCCATGTACGCCATTTTTTAAATCTCCACAAAAAAATTTTTCATCACTTTTTGACAAAACTTGCGATGCCGGCATCGTTAAAAACTTTAAAACTCAAAATCTCTTTGAAACCCGATATCTCCGCAACGAAGCCTCGTTGGTGGTTGCGGTTTTCACCGTTAAACTGAGAGTGAAGAGACCTTTCCATCTATGTACGCCATTTTTTAAATCTCCAAAAAAAAATTTTTCATCACTTTTTGACAAAACTTGCGATGCCGGCATCGTTAAAAACTTTAAAAATCAAAATCTCTTTGTAACCCGATATCTCCGCAACCAAGCCTCACTTTTTGACAAAACTTGCGATGCCGGCATCGTTAAAAACTTTAAAAATCAAAATCTCTTTGAAACCCGATATCTCCGCAACCAAGCCTCGTTGGTGGTTGCGGTTTTCACCGTTAAACTGAGAGTAAAGAGACCTTTCCATCCATGTACGCCATTTTTTAAATCTCCACAAAAAAATTTTTCATCACTTTTTGACAAAACTTGCGATGCCGGCATCGTTAAAAACTTTAAAAATCAAAATCTCTTTGTAACCCGATATCTCCGCAACCAAGCCTCGTTGGTGGTTGCGGTTTTCACCGTTAAACTGAGAGTAAGGAGACCTTTCCATCCATGTACGCCATTTTTTAAATCTCCACAAAAAAATTTTTCATCACTTTTTGACAAAACTTGCGATGCCGGCATCGTTAAAAACTTTAAAAATCAAAATCTCTTTGAAACCCGATATCTCCGCAACCAAGCCTCGTTGGTGGTTGCAGTTTTCACCGTTAAACTGAGAGTAAAGAGACCTTTCCATCCATGTACGCCATTTTTTAAATCTCCACAAAAAAATTTTTCATCACTTTTTGACAAAACTTGCGATGCCCGCATCGTTAAAAACTTTAAAAATCAAAATCTCTTTGAAACCCGATATCTCCGCAAAAAAAATTTTTCATCACTTTTTGACAAAACTTGCGATGCCGGCATCGTTAAAAACTTTAAAAATCAAAATCTCTTTGAAACCCGATATCTCCGCAACCAAGCCTCATTGGTGGTTGCGGTTTTCACCGTTAAACTGAGAGTAAAGAGACCTTTCCATCCATGTACGCCATTTTTTAAATCTCCACAAAAAAATTTTTCATCACTTTTTGACAAAACTTGCGATGCCGGCATCGTTAAAAACTTTAAAAATCAAAATCTCTTTGTAACCCGATATCTCCGCAACCAAGCCTCGTTGGTGGTTGCGGTTTTCACCGTTAAACTGAGAGTAAGGAGACCTTTCCATACATGTACGCCATTTTTTAAATCTCCACACAAAAATTTTTCATCACTTTTTGACAAAACTTGCGATGCCGGCATCGTTAAAAACTTTAAAAATCAAAATCTCTTTGAAACCCGATATCTCCGCAACCAAGCCTCGTTGGTGGTTGCAGTTTTCACCGTTAAACTGAGAGTAAAGAGACCTTTCCATCCATGTACGCCATTTTTTAAATCTCCACAAAAAAATTTTTCATCACTTTTTGACAAAACTTGCGATGCCGGCATCGTTAAAAACTTTAAAAATCAAAATCTCTTTGAAACCCGATATCTCCGCAACCAAGCCTCGTTGGTGGTTGCGGTTTTCACCGTTAAACTGAGAGTAAAGAGACCTTTCCATCCATGTACGCCATTTTTTAAATCTCCACAAAAAAATTTTTCATCACTTTTTGACAAAACTTGCGATGCCGGCATCGTTAAAAACTTTAAAAATCAAAATCTCTTTGAAACCCGATATCTCCGCAACCAAGCCTCGTTGGTGGTTGCGGTTTTCACCGTTAAACTGAGAGTAAAGAGACCTTTCCATCCATGTACGCCATTTTTTAAATCTCCACAAAAAAATTTTTCATCACTTTTTGACAAAACTTGCGATGCCGGCATCGTTAAAAACTTTAAAAATCAAAATCTCTTTGTAACCCGATATCTCCGCAACCAAGCCTCGTTGGTGGTTGCGGTTTTCACCGTTAAACTGAGAGTAAGGAGACCTTTCCATACATGTACGCCATGTTTTAAATCTCCACACAAAAATTTTTCATCACTTTTTGACAAAACTTGCGATGCCGGCATCGTTAAAAACTTTAAAAATCAAAATCTCTTTGAAACCCGATATCTCCGCAACCAAGCCTCGTTGGTGGTTGCGGTTTTCACCGTTAAACTGAGAGTAAAGAGACCTTTCCATCCATGTACGCCATTTTTTAAATCTCCACAAAAAAATTTTTCATCACTTTTTGACAAAACTTGCGATGCCGGCATCGTTAAAAACTTTAAAAATCAAAATCTCTTTGTAACCCGATATCTCCGCAACCAAGCCTCGTTGGTGGTTGCGGTTTTCACCGTTAAACTAAGAGTAAGGAGACCTTTCCATCCATGTACGCCATTTTTTAAATCTCCACAAAAAAATTTTTCATCACTTTTTGACAAAACTTGCGATGCCGGCATCGTTAAAAACTTTAAAAATCAAAATCTCTTTGAAACCCGATATCTCCGCAACCAAGCCTCATTGGTGGTTGCGGTTTTCACCGTTAAACTGAGAGTAAAGAGACCTTTCCATCCATGTACGCCATTTTTTAAATCTCCACAAAAAAATTTTTCATCACTTTTTGACAAAACTTGCGATGCCGGCATCGTTAAAAACTTTAAAAATCAAAATCTCTTTGTAACCCGATATCTCCGCAACCAAGCCTCGTTGGTGGTTGCGGTTTTCACCGTTAAACTGAGAGTAAGGAGACCTTTCCATACATGTACGCCATTTTTTAAATCTCCACACAAAAATTTTTCATCACTTTTTGACAAAACTTGCGATGCCGGCATCGTTAAAAACTTTAAAAATCAAAATCTCTTTGAAACCCGATATCTCCGCAACCAAGCCTCGTTGGTGGTTGCAGTTTTCACCGTTAAACTGAGAGTAAAGAGACCTTTCCATCCATGTACGCCATTTTTTAAATCTCCACAAAAAAATTTTTCATCACTTTTTGACAAAACTTGCGATGCCGGCATCGTTAAAAACTTTAAAAATCAAAATCTCTTTGAAACCCGATATCTCCGCAACCAAGCCTCGTTGGTGGTTGCGGTTTTCACCGTTAAACTGAGAGTAAAGAGACCTTTCCATCCATGTACGCCATTTTTTAAATCTCCACAAAAAAATTTTTCATCACTTTTTGACAAAACTTGCGATGCCGGCATCGTTAAAAACTTTAAAAATCAAAATCTCTTTGAAACCCGATATCTCCGCAACCAAGCCTCGTTGGTGGTTGCGGTTTTCACCGTTAAACTGAGAGTAAAGAGACCTTTCCATCCATGTACGCCATTTTTTAAATCTCCACAAAAAAATTTTTCATCACTTTTTGACAAAACTTGCGATGCCGGCATCGTTAAAAACTTTAAAAATCAAAATCTCTTTGTAACCCGATATCTCCGCAACCAAGCCTCGTTGGTGGTTGCGGTTTTCACCGTTAAACTGAGAGTAAGGAGACCTTTCCATACATGTACGCCATTTTTTAAATCTCCACACAAAAATTTTTCATCACTTTTTGACAAAACTTGCGATGCCGGCATCGTTAAAAACTTTAAAAATCAAAATCTCTTTGAAACCCGATATCTCCGCAACCAAGCCTCGTTGGTGGTTGCGGTTTTCACCGTTAAACTGAGAGTAAAGAGACCTTTCCATCCATGTACGCCATTTTTTAAATCTCCACAAAAAAATTTTTCATCACTTTTTGACAAAACTTGCGATGCCGGCATCGTTAAAAACTTTAAAAATCAAAATCTCTTTGTAACCCGATATCTCCGCAACCAAGCCTCGTTGGTGGTTGCGGTTTTCACCGTTAAACTGAGAGTAAGGAGACCTTTCCATCCATGTACGCCATTTTTTAAATCTCCACAAAAAAATTTTTCATCACTTTTTGACAAAACTTGCGATGCCCGCATCGTTAAAAACTTTAAAAATCAAAATCTCTTTGAAACCCGATATCTCCGCAACCAAGCCTCGTTGGTGGTTGCGGTTTTCACCGTTAAACTGAGAGTAAAGAGACCTTTCCATCCATGTACGCCATTTTTTAAATCTCCACAAAAAAATTTTTCATCACTTTTTGACAAAACTTGCGATGCCCGCATCGTTAAAAACTTTAAAAATCAAAATCTCTTTGTAACCCGATATCTCCGCAACCAAGCCTCGTTGGTGGTTGCGGTTTTCACCGTTAAACTAAGAGTAAGGAGACCTTTCCATCCATGTACGCCATTTTTTAAATCTCCACAAAAAAATTTTTCATCACTTTTTGACAAAACTTGCGATGCCGGCATCGTTAAAAACTTAAAAAATCAAAATCTCTTTGAAACCCGATATCTCCGCAACCAAGCCTCATTGGTGGTTGCGGTTTTCACCGTTAAACTGAGAGTAAAGAGACCTTTCCATCCATGTACGCCATTTTTTAAATCTCCACAAAAAAATTTTTCATCACTTTTTGACAAAACTTGCGATGCCGGCATCGTTAAAAACTTTAAAAATCAAAATCTCTTTGTAACCCGATATCTCCGCAACCAAGCCTCGTTGGTGGTTGCGGTTTTCACCGTTAAACTGAGAGTAAGGAGACCTTTCCATACATGTACGCCATTTTTTAAATCTCCACAAAAAAATTTTTCATCACTTTTTGACAAAACTTGCGATGCCGGCATCGTTAAAAACTTTAAAAATCAAAATCTCTTTGAAACCCGATATCTCCGCAACCAAGCCTCGTTGGTGGTTGCGGTTTTCACCGTTAAACTGAGAGTAAAGAGACCTTTCCATCCATGTACGCCATTTTTTAAATCTCCACAAAAAAATTTTTCATCACTTTTTGACAAAACTTGCGATGCCGGCATCGTTAAAAACTTTAAAAATCAAAATCTCTTTGTAACCCGATATCTCCGCAACCAAGCCTCGTTGGTGGTTGCGGTTTTCACCGTTAAACTGAGAGTAAGGAGACCTTTCCATACATGTACGCCATTTTTTAAATCTCCACACAAAAATTTTTCATCACTTTTTGACAAAACTTGCGATGCCGGCATCGTTAAAAACTTTAAAAATCAAAATCTCTTTGAAACCCGATATCTCCGCAACCAAGCCTCGTTGGTGGTTGCGGTTTTCACCGTTAAACTGAGAGTAAAGAGACCTTTCCATCCATGTACGCCATTTTTTAAATCTCCACAAAAAAATTTTTCATCACTTTTTGACAAAACTTGCGATGCCGGCATCGTTAAAAACTTTAAAAATCAAAATCTCTTTGTAACCCGATATCTCCGCAACCAAGCCTCGTTGGTGGTTGCGGTTTTCACCGCTAAACTAAGAGTAAGGAGACCTTTCCATCCATGTACGCCATTTTTTAAATCTCCACAAAAAAATTTTTCATCACTTTTTGACAAAACTTGCGATGCCGGCATCGTTAAAAACTTAAAAAATCAAAATCTCTTTGAAACCCGATATCTCCGCAACCAAGCCTCATTGGTGGTTGCGGTTTTCACCGTTAAACTGAGAGTAAAGAGACCTTTCCATCCATGTACGCCATTTTTTAAATCTCCACAAAAAAATTTTTCATCACTTTTTGACAAAACTTGCGATGCCGGCATCGTTAAAAACTTTAAAAATCAAAATCTCTTTGTAACCCGATATCTCCGCAACCAAGCCTCGTTGGTGGTTGCGGTTTTCACCGTTAAACTGAGAGTAAGGAGACCTTTCCATACATGTACGCCATTTTTTAAATCTCCACACAAAAATTTTTCATCACTTTTTGACAAAACTTGCGATGCCGGCATCGTTAAAAACTTTAAAAATCAAAATCTCTTTGAAACCCGATATCTCCGCAACCAAGCCTCGTTGGTGGTTGCAGTTTTCACCGTTAAACTGAGAGTAAAGAGACCTTTCCATCCATGTACGCCATTTTTTAAATCTCCACAAAAAAATTTTTCATCACTTTTTGACAAAACTTGCGATGCCGGCATCGTTAAAAACTTTAAAAATCAAAATCTCTTTGAAACCCGATATCTCCGCAACGAAGCCTCGTTGGTGGTTGCGGTTTTCACCGTTAAACTGAGAGTAAAGAGACCTTTCCATCCATGTACGCCATTTTTTAAATCTCCACAAAAAAATTTTTCATCACTTTTTGACAAAACTTGCGATGCCGGCATCGTTAAAAACTTTAAAAATCAAAATCTCTTTGTAACCCGATATCTCCGCAACCAAGCCTCGTTGGTGGTTGCGGTTTTCACCGTTAAACTAAGAGTAAGGAGACCTTTCCATCCATGTACGTCATTTTTTAAATCTCCACAAAAAAATTTTTCATCACTTTTTGACAAAACTTGCGATGCCGGCATCGTTAAAAACTTTAAAAATCAAAATCTCTTTGAAACCCGATATCTCCGCAACCAAGCCTCGTTGGTGGTTGCAGTTTTCACCGTTAAACTGAGAGTAAAGAGACCTTTCCATCCATGTACGCCATTTTTTAAATCTCCACAAAAAAATTTTTCATCACTTTTTGACAAAACTTGCGATGCCCGCATCGTTAAAAACTTTAAAAATCAAAATCTCTTTGAAACCTGATATCTCCGCAACCAAGCCTCGTTGGTGGTTGCGGTTTTCACCGTTAAACTGAGAGTAAAGAGACCTTTCCATCCATGTACGCCATTTTTTAAATCTCCACACAAAAATTTTTCATCACTTTTTGACAAAACTTGCGATGCCGGCATCGTTAAAAACTTTAAAAATCAAAATCTCTTTGAAACCCGATATACCGTTAAACTGAGAGTAAAGAGACCTTTCCATCCATGTACGCCATTTTTTAAATCTCCACAAAAAAATTTTTCATCACTTTTTGACAAAACTTGCGATGCCGGCATCGTTAAAAACTTTAAAAATCAAAATCTCTTTGTAACCCGATATCTCCGCAACCAAGCCTCGTTGGTGGTTGCGGTTTTCACCGTTAAACTAAGAGTAAGGAGACCTTTCCATCCATGTACGTCATTTTTTAAATCTCCACAAAAAAATTTTTCATCACTTTTTGACAAAACTTGCGATGCCGGCATCGTTAAAAACTTTAAAAATCAAAATCTCTTTGAAACCCGATATCTCCGCAACCAAGCCTCGTTGGTGGTTGCAGTTTTCACCGTTAAACTGAGAGTAAAGAGACCTTTCCATCCATGTACGCCATTTTTTAAATCTCCACAAAAAAATTTTTCATCACTTTTTGACAAAACTTGCGATGCCCGCATCGTTAAAAACTTTAAAAATCAAAATCTCTTTGAAACCTGATATCTCCGCAACCAAGCCTCGTTGGTGGTTGCGGTTTTCACCGTTAAACTGAGAGTAAAGAGACCTTTCCATCCATGTACGCCATTTTTTAAATCTCCACACAAAAATTTTTCATCACTTTTTGACAAAACTTGCGATGCCGGCATCGTTAAAAACTTTAAAAATCAAAATCTCTTTGAAACCCGATATCTCCGCAACCAAGCCTCGTTGGTGGTTGCAGTTTTCACCGTTAAACTGAGAGTAAAGAGACCTTTCCATCCATGTACGCCATTTTTTAAATCTCCACAAAAAAATTTTTCATCACTTTTTGACAAAACTTGCGATGCCCGCATCGTTAAAAACTTTAAAAATCAAAATCTCTTTGAAAACCGATATCTCCGCAACCAAGCCTCGTTGGTGGTTGCGGTTTTCACCGTTAAACTGAGAGTAAAGAGACCTTTCCATCCATGTACGCCATTTTTTAAATCTCCACAAAAAAATTTTTCATCACTTTTTGACAAAACTTGCGATGCCCGCATCGTTAAAAACTTTAAAAATCAAAATCTCTTTGAAAACCGATATCTCCGCAACCAAGCCTCGTTGGTGGTTGCGGTTTTCACCGTTAAACTGAGAGTAAAGAGACCTTTCCATCCATGTACGCCATTTTTTAAATCTCCACAAAAAAATTTTTCATCACTTTTTGACAAAACTTGCGATGCCGGCATCGTTAAAAACTTTAAAAATCAAAATCTCTTTGTAACCCGATATCTCCGCAACCAAGCCTCGTTGGTGGTTGCGGTTTTCACCGTTAAACTGAGAGTAAGGAGACCTTTCCATCCATGTACGCCATTTTTTAAATCTCCACAAAAAAATTTTTCATCACTTTTTGACAAAACTTGCGATGCCCGCATCGTTAAAAACTTTAAAAATCAAAATCTCTTTGAAACCCGATATCTCCGCAACCAAGCCTCGTTGGTGGTTGCAGTTTTCACCGTTAAACTGAGAGTAAAGAGACCTTTCCATCCATGTACGCCATTTTTTAAATCTCCACAAAAAAATTTTTCATCACTTTTTGACAAAACTTGCGATGCCCGCATCGTTAAAAACTTTAAAAATCAAAATCTCTTTGAAACCCGATATCTCCGCAACCAAGCCTAGTTGGTGGTTGCGGTTTTCACCGTTAAACTGAGAGTAAAGAGACCTTTCCATCCATGTACGCCATTTTTTAAATCTCCACAAAAAAATTTTTCATCACTTTTTGACAAAACTTGCGATGCCGGCATCGTTAAAAACTTTAAAAATCAAAATCTCTTTGTAACCCGATATCTCCGCAACCAAGCCTCGTTGGTGGTTGCGGTTTTCACCGTTAAACTAAGAGTAAGGAGACCTTTCCATCCATGTACGCCATTTTTTAAATCTCCACAAAAAAAATTTTCATCACTTTTTGACAAAACTTGCGATGCCGGCATCGTTAAAAACTTTAAAAATCAAAATCTCTTTGTAACCCGATATCTCCGCAACCAAGCCTCGTTGGTGGTTGCGGTTTTCACCGTTAAACTGAGAGTAAGGAGACCTTTCCATACATGTACGCCATTTTTTAAATCTCCACACAAAAATTTTTCATCACTTTTTGACAAAACTTGCGATGCCGGCATCGTTAAAAACTTTAAAAATCAAAATCTCTTTGAAACCCGATATCTCCGCAACCAAGCCTCGTTGGTGGTTGCGGTTTTCACCGTTAAACTGAGAGTAAAGAGACCTTTCCATCCATGTACGCCATTTTTAAATCTCCACAAAAAAATTTTTCATCACTTTTTGACAAAACTTGCGATGCCGGCATCGTTAAAAACTTTAAAAATCAAAATCTCTTTGAAACCCGATATCTCCGCAACCAAGCCTCGTTGGTGGTTGCGGTTTTCACCGTTAAACTGAGAGTAAAGAGACCTTTCCATCCATGTACGCCATTTTTTAAATCTCCACAAAAAAATTTTTCATCACTTTTTGACAAAACTTGCGATGCCGGCATCGTTAAAAACTTTAAAAATCAAAATCTCTTTGAAACCCGATATCTCCGCAACCAAGCCTCGTTGGTGGTTGCAGTTTTCACCGTTAAACTGAGAGTAAAGAGACCTTTCCATCCATGTACGCCATTTTTTAAATCTCCACAAAAAAATTTTTCATCACTTTTTGACAAAACTTGCGATGCCCGCATCGTTAAAAACTTTAAAAATCAAAATCTCTTTGAAACCCGATATCTCCGCAACCAAGCCTCGTTGGTGGTTGCGGTTTTCACCGTTAAACTGAGAGTAAAGGGACCTTTTCATCCATGTACGCCATTTTTTATATCTCCACAAAAAAATTTTTCATCACTTTTTGACAAAACTTGCGATGCCGGCATCGTTAAAAACTTTAAAAATCAAAATCTCTTTGAAACCCGATATCTCCGCAACCAAGCCTCGTTGGTGGTTGCAGTTTTCACCGTTAAACTGAGAGTAAAGAGACCTTTCCATCCATGTACGCCATTTTTTAAATCTCCACAAAAAAATTTTTCATCACTTTTTGACAAAACTTGCGATGCCGGCATCGTTAAAAACTTTAAAAATCAAAATCTCTTTGAAACCCGATATCTCCGCAACCAAGCCTCGTTGGTGGTTGCGGTTTTCACCGTTAAACTGAGAGTAAAGAGACCTTTCCATCCATGTACGCCATTTTTTAAATCTCCACAAAAAAATTTTTCATCACTTTTTGACAAAACTTGCGATGCCGGCATCGTTAAAAACTTTAAAAATCAAAATCTCTTTGAAACCCGATATCTCCGCAACCAAGCCTCGTTGGTGGTTGCGGTTTTCACCGTTAAACTGAGAGTAAAGAGACCTTTCCATCCATGTACGCCATTTTTTAAATCTCCACAAAAAAATTTTTCATCACTTTTTGACAAAACTTGCGATGCCGGCATCGTTAAAAACTTTAAAAATCAAAATCTCTTTGTAACCCGATATCTCCGCAACCAAGCCTCGTTGGTGGTTGCGGTTTTCACCGTTAAACTGAGAGTAAGGAGACCTTTCCATACATGTACGCCATTTTTTAAATCTCCACACAAAAATTTTTCATCACTTTTTGACAAAACTTGCGATGCCGGCATCGTTAAAAACTTTAAAAATCAAAATCTCTTTGAAACCCGATATCTCCGCAACCAAGCCTCGTTGGTGGTTGCGGTTTTCACCGTTAAACTGAGAGTAAAGAGACCTTTCCATCCATGTACGCCATTTTTTAAATCTCCACAAAAAAATTTTTCATCACTTTTTGACAAAACTTGCGATGCCGGCATCGTTAAAAACTTTAAAAATCAAAATCTCTTTGAAACCCGATATCTCCGCAACCAAGCCTCGTTGGTGGTTGCGGTTTTCACCGTTAAACTGAGAGTAAAGAGACATTTCCATCCATGTACGCCATTTTTTAAATCTCCACAAAAAAATTTTTCATCACTTTTTGACAAAACTTGCGATGCCGGCATCGTTAAAAACTTTAAAAATCAAAATCTCTTTGAAACCCGATATCTCCGCAACCAAGCCTCGTTGGTGGTTGCGGTTTTCACCGTTAAACTGAGAGTAAAGAGACCTTTCCATCCATGTACGCCATTTTTTAAATCTCCACAAAAAAATTTTTCATCACTTTTTGACAAAACTTGCGATGCCGGCATCGTTAAAAACTTTAAAAATCAAAATCTCTTTGTAACCCGATATCTCCGCAACCAAGCCTCGTTGGTGGTTGCGGTTTTCACCGTTAAACTGAGAGTAAGGAGACCTTTCCATCCATGTACGCCATTTTTTAAATCTCCACAAAAAAATTTTTCATCACTTTTTGACAAAACTTGCGATGCCCGCATCGTTAAAAACTTTAAAAATCAAAATCTCTTTGAAACCCGATATCTCCGCAACCAAGCCTCATTGGTGGTTGCGGTTTTCACCGTTAAACTGAGAGTAAAGAGACCTTTCCATCCATGTACGCCATTTTTTAAATCTCCACAAAAAAATTTTTCATCACTTTTTGACAAAACTTGCGATGCCGGCATCGTTAAAAACTTTAAAAATCAAAATCTCTTTGTAACCCGATATCTCCGCAACCAAGCCTCGTTGGTGGTTGCGGTTTTCACCGTTAAACTGAGAGTAAGGAGACCTTTCCATACATGTACGCCATTTTTTAAATCTCCACACAAAAATTTTTCATCACTTTTTGACAAAACTTGCGATGCCGGCATCGTTAAAAACTTTAAAAATCAAAATCTCTTTGAAACCCGATATCTCCGCAACCAAGCCTCGTTGGTGTTTGCGGTTTTCACCGTTAAACTGAGAGTAAAGAGACCTTTCCATCCATGTACGCCATTTTTAAATCTCCACAAAAAAATTTTTCATCACTTTTTGACAAAACTTGCGATGCCGGCATCGTTAAAAACTTTAAAAATCAAAATCTCTTTGAAACCCGATATCTCCGCAACCAAGCCTCGTTGGTGGTTGCGGTTTTCACCGTTAAACTGAGAGTAAAGAGACCTTTCCATCCATGTACGCCATTTTTTAAATCTCCACAAAAAAATTTTTCATCACTTTTTGACAAAACTTGCGATGCCGGCATCGTTAAAAACTTTAAAAATCAAAATCTCTTTGAAACCCGATATCTCCGCAACCAAGCCTCGTTGGTGGTTGCGGTTTTCACCGTTAAACTGAGAGTAAAGAGACCTTTCCATCCATGTACGCCATTTTTTAAATCTCCACACAAAAATTTTTCATCACTTTTTGACAAAACTTGCGATGCCGGCATCGTTAAAAACTTTAAAAATCAAAATCTCTTTGAAACCCGATATCTCCGCAACCAAGCCTCGTTGGTGGTTGCGGTTTTCACCGTTAAACTGAGAGTAAAGAGACCTTTCCATCCATTTACGCCATTTTTTAAATCTCCACAAAAAAATTTTTCATCACTTTTTGACAAAACTTGCGATGCCGGCATCGTTAAAAACTTTAAAAATCAAAATCTCTTTGAAACCCGATATCTCCGCAACCAAGCCTCATTGGTGGTTGCGGTTTTCACCGTTAAACTGAGAGTAAAGAGACCTTTCCATCCATGTACGCCATTTTTTAAATCTCCACAAAAAAATTTTTCATCACTTTTTGACAAAACTTGCGATGCCGGCATCGTTAAAAACTTTAAAAATCAAAATCTCTTTGTAACCCGATATCTCCGCAACCAAGCCTCGTTGGTGGTTGCGGTTTTCACCGTTAAACTGAGAGTAAGGAGACCTTTCCATCCATGTACGCCATTTTTTAAATCTCCACAAAAAAATTTTTCATCACTTTTTGACAAAACTTGCGATGCCGGCATCGTTAAAAACTTTAAAAATCAAAATCTCTTTGAAACCCGATATCTCCGCAACCAAGCCTCATTGGTGGTTGCGGTTTTCACCGTTAAACTGAGAGTAAAGAGACCTTTCCATCCATGTACGCCATTTTTTAAATCTCCACAAAAAAATTTTTCATCACTTTTTGACAAAACTTGCGATGCCGGCATCGTTAAAAACTTTAAAAATCAAAATCTCTTTGAAACCCGATATCTCCGCAACCAAGCCTCATTGGTGGTTGCGGTTTTCACCGTTAAACTGAGAGTAAAGAGACCTTTCCATCCATGTACGCCATTTTTTTAAATCTCCACAAAAAAATTTTTCATCACTTTTTGACAAAACTTGCGATGCCGGCATCGTTAAAAACTTTAAAAATCAAAATCTCTTTGTAACCCGATATCTCCGCAACCAAGCCTCATTGGTGGTTGCGGTTTTCACCGTTAAACTGAGAGTGAAGAGACCTTTCCATCCATGTACGCCATTTTTTAAATCTCCACAAAAAAATTTTTCATCACTTTTTGACAAAACTTGCGATGCCGGCATCGTTAAAAACTTTAAAAATCAAAATCTCTTTGAAACCCGATATCTCCGCAACCAAGCCTCATTGGTGGTTGCGGTTTTCACCGTTAAACTGAGAGTAAAGAGACCTTTCCATCCATGTACGCCATTTTTTAAATCTCCACAAAAAAATTTTTCATCACTTTTTGACAAAACTTGCGATGCCGGCATCGTTAAAAACTTTAAAAATCAAAATCTCTTTGAAACCCGATATCTCCGCAACCAAGCCTCGTTGGTGGTTGCGGTTTTCACCGTTAAACTGAGAGTAAAGAGACCTTTCCATCCATGTACGCCATTTTTTAAATCTCCACAAAAAAATTTTTCATCACTTTTTGACAAAACTTGCGATGCCGGCATCGTTAAAAACTTTAAAAATCAAAATCTCTTTGAAACCCGATATCTCCGCAACCAAGCCTCGTTGGTGGTTGCGGTTTTCACCATTAAACTGAGAGTAAAGAGACCTTTCCATCCATGTACGCCATTTTTTAAATCTCCACAAAAAAATTTTTCATCACTTTTTGACAAAACTTGCGATGCCGGCATCGTTAAAAACTTTAAAAATCAAAATCTCTTTGAAACCCGATATCTCCGTAACCAAGCCTCGTTGGTGGTTGCGGTTTTCACCATTAAACTGAGAGTAAAGAGACCTTTCCATCCATGTACGCCATTTTTTAAATCTCCACAAAAAAATTTTTCATCACTTTTTGACAAAACTTGCGATGCCGGCATCGTTAAAAACTTTAAAAATCAAAATCTCTTTGAAACCCGATATCTCCGCAACCAAGCCTCATTGGTGGTTGCGGTTTTCACCGTTAAACTGAGAGTAAAGAGACCTTTCCATCCATGTACGCCATTTTTTAAATCTCCACAAAAAAATTTTTCATCACTTTTTGACAAAACTTGCGATGCCGGCATCGTTAAAAACTTTAAAAATCAAAATCTCTTTGTAACCCGATATCTCCGCAACCAAGCCTCGTTGGTGGTTGCGGTTTTCACCGTTAAACTGAGAGTAAAGAGACCTTTCCATCCATGTACGCCATTTTTTAAATCTCCACAAAAAAATTTTTCATCACTTTTTGACAAAACTTGCGATGCCGGCATCGTTAAAAACTTTAAAAATCAAAATCTCTTTGAAACCCGATATCTCCGCAACCAAGCCTCGTTGGTGGTTGCGGTTTTCACCATTAAACTGAGAGTAAAGAGACCTTTCCATCCATGTACGCCATTTTTTAAATCTCCACAAAAAAATTTTTCATCACTTTTTGACAAAACTTGCGATGCCGGCATCGTTAAAAACTTTAAAAATCAAAATCTCTTTGTAACCCGATATCTCCGCAACCAAGCCTCATTGGTGGTTGCGGTTTTCACCGTTAAACTGAGAGTGAAGAGACCTTTCCATCCATGTACGCCATTTTTTAAATCTCCACAAAAAAATTTTTCATCACTTTTTGACAAAACTTGCGATGCCGGCATCGTTAAAAACTTTAAAAATCAAAATCTCTTTGAAACCCGATATCTCCGCAACCAAGCCTCATTGGTGGTTGCGGTTTTCACCGTTAAACTGAGAGTAAAGAGACCTTTCCATCCATGTACGCCATTTTTTAAATCTCCACAAAAAAATTTTTCATCACTTTTTGACAAAACTTGCGATGCCGGCATCGTTAAAAACTTTAAAAATCAAAATCTCTTTGAAACCCGATATCTCCGCAACCAAGCCTCGTTGGTGGTTGCGGTTTTCACCGTTAAACTGAGAGTAAAGAGACCTTTCCATCCATGTACGCCATTTTTTAAATCTCCACAAAAAAATTTTTCATCACTTTTTGACAAAACTTGCGATGCCGGCATCGTTAAAAACTTTAAAAATCAAAATCTCTTTGAAACCCGATATCTCCGCAACCAAGCCTCGTTGGTGGTTGCGGTTTTCACCATTAAACTGAGAGTAAAGAGACCTATTCATCCATGTACGCCATTTTTTAAATCTCCACAAAAAAATTTTTCATCACTTTTTGACAAAACTTGCGATGCCGGCATCGTTAAAAACTTTAAAAATCAAAATCTCTTTGAAACCCGATATCTCCGCAACCAAGCCTCATTGGTGGTTGCGGTTTTCACCGTTAAACTGAGAGTAAGGAGACCTTTCCATCCATGTACGCCATTTTTTAAATCTCCACAAAAAAATTTTTCATCACTTTTTGACAAAACTTGCGATGCCGGCATCGTTAAAAACTTTAAAAATCAAAATCTCTTTGAAACCCGATATCTCCGCAACCAAGCCTCATTGGTGGTTGCGGTTTTCACCGTTAAACTGAGAGTAAAGAGACCTTTCCATCCATGTACGCCATTTTTTAAATCTCTACAAAAAAAATTTTCATCACTTTTTGACAAAATTTGCGATGCCGGCATCGTTAAAAACTTTAAAAATCAAAATCTCTTTGAAACCCGATATCTCCGCAACCAAGCCTCGTTGGTGGTTGCGGTTTTCACCATTAAACTGAGAGTAAGGAGACCTTTCTATCCATGTACGCCATTTTTTAAATCTCCACAAAAAAATTTTTCATCACTTTTTGACAAAACTTGCGATGCCGGCATCGTTAAAAACTTTAAAAATCAAAATCTCTTTGAAACCCGATATCTCCGCAACCAAGCCTCATTGGTGGTTGCGGTTTTCACCGTTAAACTGAGAGTAAAGAGACCTTTCCATCCATGTACGCCATTTTTAAATCTCTACAAAAAAATTTTTCATCACTTTTTGACAAAACTTGCGATGCCGGCATCGTTAAAAACTTTAAAAATCAAAATCTCTTTGAAACCCGATATCTCCGCAACCAAGCCTCGTTGGTGGTTGCGGTTTTCACCGTTAAACTGAGAGTAAAGAGACCTTTCCATCCATGTACGCCATTTTTTAAATCTCCACAAAAAAATTTTTCATCACTTTTTGACAAAACTTGCGATGCCGGCATCGTTAAAAACTTTAAAAATCAAAATCTCTTTGAAACCCGATATCTCCGCAACCAAGCCTCGTTGGTGGTTGCGGTTTTCACCGTTAAACTGAGAGTAAAGAGACCTTTCCATCCATGTACGCCATTTTTTAAATCTCCACAAAAAAATTTTTCATCACTTTTTGACAAAACTTGCGATGCCGGCATCGTTAAAAACTTTAAAAATCAAAATCTCTTTGTAACCCGATATCTCCGCAACCAAGCCTCGTTGGTGGTTGCGGTTTTCACCGTTAAACTGAGAGTAAGGAGACCTTTCCATACATGTACGCCATTTTTTAAATCTCCACACAAAAATTTTTCATCACTTTTTGACAAAACTTGCGATGCCGGCATCGTTAAAAACTTTAAAAATCAAAATCTCTTTGAAACCCGATATCTCCGCAACCAAGCCTCGTTGGTGGTTGCGGTTTTCACCGTTAAACTGAGAGTAAAGAGACCTTTCCATCCATGTACGCCATTTTTAAATCTCCACAAAAAAATTTTTCATCACTTTTTGACAAAACTTGCGATGCCGGCATCGTTAAAAACTTTAAAAATCAAAATCTCTTTGAAACCCGATATCTCCGCAACCAAGCCTCGTTGGTGGTTGCGGTTTTCACCGTTAAACTGAGAGTAAAGAGACATTTCCATCCATGTACGCCATTTTTTAAATCTCCACAAAAAAATTTTTCATCACTTTTTGACAAAACTTGCGATGCCGGCATCGTTAAAAACTTTAAAAATCAAAATCTCTTTGAAACCCGATATCTCCGCAACCAAGCCTCGTTGGTGGTTGCGGTTTTCACCGTTAAACTGACAGTAAAGAGACCTTTCCATCCATGTACGCCATTTTTTAAATCTCCACAAAAAAATTTTTCATCACTTTTTGACAAAACTTGCGATGCCGGCATCGTTAAAAACTTTAAAAATCAAAATCTCTTTGTAACCCGATATCTCCGCAACCAAGCCTCGTTGGTGGTTGCGGTTTTCACCGTTAAACTGAGAGTAAAGAGACCTTTCCATCCATGTACGCCATTTTTTAAATCTCCACAAAAAAATTTTTCATCACTTTTTGACAAAACTTGCGATGCCGGCATCGTTAAAAACTTTAAAAATCAAAATCTCTTTGAAACCCGATATCTCCGCAACCAAGCCTCGTTGGTGGTTGCGGTTTTCACCATTAAACTGAGAGTAAAGAGACCTTTCCATCCATGTACGCCATTTTTTAAATCTCCACAAAAAAATTTTTCATCACTTTTTGACAAAACTTGCGATGCCGGCATCGTTAAAAACTTTAAAAATCAAAATCTCTTTGTAACCCGATATCTCCGCAACCAAGCCTCATTGGTGGTTGCGGTTTTCACCGTTAAACTGAGAGTGAAGAGACCTTTCCATCCATGTACGCCATTTTTTAAATCTCCACAAAAAAATTTTTCATCACTTTTTGACAAAACTTGCGATGCCGGCATCGTTAAAAACTTTAAAAATCAAAATCTCTTTGAAACCCGATATCTCCGCAACCAAGCCTCATTGGTGGTTGCGGTTTTCACCGTTAAACTGAGAGTAAAGAGACCTTTCCATCCATGTACGCCATTTTTTAAATCTCCACAAAAAAATTTTTCATCACTTTTTGACAAAACTTGCGATGCCGGCATCGTTAAAAACTTTAAAAATCAAAATCTCTTTGAAACCCGATATCTCCGCAACCAAGCCTCGTTGGTGGTTGCGGTTTTCACCGTTAAACTGAGAGTAAAGAGACCTTTCCATCCATGTACGCCATTTTTTAAATCTCCACAAAAAAATTTTTCATCACTTTTTGACAAAACTTGCGATGCCGGCATCGTTAAAAACTTTAAAAATCAAAATCTCTTTGAAACCCGATATCTCCGCAACCAAGCCTCGTTGGTGGTTGCGGTTTTCACCATTAAACTGAGAGTAAAGAGACCTATTCATCCATGTACGCCATTTTTTAAATCTCCACAAAAAAATTTTTCATCACTTTTTGACAAAACTTGCGATGCCGGCATCGTTAAAAACTTTAAAAATCAAAATCTCTTTGAAACCCGATATCTCCGCAACCAAGCCTCATTGGTGGTTGCGGTTTTCACCGTTAAACTGAGAGTAAGGAGACCTTTCCATCCATGTACGCCATTTTTTAAATCTCCACAAAAAAATTTTTCATCACTTTTTGACAAAACTTGCGATGCCGGCATCGTTAAAAACTTTAAAAATCAAAATCTCTTTGAAACCCGATATCTCCGCAACCAAGCCTCATTGGTGGTTGCGGTTTTCACCGTTAAACTGAGAGTAAAGAGACCTTTCCATCCATGTACGCCATTTTTTAAATCTCTACAAAAAAAATTTTCATCACTTTTTGACAAAATTTGCGATGCCGGCATCGTTAAAAACTTTAAAAATCAAAATCTCTTTGAAACCCGATATCTCCGCAACCAAGCCTCGTTGGTGGTTGCGGTTTTCACCATTAAACTGAGAGTAAGGAGACCTTTCCATCCATGTACGCCATTTTTTAAATCTCCACAAAAAAATTTTTCATCACTTTTTGACAAAACTTGCGATGCCGGCATCGTTAAAAACTTTAAAAATCAAAATCTCTTTGAAACCCGATATCTCCGCAACCAAGCCTCATTGGTGGTTGCGGTTTTCACCGTTAAACTGAGAGTAAAGAGACCTTTCCATCCATGTACGCCATTTTTAAATCTCTACAAAAAAATTTTTCATCACTTTTTGACAAAACTTGCGATGCCGGCATCGTTAAAAACTTTAAAAATCAAAATCTCTTTGAAACCCGATATCTCCGCAACCAAGCCTCGTTGGTGGTTGCGGTTTTCACCGTTAAACTGAGAGTAAAGAGACCTTTCCATCCATGTACGCCATTTTTTAAATCTCCACAAAAAAATTTTTCATCACTTTTTGACAAAACTTGCGATGCCGGCATCGTTAAAAACTTTAAAAATCAAAATCTCTTTGAAACCCGATATCTCCGCAACCAAGCCTCGTTGGTGGTTGCGGTTTTCACCGTTAAACTGAGAGTAAAGAGACCTTTCCATCCATGTACGCCATTTTTTAAATCTCCACAAAAAAATTTTTCATCACTTTTTGACAAAACTTGCGATGCCGGCATCGTTAAAAACTTTAAAAATCAAAATCTCTTTGTAACCCGATATCTCCGCAACCAAGCCTCGTTGGTGGTTGCGGTTTTCACCGTTAAACTGAGAGTAAGGAGACCTTTCCATACATGTACGCCATTTTTTAAATCTCCACACAAAAATTTTTCATCACTTTTTGACAAAACTTGCGATGCCGGCATCGTTAAAAACTTTAAAAATCAAAATCTCTTTGAAACCCGATATCTCCGCAACCAAGCCTCGTTGGTGGTTGCGGTTTTCACCGTTAAACTGAGAGTAAAGAGACCTTTCCATCCATGTACGCCATTTTTAAATCTCCACAAAAAAATTTTTCATCACTTTTTGACAAAACTTGCGATGCCGGCATCGTTAAAAACTTTAAAAATCAAAATCTCTTTGAAACCCGATATCTCCGCAACCAAGCCTCGTTGGTGGTTGCGGTTTTCACCGTTAAACTGAGAGTAAAGAGACATTTCCATCCATGTACGCCATTTTTTAAATCTCCACAAAAAAATTTTTCATCACTTTTTGACAAAACTTGCGATGCCGGCATCGTTAAAAACTTTAAAAATCAAAATCTCTTTGAAACCCGATATCTCCGCAACCAAGCCTCGTTGGTGGTTGCGGTTTTCACCGTTAAACTGAGAGTAAAGAGACCTTTCCATCCATGTACGCCATTTTTTAAATCTCCACAAAAAAATTTTTCATCACTTTTTGACAAAACTTGCGATGCCGGCATCGTTAAAAACTTTAAAAATCAAAATCTCTTTGTAACCCGATATCTCCGCAACCAAGCCTCGTTGGTGGTTGCGGTTTTCACCGTTAAACTGAGAGTAAAGAGACCTTTCCATCCATGTACGCCATTTTTTAAATCTCCACAAAAAAATTTTTCATCACTTTTTGACAAAACTTGCGATGCCGGCATCGTTAAAAACTTTAAAAATCAAAATCTCTTTGAAACCCGATATCTCCGCAACCAAGCCTCGTTGGTGGTTGCGGTTTTCACCGTTAAACTGAGAGTAAAGAGACCTTTCCATCCATGTACGCCATTTTTTAAATCTCCACAAAAAAATTTTTCATCACTTTTTGACAAAACTTGCGATGCCGGCATCGTTAAAAACTTTAAAAATCAAAATCTCTTTGTAACCCGATATCTCCGCAACCAAGCCTCGTTGGTGGTTGCGGTTTTCACCGTTAAACTGAGAGTAAAGAGACCTTTCCATCCATGTACGCCATTTTTTAAATCTCCACAAAAAAATTTTTCATCACTTTTTGACAAAACTTGCGATGCCGGCATCGTTAAAAACTTTAAAAATCAAAATCTCTTTGAAACCCGATATCTCCGCAACCAAGCCTCGTTGGTGGTTGCGGTTTTCACCATTAAACTGAGAGTAAAGAGACCTTTCCATCCATGTACGCCATTTTTTAAATCTCCACAAAAAAATTTTTCATCACTTTTTGACAAAACTTGCGATGCCGGCATCGTTAAAAACTTTAAAAATCAAAATCTCTTTGTAACCCGATATCTCCGCAACCAAGCCTCATTGGTGGTTGCGGTTTTCACCGTTAAACTGAGAGTGAAGAGACCTTTCCATCCATGTACGCCATTTTTTAAATCTCCACAAAAAAATTTTTCATCACTTTTTGACAAAACTTGCGATGCCGGCATCGTTAAAAACTTTAAAAATCAAAATCTCTTTGAAACCCGATATCTCCGCAACCAAGCCTCATTGGTGGTTGCGGTTTTCACCGTTAAACTGAGAGTAAAGAGACCTTTCCATCCATGTACGCCATTTTTTAAATCTCCACAAAAAAATTTTTCATCACTTTTTGACAAAACTTGCGATGCCGGCATCGTTAAAAACTTTAAAAATCAAAATCTCTTTGAAACCCGATATCTCCGCAACCAAGCCTCGTTGGTGGTTGCGGTTTTCACCGTTAAACTGAGAGTAAAGAGACCTTTCCATCCATGTACGCCATTTTTTAAATCTCCACAAAAAAATTTTTCATCACTTTTTGACAAAACTTGCGATGCCGGCATCGTTAAAAACTTTAAAAATCAAAATCTCTTTGAAACCCGATATCTCCGCAACCAAGCCTCGTTGGTGGTTGCGGTTTTCACCATTAAACTGAGAGTAAAGAGACCTATTCATCCATGTACGCCATTTTTTAAATCTCCACAAAAAAATTTTTCATCACTTTTTGACAAAACTTGCGATGCCGGCATCGTTAAAAACTTTAAAAATCAAAATCTCTTTGAAACCCGATATCTCCGCAACCAAGCCTCATTGGTGGTTGCGGTTTTCACCGTTAAACTGAGAGTAAGGAGACCTTTCCATCCATGTACGCCATTTTTTAAATCTCCACAAAAAAATTTTTCATCACTTTTTGACAAAACTTGCGATGCCGGCATCGTTAAAAACTTTAAAAATCAAAATCTCTTTGAAACCCGATATCTCCGCAACCAAGCCTCATTGGTGGTTGCGGTTTTCACCGTTAAACTGAGAGTAAAGAGACCTTTCCATCCATGTACGCCATTTTTTAAATCTCTACAAAAAAAATTTTCATCACTTTTTGACAAAATTTGCGATGCCGGCATCGTTAAAAACTTTAAAAATCAAAATCTCTTTGAAACCCGATATCTCCGCAACCAAGCCTCGTTGGTGGTTGCGGTTTTCACCATTAAACTGAGAGTAAGGAGACCTTTCCATCCATGTACGCCATTTTTTAAATCTCCACAAAAAAATTTTTCATCACTTTTTGACAAAACTTGCGATGCCGGCATCGTTAAAAACTTTAAAAATCAAAATCTCTTTGAAACCCGATATCTCCGCAACCAAGCCTCATTGGTGGTTGCGGTTTTCACCGTTAAACTGAGAGTAAAGAGACCTTTCCATCCATGTACGCCATTTTTAAATGTCCACAAAAAAATTTTTCATCACTTTTTGACAAAACTTGCGATGCCGGCATCGTTAAAAACTTTAAAAATCAAAATCTCTTTGAAACCCGATATCTCCGCAACCAAGCCTCGTTGGTGGTTGCGGTTTTCACCGTTAAACTGAGAGTAAAGAGACCTTTCCATCCATGTACGCCATTTTTTAAATCTCCACAAAAAAATTTTTCATCACTTTTTGACAAAACTTGCGATGCCGGCATCGTTAAAAACTTTAAAAATCAAAATCTCTTTGAAACCCGATATCTCCGCAACCAAGCCTCGTTGGTGGTTGCGGTTTTCACCGTTAAACTGAGAGTAAAGAGACCTTTCCATCCATGTACGCCATTTTTTAAATCTCCACAAAAAAATTTTTCATCACTTTTTGACAAAACTTGCGATGCCGGCATCGTTAAAAACTTTAAAAATCAAAATCTCTTTGTAACCCGATATCTCCGCAACCAAGCCTCGTTGGTGGTTGCGGTTTTCACCGTTAAACTGAGAGTAAGGAGACCTTTCCATACATGTACGCCATTTTTTAAATCTCCACACAAAAATTTTTCATCACTTTTTGACAAAACTTGCGATGCCGGCATCGTTAAAAACTTTAAAAATCAAAATCTCTTTGAAACCCGATATCTCCGCAACCAAGCCTCGTTGGTGGTTGCGGTTTTCACCGTTAAACTGAGAGTAAAGAGACCTTTCCATCCATGTACGCCATTTTTAAATCTCCACAAAAAAATTTTTCATCACTTTTTGACAAAACTTGCGATGCCGGCATCGTTAAAAACTTTAAAAATCAAAATCTCTTTGAAACCCGATATCTCCGCAACCAAGCCTCGTTGGTGGTTGCGGTTTTCACCGTTAAACTGAGAGTAAAGAGACATTTCCATCCATGTACGCCATTTTTTAAATCTCCACAAAAAAATTTTTCATCACTTTTTGACAAAACTTGCGATGCCGGCATCGTTAAAAACTTTAAAAATCAAAATCTCTTTGAAACCCGATATCTCCGCAACCAAGCCTCGTTGGTGGTTGCGGTTTTCACCGTTAAAGAGAGTAAAGAGACCTTTCCATCCATGTACGCCATTTTTTAAATCTCCACAAAAAAATTTTTCATCACTTTTTGACAAAACTTGCGATGCCCGCATCGTTAAAAACTTTAAAAATCAAAATCTCTTTGAAACCCGATATCTCCGCAACCAAGCCTCGTTGGTGGTTGCGGTTTTCACCGTTAAACTGAGAGTAAAGAGACCTTTCCATCTATGTACGCCATTTTTTAAATCTCCACAAAAAAATTTTTCATCACTTTTTGACAAAACTTGCGATGCCGGCATCGTTAAAAACTTTAAAAATCAAAATCTCTTTGAAACCCGATATCTCCGCAACCAAGCCTCATTGGTGGTTGCGGTTTTCACCGTTAAACTGAGAGTAAAGAGACCTTTCCATCCATGTACGCCATTTTTTAAATCTCCACAAAAAAATTTTTCATCACTTTTTGACAAAACTTGCGATGCCGGCATCGTTAAAAACTTTAAAAATCAAAATCTCTTTGAAACCCGATATGTCCGCAACCAAGCCTCATTGGTGGTTGCGGTTTTCACCGTTAAACTGAGAGTAAAGAGACCTTTCCATCCATGTACGCCATTTTTTAAATCTCCACAAAAAAATTTTTCATCACTTTTTGACAAAACTTGCGATGCCGGCATCGTTAAAAACTTTAAAAATCAAAATCTCTTTGAAACCCGATATCTCCGCAACCAAGCCTCGTTGGTGGTTGCGGTTTTCACCATTAAACTGAGAGTAAGGAGACCTTTCCATCCATGTACGCCATTTTTTAAATCTCCACAAAAAAATTTTTCATCACTTTTTGACAAAACTTGCGATGCCGGCATCGTTAAAAACTTTAAAAATCAAAATCTCTTTGAAACCCGATATCTCCGCAACCAAGCCTCATTGGTGGTTGCGGTTTTCACCGTTAAACTGAGAGTAAAGAGACCTTTCCATCCATGTACGCCATTTTTTAAATCTCCACAAAAAAAATTTTCATCACTTTTTGACAAAACTTGCGATGCCGGCATCGTTAAAAACTTTAAAAATCAAAATCTCTTTGAAACCCGATATCTCCGCAACCAAGCCTCGTTGGTGGTTGCGGTTTTCACCATTAAACTGAGAGTAAAGAGACCTTTCCATCCATGTACGCCATTTTTTAAATCTCCACAAAAAAATTTTTCATCACTTTTTGACAAAACTTGCGATGCCGGCATCGTTAAAAACTTTAAAAATCAAAATCTCTTTGAAACCCGATATCTCCGCAACCAAGCCTCGTTGGTGGTTGCGGTTTTCACCATTAAACTGAGAGTAAGGAGACCTTTCCATCCATGTACGCCATTTTTTAAATCTCCACAAAAAAATTTTTCATCACTTTTTGACAAAACTTGCGATGCCGGCATCGTTAAAAACTTTAAAAATCAAAATCTCTTTGAAACCCGATATCTCCGCAACCAAGCCTCATTGGTGGTTGCGGTTTTCACCGTTAAACTGAGAGTAAAGAGACCTTTCCATCCATGTACGCCATTTTTTAAATCTCCACAAAAAAATTTTTCATCACTTTTTGACAAAACTTGCGATGCCGGCATCGTTAAAAACTTTAAAAATCAAAATCTCTTTGAAACCCGATATCTCCGCAACCAAGCCTCGTTGGTGGTTGCGGTTTTCACCATTAAACTGAGAGTAAAGAGACCTTTCCATCCATGTACGCCATTTTTTAAATCTCCACAAAAAAAATTTTCATCACTTTTTGACAAAACTTGCGATGCCGGCATCGTTAAAAACTTTAAAACTCAAAATCTCTTTGAAACCCGATATCTCCGCAACCAAGCCTCGTTGGTGGTTGCGGTTTTCACCGTTAAACTGAGAGTGAAGAGACCTTTCCATCTATGTACGCCATTTTTTAAATCTCCAAAAAAAAATTTTTCATCACTTTTTGACAAAACTTGCGATGCCGGCATCGTTAAAAACTTTAAAAATCAAAATCTCTTTGTAACCCGATATCTCCGCAACCAAGCCTCGTTGGTGGTTGCGGTTTTCACCGTTAAACTAAGAGTAAGGAGACCTTTCCATCCATGTACGCCATTTTTTAAATCTCCACAAAAAAATTTTTCATCACTTTTTGACAAAACTTGCGATGCCGGCATCGTTAAAAACTTTAAAAATCAAAATCTCTTTGAAACCCGATATCTCCGCAACCAAGCCTCGTTGGTGGTTACGGTTTTCACCGTTAAACTGAGAGTAAAGAGACCTTTCCATCCATGTACGCCATTTTTTAAATCTCCACAAAAAAATTTTTCATCACTTTTTGACAAAACTTGCGATGCCGGCATCGTTAAAAATTTTAAAAATCAAAATCTCTTTGAAACCCGATATCTCCGCAACCAAGCCTCGTTGGTGGTTGCGGTTTTCACCGTTAAACTGAGAGTAAGGAGACCTTTCCATACATGTACGCCATTTTTTAAATCTCCACAAAAAAATTTTTCATCACTTTTTGACAAAACTTGCGATGCCGGCATCGTTAAAAACTTTAAAAATCAAAATCTCTTTGTAACCCGATATCTCCGCAACCAAGCCTCGTTGGTGGTTGCGGTTTTCACCGTTAAACTGAGAGTAAGGAGACCTTTCCATACATGTACGCCATTTTTTAAATCTCCACACAAAAATTTTTCATCACTTTTTGACAAAACTTGCGATGCCGGCATCGTTAAAAACTTTAAAAATCAAAATCTCTTTGTAACCCGATATCTCCGCAACCAAGCCTCGTTGGTGGTTGCGGTTTTCACCGTTAAACTGAGAGTAAGGAGACCTTTCCATACATGTACGCCATTTTTTAAATCTCCACACAAAAATTTTTCATCACTTTTTGACAAAACTTGCGATGCCGGCATCGTTAAAAACTTTAAAAATCAAAATCTCTTTGAAACCCGATATCTCCGCAACCAAGCCTCGTTGGTGGTTGCGGTTTTCACCGTTAAACTGAGAGTAAAGAGACCTTTCCATCCATGTACGCCATTTTTAAATCTCCACAAAAAAATTTTTCATCACTTTTTGACAAAACTTGCGATGCCGGCATCGTTAAAAACTTTAAAAATCAAAATCTCTTTGAAACCCGATATCTCCGCAACCAAGCCTCGTTGGTGGTTGCGGTTTTCACCGTTAAACTGAGAGTAAAGAGAAATTTCCATCCATGTACGCCATTTTTTAAATCTCCACAAAAAAATTTTTCATCACTTTTTGACAAAACTTGCGATGCCGGCATCGTTAAAAACTTGAAAAATCAAAATCTCTTTGAAACCCGATATCTCCGCAACCAAGCCTCGTTGGTGGTTGCGGTTTTCACCGTTAAACTGAGAGTAAAGAGACCTTTCCATCCATGTACGCTATTTTTTAAATCTCCACAAAAAAATTTTTCATCACTTTTTGACAAAACTTGCGATGCCGGCATCGTTAAAAACTTTAAAAATCAAAATCTCTTTGAAACCCGATATCTCCGCAACCAAGCCTCATTGGTGGTTGCGGTTTTCACCGTTAAATTGAGAGTAAAGAGACCTTTCCATCCATGTACGCCATTTTTTAAATCTCTACAAAAAAAATTTTCATCACTTTTTGACAAAATTTGCGATGCCGGCATCGTTAAAAACTTTAAAAATCAAAATCTCTTTGAAACCCGATATCTCCGCAACCAAGCCTCGTTGGTGGTTGCGGTTTTCACCATTAAACTGAGAGTAAAGAGACCTTTCCATCCATGTACGCCATTTTTTAAATCTCCACAAAAAAATTTTTCATCACTTTTTGACAAAACTTGCGATGCCGGCATCGTTAAAAACTTTAAAAATCAAAATCTCTTTGAAACCCGATATCTCCGCAACCAAGCCTCGTTGGTGGTTGCGGTTTTCACCATTAAACTGAGAGTAAAGAGACCTTTCCATCCATGTACGCCATTTTTTAAATCTCCACAAAAAAATTTTTCATCACTTTTTGACAAAACTTGCGATGCCGGCATCGTTAAAAACTTTAAAAATCAAAATCTCTTTGAAACCCGATATCTCCGCAACCAAGCCTCGTTGGTGGTTGCGGTTTTCACCATTAAACTGAGAGTAAAGAGACCTTTCCATCCATGTACGCCATTTTTTAAATCTCCACAAAAAAATTTTTCATCACTTTTTGACAAAACTTGCGATGCCGGCATCGTTAAAAACTTTAAAACTCAAAATCTCTTTGAAACCCGATATCTCCGCAACCAAGCCTCGTTGGTGGTTGCGGTTTTCACCGTTAAACTGAGAGTGAAGAGACCTTTCCATCTATGTACGCCATTTTTTAAATCTCCAAAAAAAAATTTTTCATCACTTTTTGACAAAACTTGCGATGCCGGCATCGTTAAAAACTTTAAAAATCAAAATCTCTTTGAAACCCGATATCTCCGCAACCAAGCCTCGTTGGTGGTTACGGTTTTCACCGTTAAACTGAGAGTAAAGAGACCTTTCCATCCATGTACGCCATTTTTTAAATCTCCACAAAAAAATTTTTCATCACTTTTTGACAAAACTTGCGATGCCGGCATCGTTAAAAACTTTAAAAATCAAAATCTATTTGAAACCCGATATCTCCGCAACCAAGCCTCGTTGGTGGTTGCGGTTTTCACCGTTAAACTGAGAGTAAGGAGACCTTTCCATACATGTACGCCATTTTTTAAATCTCCACACAAAAATTTTTCATCACTTTTTGACAAAACTTGCGATGCCGGCATCGTTAAAAACTTTAAAAATCAAAATCTCTTTGTAACCCGATATCTCCGCAACCAAGCCTCGTTGGTGGTTGCGGTTTTCACCGTTAAACTGAGAGTAAGGAGACCTTTCCATACATGTGCGCCATTTTTTAAATCTCCACACAAAAATTTTTCATCACTTTTTGACAAAACTTGCGATGCCGGCATCGTTAAAAACTTTAAAAATCAAAATCTCTTTGAAACCCGATATCTCCGCAACCAAGCCTCGTTGGTGGTTGCGGTTTTCACCGTTAAACTGAGAGTAAAGAGACCTTTCCATCCATGTACGCCATTTTTAAATCTCCACAAAAAAATTTTTCATCACTTTTTGACAAAACTTGCGATGCCGGCATCGTTAAAAACTTTAAAAATCAAAATCTCTTTGAAACCCGATATCTCCGCAACCAAGCCTCGTTGGTGGTTGCGGTTTTCACCGTTAAACTGAGAGTAAAGAGACCTTTCCATCCATGTACGCCATTTTTTAAATCTCCACAAAAAAATTTTTCATCACTTTTTGACAAAACTTGCGATGCCGGCATCGTTAAAAACTTTAAAAATCAAAATCTCTTTGAAACCCGATATCTCCGCAACCAAGCCTCGTTGGTGGTTGCGGTTTTCACCGTTAAACTGAGAGTAAAGAGACCTTTCCATCCATGTACGCCATTTTTTAAATCTCCACAAAAAAATTTTTCATCACTTTTTGACAAAACTTGCGATGCCGGCATCGTTAAAAACTTTAAAAATCAAAATCTCTTTGTAACCCGATATCTCCGCAACCAAGCCTCGTTGGTGGTTGCGGTTTTCACCGTTAAACTGAGAGTAAGGAGACCTTTCCATACATGTACGCCATTTTTTAAATCTCCACACAAAAATTTTTCATCACTTTTTGACAAAACTTGCGATGCCGGCATCGTTAAAAACTTTAAAAATCAAAATCTCTTTGAAACCCGATATCTCCGCAACCAAGCCTCGTTGGTGGTTGCGGTTTTCACCGTTAAACTGAGAGTAAAGAGACCTTTCCATCCATGTACGCCATTTTTAAATCTCCACAAAAAAATTTTTCATCACTTTTTGACAAAACTTGCGATGCCGGCATCGTTAAAAACTTTAAAAATCAAAATCTCTTTGAAACCCGATATCTCCGCAACCAAGCCTCGTTGGTGGTTGCGGTTTTCACCGTTAAACTGAGAGTAAAGAGACATTTCCATCCATGTACGCCATTTTTAAATCTCCACAAAAAAATTTTTCATCACTTTTTGACAAAACTTGCGATGCCGGCATCGTTAAAAACTTTAAAAATCAAAATCTCTTTGAAACCCGATATCTCCGCAACCAAGCCTCGTTGGTGGTTGCGGTTTTCACCGTTAAACTGAGAGTAAAGAGACCTTTCCATCCATGTACGCCATTTTTTAAATCTCCACAAAAAAATTTTTCATCACTTTTTGACAAAACTTGCGATGCCGGCATCGTTAAAAACTTTAAAAATCAAAATCTCTTTGTAACCCGATATCTCCGCAACCAAGCCTCGTTGGTGGTTGCGGTTTTCACCGTTAAACTGAGAGTAAGGAGACCTTTCCATACATGTACGCCATTTTTTAAATCTCCACACAAAAATTTTTCATCACTTTTTGACAAAACTTGCGATGCCGGCATCGTTAAAAACTTTAAAAATCAAAATCTCTTTGAAACCCGATATCTCCGCAACCAAGCCTCGTTGGTGGTTGCAGTTTTCACCGTTAAACTGAGAGTAAAGAGACCTTTCCATCCATGTACGCCATTTTTTAAATCTCCACAAAAAAATTTTTCATCACTTTTTGACAAAACTTGCGATGCCCGCATCGTTAAAAACTTTAAAAATCAAAATCTCTTTGAAACCCGATATCTCCGCAACCAAGCCTCGTTGGTGGTTGCGGTTTTCACCGTTAAACTGAGAGTAAAGAGACCTTTCCATCTATGTACGCCATTTTTTAAATCTCCACAAAAAAATTTTTCATCACTTTTTGACAAAACTTGCGATGCCGGCATCGTTAAAAACTTTAAAAATCAAAATCTCTT
Source organism: Epistrophe eligans (assembly GCA_951394125.1). Taxonomy (NCBI): domain Eukaryota; kingdom Metazoa; phylum Arthropoda; class Insecta; order Diptera; family Syrphidae; genus Epistrophe; species Epistrophe eligans. Next base: position 82,569,121 of record OX596029.1, read on the forward strand.
TGAAACCCGATATCTCCGCAACCAAGCCTCATTGGTGGTTGCGGTTTTCACCGTTAAACTGAGAGTAAAGAGACCTTTCCATCCATGTACGCCATTTTTTAAATCTCCACAAAAAAATTTTTCATCACTTTTTGACAAAACTTGCGATGCCGGCATCGTTAAAAACTTTAAAAATCAAAATCTCTTTGAAACCCGATATCTCCGCAACCAAGCCTCGTTGGTGGTTGCGGTTTTCACCGTTAAACTGAGAGTAAAGAGACCTTTCCATCCATGTACGCCATTTTTTAAATCTCCACAAAAAAATTTTTCATCACTTTTTGACAAAACTTGCGATGCCGGCATCGTTAAAAACTTTAAAAATCAAAATCTCTTTGAAACCCGATATCTCCGCAACCAAGCCTCATTGGTGGTTGCGGTTTTCACCGTTAAACTGAGAGTAAAGAGACCTTTCCATCCATGTACGTCATTTTTTAAATCTCTACAAAAAAAATTTTCATCACTTTTTGACAAAATTTGCGATGCCGGCATCGTTAAAAACTTTAAAAATCAAAATCTCTTTGAAACCCGATATCTCCGCAACCAAGCCTCGTTGGTGGTTGCGGTTTTCACCATTAAACTGAGAGTAAGGAGACCTTTCCATCCATGTACGCCATTTTTTAAATCTCCACAAAAAATTTTTCATCACTTTTTGACAAAACTTGCGATGCCGGCATCGTTAAAAACTTTAAAAATCAAAATCTCTTTGAAACCCGATATCTCCGCAACCAAGCCTCATTGGTGGTTGCGGTTTTCACCGTTAAACTGAGAGTAAAGAGACCTTTCCATCCATGTACGCCATTTTTTAAATCTCCACAAAAAAATTTTTCATCACTTTTTGACAAAACTTGCGATGCCGGCATCGTTAAAAACTTTAAAAATCAAAATCTCTTTGAAACCCGATATCTCCGCAACCAAGCCTCGTTGGTGGTTGCGGTTTTCACCATTAAACTGAGAGTAAGGAGACCTTTCCATCCATGTACGCCATTTTTTAAATCTCCACAAAAAATTTTTCATCACTTTTTGACAAAACTTGCGATGCCGGCATCGTTAAAAACTTTAAAACTCAAAATCTCTTTGAAACCCGATATCTCCGCAACGAAGCCTCGTTGGTGGTTGCGGTTTTCACCGTTAAACTGAGAGTGAAGAGACCTTTCCATCTATGTACGCCATTTTTTAAATCTCCAAAAAAAAATTTTTCATCACTTTTTGACAAAACTTGCGATGCCGGCATCGTTAAAAACTTTAAAAATCAAAATCTCTTTGTAACCCGATATCTCCGCAACCAAGCCTCACTTTTTGACAAAACTTGCGATGCCGGCATCGTTAAAAACTTTAAAAATCAAAATCTCTTTGAAACCCGATATCTCCGCAACCAAGCCTCGTTGGTGTTTGCGGTTTTCACCGTTAAACTGAGAGTAAAGAGACCTTTCCATCCATGTACGCCATTTTTTAAATCTCCACAAAAAAATTTTTCATCACTTTTTGACAAAACTTGCGATGCCCGCATCGTTAAAAACTTTAAAAATCAAAATCTCTTTGAAACCCGATATCTCCGCAACCAAGCCTCGTTGGTGGTTGCGGTTTTCACCGTTAAACTGAGAGTAAAGAGACCTTTCCATCTATGTACGCCATTTTTTAAATCTCCACAAAAAAATTTTTCATCACTTTTTGACAAAACTTGCGATGCCGGCATCGTTAAAAACTTTAAAAATCAAAATCTCTTTGAAACCCGATATCTCCGCAACCAAGCCTCATTGGTGGTTGCGGTTTTCACCGTTAAACTGAGAGTAAAGAGACCTTTCCATCCATGTACGCCATTTTTTAAATCTCCACAAAAAAATTTTTCATCACTTTTTGACAAAACTTGCGATGCCGGCATCGTTAAAAACTTTAAAAATCAAAATCTCTTTGAAACCCGATATCTCCGCAACCAAGCCTCGTTGGTGGTTGCGGTTTTCACCGTTAAACTGAGAGTAAAGAGACCTTTCCATCCATGTACGCCATTTTTTAAATCTCCACAAAAAAATTTTTCATCACTTTTTGACAAAACTTGCGATGCCGGCATCGTTAAAAACTTTAAAAATCAAAATCTCTTTGAAACCCGATATCTCCGCAACCAAGCCTCATTGGTGGTTGCGGTTTTCACCGTTAAACTGAGAGTAAAGAGACCTTTCCATCCATGTACGTCATTTTTTAAATCTCTACAAAAAAAATTTTCATCACTTTTTGACAAAATTTGCGATGCCGGCATCGTTAAAAACTTTAAAAATCAAAATCTCTTTGAAACCCGATATCTCCGCAACCAAGCCTCGTTGGTGGTTGCGGTTTTCACCATTAAACTGAGAGTAAGGAGACCTTTCCATCCATGTACGCCATTTTTTAAATCTCCACAAAAAATTTTTCATCACTTTTTGACAAAACTTGCGATGCCGGCATCGTTAAAAACTTTAAAAATCAAAATCTCTTTGAAACCCGATATCTCCGCAACCAAGCCTCATTGGTGGTTGCGGTTTTCACCGTTAAACTGAGAGTAAAGAGACCTTTCCATCCATGTACGCCATTTTTTAAATCTCCACAAAAAAATTTTTCATCACTTTTTGACAAAACTTGCGATGCCGGCATCGTTAAAAACTTTAAAAATCAAAATCTCTTTGAAACCCGATATCTCCGCAACCAAGCCTCGTTGGTGGTTGCGGTTTTCACCATTAAACTGAGAGTAAGGAGACCTTTCCATCCATGTACGCCATTTTTTAAATCTCCACAAAAAATTTTTCATCACTTTTTGACAAAACTTGCGATGCCGGCATCGTTAAAAACTTTAAAACTCAAAATCTCTTTGAAACCCGATATCTCCGCAACGAAGCCTCGTTGGTGGTTGCGGTTTTCACCGTTAAACTGAGAGTGAAGAGACCTTTCCATCTATGTACGCCATTTTTTAAATCTCCAAAAAAAAATTTTTCATCACTTTTTGACAAAACTTGCGATGCCGGCATCGTTAAAAACTTTAAAAATCAAAATCTCTTTGTAACCCGATATCTCCGCAACCAAGCCTCACTTTTTGACAAAACTTGCGATGCCGGCATCGTTAAAAACTTTAAAAATCAAAATCTCTTTGAAACCCGATATCTCCGCAACCAAGCCTCGTTGGTGGTTGCAGTTTTCACCGTTAAACTGAGAGTAAAGAGACCTTTCCATCCATGTACGCCATTTTTTAAATCTCCACAAAAAAATTTTTCATCACTTTTTGACAAAACTTGCGATGCCCGCATCGTTAAAAACTTTAAAAATCAAAATCTCTTTGAAACCCGATATCTCCGCAACCAAGCCTCGTTGGTGGTTGCGGTTTTCACCGTTAAACTGAGAGTAAAGAGACCTTTCCATCTATGTACGCCATTTTTTAAATCTCCACAAAAAAATTTTTCATCACTTTTTGACAAAACTTGCGATGCCGGCATCGTTAAAAACTTTAAAAATCAAAATCTCTTTGAAACCCGATATCTCCGCAACCAAGCCTCATTGGTGGTTGCGGTTTTCACCGTTAAACTGAGAGTAAAGAGACCTTTCCATCCATGTACGCCATTTTTTAAATCTCCACAAAAAAATTTTTCATCACTTTTTGACAAAACTTGCGATGCCGGCATCGTTAAAAACTTTAAAAATCAAAATCTCTTTGAAACCCGATATCTCCGCAACCAAGCCTCGTTGGTGGTTGCGGTTTTCACCGTTAAACTGAGAGTAAAGAGACCTTTCCATCCATGTACGCCATTTTTTAAATCTCCACAAAAAAATTTTTCATCACTTTTTGACAAAACTTGCGATGCCGGCATCGTTAAAAACTTTAAAAATCAAAATCTCTTTGAAACCCGATATCTCCGCAACCAAGCCTCATTGGTGGTTGCGGTTTTCACCGTTAAACTGAGAGTAAAGAGACCTTTCCATCCATGTACGCCATTTTTTAAATCTCCACAAAAAAATTTTTCATCACTTTTTGACAAAACTTGCGATGCCGGCATCGTTAAAAACTTTAAAAATCAAAATCTCTTTGAAACCCGATATCTCCGCAACCAAGCCTCATTGGTGGTTGCGGTTTTCACCGTTAAACTGAGAGTAAAGAGACCTTTCCATCCATGTACGTCATTTTTTAAATCTCTACAAAAAAAATTTTCATCACTTTTTGACAAAATTTGCGATGCCGGCATCGTTAAAAACTTTAAAAATCAAAATCTCTTTGAAACCCGATATCTCCGCAACCAAGCCTCGTTGGTGGTTGCGGTTTTCACCATTAAACTGAGAGTAAGGAGACCTTTCCATCCATGTACGCCATTTTTTAAATCTCCACAAAAAATTTTTCATCACTTTTTGACAAAACTTGCGATGCCGGCATCGTTAAAAACTTTAAAAATCAAAATCTCTTTGAAACCCGATATCTCCGCAACCAAGCCTCATTGGTGGTTGCGGTTTTCACCGTTAAACTGAGAGTAAAGAGACCTTTCCATCCATGTACGCCATTTTTTAAATCTCCACAAAAAAATTTTTCATCACTTTTTGACAAAACTTGCGATGCCGGCATCGTTAAAAACTTTAAAAATCAAAATCTCTTTGAAACCCGATATCTCCGCAACCAAGCCTCGTTGGTGGTTGCGGTTTTCACCATTAAACTGAGAGTAAGGAGACCTTTCCATCCATGTACGCCATTTTTTAAATCTCCACAAAAAATTTTTCATCACTTTTTGACAAAACTTGCGATGCCGGCATCGTTAAAAACTTTAAAACTCAAAATCTCTTTGAAACCCGATATCTCCGCAACGAAGCCTCGTTGGTGGTTGCGGTTTTCACCGTTAAACTGAGAGTGAAGAGACCTTTCCATCTATGTACGCCATTTTTTAAATCTCCAAAAAAAAATTTTTCATCACTTTTTGACAAAACTTGCGATGCCGGCATCGTTAAAAACTTTAAAAATCAAAATCTCTTTGTAACCCGATATCTCCGCAACCAAGCCTCACTTTTTGACAAAACTTGCGATGCCGGCATCGTTAAAAACTTTAAAAATCAAAATCTCTTTGAAACCCGATATCTCCGCAACCAAGCCTCGTTGGTGGTTGCAGTTTTCACCGTTAAACTGAGAGTAAAGAGACCTTTCCATCCATGTACGCCATTTTTTAAATCTCCACAAAAAAATTTTTCATCACTTTTTGACAAAACTTGCGATGCCCGCATCGTTAAAAACTTTAAAAATCAAAATCTCTTTGAAACCCGATATCTCCGCAACCAAGCCTCGTTGGTGGTTGCGGTTTTCACCGTTAAACTGAGAGTAAAGAGACCTTTCCATCTATGTACGCCATTTTTTAAATCTCCACAAAAAAATTTTTCATCACTTTTTGACAAAACTTGCGATGCCGGCATCGTTAAAAACTTTAAAAATCAAAATCTCTTTGAAACCCGATATCTCCGCAACCAAGCCTCATTGGTGGTTGCGGTTTTCACCGTTAAACTGAGAGTAAAGAGACCTTTCCATCCATGTACGCCATTTTTTAAATCTCCACAAAAAAATTTTTCATCACTTTTTGACAAAACTTGCGATGCCGGCATCGTTAAAAACTTTAAAAATCAAAATCTCTTTGAAACCCGATATCTCCGCAACCAAGCCTCGTTGGTGGTTGCGGTTTTCACCGTTAAACTGAGAGTAAAGAGACCTTTCCATCCATGTACGCCATTTTTTAAATCTCCACAAAAAAATTTTTCATCACTTTTTGACAAAACTTGCGATGCCGGCATCGTTAAAAACTTTAAAAATCAAAATCTCTTTGAAACCCGATATCTCCGCAACCAAGCCTCATTGGTGGTTGCGGTTTTCACCGTTAAACTGAGAGTAAAGAGACCTTTCCATCCATGTACGCCATTTTTTAAATCTCCACAAAAAATTTTTCATCACTTTTTGACAAAACTTGCGATGCCGGCATCGTTAAAAACTTTAAAACTCAAAATCTCTTTGAAACCCGATATCTCCGCAACGAAGCCTCGTTGGTGGTTGCGGTTTTCACCGTTAAACTGAAAGTGAAGAGACCTTTCCATCTATGTACGCCATTTTTTAAATCTCCAAAAAAAAATTTTTCATCACTTTTTGACAAAACTTGCGATGCCGGCATCGTTAAAAACTTTAAAAATCAAAATCTCTTTGTAACCCGATATCTCCGCAACCAAGCCTCACTTTTTGACAAAACTTGCGATGCCGGCATCGTTAAAAACTTTAAAAATCAAAATCTCTTTGAAACCCGATATCTCCGCAACCAAGCCTCGTTGGTGGTTACGGTTTTCACCGTTAAACTGCTAGTAAAGAGACCTTTCCATCCATGTACGCCATTTTTTAAATCTCCACAAAAAAATTTTTCATCACTTTTTGACAAAACTTGCGATGCCGGCATCGTTAAAAACTTTAAAAATCAAAATCTCTTTGAAACCCGATATCTCCGCAACCAAGCCTCGTTGGTGGTTGCGGTTTTCACCGTTAAACTGAGAGTAAGGAGACCTTTCCATACACGTACGCCATTTTTTAAATCTCCACACAAAAATTTTTCATCACTTTTTGACAAAACTTGCGATGCCGGCATCGTTAAAAACTTTAAAAATCAAAATCTCTTTGTAACCCGATATCTCCGCAACCAAGCCTCGTTGGTGGTTGCGGTTTTCACCGTTAAACTGAGAGTAAGGAGACCTTTCCATACATGTGCGCCATTTTTTAAATCTCCACACAAAAATTTTTCATCACTTTTTGACAAAACTTGCGATGCCGGCATCGTTAAAAACTTTAAAAATCAAAATCTCTTTGAAACCCGATATCTCCGCAACCAAGCCTCGTTGGTGGTTGCGGTTTTCACCGTTAGACTGAGAGTAAAGAGACCTTTCCATCCATGTACGCCATTTTTAAATCTCCACAAAAAAATTTTTCATCACTTTTTGACAAAACTTGCGATGCCGGCATCGTTAAAAACTTTAAAAATCAAAATCTCTTTGAAACCCGATATCTCCGCAACCAAGCCTCGTTGGTGGTTGCGGTTTTCACCGTTAAACTGAGAGTAAAGAGACCTTTCCATCCATGTACGCCATTTTTTAAATCTCCACAAAAAAATTTTTCATCACTTTTTGACAAAACTTGCGATGCCGGCATCGTTAAAAACTTTAAAAATCAAAATCTCTTTGAAACCCGATATCTCCGCAACCAAGCCTCGTTGGTGGTTGCGGTTTTCACCGTTAAACTGAGAGTAAAGAGACCTTTCCATCCATGTACGCCATTTTTTAAATCTCCACAAAAAAATTTTTCATCACTTTTTGACAAAACTTGCGATGCCGGCATCGTTAAAAACTTTAAAAATCAAAATCTCTTTGTAACCCGATATCTCCGCAACCAAGCCTCGTTGGTGGTTGCGGTTTTCACCGTTAAACTGAGAGTAAGGAGACCTTTCCATACATGTACGCCATTTTTTAAATCTCCACACAAAAATTTTTCATCACTTTTTGACAAAACTTGCGATGCCGGCATCGTTAAAAACTTTAAAAATCAAAATCTCTTTGAAACCCGATATCTCCGCAACCAAGCCTCGTTGGTGGTTGCGGTTTTCACCGTTAAACTGAGAGTAAAGAGACCTTTCCATCCATGTACGCCATTTTTAAATCTCCACAAAAAAATTTTTCATCACTTTTTGACAAAACTTGCGATGCCGGCATCGTTAAAAACTTTAAAAATCAAAATCTCTTTGAAACCCGATATCTCCGCAACCAAGCCTCGTTGGTGGTTGCGGTTTTCACCGTTAAACTGAGAGTAAAGAGACATTTCCATCCATGTACGCCATTTTTTAAATCTCCACAAAAAAATTTTTCATCACTTTTTGACAAAACTTGCGATGCCGGCATCGTTAAAAACTTTAAAAATCAAAATCTCTTTGAAACCCGATATCTCCGCAACCAAGCCTCGTTGGTGGTTGCGGTTTTCACCGTTAAACTGAGAGTAAAGAGACCTTTCCATCCATGTACGCCATTTTTTAAATCTCCACAAAAAAATTTTTCATCACTTTTTGACAAAACTTGCGATGCCGGCATCGTTAAAAACTTTAAAAATCAAAATCTCTTTGTAACCCGATATCTCCGCAACCAAGCCTCGTTGGTGGTTGCGGTTTTCACCGTTAAACTGAGAGTAAGGAGACCTTTCCATACATGTACACCATTTTTTAAATCTCCACACAAAAATTTTTCATCACTTTTTGACAAAACTTGCGATGCCGGCATCGTTAAAAACTTTAAAAATCAAAATCTCTTTGAAACCCGATATCTCCGCAACCAAGCCTCGTTGGTGGTTGCAGTTTTCACCGTTAAACTGAGAGTAAAGAGACCTTTCCATCCATGTACGCCATTTTTTAAATCTCCACAAAAAAATTTTTCATCACTTTTTGACAAAACTTGCGATGCCCGCATCGTTAAAAACTTTAAAAATCAAAATCTCTTTGAAACCCGATATCTCCGCAACCAAGCCTCGTTGGTGGTTGCGGTTTTCACCGTTAAACTGAGAGTAAAGAGACCTTTCCATCTATGTACGCCATTTTTTAAATCTCCACAAAAAAATTTTTCATCACTTTTTGACAAAACTTGCGATGCCGGCATCGTTAAAAACTTTAAAAATCAAAATCTCTTTGAAACCCGATATCTCCGCAACCAAGCCTCATTGGTGGTTGCGGTTTTCACCGTTAAACTGAGAGTAAAGAGACCTTTCCATCCATGTACGCCATTTTTTAAATCTCCACAAAAAAATTTTTCATCACTTTTTGACAAAACTTGCGATGCCGGCATCGTTAAAAACTTTAAAAATCAAAATCTCTTTGAAACCCGATATCTCCGCAACCAAGCCTCGTTGGTGGTTGCGGTTTTCACCGTTAAACTGAGAGTAAAGAGACCTTTCCATCCATGTACGCCATTTTTTAAATCTCCACAAAAAAATTTTTCATCACTTTTTGACAAAACTTGCGATGCCGGCATCGTTAAAAACTTTAAAAATCAAAATCTCTTTGAAACCCGATATCTCCGCAACCAAGCCTCATTGGTGGTTGCGGTTTTCACCGTTAAACTGAGAGTAAAGAGACCTTTCCATCCATGTACGTCATTTTTTAAATCTCTACAAAAAAAATTTTCATCACTTTTTGACAAAATTTGCGATGCCGGCATCGTTAAAAACTTTAAAAATCAAAATCTCTTTGAAACCCGATATCTCCGCAACCAAGCCTCGTTGGTGGTTGCGGTTTTCACCATTAAACTGAGAGTAAGGAGACCTTTCCATCCATGTACGCCATTTTTTAAATCTCCACAAAAAATTTTTCATCACTTTTTGACAAAACTTGCGATGCCGGCATCGTTAAAAACTTTAAAAATCAAAATCTCTTTGAAACCCGATATCTCCGCAACCAAGCCTCATTGGTGGTTGCGGTTTTCACCGTTAAACTGAGAGTAAAGAGACCTTTCCATCCATGTACGCCATTTTTTAAATCTCCACAAAAAAATTTTTCATCACTTTTTGACAAAACTTGCGATGCCGGCATCGCTAAAAACTTTAAAAATCAAAATCTCTTTGAAACCCGATATCTCCGCAACCAAGCCTCGTTGGTGGTTGCGGTTTTCACCATTAAACTGAGAGTAAAGAGACCTTTCCCTCCGAGTACGCCATTTTTTAAATCTCCACAAAAAAATTTTTCATCACTTTTTGACAAAACTTGCGATGCCGGCATCGTTAAAAACTTTAAAACTCAAAATCTCTTTGAAACCCGATATCTCCGCAACCAAGCCTCGTTGGTGGTTGCGGTTTTCACCGTTAAACTGAGAGTGAAGAGACCTTTCCATCTATGTACGCCATTTTTTAAATCTCCAAAAAAAAATTTTTCATCACTTTTTGACAAAACTTGCGATGCCGGCATCGTTAAAAACTTTAAAAATCAAAATCTCTTTGTAACCCGATATCTCCGCAACCAAGCCTCACTTTTTGACAAAACTTGCGATGCCGGCATCGTTAAAAACTTTAAAAATCAAAATCTCTTTGAAACCCGATATCTCCGCAACCAAGCCTCGTTGGTGGTTGCGGTTTTCACCGTTAAACTGAGAGTAAAGAGACCTTTCCATCCATGTACGCCATTTTTAAATCTCCACAAAAAAATTTTTCATCACTTTTTGACAAAACTTGCGATGCCGGCATCGTTAAAAACTTTAAAAATCAAAATCTCTTTGAAACCCGATATCTCCGCAACCAAGCCTCGTTGGTGGTTGCGGTTTTCACCGTTAAACTGAGAGTAAAGAGACATTTCCATCCATGTACGCCATTTTTTAAATCTCCACAAAAAAATTTTTCATCACTTTTTGACAAAACTTGCGATGCCGGCATCGTTAAAAACTTTAAAAATCAAAATCTCTTTGAAACCCGATATCTCCGCAACCAAGCCTCGTTGGTGGTTGCGGTTTTCACCGTTAAACTGAGAGTAAAGAGACCTTTCCATCCATGTACGCCATTTTTTAAATCTCCACAAAAAAATTTTTCATCACTTTTTGACAAAACTTGCGATGCCGGCATCGTTAAAAACTTTAAAAATCAAAATCTCTTTGTAACCCGATATCTCCGCAACCAAGCCTCGTTGGTGGTTGCGGTTTTCACCGTTAAACTGAGAGTAAGGAGACCTTTCCATACATGTACGCCATTTTTTAAATCTCCACACAAAAATTTTTCATCACTTTTTGACAAAACTTGCGATGCCGGCATCGTTAAAAACTTTAAAAATCAAAATCTCTTTGAAACCCGATATCTCCGCAACCAAGCCTCGTTGGTGGTTGCAGTTTTCACCGTTAAACTGAGAGTAAAGAGACCTTTCCATCCATGTACGCCATTTTTTAAATCTCCACAAAAAAATTTTTCATCACTTTTTGACAAAACTTGCGATGCCGGCATCGTTAAAAACTTTAAAAATCAAAATCTCTTTGAAACCCGATATCTCCGCAACCAAGCCTCGTTGGTGGTTGCGGTTTTCACCGTTAAACTGAGAGTAAAGAGACCTTTCCATCCATGTACGCCATTTTTTAAATCTCCACAAAAAAATTTTTCATCACTTTTTGACAAAACTTGCGATGCCGGCATCGTTAAAAACTTTAAAAATCAAAATCTCTTTGAAACCCGATATCTCCGCAACCAAGCCTCGTTGGTGGTTGCGGTTTTCACCATTAAACTGAGAGTAAGGAGACCTATCCATCCATGTACGCCATTTTTTGAATCTCCACAAAAAAATTTTTCATCACTTTTTGACAAAACTTGCGATGCCGGCATCGTTAAAAACTTTAAAAATCAAAATCTCTTTGAAACCCGATATCTCCGCAACCAAGCCTCGTTGGTGGTTGCGGTTTTCACCGTTAAACTGAGAGTGAAGAGACCTTTCCATCTATGTACGCCATTTTTTAAATCTCCAAAAAAAAATTTTTCATCACTTTTTGACAAAACTTGCGATGCCGGCATCGTTAAAAACTTTAAAAATCAAAATCTCTTTGTAACCCGATATCTCCGCAACCAAGCCTCGTTGGTGGTTGCGGTTTTCACCGTTAAACTGAGAGTAAGGAGACCTTTCCATCCATGTACGCCATTTTTTAAATCTCCACAAAAAAATTTTTCATCACTTTTTGACAAAACTTGCGATGCCGGCATCGTTAAAAACTTTAAAAATCAAAATCTCTTTGAAACCCGATATCTCCGCAACCAAGCCTCGTTGGTGGTTACGGTTTTCACCGTTAAACTGAGAGTAAAGAGACCTTTCCATCCATGTACGCCATTTTTTAAATCTCCACAAAAAATTTTTTCATCACTTTTTGACAAAACTTGCGATGCCGGCATCGTTAAAAACTTTAAAAATCAAAATCTCTTTGAAACCCGATATCTCCGCAACCAAGCCTCGTTGGTGGTTGCGGTTTTCACCGTTAAACTGAGAGTAAGGAGACCTTTCCATACATGTACGCCATTTTTTAAATCTCCACAAAAAAATTTTTCATCACTTTTTGACAAAACTTGCGATGCCGGCATCGTTAAAAACTTTAAAAATCAAAATCTCTTTGAAACCGGATATCTCCGCAACCAAGCCTCGTTGGTGGTTACGGTTTTCACCGTTAAACTGAGAGTAAAGAGACCTTTCCATCCATGTACGCCATTTTTTAAATCTCCACAAAAAAATTTTTCATCAATTTTTGACAAAACTTGCGATGCCGGCATCGTTAAAAACTTTAAAAATCAAAATCTCTTTGAAACCGGATATCTCCGCAACCAAGCCTCGTTGGTGGTTACGGTTTTCACCGTTAAACTGAGAGTAAAGAGACCTTTCCATCCATGTACGCCATTTTTTAAATCTCCACAAAAAAATTTTTCATCACTTTTTGACAAAACTTGCGATGCCGGCATCGTTAAAAACTTTAAAAATCAAAATCTCTTTGAAACCCGATATCTCCGCAACCAAGCCTCGTTGGTGGTTGCGGTTTTCACCTTTAAACTGAGAGTAAGGAGACCTTTCCATCCATGTACGCCATTTTTTAAATCTCCACAAAAAAATTTTTCATCACTTTTTGACAAAACTTGCGATGCCGGCATCGTTAAAAACTTTAAAAATCAAAATCTCTTTGAAACCCGATATCTCCGCAACCAAGCCTCATTGGTGGTTTCGGTTTTCACCGTTAAACTGAGAGTAAAGAGACCTTTCCATCCATGTACGCCATTTTTTAAATCTCCACAAAAAAATTTTTCATCACTTTTTGACAAAACTTGCGATGCCGGCATCGTTAAAAACTTTAAAAATCAAAATCTCTTTGAAACCCGATATCTCCGCAACCAAGCCTCGTTGGTGGTTGCGGTTTTCACCGTTAAACTGAGAGTAAAGAGACCTTTCCATCCATGTACGCCATTTTTTAAATCTCCACAAAAAAATTTTTCATCACTTTTTGACAAAACTTGCGATGCCGGCATCGTTAAAAACTTTAAAAATCAAAATCTCTTTGAAACCCGATATCTCCGCAACCAAGCCTCGTTGGTGGTTGCGGTTTTCACCATTAAACTGAGAGTAAAGAGACCTATCCATCCATGTACGCCATTTTTTAAATCTCCACAAAAAAATTTTTCATCACTTTTTGACAAAACTTGCGATGCCGGCATCGTTAAAAACTTTAAAAATCAAAATCTCTTTGAAACCCGATATCTCCGCAACCAAGCCTCATTGGTGGTTGCGGTTTTCACCGTTAAACTGAGAGTAAGGAGACCTTTCCATCCATGTACGCCATTTTTTAAATCTCCACAAAAAAATTTTTCATCACTTTTTGACAAAACTTGCGATGCCGGCATCGTTAAAAACTTTAAAAATCAAAATCTCTTTGAAACCCGATATCTCCGCAACCAAGCCTCATTGGTGGTTGCGGTTTTCACCGTTAAACTGAGAGTAAAGAGACCTTTCCATCCATGTACGCCATTTTTTAAATCTCTACAAAAAAAATTTTCATCACTTTTTGACAAAATTTGCGATGCCGGCATCGTTAAAAACTTTAAAAATCAAAATCTCTTTGAAACCCGATATCTCCGCAACCAAGCCTCGTTGGTGGTTGCGGTTTTCACCATTAAACTGAGAGTAAGGAGACCTTTCCATCCATGTACGCCATTTTTAAATCTCCACAAAAAAAATTTTCATCACTTTTTGACAAAACTTGCGATGCCGGCATCGTTAAAAACTTTAAAAATCAAAATCTCTTTGAAACCCGATATCTCCGCAACCAAGCCTCATTGGTGGTTGCGGTTTTCACCGTTAAACTGAGAGTAAAGAGACCTTTCCATCCATGTATGCCATTTTTAAATCTCCACAAAAAAATTTTTCATCACTTTTTGACAAAACTTGCGATGCCGGCATCGTTAAAAACTTTAAAAATCAAAATCTCTTTGAAACCCGATATCTCCGCAACCAAGCCTCGTTGGTGGTTGCGGTTTTCACCGTTAAACTGAGAGTAAAGAGACCTTTCCATCCATGTACGCCATTTTTTAAATCTCCACAAAAAAATTTTTCATCACTTTTTGACAAAACTTGCGATGCCGGCATCGTTAAAAACTTTAAAAATCAAAATCTCTTTGAAACCCGATATCTCCGCAACCAAGCCTCGTTGGTGGTTGCGGTTTTCACCGTTAAACTGAGAGTAAAGAGACCTTTCCATCCATGTACGCCATTTTTTAAATCTCCACAAAAAAATTTTTCATCACTTTTTGACAAAACTTGCGATGCCGGCATCGTTAAAAACTTTAAAAATCAAAATCTCTTTGAAACCCGATATCTCCGCAACCAAGCCTCGTTGGTGGTTACGGTTTTCACCGTTAAACTGAGAGTAAAGAGACCTTTCCATCCATGTACGCCATTTTTTAAATCTCCACAAAAAATTTTTTCATCACTTTTTGACAAAACTTGCGATGCCGGCATCGTTAAAAACTTTAAAAATCAAAATCTCTTTGAAACCCGATATCTCCGCAACCAAGCCTCGTTGGTGGTTGCGGTTTTCACCGTTAAACTGAGAGTAAAGAGACCTTTCCATCCATGTACGCCATTTTTTAAATCTCCACAAAAAAATTTTTCATCACTTTTTGACAAAACTTGCGATGCCGGCATCGTTAAAAACTTTAAAAATCAAAATCTCTTTGAAACCGGATATCTCCGCAACCAAGCCTCGTTGGTGGTTAAGTGTTTTCACCGTTAAACTGAGAGTAAAGAGACCTTTCCATCCATGTACGCCATTTTTTAAATCTCCACAAAAAAATTTTTCATCAATTTTTGACAAAACTTGCGATGCCGGCATCGTTAAAAACTTTAAAAATCAAAATCTCTTTGAAACCGGATATCTCCGCAACCAAGCCTCGTTGGTGGTTACGGTTTTCACCGTTAAACTGAGAGTAAAGAGACCTTTCCATCCATGTACGCCATTTTTTAAATCTCCACAAAAAAATTTTTCATCACTTTTTGACAAAACTTGCGATGCCGGCATCGTTAAAAACTTTAAAAATCAAAATCTCTTTGAAACCCGATATCTCCGCAACCAAGCCTCGTTGGTGGTTGCGGTTTTCACCGTTAAACTGAGAGTAAAGAGACCTTTCCATCCATGTACGCCATTTTTAAATCTCCACAAAAAAATTTTTCATCACTTTTTGACAAAACTTGCGATGCCGGCATCGTTAAAAACTTTAAAAATCAAAATCTCTTTGAAACCCGATATCTCCGCAACCAAGCCTCGTTGGTGGTTGCGGTTTTCACCGTTAAACTGAGAGTAAAGAGACCTTTCCATCCATGTACGCCATTTTTTAAATCTCCACAAAAAAATTTTTCATCACTTTTTGACAAAACTTGCGATGCCGGCATCGTTAAAAACTTTAAAAATCAAAATCTCTTTGAAACCCGATATCTCCGCAACCAAGCCTCGTTGGTGGTTGCGGTTTTCACCGTTAAACTGAGAGTAAAGAGACCTTTCCATCCATGTACGCCATTTTTTAAATCTCCACAAAAAAATTTTTCATCACTTTTTGACAAAACTTGCGATGCCGGCATCGTTAAAAACTTTAAAAATCAAAATCTCTTTGAAACCCGATATCTCCGCAACCAAGCCTCGTTGGTGGTTACGGTTTTCACCGTTAAACTGAGAGTAAAGAGACCTTTCCATCCATGTACGCCATTTTTTAAATCTCCACAAAAAATTTTTTCATCACTTTTTGACAAAACTTGCGATGCCGGCATCGTTAAAAACTTTAAAAATCAAAATCTCTTTGAAACCCGATATCTCCGCAACCAAGCCTCGTTGGTGGTTGCGGTTTTCACCGTTAAACTGAGAGTGAAGAGACCTTTCCATCTATGTACGCCATTTTTTAAATCTCCAAAAAAAAATTTTTCATCACTTTTTGACAAAACTTGCGATGCCGGCATCGTTAAAAACTTTAAAAATCAAAATCTCTTTGTAACCCGATATCTCCGCAACCAAGCCTCGTTGGTGGTTGCGGTTTTCACCGTTAAACTGAGAGTAAGGAGACCTTTCCATCCATGTACGCCATTTTTTAAATCTCCACAAAAAAATTTTTCATCACTTTTTGACAAAACTTGCGATGCCGGCATCGTTAAAAACTTTAAAAATCAAAATCTCTTTGAAACCCGATATCTCCGCAACCAAGCCTCGTTGGTGGTTACGGTTTTCACCGTTAAACTGAGAGTAAAGAGACCTTTCCATCCATGTACGCCATTTTTTAAATCTCCACAAAAAAATTTTTCATCACTTTTTGACAAAACTTGCGATGCCGGCATCGTTAAAAACTTTAAAAATCAAAATCTCTTTGAAACCCGATATCTCCGCAACCAAGCCTCGTTGGTGGTTGCGGTTTTCACCGTTAAACTGAGAGTAAAGAGACCTTTCCATCCATGTACGCCATTTTTTAAATCTCCACAAAAAAATTTTTCATCACTTTTTGACAAAACTTGCGATGCCGGCATCGTTAAAAACTTTAAAAATCAAAATCTCTTTGAAACCCGATATCTCCGCAACCAAGCCTCGTTGGTGGTTACGGTTTTCACCGTTAAACTGAGAGTAAAGAGACCTTTCCATCCATGTACGCCATTTTTTAAATCTCCACAAAAAAATTTGTCATCAATTTTTGACAAAACTTGCGATGCCGGCATCGTTAAAAACTTTAAAAATCAAAATCTCTTTGAAACCCGATATCTCCGCAACCAAGCCTCGTTGGTGGTTGCGGTTTTCACCGTTAAACTGAGAGAAAAAAAAAAAGAGACCTTTCCATCCATGTACGCCATTTTTTAAATCTCCACAAAAAAATTTTTCATCACTTTTTGACAAAACTTGCGATGCCGGCATCGTTAAAAACTTTAAAAATCAAAATCTCTTTGAAACCCGATATCTCCGCAACCAAGCCTCGTTGGTGGTTACGGTTTTCACCGTTAAACTGAGAGTAAAGAGACCTTTCCATCCATGTACGCCATTTTTTAAATCTCCACAAAAAATTTTTTCATCACTTTTTGACAAAACTTGCGATGCCGGCATCGTTAAAAACTTTAAAAATCAAAATCTCTTTGAAACCCGATATCTCCGCAACCAAGCCTCGTTGGTGGTTGCGGTTTTCACCGTTAAACTGAGAGTAAAGAGACCTTTCCATCCATGTACGCCATTTTTTAAATCTCCACAAAAAAATTTTTCATCACTTTTTGACAAAACTTGCGATGCCGGCATCGTTAAAAACTTTAAAAATCAAAATCTCTTTGAAACCGGATATCTCCGCAACCAAGCCTCGTTGGTGGTTACGGTTTTCACCGTTAAACTGAGAGTAAAGAGACCTTTCCATCCATGTACGCCATTTTTTAAATCTCCACAAAAAAATTTTTCATCAATTTTTGACAAAACTTGCGATGCCGGCATCGTTAAAAACTTTAAAAATCAAAATCTCTTTGAAACCGGATATCTCCGCAACCAAGCCTCGTTGGTGGTTACGGTTTTCACCGTTAAACTGAGAGTAAAGAGACCTTTCCATCCATGTACGCCATTTTTTAAATCTCCACAAAAAAATTTTTCATCACTTTTTGACAAAACTTGCGATGCCGGCATCGTTAAAAACTTTAAAAATCAAAATCTCTTTGAAACCCGATATCTCCGCAACCAAGCCTCGTTGGTGGTTGCGGTTTTCACCTTTAAACTGAGAGTAAGGAGACCTTTCCATCCATGTACGCCATTTTTTAAATCTCCACAAAAAAATTTTTCATCACTTTTTGACAAAACTTGCGATGCCGGCATCGTTAAAAACTTTAAAAATCAAAATCTCTTTGAAACCCGATATCTCCGCAACCAAGCCTCATTGGTGGTTTCGGTTTTCACCGTTAAACTGAGAGTAAAGAGACCTTTCCATCCATGTACGCCATTTTTTAAATCTCCACAAAAAAATTTTTCATAACTTTTTGACAAAACTTGCGATGCCGGCATCGTTAAAAACTTTAAAAATCAAAATCTCTTTGAAACCCGATATCTCCGCAACCAAGCCTCGTTGGTGGTTGCGGTTTTCACCGTTAAACTGAGAGTAAAGAGACCTTTCCATCCATGTACGCCATTTTTTAAATCTCCACAAAAAAATTTTTCATCACTTTTTGACAAAACTTGCGATGCCGGCATCGTTAAAAACTTTAAAAATCAAAATCTCTTTGAAACCCGATATCTCCGCAACCAAGCCTCGTTGGTGGTTGCGGTTTTCACCATTAAACTGAGAGTAAAGAGACCTATCCATCCATGTACGCCATTTTTTAAATCTCCACAAAAAAATTTTTCATCACTTTTTGACAAAACTTGCGATGCCGGCATCGTTAAAAACTTTAAAAATCAAAATCTCTTTGAAACCCGATATCTCCGCAACCAAGCCTCATTGGTGGTTGCGGTTTTCACCGTTAAACTGAGAGTAAGGAGACCTTTCCATCCATGTACGCCATTTTTTAAATCTCCACAAAAAAATTTTTCATCACTTTTTGACAAAACTTGCGATGCCGGCATCGTTAAAAACTTTAAAAATCAAAATCTCTTTGAAACCCGATATCTCCGCAACCAAGCCTCATTGGTGGTTGCGGTTTTCACCGTTAAACTGAGAGTAAAGAGACCTTTCCATCCATGTACGCCATTTTTTAAATCTCTACAAAAAAAATTTTCATCACTTTTTGACAAAATTTGCGATGCCGGCATCGTTAAAAACTTTAAAAATCAAAATCTCTTTGAAACCCGATATCTCCGCAACCAAGCCTCGTTGGTGGTTGCGGTTTTCACCATTAAACTGAGAGTAAGGAGACCTTTCCATCCATGTACGCCATTTTTTAAATCTCCACAAAAAAATTTTTCATCACTTTTTGACAAAACTTGCGATGCCGGCATCGTTAAAAACTTTAAAAATCAAAATCTCTTTGAAACCCGATATCTCCGCAACCAAGCCTCATTGGTGGTTGCGGTTTTCACCGTTAAACTGAGAGTAAAGAGACCTTTCCATCCATGTACGCCATTTTTAAATCTCCACAAAAAAATTTTTCATCACTTTTTGACAAAACTTGCGATGCCGGCATCGTTAAAAACTTTAAAAATCAAAATCTCTTTGAAACCCGATATCTCCGCAACCAAGCCTCGTTGGTGGTTGCGGTTTTCACCGTTAAACTGAGAGTAAAGAGACCTTTCCATCCATGTACGCCATTTTTTAAATCTCCACAAAAAAATTTTTCATCACTTTTTGACAAAACTTGCGATGCCGGCATCGTTAAAAACTTTAAAAATCAAAATCTCTTTGAAACCCGATATCTCCGCAACCAAGCCTCGTTGGTGGTTGCGGTTTTCACCGTTAAACTGAGAGTAAAGAGACCTTTCCATCCATGTACGCCATTTTTTAAATCTCCACAAAAAAATTTTTCATCACTTTTTGACAAAACTTGCGATGCCGGCATCGTTAAAAACTTTAAAAATCAAAATCTCTTTGAAACCCGATATCTCCGCAACCAAGCCTCGTTGGTGGTTGCGGTTTTCACCTTTAAACTGAGAGTAAGGAGACCTTTCCATCCATGTACGCCATTTTTTAAATCTCCACAAAAAAATTTTTCATCACTTTTTGACAAAACTTGCGATGCCGGCATCGTTAAAAACTTTAAAAATCAAAATCTCTTTGAAACCCGATATCTCCGCAACCAAGCCTCGTTGGTGGTTGCGGTTTTCACCGTTAAACTGAGAGTAAAGAGACCTTTCCATCCATGTACGCCATTTTTTAAATCTCCACAAAAAAATTTTTCATCACTTTTTGACAAAACTTGCGATGCCGGCATCGTTAAAAACTTTAAAAATCAAAATCTCTTTGAAACCCGATATCTCCGCAACCAAGCCTCGTTGGTGGTTGCGGTTTTCACCGTTAAACTGAGAGTAAAGAGACCTTTCCATCCATGTACGCCATTTTTTAAATCTCCACAAAAAAATTTTTCATCACTTTTTGACAAAACTTGCGATGCCGGCATCGTTAAAAACTTTAAAAATCAAAATCTCTTTGAAACCCGATATCTCCGCAACCAAGCCTCGTTGGTGGTTGCGGTTTTCACCGTTAAACTGAGAGTAAGGAGACCTTTCCATACATGTACGCCATTTTTTAAATCTCCACACAAAAATTTTTCATCACTTTTTGACAAAACTTGCGATGCCGGCATCGTTAAAAACTTTAAAAATCAAAATCTCTTTGAAACCCGATATCTCCGCAACCAAGCCTCGTTGGTGGTTGCAGTTTTCACCGTTAAACTGAGAGTAAAGAGACCTTTCCATCCATGTACGCCATTTTTTAAATCTCCACAAAAAAATTTTTCATCACTTTTTGACAAAACTTGCGATGCCCGCATCGTTAAAAACTTTAAAAATCAAAATCTCTTTGAAACCCGATATCTCCGCAACCAAGCCTCGTTGGTGGTTGCGGTTTTCACCGTTAAACTGAGAGTAAAGAGACCTTTCCATCTATGTACGCCATTTTTTAAATCTCCACAAAAAAATTTTTCATCACTTTTTGACAAAACTTGCGATGCCGGCATCGTTAAAAACTTTAAAAATCAAAATCTCTTTGAAACCCGATATCTCCGCAACCAAGCCTCATTGGTGGTTGCGGTTTTCACCGTTAAACTGAGAGTAAAGAGACCTTTCCATCCATGTACGCCATTTTTTAAATCTCCACAAAAAAATTTTTCATCACTTTTTGACAAAACTTGCGATGCCGGCATCGTTAAAAACTTTAAAAATCAAAATCTCTTTGAAACCCGATATCTCCGCAACCAAGCCTCGTTGGTGGTTGCGGTTTTTACCGTTAAACTGAGAGTAAAGAGACCTTTCCATCCATGTACGCCATTTTTTAAATCTCCACAAAAAAATTTTTCATCACTTTTTGACAAAACTTGCGATGCCGGCATCGTTAAAAACTTTAAAAATCAAAATCTCTTTGAAACCCGATATCTCCGCAACCAAGCCTCATTGGTGGTTGCGGTTTTCACCGTTAAACTGATAGTAAAGAGACCTTTCCATCCATGTACGCCATTTTTTAAATCTCTACAAAAAAAATTTTCATCACTTTTTGACAAAATTTGCGATGCCGGCATCGTTAAAAACTTTAAAAATCAAAATCTCTTTGAAACCCGATATCTCCGCAACCAAGCCTCGTTGGTGGTTGCGGTTTTCACCATTAAACTGAGAGTAAGGAGACCTTTCCATCCATGTACGCCATTTTTTAAATCTCCACAAAAAAATTTTTCATCACTTTTTGACAAAACTTGCGATGCCGGCATCGTTAAAAACTTTAAAACTCAAAATCTCTTTGAAACCCGATATCTCCGCAACCAAGCCTCGTTGGTGGTTGCGGTTTTCACCGTTAAACTGAGAGTGAAGAGACCTTTCCATCTATGTACGCCATTTTTTAAATCTCCAAAAAAAAATTTTTCATCACTTTTTGACAAAACTTGCGATGCCGGCATCGTTAAAAACTTTAAAAATCAAAATCTCTTTGTAACCCGATATCTCCGCAACCAAGCCTCGTTGGTGGTTGCGGTTTTCACCGTTAAACTAAGAGTAAGGAGACCTTTCCATCCATGTACGCCATTTTTTAAATCTCCACAAAAAAATTTTTCATCACTTTTTGACAAAACTTGCGATGCCGGCATCGTTAAAAACTTTAAAAATCAAAATCTCTTTGAAACCCGATATCTCCGCAACCAAGCCTCGTTGGTGGTTACGGTTTTCACCGTTAAACTGAGAGTAAAGAGACCTTTCCATCCATGTACGCCATTTTTTAAATCTCCACAAAAAAATTTTTCATCACTTTTTGACAAAACTTGCGATGCCGGCATCGTTAAAAACTTTAAAAATCAAAATCTCTTTGAAACCCGATATCTCCGCAACCAAGCCTCGTTGGTGGTTGCGGTTTTCACCGTTAAACTGAGAGTAAGGAGACCTTTCCATACATGTACGCCATTTTTTAAATCTCCACACAAAAATTTTTCATCACTTTTTGACAAAACTTGCGATGCCGGCATCGTTAAAAACTTTAAAAATCAAAATCTCTTTGTAACCCGATATCTCCGCAACCAAGCCTCGTTGGTGGTTGCGGTTTTCACCGTTAAACTGAGAGTAAGGAGACCTTTCCATACATGTACGCCATTTTTTAAATCTCCACACAAAAATTTTTCATCACTTTTTGACAAAACTTGCGATGCCGGCATCGTTAAAAACTTTAAAAATCAAAATCTCTTTGAAACCCGATATCTCCGCAACCAAGCCTCGTTGGTGGTTGCGGTTTTCACCGTTAAACTGAGAGTAAAGAGACCTTTCCATCCATGTACGCCATTTTTAAATCTCCACAAAAAAATTTTTCATCACTTTTTGACAAAACTTGCGATGCCGGCATCGTTAAAAACTTTAAAAATCAAAATCTCTTTGAAACCCGATATCTCCGCAACCAAGCCTCGTTGGTGGTTGCGGTTTTCACCGTTAAACTGAGAGTAAAGAGACCTTTCCATCCATGTACGCCATTTTTTAAATCTCCACAAAAAAATTTTTCATCACTTTTTGACAAAACTTGCGATGCCGGCATCGTTAAAAACTTTAAAAATCAAAATCTCTTTGTAACCCGATATCTCCGCAACCAAGCCTCGTTGGTGGTTGCGGTTTTCACCGTTAAACTGAGAGTAAGGAGACCTTTCCATACATGTACGCCATTTTTTAAATCTCCACACAAAAATTTTTCATCACTTTTTGACAAAACTTGCGATGCCGGCATCGTTAAAAACTTTAAAAATCAAAATCTCTTTGAAACCCGATATCTCCGCAACCAAGCCTCGTTGGTGGTTGCAGTTTTCACCGTTAAACTGAGAGTAAAGAGACCTTTCCATCCATGTACGCCATTTTTTAAATCTCCACAAAAAAATTTTTCATCACTTTTTGACAAAACTTGCGATGCCCGCATCGTTAAAAACTTTAAAAATCAAAATCTCTTTGAAACCCGATATCTCCGCAACCAAGCCTCGTTGGTGGTTGCGGTTTTCACCGTTAAACTGAGAGTAAGGAGACCTTTCCATCCATGTACGCCATTTTTTAAATCTCCACAAAAAAAATTTTCATCACTTTTTGACAAAACTTGCGATGCCCGCATCGTTAAAAACTTTAAAAATCAAAATCTCTTTGAAACCCGATATCTCCGCAACCAAGCCTCGTTGGTGGTTGCAGTTTTCACCGTTAAACTGAGAGTAAAGAGACCTTTCCATCCATGTACGCCATTTTTTAAATCTCCACAAAAAAATTTTTCATCACTTTTTGACAAAACTTGCGATGCCCGCATCGTTAAAAACTTTAAAAATCAAAATCTCTTTGAAACCCGATATCTCCGCAACCAAGCCTCGTTGGTGGTTGCGGTTTTCACCGTTAAACTGAGAGTAAAGAGACCTTTCCATCCATGTACGCCATTTTTTAAATCTCCACAAAAAAATTTTTCATCACTTTTTGACAAAACTTGCGATGCCGGCATCGTTAAAAACTTTAAAAATCAAAATCTCTTTGTAACCCGATATCTCCGCAACCAAGCCTCGTTGGTGGTTGCGGTTTTCACCGTTAAACTAAGAGTAAGGAGACCTTTCCATCCATGTACGCCATTTTTTAAATCTCCACAAAAAAAATTTTCATCACTTTTTGACAAAACTTGCGATGCCGGCATCGTTAAAAACTTTAAAAATCAAAATCTCTTTGTAACCCGATATCTCCGCAACCAAGCCTCGTTGGTGGTTGCGGTTTTCACCGTTAAACTGAGAGTAAGGAGACCTTTCCATACATGTACGCCATTTTTTAAATCTCCACACAAAAATTTTTCATCACTTTTTGACAAAACTTGCGATGCCGGCATCGTTAAAAACTTTAAAAATCAAAATCTCTTTGAAACCCGATATCTCCGCAACCAAGCCTCGTTGGTGGTTGCGGTTTTCACCGTTAAACTGAGAGTAAAGAGACCTTTCCATCCATGTACGCCATTTTTAAATCTCCACAAAAAAATTTTTCATCACTTTTTGACAAAACTTGCGATGCCGGCATCGTTAAAAACTTTAAAAATCAAAATCTCTTTGAAACCCGATATCTCCGCAACCAAGCCTCGTTGGTGGTTGCGGTTTTCACCGTTAAACTGAGAGTAAAGAGACCTTTACATCCATGTACGCCATTTTTTAAATCTCCACAAAAAAATTTTTCATCACTTTTTGACAAAACTTGCGATGCCGGCATCGTTAAAAACTTTAAAAATCAAAATCTCTTTGAAACCCGATATCTCCGCAACCAAGCCTCGTTGGTGGTTGCAGTTTTCACCGTTAAACTGAGAGTAAAGAGACCTTTCCATCCATGTACGCCATTTTTTAAATCTCCACAAAAAAATTTTTCATCACTTTTTGACAAAACTTGCGATGCCCGCATCGTTAAAAACTTTAAAAATCAAAATCTCTTTGAAACCCGATATCTCCGCAACCAAGCCTCGTTGGTGGTTGCGGTTTTCACCGTTAAACTGAGAGTAAAGAGACCTTTTCATCCATGTACGCCATTTTTTAAATCTCCACAAAAAAATTTTTCATCACTTTTTGACAAAACTTGCGATGCCGGCATCGTTAAAAACTTTAAAAATCAAAATCTCTTTGAAACCCGATATCTCCGCAACCAAGCCTCGTTGGTGGTTGCAGTTTTCACCGTTAAACTGAGAGTAAAGAGACCTTTCCATCCATGTACGCCATTTTTTAAATCTCCACAAAAAAATTTTTCATCACTTTTTGACAAAACTTGCGATGCCGGCATCGTTAAAAACTTTAAAAATCAAAATCTCTTTGAAACCCGATATCTCCGCAACCAAGCCTCGTTGGTGGTTGCGGTTTTCACCGTTAAACTGAGAGTAAAGAGACCTTTCCATCCATGTACGCCATTTTTTAAATCTCCACAAAAAAATTTTTCATCACTTTTTGACAAAACTTGCGATGCCGGCATCGTTAAAAACTTTAAAAATCAAAATCTCTTTGAAACCCGATATCTCCGCAACCAAGCCTCGTTGGTGGTTGCGGTTTTCACCGTTAAACTGAGAGTAAAGAGACCTTTCCATCCATGTACGCCATTTTTTAAATCTCCACAAAAAAATTTTTCATCACTTTTTGACAAAACTTGCGATGCCGGCATCGTTAAAAACTTTAAAAATCAAAATCTCTTTCTAACCCGATATCTCCGCAACCAAGCCTCGTTGGTGGTTGCGGTTTTCACCGTTAAACTGAGAGTAAGGAGACCTTTCCATACATGTACGCCATTTTTTAAATCTCCACACAAAAATTTTTCATCACTTTTTGACAAAACTTGCGATGCCGGCATCGTTAAAAACTTTAAAAATCAAAATCTCTTTGAAACCCGATATCTCCGCAACCAAGCCTCGTTGGTGGTTGCGGTTTTCACCGTTAAACTGAGAGTAAAGAGACCTTTCCATCCATGTACGCCATTTTTTAAATCTCCACAAAAAAATTTTTCATCACTTTTTGACAAAACTTGCGATGCCGGCATCGTTAAAAACTTTAAAAATCAAAATCTCTTTGAAACCCGATATCTCCGCAACCAAGCCTCGTTGGTGGTTGCGGTTTTCACCGTTAAACTGAGAGTAAAGAGACCTTTCCATCCATGTACGCCATTTTTTAAATCTCCACAAAAAAATTTTTCATCACTTTTTGACAAAACTTGCGATGCCCGCATCGTTAAAAACTTTAAAAATCAAAATCTCTTTGAAACCCGATATCTCCGCAACCAAGCCTCGTTGGTGGTTGCGGTTTTCACCGTTAAACTGAGAGTAAAGAGACCTTTCCATCCATGTACGCCATTTTTTAAATCTCCACAAAAAAATTTTTCATCACTTTTTGACAAAACTTGCGATGCCCGCATCGTTAAAAACTTTAAAAATCAAAATCTCTTTGTAACCCGATATCTCCGCAACCAAGCCTCGTTGGTGGTTGCGGTTTTCACCGTTAAACTAAGAGTAAGGAGACCTTTCCATCCATGTACGCCATTTTTTAAATCTCCACAAAAAAAATTTTCATCACTTTTTGACAAAACTTGCGATGCCGGCATCGTTAAAAACTTTAAAAATCAAAATCTCTTTGTAACCCGATATCTCCGCAACCAAGCCTCGTTGGTGGTTGCGGTTTTCACCGTTAAACTGAGAGTAAGGAGACCTTTCCATACATGTACGCCATTTTTTAAATCTCCACACAAAAATTTTTCATCACTTTTTGACAAAACTTGCGATGCCGGCATCGTTAAAAACTTTAAAAATCAAAATCTCTTTGAAACCCGATATCTCCGCAACCAAGCCTCGTTGGTGGTTGCGGTTTTCACCGTTAAACTGAGAGTAAAGAGACCTTTCCATCCATGTACGCCATTTTTAAATCTCCACAAAAAAATTTTTCATCACTTTTTGACAAAACTTGCGATGCCGGCATCGTTAAAAACTTTAAAAATCAAAATCTCTTTGAAACCCGATATCTCCGCAACCAAGCCTCGTTGGTGGTTGCGGTTTTCACCGTTAAACTGAGAGTAAAGAGACCTTTCCATCCATGTACGCCATTTTTTAAATCTCCACAAAAAAATTTTTCATCACTTTTTGACAAAACTTGCGATGCCGGCATCGTTAAAAACTTTAAAAATCAAAATCTCTTTGAAACCCGATATCTCCGCAACCAAGCCTCGTTGGTGGTTGCAGTTTTCACCGTTAAACTGAGAGTAAAGAGACCTTTCCATCCATGTACGCCATTTTTTAAATCTCCACAAAAAAATTTTTCATCACTTTTTGACAAAACTTGCGATGCCCGCATCGTTAAAAACTTTAAAAATCAAAATCTCTTTGAAACCCGATATCTCCGCAACCAAGCCTCGTTGGTGGTTGCGGTTTTCACCGTTAAACTGAGAGTAAAGAGACCTTTTCATCCATGTACGCCATTTTTTAAATCTCCACAAAAAAATTTTTCATCACTTTTTGACAAAACTTGCGATGCCGGCATCGTTAAAAACTTTAAAAATCAAAATCTCTTTGAAACCCGATATCTCCGCAACCAAGCCTCGTTGGTGGTTGCAGTTTTCACCGTTAAACTGAGAGTAAAGAGACCTTTCCATCCATGTACGCCATTTTTTAAATCTCCACAAAAAAATTTTTCATCACTTTTTGACAAAACTTGCGATGCCGGCATCGTTAAAAACTTTAAAAATCAAAATCTCTTTGAAACCCGATATCTCCGCAACCAAGCCTCGTTGGTGGTTGCGGTTTTCACCGTTAAACTGAGAGTAAAGAGACCTTTCCATCCATGTACGCCATTTTTTAAATCTCCACAAAAAAATTTTTCATCACTTTTTGACAAAACTTGCGATGCCGGCATCGTTAAAAACTTTAAAAATCAAAATCTCTTTGAAACCCGATATCTCCGCAACCAAGCCTCGTTGGTGGTTGCGGTTTTCACCGTTAAACTGAGAGTAAGGAGACCTTTCCATACATGTACGCCATTTTTTAAATCTCCACACAAAAATTTTTCATCACTTTTTGACAAAACTTGCGATGCCGGCATCGTTAAAAACTTTAAAAATCAAAATCTCTTTGAAACCCGATATCTCCGCAACCAAGCCTCGTTGGTGGTTGCGGTTTTCACCGTTAAACTGAGAGTAAAGAGACCTTTCCATCCATGTACGCCATTTTTTAAATCTCCACAAAAAAATTTTTCATCACTTTTTGACAAAACTTGCGATGCCGGCATCGTTAAAAACTTTAAAAATCAAAATCTCTTTGAAACCCGATATCTCCGCAACCAAGCCTCGTTGGTGGTTGCGGTTTTCACCGTTAAACTGAGAGTAAAGAGACATTTCCATCCATGTACGCCATTTTTTAAATCTCCACAAAAAAATTTTTCATCACTTTTTGACAAAACTTGCGATGCCGGCATCGTTAAAAACTTTAAAAATCAAAATCTCTTTGAAACCCGATATCTCCGCAACCAAGCCTCGTTGGTGGTTGCGGTTTTCACCGTTAAACTGAGAGTAAAGAGACCTTTCCATCCATGTACGCCATTTTTTAAATCTCCACAAAAAAATTTTTCATCACTTTTTGACAAAACTTGCGATGCCGGCATCGTTAAAAACTTTAAAAATCAAAATCTCTTTGTAACCCGATATCTCCGCAACCAAGCCTCGTTGGTGGTTGCGGTTTTCACCGTTAAACTGAGAGTAAGGAGACCTTTCCATACATGTACGCCATTTTTTAAATCTCCACACAAAAATTTTTCATCACTTTTTGACAAAACTTGCGATGCCGGCATCGTTAAAAACTTTAAAAATCAAAATCTCTTTGAAACCCGATATCTCCGCAACCAAGCCTCATTGGTGGTTGCGGTTTTCACCGTTAAACTGAGAGTAAAGAGACCTTTCCATCCATGTACGCTATTTTTTAAATCTCCACAAAAAAATTTTTCATCACTTTTTGACAAAACTTGCGATGCCGGCATCGTTAAAAACTTTAAAAATCAAAATCTCTTTGTAACCCGATATCTCCGCAACCAAGCCTCGTTGGTGGTTGCGGTTTTCACCGTTAAACTGAGAGTAAGGAGACCTTTCCATCCATGTACGCCATTTTTTAAATCTCCACAAAAAAATTTTTCATCACTTTTTGACAAAACTTGCGATGCCGGCATCGTTAAAAACTTTAAAATTCAAAATCTCTTTGAAACCCGATATCTCCGCAACCAAGCCTCGTTTGTGGTTGCAGTTTTCACCGTTAAACTGAGAGTAAAGAGACCTTTCCATCCATGTACGCCATTTTTTAAATCTCCACAAAAAAATTTTTCATCACTTTTTGACAAAACTTGCGATGCCCGCATCGTTAAAAACTTTAAAAATCAAAATCTCTTTGAAACCCGATATCTCCGCAACCAAGCCTCGTTGGTGGTTGCGGTTTTCACCGTTAAACTAAGAGTAAGGAGACCTTTCCATCCATGTACGCCATTTTTTAAATCTCCACAAAAAAATTTTTCATCACTTTTTGACAAAACTTGCGATGCCGGCATCGTTAAAAACTTTAAAAATCAAAATCTCTTTGAAACCCGATATCTCCGCAACCAAGCCTCATTGGTGGTTGCGGTTTTCACCGTTAAACTGAGAGTAAAGAGACCTTTCCATCCATGTACGCCATTTTTTAAATCTCCACAAAAAAATTTTTCATCACTTTTTGACAAAACTTGCGATGCCGGCATCGTTAAAAACTTTAAAAATCAAAATCTCTTTGTAACCCGATATCTCCGCAACCAAGCCTCGTTGGTGGTTGCGGTTTTCACCGTTAAACTGAGAGTAAGGAGACCTTTCCATACATGTACGCCATTTTTTAAATCTCCACACAAAAATTTTTCATCACTTTTTGACAAAACTTGCGATGCCGGCATCGTTAAAAACTTTAAAAATCAAAATCTCTTTGAAACCCGATATCTCCGCAACCAAGCCTCGTTGGTGTTTGCGGTTTTCACCGTTAAACTGAGAGTAAAGAGACCTTTCCATCCATGTACGCCATTTTTAAATCTCCACAAAAAAATTTTTCATCACTTTTTGACAAAACTTGCGATGCCGGCATCGTTAAAAACTTTAAAAATCAAAATCTCTTTGAAACCCGATATCTCCGCAACCAAGCCTCGTTGGTGGTTGCGGTTTTCACCGTTAAACTGAGAGTAAAGAGACCTTTCCATCCATGTACGCCATTTTTTAAATCTCCACAAAAAAATTTTTCATCACTTTTTGACAAAACTTGCGATGCCGGCATCGTTAAAAACTTTAAAAATCAAAATCTCTTTGAAACCCGATATCTCCGCAACCAAGCCTCGTTGGTGGTTGCGGTTTTCACCGTTAAACTGAGAGTAAAGAGACCTTTCCATCCATGTACGCCATTTTTTAAATCTCCACACAAAAATTTTTCATCACTTTTTGACAAAACTTGCGATGCCGGCATCGTTAAAAACTTTAAAAATCAAAATCTCTTTGAAACCCGATATCTCCGCAACCAAGCCTCGTTGGTGGTTGCGGTTTTCACCGTTAAACTGAGAGTAAAGAGACCTTTCCATCCATTTACGCCATTTTTTAAATCTCCACAAAAAAATTTTTCATCACTTTTTGACAAAACTTGCGATGCCGGCATCGTTAAAAACTTTAAAAATCAAAATCTCTTTGAAACCCGATATCTCCGCAACCAAGCCTCATTGGTGGTTGCGGTTTTCACCGTTAAACTGAGAGTAAAGAGACCTTTCCATCCATGTACGCCATTTTTTAAATCTCCACAAAAAAATTTTTCATCACTTTTTGACAAAACTTGCGATGCCGGCATCGTTAAAAACTTTAAAAATCAAAATCTCTTTGTAACCCGATATCTCCGCAACCAAGCCTCGTTGGTGGTTGCGGTTTTCACCGTTAAACTGAGAGTAAGGAGACCTTTCCATCCATGTACGCCATTTTTTAAATCTCCACACAAAAATTTTTCATCACTTTTTGACAAAACTTGCGATGCCGGCATCGTTAAAAACTTTAAAAATCAAAATCTCTTTGAAACCCGATATCTCCGCAACCAAGCCTCATTGGTGGTTGCGGTTTTCACCGTTAAACTGAGAGTAAAGAGACCTTTCCATCCATGTACGCCATTTTTTAAATCTCCACAAAAAAATTTTTCATCACTTTTTGACAAAACTTGCGATGCCGGCATCGTTAAAAACTTTAAAAATCAAAATCTCTTTGAAACCCGATATCTCCGCAACCAAGCCTCATTGGTGGTTGCGGTTTTCACCGTTAAACTGAGAGTAAAGAGACCTTTCCATCCATGTACGCCATTTTTTAAATCTCCACAAAAAAATTTTTCATCACTTTTTGACAAAACTTGCGATGCCGGCATCGTTAAAAACTTTAAAAATCAAAATCTCTTTGTAACCCGATATCTCCGCAACCAAGCCTCGTTGGTGGTTGCGGTTTTCACCGTTAAACTGAGAGTAAAGAGACCTTTCCATCCATGTACGCCATTTTTTAAATCTCCACAAAAAAATTTTTCATCACTTTTTGACAAAACTTGCGATGCCGGCATCGTTAAAAACTTTAAAAATCAAAATCTCTTTGAAACCCGATATCTCCGCAACCAAGCCTCGTTGGTGGTTGCGGTTTTCACCATTAAACTGAGAGTAAAGAGACCTTTCCATCCATGTACGCCATTTTTTAAATCTCCACAAAAAAATTTTTCATCACTTTTTGACAAAACTTGCGATGCCGGCATCGTTAAAAACTTTAAAAATCAAAATCTCTTTGTAACCCGATATCTCCGCAACCAAGCCTCATTGGTGGTTGCGGTTTTCACCGTTAAACTGAGAGTGAAGAGACCTTTCCATCCATGTACGCCATTTTTTAAATCTCCACAAAAAAATTTTTCATCACTTTTTGACAAAACTTGCGATGCCGGCATCGTTAAAAACTTTAAAAATCAAAATCTCTTTGAAACCCGATATCTCCGCAACCAAGCCTCATTGGTGGTTGCGGTTTTCACCGTTAAACTGAGAGTAAAGAGACCTTTCCATCCATGTACGCCATTTTTTAAATCTCCACAAAAAAATTTTTCATCACTTTTTGACAAAACTTGCGATGCCGGCATCGTTAAAAACTTTAAAAATCAAAATCTCTTTGAAACCCGATATCTCCGCAACCAAGCCTCGTTGGTGGTTGCGGTTTTCACCATTAAACTGAGAGTAAAGAGACCTTTCCATCCATGTACGCCATTTTTTAAATCTCCACAAAAAAATTTTTCATCACTTTTTGACAAAACTTGCGATGCCGGCATCGTTAAAAACTTTAAAAATCAAAATCTCTTTGTAACCCGATATCTCCGCAACCAAGCCTCATTGGTGGTTGCGGTTTTCACCGTTAAACTGAGAGTGAAGAGACCTTTCCATCCATGTACGCCATTTTTTAAATCTCCACAAAAAAATTTTTCATCACTTTTTGACAAAACTTGCGATGCCGGCATCGTTAAAAACTTTAAAAATCAAAATCTCTTTGAAACCCGATATCTCCGCAACCAAGCCTCATTGGTGGTTGCGGTTTTCACCGTTAAACTGAGAGTAAAGAGACCTATTCATCCATGTACGCCATTTTTTAAATCTCCACAAAAAAATTTTTCATCACTTTTTGACAAAACTTGCGATGCCGGCATCGTTAAAAACTTTAAAAATCAAAATCTCTTTGTAACCCGATATCTCCGCAACCAAGCCTCATTGGTGGTTGCGGTTTTCACCGTTAAACTGAGAGTGAAGAGACCTTTCCATCCATGTACGCCATTTTTTAAATCTCCACAAAAAAATTTTTCATCACTTTTTGACAAAACTTGCGATGCCGGCATCGTTAAAAACTTTAAAAATCAAAATCTCTTTGAAACCCGATATCTCCGCAACCAAGCCTCATTGGTGGTTGCGGTTTTCACCGTTAAACTGAGAGTAAAGAGACCTATTCATCCATGTACGCCATTTTTTAAATCTCCACAAAAAAATTTTTCATCACTTTTTGACAAAACTTGCGATGCCGGCATCGTTAAAAACTTTAAAAATCAAAATCTCTTTGAAACCCGATATCTCCGCAACCAAGCCTCATTGGTGGTTGCGGTTTTCACCGTTAAACTGAGAGTAAGGAGACCTTTCCATCCATGTACGCCATTTTTTAAATCTCCACAAAAAAATTTTTCATCACTTTTTGACAAAACTTGCGATGCCGGCATCGTTAAAAACTTTAAAAATCAAAATCTCTTTGAAACCCGATATCTCCGCAACCAAGCCTCATTGGTGGTTGCGGTTTTCACCGTTAAACTGAGAGTAAAGAGACCTTTCCATCCATGTACGCCATTTTTAAATCTCCACAAAAAAATTTTTCATCACTTTTTGACAAAACTTGCGATGCCGGCATCGTTAAAAACTTTAAAAATCAAAATCTCTTTGAAACCCGATATCTCCGCAACCAAGCCTCGTTGGTGGTTGCGGTTTTCACCGTTAAACTGAGAGTAAAGAGACCTTTCCATCCATGTACGCCATTTTTTAAATCTCCACAAAAAAATTTTTCATCACTTTTTGACAAAACTTGCGATGCCGGCATCGTTAAAAACTTTAAAAATCAAAATCTCTTTGAAACCCGATATCTCCGCAACCAAGCCTCGTTGGTGGTTGCGGTTTTCACCGTTAAACTGAGAGTAAAGAGACCTTTCCATCCATGTACGCCATTTTTTAAATCTCCACAAAAAAATTTTTCATCACTTTTTGACAAAACTTGCGATGCCGGCATCGTTAAAAACTTTAAAAATCAAAATCTCTTTGTAACCCGATATCTCCGCAACCAAGCCTCGTTGGTGGTTGCGGTTTTCACCGTTAAACTGAGAGTAAGGAGACCTTTCCATACATGTACGCCATTTTTTAAATCTCCACACAAAAATTTTTCATCACTTTTTGACAAAACTTGCGATGCCGGCATCGTTAAAAACTTTAAAAATCAAAATCTCTTTGAAACCCGATATCTCCGCAACCAAGCCTCGTTGGTGGTTGCGGTTTTCACCGTTAAACTGAGAGTAAAGAGACCTTTCCATCCATGTACGCCATTTTTAAATCTCCACAAAAAAATTTTTCATCACTTTTTGACAAAACTTGCGATGCCGGCATCGTTAAAAACTTTAAAAATCAAAATCTCTTTGAAACCCGATATCTCCGCAACCAAGCCTCGTTGGTGGTTGCGGTTTTCACCGTTAAACTGAGAGTAAAGAGACATTTCCATCCATGTACGCCATTTTTTAAATCTCCACAAAAAAATTTTTCATCACTTTTTGACAAAACTTGCGATGCCGGCATCGTTAAAAACTTTAAAAATCAAAATCTCTTTGAAACCCGATATCTCCGCAACCAAGCCTCGTTGGTGGTTGCGGTTTTCACCGTTAAACTGAGAGTAAAGAGACCTTTCCATCCATGTACGCCATTTTTTAAATCTCCACAAAAAAATTTTTCATCACTTTTTGACAAAACTTGCGATGCCCGCATCGTTAAAAACTTTAAAAATCAAAATCTCTTTGAAACCCGATATCTCCGCAACCAAGCCTCGTTGGTGGTTGCAGTTTTCACCGTTAAACTGAGAGTAAAGAGACCTTTCCATCTATGTACGCCATTTTTTAAATCTCCACAAAAAAATTTTTCATCACTTTTTGACAAAACTTGCGATGCCCGCATCGTTAAAAACTTTAAAAATCAAAATCTCTTTGAAACCCGATATCTCCGCAACCAAGCCTCATTGGTGGTTGCGGTTTTCACCGTTAAACTGAGAGTAAAGAGACCTTTCCATCCATGTACGCCATTTTTTAAATCTCCACAAAAAAATTTGTCATCACTTTTTGACAAAACTTGCGATGCCGGCATCGTTAAAAACTTTAAAAATCAAAATCTCTTTGTAACCCGATATCTCCGCAACCAAGCCTCGTTGGTGGTTGCGGTTTTCACCGTTAAACTGAGAGTAAAGAGACCTTTCCATCCATGTACGCCATTTTTTAAATCTCCACAAAAAAAATTTTTCATCACTTTTTGACAAAACTTGCGATGCCGGCATCGTTAAAAACTTTAAAAATCAAAATCTCTTTGAAACCCGATATCTCCGCAACCAAGCCTCGTTGGTGGTTGCGGTTTTCACCATTAAACTGAGAGTAAAGAGACCTTTCCATCCATGTACGCCATTTTTTAAATCTCCACAAAAAAATTTTTCATCACTTTTTGACAAAACTTGCGATGCCGGCATCGTTAAAAACTTTAAAAATCAAAATCTCTTTGTAACCCGATATCTCCGCAACCAAGCCTCATTGGTGGTTGCGGTTTTCACCGTTAAACTGAGAGTGAAGAGACCTTTCCATCCATGTACGCCATTTTTTAAATCTCCACAAAAAAATTTTTCATCACTTTTTGACAAAACTTGCGATGCCGGCATCGTTAAAAACTTTAAAAATCAAAATCTCTTTGAAACCCGATATCTCCGCAACCAAGCCTCATTGGTGGTTGCGGTTTTCACCGTTAAACTGAGAGTAAAGAGACCTTTCCATCCATGTACGCCATTTTTTAAATCTCCACAAAAAAATTTTTCATCACTTTTTGACAAAACTTGCGATGCCGGCATCGTTAAAAACTTTAAAAATCAAAATCTCTTTGAAACCCGATATCTCCGCAACCAAGCCTCGTTGGTGGTTGCGGTTTTCACCGTTAAACTGAGAGTAAAGAGACCTTTCCATCCATGTACGCCATTTTTTAAATCTCCACAAAAAAATTTTTCATCACTTTTTGACAAAACTTGCGATGCCGGCATCGTTAAAAACTTTAAAAATCAAAATCTCTTTGAAACCCGATATCTCCGCAACCAAGCCTCATTGGTGGTTGCGGTTTTCACCGTTAAACTGAGAGTAAGGAGACCTTTCCATCCATGTACGCCATTTTTTAAATCTCCACAAAAAAATTTTTCATCACTTTTTGACAAAACTTGCGATGCCGGCATCGTTAAAAACTTTAAAAATCAAAATCTCTTTGAAACCCGATATCTCCGCAACCAAGCCTCATTGGTGGTTGCGGTTTTCACCGTTAAACTGAGAGTAAAGAGACCTTTCCATCCATGTACGCCATTTTTTAAATCTCTACAAAAAAAATTTTCATCACTTTTTGACAAAATTTGCGATGCCGGCATCGTTAAAAACTTTAAAAATCAAAATCTCTTTGAAACCCGATATCTCCGCAACCAAGCCTCGTTGGTGGTTGCGGTTTTCACCATTAAACTGAGAGTAAGGAGACCTTTCCATCCATGTACGCCATTTTTTAAATCTCCACAAAAAAATTTTTCATCACTTTTTGACAAAACTTGCGATGCCGGCATCGTTAAAAACTTTAAAAATCAAAATCTCTTTGAAACCCGATATCTCCGCAACCAAGCCTCATTGGTGGTTGCGGTTTTCACCGTTAAACTGAGAGTAAAGAGACCTTTCCATCCATGTACGCCATTTTTTAAATCTCCACAAAAAAATTTTTCATCACTTTTTGACAAAACTTGCGATGCCGGCATCGTTAAAAACTTTAAAAATCAAAATCTCTTTGAAACCCGATATCTCCGCAACCAAGCCTCGTTGGTGGTTGCGGTTTTCACCGTTAAACTGAGAGTAAAGAGACCTTTCCATCCATGTACGCCATTTTTTAAATCTCCACAAAAAAATTTTTCATCACTTTTTGACAAAACTTGCGATGCCGGCATCGTTAAAAACTTTAAAAATCAAAATCTCTTTGAAACCCGATATCTCCGCAACCAAGCCTCGTTGGTGGTTGCGGTTTTCACCGTTAAACTGAGAGTAAAGAGACCTTTCCATCCATGTACGCCATTTTTTAAATCTCCACAAAAAAATTTTTCATCACTTTTTGACAAAACTTGCGATGCCGGCATCGTTAAAAACTTTAAAAATCAAAATCTCTTTGTAACCCGATATCTCCGCAACCAAGCCTCGTTGGTGGTTGCGGTTTTCACCATTAAACTGAGAGTAAGGAGACCTTTCCATCCATGTACGCCATTTTTTAAATCTCCACAAAAAAATTTTTCATCACTTTTTGACAAAACTTGCGATGCCGGCATCGTTAAAAACTTTAAAAATCAAAATCTCTTTGAAACCCGATATCTCCGCAACCAAGCCTCATTGGTGGTTGCGGTTTTCACCGTTAAACTGAGAGTAAAGAGACCTTTTCATCCATGTACGCCATTTTTTAAATCTCCACAAAAAAATTTTTCATCACTTTTTGACAAAACTTGCGATGCCGGCATCGTTAAAAACTTTAAAAATCAAAATCTCTTTGAAACCCGATATCTCCGCAACCAAGCCTCGTTGGTGGTTGCGGTTTTCACCGTTAAACTGAGAGTAAAGAGACCTTTCCATCCATGTACGCCATTTTTTAAATCTCCACAAAAAAATTTTTCATCACTTTTTGACAAAACTTGCGATGCCGGCATCGTTAAAAACTTTAAAAATCAAAATCTCTTTGAAACCCGATATCTCCGCAACCAAGCCTCGTTGGTGGTTGCGGTTTTCACCGTTAAACTGAGAGTAAAGAGACCTTTCCATCCATGTACGCCATTTTTTAAATCTCCACAAAAAAATTTTTCATCACTTTTTGACAAAACTTGCGATGCCGGCATCGTTAAAAACTTTAAAAATCAAAATCTCTTTGTAACCCGATATCTCCGCAACCAAGCCTCGTTGGTGGTTGCGGTTTTCACCGTTAAACTGAGAGTAAGGAGACCTTTCCATACATGTACGCCATTTTTTAAATCTGCACACAAAAATTTTTCATCACTTTTTGACAAAACTTGCGATGCCGGCATCGTTAAAAACTTTAAAAATCAAAATCTCTTTGAAACCCGATATCTCCGCAACCAAGCCTCGTTGGTGGTTGCGGTTTTCACCGTTAAACTGAGAGTAAAGAGACCTTTCCATCCATGTACGCCATTTTTAAATCTCCACAAAAAAATTTTTCATCACTTTTTGACAAAACTTGCGATGCCGGCATCGTTAAAAACTTTAAAAATCAAAATCTCTTTGAAACCCGATATCTCCGCAACCAAGCCTCGTTGGTGGTTGCGGTTTTCACCGTTAAACTGAGAGTAAAGAGACATTTCCATCCATGTACGCCATTTTTTAAATCTCCACAAAAAAATTTTTCATCACTTTTTGACAAAACTTGCGATGCCGGCATCGTTAAAAACTTTAAAAATCAAAATCTCTTTGAAACCCGATATCTCCGCAACCAAGCCTCGTTGGTGGTTGCGGTTTTCACCGTTAAACTGAGAGTAAAGAGACCTTTCCATCCATGTACGCCATTTTTTAAATCTCCACAAAAAAATTTTTCATCACTTTTTGACAAAACTTGCGATGCCCGCATCGTTAAAAACTTTAAAAATCAAAATCTCTTTGAAACCCGATATCTCCGCAACCAAGCCTCGTTGGTGGTTGCGGTTTTCACCGTTAAACTGAGAGTAAAGAGACCTTTCCATCCATGTACGCCATTTTTTAAATCTCCACAAAAAAATTTTCATCACTTTTTGACAAAACTTGCGATGCCGGCATCGTTAAAAACTTTAAAAATCAAAATCTCTTTGAAACCCGATATCTCCGCAACCAAGCCTCATTGGTAGTTGCGGTTTTCACCATTAAACTGAGAGTAAAGAGACCTTTCCATCCATGTACGCCATTTTTTAAATCTCCACAAAACAATTTTTCATCACTTTTTGACAAAACTTGCGATGCCGGCATCGTTAAAAACTTTAAAAATCAAAATCTCTTTGAAACCCGATATCTCCGCAACCAAGCCTCATTGGTGGTTGCGGTTTTCACCGTTAAACTGAGAGTAAAGAGACCTTTCCATCTATGTACGCCATTTTTTAAATCTCCACACAAAAATTTTTCATCACTTTTTGACAAAACTTGCGATGCCGGCATCGTTAAAAACTTTAAAAATCAAAATCTCTTTGAAACCCGATATCTCCGCAACCAAGCCTCGTTGGTGGTTGCGGTTTTCACCGTTAAACTGAGAGTAAAGAGACCTTTCCATCCATGTACGCCATTTTTTAAATCTCCACAAAAAAATTTTTCATCACTTTTTGACAAAACTTGCGATGCCGGCATCGTTAAAAACTTTAAAAATCAAAATCTCTTTGAAACCCGATATCTCCGCAACCAAGCCTCGTTGGTGGTTGCGGTTTTCACCGTTAAACTGAGAGTAAAGAGACCTTTCCATCCATGTACGCCATTTTTTAAATCTCTACAAAAAAATTTTTCATCACTTTTTGACAAAACTTGCGATGCCGGCATCGTTAAAAACTTTAAAAATCAAAATCTCTTTGAAACCCGATATCTCCGCAACCAAGCCTCGTTGGTGGTTGCGGTTTTCACCGTTAAACTGAGAGTAAAGAGACCTTTCCATCCATGTACGCGATTTTTTAAATCTCCACAAAAAAACTTTTCATCACTTTTTGACAAAACTTGCGATGCCGGCATCGTTAAAAACTTTAAAAATCAAAATCTCTTTGAAACCCGATATCTCCGCAACCAAGCCTCGTTGGTGGTTGCGGTTTTCACCGTTAAACTGAGAGTAAAGAGACCTTTCCATCCATGTACGCCATTTTTTAAATCTCCACAAAAAAATTTTCATCACTTTTTGACAAAACTTGCGATGCCGGCATCGTTAAAAACTTTAAAAATCAAAATCTCTTTGAAACCCGATATCTCCGCAACCAAGCCTCATTGGTAGTTGCGGTTTTCACCATTAAACTGAGAGTAAAGAGACCTTTCCATCCATGTACGCCATTTTTTAAATCTCCACAAAAAAATTTTTCATCACTTTTTGACAAAACTTGCGATGCCGGCATCGTTAAAAACTTTAAAAATCAAAATCTCTTTGAAACCCGATATCTCCGCAACCAAGCCTCGTTGTTGGTTGCGGTTTTCACCGTTAAACTGAGAGTAAAGAGACCTTTCCATCCATGTACGCTATTTTTTAAATCTCCACAAAAAAATTTTTCATCACTTTTGACAAAACTTGCGATGCCGGCATCGTTAAAAACTTTAAAAATCAAAATCTCTTTGAAACCCGATATCTCCGCAACCAAGCCTCGTTGGTGGTTGCGGTTTTCACCGTTAAACTGAGAGTAAAGAGACCTTTCCATCCATGTACGCCATTTTTTAAATCTCCACAAAAAAAATTTTCATCACTTTTTGACAAAACTTGCGATGCCGGCATCGTTAAAAACTTTAAAAATCAAAATCTCTTTGAAACCCGATATCTCCGCAACCAAGCCTCGTTGGTGGTTGCGGTTTTCACCGTTAAACTGAGAGTAAAGAGACCTTTCCATCCATGTACGCTATTTTTTAAATCTCCACAAAAAAAATTTTCATCACTTTTTGACAAAACTTGCGATGCCGGCA
Organism: Epistrophe eligans; assembly: GCA_951394125.1. Taxonomy (NCBI): domain Eukaryota; kingdom Metazoa; phylum Arthropoda; class Insecta; order Diptera; family Syrphidae; genus Epistrophe; species Epistrophe eligans. The sequence goes on from OX596029.1 coordinate 82,609,328, forward strand.
TCGTTAAAAACTTTAAAAATCAAAATCGCTTTGAAACCCGATATCTCCGCAACCAAGCCTCGTTGGTGGTTGCGGTTTTCACCGTTAAACTGAGAGTAAAGAGACCTTTCCATCCATGTACGCCATTTTTTAAATCTCCACAAAAAAATTTTTCATCACTTTTTGACAAAACTTGCGATGCCGGCATCGTTAAAAACTTTAAAAATCAAAATCGCTTTGAAACCCGATATCTCCGCAACCAAGCCTCGTTGGTGGTTGCGGTTTTCACCGTTAAACTGAGAGTAAAGAGACCTTTCCATCCATGTACGCCATTTTTTAAATCTCCACAAAAAAATTTTTCATCACTTTTTGACAAAACTTGCGATGCCGGCATCGTTAAAAAATTTAAAAATCAAAATCTCTTTGAAACCCGATATCTCCGCAACCAAGCCTCGTTGGTGGTTGCGGTTTTCACCGTTAAACTGAGAGTAAAGAGACCTTTCCATCCATGTACGCCATTTTTTAAATCTCCACAAAAAAAATTTTCATCACTTTTTGACAAAACTTGCGATGCCGGCATCGTTAAAAACTTTAAAAATCAAAATCTCTTTGAAACCCGATATCTCCACAACCAAGCCTCATTGGTGGTTGCGGTTTTCACCGTTAAACTGAGAGTAAAGAGACCTTTCCATCCATGTACGCCATTTTTTAAATCTCCACAAAAAAATTTGTCATCACTTTTTGACAAAACTTGCGATGCCGGCATCGTTAAAAACTTTAAAAATCAAAATCTCTTTGAAACCCGATATCTCCGCAACCAAGCCTCATTGGTGGTTGCGGTTTTCACCGTTAAACTGAGAGTAAAGAGACCTTTCCATCTATGTACGCCATTTTTTAAATCTCCAAAAAAAAATTTTTCATCACTTCTTGACAAAACTTGCGATGCCGGCATCGTTAAAAACTTTAAAAATCAAAATCTCTTTGAAACCCGATATCTCCGCAACCAAGCCTCGTTGTTGGTTGCGGTTTTCACCGTTAAACTGAGAGAAAAGAGACCTTTCCATCCATGTACGCCATTTTTTAAATCTCCACAAAAAAATTTTCATCACTTTTTGACAAAACTTGCGATGCCGGCATCGTTAAAAACTTTAAAAATCAAAATCTCTTTGAAACCCGATATCTCCGCAACCAAGCCTCGTTGGTGGTTGCGGTTTTCACCGTTAAACTGAGAGTAAAGAGACCTTTTCATCCATGTACGCCATTTTTTAAATCTCCACAAAAAAATTTTTCATCACTTTTTGACAAAACTTGCGATGCCGGCATCGTTAAAAACTTTAAAAATCAAAATCTCTTTGAAACCCGATATCTCCGCAACCAAGCCTCGTTGGTGGTTGCGGTTTTCACCGTTAAACTGAGAGTAAAGAGACCTTTCCATCCATGTACGCCATTTTTTAAATCTCCACAAAAAAAATTTTCATCACTTTTTGACAAAACTTGCGATGCCGGCATCGTTAAAAACTTTAAAAATCAAAATCTCTTTGTAACCCGATATCTCCGCAACCAAGCCTCGTTGGTGGTTGCGGTTTTCACCGTTAAACTGAGAGTAAAGAGACCTTTCCATCCATGTTCGCCATTTTTTAAATCTCCACCAAACAATTTTTCATCACTTTTTGACAAAACTTGCGATGCCGGCATCGTTAAAAACTTTAAAAATCAAAATCTCTTTGAAACCCGATATCTCCGCAACCAAGCCTCGTTGGTGGTTGCGGTTTTCACCGTTAAACTGAGAGTAAGGAGACCTTTCCATCCATGTACGCCATTTTTTAAATCTCCACGAAAAAATTTTTCATCACTTTTTGACAAAGCTTGCGATGCCGGCATCGTTAAAAACGTTAAAAATCAAAATCTCTTTGAAACCCGATATCTCCGCAACCAAGCCTCGTTGGTGGTTGCGGTTTTCACCGTTAAACTAAGAGTAAAGAGACCTTTCCATCCATGTACGCCATTTTTTAAATCTCCACAAAAAAATTTTTCATCACTTTTTGACAAAACTTGCGATGCCGGCATCGTTAAAAACTTTAAAAATCAAAATCTCTTTGTAACCCGATATCTCCGCAACCAAGCCTCATTGGTGGTTGCGGTTTTCACCGTTAAACTGAGAGTAAAGAGACCTTTCCATCCATGTACGCCATTTTTTAAATCTCCACAAAAAAATTTTTCATCACTTTTTGACAAAACTTGCGATGCCGGCATCGTTAAAAACTTTAAAAATCAAAATCTCTTTGAAACCCGATATCTCCGCAACCAAGCCTCGTTGGTGGTTGCGGTTTTCACCGTTAAACTGAGAGTAAGGAGACCTTTCCATCCATGTACGCCATTTTTTAAATCTCCACAAAAAAATTTTTCATCACTTTTTGACAAAACTTGCGATGCCGGCATCGTTAAAAACTTTAAAAATCAAAATCTCTTTGAAACCCGATATCTCCGCAACCAAGCCTCGTTGGTGGTTGCGGTTTTCACCGTTAAACTGAGAGTAAAGAGACCTTTCCATCCATGTTCGCCATTTTTTAAATCTCCACCAAACAATTTTTCATCACTTTTTGACAAAACTTGCGATGCCGGCATCGTTAAAAACTTTAAAAATCAAAATCTCTTTGAAACCCGATATCTCCGCAACCAAGCCTCGTTGGTGGTTGCGGTTTTCACCGTTAAACTGAGAGTAAGGAGACCTTTCCATCCATGTACGCCATTTTTTAAATCTCCACAAAAAAATTTTTCATCACTTTTTGACAAAACTTGCGATGCCGGCATCGTTAAAAACTTTAAAAATCAAAATCTCTTTGAAACCCGATATCTCCGCAACCAAGCCTCGTTGGTGGTTGCGGTTTTCACCGTTAAACTGAGAGTAAAGAGACCTTTCCATCCATGTACGCTATTTTTTAAATCTCCACAAAAAAATTTTTCATCACTTTTTGACAAAACTTGCGATGCCGGCATCGTTAAAAACTTTAAAAATCAAAATCTCTTTGAAACCCGATATCTCCGCAACCAAGCCTCGTTGGTGGTTGCGGTTTTCACCGTTAAACTGAGAGTAAGGAGACCTTTCCATCCATGTACGCCATTTTTTAAATCTCCACAAAAAAATTTTTCATCACTTTTTGACAAAACTTGCGATGCCGGCATCGTTAAAAACTTTAAAAATCAAAATCTCTTTGAAACACGATATCTCCGCAACCAAGCCTCGTTGGTGGTTGCGGTTTTCACCATTAAACTGAGAGTAAAGAGACCTTTCCATCCATGTTCGCCATTTTTTAAATCTCCACCAAACAATTTTTCATCACTTTTTGACAAAACTTGCGATGCCGGCATCGTTAAAAACTTTAAAAATCAAAATCTCTTTGAAACCCGATATCTCCGCAACCAAGCCTCGTTGGTGGTTGCGGTTTTCACCGTTAAACTGAGAGTAAAGAGACCTTTCCATCCATGTACGCCATTTTTTAAATCTCCACAAAAAAATTTTTCATCACTTTTGACAAAACTTGCGATGCCGGCATCGTTAAAAACTTTAAAAATCAAAATCTCTTTGAAACCCGATATCTCCGCAACCAAGCCTCGTTGGTGGTTGCGGTTTTCACCGTTAAACTGAGAGTAAAGAGACCTTTCCATCCATGTACGCCATTTTTTAAATCTCCACAAAAAAATTTTTCATCACTTTTTGACAAAACTTGCGATGCCGGCATCGTTAAAAACTTTAAAAATCAAAATCTCTTTGAAACCCGATATCTCCGCAACCAAGCCTCGTTGTTGGTTGCGGTTTTCACCGTTAAACTGAGAGTAAAGAGACCTTTCCATCCATGTACGCCATTTTTTAAATCTCCACAAAAAAATTTTTCATCACTTTTGACAAAACTTGCGATGCCGGCATCGTTAAAAACTTTAAAAATCAAAATCTCTTTGAAACCCGATATCTCCGCAACCAAGCCTCGTTGGTGGTTGCGGTTTTCACCGTTAAACTGAGAGTAAAGAGACCTTTCCATCCATGTACGCCATTTTTTAAATCTCCACAAAAAAATTTTTCATCACTTTTTGACAAAACTTGCGATGCCGGCATCGTTAAAAACTTTAAAAATCAAAATCTCTTTGAAACCCGATATCTCCGCAACCAAGCCTCGTTGGTGGTTGCGGTTTTCACCGTTAAACTGAGAGTAAAGAGACCTTTCCATCCATGTACGCCATTTTTTAAATCTCCACAAAAAAAATTTTCATCACTTTTTGACAAAACTTGCGATGCCGGCATCGTTAAAAACTTTAAAAATCAAAATCTCTTTGAAACCCGATATCTCCACAACCAAGCCTCATTGGTGGTTGCGGTTTTCACCGTTAAACTGAGAGTAAAGAGACCTTTCCATCCATGTACGCCATTTTTTAAATCTCCACAAAAAAATTTGTCATCACTTTTTGACAAAACTTGCGATGCCGGCATCGTTAAAAACTTTAAAAATCAAAATCTCTTTGAAACCCGATATCTCCGCAACCAAGCCTCATTGGTGGTTGCGGTTTTCACCGTTAAACTGAGAGTAAAGAGACCTTTCCATCTATGTACGCCATTTTTTAAATCTCCACAAAAAAATTTTTCATCACTTTTTGACAAAACTTGCGATGCCGGCATCGTTAAAAACTTTAAAAATCAAAATCTCTTTGAAACCCGATATCTCCGCAACCAAGCCTCATTGGTAGTTGCGGTTTTCACCATTAAACTGAGAGTAAAGAGACCTTTCCATCCATGTACGCCATTTTTTAAATCTCCACAAAAAAATTTTTCATCACTTTTTGACAAAACTTGCGATGCCGGCATCGTTAAAAACTTTAAAAATCAAAATCTCTTTGAAACCCGATATCTCCGCAACCAAGCCTCGTTGGTGGTTGCGGTTTTCACCGTTAAACTGAGAGTAAAGAGACCTTTCCATCCATGTACGCCATTTTTTAAATCTCCACAAAAAAATTTTCATCACTTTTTGACAAAACTTGCGATGCCGGCATCGTTAAAAACTTTAAAAATCAAAATCTCTTTGAAACCCGATATCTCCGCAACCAAGCCTCGTTGGTGGTTGCGGTTTTCACCGTTAAACTGAGAGTAAAGAGACCTTTCCATCCATGTACGCCATTTTTTAAATCTCCACAAAAAAATTTTCATCACTTTTTGACAAAACTTGCGATGCCGGCATCGTTAAAAACTTTAAAAATCAAAATCTCTTTGAAACCCGATATCTCCGCAACCAAGCCTCATTGGTAGTTGCGGTTTTCACCATTAAACTGAGAGTAAAGAGACCTTTCCATCCATGTACGCCATTTTTTAAATCTCCACAAAACAATTTTTCATCACTTTTTGACAAAACTTGCGATGCCGGCATCGTTAAAAACTTTAAAAATCAAAATCTCTTTGAAACCCGATATCTCCGCAACCAAGCCTCATTGGTGGTTGCGGTTTTCACCGTTAAACTGAGAGTAAAGAGACCTTTCCATCCATGTACGCCATTTTTTAAATCTCCACAAAAAAAATTTTCATCACTTTTTGACAAAACTTGCGATGCCGGCATCGTTAAAAACTTTAAAAATCAAAATCTCTTTGAAACCCGATATCTCCGCAACCAAGCCTCATTGGTGGTTGCGGTTTTCACCGTTAAACTGAGAGTAAAGAGACCTTTCCATCTATGTACGCCATTTTTTAAATCTCCACACAAAAATTTTTCATCACTTTTTGACAAAACTTGCGATGCCGGCATCGTTAAAAACTTTAAAAATCAAAATCTCTTTGAAACCCGATATCTCCGCAACCAAGCCTCACTGGTAGTTGCGGTTTTCACCATTAAACTGAGAGTAAAGAGACCTTTCCATCCATGTACGCCATTTTTTAAATCTCCACAAAAAAATTTTTCATCACTTTTTGACAAAACTTGCGATGCCGGCATCGTTAAAAACTTTAAAAATCAAAATCTCTTTGAAACCCGATATCTCCGCAACCAAGCCTCGTTGGTGGTTGCGGTTTTCACCGTTAAACTGAGAGTAAAGAGACCTTTCCATCCATGTACGCCATTTTTTAAATCTCCACAAAAAAATTTTTCATCACTTTTTGACAAAACTTGCGATGCCGGCATCGTTAAAAACTTTAAAAATCAAAATCTCTTTGAAACCCGATATCTCCGCAACCAAGCCTCATTGGTAGTTGCGGTTTTCACCATTAAACTGAGAGTAAAGAGACCTTTCCATCCATGTACGCCATTTTTTAAATCTCCACAAAAAAAATTTTTCATCACTTTTTGACAAAACTTGCGATGCCGGCATCGTTAAAAACTTTAAAAATCAAAATCTCTTTGAAACCCGATATCTCCGCAACCAAGCCTCGTTGGTGGTTGCGGTTTTCACCGTTAAACTGAGAGTAAAGAGACCTTTCCATCCATGTACGCCATTTTTTAAATCTCCACAAAAAAATTTTCATCACTTTTTGACAAAACTTGCGATGCCGGCATCGTTAAAAACTTTAAAAATCAAAATCTCTTTGAAACCCGATATCTCCGCAACCAAGCCTCATTGGTGGTTGCGGTTTTCACCGTTAAACTGAGAGTAAAGAGACCTTTCCATCCATGTACGCCATTTTTTAAATCTCCACAAAAAAAATTTTCATCACTTTTTGACAAAACTTGCGATGCCGGCATCGTTAAAAACTTTAAAAATCAAAATCTCTTTGAAATCCGATATCTCCGCAACCAAGCCTCGTTGGTGGTTGCGGTTTTCACCGTTAAACTGAGAGTAAAGAGACCTTTCCATCCATGTACGCCATTTTTTAAATCTCCACAAAAAAATTTTCATCACTTTTTGACAAAACTTGCGATGCCGGCATCGTTAAAAACTTTAAAAATCAAAATCTCTTTGAAACCCGATATCTCCGCAACCAAGCCTCATTGGTAGTTGCGGTTTTCACCATTAAACTGAGAGTAAAGAGACCTTTCCATCCATGTACGCCATTTTTTAAATCTCCACAAAACAATTTTTCATCACTTTTTGACAAAACTTGCGATGCCGGCATCGTTAAAAACTTTAAAAATCAAAATCTCTTTGAAACCCGATATCTCCGCAACCAAGCCTCATTGGTGGTTGCGGTTTTCACCGTTAAACTGAGAGTAAAGAGACCTTTCCATCCATGTACGCCATTTTTTAAATCTCCACAAAAAAAATTTTCATCACTTTTTGACAAAACTTGCGATGCCGGCATCGTTAAAAACTTTAAAAATCAAAATCTCTTTGAAACCCGATATCTCCGCAACCAAGCCTCATTGGTGGTTGCGGTTTTCACCGTTAAACTGAGAGTAAAGAGACCTTTCCATCTATGTACGCCATTTTTTAAATCTCCACACAAAAATTTTTCATCACTTTTTGACAAAACTTGCGATGCCGGCATCGTTAAAAACTTTAAAAATCAAAATCTCTTTGAAACCCGATATCTCCGCAACCAAGCCTCACTGGTAGTTGCGGTTTTCACCATTAAACTGAGAGTAAAGAGACTTTTCCATCCATGTACGCCATTTTTTAAATCTCCACAAAAAAATTTTTCATCACTTTTTGACAAAACTTACGATGCCGGCATCGTTAAAAACTTTAAAAATCAAAATCTCTTTGAAACCCGATATCTCCGCAACCAAGCCTCGTTGGTGGTTGCGGTTTTCACCGTTAAACTGAGAGTAAAGAGACCTTTCCATCCATGTACGCCATTTTTTAAATCTCCACAAAAAAAATTTTCATCACTTTTTGACAAAACTTGCGATGCCGGCATCGTTAAAAACTTTAAAAATCAAAATCTCTTTGAAACCCGATATCTCCGCAACCAAGCCTCGTTGGTGGTTGCGGTTTTCACCGTTAAACTGAGAGTAAAGAGACCTTTCCATCCATGTACGCCATTTTTTAAATCTCCACAAAAAAAATTTTCATCACTTTTTGACAAAACTTGCGATGCCGGCATCGTTAAAAACTTTAAAAATCAAAATCTCTTTGAAACCCGATATCTCCACAACCAAGCCTCATTGGTGGTTGCGGTTTTCACCGTTAAACTGAGAGTAAAGAGACCTTTCCATCCATGTACGCCATTTTTTAAATCTCCACAAAAAAATTTGTCATCACTTTTTGACAAAACTTGCGATGCCGGCATCGTTAAAAACTTTAAAAATCAAAATCTCTTTGAAACCCGATATCTCCGCAACCAAGCCTCATTGGTGGTTGCGGTTTTCACCGTTAAACTGAGAGTAAAGAGACCTTTCCATCTATGTACGCCATTTTTTAAATCTCCACAAAAAAATTTTTCATCACTTTTTGACAAAACTTGCGATGCCGGCATCGTTAAAAACTTTAAAAATCAAAATCTCTTTGAAACCCGATATCTCCGCAACCAAGCCTCATTGGTAGTTGCGGTTTTCACCATTAAACTGAGAGTAAAGAGACCTTTCCATCCATGTACGCCATTTTTTAAATCTCCACAAAAAAATTTTTCATCACTTTTTGACAAAACTTGCGATGCCGGCATCGTTAAAAACTTTAAAAATCAAAATCTCTTTGAAACCCGATATCTCCGCAACCAAGCCTCGTTGGTGGTTGCGGTTTTCACCGTTAAACTGAGAGTAAAGAGACCTTTCCATCCATGTACGCCATTTTTTAAATCTCCACAAAAAAATTTTCATCACTTTTTGACAAAACTTGCGATGCCGGCATCGTTAAAAACTTTAAAAATCAAAATCTCTTTGAAACCCGATATCTCCGCAACCAAGCCTCGTTGGTGGTTGCGGTTTTCACCGTTAAACTGAGAGTAAAGAGACCTTTCCATCCATGTACGCCATTTTTTAAATCTCCACAAAAAAATTTTCATCACTTTTTGACAAAACTTGCGATGCCGGCATCGTTAAAAACTTTAAAAATCAAAATCTCTTTGAAACCCGATATCTCCGCAACCAAGCCTCATTGGTAGTTGCGGTTTTCACCATTAAACTGAGAGTAAAGAGACCTTTCCATCCATGTACGCCATTTTTTAAATCTCCACAAAACAATTTTTCATCACTTTTTGACAAAACTTGCGATGCCGGCATCGTTAAAAACTTTAAAAATCAAAATCTCTTTGAAACCCGATATCTCCGCAACCAAGCCTCATTGGTGGTTGCGGTTTTCACCGTTAAACTGAGAGTAAAGAGACCTTTCCATCCATGTACGCCATTTTTTAAATCTCCACAAAAAAAATTTTCATCACTTTTTGACAAAACTTGCGATGCCGGCATCGTTAAAAACTTTAAAAATCAAAATCTCTTTGAAACCCGATATCTCCGCAACCAAGCCTCATTGGTGGTTGCGGTTTTCACCGTTAAACTGAGAGTAAAGAGACCTTTCCATCTATGTACGCCATTTTTTAAATCTCCACAAAAAAATTTTTCATCACTTTTTGACAAAACTTGCGATGCCGGCATCGTTAAAAACTTTAAAAATCAAAATCTCTTTGAAACCCGATATCTCCGCAACCAAGCCTCACTGGTAGTTGCGGTTTTCACCATTAAACTGAGAGTAAAGAGACCTTTCCATCCATGTACGCCATTTTTTAAATCTCCACAAAAAAATTTTTCATCACTTTTTGACAAAACTTGCGATGCCGGCATCGTTAAAAACTTTAAAAATCAAAATCTCTTTGAAACCCGATATCTCCGCAACCAAGCCTCGTTGGTGGTTGCGGTTTTCACCGTTAAACTGAGAGTAAAGAGACCTTTCCATCCATGTACGCCATTTTTTAAATCTCCACAAAAAAATTTTCATCACTTTTTGACAAAACTTGCGATGCCGGCATCGTTAAAAACTTTAAAAATCAAAATCTCTTTGAAACCCGATATCTCCGCAACCAAGCCTCGTTGGTGGTTGCGGTTTTCACCGTTAAACTGAGAGTAAAGAGACCTTTCCATCCATGTACGCCATTTTTTAAATCTCCACAAAAAAATTTTCATCACTTTTTGACAAAACTTGCGATGCCGGCATCGTTAAAAACTTTAAAAATCAAAATCTCTTTGAAACCCGATATCTCCGCAACCAAGCCTCATTGGTAGTTGCGGTTTTCACCATTAAACTGAGAGTAAAGAGACCTTTCCATCCATGTACGCCATTTTTTAAATCTCCACAAAACAATTTTTCATCACTTTTTGACAAAACTTGCGATGCCGGCATCGTTAAAAACTTTAAAAATCAAAATCTCTTTGAAACCCGATATCTCCGCAACCAAGCCTCATTGGTGGTTGCGGTTTTCACCGTTAAACTGAGAGTAAAGAGACCTTTCCATCCATGTACGCCATTTTTTAAATCTCCACAAAAAAAATTTTCATCACTTTTTGACAAAACTTGCGATGCCGGCATCGTTAAAAACTTTAAAAATCAAAATCTCTTTGAAACCCGATATCTCCGCAACCAAGCCTCATTGGTGGTTGCGGTTTTCACCGTTAAACTGAGAGTAAAGAGACCTTTCCATCTATGTACGCCATTTTTTAAATCTCCACACAAAAATTTTTCATCACTTTTTGACAAAACTTGCGATGCCGGCATCGTTAAAAACTTTAAAAATCAAAATCTCTTTGAAACCCGATATCTCCGCAACCAAGCCTCACTGGTAGTTGCGGTTTTCACCATTAAACTGAGAGTAAAGAGACCTTTCCATCCATGTACGCCATTTTTTAAATCTCCACAAAAAAATTTTTCATCACTTTTTGACAAAACTTGCGATGCCGGCATCGTTAAAAACTTTAAAAATCAAAATCTCTTTGAAACCCGATATCTCCGCAACCAAGCCTCGTTGGTGGTTGCGGTTTTCACCGTTAAACTGAGAGTAAAGAGACCTTTCCATCCATGTACGCCATTTTTTAAATCTCCACAAAAAAATTTTCATCACTTTTTGACAAAACTTGCGATGCCGGCATCGTTAAAAACTTTAAAAATCAAAATCTCTTTGAAACCCGATATCTCCGCAACCAAGCCTCATTGGTAGTTGCGGTTTTCACCATTAAACTGAGAGTAAAGAGACCTTTCCATCCATGTACGCCATTTTTTAAATCTCCACAAAAAAATTTTTCATCACTTTTTGACAAAACTTGCGATGCCGGCATCGTTAAAAACTTTAAAAATCAAAATCTCTTTGAAACCCGATATCTCCGCAACCAAGCCTCGTTGGTGGTTGCGGTTTTCACCGTTAAACTGAGAGTAAAGAGACCTTTCCATCCATGTACGCCATTTTTTAAATCTCCACAAAAAAATTTTCATCACTTTTTGACAAAACTTGCGATGCCGGCATCGTTAAAAACTTTAAAAATCAAAATCTCTTTGAAACCCGATATCTCCGCAACCAAGCCTCATTGGTGGTTGCGGTTTTCACCGTTAAACTGAGAGTAAAGAGACCTTTCCATCCATGTACGCCATTTTTTAAATCTCCACAATAAAAATTTTCATCACTTTTTGACAAAACTTGCGATGCCGGCATCGTTAAAAACTTTAAAAATCAAAATCTCTTTGAAATCCGATATCTCCGCAACCAAGCCTCGTTGGTGGTTGCGGTTTTCACCGTTAAACTGAGAGTAAAGAGACCTTTCCATCCATGTACGCCATTTTTTAAATCTCCACAAAAAAATTTTCATCACTTTTTGACAAAACTTGCGATGCCGGCATCGTTAAAAACTTTAAAAATCAAAATCTCTTTGAAACCCGATATCTCCGCAACCAAGCCTCATTGGTAGTTGCGGTTTTCACCATTAAACTGAGAGTAAAGAGACCTTTCCATCCATGTACGCCATTTTTTAAATCTCCACAAAACAATTTTTCATCACTTTTTGACAAAACTTGCGATGCCGGCATCGTTAAAAACTTTAAAAATCAAAATCTCTTTGAAACCCGATATCTCCGCAACCAAGCCTCATTGGTGGTTGCGGTTTTCACCGTTAAACTGAGAGTAAAGAGACCTTTCCATCCATGTACGCCATTTTTTAAATCTCCACAAAAAAAATTTTCATCACTTTTTGACAAAACTTGCGATGCCGGCATCGTTAAAAACTTTAAAAATCAAAATCTCTTTGAAACCCGATATCTCCGCAACCAAGCCTCATTGGTGGTTGCGGTTTTCACCGTTAAACTGAGAGTAAAGAGACCTTTCCATCTATGTACGCCATTTTTTAAATCTCCACACAAAAATTTTTCATCACTTTTTGACAAAACTTGCGATGCCGGCATCGTTAAAAACTTTAAAAATCAAAATCTCTTTGAAACCCGATATCTCCGCAACCAAGCCTCACTGGTAGTTGCGGTTTTCACCATTAAACTGAGAGTAAAGAGACTTTTCCATCCATGTACGCCATTTTTTAAATCTCCACAAAAAAATTTTTCATCACTTTTTGACAAAACTTACGATGCCGGCATCGTTAAAAACTTTAAAAATCAAAATCTCTTTGAAACCCGATATCTCCGCAACCAAGCCTCGTTGGTGGTTGCGGTTTTCACCGTTAAACTGAGAGTAAAGAGACCTTTCCATCCATGTACGCCATTTTTTAAATCTCCACAAAAAAAATTTTCATCACTTTTTGACAAAACTTGCGATGCCGGCATCGTTAAAAACTTTAAAAATCAAAATCTCTTTGAAACCCGATATCTCCGCAACCAAGCCTCGTTGGTGGTTGCGGTTTTCACCGTTAAACTGAGAGTAAAGAGACCTTTCCATCCATGTACGCCATTTTTTAAATCTCCACAAAAAAATTTTTCATCACTTTTTGACAAAACTTGCGATGCCGGCATCGTTAAAAAATTTAAAAATCAAAATCTCTTTGAAACCCGATATCTCCGCAACCAAGCCTCGTTGGTGGTTGCGGTTTTCACCGTTAAACTGAGAGTAAAGAGACCTTTCCATCCATGTACGCCATTTTTTAAATCTCCACAAAAAAAAATTTCATCACTTTTTGACAAAACTTGCGATGCCGGCATCGTTAAAAACTTTAAAAATCAAAATCTCTTTGAAACCCGATATCTCCGCAACCAAGCCTCGTTGGTGGTTGCGGTTTTCACCGTTAAACTGAGAGTAAAGAGACCTTTCCATCCATGTACGCCATTTTTTAAATCTCCACAAAAAAATTTTTCATCACTTTTTGACAAAACTTGCGATGCCGGCATCGTTAAAAACTTTAAAAATCAAAATCTCTTTGAAACCCGATATCTCCACAACCAAGCCTCATTGGTGGTTGCGGTTTTCACCGTTAAACTGAGAGTAAAGAGACCTTTCCATCCATGTACGCCATTTTTTAAATCTCCACAAAAAAATTTTTCATCACTTTTTGACAAAACTTGCGATGCCGGCATCGTTAAAAACTTTAAAAATCAAAATCTCTTTGAAACCCGATATCTCCGCAACCAAGCCTCGTTGGTGTTTGCGGTTTTCACCGTTAAACTGAGAGTAAAGAGACCTTTCCATCCATGTACGCCATTTTTTAAATCTCCACAAAAAAATTTTTCATCACTTTTTGACAAAACTTGCGATGCCGGCATCGTTAAAAACTTTAAAAATCAAAATCTCTTTGAAACCCGATATCTCCGCAACCAAGCCTCGTTGGTGTTTGCGGTTTTTACCGTTAAACTGAGAGTAAAGAGACCTTTCCATCCATGCACGCCATTTTTTAAATCTCCACAAAAAAATTTTTTATCACTTTTTGACAAAACTTGCGATGCCGGCATCGTTAAAAACTTTAAAAATCAAAATCTCTTTGAAACCCGATATCTCCGCAACCAAGCCTCGTTGGTGGTTGCGGTTTTCACCGTTAAACTGAGAGTAAAGAGACCTTCCTATCCATGTGCGCCATTTCTTTAATCTCCACAAAAAAATTTTTCATCACTTTTTGACAAAACTTTCGATGCCGGCATCGTTAAAAACTTTAAAAATCAAAATCTCTTTGAAACCCGATATCTCCGCAACCAAGCCTCGTTGGTGTTTGCCATTTTCACCGTTAAACTGAGAGTAAAGAGACCTTTTCATCCATGTACGCCATTTTTTAAATCTCCACAAAAAAATTTTTCATCACTTTTTGACAAAACTTGCGATGCCGGCATCGTTAAAAACTTTAAAAATCAAAATCTCTTTGAAACCCGATATCTCCGCAACCAAGCCTCGTTGGTGTTTGCGGTTTTCACCGTTAAACTGAGAGTAAAGAGACCTTTCCATCCGTGCACGCCATTTTTTAAATCTCCACAAAAAAATTTTTCATCACTTTTTGACAAAACTTGCGATGCCGGCATCGTTAAAAACTTTAAAAATCAAAATCTCTTTGAAACCCGATATCTCCGCAACCAAGCCTCGTTGGTGGTTGCGGTTTTCACCGTTAAACTGAGAGTAAAGAGACCTTTCCATCCATGCACGCCATTTTTTAAATCTCCACAAAAAAATTTTTCATCACTTTTTGACAAAACTTGCGATGCCGGCATCGTTAAAAACTTTAAAAATCAAAATCTCTTTGAAACCCGATATCTCCGCAACCAAGCCTCGTTGGTGGTTGCGGTTTTCACCGTTAAACTGAGAGTAAAGAGACCTTTCCATCCATGTACGCCATTTTTTAAATCTCCACAAAAAAATTTTCATCACTTTTTGACAAAACTTGCGATGCCGGCATCGTTAAAAACTTTAAAAATCAAAATCTCTTTGAAACCCGATATCTCCGCAACCAAGCCTCATTGGTAGTTGCGGTTTTCACCATTAAACTGAGAGTAAAGAGACCTTTCCATCCATGTACGCCATTTTTTAAATCTCCACAAAACAATTTTTCATCACTTTTTGACAAAACTTGCGATGCCGGCATCGTTAAAAACTTTAAAAATCAAAATCTCTTTGAAACCCGATATCTCCGCAACCAAGCCTCATTGGTGGTTGCGGTTTTCACCGTTAAACTGAGAGTAAAGAGACCTTTCCATCCATGTACGCCATTTTTTAAATCTCCACAAAAAAATTTTTCATCACTTTTTGACAAAACTTGCGATGCCGGCATCGTTAAAAAATTTAAAAATCAAAATCTCTTTGAAACCCGATATCTCCGCAACCAAGCCTCGTTGGTGGTTGCGGTTTTCACCGTTAAACTGAGAGTAAAGAGACCTTTCCATCCATGTACGCCATTTTTTAAATCTCCACAAAAAAAAATTTCATCACTTTTTGACAAAACTTGCGATGCCGGCATCGTTAAAAACTTTAAAAATCAAAATCTCTTTGAAACCCGATATCTCCGCAACCAAGCCTCGTTGGTGGTTGCGGTTTTCACCGTTAAACTGAGAGTAAAGAGACCTTTCCATCCATGTACGCCATTTTTTAAATCTCCACAAAAAAATTTTTCATCACTTTTTGACAAAACTTGCGATGCCGGCATCGTTAAAAACTTTAAAAATCAAAATCTCTTTGAAACCCGATATCTCCACAACCAAGCCTCATTGGTGGTTGCGGTTTTCACCGTTAAACTGAGAGTAAAGAGACCTTTCCATCCATGTACGCCATTTTTTAAATCTCCACAAAAAAATTTTTCATCACTTTTTGACAAAACTTGCGATGCCGGCATCGTTAAAAACTTTAAAAATCAAAATCTCTTTGAAACCCGATATCTCCGCAACCAAGCCTCGTTGGTGTTTGCGGTTTTCACCGTTAAACTGAGAGTAAAGAGACCTTTCCATCCATGTACGCCATTTTTTAAATCTCCACAAAAAAATTTTTCATCACTTTTTGACAAAACTTGCGATGCCGGCATCGTTAAAAACTTTAAAAATCAAAATCTCTTTGAAACCCGATATCTCCGCAACCAAGCCTCGTTGGTGTTTGCGGTTTTTACCGTTAAACTGAGAGTAAAGAGACCTTTCCATCCATGCACGCCATTTTTTAAATCTCCACAAAAAAATTTTTTATCACTTTTTGACAAAACTTGCGATGCCGGCATCGTTAAAAACTTTAAAAATCAAAATCTCTTTGAAACCCGATATCTCCGCAACCAAGCCTCGTTGGTGGTTGCGGTTTTCACCGTTAAACTGAGAGTAAAGAGACCTTCCTATCCATGTGCGCCATTTCTTTAATCTCCACAAAAAAATTTTTCATCACTTTTTGACAAAACTTTCGATGCCGGCATCGTTAAAAACTTTAAAAATCAAAATCTCTTTGAAACCCGATATCTCCGCAACCAAGCCTCGTTGGTGTTTGCCATTTTCACCGTTAAACTGAGAGTAAAGAGACCTTTTCATCCATGTACGCCATTTTTTAAATCTCCACAAAAAAATTTTTCATCACTTTTTGACAAAACTTGCGATGCCGGCATCGTTAAAAACTTTAAAAATCAAAATCTCTTTGAAACCCGATATCTCCGCAACCAAGCCTCGTTGGTGTTTGCGGTTTTCACCGTTAAACTGAGAGTAAAGAGACCTTTCCATCCGTGCACGCCATTTTTTAAATCTCCACAAAAAAATTTTTCATCACTTTTTGACAAAACTTGCGATGCCGGCATCGTTAAAAACTTTAAAAATCAAAATCTCTTTGAAACCCGATATCTCCGCAACCAAGCCTCGTTGGTGGTTGCGGTTTTCACCGTTAAACTGAGAGTAAAGAGACCTTTCCATCCATGCACGCCATTTTTTAAATCTCCACAAAAAAATTTTTCATCACTTTTTGACAAAACTTGCGATGCCGGCATCGTTAAAAACTTTAAAAATCAAAATCTCTTTGAAACCCGATATCTCCGCAACCAAGCCTCGTTGGTGGTTGCGGTTTTCACCGTTAAACTGAGAGTAAAGAGACCTTTCCATCCATGTACGCCATTTTTTAAATCTCCACAAAAAAATTTTCATCACTTTTTGACAAAACTTGCGATGCCGGCATCGTTAAAAACTTTAAAAATCAAAATCTCTTTGAAACCCGATATCTCCGCAACCAAGCCTCATTGGTAGTTGCGGTTTTCACCATTAAACTGAGAGTAAAGAGACCTTTCCATCCATGTACGCCATTTTTTAAATCTCCACAAAACAATTTTTCATCACTTTTTGACAAAACTTGCGATGCCGGCATCGTTAAAAACTTTAAAAATCAAAATCTCTTTGAAACCCGATATCTCCGCAACCAAGCCTCATTGGTGGTTGCGGTTTTCACCGTTAAACTGAGAGTAAAGAGACCTTTCCATCCATGTACGCCATTTTTTAAATCTCCACAAAAAAATTTTTCATCACTTTTTGACAAAACTTGCGATGCCGGCATCGTTAAAAAATTTAAAAATCAAAATCTCTTTGAAACCCGATATCTCCGCAACCAAGCCTCGTTGGTGGTTGCGGTTTTCACCGTTAAACTGAGAGTAAAGAGACCTTTCCATCCATGTACGCCATTTTTTAAATCTCCACAAAAAAAAATTTCATCACTTTTTGACAAAACTTGCGATGCCGGCATCGTTAAAAACTTTAAAAATCAAAATCTCTTTGAAACCCGATATCTCCGCAACCAAGCCTCGTTGGTGGTTGCGGTTTTCACCGTTAAACTGAGAGTAAAGAGACCTTTCCATCCATGTACGCCATTTTTTAAATCTCCACAAAAAAATTTTTCATCACTTTTTGACAAAACTTGCGATGCCGGCATCGTTAAAAACTTTAAAAATCAAAATCTCTTTGAAACCCGATATCTCCACAACCAAGCCTCATTGGTGGTTGCGGTTTTCACCGTTAAACTGAGAGTAAAGAGACCTTTCCATCCATGTACGCCATTTTTTAAATCTCCACAAAAAAAATTTTCATCACTTTTTGACAAAACTTGCGATGCCGGCATCGTTAAAAACTTTAAAAATCAAAATCTCTTTGAAACCCGATATCTCCGCAACCAAGCCTCGTTGGTGTTTGCGGTTTTCACCGTTAAACTGAGAGTAAAGAGACCTTTCCATCCATGTACGCCATTTTTTAAATCTCCACAAAAAAATTTTTCATCACTTTTTGACAAAACTTGCGATGCCGGCATCGTTAAAAACTTTAAAAATCAAAATCTCTTTGAAACCCGATATCTCCGCAACCAAGCCTCGTTGGTGGTTGCGGTTTTCACCGTTAAACTGAGAGTAAAGAGACCTTTCCATCCATGCACGCCATTTTTTAAATCTCCACAAAAAAATTTTTCATCACTTTTTGACAAAACTTTCGATGCCGGCATCGTTAAAAACTTTAAAAATCAAAATCTCTTTGAAACCCGATATCTCCGCAACCAAGCCTCGTTGGTGTTTGCCATTTTCACCGTTAAACTGAGAGTAAAGAGACCTTTCCATCCATGCACGCCATTTTTTAAATCTCCACAAAAAAATTTTTCATCACTTTTTGACAAAACTTGCGATGCCGGCATCGTTAAAAACTTTAAAAATCAAAATCTCTTTGAAACCCGATATCTCCGCAACCAAGCCTCGTTGGTGGTTGCGGTTTTCACCGTTAAACTGAGAGTAAAGAGACCTTTCCATCCATGCACGCCATTTTTTAAATCTCCACAAAAAAATTTTTCATCACTTTTTGACAAAACTTGCGATGCCGGCATCGTTAAAAACTTTAAAAATCAAAATCTCTTTGAAACCCGATATCTCCGCAACCAAGCCTCGTTGGTGGTTGCGGTTTTCACCGTTAAACTGAGAGTAAAGAGACCTTTCCATCCATGCACGCCATTTTTTAAATCTCCACAAAAAAATTTTTCATCACTTTTTGACAAAACTTTCGATGCCGGCATCGTTAAAAACTTTAAAAATCAAAATCTCTTTGAAACCCGATATCTCCGCAACCAAGCCTCGTTGGTGTTTGCCATTTTCACCGTTAAACTGAGAGTAAAGAGACCTTTCCATCCATGCACGCCATTTTTTAAATCTCCACAAAAAAATTTTTCATCACTTTTTGACAAAACTTGCGATGCCGGCATCGTTAAAAACTTTAAAAATCAAAATCTCTTTGAAACCCGATATCTCCGCAACCAAGCCTCGTTGGTGGTTGCGGTTTTCACCGTTAAACTGAGAGTAAAGAGACCTTTCCATCCATGCACGCCATTTTTTAAATCTCCACAAAAAAATTTTTCATCACTTTTTGACAAAACTTGCGATGCCGGCATCGTTAAAAACTTTAAAAATCAAAATCTCTTTGAAACCCGATATCTCCGCAACCAAGCCTCGTTGGTGGTTGCGGTTTTCACCGTTAAACTGAGAGTAAAGAGACCTTTCCATCCATGTACGCCATTTTTTAAATCTCCACAAAAAAATTTTTCATCACTTTTTGACAAAACTTGCGATGCCGGCATCGTTAAAAACTTTAAAAACCCGATATCTCCGCAACCAAGCCTCGTTGGTGGTTGCGGTTTTCACCGTTAAACTGAGAGTAAAGAGACCTTTCCATCCATGTACGCCATTTTTTAAATCTCCACAAAAAAATTTTTCATCACTTTTTGACAAAACTTGCGATGCCGGCATCGTTAAAAACTTTAAAAATCAAAATCTCTTTGAAACCCGATATCTCCGCAACCAAGCCTCGTTGGTGGTTGCGGTTTTCACCGTTAAACTGAGAGTAAAGAGACCTTTCCATCCATCTACGCCATTATTTAAATCTCCACAAAAAAATTTTTCATCACTTTTTGACAAAACTTGCGATGCCGGCATCGTTAAAAACTTTAAAAATCAAAATCTCTTTGAAACCCGATATCTCCGCAACCAAGCCTCGTTGGTGGTTGCGGTTTTCACCATTAAACTGAGAGTAAAGAGACCTTTCCATCCATGTACGCCATTTTTTAAATCTCCACAAAAAAATTTTTCATCACTTTTTGACAAAACTTGCGATGCCGGCATCGTTAAAAACTTTAAAAATCAAAATCTCTTTGAAACCCGATATCTCCGCAACCAAGCCTCATTGGTGGTTGCGGTTTTCACCGTTAAACTGAGAGTAAAGAGACATTTCCATCCATGTACGCCATTTTTAAAATCTCCACAAAAAAATTTTTCATCACTTTTTGACAAAACTTGCGATGCCGGCATCGTTAAAAACTTTAAAAATCAAAATCTCTTTGAAACCCGATATCTCCGCAACCAAGCCTCATTGG
The DNA here is from genome assembly GCA_951394125.1 of Epistrophe eligans. Taxonomy (NCBI): domain Eukaryota; kingdom Metazoa; phylum Arthropoda; class Insecta; order Diptera; family Syrphidae; genus Epistrophe; species Epistrophe eligans. The sequence goes on from OX596029.1 coordinate 82,629,450, forward strand.
TGGTTGCGGTTTTCACCGTTAAACTGAGAGTAAAGAGACCTTTCTATCCATGTTCGCCATTTTTTAAATCTCCACAAAAAAATTTTTCATCACTTTTTGACAAAACTTGCGATGCCGGCATCGTTAAAAACTTTAAAAATCAAAATCTTTTTGAAACCCGATATCTCCGCAACCAAGCCTCATTGGTGGTTGCGGTTTTCACCGTTAAACTGAGAGTAAAGAGACCTTTCCATCCATGTACGCAATTTTTTAAATCTCCACAAAAAAATTTTTCATCACTTTTTGACAAAACTTGCGATGCCGGCATCGTTAAAAACTTTAAAAATCAAAATCTCTTTGAAACCCGATATCTCCGCAACCAAGCCTCATTGGTGGTTGCGGTTTTCACCGTTAAACTGAGAGTAAAGAGACCTTTCCATCCATGTACGCCATTCTTTAAATCTCCACAAAAAAAATTTTCATCACTTTTTGACAAAACTTGCGATGCCGGCATCGTTAAAAACTTTAAAAATCAAAATCTCTTTGAAACCCGATATCCCCGCAACCAAGCCTCATTGGTGGTTGCGGTTTTCACCGTTAAACTGAGAGTAAAGAGACCTTTCCATCCATGTACGCCATTTTTTAAATCTCCACAAAAAAATTTTTCATCACTTTTTGACAAAACTTGCGATGCCGGCATCGTTAAAAACTTTAAAAATCAAAATCTCTTTGAAACCCGATATCTCCGCAACGAAGCCTCGTTGGTGGTTGCGGTTTTCACCGTTAAACTGAGAGTAAAGAGACCTTTCCATCCATGTACGCCATTTTTTAAATCTCCACAAAAAAATTTTTCATCACTTTTTGACAAAACTTGCGATGCCGGCATCGTTAAGAACTTTAAAAATCAAAATCTCTTTGAAACCCGATATCTCCGCAACCAAGCCTCATTGGTGGTTGCGGTTTTCACCGTTAAACTGAGAGTAAAGAGACCTTTCCATCCATGTACGCTATTTTTTAAATCTCCACAAAAAAAATTTTCATCACTTTTTGACAAAACTTGCGATGCCGGCATCGTTAAAAACTTTAAAAATCAAAATCTCTTTGAAACCCGATATCTCCGCAACCAAGCCTCATTGGTGGTTGCGGTTTTCACCGTTAAACTGAGAGTAAAGAGACCTTTCCATCCATGTACGCCATTTTTTAAATCTCCACAAAAAAAATTTTCATCACTTTTTGACAAAACTTGCGATGCCGGCATCGTTAAAAACTTTAAAAATCAAAATCTCTTTGAAACCCTATATTCTCGCAACTAAGCCTCATTGGTGGTTGCGGTTTTCACCGTTAAACTGAGAGTAAAGAGACCTTTCCATCCATGTACTCTATTTTTTAAATCTCCACAAAAAAAATTTTCATCACTTTTTGACAAAACTTGCGATGCCGGCATCGTTAAAAACTTTAAAAATCAAAATCTCTTTGAAACCCGATATCTCCGCAACCAAGCCTCATTGGTGGTTGCGGTTTTCACCGTTAAACTGAGAGTAAATAGACCTTTCCATCCATGTACGCCATTTTTTAAATCTCCACAAAAAAATTTTTCATCACTTTTTGACAAAACTTGCGATGCCGGCATCGTTAAAAACTTTAAAAATCAAAATCTCTTTGAAACCCGATATCTCCGCAACCAAGCCTCATTGGTGGTTGCGGTTTTCACCGTTAAACTAAAGAGTAAAGAGACCTTTCCATCCATGTACGCTATTTTTTAAATCTCCACAAAAAAAATTTTCATCACTTTTTGACAAAACTTGCGATGCCGGCATCGTTAAAAACTTTAAAAATCAAAATCTCTTTGAAACCCGATATCTCCGCAACCAAGCCTCATTGGTGGTTGCGGTTTTCACCGTTAAACTGAGAGTAAAGAGACCTTTCCATCCATGTACGCCATTTTTTAAATCTCCACAAAAAAATTTTCATCACTTTTTGACAAAACTTGCGATGCCGGCATCGTTAAAAACTTTAAAAATCAAAATCTCTTTGAAACCCTATATTCTCGCAACCAAGCCTCATTGGTGGTTGCGGTTTTCACCGTTAAACTGAGAGTAAAGAGACCTTTCCATCCATGTACGCCATTTTTAAAATCTCCACAAAAAAATTTTTCATCACTTTTTGACAAAACTTGCGATGCCGGCATCGTTAAAAACTTTAAAAATCAAAATCTCTTTGAAACCCGATATCTCCGCAACCAAGCCTCATTGGTGGTTGCGGTTTTCACCGTTAAACTGAGAGTAAAGAGACCTTTCCATCCATGTACGCTATTTTTTAAATCTCCACAAAAAAAATTTTCATCACTTTTTGACAAAACTTGCGATGCCGGCATCGTTAAAAACTTTAAAAATCAAAATCTCTTTGAAACCCTATATTCTCGCAACCAAGCCTCATTGGTGGTTGCGGTTTTCACCGTTAAACTGAGAGTAAAGAGACCTTTCCATCCATGTACGCCATTTTTAAAATCTCCACAAAAAAATTTTTCATCACTTTTTGACAAAACTTGCGATGCCGGCATCGTTAAGAACTTTAAAAATCAAAATCTCTTTGAAACCCGATATCTCCGCAACCAAGCCTCATTGGTGGTTGCGGTTTTCACCGTTAAACTGAGAGTAAAGAGACCTTTTCATCCATGTACGCTATTTTTTAAATCTCCACAAAAAAAATTTTCATCACTTTTTGACAAAACTTGCGATGCCGGCATCGTTAAAAACTTTAAAAATCAAAATCTCTTTGAAACCCTATATTCTCGCAACCAAGCCTCATTGGTGGTTGCGGTTTTCACCGTTAAACTGAGAGTAAAGAGACCTTTCCATCCATGTACGCCATTTTTAAAATCTCCACAAAAAAATTTTTCATCACTTTTTGACAAAACTTGCGATGCCGGCATCGTTAAAAACTTTAAAAATCAAAATCTCTTTGAAACCCGATATCTCCGCAACCAAGCCTCATTGGTGGTTGCGGTTTTCACCGTTAAACTGAGAGTAAAGAGACCTTTCCATCCATGTACGCTATTTTTTAAATCTCCACAAAAAAAATTTTCATCACTTTTTGACAAAACTTGCGATGCCGGCATCGTTAAGAACTTTAAAAATCAAAATCTCTTTGAAACCCGATATCTCCGCAACCAAGCCCCATTGGTGGTTGCGGTTTTAACCGTTAAACTGAGAGTAAAGAGACCTTTCCATCCATGTACGCTATTTTTTAAATCTCCACAAAAAAAATTTTCATCACTTTTTGACAAAACTTGCGATGCCGGCATCGTTAAAAACTTTAAAAATCAAAATCTTTTTGAAACCCGATATCTCCGCAACCAAGCCTCATTGGTGGTTGCGGTTTTCACCATTAAACTGAGAGTAAAGAGACCTTTCCATCCATGTACGCCAGTTTTTAAATCTCCACAAAAAAATTTTCATCACTTTTTGACAAAACTTGCGATGCCGGCATCGTTAAAAACTTTAAAAATCAAAATCTTTTTGAAACCCGATATCTCCGCAACCAAGCCTCATTGGTGGTTGCGGTTTTCACCGTTAAACTGAGAGTAAAGAGACCTTTCCATCCATGTACGCCATTTTTTAAATCTCCACAAAAAAAATTTCATCACTTTTTGACAAAACTTGCGATGCCGGCATCGTTAAAAACTTTAAAAATCAAAATCTCTTTGAAACCCTATATTCTCGCAACCAAGCCTCATTGGTGGTTGCGGTTTTCACCGTTAAACTGAGAGTAAAGAGACCTTTCCATCCATGTACGCCATTTTTAAAATCTCCACTAAAAAATTTTTCATCACTTTTTGACAAAACTTGCGATGCCGGCATCGTTAAGAACTTTAAAAATCAAAATCTCTTTGAAACCCGATATCTCCGCAACCAAGCCTCATTGGTGGTTGCGGTTTTCACCGTTAAACTGAGAGTAAAGAGACCTTTCCATCCATGTACGCCATTTTTAAAATCTCCACAAAAAAATTTTTCATCACTTTTTGACAAAACTTGCGATGCCGGCATCGTTAAGAACTTTAAAAATCAAAATCTCTTTGAAACCCGATATCTCCGCAACCAAGCCTCATTGGTGGTTGCGGTTTTCACCGTTAAACTGAGAGTAAAGAGACCTTTCCATCCATGTACGCTATTTTTTAAATCTCCACAAAAAAAATTTTCATCACTTTTTGACAAAACTTGCGATGCCGGCATCGTTAAAAACTTTAAAAATCAAAATCTCTTTGAAACCCGATATCTCCGCAACCAAGCCTCATTGGTGGTTGCGGTTTTCACCGTTAAACTGAGAGTAAAGAGACCTTTCCATCTATGTACGCCATTTTTTAAATCTCCAAAAAAAAATTTTTCATCACTTCTTGACAAAACTTGCGATGCCGGCATCGTTAAAAACTTTAAAAATCAAAATCTCTTTGAAACCCGATATCTCCGCAACCAAGCCTCGTTGTTGGTTGCGGTTTTCACCGTTAAACTGAGAGAAAAGAGACCTTTCCATCCATGTACGCCATTTTTTAAATCTCCACAAAAAAATTTTCATCACTTTTTGACAAAACTTGCGATGCCGGCATCGTTAAAAACTTTAAAAATCAAAATCTCTTTGAAACCCGATATCTCCGCAACCAAGCCTCATTGGTGGTTGCGGTTTTCACCGTTAAACTGAGAGTAAAGAGACCTTTCCATCCATGTACGCCATTTTTTAAATCTCCACAAAAAAAATTTTCATCACTTTTTGACAAAACTTGCGATGCCGGCATCGTTAAAAAATTTAAAAATCAAAATCTCTTTGAAACCCGATATCTCCGCAACCAAGCCTCGTTGGTGGTTGCGGTTTTCACCGTTAAACTGAGAGTAAAGAGACCTTTCCATCCATGTACGCCATTTTTTAAATCTCCACAAAAAAAAATTTCATCACTTTTTGACAAAACTTGCGATGCCGGCATCGTTAAAAACTTTAAAAATCAAAATCTCTTTGAAACCCGATATCTCCGCAACCAAGCCTCGTTGGTGGTTGCGGTTTTCACCGTTAAACTGAGAGTAAAGAGACCTTTCCATCCATGTACGCCATTTTTTAAATCTCCACAAAAAAATTTTTCATCACTTTTTGACAAAACTTGCGATGCCGGCATCGTTAAAAACTTTAAAAATCAAAATCTCTTTGAAACCCGATATCTCCACAACCAAGCCTCATTGGTGGTTGCGGTTTTCACCGTTAAACTGAGAGTAAAGAGACCTTTCCATCCATGTACGCCATTTTTTAAATCTCCACAAAAAAAATTTTCATCACTTTTTGACAAAACTTGCGATGCCGGCATCGTTAAAAACTTTAAAAATCAAAATCTCTTTGAAACCCGATATCTCCGCAACCAAGCCTCGTTGGTGTTTGCGGTTTTCACCGTTAAACTGAGAGTAAAGAGACCTTTCCATCCATGTACGCCATTTTTTAAATCTCCACAAAAAAATTTTTCATCACTTTTTGACAAAACTTGCGATGCCGGCATCGTTAAAAACTTTAAAAATCAAAATCTCTTTGAAACCCGATATCTCCGCAACCAAGCCTCGTTGGTGTTTGCGGTTTTTACCGTTAAACTGAGAGTAAAGAGACCTTTCCATCCATGCACGCCATTTTTTAAATCTCCACAAAAAAATTTTTTATCACTTTTTGACAAAACTTGCGATGCCGGCATCGTTAAAAACTTTAAAAATCAAAATCTCTTTGAAACCCGATATCTCCGCAACCAAGCCTCGTTGGTGGTTGCGGTTTTCACCGTTAAACTGAGAGTAAAGAGACCTTTCCATCCATGCACGCCATTTTTTAAATCTCCACAAAAAAATTTTTCATCACTTTTTGACAAAACTTGCGATGCCGGCATCGTTAAAAACTTTAAAAATCAAAATCTCTTTGAAACCCGATATCTCCGCAACCAAGCCTCGTTGGTGGTTGCGGTTTTCACCGTTAAACTGAGAGTAAAGAGACCTTTCCATCCATGCACGCCATTTTTTAAATCTCCACAAAAAAATTTTTCATCACTTTTTGACAAAACTTGCGATGCCGGCATCGTTAAAAACTTTAAAAATCAAAATCTCTTTGAAACCCGATATCTCCGCAACCAAGCCTCGTTGGTGGTTGCGGTTTTCACCGTTAAACTGAGAGTAAAGAGACCTTTCCATCCATGTACGCCATTTTTTAAATCTCCACAAAAAAATTTTTCATCACTTTTTGACAAAACTTGCGATGCCGGCATCGTTAAAAACTTTAAAAACCCGATATCTCCGCAACCAAGCCTCGTTGGTGGTTGCGGTTTTCACCGTTAAACTGAGAGTAAAGAGACCTTTCCATCCATGTACGCCATTTTTTAAATCTCCACAAAAAAATTTTTCATCACTTTTTGACAAAACTTGCGATGCCGGCATCGTTAAAAACTTTAAAAATCAAAATCTCTTTGAAACCCGATATCTCCGCAACCAAGCCTCGTTGGTGGTTGCGGTTTTCACCGTTAAACTGAGAGTAAAGAGACCTTTCCATCCATCTACGCCATTATTTAAATCTCCACAAAAAAATTTTTCATCACTTTTTGACAAAACTTGCGATGCCGGCATCGTTAAAAACTTTAAAAATCAAAATCTCTTTGAAACCCGATATCTCCGCAACCAAGCCTCGTTGGTGGTTGCGGTTTTCACCATTAAACTGAGAGTAAAGAGACCTTTCCATCCATGTACGCCATTTTTTAAATCTCCACAAAAAAATTTTTCATCACTTTTTGACAAAACTTGCGATGCCGGCATCGTTAAAAACTTTAAAAATCAAAATCTCTTTGAAACCCGATATCTCCGCAACCAAGCCTCATTGGTGGTTGCGGTTTTCACCGTTAAACTGAGAGTAAAGAGACATTTCCATCCATGTACGCCATTTTTAAAATCTCCACAAAAAAATTTTTCATCACTTTTTGACAAAACTTGCGATGCCGGCATCGTTAAAAACTTTAAAAATCAAAATCTCTTTGAAACCCGATATCTCCGCAACCAAGCCTCATTGGTGGTTGCGGTTTTCACCGTTAAACTGAGAGTAAAGAGACCTTTCTATCCATGTTCGCCATTTTTTAAATCTCCACAAAAAAATTTTTCATCACTTTTTGACAAAACTTGCGATGCCGGCATCGTTAAAAACTTTAAAAATCAAAATCTTTTTGAAACCCGATATCTCCGCAACCAAGCCTCATTGGTGGTTGCGGTTTTCACCGTTAAACTGAGAGTAAAGAGACCTTTCCATCCATGTACGCAATTTTTTAAATCTCCACAAAAAAATTTTTCATCACTTTTTGACAAAACTTGCGATGCCGGCATCGTTAAAAACTTTAAAAATCAAAATCTCTTTGAAACCCGATATCTCCGCAACCAAGCCTCATTGGTGGTTGCGGTTTTCACCGTTAAACTGAGAGTAAAGAGACCTTTCCATCCATGTACGCCATTCTTTAAATCTCCACAAAAAAAATTTTCATCACTTTTTGACAAAACTTGCGATGCCGGCATCGTTAAAAACTTTAAAAATCAAAATCTCTTTGAAACCCGATATCCCCGCAACCAAGCCTCATTGGTGGTTGCGGTTTTCACCGTTAAACTGAGAGTAAAGAGACCTTTCCATCCATGTACGCCATTTTTTAAATCTCCACAAAAAAATTTTTCATCACTTTTTGACAAAACTTGCGATGCCGGCATCGTTAAAAACTTTAAAAATCAAAATCTCTTTGAAACCCGATATCTCCGCAACGAAGCCTCGTTGGTGGTTGCGGTTTTCACCGTTAAACTGAGAGTAAAGAGACCTTTCCATCCATGTACGCCATTTTTTAAATCTCCACAAACAAATTTTTCATCACTTTTTGACAAAACTTGCGATGCCGGCATCGTTAAGAACTTTAAAAATCAAAATCTCTTTGAAACCCGATATCTCCGCAACCAAGCCTCATTGGTGGTTGCGGTTTTCACCGTTAAACTGAGAGTAAAGAGACCTTTCCATCCATGTACGCTATTTTTTAAATCTCCACAAAAAAAATTTTCATCACTTTTTGACAAAACTTGCGATGCCGGCATCGTTAAAAACTTTAAAAATCAAAATCTCTTTGAAACCCGATATCTCCGCAACCAAGCCTCATTGGTGGTTGCGGTTTTCACCGTTAAACTGAGAGTAAAGAGACCTTTCCATCCATGTACGCCATTTTTTAAATCTCCACAAAAAAAATTTTCATCACTTTTTGACAAAACTTGCGATGCCGGCATCGTTAAAAACTTTAAAAATCAAAATCTCTTTGAAACCCTATATTCTCGCAACTAAGCCTCATTGGTGGTTGCGGTTTTCACCGTTAAACTGAGAGTAAAGAGACCTTTCCATCCATGTACTCTATTTTTTAAATCTCCACAAAAAAAATTTTCATCACTTTTTGACAAAACTTGCGATGCCGGCATCGTTAAAAACTTTAAAAATCAAAATCTCTTTGAAACCCGATATCTCCGCAACCAAGCCTCATTGGTGGTTGCGGTTTTCACCGTTAAACTGAGAGTAAATAGACCTTTCCATCCATGTACGCCATTTTTTAAATCTCCACAAAAAAATTTTTCATCACTTTTTGACAAAACTTGCGATGCCGGCATCGTTAAAAACTTTAAAAATCAAAATCTCTTTGAAACCCGATATCTCCGCAACCAAGCCTCATTGGTGGTTGCGGTTTTCACCGTTAAACTAAAGAGTAAAGAGACCTTTCCATCCATGTACGCTATTTTTTAAATCTCCACAAAAAAAATTTTCATCACTTTTTGACAAAACTTGCGATGCCGGCATCGTTAAAAACTTTAAAAATCAAAATCTCTTTGAAACCCGATATCTCCGCAACCAAGCCTCATTGGTGGTTGCGGTTTTCACCGTTAAACTGAGAGTAAAGAGACCTTTCCATCCATGTACGCCATTTTTTAAATCTCCACAAAAAAATTTTCATCACTTTTTGACAAAACTTGCGATGCCGGCATCGTTAAAAACTTTAAAAATCAAAATCTCTTTGAAACCCTATATTCTCGCAACCAAGCCTCATTGGTGGTTGCGGTTTTCACCGTTAAACTGAGAGTAAAGAGACCTTTCCATCCATGTACGCCATTTTTAAAATCTCCACAAAAAAATTTTTCATCACTTTTTGACAAAACTTGCGATGCCGGCATCGTTAAAAACTTTAAAAATCAAAATCTCTTTGAAACCCGATATCTCCGCAACCAAGCCTCATTGGTGGTTGCGGTTTTCACCGTTAAACTGAGAGTAAAGAGACCTTTCCATCCATGTACGCTATTTTTTAAATCTCCACAAAAAAAATTTTCATCACTTTTTGACAAAACTTGCGATGCCGGCATCGTTAAAAACTTTAAAAATCAAAATCTCTTTGAAACCCTATATTCTCGCAACCAAGCCTCATTGGTGGTTGCGGTTTTCACCGTTAAACTGAGAGTAAAGAGACCTTTCCATCCATGTACGCCATTTTTAAAATCTCCACAAAAAAATTTTTCATCACTTTTTGACAAAACTTGCGATGCCGGCATCGTTAAGAACTTTAAAAATCAAAATCTCTTTGAAACCCGATATCTCCGCAACCAAGCCTCATTGGTGGTTGCGGTTTTCACCGTTAAACTGAGAGTAAAGAGACCTTTTCATCCATGTACGCTATTTTTTAAATCTCCACAAAAAAAATTTTCATCACTTTTTGACAAAACTTGCGATGCCGGCATCGTTAAAAACTTTAAAAATCAAAATCTCTTTGAAACCCTATATTCTCGCAACCAAGCCTCATTGGTGGTTGCGGTTTTCACCGTTAAACTGAGAGTAAAGAGACCTTTCCATCCATGTACGCCATTTTTAAAATCTCCACAAAAAAATTTTTCATCACTTTTTGACAAAACTTGCGATGCCGGCATCGTTAAAAACTTTAAAAATCAAAATCTCTTTGAAACCCGATATCTCCGCAACCAAGCCTCATTGGTGGTTGCGGTTTTCACCGTTAAACTGAGAGTAAAGAGACCTTTCCATCCATGTACGCTATTTTTTAAATCTCCACAAAAAAAATTTTCATCACTTTTTGACAAAACTTGCGATGCCGGCATCGTTAAGAACTTTAAAAATCAAAATCTCTTTGAAACCCGATATCTCCGCAACCAAGCCCCATTGGTGGTTGCGGTTTTAACCGTTAAACTGAGAGTAAAGAGACCTTTCCATCCATGTACGCTATTTTTTAAATCTCCACAAAAAAAATTTTCATCACTTTTTGACAAAACTTGCGATGCCGGCATCGTTAAAAACTTTAAAAATCAAAATCTTTTTGAAACCCGATATCTCCGCAACCAAGCCTCATTGGTGGTTGCGGTTTTCACCATTAAACTGAGAGTAAAGAGACCTTTCCATCCATGTACGCCAGTTTTTAAATCTCCACAAAAAAATTTTCATCACTTTTTGACAAAACTTGCGATGCCGGCATCGTTAAAAACTTTAAAAATCAAAATCTTTTTGAAACCCGATATCTCCGCAACCAAGCCTCATTGGTGGTTGCGGTTTTCACCGTTAAACTGAGAGTAAAGAGACCTTTCCATCCATGTACGCCATTTTTTAAATCTCCACAAAAAAAATTTCATCACTTTTTGACAAAACTTGCGATGCCGGCATCGTTAAAAACTTTAAAAATCAAAATCTCTTTGAAACCCTATATTCTCGCAACCAAGCCTCATTGGTGGTTGCGGTTTTCACCGTTAAACTGAGAGTAAAGAGACCTTTCCATCCATGTACGCCATTTTTAAAATCTCCACTAAAAAATTTTTCATCACTTTTTGACAAAACTTGCGATGCCGGCATCGTTAAGAACTTTAAAAATCAAAATCTCTTTGAAACCCGATATCTCCGCAACCAAGCCTCATTGGTGGTTGCGGTTTTCACCGTTAAACTGAGAGTAAAGAGACCTTTCCATCCATGTACGCCATTTTTAAAATCTCCACAAAAAAATTTTTCATCACTTTTTGACAAAACTTGCGATGCCGGCATCGTTAAGAACTTTAAAAATCAAAATCTCTTTGAAACCCGATATCTCCGCAACCAAGCCTCATTGGTGGTTGCGGTTTTCACCGTTAAACTGAGAGTAAAGAGACCTTTCCATCCATGTACGCTATTTTTTAAATCTCCACAAAAAAAATTTTCATCACTTTTTGACAAAACTTGCGATGCCGGCATCGTTAAAAACTTTAAAAATCAAAATCTCTTTGAAACCCGATATCTCCGCAACCAAGCCTCATTGGTGGTTGCGGTTTTCACCGTTAAACTGAGAGTAAAGAGACCTTTCCATCTATGTACGCCATTTTTTAAATCTCCAAAAAAAAATTTTTCATCACTTCTTGACAAAACTTGCGATGCCGGCATCGTTAAAAACTTTAAAAATCAAAATCTCTTTGAAACCCGATATCTCCGCAACCAAGCCTCGTTGTTGGTTGCGGTTTTCACCGTTAAACTGAGAGAAAAGAGACCTTTCCATCCATGTACGCCATTTTTTAAATCTCCACAAAAAAATTTTCATCACTTTTTGACAAAACTTGCGATGCCGGCATCGTTAAAAACTTTAAAAATCAAAATCTCTTTGAAACCCGATATCTCCGCAACCAAGCCTCATTGGTGGTTGCGGTTTTCACCGTTAAACTGAGAGTAAAGAGACCTTTCCATCCATGTACGCCATTTTTTAAATCTCCACAAAAAAAATTTTCATCACTTTTTGACAAAACTTGCGATGCCGGCATCGTTAAAAAATTTAAAAATCAAAATCTCTTTGAAACCCGATATCTCCGCAACCAAGCCTCGTTGGTGGTTGCGGTTTTCACCGTTAAACTGAGAGTAAAGAGACCTTTCCATCCATGTACGCCATTTTTTAAATCTCCACAAAAAAAAATTTCATCACTTTTTGACAAAACTTGCGATGCCGGCATCGTTAAAAACTTTAAAAATCAAAATCTCTTTGAAACCCGATATCTCCGCAACCAAGCCTCGTTGGTGGTTGCGGTTTTCACCGTTAAACTGAGAGTAAAGAGACCTTTCCATCCATGTACGCCATTTTTTAAATCTCCACAAAAAAATTTTTCATCACTTTTTGACAAAACTTGCGATGCCGGCATCGTTAAAAACTTTAAAAATCAAAATCTCTTTGAAACCCGATATCTCCACAACCAAGCCTCATTGGTGGTTGCGGTTTTCACCGTTAAACTGAGAGTAAAGAGACCTTTCCATCCATGTACGCCATTTTTTAAATCTCCACAAAAAAAATTTTCATCACTTTTTGACAAAACTTGCGATGCCGGCATCGTTAAAAACTTTAAAAATCAAAATCTCTTTGAAACCCGATATCTCCGCAACCAAGCCTCGTTGGTGTTTGCGGTTTTCACCGTTAAACTGAGAGTAAAGAGACCTTTCCATCCATGTACGCCATTTTTTAAATCTCCACAAAAAAATTTTTCATCACTTTTTGACAAAACTTGCGATGCCGGCATCGTTAAAAACTTTAAAAATCAAAATCTCTTTGAAACCCGATATCTCCGCAACCAAGCCTCGTTGGTGTTTGCGGTTTTTACCGTTAAACTGAGAGTAAAGAGACCTTTCCATCCATGCACGCCATTTTTTAAATCTCCACAAAAAAATTTTTTATCACTTTTTGACAAAACTTGCGATGCCGGCATCGTTAAAAACTTTAAAAATCAAAATCTCTTTGAAACCCGATATCTCCGCAACCAAGCCTCGTTGGTGGTTGCGGTTTTCACCGTTAAACTGAGAGTAAAGAGACCTTTCCATCCATGCACGCCATTTTTTAAATCTCCACAAAAAAATTTTTCATCACTTTTTGACAAAACTTTCGATGCCGGCATCGTTAAAAACTTTAAAAATCAAAATCTCTTTGAAACCCGATATCTCCGCAACCAAGCCTCGTTGGTGTTTGCCATTTTCACCGTTAAACTGAGAGTAAAGAGACCTTTCCATCCATGCACGCCATTTTTTAAATCTCCACAAAAAAATTTTTCATCACTTTTTGACAAAACTTGCGATGCCGGCATCGTTAAAAACTTTAAAAATCAAAATCTCTTTGAAACCCGATATCTCCGCAACCAAGCCTCGTTGGTGGTTGCGGTTTTCACCGTTAAACTGAGAGTAAAGAGACCTTTCCATCCATGCACGCCATTTTTTAAATCTCCACAAAAAAATTTTTCATCACTTTTTGACAAAACTTGCGATGCCGGCATCGTTAAAAACTTTAAAAATCAAAATCTCTTTGAAACCCGATATCTCCGCAACCAAGCCTCGTTGGTGGTTGCGGTTTTCACCGTTAAACTGAGAGTAAAGAGACCTTTCCATCCATGTACGCCATTTTTTAAATCTCCACAAAAAAATTTTTCATCACTTTTTGACAAAACTTGCGATGCCGGCATCGTTAAAAACTTTAAAAACCCGATATCTCCGCAACCAAGCCTCGTTGGTGGTTGCGGTTTTCACCGTTAAACTGAGAGTAAAGAGACCTTTCCATCCATGTACGCCATTTTTTAAATCTCCACAAAAAAATTTTTCATCACTTTTTGACAAAACTTGCGATGCCGGCATCGTTAAAAACTTTAAAAATCAAAATCTCTTTGAAACCCGATATCTCCGCAACCAAGCCTCGTTGGTGGTTGCGGTTTTCACCGTTAAACTGAGAGTAAAGAGACCTTTCCATCCATCTACGCCATTATTTAAATCTCCACAAAAAAATTTTTCATCACTTTTTGACAAAACTTGCGATGCCGGCATCGTTAAAAACTTTAAAAATCAAAATCTCTTTGAAACCCGATATCTCCGCAACCAAGCCTCGTTGGTGGTTGCGGTTTTCACCATTAAACTGAGAGTAAAGAGACCTTTCCATCCATGTACGCCATTTTTTAAATCTCCACAAAAAAATTTTTCATCACTTTTTGACAAAACTTGCGATGCCGGCATCGTTAAAAACTTTAAAAATCAAAATCTCTTTGAAACCCGATATCTCCGCAACCAAGCCTCATTGGTGGTTGCGGTTTTCACCGTTAAACTGAGAGTAAAGAGACATTTCCATCCATGTACGCCATTTTTAAAATCTCCACAAAAAAATTTTTCATCACTTTTTGACAAAACTTGCGATGCCGGCATCGTTAAAAACTTTAAAAATCAAAATCTCTTTGAAACCCGATATCTCCGCAACCAAGCCTCATTGGTGGTTGCGGTTTTCACCGTTAAACTGAGAGTAAAGAGACCTTTCTATCCATGTTCGCCATTTTTTAAATCTCCACAAAAAAATTTTTCATCACTTTTTGACAAAACTTGCGATGCCGGCATCGTTAAAAACTTTAAAAATCAAAATCTTTTTGAAACCCGATATCTCCGCAACCAAGCCTCATTGGTGGTTGCGGTTTTCACCGTTAAACTGAGAGTAAAGAGACCTTTCCATCCATGTACGCAATTTTTTAAATCTCCACAAAAAAATTTTTCATCACTTTTTGACAAAACTTGCGATGCCGGCATCGTTAAAAACTTTAAAAATCAAAATCTCTTTGAAACCCGATATCTCCGCAACCAAGCCTCATTGGTGGTTGCGGTTTTCACCGTTAAACTGAGAGTAAAGAGACCTTTCCATCCATGTACGCCATTCTTTAAATCTCCACAAAAAAAATTTTCATCACTTTTTGACAAAACTTGCGATGCCGGCATCGTTAAAAACTTTAAAAATCAAAATCTCTTTGAAACCCGATATCCCCGCAACCAAGCCTCATTGGTGGTTGCGGTTTTCACCGTTAAACTGAGAGTAAAGAGACCTTTCCATCCATGTACGCCATTTTTTAAATCTCCACAAAAAAATTTTTCATCACTTTTTGACAAAACTTGCGATGCCGGCATCGTTAAAAACTTTAAAAATCAAAATCTCTTTGAAACCCGATATCTCCGCAACGAAGCCTCGTTGGTGGTTGCGGTTTTCACCGTTAAACTGAGAGTAAAGAGACCTTTCCATCCATGTACGCCATTTTTTAAATCTCCACAAACAAATTTTTCATCACTTTTTGACAAAACTTGCGATGCCGGCATCGTTAAGAACTTTAAAAATCAAAATCTCTTTGAAACCCGATATCTCCGCAACCAAGCCTCATTGGTGGTTGCGGTTTTCACCGTTAAACTGAGAGTAAAGAGACCTTTCCATCCATGTACGCTATTTTTTAAATCTCCACAAAAAAAATTTTCATCACTTTTTGACAAAACTTGCGATGCCGGCATCGTTAAAAACTTTAAAAATCAAAATCTCTTTGAAACCCGATATCTCCGCAACCAAGCCTCATTGGTGGTTGCGGTTTTCACCGTTAAACTGAGAGTAAAGAGACCTTTCCATCCATGTACGCCATTTTTTAAATCTCCACAAAAAAAATTTTCATCACTTTTTGACAAAACTTGCGATGCCGGCATCGTTAAAAACTTTAAAAATCAAAATCTCTTTGAAACCCTATATTCTCGCAACTAAGCCTCATTGGTGGTTGCGGTTTTCACCGTTAAACTGAGAGTAAAGAGACCTTTCCATCCATGTACTCTATTTTTTAAATCTCCACAAAAAAAATTTTCATCACTTTTTGACAAAACTTGCGATGCCGGCATCGTTAAAAACTTTAAAAATCAAAATCTCTTTGAAACCCGATATCTCCGCAACCAAGCCTCATTGGTGGTTGCGGTTTTCACCGTTAAACTGAGAGTAAATAGACCTTTCCATCCATGTACGCCATTTTTTAAATCTCCACAAAAAAATTTTTCATCACTTTTTGACAAAACTTGCGATGCCGGCATCGTTAAAAACTTTAAAAATCAAAATCTCTTTGAAACCCGATATCTCCGCAACCAAGCCTCATTGGTGGTTGCGGTTTTCACCGTTAAACTAAAGAGTAAAGAGACCTTTCCATCCATGTACGCTATTTTTTAAATCTCCACAAAAAAAATTTTCATCACTTTTTGACAAAACTTGCGATGCCGGCATCGTTAAAAACTTTAAAAATCAAAATCTCTTTGAAACCCGATATCTCCGCAACCAAGCCTCATTGGTGGTTGCGGTTTTCACCGTTAAACTGAGAGTAAAGAGACCTTTCCATCCATGTACGCCATTTTTTAAATCTCCACAAAAAAATTTTCATCACTTTTTGACAAAACTTGCGATGCCGGCATCGTTAAAAACTTTAAAAATCAAAATCTCTTTGAAACCCTATATTCTCGCAACCAAGCCTCATTGGTGGTTGCGGTTTTCACCGTTAAACTGAGAGTAAAGAGACCTTTCCATCCATGTACGCCATTTTTAAAATCTCCACAAAAAAATTTTTCATCACTTTTTGACAAAACTTGCGATGCCGGCATCGTTAAAAACTTTAAAAATCAAAATCTCTTTGAAACCCGATATCTCCGCAACCAAGCCTCATTGGTGGTTGCGGTTTTCACCGTTAAACTGAGAGTAAAGAGACCTTTCCATCCATGTACGCTATTTTTTAAATCTCCACAAAAAAAATTTTCATCACTTTTTGACAAAACTTGCGATGCCGGCATCGTTAAAAACTTTAAAAATCAAAATCTCTTTGAAACCCTATATTCTCGCAACCAAGCCTCATTGGTGGTTGCGGTTTTCACCGTTAAACTGAGAGTAAAGAGACCTTTCCATCCATGTACGCCATTTTTAAAATCTCCACAAAAAAATTTTTCATCACTTTTTGACAAAACTTGCGATGCCGGCATCGTTAAGAACTTTAAAAATCAAAATCTCTTTGAAACCCGATATCTCCGCAACCAAGCCTCATTGGTGGTTGCGGTTTTCACCGTTAAACTGAGAGTAAAGAGACCTTTTCATCCATGTACGCTATTTTTTAAATCTCCACAAAAAAAATTTTCATCACTTTTTGACAAAACTTGCGATGCCGGCATCGTTAAAAACTTTAAAAATCAAAATCTCTTTGAAACCCTATATTCTCGCAACCAAGCCTCATTGGTGGTTGCGGTTTTCACCGTTAAACTGAGAGTAAAGAGACCTTTCCATCCATGTACGCCATTTTTAAAATCTCCACAAAAAAATTTTTCATCACTTTTTGACAAAACTTGCGATGCCGGCATCGTTAAAAACTTTAAAAATCAAAATCTCTTTGAAACCCGATATCTCCGCAACCAAGCCTCATTGGTGGTTGCGGTTTTCACCGTTAAACTGAGAGTAAAGAGACCTTTCCATCCATGTACGCTATTTTTTAAATCTCCACAAAAAAAATTTTCATCACTTTTTGACAAAACTTGCGATGCCGGCATCGTTAAGAACTTTAAAAATCAAAATCTCTTTGAAACCCGATATCTCCGCAACCAAGCCTCATTGGTGGTTGCGGTTTTAACCGTTAAACTGAGAGTAAAGAGACCTTTCCATCCATGTACGCTATTTTTTAAATCTCCACAAAAAAAATTTTCATCACTTTTTGACAAAACTTGCGATGCCGGCATCGTTAAAAACTTTAAAAATCAAAATCTTTTTGAAACCCGATATCTCCGCAACCAAGCCTCATTGGTGGTTGCGGTTTTCACCATTAAACTGAGAGTAAAGAGACCTTTCCATCCATGTACGCCAGTTTTTAAATCTCCACAAAAAAATTTTCATCACTTTTTGACAAAACTTGCGATGCCGGCATCGTTAAAAACTTTAAAAATCAAAATCTTTTTGAAACCCGATATCTCCGCAACCAAGCCTCATTGGTGGTTGCGGTTTTCACCGTTAAACTGAGAGTAAAGAGACCTTTCCATCCATGTACGCCATTTTTTAAATCTCCACAAAAAAAATTTCATCACTTTTTGACAAAACTTGCGATGCCGGCATCGTTAAAAACTTTAAAAATCAAAATCTCTTTGAAACCCTATATTCTCGCAACCAAGCCTCATTGGTGGTTGCGGTTTTCACCGTTAAACTGAGAGTAAAGAGACCTTTCCATCCATGTACGCCATTTTTAAAATCTCCACTAAAAAATTTTTCATCACTTTTTGACAAAACTTGCGATGCCGGCATCGTTAAGAACTTTAAAAATCAAAATCTCTTTGAAACCCGATATCTCCGCAACCAAGCCTCATTGGTGGTTGCGGTTTTCACCGTTAAACTGAGAGTAAAGAGACCTTTCCATCCATGTACGCCATTTTTAAAATCTCCACAAAAAAATTTTTCATCACTTTTTGACAAAACTTGCGATGCCGGCATCGTTAAGAACTTTAAAAATCAAAATCTCTTTGAAACCCGATATCTCCGCAACCAAGCCTCATTGGTGGTTGCGGTTTTCACCGTTAAACTGAGAGTAAAGAGACCTTTCCATCCATGTACGCTATTTTTTAAATCTCCACAAAAAAAATTTTCATCACTTTTTGACAAAACTTGCGATGCCGGCATCGTTAAAAACTTTAAAAATCAAAATCTCTTTGAAACCCGATATCTCCGCAACCAAGCCTCATTGGTGGTTGCGGTTTTCACCGTTAAACTGAGAGTAAAGAGACCTTTCCATCTATGTACGCCATTTTTTAAATCTCCAAAAAAAAATTTTTCATCACTTCTTGACAAAACTTGCGATGCCGGCATCGTTAAAAACTTTAAAAATCAAAATCTCTTTGAAACCCGATATCTCCGCAACCAAGCCTCGTTGTTGGTTGCGGTTTTCACCGTTAAACTGAGAGAAAAGAGACCTTTCCATCCATGTACGCCATTTTTTAAATCTCCACAAAAAAATTTTCATCACTTTTTGACAAAACTTGCGATGCCGGCATCGTTAAAAACTTTAAAAATCAAAATCTCTTTGAAACCCGATATCTCCGCAACCAAGCCTCATTGGTGGTTGCGGTTTTCACCGTTAAACTGAGAGTAAAGAGACCTTTCCATCCATGTACGCCATTTTTTAAATCTCCACAAAAAAAATTTTCATCACTTTTTGACAAAACTTGCGATGCCGGCATCGTTAAAAACTTTAAAAATCAAAATCTCTTTGAAACCCTATATTCTCGCAACCAAGCCTCATTGGTGGTTGCGGTTTTCACCGTTAAACTGAGAGTAAAGAGACCTTTCCATCCATGTACACCATTTTTAAAATCTCCACAAAAAAATTTTTCATCACTTTTTGACAAAACTTGCGATGCCGGCATCGTTAAAAACTTTAAAAATCAAAATCTCTTTGAAACCCGATATCTCCGCAACCAAGCCTCATTGGTGGTTGCGGTTTTCACCGTTAAACTGAGAGTAAAGAGACCTTTCCATCCATGTACGCTATTTTTTAAATCTCCACAAAAAAAATTTTCATCACTTTTTGACAAAACTTGCGATGCCGGCATCGTTAAAAACTTTAAAAATCAAAATCTCTTTGAAACCCGATATCTCCGCAACCAAGCCTCATTGGTGGTTGCGGTTTTCACCGTTAAACTGAGAGTAAAGAGACCTTTCCATCCATGTACGCCATTTTTTAAATCTCCACAAAAAAAATTTTCATCACTTTTTGACAAAACTTGCGATGCCGGCATCGTTAAAAACTTTAAAAATCAAAATCTCTTTGAAACCCTATATTCTCGCAACTAAGCCTCATTGGTGGTTGCGGTTTTCACCGTTAAACTGAGAGTAAAGAGACCTTTCCATCCATGTACGCCATTTTTTAAATCTCCACAAAAAAAAATTTCATCACTTTTTGACAAAACTTGCGATGCCGGCATCGTTAAAAACTTTAAAAATCAAAATCTCTTTGAAACCCTATATTCTCGCAACCAAGCCTCATTGGTGGTTGCGGTTTTCACCGTTAAACTGAGAGTAAAGAGACCTTTCCATCCATGTACGCCATTTTTTAAATCTCCACAAAAAAATTTTTCATCACTTTTTGACAAAACTTGCGATGCCGGCATCGTTAAAAACTTTAAAAATCAAAATCTCTTTGAAACCCGATATCTCCGCAACCAAGCCTCATTGGTGGTTGCGGTTTTCACCGTTAAACTGAGAGTAAAGAGACCTTTCCATCCATGTACGCCATTTTTTAAATCTCCACAAAAAAATTTTCATCACTTTTTGACAAAACTTGCGATGCCGGCATCGTTAAAAACTTTAAAAATCAAAATCTCTTTGAAACCCTATATTCTCGCAACCAAGCCTCATTGGTGGTTGCGGTTTTCACCGTTAAACTGAGAGTAAAGAGACCTTTCCATCCAGGTACGCCATTTTTAAAATCTCCACAAAAAAATTTTTCATCACTTTTTGACAAAACTTGCGATGCCGGCATCGTTAAGAACTTTAAAAATCAAAATCTCTTTGAAACCCGATATCTCCGCAACCAAGCCTCATTGGTGGTTGCGGTTTTCACCGTTAAACTGAGAGTAAAGAGACCTTTCCATCCATGTACGCTATTTTTTAAATCTCCACAAAAAAAATTTTCATCACTTTTTGACAAAACTTGCGATGCCGGCATCGTTAAAAACTTTAAAAATCAAAATCTCTTTGAAACCCTATATTCTCGCAACCAAGCCTCATTGGTGGTTGCGGTTTTCACCGTTAAACTGAGAGTAAAGAGACCTTTCCATCCATGTACGCCATTTTTAAAATCTCCACAAAAAAATTTTTCATCACTTTTTGACAAAACTTGCGATGCCGGCATCGTTAAGAACTTTAAAAATCAAAATCTCTTTGAAACCCGATATCTCCGCAACCAAGCCTCATTGGTGGTTGCGGTTTTCACCGTTAAACTGAGAGTAAAGAGACCTTTCCATCCATGTACGCTATTTTTTAAATCTACACAAAAAAAATTTTCATCACTTTTTGACAAAACTTGCGATGCCGGCATCGTTAAAAACTTTAAAAATCAAAATCTCTTTGAAACCCTATATTCTCGCAACCAAGCCTCATTGGTGGTTGCGGTTTTCACCGTTAAATTGAGAGTAAAGAGACCTTTCCATCCATGTACGCCATTTTTAAAATCTCCACAAAAAAATTTTTCATCACTTTTTGACAAAACTTGCGATGCCGGCATCGTTAAAAACTTTAAAAATCAAAATCTCTTTGAAACCCGATATCTCCGCAACCAAGCCTCATTGGTGGTTGCGGTTTTCACCGTTAAACTGAGAGTAAAGAGACCTTTCCATCCATGTACGCTATTTTTTAAATCTCCACAAAAAAAATTTTCATCACTTTTTGACAAAACTTGCGATGCCGGCATCGTTAAAAACTTTAAAAATCAAAATCTCTTTGAAACCCGATATCTCCGCAACAAAGCCTCATTGGTAGTTGCGGTTTTCACCGTTAAACTGAGAGTAAAGAGACCTTTCCATCCATGTACGCCATTTTTTAAATCTCCACAAAAAAAATTTTCATCACTTTTTGACAAAACTTGCGATGCCGGCATCGTTAAAAACTTTAAAAATCAAAATCTCTTTGAAACCCTATATTCTCGCAACCAAGCCTCATTGGTGGTTGCGGTTTTCACCGTTAAACTGAGAGTAAAGAGACCTTTCCATCCATGTACGCCATTTTTAAAATCTCCACAAAAAAATTTTTCATCACTTTTTGACAAAACTTGCGATGCCGGCATCGTTAAAAACTTTAAAAATCAAAATCTCTTTGAAACCCGATATCTCCGCAACCAAGCCTCATTGGTGGTTGCGGTTTTCACCGTTAAACTGAGAGTAAAGAGACCTTTCCATCCATGTACGCCATTTTTTAAATCTCCACAAAAAAATTTTTCATCACTTTTTGACAAAACTTGCGATGCCGGCATCGTTAAAAACTTTAAAAATCAAAATCTCTTTGAAACCCGATATCTCCGCAACCAAGCCTCATTGGTGGTTGCGGTTTTCACCGTTAAACTGAGAGTAAAGAGACCTTTCCATCCATGTACGCCATTTTCTAAATCTCCACAAAAAAAATTTTCATCACTTTTTGACAAAACTTGCGATGCCGGCATCGTTAAAAACTTTAAAAATCAAAATCTCTTTGAAACCCTATATTCTCGCAACTAAGCCTCATTGGTGGTTGCGGTTTTCACCGTTAAACTGAGAGTAAAGAGACCTTTCCATCCATGTACGCTATTTTTTAAATCTCCACAAAAAAAATTTTCATCACTTTTTGACAAAACTTGCGATGCCGGCATCGTTAAAAACTTTAAAAATCAAAATCTCTTTGAAACCCGATATCTCCGCAACCAAGCCTCATTGGTGGTTGCGGTTTTCACCGTTAAACTGAGAGTAAAGAGACCTTTCCATCCATGTACGCCATTTTTTAAATCTCCACAAAAAAATTTTTCATCACTTTTTGACAAAACTTGCGATGCCGGCATCGTTAAAAACTTTAAAAATCAAAATCTCTTTGAAACCCGATATCTCCGCAACCAAGCCTCATTGGTGGTTGCGGTTTTCACCGTTAAACTGAGAGTAAAGAGACCTTTCCATCCATGTACGCTATTTTTTAAATCTCCACAAAAAAAATTTTCATCACTTTTTGACAAAACTTGCGATGCCGGCATCGTTAAAAACTTTAAAAATCAAAATCTCTTTGAAACCCTATATTCTCGCAACCAAGCCTCATTGGTGGTTGCGGTTTTCACCGTTAAACTGAGAGTAAAGAGACCTTTACATCCATGTACGCCATTTTTAAAATCTCCACAAAAAAATTTTTCATCACTTTTTGACAAAACTTGCGATGCCGGCATCGTTAAAAACTTTAAAAATCAAAATCTCTTTGAAACCCGATATCTCCGCAACAAAGCCTCATTGGTAGTTGCGGTTTTCACCGTTAAACTGAGAGTAAAGAGACCTTTCCATCCATGTACGCCATTTTTTAAATCTCCACAAAAAAAATTTTCATCACTTTTTGACAAAACTTGCGATGCCGGCATCGTTAAAAACTTTAAAAATCAAAATCTCTTTGAAACCCTATATTCTCGCAACTAAGCCTCATTGGTGGTTGCGGTTTTCACCGTTAAACTGAGAGTAAAGAGACCTTTCCATCCATGTACGCTATTTTTTAAATCTCCACAAAAAAAATTTTCATCACTTTTTGACAAAACTTGCGATGCCGGCATCGTTAAAAACTTTAAAAATCAAAATCTCTTTGAAACCCGATATCTCCGCAACCAAGCCTCATTGGTGGTTGCGGTTTTCACCGTTAAACTGAGAGTAAAGAGACCTTTCCATCCATGTACGCCATTTTTTAAATCTCCACAAAAAAATTTTTCATCACTTTTTGACAAAACTTGCGATGCCGGCATCGTTAAAAACTTTAAAAATCAAAATCTCTTTGAAACCCGATATCTCCGCAACCAAGCCTCATTGGAGGTTGCGGTTTTCACCGTTAAACTGAGAGTAAAGAGACCTTTCCATCCATGTACGCCATTTTTTAAATCTCCACAAAAAAATTTTTCATCACTTTTTGACAAAACTTGCGTTAAAAACTTTAAAAATCAAAATCTCTTTGAAACCCTATATCTCCGCAACCAAGCCTCATTGGTGGTTGCGGTTTTCACCGTTAAACTGAGAGTAAAGAGACCTTTCCATTCATGTACGCCATTTTTTAAATCTCCACAAAAAAAATTTTCATCACTTTTTGACAAAACTTGCGATGCCGGCATCGTTAAAAACTTTAAAAATCAAAATCTCTTTGAAACCCGATATCTCCGCAACCAAGCCTCGTTGGTGGTTGCGGTTTTCACCGTTAAACTGAGAGTAAAGAGACCTTTCCATCCATGTACGCCATTTTTTAAATCTCCACAAAAAAAATTTTCATCACTTTTTGACAAAACTTGCGATGCCGGCATCGTTAAAAACTTTAAAAATCAAAATCTCTTTGAAACCCGATATCTCCGCAACCAAGCCTCATTGGAGGTTGCGGTTTTCACCGTTAAACTGAGAGTAAAGAGACCTTTCCATCCATGTACGCTATTTTTTAAATCTCCACAAAAAAAATTTTCATCACTTTTTGACAAAACTTGCGATGCCGGCATCGTTAAAAACTTTAAAAATCAAAATCTCTTTGAAACCCTATATTCTCGCAACCAAGCCTCATTGGTGGTTGCGGTTTTCACCGTTAAACTGAGAGTAAAGAGACCTTTACATCCATGTACGCCATTTTTAAAATCTCCACAAAAAAATTTTTCATCACTTTTTGACAAAACTTGCGATGCCGGCATCGTTAAAAACTTTAAAAATCTAAATCTCTTTGAAACCCGATATCTCCGCAACCAAGCCTCATTGGTGGTTGCGGTTTTCACCGTTAAACTGAGAGTAAAGAGACCTTTCCATCCATGTACGCTATTTTTTAAATCTCCACAAAAAAAATTTTCATCACTTTTTGACAAAACTTGCGATGCCGGCATCGTTAAAAACTTTAAAAATCAAAATCTCTTTGAAACCCTATATTCTCGCAACCAAGCCTCATTGGTGGTTGCGGTTTTCACCGTTAAACTGAGAGTAAAGAGACCTTTCCATCCATGTACGCCATTTTTAAAATCTCCACAAAAAAATTTTTCATCACTTTTTGACAAAACTTGCGATGCCGGCATCGTTAAAAACTTTAAAAATCAAAATCTCTTTGAAACCCGATATCTCCGCAACCAAGCCTCATTGGTGGTTGCGGTTTTCACCGTTAAACTGAGAGTAAAGAGACCTTTCCATCCATGTACGCTATTTTTTAAATCTCCACAAAAAAAATTTTCATCACTTTTTGACAAAACTTGCGATGCCGGCATCGTTAAAAACTTTAAAAATCAAAATCTCTTTGAAACCCGATATCTCCGCAACAAAGCCTCATTGGTAGTTGCGGTTTTCACCGTTAAACTGAGAGTAAAGAGACCTTTCCATCCATGTACGCCATTTTTTAAATCTCCACAAAAAAAATTTTCATCACTTTTTGACAAAACTTGCGATGCCGGCATCGTTAAAAACTTTAAAAATCAAAATCTCTTTGAAACCCTATATTCTCGCAACCAAGCCTCATTGGTGGTTGCGGTTTTCACCGTTAAACTGAGAGTAAAGAGACCTTTCCATCCATGTACGCCATTTTTAAAATCTCCACAAAAAAATTTTTCATCACTTTTTGACAAAACTTGCGATGCCGGCATCGTTAAAAACTTTAAAAATCAAAATCTCTTTGAAACCCGATATCTCCGCAACCAAGCCTCATTGGTGGTTGCGGTTTTCACCGTTAAACTGAGAGTAAAGAGACCTTTCCATCCATGTACGCCATTTTTTAAATCTCCACAAAAAAATTTTTCATCACTTTTTGACAAAACTTGCGATGCCGGCATCGTTAAAAACTTTAAAAATCAAAATCTCTTTGAAACCCGATATCTCCGCAACCAAGCCTCATTGGTGGTTGCGGTTTTCACCGTTAAACTGAGAGTAAAGAGACCTTTCCATCCATGTACGCCATTTTCTAAATCTCCACAAAAAAAATTTTCATCACTTTTTGACAAAACTTGCGATGCCGGCATCGTTAAAAACTTTAAAAATCAAAATCTCTTTGAAACCCTATATTCTCGCAACTAAGCCTCATTGGTGGTTGCGGTTTTCACCGTTAAACTGAGAGTAAAGAGACCTTTCCATCCATGTACGCTATTTTTTAAATCTCCACAAAAAAAATTTTCATCACTTTTTGACAAAACTTGCGATGCCGGCATCGTTAAAAACTTTAAAAATCAAAATCTCTTTGAAACCCGATATCTCCGCAACCAAGCCTCATTGGTGGTTGCGGTTTTCACCGTTAAACTGAGAGTAAAGAGACCTTTCCATCCATGTACGCCATTTTTTAAATCTCCACAAAAAAATTTTTCATCACTTTTTGACAAAACTTGCGATGCCGGCATCGTTAAAAACTTTAAAAATCAAAATCTCTTTGAAACCCGATATCTCCGCAACCAAGCCTCATTGGTGGTTGCGGTTTTCACCGTTAAACTGAGAGTAAAGAGACCTTTCCATCCATGTACGCTATTTTTTAAATCTCCACAAAAAAAATTTTCATCACTTTTTGACAAAACTTGCGATGCCGGCATCGTTAAAAACTTTAAAAATCAAAATCTCTTTGAAACCCTATATTCTCGCAACCAAGCCTCATTGGTGGTTGCGGTTTTCACCGTTAAACTGAGAGTAAAGAGACCTTTACATCCATGTACGCCATTTTTAAAATCTCCACAAAAAAATTTTTCATCACTTTTTGACAAAACTTGCGATGCCGGCATCGTTAAAAACTTTAAAAATCAAAATCTCTTTGAAACCCTATATTCTCGCAACCAAGCCTCATTGGTGGTTGCGGTTTTCACCGTTAAACTGAGAGTAAAGAGACCTTTACATCCATGTACGCCATTTTTAAAATCTCCACAAAAAAATTTTTCATCACTTTTTGACAAAACTTGCGATGCCGGCATCGTTAAAAACTTTAAAAATCAAAATCTCTTTGAAACCCGATATCTCCGCAACCAAGCCTCATTGGTGGTTGCGGTTTTCACCGTTAAACTGAGAGTAAAGAGACCTTTCCATCCATGTACGCTATTTTTTAAATCTCCACAAAAAAAATTTTCATCACTTTTTGACAAAACTTGCGATGCCGGCATCGTTAAAAACTTTAAAAATCAAAATCTCTTTGAAACCCGATATCTCCGCAACAAAGCCTCATTGGTAGTTGCGGTTTTCACCGTTAAACTGAGAGTAAAGAGACCTTTCCATCCATGTACGCCATTTTTTAAATCTCCACAAAAAAAATTTTCATCACTTTTTGACAAAACTTGCGATGCCGGCATCGTTAAAAACTTTAAAAATCAAAATCTCTTTGAAACCCTATATTCTCGCAACCAAGCCTCATTGGTGGTTGCGGTTTTCACCGTTAAACTGAGAGTAAAGAGACCTTTCCATCCATGTACGCCATTTTTAAAATCTCCACAAAAAAATTTTTCATCACTTTTTGACAAAACTTGCGATGCCGGCATCGTTAAAAACTTTAAAAATCAAAATCTCTTTGAAACCCGATATCTCCGCAACCAAGCCTCATTGGTGGTTGCGGTTTTCACCGTTAAACTGAGAGTAAAGAGACCTTTCCATCCATGTACGCCATTTTTTAAATCTCCACAAAAAAATTTTTCATCACTTTTTGACAAAACTTGCGATGCCGGCATCGTTAAAAACTTTAAAAATCAAAATCTCTTTGAAACCCGATATCTCCGCAACCAAGCCTCATTGGTGGTTGCGGTTTTCACCGTTAAACTGAGAGTAAAGAGACCTTTCCATCCATGTACGCCATTTTCTAAATCTCCACAAAAAAAATTTTCATCACTTTTTGACAAAACTTGCGATGCCGGCATCGTTAAAAACTTTAAAAATCAAAATCTCTTTGAAACCCTATATTCTCGCAACTAAGCCTCATTGGTGGTTGCGGTTTTCACCGTTAAACTGAGAGTAAAGAGACCTTTCCATCCATGTACGCTATTTTTTAAATCTCCACAAAAAAAATTTTCATCACTTTTTGACAAAACTTGCGATGCCGGCATCGTTAAAAACTTTAAAAATCAAAATCTCTTTGAAACCCTATATCTCCGCAACCAAACCTCATTGGTGGTTGCGGTTTTCACCGTTAAACTGAGAGTAAAGAGACCTTTCCATTCATGTACGCCATTTTTTAAATCTCCACAAAAAAAATTTTCATCACTTTTTGACAAAACTTGCGATGCCGGCATCGTTAAAAACTTTAAAAATCAAAATCTCTTTGAAACCCGATATCTCCGCAACCAAGCCTCGTTGGTGGTTGCGGTTTTCACCGTTAAACTGAGAGTAAAGAGACCTTTCCATCCATGTACGCCATTTTTTAAATCTCCACAAAAAAAATTTTCATCACTTTTTGACAAAACTTGCGATGCCGGCATCGTTAAAAACTTTAAAAATCAAAATCTCTTTGAAACCCGATATCTCCGCAACCAAGCCTCATTGGAGGTTGCGGTTTTCACCGTTAAACTGAGAGTAAAGAGACCTTTCCATCCATGTACGCTATTTTTTAAATCTCCACAAAAAAAATTTTCATCACTTTTTGACAAAACTTGCGATGCCGGCATCGTTAAAAACTTTAAAAATCAAAATCTCTTTGAAACCCTATATTCTCGCAACCAAGCCTCATTGGTGGTTGCGGTTTTCACCGTTAAACTGAGAGTAAAGAGACCTTTACATCCATGTACGCCATTTTTAAAATCTCCACAAAAAAATTTTTCATCACTTTTTGACAAAACTTGCGATGCCGGCATCGTTAAAAACTTTAAAAATCTAAATCTCTTTGAAACCCGATATCTCCGCAACCAAGCCTCATTGGTGGTTGCGGTTTTCACCGTTAAACTGAGAGTAAAGAGACCTTTCCATCCATGTACGCTATTTTTTAAATCTCCACAAAAAAAATTTTCATCACTTTTTGACAAAACTTGCGATGCCGGCATCGTTAAAAACTTTAAAAATCAAAATCTCTTTGAAACCCGATATCTCCGCAACCAAGCCTCATTGGTGGTTGCGGTTTTCACCGTTAAACTGAGAGTAAAGAGACCTTTCCATCCATGTACGCTATTTTTTAAATCTCCACAAAAAAAATTTTCATCACTTTTTGACAAAACTTGCGATGCCGGCATCGTTAAAAACTTTAAAAATCAAAATCTCTTTGAAACCCGATATCTCCGCAACAAAGCCTCATTGGTAGTTGCGGTTTTCACCGTTAAACTGAGAGTAAAGAGACCTTTCCATCCATGTACGCCATTTTTTAAATCTCCACAAAAAAAATTTTCATCACTTTTTGACAAAACTTGCGATGCCGGCATCGTTAAAAACTTTAAAAATCAAAATCTCTTTGAAACCCTATATTCTCGCAACCAAGCCTCATTGGTGGTTGCGGTTTTCACCGTTAAACTGAGAGTAAAGAGACCTTTCCATCCATGTACGCCATTTTTAAAATCTCCACAAAAAAATTTTTCATCACTTTTTGACAAAACTTGCGATGCCGGCATCGTTAAAAACTTTAAAAATCAAAATCTCTTTGAAACCCGATATCTCCGCAACCAAGCCTCATTGGTGGTTGCGGTTTTCACCGTTAAACTGAGAGTAAAGAGACCTTTCCATCCATGTACGCCATTTTTTAAATCTCCACAAAAAAATTTTTCATCACTTTTTGACAAAACTTGCGATGCCGGCATCGTTAAAAACTTTAAAAATCAAAATCTCTTTGAAACCCGATATCTCCGCAACCAAGCCTCATTGGTGGTTGCGGTTTTCACCGTTAAACTGAGAGTAAAGAGACCTTTCCATCCATGTACGCCATTTTCTAAATCTCCACAAAAAAAATTTTCATCACTTTTTGACAAAACTTGCGATGCCGGCATCGTTAAAAACTTTAAAAATCAAAATCTCTTTGAAACCCTATATTCTCGCAACTAAGCCTCATTGGTGGTTGCGGTTTTCACCGTTAAACTGAGAGTAAAGAGACCTTTCCATCCATGTACGCTATTTTTTAAATCTCCACAAAAAAAATTTTCATCACTTTTTGACAAAACTTGCGATGCCGGCATCGTTAAAAACTTTAAAAATCAAAATCTCTTTGAAACCCGATATCTCCGCAACCAAGCCTCATTGGTGGTTGCGGTTTTCACCGTTAAACTGAGAGTAAAGAGACCTTTCCATCCATGTACGCCATTTTTTAAATCTCCACAAAAAAATTTTTCATCACTTTTTGACAAAACTTGCGATGCCGGCATCGTTAAAAACTTTAAAAATCAAAATCTCTTTGAAACCCGATATCTCCGCAACCAAGCCTCATTGGTGGTTGCGGTTTTCACCGTTAAACTGAGAGTAAAGAGACCTTTCCATCCATGTACGCTATTTTTTAAATCTCCACAAAAAAAATTTTCATCACTTTTTGACAAAACTTGCGATGCCGGCATCGTTAAAAACTTTAAAAATCAAAATCTCTTTGAAACCCTATATTCTCGCAACCAAGCCTCATTGGTGGTTGCGGTTTTCACCGTTAAACTGAGAGTAAAGAGACCTTTACATCCATGTACGCCATTTTTAAAATCTCCACAAAAAAATTTTTCATCACTTTTTGACAAAACTTGCGATGCCGGCATCGTTAAAAACTTTAAAAATCAAAATCTCTTTGAAACCCGATATCTCCGCAACCAAGCCTCATTGGTGGTTGCGGTTTTCACCGTTAAACTGAGAGTAAAGAGACCTTTCCATCCATGTACGCTATTTTTTAAATCTCCACAAAAAAAATTTTCATCACTTTTTGACAAAACTTGCGATGCCGGCATCGTTAAAAACTTTAAAAATCAAAATCTCTTTGAAACCCGATATCTCCGCAACAAAGCCTCATTGGTAGTTGCGGTTTTCACCGTTAAACTGAGAGTAAAGAGACCTTTCCATCCATGTACGCCATTTTTTAAATCTCCACAAAAAAAATTTTCATCACTTTTTGACAAAACTTGCGATGCCGGCATCGTTAAAAACTTTAAAAATCAAAATCTCTTTGAAACCCTATATTCTCGCAACCAAGCCTCATTGGTGGTTGCGGTTTTCACCGTTAAACTGAGAGTAAAGAGACCTTTCCATCCATGTACGCCATTTTTAAAATCTCCACAAAAAAATTTTTCATCACTTTTTGACAAAACTTGCGATGCCGGCATCGTTAAAAACTTTAAAAATCAAAATCTCTTTGAAACCCGATATCTCCGCAACCAAGCCTCATTGGTGGTTGCGGTTTTCACCGTTAAACTGAGAGTAAAGAGACCTTTCCATCCATGTACGCCATTTTTTAAATCTCCACAAAAAAATTTTTCATCACTTTTTGACAAAACTTGCGATGCCGGCATCGTTAAAAACTTTAAAAATCAAAATCTCTTTGAAACCCGATATCTCCGCAACCAAGCCTCATTGGTGGTTGCGGTTTTCACCGTTAAACTGAGAGTAAAGAGACCTTTCCATCCATGTACGCCATTTTCTTAATCTCCACAAAAAAAATTTTCATCACTTTTTGACAAAACTTGCGATGCCGGCATCGTTAAAAACTTTAAAAATCAAAATCTCTTTGAAACCCTATATTCTCGCAACTAAGCCTCATTGGTGGTTGCGGTTTTCACCGTTAAACTGAGAGTAAAGAGACCTTTCCATCCATGTACGCTATTTTTTAAATCTCCACAAAAAAAATTTTCATCACTTTTTGACAAAACTTGCGATGCCGGCATCGTTAAAAACTTTAAAAATCAAAATCTCTTTGAAACCCGATATCTCCGCAACCAAGCCTCATTGGTGGTTGCGGTTTTCACCGTTAAACTGAGAGTAAAGAGACCTTTCCATCCATGTACGCCATTTTTTAAATCTCCACAAAAAAATTTTTCATCACTTTTTGACAAAACTTGCGATGCCGGCATCGTTAAAAACTTTAAAAATCAAAATCTCTTTGAAACCCGATATCTCCGCAACCAAGCCTCATTGGAGGTTGCGGTTTTCACCGTTAAACTGAGAGTAAAGAGACCTTTCCATCCATGTACGCCATTTTTTAAATCTCCACAAAAAAATTTTTCATCACTTTTTGACAAAACTTGCGTTAAAAACTTTAAAAATCAAAATCTCTTTGAAACCCTATATCTCCGCAACCAAGCCTCATTGGTGGTTGCGGTTTTCACCGTTAAACTGAGAGTAAAGAGACCTTTCCATTCATGTACGCCATTTTTTAAATCTCCACAAAAAAAATTTTCATCACTTTTTGACAAAACTTGCGATGCCGGCATCGTTAAAAACTTTAAAAATCAAAATCTCTTTGAAACCCGATATCTCCGCAACCAAGCCTCGTTGGTGGTTGCGGTTTTCACCGTTAAACTGAGAGTAAAGAGACCTTTCCATCCATGTACGCCATTTTTTAAATCTCCACAAAAAAAATTTTCATCACTTTTTGACAAAACTTGCGATGCCGGCATCGTTAAAAACTTTAAAAATCAAAATCTCTTTGAAACCCGATATCTCCGCAACCAAGCCTCATTGGAGGTTGCGGTTTTCACCGTTAAACTGAGAGTAAAGAGACCTTTCCATCCATGTACGCCATTTTTTAAATCTCCACAAAAAATTTTTCATCACTTTTTGACAAAACTTGCGATGCCGGCATCGTTAAAAACTTTAAAAATCAAAATCTCTTTGAAACCCGATATCTCCGCAACCAAGCCTCATTGGTGGTTGCGGTTTTCACCGTTAAACTGAGAGTAAAGAGACCTTTCCATCCATGTACGCCATTTTTTAAATCTCCACAAAAAAATTTTGCATCACTTTTTGACAAAACTTGCGATGCCGGCATCGTTAAAAACTTTAAAAATCAAAATCTCTTTGAAACCCGATATCTCCGCAACCAAGCCTCATTGGTGGTTGCGGTTTTCACCGTTAAACTGAGAGTAAAGAGACCTTTCCATCCATGTACGCCATTTTTTAAATCTCCACAAAAAATTTTGCATCACTTTTTGACAAAACTTGCGATGCCGGCATCGTTAAAAACTTTAAAAATCAAAATCTCTTTGAAACCCGATATCTCCGCAACCAAGCCTCATTGGTGGTTGCAGTTTTCAAAGTTAAACTGAGAGTAAAGAGACCTTTCCATCCATGTACGCCATTTTTTAAATCTCCACAAAAAATTTTGCATCACTTTTTGACAAAACTTGCGATGCCGGCATCGTTAAAAACTTTAAAAATCAAAATCTCTTTGAAACCCGATATCTCCGCAACCAAGCCTCGTTGGTGGTTGCGGCTTTCACCGTTAAATAGAGAGTAAAGAGACCTTTCCATCCATGTACGCCATTTTTTAAATCTCCACAAAAAAAATTTTCATCACTTTTTGACAAAACTTGCATCGCTAAAAACTTTAAAAATCAAAATCTCTTTGAAACCCGATACCTCCGCAACCAAGCCTCGTTGGTGGTTGCGGTTTTCACCGTTAAACTGAGAGTAAAGAGACCTTTCCATCCATGTACGCCATTTTTTAAATCTCCACAAAAAAAGTTTTCATCACTTTTTGACAAAACTTGCGATGCCGGCATCGTTAAAAACATTAAAAATCAAAATCTCTTTGAAACCCGATACCTCCGCAACCAAGCCTCGTTGGTGGTTGCGGTTTTCACCGTTAAACTGAGAGTAAAGAGACCTTCCTATCCATGTGCGCCATTTCTTTAATCTCCACAAAAAAATTTTTCATCACTTTTTGACAAAACTTGCGATGCCGGCATCGTTAAAAACTTTAAAAATCAAAATCTCTTTGAAACCCGATATCTCCGCAACCAAGCCTCATTGATGGTTGCGGTTTTCACCGTTAAACTGAGAGTAAAGAGACCTTTCCATCCATGTACGCCATTTTTTAAATCTCCACAAAAAAATTTTTCATCACTTTTTGACAAAACGTTAAAAACTTTAAAAATCAAAATCTCTTTGAAACCCGATATCTCCGCAACCAAGCCTCATTGGTGGTTGCGGTTTTCACCGTTAAACTGAGAGTAAAGAGACCTTTCCATCCATGTATGCCATTTTTTAAATCTCCACAAAAAAATTTTTCATCACTTTTTGACAAAACTTGCGATGCCGGCATCGTTAAAAACTTTAAAAATCAAAATCTCTTTGAAACCCGATACCTCCGCAACCAAGCCTCGTTGGTGGTTGCGGTTTTCACCGTTAAACTGAGAGTAAAGAGACCTTCCTATCCATGTGCGCCATTTCTTTAATCTCCACAAAAAAATTTTTCATCACTTTTTGACAAAACTTGCGATGCCGGCATCGTTAAAAACTTTAAAAATCAAAATCTCTTTGAAACCCGATATCTCCGCAACCAAGCCTCATTGGTGGTTGCGGTTTTCACCGTTAAACTGAGAGTAAAGAGACCTTTCCATCCATGTACGCCATTTTTAAATCTCCACAAAAAAATTTTTCATCACTTTTTGACAAAACTTGCGATGCCGGCATCGTTAAAAACTTTAAAAATCAAAATCTCTTTGAAACCCGATATCTCCGCAACCAAGCCTCGTTGGTGGTTGCGGTTTTCACCGTTAAACTGAGAGTAAAGAGACCTTTCCATCCATGTACGCCATTTTTTAAATCTCCACAAAAAAATTTTTCATCACTTTTTGACAAAACTTGCGATGCCGGCATCGTTAAAAACTTTAAAAATCAAAATCTCTTTGAAACCCGATATCTCCGCAACCAAGCCTCATTGGAGGTTGCGGTTTTCACCGTTAAACTGAGAGTAAAGAGACCTTTCCATCCATGTACGCCATTTTTTAAATCTCCACAAAAAAATTTTTCATCACTTTTTGACAAAACTTGCGATGCCGGCATCGTTAAAAACTTTAAAAATCAAAATCTCTTTGAAACCCGATATCTCCGCAACCAAGCCTCATTGGTGGTTGCGGTTTTCACCGTTAAACTGAGAGTAAAGAGACCTTTCCATCCATGTGCGCCATTTTTTAAATCTCCACAAAAAAATTTTGCATCACTTTTTGACAAAACTTGCGATGCCGGCATCGTTAAAAACTTTAAAAATCAAAATCTCTTTGAAACCCGATATCTCCGCAACCAAGCCTCATTCATGGTTGCGGTTTTCACCGTTAAACTGAGAGTAAAGAGAACTTTCCATCCATGTACGCCATTTTTTAAATCTCCACAAAAAAATTTTTCATCACTTTTTGACAAAACGTTAAAAACTTTAAAAATCAAAATCTCTTTGAAACCCGATATCTCCGCAACCAAGCCTCATTGGTGGTTGCGGTTTTCACCGTTAAACTGAGAGTAAAGAGACCTTTCCATCCATGTATGCCATTTTTTAAATCTCCACAAAAAAATTTTTCATCACTTTTTGACAAAACTTGCGATGCCGGCATCGTTAAAAACTTTAAAAATCAAAATCTCTTTGAAACCCGATACCTCCGCAACCAAGCCTCGTTGGTGGTTGCGGTTTTCACCGTTAAACTGAGAGTAAAGAGACCTTCCTATCCATGTGCGCCATTTCTTTAATCTCCACAAAAAAATTTTTCATCACTTTTTGACAAAACTTGCGATGCCGGCATCGTTAAAAACTTTAAAAATCAAAATCTCTTTGAAACCCGATATCTCCGCAACCAAGCCTCATTGGTGGTTGCGGTTTTCACCGTTAAACTGAGAGTAAAGAGACCTTTCCATCCATGTACGCCATTTTTAAATCTCCACAAAAAAATTTTTCATCACTTTTTGACAAAACTTGCGATGCCGGCATCGTTAAAAACTTTAAAAATCAAAATCTCTTTGAAACCCGATATCTCCGCAACCAAGCCTCGTTGGTGGTTGCGGTTTTCACCGTTAAACTGAGAGTAAAGAGACCTTTCCATCCATGTACGCCATTTTTTAAATCTCCACAAAAAAATTTTTCATCACTTTTTGACAAAACTTGCGATGCCGGCATCGTTAAAAACTTTAAAAATCAAAATCTCTTTGAAACCCGATATCTCCGCAACCAAGCCTCATTGGAGGTTGCGGTTTTCACCGTTAAACTGAGAGTAAAGAGACCTTTCCATCCATGTACGCCATTTTTTAAATCTCCACAAAAAAATTTTTCATCACTTTTTGACAAAACTTGCGATGCCGGCATCGTTAAAAACTTTAAAAATCAAAATCTCTTTGAAACCCGATATCTCCGCAACCAAGCCTCATTGGTGGTTGCGGTTTTCACCGTTAAACTGAGAGTAAAGAGACCTTTCCATCCATGTGCGCCATTTTTTAAATCTCCACAAAAAAATTTTGCATCACTTTTTGACAAAACTTGCGATGCCGGCATCGTTAAAAACTTTAAAAATCAAAATCTCTTTGAAACCCGATATCTCCGCAACCAAGCCTCATTCATGGTTGCGGTTTTCACCGTTAAACTGAGAGTAAAGAGAACTTTCCATCCATGTGCGCCATTTCTTAAATCTCCACAAAAAAATTTTTCATCACTTTTTGACAAAACTTGCGATGCCGGCATCGTTAAAAACTTTAAAAATCAAAATCTCTTTGAAACCCGATATCTCCGCAACCAAGCCTCATTGGTGGTTGCAGTTTTCAAAGTTAAACTGAGAGTAAAGAGACCTTTCCATCCATGTTCGCCATTTCTTAAATCTCCACAAAAAATTTTTCATCACTTTTTGATAAAACTTGCGATGCCGGCATCGTTAAAAACTTTAAAAATCAAAATCTCTTTGAAACCCGATATCTCCGCAACCAAGCCTCGTTGGTGGTTGCGGCTTTCACCGTTAAATAGAGAGTAAAGAGACCTTTCCATCCATGTACGCCATTTTTTAAATCTCCACAAAAAAAATTTTCATCACTTTTTGACAAAACTTGCATCGCTAAAAACTTTAAAAATCAAAATCTCTTTGAAACCCGATACCTCCGCAACCAAGCCTCGTTGGTGGTTGCGGTTTTCACCGTTAAACTGAGAGTAAAGAGACCTTTCCATCCATGTACGCCATTTTTTAAATCTCCACAAAAAAAGTTTTCATCACTTTTTGACAAAACTTGCGATGCCGGCATCGTTAAAAACATTAAAAATCAAAATCTCTTTGAAACCCGATACCTCCGCAACCAAGCCTCGTTGGTGGTTGCGGTTTTCACCGTTAAACTGAGAGTAAAGAGACCTTCCTATCCATGTGCGCCATTTCTTTAATCTCCACAAAAAAATTTATCATCACTTTTTGACAAAACTTGCGATGCCGGCATCGTTAAAAACTTTAAAAATCAAAATCTCTTTGAAACCCGATATCTCCGCAACCAAGCCTCATTGATGGTTGCGGTTTTCACCGTTAAACTGAGAGTAAAGAGACCTTTCCATCCATGTACGCCATTTTTTAAATCTCCACAAAAAAATTTTTCATCACTTTTTGACAAAACGTTAAAAACTTTAAAAATCAAAATCTCTTTGAAACCCGATATCTCCGCAACCAAGCCTCATTGGTGGTTGCGGTTTTCACCGTTAAACTGAGAGTAAAGAGACCTTTCCATCCATGTATGCCATTTTTTAAATCTCCACAAAAAAATTTTTCATCACTTTTTGACAAAACTTGCGATGCCCGCATCGTTAAAAACTTTAAAAATCAAAATCTCTTTGAAACCCGATATCTCCGCAACCAAGCCTCGTTGGTGGTTGCGGTTTTCACCGTTAAACTGAGAGTAAAGAGACCTTTCCATCCATGTACGCCATTTTTTAAATCTCCACAAAAAATTTTTTCATCACTTTTTGACAAAACTTGCGATGCCGGCATCGTTAAAAACATTAAAAATCAAAATCTCTTTGAAACCCGATACCTCCGCAACCAAGCCTCGTTGGTGGTTGCGGTTTTCACCGTTAAACTGAGAGTAAAGAGACCTTTCCATCCATGTACGCCATTTTTTAAATCTCCACAAAAAATTTTTTCATCACTTTTTGACAAAACTTGCGATGCCGGCATCGTTAAAAACATTAAAAATCAAAATCTCTTTGAAACCCGATACCTCCGCAACCAAGCCTCGTTGGTGGTTGCGGTTTTCACCGTTAAACTGAGAGTAAAGAGACCTTCCTATCCATGTGCGCCATTTCTTTAATCTCCACAAAAAAATTTTTCATCACTTTTTGACAAAACGTTAAAAACTTTAAAAATCAAAATCTCTTTGAAACCCGATATCTCCGCAACCAAGCCTCATTGGTGGTTGCGGTTTTCACCGTTAAACTGAGAGTAAAGAGACCTTTCCATCCATGTATGCCATTTTTTAAATCTCCACAAAAAAATTTTTCATCACTTTTTGACAAAACTTGCGATGCCCGCATCGTTAAAAACTTTAAAAATCAAAATCTCTTTGAAACCCGATATCTCCGCAACCAAGCCTCGTTGGTGGTTGCGGTTTTCACCGTTAAACTGAGAGTAAAGAGACCTTTCCATCCATGTACGCCATTTTTTAAATCTCCACAAAAAATTTTTTCATCACTTTTTGACAAAACTTGCGATGCCGGCATCGTTAAAAACATTAAAAATCAAAATCTCTTTGAAACCCGATACCTCCGCAACCAAGCCTCGTTGGTGG
The DNA here is from genome assembly GCA_951394125.1 of Epistrophe eligans. Classification (NCBI taxonomy): domain Eukaryota; kingdom Metazoa; phylum Arthropoda; class Insecta; order Diptera; family Syrphidae; genus Epistrophe; species Epistrophe eligans. The sequence continues at coordinate 82,667,613 of OX596029.1, forward strand.
TTGCGGTTTTCACCGTTAAACTGAGAGTAAAGAGACCTTTCCATCCATGTACGCCATTTTTTAAATCTCCACAAAAAATTTTTTCATCACTTTTTGACAAAACTTGCGATGCCGGCATCGTTAAAAACATTAAAAATCAAAATCTCTTTGAAACCCGATACCTCCGCAACCAAGCCTCGTTGGTGGTTGCGGTTTTCACCGTTAAACTGAGAGTAAAGAGACCTTTCCATCCATGTACGCCATTTTTAAATCTCCACAAAAAAATTTTTCATCACTTTTTGACAAAACTTGCGATGCCGGCATCGTTAAAAACTTTAAAAATCAAAATCTCTTTGAAACCCGATATCTCCGCAACCAAGCCTCGTTGGTGGTTGCGGTTTTCACCGTTAAACTGAGAGTAAAGAGACCTTTCCATCCATGTACGCCATTTTTTAAATCTCCACAAAAAAATTTTCATTACTTTTTGACAAAACTTGCGATGCCGGCATCGTTAAAAACTTTAAAAACTTAAAAAAATATCATCACTTTTTATATAATTAATAGGTTTGTTCGCGTACTGTCCAAAACTTCCACATTTCCGCGAATTTTATTTTTGTGCATGACAGACTCTTTTAACTTAAATTCATAGAAATTTATAGTTTTGGATAGAAAGCAAACGTGCATATTAAATTGTCTATCATTCCCATGGATGTGGTACCACCAATTAAATAGTGCTTTATAAGTACATAAAGAATGTCCTTAGATATTAATAATCTCTAAAATGAGAATCTAATTAAATTAACCTGATTTATTATTGAACTAAGATTCACTATGTATAAAATATAGCCTAGATCCAATATGATAATACAATATATAAATAAATAGACACAGCACTACTTTAACAGAAGATCAGGTTAAGTTCATGAGGTACAAAATTATAAAAATAAATAAAGGGTGGTTAAATTTTAAGGGCCGATGTTTGTTTTTGAATAAAACACAAATTATTTGGGAAATTATTGTCATTTCTTTTTATTATTGTCATTTTATTTTATTATGCCGCGACTTCGGCGGCACACCTACATCCGATGAGGTCCAAATTTTCGATAACGCTGAGGCATAATTGAGTTTCTGTGCCGAATTATCTCATCCTTTAGCTCTTGAATTGTTGCTGGCTTATTGACGTACACCTTTTCTTTCAAAAAACCCCAAAGAAAGAAGTCCAACGGTGCCAATTGACATCGCCACAAGTGAGATAATACGGCCATTGAATTTGTCGCGCAATTGTTTCCATAGCTGTGTGGCAAGTGGCACCCGTCCTGTTGAAACCACATATCGTCCACATCCATATCTTCCAATTCGTGCCATAAAAAGTTCGTTATCATCTCACGATAGCGAACACAATTCACAGTAACTGCCTGACCGGCCTCATTTTGGAAAAAATACGGCCCGATGATGCCGCCAGCCCATAAACCGCACCAAACAGTCACTCTTTGTGGATGCATTGGTTTTTCGACAATCACTCTTGGATTATCATTTGCCCAAATGCGACAATTATGCTTATTGACGAATCCACTGAGGTGAAAATGTGCCTCATCACTGAAGATGATTTTCTTCGAAAATTGATCATCCATCGTTGCCATTTCTTGCCACCATTCTGACCATTGACGACGCTTGAAATGGTCACGAGGCTTTAGTTCTTGAGTCAATTGCACCTTTTAAGCCTGTAAATGCAAGTCTTTATTCATAATGTTCATCAATGACGTTAGAGGTGCAATTGTTGGGCACGACGACGAGTTGAGGTGGCTCTTCAGCCACACTATCGCGAACAGCCAGGGGCGTATTTACCCTAGGGCTAAAAGGGCTACATCCCGGGCGGCAAGGCTGCTAGGGGCGGCGCAAGCAGCTTTCAAAACAATCAAGTAGAAGGACGCAAGCCGCCCCTAGCAATTGGCCAATTTATACATTTTTTTGGAGCGATTGAACTTTAAAAACATAGAAACAAAAGAGGGCAAGCCGCCCCTAACAATTGTCTAATTTACAATATCTTTGAAGGATAAACAAAAAATACGAAGATTTAAAAAATGCGATTTTTTGGGTTTTTTAAGAATGACAATTTTTTCATTGCCTTGAGTGTCCGGCTGTGAGAGAGTTCACTGTAACATGTCACTCACTTTTTTCACCATTTACTATTCTTATATTTTACGAACGATTTTTTTTAATGAAAATTCATAATATTAAAATCGGGTTTTTCAATAAGAGCGCTACAAAAGTTTTTTTAAATAAAACAAAAACGGTTTTGGATATCAATGAAATTCTTTATTCCTGTAAAAGTACGTTCGATGCCATTATGTATGGAACTCAATTTCTTTTGCATAGCCACCACGGGCACGCTTGCAGAAGTCCAGACGCTGAACCCAATTTTCCACGGTTTTCAAGCATAAATCGGCTGATACTGCTGCAATCTCACGTTCGATATTCGTACGAAGTTCATCAATCGTCGCTGGCTTGTTGGCATAGACCATAGACTTGACGTAGCCCCACAGGAAATAGTCTAACGGCGTCAAATCGCACGACCGAGGCGGCCAAGCGACTAGACCATTTCGTGAGATAACACGTTCTCAAAACTTGGTTTCCAATAAAATGATTGTGACATTAGCTGTGTGGCTTGTGGCGCCGTCCTGTTGGAACCACATGTCCTCCAAGTCCATATCATCCAATTGGGGCCAAAAATATTCGGTTATCATTGAACGGTAGCGATCCCCATTCACAGTAACGTGCCGGTCTTGATCATCACGGAAGAAGTACGGCCTAATGACGCCGCCGGCCCATGAACCACGCCAAACCGTAATTTCTTCGGGATACAATGATGACTCATGGAGTACGTGTACTACGGGTACTTCTACGGGTACGGGAACATTTTGTACTGTGCCTGTGGATTCAAATTTGTCCACTAGACGCTCAATTGTTGATCTGCTAGGACGATTATGACGAACATAAATTGGACGTAGCGCTCTTAAAGTTGAGGCAACTGACTCCGAATTTCGGTAGTAAATTTTAATAATTTCGACTCGTCGTTGGCTCGTATATCTTTCCATCATAAAATGGCAAACCTTGCTGAAGAGAAATGTCAAAAGAGCGGCAAGAAATATGGCGTCGTTTGCTGTCCCTGTTGCTCTACTTTTGTAGCGTCCCTGTTGAAAAACCCATTATTTACAGACATGTACCTATTCTTTGGAACAAATTCCAATAAAACGAAAACATTATAAAAAAAAAACGTCAATAAAACAAAAACATGTCTAATCTTTGTGATTTGTATTTTGTATACTATTGTTGCATTATAACTTCACAAACTGTCTTAGAAACCATTCTGAAGTACCAATTTGTATATTTAGTGTCACTTCCCAGTTGGCGGTTAAATTAATGTTGTATAATTTTTTTAATAATATCTTAGTCTTAATTGTAGCTTAATTTGCAATTACACAATCATACTCATTTTCATCCGCACCGGTACAGCACTTATACACGAAATTAAAAATGCATATAGGTACCATCTATCTTAACGTATATCTAGGTGTTTGACATTTTTGCTTAGCTTAGCTTTGCAGAAAGGTAACTGAATTACAGATCGATTTAAGTATACATCATATACGGTTCAACTTAGTTCTCGACTCAGTTGGTTGTTGTTGAATCAACCCGCGAGTTGGCTTGTTATTTTATCAATTTGACGGTTGATGAGAAAATCAAAAGATTTTGAATTTTTTTCAAATTGATTTACAAGTATTTCAAATCATTGAACTATGTATATTGTATAAAGCCAAGACATTTGATTTACTGTCCAGGCAAACCTTTTTTAAATCGAGACAAAATTTACAAAGAATTTGATGCGAAGCCCCACCTCACTGGTACCTAATTGTTTTTATTCTATAATATTTTATTTTAAAATATTTTGAACTCATCTTTTAATCAATTTAACAATATTGAGTCGCGTAATTTACCCAAAAGTTGTCTAGTATATTCTACGTTCTTTAGGTTGATTTAGAAAAAAATCAACTTTTTTCACATTTTACCTTATTTTAAGACTTTAATCCCAAACATCCGATTATTAGAGTAGAAGTTAGAAGCTAACCAAGACCTTAACCTTGATGATTTGTTCCTTAGAACTTAAGTTATAATTTTATGTAAAAGGTTCAAGTAGGTGCCTATGCATATTCTAGGTTAAACAACCAAATTGATTTAGAACTTAGTTAAGTTTTTACCCAAACTATGCATATTCTAGGTTCAACAATCGATTGATTTAAAAGACTGACATTTTACCTTAATTTTAAGACCTTAACCTCAAACATCCGATTATTACAACAGAAGTTATAATCCAAACAAACCAACCAAATCCAACCTTTACGATTTTATTATTTGTAAAATACCTACTACATACAATTAATGTTCATGTACATACCTACATGCATACATACATACCTACATAAACATAATATATGTACATATCGCACATGTAGTACAAAAGTGTCACAACTCAAAAATCTTCGTTTTTCAATAGAGTCGAAAAACCATTTTATGAGAATAGAAAAAGTAAATTTAAGAAATAATCAATGTTTAGAAAAGGAAATACACTATTAACCAACCCTACATAACAACCAGCATCAATTTTACATCTTAAAACATGAAAATTCACGTTTTTAGAGTTATGACATTTTTCGTGATTTTTTCGTAAAAAAAATAATGTATTATTTTGAGTTCAGCCACTTTAGTCAACAAAATTTGTAGTTGTGACAGTTTTGATGTATTTGTTTCTTAATTTTTACATCATGTTTTTTCATGACTTTGATATTTTTTTAAGAAAAGTTATTAGGAGTATGAGGATTATCTTTATCCAAAATGTAGAATAATGATGAATATTATGTCGTTTACTCACCACGCCTTTCTTCGAGCCTTTCTTCTCTTAAAACTTGAAATTTAAAACTTAGGCAAATTAACCTTAGGTATAATTCTTATACAAAAGGAAACATTTATTCCCATGAGAAAATCCCAAAAAATCTTTTCTTTTTCTCGATAGTTTCATTTTTGTACAGATAAAAATTTAATAATGTTTTTTTTTACCACACGAAAACATAGAGATTAATTTAATTGAAATTATTTTTTTTTTCCAAACTACTCGCAAATTTTAAGATAAACCTTCGGATAACAATAGGGGTGTTCAACCACCAGCAATTTTATTTTTTAGTTTGGTCTGATTTATATTTCTACCGTTTTATGTATTTGTTATTTACTATCTATAAGGTAACAGTGTTGCTGATGAGCAGCCCCCGCGGTGGGTTTTGAATACGGAAGCATTTCGTATGCACTGGGGTGTCCTATCACCCTTATATTGTGTTTCATGTATCCGAATTTTTTTAAGAAAAATGGAGGTACTTGGACACACAGTTAAGTCAAATGAAGGGGAGCCCCCACTGAATTACAAAAATAGTCAAGATGTGTATGTTGTCTGTGAAAATAAGCAAGGTTTCGTGCTTGAAATGCAATTATCCCATAGGTATGTCCTGTAAAGAGGAAAGAGATATGCATCAATTGCCTTTAAACATTTTATTTTGGGATTTTCATACGGATTTTACTAGTGTAACTTATTCATCTAAAGTGTCATAACTCGAAAAAACATGAAAAAATGTATGAGAAAAGGCTTTTTTTCAAATTAAAGTGTTTGTAAAATATCAGCCATAACAAGATTAAGGTTTTATATAAAAATGGAAGCATTTGGTATTTAATTGATCTTTAAAAACTTAAATTTTTATTGAAACAACAAAACTGTATTAACTCTAAATTTCAGCTTTTCATTTTTCTAAAGTGTAGTAACTAAAAATAATACAAAGGATTTATAATTACTTCAATCAACTAAAACGTCATAACTCAAAATGAAACAAATATTTTTCCACAGAAAAGACAGCAAAAATGTTTTAACTCAAAATACAACACAAACATTTTTTACAAATTTAACCACTAAAACGACACAATTCAAATTGAGACACTTTTGATATTAATTGCCCAAATGTTTCCAACAAGAATCGCGTCACAACTAAAAATATGTCATTTTTGTTAAATCACGTTTGATTTTAACTTAAACATCTAAAACGACATTTTACCTTTTGGAAAGAAAACTATCCAACTTAAATCAATGGCAACAAGATAGAAAGGTCCCGGAAAATTTCAAATATTTTTTTGCGTTTAAAACTCAAAAAATGTGTTTTTTGAGTTGTGACACTTTTGAACTACATGTGCGATATATCATTTTTGTGCCCGATGCAAAGCCAATTTTGTTTGCCACGTGTTTTTTTTTTATTGCACACACTCCACCGTCTTCTCCCTTCTATCAATATGTTCTTTGTAGGTACGTACCTACATACATACATATTTTGTTTGTTTTTTTTTTCTTTTGCCGTGATGAAATATAGTTCTAAAAACACAGTTTTTCAAGTTTCTAGTATGAAATTTTTTACGATTTTGCAAAAATTTTTATGCAGATTTGTAGCCTGTCATTTAAACTTTAATTATCTAGCTTAATATTGAACATCCAATAATTATAACCAAAGTTATAGGCTTCTAAGTGGGCTCAAATCGTGCATTTTTCGAATTTTACATTCCTCCACTGAATCTCGTCCGTTGGCGATGATCAAAATTTATGTACGCTGGCTGAAATTCATCACTTGTGTTTTTTTCTTCATTTTATTCATTTTGGTAGTTTCTTTGGTAACACCAACCAAAAATTCAATCGTTCTCCCCCTATACGCTAGAGTTCATCCTCTATCTTTGTTCATTTTGGTAACACCATACTTTGATCAAAACGACCCTATAAACATTTTCAATGTTAAAACACTAGCTAGTTGCTATGTAGCTTTAAAAAAAATGGGCTAGAAAAACTTTGGCTGGAAGGATCTTAATTTTTTGTTCCTAAACCATCTACAAAGAGCTCCTTTTTATTAAAGCGTATGTTATGTTCTAGACAGGCTGAATGATCAAAAAACGTTCCATTGTCTGTCTGGAATTGGTTCGGTACACACATTTGGTTTAGACCAGTTTTTCTGTTCCAAAATGTATCCGAATAATATTCAAGTTATTGTCATGTCGCTCCTAAAAAAAGTTTTACTTCAAAAAATCGTTTTTAAGCAGTGTGAAAAAAGGAGAATAAATAATTCGACCTCTACGTTTCAATAGAAAATTTATTACCTACAAATTACAGAAAGATCGTTTTCCGTATTGAAACGAATAAAAACCTATTTAAGGTCTCGCATTAGCGAAGAACGCCTTAATAGTTTAGGTTTATTAAATATAGAAGCTGAACTGACAAAAAATTTAGATAACGAATCTATTGTTAATGAATTTTGTAATCAATATACACACAGTATCGTAATCGTATAATCTTACTGAGATTTCTGCAACTTTATATAACAAAACTGAATCTTGTAGTACACAACTTTATATAAGAAATTGAACCATGTTAATTAATTAAAAAATTTACTAAGCGTTTTTTTTTTTTTCCGAGTGTACCTCAAGTTATGATAAAATCGATACGTCATATTTGCAATGGAATATAACTTTGTGCTTCTCTTTTAAGTCAACTGTATTATGAATTCCAAAATAGTGCATGTGAATGTGAATTTGAAAAAGATCTGCATGAATAGACATCACGCTTACGTTGGTACTTTGCAGTAGCAATGTAGCATAATCACCATCAAAAGCCTTTAAACGTAATAGTACTGTGTGATGAGAATTTCAAAGGATTTTCTTTCCATATATTTATGTATCGACATTGTATACAGGGTGTTTTGCATAAGATGTAAAAAAAAGACTAAGGCGTGTACGTTGAATAGAGACAAGAAAAAAAAAATTCTTCCAAAGGGGGATGTGGTCTATTTCCTTTTAGTTTAGTGGGGAGGGGCAATTTATTACAAATCAACATCACTTACAGTGTCATGTTTGCCGCTCGCACCACCATATTGAAAAAATGGGGGGTTATAGGCTAGGCCCCCAAAATGGTTTTTCAGGAATAACTCCCGAATGGTTAGTTGTAGAAAAAAAAATATCAAGGACTAATTTGTAGTTTAGAAAATTTCCTACAAAAAACATTAACATACTTTTTTCATAAAAACAACCGTTTTCGAAATAAACCAATCGGAAGAGCTACGGATTTTACTTTTCTATAAATAGTGGAGCGGCTTAAGTTAAAAATTGTGCATTTTGTGATAAAAGCATCAAATTTTTTTCATTGTTTGTACATTATATGAAAATGATTTTAAGACATTGGGCCACTTTATATTTTCACCCCTTTAGGTTGGAGGTGCAAATAAAAAAAAAAAATTATAAAATAGAAAATGAAAATGGCGTAAAAACACCACGGCAATACTTACAATATTATGTTATAGCTTTTTCAAAGCCAGTAGTTCATTCTTTAATTGTGTTTTTAAATGAAGTTTTTTTTAGTGCTTAGTTTTTGATAAATCATTTTCAAATTCAAAGTTTTGAAAATAAAAAAATTATTTATTCAAAAACTAAGCACTAAAAGATTGATGTATGATTTTGAAGGATACGATTTTTTTCCCTCGCCCCAGGCTTTACACGTCCTAGTCTTTTTTCACATCTTATGTAAGACACCCTGTAGGTATATTATGTAGGAATATGATTTCAGGCGGTAAACTCTGATTGAAAATATTTAGTAACATTCATTCATTCAGGTAGATTTCTATACGCGATACTTACCTTGATGTTTTTGAAGTTTGAATTATGAAGTGTTTGTTAAAAAAAAAATTTAATATAATGAATTTTTATAGAAGTACCTATAAAGTGTTTCTTAGGACTGGAATTTGAATACAAAATTATTGTTTAAATAAAGAAAAACACCAATTTATTTTGTTTTCAATCTTTTATTATAAAAATCCTCAGTAAGACTTTTTTTTTATTTTATTTTATTAAGTTTGAATTTATCTATACAATTTTTTTTTCTTTTGTTTTTGTTGTAGTTTTATAATGATTCTTTTCTTTTGTTAATATTGGGCCCTATCGCGAACGATATTTCCCGGGAAATATTTCCCACGTTCGAAAAATTCGTATCGTTAATGGTGTTCGAAATTCCCCTCGGAATTTATTGCTATCGTGAACAATATTTCCATGGGAAATTTGTTGTAATTTCTCTGGAATTTTTTCCCATTTATTTTGATGGAGAAATTAAGGCGAGACGGAGGAATTAAAACTTTTTTGATAAATAAACACAATTTTTTAATTTTATTATGGGACGAACTCAACAAATCAAATCAAAATAGAACCAGTATTATGGAAAAGAATACTATAGAGACTGGATTTACTACCTACAGGGTAAATAAGATTTGGCAAAATTTGGCCGAAATGCATCTTTATTTTGATTACCTTCTTGCAGCAAAAAACGAAAAATGCAAAACCAAGAAAAAGATCATTCAGTTTATATTTTTCAAAAAAAATAAAAATTTTTCTTTCTTTGCTCTTCCGCGGTTTGAATTTTGATCTATTCTGGACAAAGCTTTTCCTCGAAAACGTTAAGGAAGTTCGACAAAACTTCACAGAATGTTGACTGGGCAAGACCTCCATCGTGGTCCTTGCCGACTCCTCTTTGGTACCCACCTTCAGCAAAAAAAACGCAGACATGCACTAAGCCTGACGATGTGTGGACACTGGACAGTGTTTTCAGATAGAGGAATTTTGTTCTTCTGCGAAATTTAACACCTCGTTCAAACGGAAAAATATAATTGGCAACATGAAAAATTCAATTATTTTGTTTGTTGTACCTTAGCAAGGTATCGAAGAGGACAATTTTATGCAATTTTATACAATTCAGTTGAAATGATCGCACCCAATATTTCTTTCTTCACATGGATGGGGAATTTGTTTGGGATATTTTGTTTTATCGTAAAGGGAATTTCAGCTTAAATTTAATTTTTTTTAATTATGATCCTCTGATAACACTGTACACAATTCGAAATTGATCTCCGAAAATAATTTTGTCTTTTGAATGTTGGTAGTTTTTTCCCTGGGAAAAATTTATTCCGAGGGAAGTTCACGATAACTAGAAATATTTCTTGGGAATGAAACTTTCCGTGGGAACTAAAATTCCCCGGGAGATCCCCGATAGGGCCCATTATCTACTAATTTTAATTTTGATAAATATATATATTTTTTTTTATAAATTCATTTTATAAATATACATACATTTTTAAAAAAGATTTTTACAATTTTATTTAATTTTTATTTTTGTGTTTTTGTAAAAAAATATTTTGTGTTTAATAATAAATAAAAAAGTAGAAAACAAATATTTTTAATTGTAAATGTATTTTGCATATTTGAGCCCGAAAATAAACTGTATTTTTTCTGATTTATTAAAAAAAAATCATACCAAGATGTTAAAGAGAAATGCGCTAATAAAAATAACAATAAAGAATACAAATAAATATGTGAACATTTTTAAATTAAATTAAAAAATTACTTTCAGTTATTTTTTTTTTAATTTTAAATTTAAATGATTTTAATTCATTGGATTATAAATCCAGTGCTTTTAGTACTTTTTTTTTTACTTTAAGTACATTACAATTGTTATATGAACAAATTTACACTTAAAATTTTCGTTTGTATTATCATAAGGACATTTTTAAGTGTACAAAAAATCAACCCTTTATTTTGTATGTATTTTTGATTTATTCTTAACTGATTTGAACATAAGAGAACTTTATATATAATTTTTTTTAAATTAAAATACAGACAAAATTAGTAGGTATTTAATTAAAAAAAAATGCATAAGAATTTAAAAGTCAATTAAAAAAAAAAGAATATGCATCTCGACAATGAATTCATAGCACTTTAATCCCGGGAGTGGATGACTATGTTTACGCTTGCTTACCAAACTAATGTACTGTTTTCGATCCACAAAATTGACAGTAGTTTGACAGTAGTTTGTGAGTTTCTGTGCAAAAAGTAAAAAAAATATTGGATTGGAAGGGAAATAAGTTATTTAATTCAATAACAAAAAAACACTTTTTGGGCTCAACCCTCCTCCTGGCGAAGAAAAATAATAAAAAAAAAACTTTAAGTCCTTAAATTAGTTAGCCCCACAGCTCGTACAGAATAAGAGCCTAATGACTTATATGTTACAACTCTCAACCATTCTTGTGTGCGTGTTATTGGCAGGAATGGTGGGGGGACTTATAATTTTCTGCTGAATGCGAACGGTTAAAGTGAGAGGCACTTATTCATGACAAAAGATACTCTTCGAGAATTTGTCATGACATAGAGGAATCGAATCCTTATTTAATTATATTTTATAATGATATTTTCATGCTTGAAAAATTCTTCAATTATTTCCTTGATGAAAAATAATATTATCATAATGAATCTCTCTGTAGGCAACTTATGGCAAATCCCAATACATCTATCTCACATTGTGAGGGTTAAGTAACCATCAACCAGAAAAAAAATACGAAGATTCCAAAACAACCACCATGATGAATTTCTGGATTCGCCGCTATATTATGGTGAGGAGTTTTGCTGAGCGAATCATTAATGAAATGTGCCTGGCTGACTACTTAATTCGTGTAAGGTGAATCCAGTTCACTATAAAGTTTTTATTGAGTTATTATGCGGTAAGTAGCTGTACTGCTTTGAGCGGACACAACGGTACAAATGACGTCGTTAACCAAACACCTATAATTGGTTTTTTTTGGATATAAGTACCCTAATATAGAACCAGGGTTTTAAGTTTTATGGGTTGAAATGAAAGGGTAAAAACTTAGTTTGTTGTTAATCACCCGAAGGAATTTCAAGGTATATATTGCGGCTTATTAAATTCTACACAAAAAAAGTTTTTATAACATTTTTTTTCGTTTTAGTACTAAATTTTGAGAAATCTTGTTTTCTTCATGTTTTTTTTTTAATCATAATGAAAATTGTAAATATGTACATTAAACCACAAAAAAAATTGATATTGAAATTTTCGTGCAAATCTATAATGTTCTTGGAAAAATAAATTTTCATTTAATTTTTTTTTTGAAGTTTTGTCTTTTTGATTTTGTACAGGGTTTTCCAATAAGGACTTGACAACTTTTTTTTTTAAATAAAACGCATTCATATGGCCACCGCGGGCACGTTTGCAGCGGCGGTAGATTCGTTGGACCCAATTTTCAATGAGTCGGCCACACATTTCGGCCGAAACGGCCGCTATTTTGCGTTCAACGTTGGCTCTGAGCTCTTCAAACGTCGTCGGCTTGTTGGCATAAACTAATGACTTAACGTAGCCCCAAAGAAAATAGTCTATCGGCGTTAAATCGCACGAACGAGGCGGCCAATCGACTGGCCAATTTCTTGAGATAACACGGTCATCAAACTTACTCTTCAATAAATATGGCCCAATATGGCCCAATAACGCTACATCTACATCCATTTTCGTGCTGAAAAAGTTTTTAAGTTTTAACAGCGAAAAATATTTGTGGATAAAAATTGATAGTTCAGAAAAATTTCGATAACTTAAGAAAATACAGTAAATATATTTCCTTGCGTGTAATTGACATAAATGAATGCAAAAAATATTACCTACAGTTATTTTGTGCATATTTACGAAACAATGTTTGAATTTTCTTCCAAAAAGGACATTAACGGTTCTATTATTGTAGGATTTGTAATTGAATCTATAGCCCAAAGAACACACTTTGCAGTATTCGGAATGCAATCACCATTCACTTGTAGCAAAAAGATTGCTACAAAGAATGCAAAAGAATGCAAAGAATGCATGAAATCTCAAAAGATTGCATTCATTTGATTGCTGTAAAATGAATGGGCGAAACAAATGATTGCAAAGTTTTTGCTACAAGTGAATGGAGATTGCATAATTTGAAGTCTGAAGTCTCCAATTGAAGTCAATGAGTGCAATCTTATTATTGAAGTCATTAACGATTGCATTTAAAAAAGATTGCATTCTTTTACAACCCTGATTTGTATGATTTGAAGTCCAGAGACTTTGAAACTTCCGAAAAATCTGAATGTCAGGACCACTTGATGGTAAGCTACAAAATTCCTCAAACACTCCTTTTAGAATAAGTTCATGGGTGGGTTGACGGCAAGCCAACCACAACAAAGTTCGTCCGAATTCAATTTCAATTCTGGTGCATGCTCCCTGGATCAGCCCTATATTCGATGCTGTAGTATCAAAAGACATACCAATTTTTTTGTCACGTAGCCCAAATCGCAACACTTCTTGAATAACTACTTTAGCCATCTGCTCGCCGCCAGTGCCTTTCAGGGCAATAGTTACACCAAGCAAATGCTCAAAATCTTTGCAAGTCACTTGAATTGCAACTGTATCTGTGTAAATAAATCTATGCTTTTGTATATTCCATCTCGACTAATGTCAGTTATCACCGCAAAATTGATAACGGTAATAAAAATAAATTTTTCCATTATAATAAAAATGGTACAGAAAATAAATAAATAATATTAATAATATTATGCCCAAAGTATTACAAATTAAACAAATTTGCGATCTAAAATAATTTGTATACCTAACTGTTAAGAAAATCTAAATTTTACATAATGCGTTTTATTGTCTTCCAGTTATAAAGAAAAAAATGTTTATTTTGAAAAATAATGTTGTAGATTTTGTAGAACAAAAAAAAATTAAAATTATCATAAATATTTTGTTTTTTATTTAACGAAGTTTTCTTTGAAATAATTTTTTTTTTAAACTTAATGATGCAAAATAAAAAATAATAATAATTTTGTTTGTAATTATATTCAGTCACTTAACAATCAATTTAAATAATAAATGAAAATTAAAAGTTTTTGTTTTATTTTAATTTTGTTTTTATTTATTAACTATTGTTTGTTTAAAATTATACAATTTTTTTTTTAATTTTTATCATTGTCTATACACACACACAGTTTTTATATATTCTAAATATATGTATTTGTATATTTATATATATATATATTTTTAATTTATAATATATAAAAGCTCATAACAATATCTTACCTTTATAAGTTGTTTTTACAATTATTTGTTATGTTTTCCTTAGCTAAATAGAAATAAAACATTGCAGAGACTTAACATAAATATTATTTTTATCATTAATATAAAATATATCAATAATATTATAAATGCATTCAATACTCACAACATTATAAATCTGTAAAAACGGAAACTCTGCCCAATTATATGTAAAAAAAAATGGCATCAACCATTTTGGTATGTATGTAAAAAAGTTATTACAAAAAAAAAACTCTTACTCAAAACATTGCAACATTGATTTACTGACTAAAATTATTTTTTTTTAATATAAAATTTAAGAAAAAACTTAAACAATTAATGGTAGAATATTTCTTTTTTTTTTGTTATAATAATTATTATTTAAATAAATTTTCAATGACTTAAATAAATTGTTTATTATGGTTTATACGAATAGGAATTCGGTATCATGTTTTCCCGATGGTGAGTTTTTTCGATTTTGATTGTGAGTCCTTTGGTTTGGTATCGGTTTGTAATTCATCTTCGTCTTGCTGTAGTTGTTGTTGTTGTTGTTGTTGTTGTTGTTGTTGTTGGTTTTTTCTATCTAAAATAATGTCTGAGAATAAATCATTTAGGCTATCCTCGCCTGATTTTGTGTCCTTATCTACTGGCAGGAGTTGTAGTACCTCTTTGGCACGATTATCCCATAGCTTTTTGTTGGCTTTTAGCTGTAAGTATATATTTGAATTGTTTAGATCAAAATTGAAAATTGTGAGGAATTTTTATGAAAATTATTAAAAATAATTAATAAAATAATAAAATGAGTTGTAATAACTAAAAAAAATAATATAAATTTATTGAAGAAAATTTACAAAAGAATAATTTTAGAAGCAAAAAAATGGTAGCCTACGAAGCATTTATGTATGAGCATTTTGAGTTAGAAAGCCTTATTTTTGTTAAATTTAATTTAATTTTATAAAATAAATTAACAAAATCTGTGAATGGGTTATTGTCTATAGTATTAAGGCTGACACCCAAGTGTAACTTACTCAAAAGTAAACAGTCCTTATAATGAGCTTAAGGAGGGGGAAGGGGTAGGGGTTAAAAGGTCATCTTTTGCAGTTTTAATTAATTATAATTACCATTCCGTTATTTTCAAGTAAATTAATCAATAATCACTAAGTTTTCAAGGTATTAACATGGTTATTCAGTTTTTTGACATTTTTAACCCCCGCATCTTTCTTAAGCCGGAGCCACATCTTTCTCGTGTGATGTGTTGTTTTGTGTCACTGAATGTGCACAATAATCAGAATTTTGTCTTGCAAACTTTCATTTTTTATTTACGCTATTTACGTTTTCTCATCCCCAACACTATCTTATCTTTCTAACAGAAAAATATGTCTCCGTTACAGCGTGGTATAGCGCAATCGGTATAAGATTGATTCCAACAACAACACACCACAAAAATATGGTTTTACGCATATTAAATCCATTAAAGACATAGCGACTCAACACGACTCCACAACACACCACACGAGATAGATGTGGTTCCAGCTTAAGTATTTCTTACCTCTTTCGAAAATATGAATTAGCCCTTTATTATAGATAATTTAATAAAATATCTTTTTGTAGTGAGACTTTTTATTTTATGCAGTCAAATTTAAAAATATTAACGAAAAACTACAAAAGAGGGCCTTTAACTCCCTCCTACCTAAGACAACTGTGCTTGGGCTGGGAGCTTTTAGAAAAATGTATATATGGTCACGTTTTCTACATAAGTCAGGAGTTTGCAAATTGGGATTTTGAACAACGTAAATTATTTGATAAAAAATCATGTTTACTGTCAAAGCTAAGGTCTTTATGTCAGATCCCTCATTTTTGGGGAATCAAAAAATTTTGATGTCTGAATTTGTAGCTAGAAAAACGCTAATTTTTTGCGCAAATTAAAAAAAAATGTAGCTCACATAGTTTCATATTTATTTAAGTTTCAGCTAAAATAAGTCTAAAATAAGCGAACGAAAATACGAAAACAATAATTCTATTGGTGTCCAAAATTTTAATTTCTTAAATGCTAATGTGCTTCGCATTTTTTATTTGCATTTCAAGCAGCTTTAAAAAGCGCATTTCCGGTCAGTAAAATTAAAACAGAAATTGGCGGAAAAAATTTTAAAAATCAAAAAAATAGATTTTCAAAAAAATGTTTGCCAGAAATTGTAGCTTTTTAAACACAATTTTTTTCACCAAGACCAAATTTGTAGCTTTAACGGTTTTTTTAATATTCAAGTAAGATCAGAACGGAGCTGATATAAGATCTAAAAAAATAAGAAAATCCAATTTGTTTTTTGCACGCGTTTAAATAAGTTTTGGAGACTTCAAATTCAAATTCCAAAATTAATTGGATGTACTCAATTTTGTTTGTTGAAAATATCATTTTTAAAATTTTTGTACGCTAACTTCCGTTCTATTTTGGCTGACCAGAAATAGGCTTTTTAAACTCAAAATGCAAATAAAAAATAATTCATAAACAAATTTTGGCCACCAAGAGAATTATTGTAACCTCAGAATTATTTTAGCGGAAACGTGAATGTAGCTTTTAAAAAGCTACAAATTTGAGTGTCAATAATTAGATTGCGTCCGACTTATTTTAGCCGAGACTTTAATAACTAAGAAACTATGCGGAGCAAATTAGCATTTAATTAGCTACAAATAATTCGGATATTAAAAGTTTCCACCAAAGTAATGGACTGGACGTCTCTATTTTTTTGTGAAAAAGCTTTTTTCACGTTTTGGATTATTAATTATAACTGGACAATTTTCAGAGAAATTTTCTGCAAAAATATTGTCGACATTGATCCTTAAAATTTATGATTTCAGCCAGAATAAGTGGATTATGCTATAAGTGATATAAAGCATGAAAATAAAACATCAAGCATTTTTTTTTAAATTAAAGTAAAGCTTTCTGAAAATTGAGAGAAAAAAATATGGTAAAAGCTTTTAAAAGAGAAGGAAATTAATTTAATTTACACTAGCTAACGGATATTCAAAATTCTGAAGATCCGTACCAAAATTGTATATTTTAATACTTTTATAAGAACCTAACTAACCGTTACCAAAACTGTTACTAAAAAAAGGAGGCATACCGTTTTTAAATTCATAAAAAATAACCAAACAAAATTTACTTTGAAGCTGAAATTAATAAAAATCTTATATAATGTTATGTTGAAAAAATTAATAAATAAAAAAAGAAAGTTTAAAAGTAATACAACGCCGCCACGCACACCAAAGCCACATACCTTAAAAGTATTATCCTGCACCCAAGCATCTGGCTTACCATAATCCGGTGGATTTGAATATGGATCATAGCCCAATACCGATAACATTGGTGCTATGTCAGCCATATCGTGTACAACATCTTCTGGTATTTGACCTACCCATTTGGACATTGCTTCTAAATTGACCGGTTTGATAACTTGGTCTGAAGATCTTTCCACTCTGAAGAGAAAAATTATTATGAAAAAGAAACAAAAAATTACATTAAATTCAAATTAATAAAGTCAACTATGGAGTTGAGTATTCCATCAAATACAGATATTATATTTAAATGAATGAATAAGAGAAGGATACAACTGTTTCCACAGTGATTTATTATACGCATCCTCGTGCCAACTATATAAATATCTATATGTATGTACATAAACAACAACGGCAAAAAAAAGAAAACGAATATAAATATAAAACTCACTTAGACAGTGGCACCCCATTAGGTTTGTTTATGAATTCCTCATGATGCAGCACTGAGTCATTCCATGGCACATCTAGAAAATTCAAAATCTTCCTCATCCATTCTTCGGGATGAAGCACCAGTTGTTCGTAATAGACCTGCAATTAATTATAAAGGCACATCCAAGTCAGAAAATATTATTTAGAGAAAAGAAAAAAAAAAAAATACACACACACACACACCAAATGAAACGGAAACAAAAATAAATCTATAAAACACACACACACACATCATCGTGGAGAAAAAAAGCAAAGGAATTCTCCATTAAAAAGGAGTTAGGAGTAAGAATTAATCCACATGATAGATTGCCAGCAAATGAATGAGAGTGAAAAATTTTTTCGTTTGAAAAAAAAAAAACAATATCAGAAAATCCTTGACGAGAGTGAGATAGAGAAAATAAAAATAAAATTCCTAATTTGTTTACTTTGGATGTGGATTTGGCTATACCACGATTCAAAATATTGAATGAAAAAATCTCACATTATTCAAATCTCGCACAAACGAAATATTGCAAAATAAAGCATCGAAATTCATAAAAATACTCCAAATCCAAAATATTGAAATGAGGTTTCTACATTTGCAAACATTTTGGGACAAGAAAACTTCTATTTGCACATAAATATACCACTTCTTCATGCAATGGTTATAATTTCGAAAAGCTTCCATATCGGGTATAAAAAAAGTAACGGAATGACTGCATATTTCCTGAGTGCATATTTTCTTAAAGTTCAAGATCAAGGTCTACCATATTATTATTTTTCAACAAAGAATTCAATGTTTACCTTGATATTTGGTGGGCTAGAAATCCACAGAAATTTTTTGAAGACTTCTGGCCCCTTGAATGTGGATTTCTAACTCACTTGGGTGATTTTAAAAATAATTCATTTTATAATTATTGAAAATTATTTATTTTACTTTTTTTTAAGCTTAAGAGTTAATAGGAAATAATATTTGTTTGCTTAAATCCTAGAAAACTGCTTAAGGTTGATGTGCCCGATGCATTTCTTGAAAAACTATAGTGCATCGGGTGGTCCGCTTCGTTCCTTTTTGGGTCCTCTGTGCGGCTCACGCAACTCTACCACGCAACAATATCTTAAAAAATCTTCGTTTATTTTTATGGTTATTATATCGGACGTCAGAATAAAATTTCTGATATTTATATAAATTTTTGATATTCATATAAAATAATTATAAATTAAAACACTCATTAATTTTTTGGTTCAGATACCAAAAATAACAGGTACCAAAATAGCAAATTTACTAAGAATTTGAATTTAAAGCTTTTTATATCTGTACTGTAAACTGTCAGAATTTTTTATCTGACGTCAAATTGAAAAACCAAGAAAAAAAGAAGAGATTTTCGAGGTCCAAGGTATATAACAGTTGACCTAATTTTGTTGTCAACTTTGAATTGACCAAATTATAAAATTTCTATTTATTTGGTCCAAAAATCATGTACCTACGAAGAAAAACCAAAAAAAAACAATTAATTCTAACCCCTAATTGCAACATTTTGAACTTGATTATCTATTGATTTAATTCAATTCCTAATTTTGGCAATTCTCAATTTTGAATATCGAAATTTGGTACGATATTCTGACTGATAATAATTGTGAATACCAATTATTTTGAATACCAAAAATAGGCATCAACACTGAATTCAACAAGTCTTAAAATTATCAAGTGTACCAAATTTTATTAATTTTCGTCTAGAATTGACGTGGGAAATGATTGTTGTCATCAAAATTTAACAGCGTGGATTGAAAGTCTAATGCGCTACATCTTAAGTACCTAAATAGCATCAAAATCAGTTGAACATTTTTCTAGAAATTAAAAAAAGAAGACTTTGAAGGGGTAATTTGATAAAAAAATACTTATAATTGAAAAAAAAAAACACCACAGTCACTCGTATAATATTAAATATTTCCACGAAAAAGGAGTTTTTTTCTACGATTATTTTTTTGTTTAAAATAAGAAGTTTAATTTTAAGAAGTTAAAATTAAAAAAAAAAAATCAAATCTTTGTATTGGAGTTACCCTTTTTAAATTTACTTCAACTAAAAATTTCAAATTTTCAATCAGGGAAATAACATAAAAATGGCCTGTACCAAATTTTAAAAATATTAGTCCATCCGTATAGCCTCTAGCTTAGCTCGAATCGACGCACGAACGCATGAACGGAAAGACGCAGAGACCGACGGATGTCATAACGAAAATCCGCACTTCCATATAAATTTTTAACACGAAACCAATACTTGCCCATGAGCATGTAAATTTGAACCAAATTTTTCGTACTTTAATATTTAAGTAAGTTCTATTTTTTATACTACATTTATGTGTATTTTTTAATGAAAATTTTATTTCTATAACTTTTGTATCTTGTCTATGCAAATCGCTATTAAGAGCTCTGTGGAACGTTATTCCATTCAATAATTTTAAACACAAAGTTTGATTTCACTTAAAGTTTAAAGCTTCATTTAAGAAGATGAAGATAAAGCATTTTCCTTAATTGAAAGCACACTTATTCACTCTAGGTATAATATGTATGCCCTCAAGACTCTTCAAAAACAACTGCTTTGATAGCCTTCGGCGTCTTTTAAGCTATTTGTTATACTTCCACGCTCTTGTCTTCTCTTTTAAGTTTATTTTTGTTTTAATTTCTCAAAAGAAATAAAAAATGAAGCCCCAATTTCCTTAAAAAAAAAAACTCAAACAAATTTGCCTGATGAAAAACAATTTAAAGTTTGTCGACATTTTTTCTCATTTCCATTTCCCAATTGTATATACCTACATAAATACCTATACAAATACACTACCTATGTACATTTATAAATTGTGTGTGTTAAATGAATAAATAAATTTCAACCACAAAGGACAAAAAGGATCCATTAATATTATCAGCTATATACCTACCATAATAATTTTTTACTCTTTGTATAGGAACAATATAATATACGAGTATCTATTTCCGGTGACGACGACGCGACGGTGACGACGACGACGACAGAACGGAAGTGATTAATATTGGTTAATTTTTGGAACTTAATGAATTTAATTAATGTTTTAATTATTTTATCAACATTTGTCGCTTCCCATTAAATATCCTTTAATATTATAATGCCAATGGAGTGGAAAGTTTTAAACATTAAATAGCCATAATGCTTTGTGATATTTATCTACACTCTCGCTTGCTGATGGGGCCTATGGGGATGATTTTTTTTATTTGCTTTTACTTTTGTTTTGGTTAATGCATAATTAATTTTAATGGAAAATTTGTGAAATTAATTTTCAGGGAATATTGTGAGTGAGTTGAGTAATTATTTTGAAATTATTGCATAATAAATAACTTGATTTGTTGCCTATATCGATATAAGGCTTTGAAATGATAACGGGAAATAGAAACAAAAGTAATATGTATATTATTATTGAATGAGTCGACCCAATTAAATTACGTACCTAGACCTAAATAATAGAGCTTATAAAATTTTATAACGAGAATTAAAAGATTATGGTATCAGTTTCAATAATTCCATTAGAATGTCGAGTGAAGAAATTCACAAATGGGCTGGAAGAATTTGATCGATGGTCGTTAGGAGGGGAATGTTTCTATTTGAGAATTTAAAGGTCCTTTCGTGTAATTTCTGTCTGATTTTGAGGTGCCTAAAATACAGTAAAACTCACTTAAGACAAACACGCTTTTCTGAAACATTTTTTCAGTTAAATTTTATATTTTTCATTGAAAAAAACTCTCTTAAGCGAAAAAATTTAATCGAACAGAGCAAAAAATTTGCAGAACGCTTTCACTCTTTTTTTTATTTTTCACATCCACCATTTTCACCACAAAAATGACATTTGAATTTCTGATATTTCTCAACCATTTTATTTAATCTATCTATTTATCTATTTTATTTAAATTATGTCTAGGCAACTCCAAAAGATAAATTCAAGTTTTTCTAGCTTTAAATTTCTGCTTAGTGGAATTTTTAAACCTGCCTCTTAAGCGGGTTTTACTGTATATAAACAAATTAATTGGTGTTTTTTTCATACACACATGACTGACTGATGAATACTATCCAATTTGCATGGGGATATTTTTGTTGGATTCCTATTGAACCAGGTAAACACACTTCGGAGCCGAAAATCGAAAAATTCAACTAGAAAACTAAACAAATCGTGAAAACTCGAAATTGCATACTTTCAGGGGTGGATGATGGTGGCCATGAAATTGCATTTGGTATGGGAAAGGAGAAACTTTTAAATCTAAAGAAAAGAAACACTACGGAATTGACAATCAATTAATTCTCACAAAAATGGCATCACCAACGTGAGGGCGTTATGCCCTGAGAATGCTAAATTTTTTCGTATGAAAATTAAGTGCACCGTCCCAAAAAATTCATTGTCAAGTGTTGTTTGAATGCAAGGAAATTTGTTGAAAATATAAATAATTTAAAGAATTAAAAATTAAAAAATTAAAAAAAAAAATTTGTTTTATTTTATATTTTTTATTTTTATTTTATATTATCACAACATTTAATTTTTATTTAAAGTAGCGACGCGTTTCGGATTAAAAATCCATCATCGGGCTAATGCCAACGGCCTAAAATCCCTTTAAATTTTATGATCACTTTTCAAAATGTTAAAATTGGTTAAAAAATTCCGTGCGAAGCTGGGCGGACCAGCCAGTATATTTATATAATTTTCAGTCAATATTTATAAAAATAAAATAAATTGGCCGGCGCGACAGCTCGTGTAGAACCAGGGCCTATGCGACTTACAACTCTCAACCATTCATGTGTGCGTCGTGGTTTTATTGGCAGGAATAGAGGGGACCTACTATTTTCTGCCGAATCCGAACGGCTCGGGTAAGAAGCACTTTTTTATGACAAGTGATACTCTTGGAGGATTTTGCAATTCCTCGCCTCGAGGCAGTAACCCGTGAACAACATTTCTGTTCTTAGGTGGCATAGGCTGGGAATCGAACCAAGACTTTCGGCGTAACAGTCCAACGCACAACAATCGTCTAATTCTGTTTCTCACGAAAATGGGATCATCAACAGATGGCTATGCGCCCTGAGACTGCTAACTTTGTGTATAAAAATTTAGTGAAACGTTCCGAAAAATTTATTGTGAAGGGTTATTTGAAGCCCCTATAAGTTTTGTGTTCACTTTTAAAAATGCTAAAATTGATGAAAAATTCCAATGCGAAGCTTGGCGGACCAGCTAGTATATTAATATACTTCTAAAATGTATTTAAATCTCTTTAAAACGAAAATTTAAATTAAAAATCAACCCTATACTATATAGACTCACCATCATGCAACGGTCCTTTCCTATTTCCTTGCACTGGTTGTGCATAACCTCAATCGCATGATTCCACTTTGCCATGCACTGCCGATAATTCGTCAAATCGAATCCAGTAATCGTGACTTTCCGTGAAATAATTGAATGCACTGTCGCCCGACCATCACGAACCATGAAAAGGAATTTAGCCTGCAAAAAAAAAAAAAAATAAAATTTTAAAAAATTATTACGACTCATGTTTTTCGACCCAGTTAACCCGAGAAGGACCGATTATAAAAATTCCTTCTTCCCAAAGGTCAAATAAAAAAAAAGAAAAAACAAATTGAACTTACATTTGGGAACAGTTCTATCACATAGGTACCCATCTTAAGGGTAAGTGGATCCTTATTGCACAACCGTGGCGCTGGCTCCCCATGCTTGGCGATTATCTCCAAGCAGAACTGTGCAATAGCACTGTTCATGACTTCCTTGGTAATGCCAGCTTCTTGGAGTCGCAAACTTTCCTTCTCCGATTTAAGCCAGTGCGATCGAAGCTGAAGGATTCTTGGAATAACACGTGTCTCCTGGCCACATCTGCAATTGAAAATAATATAAAGTAAAGTATAGGAATAGAGTGGAAGATAATAACACTAGTCGAAGGCAAATGGCGAGAGGGAACTTTGTTTTTTTTTATAATTCAATAAACCTCTCAGGTCATATTATTTTGCCTAGAATTACTTAAAGACTTTCTTCGTTGGTCTTATGTATTTACAATGGATTTTCTATTGAGTTCCGTTTCGAAGCACGAATTCTGTTTTCTGCGGAAAGATGAGACCATCATTACTAAGCTTAATGCGACTCTAGATGTTAGGATCACGTAGCCAAGTCGTTGTCGTGTTCTTTTCATGGGTTGGGTAATAGGTCGGTCGGGGTAGGTATATATGTATATAGTAGGCAGGATGGTACTGGTGATTCTTCCGGAAGCCATTATCGTTTTTTTTTCTTTTTTACTTCTTTCATTCCATATTCGAATTTTTTTCTTTTTCTCAAGGAAACTTTTCATTCGCGCGAGAGAAGTTTTCACATTAAATTCTTTGCGAGGCTTTATGACGCGGTTCTTGAAACTTTCCGAGCAGTTTCACTTCTATATTTTGTGATAATGAGAAGTTATGAACTGTGACCTAAAAGGTGAATGTGCGTTTCATACTTTAGTATATTTTATATTATATAGAGTGTTGGGATTGTATATAAAGGAATAGGCTAAGGCCTGGAAGTGGAGGGTTGATTTAATATTTTTTTTTTATTATTTATGTACCTATAGCTATGAGAATGTCCATTATTTCGAGTAAATTACCTTAAATATTTGACAAAAATTTTAAAGATATAAAAAAAAGGAAACAAAAAAATGGATGCTCCCCCTAACGGGAGTAAATGAAAAAATTCTTTATTCAATTTAAGAATGATTTGGGTGAGGTTCATGTTTAATGAAATTGATATTGTGTTTCATTTAAGCAAATTTTAAGCTAAACAAAAAGAAAAATAGGTAACTACCTTTTGAAGATGTTTACGTGGTGATAATGGGGTCTTCAACGTTTAAGAAAATAAATTATAATTTCTTTTAAAGAAATAAGATATTTAAAAAAAATTTTTTAAAAGCTTGTGTAAAAAATTTCAATAGCGTGATTGGGAATTCAACAGTTCAGTAAAATTATACTCTGAAAAAATTCCAAGAAAGCAGAATTTCAAGGTAGAGTTTTTTTTTGTGCCTTAAACAAATCCCAAATTTAAAACTGCATTTGATTTGGTGAAGTAATAATATATGGAAAAGTATTAAAATAATCAGATTTTTGGTAGAAATATGTAGGCAAAAAGTGCAAATTCACATAACAATATTATATTTTTTTTCGAGAGATTAAAAAATTTAGGAAAAAAAAACGATATTGTATAACGTTTCTCCACTTTTTTTTTACAAGATCATACGAAATAAATTGATAGAATTTTATTTTTGTAGATTTGTAAAAGCAACATTTAAATTTCATATTTCAAAAACATTATAGTTTTCAAGTAATTAACAAACATTTTCACTCTTTCACCACTTAAAAACTGGTCAAAATATAGAGAGCTTTTTTGATCAAAGTTCACACTACGATGATAACGAAGTCGAAAAAAGTGGTTTTCGGAAAAATGGTTATAAATGGTTCCACCCATAGAACCATTTTTTTTTGGTTTTCGATTTTTTAAAAAACAGCTTAACTGTTGCTGACCAATTTTTGTATAGAAAATCTTTCAAAAAGTTTTAAGAGAATTGTATACCTACCAAAATTTTCAATATTTTTCAATACATTTCAATAAGTTTCGTACCTTCCATACAATTGTTTAAAAACCGGTAAGGAAAATCTCATTTTTCTCAAAAACGGTTCCTACGATTTTGATTAAAATTTTTATGTGAGCTAATTTCATTATTCGAAAAAAAAATATGCATATCAAAATTCTCAAAAAAAAAACAAATTTTGGATTGAAAAAAAAAAAAAAAAAATTTATTTTTGGAAAAAGTTTTTTAGAATTATTTTTGGAAAACGTTTTTTAGAATTATTTTTTTTTTCATTAATTGAACTTAAGTAAGTTTTAGGCAAGTGTCATAAATAATATTAGCTCTCATAATTAATTTAGTAGGTACCTGAGAGACCGAACTTCGCTCAGCTTTTCTTAATCGAGAAAATTTAAATATGACGTATGAGAGAAGTTGGCAGCTAGTGGAAAACAACATATGCCATCCATTAAATTTGTTCACTTTATAAATGCGTTCAATAAGGAAAAATCCCAAAACAAAAATATGTGTAGTAGGAGGGAACTAAAATAAAAAAAAAACTTCCTAAACCATCGTCCTGCTAATTAGAAAAATCCATAAGGAGTATTAAAAGTGGGCGCGGCAGTGAGCGGAATTTAGTTTTAAAATTTTGTTCTCGTTCATAAGAAATACTGTTAAAATTTCACCAAAATAGCTACATCCGTTTCCGAGACAAGCTATAATAAAAGTGGGCGCGGCAGTGGGCGGAGTTTAGTAATACAATTTTAAATTTTTTTCATAAGAATAAATTCTAAGAAATTCATTTAAATCGTTTTAATTGTTTCTCAGAAACTAAGAAATAATGAAATTGGGCGTTCCAGTGGGTGGATTTTACTAAATCCAATTTTAATTTTTTTTTCTTGGGCATAAAAATAAACTCAAAATTTCATACAAATCGTTAGAACTGTTTTCGAGAAACCAGAAACTAATAAAAGTGGGCGTGTCAGTGGGCGGATTTTACTAAATCTTATTTTCAATTTTTTTCTTGGTCATAAAAAATAAACTAAAAATTTGATACAAATCTTTGAAACTGTTTTCGAGAAACCAATAACTAATAAAAGTGGGCGTAGCAGTAGGCGGACTTTACTAATTTTATTTTTTTAAGTAAACGCTGATAATTTCATTTAAATCGTTTGAGCCGTTTCCGAGAAATAAAGACATTTCCAACCGTTTCCGTCATACTAAGAAGTAATAAAAGTGGGCGTGAGAGTGGGCGGATTTTAGTAAATCCAATTTTCTATTTTTTTTTTCTCTTTCATCGAAATAAACTCTGAAATTTTATCAAAATCGTTGGAGCCATTTCCGAGAATACAAATATATATACAAAAATAGCTCGTTTAAAGTAATAAGATTTCTTTTATCAGATGAAGAGTTTTTAAAATATAAGGACTTTAAAACCACAGTGTCATCGTCCATAAGGACAAGTTTGTGCGACACTGTTGTGCAAAACAGTTTTTAAGAAAATAGCCCCTTCGGTGTGAAAGGGAAAAAATAGGCTGCCGTTAAAAAATCATGAATATATTTATTATAATAGCTCAATTACATTTTTAGTACAAGAGGTAGGTATACTAACAAATTGCCCACACTCAAAATACTACCCAACCGCCTATTTTTCGGTTGGGTAGTATTTTGAGTGTGGGCAATTTGTTAAGTACCTTTTTTATCCCGTTTCCAATGGCGTTAAATTCTTTCCCATCCGATTTACTGTGAATTATTTGTCAAATTCAAAGATTGGTTTAAGATTTTTTTAGTAACTAACTCTTTCTTACAGCAGCGTGTCAGTCAATGAGTATCTACCAAAGTTAGTGATGAGATGACCTTAAGTTTATAATTTATTGATAAATATGTATTAGCAATCTTAATGTTTTCTTAAAAAGATATTTGCAAACAAAATATCATGAAATTTTTCATTTTTCACCTCTCAGTTGTTACGTACGTACCTTTTTATTATAAGGGCTTTAAGTGCTTTTCAAAATACATATTATTAAAAAACTAATTTTTTAAATTATCTGTTTGTAAACTAAATCAAAGATAAAATTACTTCAGCAATTATTGTGAATGGAGATTTGCAAAATGAATTTCTTCAAAAATTCAATCATCCTCTTCACAAAAAACTTGATTTAAATCTAACCAAATTACCCATACCTCGATAACCTCTAGCAAGAGAATTAATAAATTTTTTATTCTATAACTATATAGGTATCCTTGCTGTATCCTACCAATTTTCCTCCAGCTTTTTTATTCACAACAGAACAAAAATTACCGCACTTTTGTTGTGCAAAAACTTTTAAATGAAAATGCAATTATAAATTCTGCATAAAACTACCATTTTCATAAAAAAAAAAACTAGCAAACAATTTCACTCTTACAACCAACTCCGTTTACGGTGCAAATAATAAAAAAAAAAAAAAAAAAAAAAACTACAAAATTTTCAAATTCATATAAAATTGCACAAAAATTCATAAATTTCTCTCTTTTTATTTTTAAGTTGAAGTACATTATGCAATAAAATCGATGAATACCCACCCAACTATAGGTACCTATCTAAGTATAAAAGACTCAACTGGCACTTGTATAAACTTCCCTGAAATCAAATCCTTTCAAACAGAGAAATTCTTCTTTCTGTTTAAATAGACAACGGAAAAATTAATTAAAAATTCCTCTTGAAGTGAAGCTTTTTTTTTTTGTTGCTAAAGAGATTCTATATCTTCCCAACAAAATTCATAAAATCTAGCTATGAGTAGCTATGTCCTATGTGTGTGTCATTATAATTGTGTAAATTACTTAAATTCATACAAAAAACGAGACAACACGACATCATTTTCATTGGATCAGGAAGCAATATCCTTATCCTATATATAAAGAAATTTATTTTATTATTATTTTTTTTTTTTCAATTACCCATCCATTGCTGATGATGGGTTTCATATTTCCACTGTTCTTATTCTAAAGGATGCAGTTTCGTTCACAGAGATGAAAATTTATGGAAACCTGAGTTTTTTTTTTTTTTTGTTTAACGTTCCTTTAGACCCTTTGAGTTTTTTTTTTTTCACAACGAAGATATGAAATCAGTTAAGTTCTATTTTGGTAGGAATAAGGAAATAATATAAATATATGTATATAGGTTGGGTATATTACAATATTCATGGTAATAATATTCCTTTTACTTTGTGTACTCTGTCCTCGGTCCTATATAAGTCTTCATCTTCAACATCCCAGATGTATATTGTGCTATCGCCTTCGTTAGTTGAAGTTGAAGAAGTCGTCCTTTTTCGTTATTATCGTCCTTCTTCCGTTCCATCAAACGTCGAGGACAAAAGTACGATGTTTGAGGTCAATTCGATTAGATGTTAAAAGTGTGGTGAAAGCATTCCCCCGGAAGTTATTTTTTTTTTTAAATGCTAAAGATTCTATCTCTCGATGCAGAAAATAAAAATAAAAAAAAAACAACATAAAGGTTATCAACTTATCAGTTTATGATGAAAAAATTTTATTGAAAGTTCTTCAATCAGGTTACGGGGAACAACATCAGGGACTTGGGGAATCAGAAGTGCCTCGACAATAATAATAATGTCACATACCTAGATACCTAGGAGAATTTTTATCAGTAAATATTTATATCTATCGAGCAGAAAATAGAAAAAAAAGGTAACTATAATAAAACCAAATAAAGGACTATATTATAAAAAAATGTTTAATCATCGTGTTTGAGTTCAATAATAAATTGTGCTCTTTGTTGTTTTACCTTGGCTATTTCTTTGAACACGTTTATTTGAATTTCCAATATTTCAATTTTGATCTGGGGTATTTGAGTATAGACAATGTTTATATCGCTTGATATTATGAGGTGCAATATATGAAATTATATTGGTTGGAAGGAAGTCCAGTATTTATAATTATAATATTGAATGAAAGAGATACTGAATGGAAATGTGATATGAGGAGAGAATATTTCAGTGTAGATACGGGATCTAAGTTTTAACCAAGAATTTAAACCTGTTTAGAAGAAAAAAATTTAATTTTTT
This sequence comes from Epistrophe eligans, assembly GCA_951394125.1. Taxonomy (NCBI): domain Eukaryota; kingdom Metazoa; phylum Arthropoda; class Insecta; order Diptera; family Syrphidae; genus Epistrophe; species Epistrophe eligans. The sequence goes on from OX596029.1 coordinate 82,697,041, forward strand.
TTAAGTACCACTCATAGTTATTTAATTTCCTGAGTTTAAACACCTATAAACTTGGTAGCGGGAGTTTTTTGGGCATTCCTCCGATTGGTTTTTTTTAAGGACCAGAAATAACCTGCTTGCCCTACAATTTTTTTAGCAAAATATGAATATCTAAATTTTTTCAAAAAAGTACCAAAAACTTAAAAAAAGAATGCTGACATGTTTTTTTTTTTAAACTACCATTTTTAAAATAATTTCTGAAAATTTGTTATAAATGGTACCTCTAATAGAAAAATTTTATTGATTTCCGATTTTCTGAATTTGATAAATCTTTTTGTGGAAAATATTTTAAAAAGTTTTGTTTAAGTACCAAACTATTCATTTTTTTTTTTTGGATTTTAAAATTTTAAAATTTGGAAACGACTTGATCGATTTTTATTAAAGTTAGCACCCAGCAGTTTTTTAACATTATCTAGCTGATTTTAAACAAAAATTATTCTTATAACCAAAACTAACAGTACCTACAATACAAGTGTTTTAAAAACTGTAAGGAAAACTTAATTTTTTTTAAAAACGAATCCTACGATTTTGATTAAAATTTGTATGTGAGCTCATACCAGTATGATCCAACATAAGTGAAAACAAAATATTATCTAGCATTCTAGCGGTATCTCTCATAAAACCATTTATTTAGTTTTCCAATATCTCATTACCAGTCTAACCAATTTTAATGAAATTCTATAAATAATAACTTTTAATAAGTTTAAATAATATTGCATATCAAAATTTTCAAAAAATCATTTTTTTTTTTTAATTTAATTTAATTTAGAAGGTTTAAATGAAACAACAACAATTTAGTGGGCTACCACCAAGATTTTATAGGCTGGAGTTATAGCTATTTCACGACTGCCAGGCCGATCATCAGACTCCTTTTAGTGGTGTTTGATCATTGTTCAATTTTAATTTGAAAAACTTTTTGTCCCAGCTGGGGATCGAATAGGTATAACTCCAGCCTATAAAATCTTGGTGGTAACTAAATTGTTGTTGTTTTTGAAAATTCGATATTTCGAAAATGGGAAGATGCTTTTATTCAAAATTGATTTTAAAACTTTGTATTGATAAATACTTAACAATGGCGTATTATTTTTTTTTTTTTCTTAAAAATATTTTCATAATTTTATATTACAAAATTATTATTTTAAATACACCTCAGAGATTTTCATTTTTTTTTTTTTCAAAAAAACAAAGAGATTTTTCTTACAGAAATGTTGAATCTCTTTTTATTGAGGGCTGGTCTTGAGTGTCTGTACCTTCGACAAAATCTATTAATACACGTCGCTTTAAAAAGTAGTATTCCACCGTTCACTTGGGCGTATACTTACTTTTTTTTTTTTTTTAGTTATATTTTAAAGTACACCAAAATTTACCTTTATTTGTGAACAAAGAATTTTGAAGGCCTGGAACTCCCTTTAATAATGTGAGCACACCTTGAATGAATCAAAACTTTAATAGTTTCTTGAGCACATACACAAATCTATACAACAAAATTTAGCTATATTCATGCAAATTTGTTTAGGAAGCCTTTGACCCCCGTAATATTGTAACCACCTCTCATTTTTCGAAGCCAATTTAGAAAATATACCTATACCCAGAGATAAATTTTGCAAATCTATGGTGAATTTTCGGTCTTAGTATTTTTAACCCTGTGCCAAAATAATAACGTCATCTTGCAGGTATAGAGTTTTTGAGTTCAGCAGCCTTTTTGACTTGCATCAAAAGAAGGACAAAAAAAAATAGCACCATCGTAATATATAGCATACGGCATGCTGCTTTAATAGTTATTTTTTTGAAAATTTGTTTTTCAAAACTCGGCTATTATTTAATTCTTGTTTCGTGCAATGAAACACATATTCCAATAACTACTAACTTTTTTTTTTAAATCTCATAGTTTCAGCCAGGTTTTGAGCGACAAGCTACAGAGCAACTGAGCGACAGATGGTCATTTAATGAACAATAACTAACAGATTTTTTCAAGTTGTGGGCATGTTTTTGAAAAAAATAAAATTTTCAGAATTTGGTAAAAAAATTTAGATCAGGTACCTACCGTTATTTTTGGTCCTGGAAAAAAAACTTAAAAAACGTGTCGGTGGAATGCCCAAAAAAACGAAAGATATACCAGGTTTAAAAAAAATCGACTCAACCGTTAAGGCTACAATCGAAAGTAAAGACAGACAGTTGGACAGAAATGTTCCCACTTCTCTCGACTTCGCTCGATGCTTCTGAATGCTTTAAATTTTTTTTATCGCTTTGTGAGTTTGTCGTTATGTCTCCTATAGCTCAAAATAGCAAACTTATTTCCGTTATCAAAAAAAAGATATTAAGTTCAGATAAAGGAGCTAAAACACTTCAAACTGAAAATACAAAAGAATATTTCTAAAATATTTAAAGGAAACATCTCCCCATAATAATGGCTCCATATAGAAACTTGAAAAAATCTCTTCAAAGGCGACCTACATACAATATAGGTACATTACATATACCTAAAAAGGTCAAATAATCTAAAATCACACGTTCCCTAATGATATCCGGACAATCTTAATATATAACAAAGCATAAACATTTATTCTTTGTGTGTTCCTTAATTTTTCTTGGCAATGTGAAAGCCCTAGGTGTTTTTTTTTTTTTAAACACCATCAAAAGGACAATACCAAGTCATTAGGGTGACAATCCATTTGAATCCCAAACAAAACTAACGTCGTCGCTCGGCCATAAGATGATCAAGTGGAAACCTTCTTCGGTCATTTATACGACTGTAGTTTATTCTAGATCTTTATTTTTTTTTCTTTCTTCTCCTTGTTTTGCTTTCTTTTTGTGAGAAGAACAATCTCCAGGGGCTATTTACAAAAACGACATTCCTTTTTTCATTCAATTTATTTTTTTAGTTTGGTTTTCTTTTTAGAACTCCGTGTCCGTCGTGTTACACTTTGTGAGTGAGAAAAAAAAAATATCTAGAACTTCCAAATCATCGTTATCCTGTTTTTCTTTTCTTTTTTTTTTCTCTATTTTCTTTTGCAAAGTATTTGTTTCCACCTTCTTTTTCTATACAAATTGAACAAAAAAAAAAAAGAAAAAAAATCACACAAAGCGGAATAAAGCATATCTTCTTCGAACTGGTTTTTCTTCAATTTTCGAATTCAAAATCACTTTGGAAATGCTCTGCTATATGTCTGAAACGGTAACCTTCTCCTTCTCACAATATAGAATGACCTACACATTGTCGGATGGTGGCTCCATGTAAAGGAAGCATGCTAACATATGTCCACGATGTTGGCGAATCATTTTTGGATAAAAAAAAGGAAAAAAAAAAAAACGTCGAAGTCATGGAGACGAGTCTGGTTGGAGTTCTGATTTTGGTTGTTTCATTGTTCGACAGTCCAGAAAAAAAGCATTCAACAAAGGGACAAACGGAACATACCTACAAAATAAAATAAAACTGCGATTTTCATTCCTTTGTTCCGACTCATCCGAGAACCGAGAACCGAGAACCGAGAACCGAGACAGTCGTTTCTCGCTGTTTTAGTCTCCTGTTTCAGGTTGCATGTTTTTTTTTTTTTTTTTTTTTGTATTGAATACTTCTATCGCATTTTCTTTTTTTGCAAATACATTCCCTGGGTATGATGGTTGTGGTGGTGGATGCAATGCTTTTCTTTTGGCGGGTTTTCTCTGGAGTTTTATTTATTTTTTTTGAAAAACAGTGGAGACATTACCCAACCGGAAGGAGGAAAGTGTGAATAACTATGAAGAGTTGTGGTAGAGTAATGTTTTTTTGAAACGATATCAATCGATTTTGGTCATGAACTGAACTGAGATGAACACTAGACAATGAGTGTGTGTTTTCATGAGCGATTGAGTTATTTTGTAGAATTTCTTTTTTCACCCAATTTATTATTTTTCAATAAAAGTTTTTGTTTTTGTTTTTATTTTTGTTTCTTTGTCTGTATGTTGACATTTGACAATTCAAAAGATGTGGGATTTTTTTTTTGCGAAGACAAATTGATGTGTTTTACCGATTCTAAGTAGAGAACAAAAAATAACAAAGACTTTCTTTGAATTTGGGCAATTTGCAGATTTTATATGAAAGACTAAAATTTCGTTTTTTTTTTTAATTGGATTTTAATTTATTTTTTTCTCATCGATATTTAAAAAAAAAAGAAATGTTTCTATAATTTCGAAATTTTACCTTAATGTATGTACTGTACATATATGCGTAATGAAATTTAGAGCTTCTTAGGAACGTGCAAATAATCTTTAGATAATAAAAGAAAAAAAAATGTTTTCTTAAAATAAAAAAATGAAGGCATTGTTATCTTTTGATTCATTGTGAATATTTAACATTATGTGGAAATATTGCCAATTTGTATGAATTTTAATATTTCTATACAATTTTGTCGTAGGTAGGTATAATAGACTTTTTGAAGTAGGTTAAGTATAGCCTTTTAATGAAGCCCCTGGCATCGAATCGGAAATATTGTAAAAGAAATGACTCCCCATCACCAAAAAGCCATAAATATAATTGTTTAAGAAAAATATTTAATTTAAAACGCCTTATAGAATAAGGGTGAATATTTATGTAGGATTGAATAAAGTGTAAATGGCAACACTCAGCCCACTCTTATTTTTGGATTACCAATCATGCCCAAAAGAAACAAGCTGTATGAGAAAAAAGGGGATGCTAGATCAACACGACGAAAGAAGATGAAGACGTATCAATTGCCCTAACACCTTATTTTGTTCTTTAACTTTTTTTGATTCCTTTGTTTAACCTCTTGCTCTGTAAATTGAATTTTATTTGTCACTTTTTTCTTAACTACATTTATAAAACAGATATTTTCATTAATTGTTGTTATTTTATCTCAACTCCTCAAACATTGTTTTTGCTATGAATAATAATTTGTGCGAAAAATCTATATTTTCGACACTATATCTTTTTGAAAGACCAATATCTTGGAACTGATCCCTTGGTTGGTATGGAAAAAAGTTTCATAATATTTTTTGTGTTGAAATTATTATAATCTATAAAATGAGCATTAATTATTATTTTACGATAGCATTGCCATTTAAGAGAAAGATAGAAAAACAAATGTTTTCACTTTTGACCTATTTTTTTTAAATACAAATATCTTTCAAATGATCGGTGTTAGGAAAATAATTCAATTGTTTTTCTTAAAGAAGTTTACTGCAAAAAAATAGCCTCGAAAACGCCAACCATCATTTAAGAGTTATATGCGTAAAATTGACATTTTCCTCACTTAACGTTTTTTGACATAGCCATATCTTCTAATCGGAAGAAATGTTTCAAAAACTTTTTTTTTTTTCGTACAAAATTGCACACATTATGCTAACGTTACAAGTTAGTTCAAAAGTTATTTGCGAATAACCGATATTTTTAACATGTAGGCCTGAATAACTTGTTATTCAAGGAGAATTCGACAGTGGACTTTTTAGTCAGTAATCCTAGTTCAAACAAAAACTAAAATTATTGAGTTCAAAAACTTTTACTTAATTATTTTTACTTATTATTTCGCAATAAAAGTAGGCACAAAAGTAGACACAAGTAGGCTATCTGTGAACTTTAACTTACAAATAAATTTTCTTCCGGAAGTTTGTACGGAGTTGAATATTTTTTTTCATAAAAAACTAAGTGTCCGCATTTTATTACAAAATATAAATAAATTGACTTATTACCTCTCAAATATTCTTGTGTTCATGTTGTTGACATGAATGGTGGGGACCTATCATTTTCTACCGAATCCAAACGGTTAAGGATTGGAGTATTTGTCGATTCTTAGCAAGAGACAGAAACCCGTGAAATACTTTTTAATGTTTTTTAGGGCCAAGAGCTTCCGCGTAACAGTTTTAGGCACTAACCTGTACACCAGGGGCTACTACTGGATACTTACTAAAGACAATTTCAATGCCGTTCATTTAAGGGAATTTTGTATTCCCTCGGGCTGCGTCTTTGGTCCAACGTTATACATTCGAGACATTATGGTTGATTTCATGATGAATTTTTTGGGGTTTTATTTCATTTTCAAAATTATTACAAAATAAATCTCCAAATTCGAAAAAATCAAGATTCCCAGATTTGGAATTGTTTCACTATTGTGTTGTTCTAACAGAGATGATTAGCCCATTTTGGGAATTTTGAACATTTTTAATTTTATACCACAACGTCATATTACCTAATTAAATAACAAATAATAAATACCGCCGAATTTATTATATTTATTTCGTTAGCTTTATAGTTCACACTTTGTTGTAGCAGAAGAAAAGGAAGTAAGAAATGTTAGTATAATTCAAATCATATCGAATCATGGTTTTCTTGTTTTCAAATTAGAAGTGCAAAGACTAAGTTTGCCAAAAAAAAAAAAAACAAAAACTCAAGTGTTGATGAGAAGTTGTTTTAGGGTATATGTGATCACTTTAAGTAATTTTTCCTAAAATCGAAAAAAAAATTTGCAAAATTGCGAATTTGTATGATTTCAGATGATTTCTATGGGTCTAATTTTTTTGCGTCTAATTTCTATGTATGAATTTAAGACTCAATTTGAAAATAAGCATTGGAATATAAATATCAAAACTGTTTACTTTGTTTTAAAAAGTTGAAAATATTCTTCACGGTTTTTTTTTAGACATTTTCTGATTTATTTGTTTATTTCCAAATTTTTCTTTACCGATCAACTTTTATTAAATTTTGTAAATAGGTATTTCTTAAAAGAAAAATGTAGTTTAGGAGAACCTGGGGGTGCATGATACCATGGGACACCACGATACCCCTCAATTTTAAACATCACATTTAAAAACCACCACGCGTGACAATGTTCGCTATGTCCTCGTTTCATTATGTGTTTGTAAAAAAAAAAAATAACGTTTGCAAGCAGTAGCAGAATTTGGGTGTTCGGTAAACTCGTAGTTTTTGTTTGTTAAGTTTCATAGTAATTTTCTTGTAATTTGCAGTGAAAGTTTTATCTGAAATTATCTTATATCCGAAAGAGTGATTTATTTACCCCAAAATAACAAAATACCAAGATTAAGATTTATAGAAAATTATTTAGTAAAAAAATGCTTTGGAGGGCTTTGATCCCCGGCAATATGGGGCACTGGTTCCCGGGAACAAGCCACTCCAAGATTTAAAAAAAAAATTGTTATTTAATTATTTTCTGTTTAAAAAAAATTCAATCTACAAAACATAAAACATAACTCGACTTAAAAACGAGAGACATGAAATAGACTCGATAAAAAATGAAATGTAAATTTATTTGAATAAGGAAGGTACGAATTAAGATTTGTGATATCTAAATTGCTATGCGTACAAATTTATTTTAAGATAGATAGATAGATATATTTATTGTGCCCACTTAGAATTAACATTTTTTACAATATGAGAAGTCATTGCACAGTACAGAGATATGATAAGTTATTTTATTTTACAACTGAAAAATACATTTTTTGATTTCAAATTATTGCTTGATTAATTTTAACATAACAGTTGGAAGAAAAAATATGGGGAAAAAAAACCTTCATATAAATGTTGATGTTTTAACGATATATCACAGAATAATTTTTAATATTATACAAAATATAGTTTTAAACAAATATATAAGTAAATTATTTGAATTTTATAACAGAAATGCTTTTTTTAAATATAATAAAATAAATTAATAAATAGTTTAATAAATAAGTAAATAAATAAATAAATAAATAAATTAATAAATAAATGAATAAATAAATAAATAAATAAATAAATAAATAAATAAATAAATAAATAAATAAATAAATCAATAAATAAATAAACAAATTAATAAATAAATGATAAATAAATAAACAAATAAATTAATTAAGTAATGAGTAAATAAATAAATAAATAGATACAAAAATAAATACAAAAAAAATTATAAATAAATAAATATGAAAAAAAAAAACAACATAGATATATATACAATATACATATTATACAAATCAAAATAAATAAGAATTTATAGCATGAGTTCAGATATTAATGCGTTTTCGTTGTTTTGACAACTTCTAATGAATTTTTCATTGAGGACTTCAATTTTGTTTTCAACTGTTATTACTCGTGCTTTTTCGTGTAGTGTTGATGTTGAGTAGAACCAAGGAACACGGAGGATCATTTTAAGAATTTTATTTTGAGATACTTGAAGTTTTTTCGTATGCATTTTAGCACAGTTTCCCCAGACGGGTGATCCATATAAAAGTATAGACTGAAAAACGACTTTGAAGATAGAGAGCTTATTTTGGTTGCTTAACAATGACTTTCGATTTATCAAAGGATATAATAACCTAATTGCTATATTCAATTTACTTACCGTATTTTTGATGTGTTCCTTGAAAGTCAACTTCTTGTCTAAGTAAACACTTAAGTACTTGACAGAGTCGACCCAGGGAATATCACAGTTATTTATTTTAAGATTTGTGCTGGGTAAGAAACAGTCCTTTATTTTTCTTATGAAAAAGATAGCCTGACTCTTCCCAGCATTTATTTTAATCTTCCAGTGCTTATAATACTCGAAGATAACATTAAGAGCGGTTCGAATATTGTGGACGAATGAAGAACCATATTCATCAGAAGCATATATGGCAATATCATCTGCATACATTCCAAAATCACAGTTTTGTAAACTAGGAAAATCCGACATAAAAATATTAAAAAGCGTAGGCGACAGTACAGAAACTTGAGGGACGCCTGATGGTACTGCTTTAAGGGAAGAACACATTCCATTTAACATAACGAGGAACTGCCTATTGTTTAAAAAACTTTGAATTATTTTTATTAAATAACCAGAAAAATCATTGATTATTAATTTGTAAATCAGCCCTTTGTGCCACACGGAGTCAAAAATCACGCTAAACGCATTCATTTGAAAATCTTTTTGTTTTTATTAAGATTCTGAATTTAACTTCATAATAACATTAAGAAACGCCATTTCCATTTTTATCTACTCTTTAGTCCTTTTGTATCTACTTGTACCATACCAACAACACTGCACAGATTTATTTAATCTAACATCTTTATGTAATCTAAGATCTTAACTGAGATTATGTTTTTGATGAAAACATAGCCTTAGGTCTTAAAACAATTCATTAAACCAGGTCCTATTTCCAAAAGCAAGAAAAATATTCTCAAAGTCTTTTAATTTCAGTCGAAAATATAATTCATTATAATTTTTAATGACAGAACTTATTCATCTAAAATATTTAGTCAAGCATAACATTAACATCCATAACAGCTGTAATCAACCTAAGGTCCTATCCCATCATCATGACTATGTAGCCTAGCCATCATCATCAAAGTATACATGTATACGTACCGCCCCATAAATTCCTCACAAATTGTCCCTTAACTCAAATAGCTAGTAGCTATAAAAAAAAAAAAATTACATAGTATATATGTAGGTAGTACATAGAAGTACAAATTATGCTCGCATTTTACTTGGGGGTGTGTAGATAATAAAAACAATTTGAGTGCCGTTCACTTAAACGGAACTGTCATGTCGTATGCCCTTCGGCTCCATGTCTTTGGTCCAAACGTTATACATTCGTCACATAATATCACCCACCGTTCGTTGTCGATGTTGATGATGTTTTGTTAGTATTTTTTTTTTTTTTTGTTCCCTCTCTCTTAAAGTCATCCTTTGTGTGTAATATCCTTAACGACAGTTTTAGTAAGAAAGGTCCTTTTTGCTCTCTCTGTATTTATTAGAACAAAATGGCGTTAAATTAAAATTACTTTTCTTATTACGATGTGAAAATTTCCTTCTTTATTTTTTTTGTGTATAACATTCCCCAATAACATCCTTCTTCGGGTCCTTGTAAATTTGCAACAAACTCTCGTTACGATATAGCTAGTACATAGAAGTTGATCAAAACAAGCATCCGCATAATAAAATTATACATTTTGTAACTGTGAAAGTAGCGGCATGGTGCCACACTATATTCACAGAAAATTTATAGTGCATGTTCTATACACACTTGTATTACCTACTTTAACAACAGCTTCCATAAAATGAAGGACCCATGTATGTATGTGAGAGAAATTCTTTATTTACAAGGACGAAGGAACATCGAAATAATGAAGGTGATTTGCACTAAAACGCGAGGACGGATTTTAAGTGTCAATGTTGACGTAATACTTTTTTTTTTTCTTTTTTTTTTTCGTTGAACTCAAACACATTTCCTGGCGTCTTAGGATTTGATTAATGGTTGCATTAAGGATCGTTTAGATATGGGAGGTGAAAGTATTTTTCTTGTGAACCCATTTACCGAACTGTAATGCAGACAAATTGAAAGCTAGAGAGTTTTTTGCACAAATTAATTGGTTTGAAGTTCAATTAATATCTATTTTTTTTGTTTTACTTTTTATTTCTGTCAGCGTATGTAACGTACATTAAATTATTAATGTGTTGGTTTTGAGAGATTGATGTGGTCTTTAAGATTAAAATTGAAACAATATGAAAAGTGGGTATACCTCCCTGGAAGTTGCTAAACATTTCTTGTAATTTATTAGATTAATGGGTGACCTAGCTATTTATATAAGCCGAATAATTTCAAACTTATCTTACAGAAAAACTGATTTTGAATTGATAGCTTTATATAAATAATAATAGATAATAAATAAATCGGATAGGTTCGTCTATAAAAAATATCTTACAACACAAAATGAAGGTTTGTGCTTATAAAGATATATAATTTTCAAAATAGCTTTTTACGGCCTTTAGTCCACACAAAAATTTAGGCGTTTCGTCCCGGCGATCTCACTTGGACTCATCAGTTGACTAGTGAGGACCTTGTCAATACGCAATTTTTGTTAAGTTCAGTCCATCTAACATAGATTTCATGACGAATATCTAGTGTGAACTATATCCAACAAGACTAGAATTAAAGGCCGTAAAAAGCTATTTTGAATCAATAATTCAACAAGTCCAATTAAATAGTGCTAAGTCTTCTACTTGGCTGATGTATTTCAGTAGTATATAGAGTTTGTATTATTAAAAAAAAAAAAAAAAACCTTGATATATAATTTTATTTTTATTTTTCTACAAAAATTGTATTTTTTTTTTTTTTGAAGGAAGGAAGGAAAGAACCACATTCGTTTGTTTAAATCTTTTTTTATTATTCAAAAATTGAAACTTTATAACTAATTAAGGGCCAATTTACTCACACTCCATTAAAAATTGAATTTTGTAGTTTTAACTAGACCCGTCTTTAAAAGTAATGGTGTTAGAAATAACTAGCTTTTAATGACATCTTTGAATTCCATTTTTTTTTTTATTAAACCGCAAAGCTACATATATCGCAGCTCTATTTAGTCGTTTATGCTCAAAATGGTCTTAAATTAAAAATGAAAATTAGTAATTAATGAATTAATGAAATTGGTAAATTTTTTATTTTAATGGCGAATTTAAATATAATAATAGATAGTGGAATAAATTGGTACTCAGTCATAAATTAAATTTTTTAAGGTGTAAAATCCCTAAACGATTTTTTTTTTTTTTTTGGGTTTGAGTTTATATAATTTTTAATTTTAATATTTTGGCAAATAACTAGCAAAACCATGACTGCGTTGCTTCAATAAATTTTCTTAATCAATAATTTAAAGTTTAATTAATGAATGCCGACATTTTGTTTTATTTTTAAATTAAACTAGTTTTGTTTTGTAAAACTTGGCATTGTGATGAAAGCGAAGTCAAAAAAAAATCTGTCCGTATTTCTGTCTGTCCTTGTGGCTGCTGGGGGAGGGGGGTTCGATTTTCTTTAAAATTGCTACCTACTAAGCGTTTTTTGGGCACTCCTCCCACAAGTTTCTTCATTTTTTTTAGACCAAAAATAACGGCACATTTTTTTACCAAATTATGATAATCTTATTTTTCTCAAAAACGTGCCCACAACTTTTTTTTTAAATTAAAATTTTCTTTTTTGGATATTTGAAAAAAGTTTCGACTATCTCATTATCTGTTAAACTGATTTTAATTAAATTTTTTGCGCAAGAGCATCTGATAAGTTTAAATAATATTGCATATCACAATTTTCATAAAAACAAATTTTGGATTTAAAAAAGAATTTAAATTATTTTTTGAAAACTCGATATTTCGAAAATGAGTGGATGATTTGTTTTCAAAATTAATTTTTAATTCCACATAAATAAAGGTTTAAAAAAGCATACCCATTTTTTTTACAAAAATGTTTTCAAAATTTTATATATGTACATATAAAAAATTATTTTTTTAAAAAACCACTTCAACAATTTTTAAATTTTTTTTTCTCAGAAATTGAGATTTGCGTAAGAAATCAGTTTTAGAAGTTGTTTAATCAAATTGTTTTAAATTAAATATATTTCTTTTTATCAATTTATTTCTAATTAAAAGGATTTTTTAACAATTTTTCAGTCTAAAGTTTAAGTATCATGCGTAATTTAAAACCACAGTGTGATCGCACATAAGAGCAAATTCGTGCGACCCAGTCGTGCATTTTATTTAATTTTGTTTGGAGTTTTTCACCAATTTTTTCGTGTAACTTTTCCACTGTATTTTAGGCTCTTTTGGTATATTATTTTTATTTTTGATTTTCTCAAAAACGGTGCCACTGAATTTGATCAATTTTGTTTAGAGAATATAAGTTTTAAAAGTGTGGTAATATCAAAAATTTATTTTTTTTTTGTTATATTTAAAAAAGTTTCAAATTATGTATTTTTTTGAGAACTTAATAAATCCAAAAGGTTTAGATCCATTTTTATTAAATTTGATATTTAACAGTTTTTTAATATTATCTAGCAGATTTTAAACAAAAATTATTTTTATAAACGAAACTAACGGTACATACCATACAAAGCGTTTAAAAACCATTATGGTAAATCTTATTTTTCTCAAAAACGACTTATACCATTTTGCTGAAAATTCTTTTATGAGATTATATTAATACGATCCAGTCTTGTATTTTTGTTTTGTTAATTTAACTTCCAAGCGCAAAAAAAAAATCGATCAAAATCTGTTTACCAGATTTCGAGAAAGTCGAAAACATAAAAAATAAATCTATAGAAGATTTCTACTAATAATAGATACATATATCTTTCAAGTAATAAAATTACTAAAAGGCAGCCTACGCTTAGAGATTGACTGAATTTTTTTTATGGAAATCGGTGGGACCATTTTTCAGAAAAATCAAGATTTTTCCTAAAGATTAATAAATTTTGTATGAAGGAAGTAAATAAGTATACCTACTGTTATTTTTAGTCAAAGGAAAAAATTAAATGTGTACCGGGGAATTTCCTAAAAACGATCAAAAGCTCAAGTTCGATTTTTACGAATCCCAAACATGGCCACTAGCCCTCCTTTTGAATTTTTCCTGGTTATGTTGATATACATTCGTTGATAATATTTTAGGGGAAGATTTTGTAACAATTGAGTAATATTTATGTACATAATTGTTTGTACAAATTCGTGCTGAAATGTTTCATAAATTTCACCAACACCAGTTAAAGCCTATTATTTTATTTCCATTTAATCACCTTAATTTTGAAACTTAAAGTTCCGGACTATTAGAACTACAGTGATAGGATATTCTAGATCCATTTTATATGAAATAAGCTCAATTGTATGCGGTACTATTTTGTAAAAATAAAAACAAAATTGTCATGAGTTCTTTCTGCCACAATTCACAAAGGTAAAAACAGAAATAAAAAAATAAAAACTCATTTAAAAATAATTATTATTCAAACCCTACCACGCGAATAAAAATCAACAAAACAATAACAGTGATTTCCCCAAATCTAATGAGGCATAAAATATTTTTTTGTTTCTGTTTACTCGTTATTTCTAATTGATCAAGCAAATCAATTAATTTTAAATGGAAAACGGAAAATAATTTTAATGACATGCAAATGTGATTGCGAGTGCTAATAAGTCAAACAAAATTTAATTTCCGCTTTAAGTAAACATATAAACCTAGGTTTTTTTTCACAATTAATAAATAAATTATTTCCGAAATGAAGAAACATTTTAATTCAAGCGATTCATATGTGTTCCATACTCCAATTGCCACAAACAGGCTTATGGGCATGTATTAAGTTTATTAATAAATTCAGTTTGTCTGGACTTAACTATGATTACGACATCAGAACAGTTAATTCTCAGCAACTGACACATTCTATTAACAACCCTTAATTTGAGCCCTTAAATTACAAATCTGCCCCAAGTGTATAAACATAATTGAATTAATAATGCAGTTCTAACTAATCTTTGCAATTAATCGTCCGGCCAAAACCCACTGGCCTGAATATAGTTAACATACAAGAAAGATTAGACTAATTGGGGTCATTTGCGCCACACATATGTACATATGTATACTGTGACCCGGTTCCAGATTGAATTTCGAATTCAAATTCAGAACGAAAATAATGTAGAGCTATAGCACAATTCGTCAGAAGTTTTGTTGACAAAGGTTACGCGCTTGAGAACACACTGACACCAATATATTTATGAACTTTCCGGGTGTTGCTGAAATTTGCTGAAACATACGAAATTCATGTTTTTTCTTTGTTCTACATTTTTGTTTTTTTTTTGAGGAAATGTTGATTCTGCAATTTTGTTGCACAAATAAATATGCCACTGTGACAGTTGGTCAACATCAGTTCACTTTTAGTCAACGTTCACATACAAAACACATTTTTGTCTTCAAACATGAAATTCTACGCTGGATTATTTCTGGTTGCTGTTTGTGCTGCAGGAGCTGTCAGTGCGGCTGTCAAAGAATTAGAGCCATTGCAAGCGAATGCCCAGCAGCAAGGAGCCGAAGCTGCTGACAATTTGGAATCATTGAGAGTCCGTAAGGCAGCCAGATCATATGGTGGAGCACCAGCTGCTGCTCCAGCATATCTCCCAAGTATTCCATGCCCCAAGAACTACTTATTCAGTTGCCAACCTCAATTGGCCCCAGTTCCATGCGCTCCAGCATCTGCAGGAGGATATGGCGGACATGGAGCTTACTCAGAACCAATTGCTCAATGGTCTGCTTATCCCAAGGATAACTGAAATAAATTGTTGATATAAATAATTGGACAGAAAGAGAATATTTTCGATTGCGGATAACAGAATTTTGATGACAGGAAAAAAAAAATAAACTTTCACAAGCAGACAGGTTGTTGTGGATTTATTTTAAAGTTTTGCCAAACTTTTTATTTTGTGAGAGTTTTGGTTTTTAATTAGCTTGGGATTTGTATAATATTGTTGGGAAAATTTCAACAGGCTATAAAATTGGAATTGCTTTTTTTCTTTTTTTTTTTTTGTGGAAGACTTAAATGATGCCAAAGGATAAACTTCTCATCAACTTCGTTTTTTTGTTTGTTAATTTTTATAGATTGGACATTTTCTTTCTGCAGGTTATTTCTTTGCAAAAAATTAATGGATGGATTTTTTGTTTCCATTGAGTTGTTGGGAAACTTTATAGTCAAGAAGATTTAGTCAGATTCTTAAAAGGGTAGGCAATTTGCATTTTTTGGAGTAACGCTTAAATTTTGCTATTGGTACTTTTTTTGAAAATAAAAAGTCTTTGACAAAATTTAAGTTTTTCTTGCCTTTTGATTTGACTTACAAAAAAAAAAAAAACACCCTAAAATATGCAATGAATTTTATATTTAACCAAACTACCTATTAGACGTAGAAAGAATTTTCTTTACAAAAAAAATTTATGAATAGGTAAAATGCACGACCAGTTCGCAATTAGTTGCTCTGATGCTAGTGTTTATGCTCATGGCAATATTAAATGATGTCATATTTTTGTTTGGATGCGAATGAAATTTCGACACCAAAGTCAGTAAATCGTTAAAACCTGAAATTGCATACTTTCAGGGGTCAATGTTTCCAAGTAATTTTTAAATGTTGAATTTATGAGAAATTCTATCAGCTAAGAGAAGAGGTACATATTATGTATTTGTAGTAATTTTCTTGAGAAAGAACTAAACTGCCTAAACTAAAGTGGCTCCAAACAAATCCTTTGCAATGAATTTCATGACACGCTTTAATAAGTTTCATACACAAAGTGCAGCAGTCTGAGCGCTTAACGCTACTGTTGGCGATTCCACCAATATCAACTTCTGAAAGTATGCAACTTCACATATATACACATTTTTACGTCATTACCGGTCGAAATTTCGGTGGAAAAGTCCTCATCAAAATCGGATGATGTTCACCCCAGCTATGTGCGTATATTCTATTTGTAGATTTATTATAATTAGAAAATATGTATAGGTACCAAAAAAATACATAATACGTATTATGAAAAAAACTTGAAAAAGACATAATTAAAAAAAAAGGACATTATAAAATAAATTAAAATAGATTATCGATCCTTTTTTTTTATTTAAATATTAATGATATTAAAAATCAAATATGTAATAAAACAATTGAAATTACAAATTTCAAAAAACATTTAAGAATTCCCTTTAACTGACATTAATGAAAATATAGGCTAAATACTTCCGGATTATGTACCTATTGAAGAGTTTTGAATTTTCTATAGGAACAAAAACCCATGTGGAATTTTCAAACCATTACCTACTTAGCCTATCATTTACCGACTACTAGCCTCCACTTTTTAATTTTCAATTTTGATGCTTTAAACATCTACATATTTGAATCAAATTTTATGGTGATGTACCTAATATGTACATAATATGTAGTTACAAAAAAATCTAGCTACCTATTAATTACATTTTAATAAGTTAAATTTAGGTATCAATTAATTTAATGGGTAATTAGTTTTTTCTAACTACTACATTAAAATAAATTAATGAGGTAACTGATAGTTAGATTTCTTTTAATTATTATATTAGAAAAAAAAATCGGATGAATTAAAAGATATAACACGGAGTATGTATTTAATAATTTGTGATGGACTAACCTATTTAATAATAGATATAGGAGACTTATAGGTAGGTACCAAACAAAATATAAACGACTGGATCGCACGAAAATTTATTTACATTTAAACAAAAAATCACAAAAAAAATTCAAAATGAGATATTTTTTTTTTGTTTAAAAACAAAATACAGTCGACTCTCCCGAAGTCGTACTCTCTCTAAGTCGAATTTCTCTCTAACTCGAACTTTTTCGCCATAATTTATCATTCCCTTCAATTTTTCATACAAAAACTATTCCCTAAGTCGAACTTTCTCTAAGTCGAACTCTCTCTAACTCGAACACATTCTCTCGATTATTGGTATCTTTTTTTATCCCCTATGTCGAATTTTGTACCAACACACTTCTACACCCTTAAAATGTATGTGTAGCAGTGCGTGTGCCATCATCGTCAGCTTTTCGTGTTTCTTCCTATTCATATCCCTGGTACCTCCATAAAAAAATACAGTTTTTAAAAACTTGCTACGTAAAACCAAACAAAAAAAACATTGTTATCCTTTGTTTTGTGTTGTTCGTTGCATTTGTATATAAAAAAAGAACTTGCATATGAAAACAACATTTTAGTAAAATTCCAGTTGGAATTTCAAAATCAGTTGATTGTAATTCTAAGCATTCAACATAGCTGATTCAGTCTTTGTGTGCATATGTCTGTAGCTAGATCCATAAAAAAATGTAAGTATCGTTTTGATGTGACTAAAATGTATGTACTAAGCAAGACGCTATATTTTTCTGTTAATTTTTTTGTAAGTATGTATGAATGTATATTAAACTTTTTTTTATTAAATAAACCTTTTAAGACAAAAAAAAATGTTCTCTCTATAACTCGAATTTTCCCAAAACTCTCTCTCTAACTAGAACAAATCTTGGAATCCCATGAAAATTCGACTTAGGGAGAGTCGACTGTATTTTCAAATTTCTTAAATACAATATTTTTTAAACTATTCACAAGCATCCGATTGCAAAAATTATAATAAAATTCGATTTTCCTTTCCAGGCAATCACATAAAAATACTTTGTTTTAAATTTGGGTCAAATGAGTTCACCCATTTATGCCTTGATTTAAATTACAGTGACGAAATCCCTAAAAGTAAAATCTCGATCGATCTCAAAATCTATAAGAAGAAAATTAAGAGAAGACGTGCAAGAACAAAATCGAGCGATTTCAATGCTTGATTGCAAATATAAATAGGTTTATCTTTTATATGCAATGTTGGACATTCTATAGATTTGTAATTAAATAAAAACAAACTGTTCTCCAGTGCTCTTTTTACTTCATAACAATTTTTATTAAGGTTTTTGGGGATTACTTAGTAGCTTGGTACCATGCGTTTATGGGATATTCATTGTTTTTAGGAGCAAAAATAACGGTACTTCCTTAAAAAATTGTTATTACCATTTTTTTTTTTTTTTCAAAAATGTTTCCACTGATTTTTTTCTCAATTTTCTAAAAAAACGATTTGAAATGTTTAAATATTGTTTTTTTTTATTGTATTGTATTGTATTTTTTTGAAAATTAACAGTACCTACCATCTATACAACCGTTTTCACAGTACTGTAGGTTAGGTACCCCTGATAGAACAGTCTGCTTTATTGATTAAATTATATTCTAAAGGGTTTTCCAATAGGGACGGGTTGATTTTGACAGCTCGTGGCGGCCATATTGTTTCTTTTACTTTCTGTAAAAATATTGTCTTTAACTCAGTTAAATTCAGATAATATCAGATAAATTATCAGGGCAAGTGCAACACGTGCAAATGATAAAACTTTATTATCAAAATGGGTTGGAAGTTGATCCCAATTTTGGTTGAAAAATCATCTTTAGCAATGAGGCCCATTTTTTGATGAATGGGTACGTGAATAAGCAAAATTTCCGGATTTGGGACGACACCAATCCACGCGAGATTCACGAGGTGCCAATGCAACCAAATAAAGTTACTGTTTGGTGTGGATTTTGGGCTGGAGGCGTGTCATCGGTCCGTATACTTCTTCGAAAATGATGCTTGCCAGGCCATCACCGTCAACGGCGATGGCTATAGGTCGATGATCACCAACTTCTTGTGGCCTGAATTGGATGATATGGACACCGAAGACATATGGTTTCAACAGGATGGCGCTGCGTGCCACACAGCTCAAGACACAATCGATATTCTGCATGAGCGGTTTCATGGCATGGTTATCTCGCGCCGAGGCGACGACGTGAATTGGCCACCAAAATCGTGATGAATTGACCCCTTTGGACTTTTTCTTGTGGGGCTTTTTTTTAAGTCGCAGGTCTATGCGAATAAGCCGCAAACCACCGTGGCCCTCAAAGACAACATAATCGATTTTAAAATCGACCCGCCCTTAATGGAAAACCCTTTATATCAAAATTTTTAATAAAATATTTGTCGTAGGTACTAAAAAAAAATAATTTTTTGAAATTTCGATACTTTAAATACTGATGAATTATTTTTATTAAAATTTAAATTATAAAATCCTCAAAATTGACGAAATTTATTTACAATTTTTTTTTTAACAATTTATGTACAAAAATTTTATTTAAAAAAAAAAACCGCATTCGTTTCTCATTAATTACTATTTGTTAAAGAAGTCACATAAATTGTACATCGTGTTGGTGTCAAAACATTTTCAGAAGTTCTTTATTTAATTTATTTCTAATTAGGATAATATAATATATACACAATATATTTTTAATTTCTAAGAAGCTTCTGTAAAAGTTTTATCCAAATGGGTCCAAGCGGTTAAGCCGTTAATATATTTTTTTTTTTTTGTAAAATTGTTTTTTTTCCTGGAGAAAATAAAATTAATTCCTAATATGTATCTATAAAACATTTACTACCATTAAAATCGAATGAACTATTTCTGAGAAAAAAGGGTTTTAACGGTCGAACTCAGATTGTTGTGGTTCGATTAAAAACTGGGTAGTTTTTTTTTTTTTAACTTTTGGTCTAGTGAGCTGGAAATTTGTATAATGTTAATTCATCTATCGATTCTGAAATCAAATTTTATAATGGGCACAGATATTTATGTATACTAAGATTGAAGTTTTAATATGAAAACAATTTACAATATCGCGGAGTTGAAAATGAAATTCAATTTCATTTTGGGTAGATATTTTCAGAAATTAAAAACATTATGATATCCTTCAGAAAAACCCCGAAAGCAATGAAAGTTTCAAATTGAATATTGTACCACTTTCAGCATTTATACTTTTTCCTCTGTTTGTAGACATAGCTGCAATAAATTCAGCAAATGACATTTGACATTAATTCTACATTTATAAAACATACGAACCACTTTGAAACTATTTCAATTTTCAACTGTGGTCTCTGGCATAATTGACCAAAACCGGAAATCAAATCGAAAAATTCACTCTGATGATAAAAGCCATCAGCATCATCAGCATCAGCATCAGCGTTACCCACCGCGACTCTTCATTGTTTTAAAACAGATACAAAATCTAATCCTGCACTAAACCCACATCCTGTCTTTTTTTTTTTTTTTGTGGGTGGAGAGGGGGGATTTCATCAAAGCTTAAATAAATAGGATAAACCCCAATGCAAATTTCATGACACAACCACATTTCAAAATATGTAGGTAGGTAAGGTAGAAATTTCAAAAAATCATTGGAAAATTATACAATTTTTTTTTTTTTTCGAGAGAATAATGATTCGGTAAAAGCGCTGATATTTCATTGTTGGCATCCTGCTATGTCCTTCGACCTTTTGTGATGACTTTGCGGAGACACCAACCGTGAGCTGTGGTGATGGGAAGTTTCGTTGATATTATATAAAATAGATTCACAGTATGCGGTCTCGATTGACATATTGTGTGGGATGATGTTGCCCAGGTCTTTTGTCATCATACAAAATATCAAATTTATATAGATTTATGATTCTCGCCCACCTGCCTTGTCGGATTGTTTTCCAATTTTGTGAGGACATTCGATGAAAAGAACGAACCGGATAAAAACATATTTTGATGTGGATACTGATGACTTTCAGTGGTTATAGTGCATTCTCGAAGGTGGTATGAGTAGTGTCAGATTGTTTTTGTCAAATGAAATGTAGGTAATATGTATTTTTTGACATTTTTTTCTTTCTGATGGCAGGATCTCCCGCCTTTCAATGGTTTTTCATGTTCAACAAAATAACGAAGTATAGTTTAGAGTAGGTTGATACTTATAGGGATGGGGTGGGACGTTGTGTGTTTTGTACCTATAAATTTTTGTTCTACCGGATGTAAAAAGTTATTTCATTAATCTGGATCCGGTGTAGTTTGCACGCAGGAAATGAAATTTCCACTATACTTCATATAAATATAAATGAACAAAAAAAATATATATGTAATAAAGCTGTGCTTTTTTTGTTGTTTTTATGTCTTGGCAAGGTTTTCACGGACTGTCAAACATTGTGAGTTACGAGGATGTTAGCAATCGGATGTTAAATATATAGAGGGTAATCAATTAAAATTTAAATTATTTTTTTTTTTTTTTTCATTTTTTTGTTATTGATCAACATGCAAAAAATTATACATTTAATGGTTTTCCGTTGTCAATGGAAACCGCACCAACTGAAAATGTATGCAACTAGCGGTTATTTCTGCATCCGTTGCTGCTCGTGAAAAGCAATTATTTTAGAAAAATGTTGTATGTAGTAAAAAAATTATTCAGGCGTTGCCATGTAGGTATATAGTGAGCATAGGATCTGCATGTTAACTTATAGGTAGGTATACAGAATTGAAAAATCTAACTCAATGGAGATATACATATGTATGTACTTAAAACGACTTGGTATTATGGAAAACCGAAGATAAGTGATCTCACTTTACTGTCAAGCTACAATTTAAACGGATGGTTCGATTTGCTTGATTAAAATAACAAGCGTTTTTTGGATTCTAGCCCGATATTTATATGGTTTTTTTCCAATTTTGTGATAAGGGTACTTACCCGTCATACAATATTATTCAGAGTTATCAGATGCTCTTGTGTAAAAAATTTCATTAAAATCGGATAATAAGATAGTCGAAAACCAAAAACATGGTTCTATGGGATATACCTTTTTTAAACGATAGATACATTTTTTTTTTCAATAATATGGTAGATCGTATTAATATTAGTTCACATAAAAATTTTAATCAAAATCGTAGAGGCCGTTTTTGAGAAAAATTAGATTTTTTAAACACTTCTATGGGAGGTATGCCGTTATTTTTGGTCATAAGAATAATTTTTGTTTAAAATCTCTTATTAAAATACTGCTGGGAGCCAAGTTTAATAAAAATCTACCAAATGATTTTCGAATTATTAATTTTTCAAAACTATGGTATACTAAAATTATTAAAACTTTTTGAAAGATTATCTAAACAAAAAATTGGTCAAAATCAGTTGATTCGCTTTCGAGAAAATCGAAAATAAAAAAAATGGTTCTATAGGAGGTACCACTTATAACCATTTTTCCGTATTTTTTTTTTTTTCATTTTGTAAAAAAATTACAGAATGTAAAAAAAAAAGTGGTTGGCACGTTTTTGAGAAAAATAAGATTTTCATAATTTGGTAAAAAAAATTGTACGGCACGTACCAATATTCTTAATAAAAAATAAAAAAAAAAAAGAATATGTGGGGAATGCCCAAAAACCGCCAGGTACTAAGTGTAAAGCAAATCGGCCCACACGTTTAGGCTCCAGTCAAAATGATATGACAAACAGACAGACAGTATTGCGAGTTTGATCAAAATATCGAGTTCTTTGCCCCTCCCTTAAGAATGTATATTCCATATATACATATGTATATATCGGGTTTTTCAATAAGAGCGCTACAAAAGTTTTTTTTTAAATAAAACAAAAACCGTTTTGGATATCAATGAAATTCTTTATTCCTGTGAAAGAACGTTCGATGCCATTATGTATGGAACTCGATTTCTTTTGCATAGCCACCACGGGCACGCTTGCAGAAGTCCAGACGCTGAACCCAATTTTCCACGGTTTTCAAGCATAAATCGGCTGATACTGCTGCAATCTCACGTTCGATATTCGTACGAAGTTCATCAATCGTCGCTGGCTTGTTGGCATAGACCATAGACTTGACGTAGCTCCACAGGAAATAGTCTAACGGCGTCAAATCGCACGACCGAGGCGGCCAAGCGACTGGACCATTTCGTGAGATAACACGTTCTCCAAACTTGGTTTCAATAAATTGATTGTGGCGCCGTCCTGTTGGAACCACATGTCCTCCAAGTCCATATCATCCAATTGGGGCCAAAAATATTCGGTTATCATTGAACTGTAGCGATCTCCATTCACAGGAACGTGCCGGTCTTGATCATCACGGAAGAAGTACCGCCGGCCCATAAACCACAACAAACCGTAATTTTTTCGGGATCCAATGATGACTCATGGAGTACCGCATATTTTGTTTATTGACGAAGCCATTCAGCCAGAAATGAGCCTCAACGCTGAAGATGATTTTTCGATGAAAATCCGCTCTTAACGTTGAGGCCACTGACTCCGAACTTTGGTAGTAAATTTTAATAATTTCGACTCGTTGTTGGCTCGTATATCTTTCCATCATGAAATGTTGTAGTTCAACGCAATATAAAAATAGTCCACATGCCAAAAAGGCACTACCACCGATTATTCAACAACAACAAAAAATATTATTTATTTTTCTTATATCAAAAATGCTATCGGATTTTTTGTATTTAAAATAATAAAATTAAACTGAGATATTTGCAAAATATAATGTTCATATGTATGGTCAAATCATATTACCTAAATATTTGTATTTCTAGTCTTTTTATCACATAAGCGATTAACAAACTAAAAACCAAATTCGATATATACAATTATTTTAACCTTCATTGAACATACCTACAATATTTTATTACGTACAGTCTGCCATGACATACACGTTTCGTGATGAAAAAAAAAAACACATAAATTTAATCCAAAGATTAATCAAAAAAAAACTGGTAGTTTGTTGATATTTCCGGTTGAAAATACACACGAAAAATTATCTCTAAATTGCAGGTTAACAAATATAAATAAATCCAATGAACAAATCTCTGAATTTCTGCCAAACAATGCAATGCAATAGATATCCTCCCGATTGCACAAATGAATGTGGTTTTTTGATAGATCATCATGACTGTTGCCGTATATATGTACATTACCGTCGTCCACCGCACTGACTGCTATACGCCATGTTCGTGTTTAGCCTTTCCAAAAACTAAACAATCATTTGTGAATGCCAACAGTTTTTCCCCCACAAATCTGTATCATCTTTCCAGGTTCGGAAATTCAGAGGGTCAATATAATGGGCAATGGGTTGGATATATTCTGTACTGACATCTAAGACTAGACTGAATGGCATTCTAGGTAATTAATTTATTAATTTTATATAGAGCATTGTTTAGGTCTATTTCAGGCTTAGGCACGCACACCAAATACATACATATGTTTTGCCATAATTTGTCTACTGTTTAATCAGAACTCATGATTATGTAAGTCAAAAATGGTTAAATTTTGGCAGAAATACTGACATATTATCAGTTGCACGTGTATCAAATATTTCTTCCTACCTTTTTTAAGTTCATCGTGTAAATTTTCTATGATTTGCTATTTTTATTTTTATATAAAAATTAACAATTGAAATTAAATATGAGGTTCAAAGTTGTTATCACTGGTATCGTGTAAATATCGTGTAGATTGCCAGTTTACTGTCAAAATATTATGGAGGAACAGATTCTGCTTAAATCCTTTCGTCAGCAAATTGGTCACCCTTCATTAATTTAGTTTTAGATGCAAAAATTCCAAAACCGATCAAATTTTAATACTCTCTCGGAAAAACCTTAGAAGTACAATCTGTAAGATAGCAGGAAAAACCACAACAGAAATTCAAAATTCTTATAATGCAAGAATTAAGTGCTTATTTAGTGCTAATTTAGTACCGCAATCCTAGCTTGGAACTAAAATCCCTTCCGCCTCAAACCTGTTCGGAACACCACATCTCCAAAAACAATATTTCAAAAAACTAATGATGAGGGATTTAGGTGCTATTTTGGTGCTCCTTATTTGGCGGAACTCCAAATTAAATACTCCTTCCCTTAGCCTTCAATGTTTATTGATACGTGTGGGTGCTTTTTTTCATCACCTGACAAACATCCGGCTATAATTCTGGATAAAAAACATTGAAGGCTTTAACACCGACAGCAGCTAAGAAATATAGCGAAGTATTACTCTTCTCTATCACAGTTCTTAGAACAAAAACTAAAGCCGAATTATTAAGCTACATATATTGATAATACCAATCCGGTTTAAAGGTTATAGAGTACTTTATTATTTAGAGTGTAAAAATTCGTCGTAAAATTCATCACCTCTGATACCTAGGGTTTGGCATGCATTGCGAATAGACACCCATATTCGTCGTACAGTCCGAAAAGGGACAATCAGGGTTAGAACCTCAGTAGGAAAATTTAAGAACAGATTTGTAAGAAAAAAAGTGAAGTAAATCGAAAACTTCCGGAATAGTAAATAATACAAAGCTGTCCCTTTCATGTAGTTTGACTAAAGAATTTTTGATTTTTTTAGTGTTAAAAATAAAAACGAAGTAGATCTCAAAAAAGCAGAGTAGCGGAGTAGAAGACCTCGTGCACAAGTGGACCGGGATAAACTTGGAGTACAAATCAATAGAGGTAGTTAGCTAAGGATGGTCACCGGAGTAGTAAACTAGAGTTAGTTGTTGGTTTCAGATCCTGGCTAAGTCAGAATTATAGCGCAGGCTTAGTAAGAAAGGGTAATTAAGAGAATTATCAGTTTTGTAAATTTGATATAAGGTAAATTACTCACAAGTTAAAACTCCAGTGAAAATTAACAACAAACAGGGGTGGAATCGGCTAACGCGATAGTTGATAGTTGATAATCAAAATCGACAATTTTGCTCCATGTAAGGTGATTATCAAATCGACAATCGTTTTTTGTACTGATATTAAGCGACAGCTTTTTAGGTGTCGTTTTCATACATTTATGTCATTTTCATAAAAAGTTTGATGCGGTCGGCTTAAAATTGGTTGGTTTTTTAATAATATAATTAATTAAAACCAACACAATAACAAAAATGCAAAAATGTCATTTAATTCTTGACTGAATTGTAAGTTATGCCAAAGAACAAACAATTTTTGGCGAACGATTTACACAGAGCAACGAATAGTTGATAATCAAAACCGACAATTAAAAAAGCGACAATCAACTATCGCCTTACGCGATTCCACCCCAGGTTTTAAATTTATGTCAAGAACACAAATTCCGAAGAACTTGCAGGAAAATAAAATTAACAGTTTAATTTTGAATTTCGAAAGATGTCGTAAGACAGCTTTACTCTGGGTTCTGTGCGCACAATATAAAGGAGTTCTTGGGACAGGTCTGGTTCAAATTTCTATCGATTAATTTGTCTGTCAAAAAAGTTAGTCTATCGAGACTATCAAAGCGGCGGGCGTCGCTGGTTGTCCGTTATTAAGGATTTTAATCCTTTAGGGCCAAATTTTCATTTTCCGTCTTCCTAATCATTGTAGCGTTTTCCAGTCGGAACTTTTAACGATTAAAGAAGCTTTATCTTAGCTTATAAAAAACGTGATATCAACTACGCAAATATCCGAATCTTCTCAGACAGCCAAGCTATAGCAGCTTGGACTCTGTTTCTACAAATTTCTATAATAGCCCAAAACTGACGATCATCTCTCGATGAGATGGCGGAGCAGTTCATGAATGAACGGTAACATAGTCATATGCTAAAGCATATTAATTTTTAAGACATATTGTTTTTCAGTCAATTTAGATCCAGAATTAACGCAAACGATTTGATGAGTTACATAATCGAACACATATTTCTTACAGGTCCTGCATTATGCATGTTAATAGGTATACATATTATATGAGAATGAAATTGTGGCACTTTTACCGCCATAGGTCTCTGCCCAGTATTTGTAATGATTTTTTTTTTTCACTATGAAATTAATTCGCTAAGGCGCAGTTGTTCACGTTAGGCTATTTCTTTATATATCTTTTCAGTTAAATGTTTTAAATACAAAATTTAAAAATACATAACATTTTAATTAAAGAATCAATAAGACAAAACAAGACGACTCATGCATGAAAACATTATCTTCTATCAAAGAGGAACAAAATAGTTAAATCATAAAAAAATTTCATTCCCCTTCAAAGACAAACTTATAGATACGTACCTGCCTTTGGCATCCCTTATCCTATTAAAACATATATACCTAGTATTATGAATGGCATCGTCATTGACCCAAACTACAAATAAAAGATTTTTCTATGCTGGGGTACCTTAACCTACCCTACTTGAACTAACATTTCGGGAAGAAACTATTTTCTGGAATGGCTCATGTTCTACAAAAACTGATGATTTCACTTGAATTCGAGAACAAATATTACAATTACGGCTTAGAATGGGAAAGTAGCCAATATGGAGTAGGGATATACAGATATATCCTATACCTACCTTACATTACCTCTTATGTCTTTATGTTTGATTTTTTTTTTATTTTTATTTTGATATAGTGTTATAGGTACTTACCTAACATCTGGATGTGCATCGAGCATGGCCCGCATTAGTGTTGTCCCCGATCTGGGCACACCTCCAATAAAAATTAATGGCATTTCCCTGTTGTAGGAGTAGACTTTTTGGTCTTCGCCCATTACATACTTCTAAAAAAAAAAAATTAAAATAAAAAAAGAAATAACATTATTAAATGTAACCTTTATTTTTTTGGATTGTCATAAAATAGTCATATGGGTTTTACAATAAAGACTCAACATATGCACCTACATTTATAAGCTTTTATAATAAATGTTATAATAGGAAGAATTATAATGAATTATTTCATGGTACATCGCATGGATGTACGGCAAGTAGGAATGTTTAAATAAGAGATAATGGATATTAGAGACAAAACTAAATTAAAAAAAAAAATTGCTAGACTACCATGTAATAGCTTTTTTAATGATGTTTTAAAGGGGATTTAAAGTTTGAACAAGTTTCGCACGGAAATTTGTGATGTCCCATGCTCATAAAGTTTGAATGATTATGTTTGGAAAATTTTCTGAAGCCTGGCAAAAATAAAGAATTCGTGACTAATTTATTAATTGTCATTTAAGGCAGAACATATTTTTATGACCAAATTTTGGGCATAAAACAAAATCAGACATTATTTATGTTCGAGTGCTATTTAAAGTAAAACGTAAAACCATTTGTGATATAAGGTAAATAAAAACTTAATTCAAAATTAATTTTCGTAATTGGTCTAAAATTTTAATACAGCTTTATAATTAATTCATATTTGATGAGTTTTGTATTGTTTTAAGTTCGTATTTATAAACCCATTCCAAAGTATGTCTAACTTTGGACAGCTATCCAAGTCCAAAACCTTATTAATAATCATATTACATCGAGTGTCTAACTTAGACACTCAAATTGGTTGTTCAAACCTATTCTAAAGTGGGTACGTTCAATGAACAAAAAATTGAAAAATAATCTTCAAATAAACGAAATGTTCATTAAATGTATCCAAATGCTCACGAAATTGGCAGATTACAGGGATGTGAGTGAGTGTATGAGAACATATGTAGGCCACTGTTGGAATGCGTTTATAAATAAGGAGATATCCAACTATTTAGACAATAGCTAGCTGGACAACTGTCCAAGAGTGTTCTAAAGAAACCTACCAGGGTGAGGTTGTACCATAATCAATGGTCAAAACTGAAACTTGTGATAGGCTAGATAATGATGTCTTAGAATTTATTCTTACGCCATTTTTCTCAAAATAAATATAAATCTTTGATTAAATCTATTTTTTTACTTCCAATCTTTAAAACAGCATCCTGAAAAAAGGTATGACGTTTTTACTTTTAAAAATTTGTCATGTTCTAAAATCACAGAGAGGCAAGCTGATATGAAAGAATACAACTCAAATGTGACTTTTCCGCACACAATAAATGGTCTTGACAATTAATTCTTTGCGAAAAAAGAGCGGAAACTTCTCCAAATATTCTGCTACAATACTCAATTTCGATCATCGAACTCCGTAGCAAAACGAAAACCAGAACGAAATTTTTCGTTTATGATTTCGTTGTGTTGTTTTTGTATGGGATTTTTCGTTTCGCATCAGCAGCGTGTGTATTAGGCTACAGGGTAAAAAGAATAGGGCTCAGGTGACTACCTTGTGGTAATCCAGATTTTGCAATGAAGGAATCTTATATTGAAGATCTAAAATATTCTGAATATTAAGTAACGATTTAGTACGTTTCTATCCATTGAACGATACCAGAAGAAAAGCCTATGAAATTTGAACTATAAAATACTGTAAGAAATTTTATCAAAGGTCTTGCTAAAATCCGTGGCAACAACATTAACTTCGTTCTTTTTTGGTATTGAATTTAAAGTGCAAGAACTTTAAGAAACCTTTATTGTTTTGGTTGGAAACAATGGTTTCCAAGGAAAGTTGGTATAAATACAGTGTTAAAGACAATGTTGAAGGTAAGGTCAGTGAAGCCAAGGTAAGGAATCCTTCCACATAAGGCGTGTTTTTTTGCAAGCCCGGGTGAATTTTAACGGCGGCGCTCATATCTATGGGGGCTTTTTCAGTTTCTAAAGAACACCATGATGAGTACCAAAATCCAGCTTTTCGGAGATTCTTTCGGAGTCGAATGGAATATAATACTAATAACTGGAATATGATACTAATAAGATAAAATACGCAATTGGTCATTAAGAATTTAATAAAATGAAAATGTTAAAATGATACTACTACGATGTCAACTCGCATAGTATTTGGAAAATTCAGTTTTTAATCTAGCATCAAATTAAACTGCTTCTGTACCAGTTTTTTAGAAGTTTAAATTCACTACCAGATTTATATTTAAAGTTAGAGATAAATTTAGTTACAGTTAACTCAAGAATCAGAAAATTCATCGAAAACAGCTGGTTTAGTAATATTCAAAGTTAATTCACAAAATTTGGTGAGTTTACTTTGGGTTTAACTTTAATATTGCCCTGAAAATCTTTAAAAATTTAATTTTTGAAAAAATAATGTTTTTAAACTGATTTTTTTTTAAGTTTTAGTTCTAATCTTGTTTTAAATGTTCAACTTTCTTATGAATTTTTAGTCGAACACTTAAAAGCAGATAATTTAACGTTTTTTTTTATATTTATTGGTTGGTCAAATACCTACTTAAAAAACTACAAAAGGTTAAAAATCTTAATCTGCGAAAATTGGTAAGATGTTTTCTGCACACCCAAAAAAACTAACAACACTATACAGCAAGGCGTTACATACCTAAATTTGTTTCTATATTCTTAACAAGAAAGACAACACAATTTCAAAGTAAATTATGTTATTAGTCTTCTTTTACAGACTTAAAGGTATGTCCAAACTCTAAAGTGTAAACTTAAAAAAAAAAAAAATCTAATCAAATCTGAAACACCACAGGTCAAACTGACCACAAAAAGTATATATATATTTCAATATAGCAAGCATGAAATTCTTCTTTATACTCATGTTTATCCTACAACTACACACTCACTTAAATTTGTGTGTGGTTTTCCTTGAAACTTGAAGATGAATGTTCTTAACACGAATTGAGTTCAGCCAGTGAAGCCAAACCCAAGCCAACTTCAGGTTACTTTGTGAAAGTTATCCTTCATATAGAAAAAGATTTACTGAACTTTTCACAAGTGGAATCGGATGGAGAAAGAGTCCTTTTTTGGAATACAAGGAAAGTTCTTGGTGGACAATTCATTGTTCCGAAACAAAAAACACTCATTTCAAAGTCACTTTTCGCCTTACAGAGTGAGAGAGTCAGTTAGACAGAGAAAGAGGGAGCTTACTGTTGCGTAAAGGGTGAACGGTGAAACCATTGTCAGGTATTGGCAATTACCGTAATTGTTGGATAGGATTTCCTCAATTTTTTTTTTCACTCTCTCACTATATTCAGTTTAGTAAAAGAATGTATGTCACTGACTTTGGGAAAACTTGTGGGTAAGTGTGGAAAATTTGATTAAGAAATTAGTGCAAAGATCTTGAAGTTGGTCGATGGTACAATGGTGGTGAGGAGGAGGGGGGGGAATGGCAACAGAAAAGTTTCTGTGGTAAAAGAGTCTGTATACATATAGATGGGAAAGTTATCCCTTATAACCAAATATGTGAATGGGCTTTGAGGAAAATAAGGCAATTTTGTAAAGGAAAGTTCAAGAGGATTCTGACCACCAGACCTGAGACCATCATCAGGATATTTATTTATAAGAAGAAAGGAAGGAAGTAATAACAATAACAAGGAAAATTATATATTGAAGATAAAACTCAGGCAGTTAAATTGTCATGTCCTTTGTGGTTTTGTAATAATTCTTATTTCCAGAGAGAAAACATGAAATTGGAAATAGGAATTATGTCCATACCCCATAATATATAACATATGTATATCCACCTACAACTTTAACTTGAAGACAAATAATAGAATGTTTATGAAGGTAAATCGATTTCTTCAGATAACAACAATATTTTACCTAAAGATTTGTTGGAAAACCCAAACAAACTTGCAGAGAGAGAAAGAGTGTCACAATCAGTGTGAAATCTTATTAAGAAAGTTTTATAAATACGTAGATTATATAATAATGATTTTATTGGTATAGGTATATCTGCTGAAAATAACTACTTCAAAACAAAGTAATCGACAATAAGTTATTGATTTAGGGAACACTTTTATTAATTCACTTTTTGCTTGCGATATGTGTATAGGTACTATTTGGCCATTTATGGATTCGTAAAAAAAAATTAATTTCGAAATTTTGATCAAATTTGACAATTACGATGATAACGAAGTCGAAAAAAGTGGGTCGTTCCCGAAACATTTTGTTTTAAAACCAAAAATAACAGTAGCTGCCGTATAATTTTTGTTTGCAATTAATGAAAATTTTATTTTTTCTGAAAAACGTGCCCATAACTTCTAAAAAAAAGGTGTGTACCTAATTTTTTTTACAAAAAAATTCTGATTTGCATTGATTTTTTTTTACCAAATTTGTAAATGTTTTTTTTTTATTTTTCAAAAAGTTTAAAATTTTATTTTGAGAGCTTAATAATTTGAAAACAAATCAGTCGATTTTAATTAAATATGGAACCCAGTAGGTTTTCAACATTATCTATAGCAGATTTAAAACACATGTTTAAAACCGTTAAGGAAAATCTCATTGTTCTTGAAAACGATTCGTATGATTTTGATTAAAAAATTTTATGTGAACTTATATCAGAACGATCTACCATATCATTGAGAAAAAATATATCTATCGTTTAAAAATGGTACCTCTCATAGAAGCATTTTTTGGGGTTTCGACTATTATTATCATTATCTGTTGAACCAATTTCAATGAAATTTTTTACACTAAAGCTTCTTATAAGTTTGTATAATATCGCATCATATAATTTTCAAAAACCAAAATTTGGATTTTAAAAAAAATTTTGTTTGAAAATTCGATATTTCGAAAATTAATTTGTAAGTACTAAAAATTGGCGTACCTACCATTTTTATTCTTAAAATATATTCAAAATTTAAAAAAAATAATTATTTTTAAAAAACCGCTCCAACGATTTTTAAAAATTGAAGGTTTGAATGAAACAACAACAATTTGGTGAGCTACCACCAAGATTTTATAGGCTGGAGTTATACCTATTTCACGACTGCCAGGCCGATCATCAGACTCCTTTAGTGGTGCTTGGTCATTTTTCAATTTTAATTGAAAAACTTTTTGCCCCAGCTGGGGATCGAACCTCACTCAGAGCCAATGCACTACGCAATGCGC
Source organism: Epistrophe eligans (assembly GCA_951394125.1). Lineage (NCBI taxonomy): Eukaryota > Metazoa > Arthropoda > Insecta > Diptera > Syrphidae > Epistrophe > Epistrophe eligans. Next base: position 82,729,870 of record OX596029.1, read on the forward strand.
TACCGAAGCCACCTGATCAAGTTCGTCCCAATTAAGGTTTTGTTGTTTGACAATTGCATTTGAAACCAGCATTTTTACTAGCCACACACAAGTTGTTGTTGTACATTCGGTTTCTTTCTTCTTCTCCGTACTCGATTTATAAGTCAACAATTCGTTTAACATGTAAGGAGGGAGATTTTTTTATGAAATTTTTTGATGGGGCAAAAATTTTTTCAAATAAAATTGAACAATGACCAAGCACTACTAAAGGAGTCTGATGATCGGCCTGGCAGTCGTGAAATAGCTATAACTCCAGCCTATAAAATCTTGGTGGTAGCTCACCCAATTGTTGTTGTTTCATTCAAACCTTCAATATTAATATGATGGTGCGTAAGCTTGGCAGCCTAACTGCAAGTGCGTTATCACACAAAAACCCCTCATAGATTTTTAAAAATATTTTCTCATTAATTGATTTTTGTGTTGTTGCAGCGATTTATAAAAAAAAATATGTATAAAATATTGAAAACATATTTAAGAAAAAAAAATTGGTACGTACGCCATTTTTTAGTATTCATTAATGCGGACTTTAAAAATCAATTTTGAAAAAAATCATCTACCCATTTAAGAAATATCGAATTTACAAAAAAAAATTTATTTGTTTAAATCTAATTTTTTTTACATCCAAAATTTTTATATGCAATATCTATTTATTAGGAGCTCTTGTGTAAAAACTTTCATTAAAATTGGTTCAACAGATAATGAGATAGTCGAAAACCAAAAAAATGGTTCTATAAAGATACCATTTTTAAACGAAAGATACATTTATTTTTCCTATAATATGATAGATCGTATATTAATATTAGTTCACATACAAATTTTAATCAAAATCGAAGGAGCCGTTCTTGAGAAAAATCATATTTTCCATTCCGGTTTTTGAACACTTGTATGGGAGGTACCGTTATTTTTGGTTATAAGAATAATTTTTAATTAAAATTTGTTAGATAATATTAAAAAACTGCAGGGTGCCAAGTTTAATAAAAATCGACCAAATCATTTTCAAATTACTAAGTTCTCAAAAAAAAAAAAAAATTTTGAAACGTTTTTTTAACAAACAGAAATTTTAAAACTTTTTGAAAGATTTTCTGTAAAAAAAAAATGGTCAAAATCATGTGAGCTGTTTTTAAAAAAATCGAAAATCAAAGAAAATGGTTCTATGGGAGGTACCACTTATAACCATTTTTTTTACAAAATGGTAGCCTATTTAAAAAAAAATGACTGAATTTTTTTTTTTTTTAAATTGTGGGCACGTTTTTGAGAAAAATAAGATTTTCATAATTTGGTAAGAGAATTTGTACGAAACGTATATACCGTTATTTTTGGTGTAAAAAAAAATGAAAAAAACATGTGGGGGGAATGCCCAAAAATCGCTAAGTACCAAGTTTAAAGAAAATCGACCCACCCGTTCAGGCTGCAGCCGAAAGGACATGACAGACAGACATACAGAATTGTGAGACCCACTTTTTTCAACTTCGCTATCATCGTAATCTCAACTTTGATCGAAATCTCGAGTTAGATTTTATTACGAATCCATAACTTGCCATAGGTATACATCGCAAGTAAAAATAGTAGAAATGTTTTTCTCGGATTACTGCCTCTTGAGACGAATCTCTTGTCATGAAATAGTTCTTCTCTCAAACATTCAAGTTCGGCAGAAAATTGTAGGTCCCTTTAATGGAAGGAATAGAAGGGACCTACAATAACACGCACACAGGAATGATTGAGAGTTGCAAGTCACTACGTCCTAATTCTACACAAGCTGTCACGCCACCTAATTTACATATTTTTAAAGTGTATAAGGCATACAATTAAATTTCGTACCAGAATTTTTTCACTCTTATTTTTAAATAACCACTGGTTTTGTGGGTTGAAAATGGAAAAATTCAGTTTTTTTGTAAATATTTGGGCAATTTACAAGTTTTTTAGAGAAATGTCAAAAATTGTAACAAAAAAATACACAAAAAATATTATGAAATTTTTTTAACGTTATTAAGCGCATTTCCACCCTCTTTTTTTTTATTTAGATATTATCAGTCTTAACTCAAGCTGATAATATAATCTAGTAACTGCTTCGCCAATATATATTTTATAAGAGTTTCTCGCAGAAAATTGTTTGTGATACCTGCCTAACAGTGTTTGAGATAATTGAAGTTTAACTAGATTTTTTTTTTTGTTACAAAATGCCATCTCAAATAAATAAAATACCTTATTATAATCTCTTAAATTGGCAATTACAGGTACTCTTAGGTATCTACCGACTTTACAAGATTTGTGTATAAGATTGCCCTTCTATATATGTAGGTATCAAAAGTGCACGGTTGGCTTCTTTGGTTTTTCTTCCAGTTTGTTGAGCTAAAAAGGAATAAAACTGTCAGCTCTTTTCTAAAATATACTCAATCCGACAGAATCAGCTATAGATACATAAGTATACTACCGAAAGCAAGGCGAGAAAAACAAATAACAAAGAAGAAATAAAAAAAAAATTCCCTCAACTTGACACATTTTCAATTACCATTTTGCAAACAAGGTACTGAAGAACATACCCCGAATAAAAAATAACATTTGCAACGTTAGAGAGTGAGAAAGAAAAGGAGGGGGGCTGACAAAGAGACACGAGAATAAAAAATTATCATCCTCTAAAAGCGACGATGAAAAACAAGATAGAAAACTTCAAAATGCAAAATTTAAATGGAAATTTACTCACCTCTTCTCTGACCATGACAGACTCCTGGTCATCCTTGAACAAACACGTCGGACGCAGCTCCGTAAATTTGAACACAAACATTGTGACAACAACTATCCCGAACATAACCCATAGGGTGGCTTTCTTATTTCGATACGGAAGTCTCATTTTATCTCTCTCTCACTCACTCTCACTGACTTTATTTCTCCTGTTATAATATTATAATAATAATGCCTCGGTTCCTGTAATCCTTTCTCTCTGGTCGAGATAAGAAAGGTGAATGAAATATGTCCTTTTTGGTTAAAACAACTTTATTGTCGCAGGTCAAGCAGAAGATGAACCCTTCCTGTTTTGCAATCTTTATCCAGTCCAATTTAATTCGGGTTGGGGTTTATTTTTTTTTTTTTTATTTATGTGTTTGAATTCGTCGCTGTCGTTCAGCAAAAGAATTCCACGGATGATCCTTGTTCGGAAAAACTGGATGGATGGATGGCACAGGGAATTTTTTGAAGTTGATTTTCCGTAAATATTTGTGCTGATGGACGGACACGGGATAACGGTTTTAATGATTTTTTTTATACAGCAGTCAGGAAGAAGGAATTTCGTGATTGTGCGAGTAGCTTATTCATTTTTTTGTTTTGTAATTCCAGTCGAGGCCTCCAGAGTGGGTATATCATCTATCTTTTGTCCGTCTGGGTAGGTTTGAGATTTCTTTTTTTTCTTTTTTTTTTTTTTTCTTCAGCTTATTGATTTTCTTTCTTTGTTTACTTTAGGACAATGGCGCTGGGTGGCTGATGGGATGAAATGTGTTTTTTTTATTTTTTTTTGTCGGGCAAAATTGGCGGGTTAGCTTTAGAGAGTCTTGTTCTTCTTTATTCGTCGTCAGATTTGTCGGACGTTGTCTTGGTCCTCGTCCTTTCTTGTCCGGGTTGTTATAAAGGTTCACCCGATTTTATGATTAGTATTAGTATAGTGATGGTGGTGGTTGTTGTTGGTTGCCTGGTTGTTTTTTTTTTATAGCTTGGTGTTTGGGTTATCTTGTTATTGGTTATTGGGTTATCTGCAATCAAAGAAACAAAATCGGAAGAAATGATAATGATGAGAAAAGAAATTTTCCATTTAATTGAGGCTATTGAAATTAAATGTGGTTTAGAAAGTGATGCAATTTAGGTTTAAATTTCGTTTTTTTTTTACTTTTCTTATGCTAAATAATCGACTTGGATTTAATCGAGTTATGAGAAATGTCTAAAGGAAAAGGGGATTTTTTTATTTTTTGCATGGATTTGTGTGTGATTTTATGAATGTTTGTTCTTTTTATAGGGTTTTTATAAGAGCAATAATTCTGGGAGGAAATAAAGCCTTTAGAGTTGCAGAATAAATTTTCATAAAAAAGTTGATTTATATATTTATGGTTTCCATATACGTAGGTATAATCCTGAAGGAATTTAATGATGAGAATGTCATTAACTTAACTGCGACGACTTTTAAGATTTTGAACACCTTCCATAACAAGATGTGTATTTTTATCGTGCTCATAAACAGCGATATTATTTTCAGGAAAAAAAAATAAAAAATAAAAAGTTGGAATTTTTTGACAAAACAGAGAAGTGGAATTTATTTAATGTGTGTCGTTTAAGTTTATGGCAACTTAATAATAAGAAAACAGAAGGAAATATTGAGTTAAGACTGAAATTAAGGGTGTATATAATAAAACTAATCGACATTATGGCTGTGTATAGAGATTAATAGAATTGGTTATGATTAATATTAAATAAATTAATTAATAAATCTGTTTGCTGACATTTTCCTATCTAGGAGCAGATATAAACCTACCTAGTACCTACCAACAAGTAAATTGACAGAATAATAAAGCTCAATTCTCCCTAGACTAATAAAATTATTAGACTTTCCATTCAAAAAAAATTTCCATAAATCTGAATTTTCGTTGAGATCTTTTAATTTTGTGTGTGTACCGCATTTTCAAAAAAGAGAGTAGGTAGGTATACCTAAATTAGCATTTAAGGCTTTTGATTTTATGTTTTTTTATAGGAATTTTTTTGTTAACTATTTGTTGTATTGTCGCACTCTGTAGGTATAAAATTTTTGCGAAAATTATTTAAACAAAATTTTCATCTTATAAAATTCTACATACAAAAATTTTAACACTATATTCGTAGCACAAGAGATTTTTAGAAAATTTTATCAAAATTGTTAAAGGCACTTCTTTTAAGGAAAAATATTGGTTTCCATAATGACGATTATTAATATTTGTGTGGCAGGTATTTTTAGTAAAGAATTTCTTTTTTTTTTTTAAATGCCAAAAATTTGTCTATACAAAATTCTGGTCCTTTTTTCAGAGAAAAAAAAACACCTAATTTTGTAGGCAATTTTTCCGGAGTTTCTGTAATTTTTCCAAAAACATTTCTGGCTCTTTTTAGTTTTAAAAAATTTTTAGAGAAATTGTTAAAAAAAACAGCCAGGTCAGAAATTGCTTCAGACAAATTAAATAAGAGAGGTATGAAATTGAAGCCTTAAAAAATCCCTAATGAACGCTACGATCAGAATTAAAGAAATTAGGCCAGAATATATCAATTTAGCATAATTTCTATTTCGATTTTTGCCTATTTTTTATATCTGTATGCAACAATTTACAATATTTCTGATTTATTTTCCTTAATTTTAACTGCCATTTTTCCAATTTTGACCAAACAAAAATTTCTGGCATATTTTCCAAAAATAATATCTGAATTAATTTCTGCAAAGCTCTTTCTCTTTAAAAGATCCTCTAAAAGAAAACATTAAAATTTAATCAATCATTTAAGAAATAAAAATTATTTAAACAAAATTATCGGAGATAAAAAATACTGTTTTTTTTTCTCTTTAGGCTTAAACGGCAAATTTAATGAAAAATAATTCATGTACATTTTCTACAAAATATAATATATGACATTTTTTCCATAATTAGTTACAAGAAAAAGGCAAAGTGTTGAAAATACCGGTTTTTCACATACAACTTTTAATGGGTCAATTTCATCGATTTAGTTTTGTAAAATTTGTAGATCTTTTATAAGAAAGCATTTAAATATTTTTTTTACTAGGAAGCTAAAATTTTAAATATGTGTTTACTTAAAAAAATTGGCAAAAGTCAAAAATACCGGGTTTTTCTTTTTTAAATGTTTTACAATCCTTTAAAAGAAAATATTAAAATTTGTTTCCTAATATCGATCATTTAAGAGATAAAATTATTTAAAAAAAAAATGTCAGAAGTAAAATATAATGGTTTTTCGATATTTGGATTTAAACGACGATCTTATAAGCTAAAATATTTTCTGAAAAAATATTATGAACATTTTTTCTCCATACGAGTGATTAGTTACAAGAAAAATGTGAAATGTTAAAAATAAAGGTTTTTCGCATACAACTCTTGATGGGTCAATTTTTTTTATAAAATTTATACAATATTTGATCTTATAAAGGAAAGCATTTACATATTTTTTTCTAGTGGGTAGTTATAATTTAAAATATGTGATTATTTAGGAAAAAAAAAATGACTAAAGTCAAAAATACCGGTTTTTTCTTCTTTAAAATTTTGTACGATCCTTTTAAAGAAAACATTAAAATTTCTCTTCTAACATCGATCATTTAAGAGATGAAATTATTTATTAAAAAAAATTCACAAGTTAAAAACACTGGTTTTTGGATATTCGATTTTAAATGCCTCAAAAGTTTTTTCTCGAAAGTTTTTTTTTTCCTACCTGAGTTTTGATTTCTATATATAAAACTCTTATAGGTCTCCTATAATTTCAACAAATCACATTTGGCCCATATTTTTTTTTTTTGCTTAGATTTGCCGTCAGATCTTGCTTTTTATATTAACACGAAAAGTTATTGAATTTCAATGACTGAAAAATAATATTGTTTTTTGCACACCTTACCTGTACACATTGTTCTTTAATGAAGACAATTCTGGCAATAAATAGTCATGATTCATGGTCATTTAGGAAGTTAGAAAAAAAAACTTATACCTGAAACATGGAAGCCAATTTTTATATTAAATTATATTATATTATATTAATTTATTTCAATGTGGAAACTCCCAAGAACTATCACTATCACAATGAGATTAAAAGAAAGAGTGACACAAATACACAATTAAAACATCACAAATACCTACATTCCTATTCTTATAATAATTGCAACATCACAGTTATAGGTTCCCATTTACCACTTCTTTGATAAAGTACAAATTCAAACAAAAAAAAAAAAATTCAATTATATGTAATAGGTATACATAAATTATAAACAACCAAAACTCCGCTAATCTATATTTCTAATGAACACTTTATTACGACGAAACACTCAACAGATACAAAAATCCAAAAATAAACGAACTTTGAATTCAAATAGCGAAACCAAAGCAAACAATAAAACAGACATCGGAGCTCATAAACACAAAATAATTAAAAACAAAAAAAAACAAAACATACCAAAATTAATGAGACACTTTATTGTGATTTGCAACTGTAATACGAAATGAGAGTTTTTTGATAAATGGGAATCAAAAAAACAAAAATTATAACAAAAACATTATCTAATTTACAGGAAAATTCTCATTCTCATGCCATAGCCATATATTTTTTTTTTACTTTAAATAAATTTCACATCAGTACAGAACTAATGAGTAATGACCGTGACCGTGCAGGTTAGCTCAAGCGTAAAATTTAATTATCTAAGCATTTTTAAACAAAATTATTATTCTACTCTTATTTGTTTCGTTTATAAAATTAAGGACCGTAGATATGCTATGAGCACAAGGCCAACGTTCAAAATAAAAAAAAATATACTCTATGACAGTTGAAATTTCAATATAGGGTAGATAAGGGTAAATCAACGATCGAGAAACTATGAATATGAATAGAGTTGATTGTTTTTGTCAAAAAAATTAACGAATAATTAGAAAAAAAATCCACAGTTTGACATATGAACGTTTGAGAGTAGAACATCACGAAATGAGAAATAATTCACCAAATTTCAGGGTAATATTTGATTGGTATAAATTGTAATGTCGGGGAGCAAATATAGAAATTATTACAACCGTAGGTATATTTACAAAATTTTAATTAAAAATTTTTCTGAAAGTGTACATTTTTGAAAAACTATTTTTTTTTTGTTATTGAAACTAACATAAAAATTATACTACTGTTTCAGTGGTACAAATTTATCTGCAAAAATGTTGTTTAGTTTGTTGTATGGTTGCCGCATTTATCAATAATTCTATAATATTTTATAAAGGTATATACTTATAAATAATAAAAAAAAAAAAAACAAATTGGTACAATCAATCTTAATAAAAGTGTTGTACTGCCTAGATTATGCATTTTTTTTCAAAATCTATAGTATATCCCATATCCTATATCCCATAGCGCTTCTACCCCATTTCTTCTATTTTTACTTGCATTTTACTCCGACAAAATCGACAGAAAGCTGAATTTTGGTATATTATATCGCATATTCACAGTGTTCTTAAGAAACTGTAAAAAAAAGTCTCCATCAATATGAGCGCCGCTAAAAATTTTACGGGGGTTAAAGGCCCCCAAAATAGTTTTTTAGGAATATCTCCCAAATGGTTAGCTGTACAGAAAAAAAGTTTGGTAATATTTTATAGCTTAGAAAATTTCCTACAAAAAACATATTCATACTTATTTTCATAAAAATTACCGTTTTCTAAATAAATCAATCGGAAGAGTTAAGGGTTTTATTTTTCTATATACAGTGGGCCCGATTAGTTAAGAAATTATGCATTTTTTGATAAAAGCATAAAATTTTTTTGATTACCGTGCGTTCTCGTCGGTCGGTCTGTGCTTCTATACTTTCCACACGTCTAGCTATAGGTAAGTGGAGCGACTTGCTTCAATTTGAGAACAAAGCATTTTTGTCTAATTTCCTAGTAACCAAGGAAAATTAGAATTTCACATCGAAAATATTTCCACGAAGCTGATTTTTTATGGGGAACTTTATTTTAATGTCTTAAGGCAAAATAGACAAAAAAAAATGTTCAAACTTAGACAAAACTTGAATACAGAATACAGTACAGAATTTATTATTCACCTAAATTGTAAAAAGTCCCCATAGATCCGAGATCTTCTAAATGTGTTAAATGTCCGTTCTTCGTATGTAACTTTTAAATATTTCTGCATTTTTTTTGTTCAAATCAATTTAATTTCTGTCTGTCCGTTCGGATACATTCGAAAGGGATGTGTCCTTATTCTTGAAACTTCATACCAAGCATTTTTTTGAACATTACACCAAACAAATTTTTCGACACCTTTCGATAGAGGTACCTACAAAATTTTATAACTAAACGCTGACATTAATATAAAAAAAAATAAAAAAAAAAATTGTGAGTGGATCAAACATCAAATTAAATATTCAAGTGCATCGTTTTACATCACAGAACGCGACGAGTTCGAACTGTCAACCAAATTTCAACCCAAACTCAACTCGATCTTTCGATTTAGTTTGAAGTACGAACGAACGTACCCATGTATGTTTATTGAACGTTTCCAATTTACATCAACGTATCGTAACGTATCGATCACATCGCAAGTGTCACAGAAATTTCCACGTTTTAAGTTTACCCTAACGCCGGCAAAGATGTTTACACACCAAAAATGGTTTTTAATGATAAAATGGCGATTAAACCACAACATTACTTCAGTTTGAATTATGACATTTACTATTATTATTGTCAGTTATAGCTACATAACTCTCCATTATTGACAGTTTTTGTTGACATAGATTCCGCTTTATATTTATTTGGTAATTATTTTCCCTTGACAGAATTATTACGTCTTATAGTATGTCATAAAAATAATTTACTATCACAAGCAATTACTATAAACAATTTGGTTTAACTGATGTATGTACATTTAAGTGTTACAACTTGAGGGCAATCGGTCTATAAATTATTTTGTTTACTTTCTACCAAAATTGTGCTACTAACAAAAATTTATAAATCAAATTAGTTTATTTGTATACCTAGCTTTTAAGGTATTAAACTAAATAATAGATAAAGTTTATTTTCATTTCGTTGATGGCGTATCTTAAATAAGTTACTTTTACTTTCGAAACTATTTTAATTGTTTTTCTATTCCATTATCCTCCATAAGTGAATGGGGCCTTCAAGATTTCTAAGAATTGTGTAAAAAAATACCATTTGTACCTATTAGTCATAGGTATAGGATTTTTATTGTTGTTGTAAATGCGTTATTTACAGAAGCTATATGTAAAATATATTTTATGTATGTATGTGACTAAAGCCTATAAATTGGGTATGAGATTGGCATTTGTGAATTTTCTGTTTATGCAATTTGCATGTTAATGAAGAATTTGTAACAAACTTACTTACATTATGTATATTTGAGACGAGGTCAGACGTCAGATTAAATCAGAAGTTAAGTAAATTGACGTGTGTGTTGTGGATGGCATTTGGAGTCAGGTGCTGTATAGAGGCTAGACTACACATTTATTGTCGCCTATTCAATACCGATGATATAGCATACTTTCTCTTATTTTTTTTGTTTATGTAGAGCTGATAAAATAAGTAATGGAAGAATGTTTGTAACAAATTTTTCATTTTTTTTACAGGAGTAAAGATTTCAAGAGGAAACAAATAATAAATGATTAAATGAGCATTTTGAAATACCTAAGTAGGTATACATATTGATAAGCCTTCATATTTTAAATTGACTTTTACAGATCGTTGATAGGTATGAATTGCGTACAGATAAGTTTATTTTTGTCGATAAATTTAGCTTAATTTAATAAATAGTTCAAGTGAACTCAACTTCAAAATGATTTAAGCATTGCTATATTCAATCGTTCTAACCTCAACAGAAGTAAATTCCTATTTTTCTTCATCTTCGTTATTATAAATAGCTTTTAATTATATATACGATTGATGTTTTTTTTTTACAATTTACAATTGTCATCTTTTAATTTTGTGTCAAAAAATTGCCTTCAATCTTTCACCAATTATAACCTCCTTTTTTAGAGTTTGAATTCCAAAAACCAAAATTTAAGAAAACCCAAAATTTATAAAATTCAAAATCCCGAAAACCCATAGGTAATCCCAAAAAAAAACATAATCCCGAAAACTTAAAATTTATAAACTTTGAAATTTCAAAATCCAGGAAACCAAAAATTTCAAAAACAACCAAAATCCTTAAAATTAAATTTTCGAAAGCCCATTTTTATATACCGACATGTTTTTTTTTTTTTTTAATTTTTCAATTGTTGCATCTGGGCTTTCTAGATTTTGGGTTCTTGAAATAATGGATTCTCTGGATTTTGGGTTAGTATTAATATTTTTTTTTCGAGGTTTAGGGTCTTCTAAACAGGGTTAGTGATGTTTACCAAAAAGCCATAATCCCAAAAAAAAATCATCGAAGCCAAAATTCTCAAACTAAAACCAGGTATAATCAAAATCCCCATGATAAAATCTCTTGAAGACAAAATCCACAAGATAAAATCCTGAATATAATTTATTTAATATGTTAGGGATCATTTGGGATTTTCAGAGAATTGGAGAATTTAGCAAAAGAAAATATTTATTGAGGATTTTGTACATGCAGCGTATTTCTCCATGAGGAGTTTATCTTTTTGAAATGGATTTTTTTTTTGGGAATAACGTATGTTTCCCTTCTAGATAATCGGTTTTCAGATAATGGATTTTCGGGATTTTGGGTTTTATGGATTTTGGAATTTAAGGATTATGGGTTTTCTTGATATCCGGTTTATGGGTTCTGGGAAAATATAATTTTCAGATTTTGGGTTTTATGGATATTGGGATTTCGGTATTTTGGGTTTTTTGGATATTCTGTTTTGCGGTTCTGGGATAATGGATTTTCTGGATGTTGGGTTTTATGGATATTGGGATTTCGGGATTTTGGGTTTTCTGAATTTTAAATTTTTTGTAAATTATTTTTCTTTAATGCAATTCTTTACTCAAAAATTATTTTTTAAAACGATGTTACGTAGAAGATATATTTAGGTTTGTATTTAAGAATGACTGTTTATTTTAATTCGCGACTGATTCAATTTTGACTGGTTTTAAATTAAAGTGAGAATTTATTTTTGAAATACAAACTGAGGCCGGGTTATTGATGTTTATGAAAAAGCCATAATCCCAAAAAGAAAATCCCCAAAGCGAATATCTTAAATTTTTTGCAGACTTGGAGATTTCAGCGAAAGAAAATATAAACCGATTGAGGATCTTTTTAAATTTTTTTGAATGCATTTTTTTGGCGATTTCATACGATTGAGATTTTTGTTTTGGGGGATTAATCACAAGTTCTACATAGGAAAGGATTTATACTTTTTTGTCGCGATCAAAGATTCACACAAAATTGTTATTTTTATTTACCATACATACCATCACCCCTGTCCTTTATTTATAACTGGTGCAGCTAACCTTTTTAACAAAAAAAAAATCTATGGACAACATTCCACTCCAACAATATAAACCCAGATATCCCCTTTGCTGAATCTCTACACTCATAACCGCTTGATTTAAAAAAGTTACAAACGTATATAGAGTTTACTATCAATGTAATAGTGTTGGTAAAAGATATAAAAAAAACATATTTCCGATGGAAATTTTCCATAAAGGGTGAGTGATTTTTCCCCAAAAGCCATAATCCTAAAAACAAAATCCCCTAAGTCGAATTCCCCAAGTAAAGTATTAGTAAATACAAAATCCCCAAGAGAAATTCTCTTTACAAACAATTCCCAAGACACAATTCCAAAAATTAGATGCCCAATTAGTTGACATTCCCTAAGAAGGGGTTTGCGGCAAAAAAAAAAATTGTAGTTTAAAAATTAAATAATAGATTTTTCCTCCACACTAAATTCTAGTTTGAGTTTTTGTTGTTATATACTTTGGAATGAATGCCAAAGTCTTAGGTGTATTATGAAAAATACAAAAATTTGATAAAATACCTACTATACAAAAATTTAAGAAATTCAGTAGTCTTCAACAAAATACAGTGTGTATTTTGTGGTTCACGAATTTTCAAAATAGATGAAAACGCAAGACACCAACAATTAATTTCAAATTTAGGGATTTAAAAAAAAAAAACAAAATATATTAAGGGGTTTAACTATTAATCCAAGTCAGGCCCAAAGCTCTCATTTCTGACATTCTTTGGGTCCGGTCCAGTCCCGCCTTTTTCTGTTTTGGAGTCATCACTTTGAAAATTTGATTTCTTTAAGTACCTAGTATCAACCCTATCTAGATACATATATAAAAAATTTTGAGGATAAAAGGAAACAACTTTAATGGCTTTTCATCTCTAAGATATTTTTCAAAGGAAAACCTACTATGTACGAATATTATGAATATTATTAATTTCAAATAAAATATAATTCATACCAATTGTTTTAGCTCCCACCCTGCATTTAAGGCCCCATGGATAATATTGTATATGTCAAGTGTCAGTTTTGTATTTAATGACATCTAAATGACAGATGACAAGAACAACAAAGTCCCGAAAATTGTTTCTCAATCCCATTTGAGCTACACCCACCCCCCCCTCATAAACATTAGTCCCAAAGCTATTTGTTGAATTAATCCATCTGTCAAATGTATAAAAGCTCTGACATAATGAAAGGTTCGTTTCCGCAAGATAAATGCGTTGTGCGTCTGGAGGGCTTGAATATAATAATATCTCGTCTCTATACCTACTACCAACTGTCAATTGTGAACCACAATATATCACCGAGTTGTCACCAAAGTGAGTTTCATTAAATAACTGCTCACCTTCTGTACTGTATTCCGTTCACATTTAATGGTGACGTGCATTGTACGTTATGCTTGATTGGAGTTTGCTTTATAGCTAAGCTATATTATATATGCCTCCTAGATCCAATAGTGTATATAGTGGACCTCCATATATGTATAATAGTTGGAGGGTGTAAGTTCCCATTTCATGGCCATTGCGGTCATTCCGATTCGTATTTGCTTCACGTCTCAATCAACAAAAGCTGTTGTTGTTGTCGCTCTTGCTCTTGCTGCGCCTCTGATATATGTTGGAAGCTGCAAGCAGTCCTATACCACTACCATGCCAACCGCACCCACTATACAGTATAAACCACATAACCCATAGGAGCATGAAATGGAACACATTCCGGCTGCGACGTTGTTGTCCGCTCAAAGCATATGAGTTGAGTGGGTATGTTCAACGTTCATGTCTGGCATAATAGATGCGATGCGAAAATCAAGTTATAAGTAGGCTTCTGTGTTTCGAAAGCGAGTCTGTGTCTGGGCTTGAAGCTGCGCTTCCGCCCTGCGGAAAGATTGTGTTCACTGGATTGCAACATGACAGCATAGCATAAATTCATAGCTGCAGCCATCAGCTAGCTTGCAGCAGAAGTAAACAGGTGTGATTTTAACGCCTGAATGAAGCTGAGGGTTGAAGATTAATTGCACTTTGAAGTTTGCCTTCGAGCATGGCCAACAAGAGATATGTGTTGTGTATGTATGCAGATATAAATTCGTTGGAACCGGAACCGGAACGATATGCAGAAAGTTCAGTTTGCTTTGCAAATGGCTCTTGGTTGAAAATACTTTTATTTTAATGAGAACTTTGCATGCGAACACATGGTAACGTAGGTTAAAATAGGTTTATACTAGTACCCAAGTAGCTACCTAAAGTAAAGCTGACGTAAGGCTCAAGATAATAATTTTCGACACGAAATTTATTTTGGAACTTCACATAATTGGAAGGTTTAAGCAAATAAATTGAAGGAAATCACATTTTGGCTTGTAATGAATATTAAATTCGTGTTTTCAAATCATAAGAGTTGTATGCAAAGTTGTGCCAATTAGTAATCAAATTGAATTAGGTAGGTATGAAGACTACTTTCGTGGCAAGAGCATTTATATTTATAACGTCAATGTTTAAAGGGACAGAATAAGATATTTACGTTTTTATTCTGGAACAAATATTCATAGAGTTTTCTGAGAGACATCTTTTAGAAAAAAAGTTGTTGTAGACAAAATTTGAACATTTTGGAGATATTTTAATGGTTGCATTCTCCTTCATCATGATTTTGTTAGAGATTAGAACGTTAAACATTTTAAACACTTTTTTATATGAATAAAGATAACTTTTCCATGGTTCGAAAAAAACACTTCACCGGTAGAAAATGTGACAATTCTCATGTTTGGATCTTAGGAATAAATTTCATTCAGTCGTCCCTGAAAATATTTAAAAAACCGCACTGCTTTATTGTTTTTCAGAGAACATTATTATCAGCACGTCTTTACCAAAACGTTGTTGATGTCACACGAGCTACATTTTGTTCGCTCTAATCGAATATTTTTCTCCAAACTTAATGAAATCTGACTCTTCGAATGAAACATCAAGTTCAAAACAATATTTCATTCACTATTACTCTTTCCATTTATGTATTTATTTCATTTATTGAAATTTTTAAAATTTAAAATACTGTTCAATTAGTTGTCATTTCTCGGCAGACTTATTTAATAATATTATGTATCTTTTATAAAATTTTAAAATGATTCAATAAAGTACTAAATAATAAAATAATAAATAATAAAAAAAAATAACGGCATTTTTAAAGAATTTAAATTTCCATAATTAAAATCGATTTTTTATGAATTTTTAAAAAAGGGTTCCTTTGCCTCTTCTGTTGCAATAAAAGAATATCGACTGACCACCAACTAAAAAAGTGTTGGCAATCCTAAAATAAAATAATTTGACAGCTGACAGTTTAGAGTTATTAAAATTGAAGCATTACTCAAAAGAACAAACGTGTTTTCACTTTGAAACTCTGTAATTTTCTATCCAAAACTACACAAAAGTTGATAGATTAAAAAAATATATTTTTTTTTTAAATATAATTTGTATATAAAATATTATTTTGACTTGTATCGAAATTAGTTAAGCAGTTAAAAATGAAAAAAAAAAAATGAGAAAAATGGGAGGTAGGCACCTACCGTTAATAACAGTTCTTATTAAAAAAAAATTCACCAAAAATCAGATAGACTAGACACACAAATTTTTATAAAAAATTGCAATTAAAAAAAAAAAAAAAACTTTCATAACGGTTGTATGGCAGGTGCCGTGAGTTTTGGAGTAAAAAAAAAAATCAAAATTCCCTTCTATGGGGAATCACTTAAAAATCTAAAGTCCCAAGTTTGAAGAAAATTGGTTCAGGTGGTTTAGGCTGAAGGCCGATGTAGGTACAAACAGACATATAGTATACAGATAACAGACATGCAGTAAGACAAACATTTTTTTATATACCCACTTTTTTCGTGTTGTCTGGTAGGTATAGTATTTTCACGAATCTACATATCGCTCACCGCCTGCAATAATGGCACAAGGCCAAGAAATTGAAATTTGAACTGTGGACGCCATTATGATTAAAATTAAACCCTTCACATTTCTGTAAAATAGGCACATTGATATTTCTTCTCAATTACGAGAGATGGAGATAGTGTCATTATGGTTTCGAAAATGGAGCTTTAAAACTTTCGATGTACATTGCTTAATGCAATAATGACACTTTCCCAAAAAAAAGGCGGATGCCGCCCACTTTTGAATCCCGGAAATAATGTTATAAGTAAGTAATGATTTTCACATCAAAATGGCAAATCCTTGTCAGGATAGCATTATTCAAATCGCTTGTATTTCGAAACTGAAAAAAATGTGTTGTGCCATTATTGCAGGCGGTAAGCGTCGCAAGTAAAAAATTGGATTTGCTCACTTTGACTGCTCATTTTTTTACCTGCGATATCTCATTTTTCTGAACGTGCCTATATATTGTAAGTTTTTGACAATTTCGAAAGATTTTTAAGAAATTTTTGATAACTCATTGTCATGATATCATCCCAAAAAAGTGTAGTAATATTTTCTGACAATTTAAAAAAAAATTCTCAAATTATTTATGGGTCAGACATTTGAAAGTGATTTTCAAATTGTCCTTTTTCTCACTTGATATTATTTTTTTTGTGAAATATGGCTATTATGATTAAATATCATTCTGTGCATTATTGTATAAAGTTAAATAAAATGATTTTTTAATATGACGTCGCGCATACATTAACATAATGAACCCATATCTCAGATCTAATACTCTTAAAATTTGCACTCGGGTCTTGGGCTATAACTTTTATTTTATTTTATTTTATTTTATTTTATTTTATTTTATTTTATTTTATTTTATTTTATTTTATTTTATTTTATTTTATTTTATTTTATTTTATTTTATTTTATTTTATTTTATTTTATTTTATTTTATTTTATTTTATTTTATTTTATTTTATTTTATTTTATTTTATTTTATTTTATTTTATTTTATTTTATTTTATTTTATTTTATTTTATTTTATTTTATTTTATTTTATTTTATTTTATTTTATTTTATTTTATTTTATTTTATTTTATTTTATTTTATTTTATTTTATTTTATTTTATTTTATTTTATTTTATTTTATTTTATTTTATTTTATTTTATTTTATTTTATTTTATTTTATTTTATTTTATTTTATTTTATTTTATTTTATTTTATTTTATTTTATTTTATTTTATTTTATTTTATTTTATTTTATTTTATTTTATTTTATTTTATTTTATTTTATTTTATTTTATTTTATTTTATTTTATTTTATTTTATTTTATTTTATTTTATTTTATTTTATTTTATTTTATTTTATTTTATTTTATTTTATTTTATTTTATTTTATTTTATTTTATTTTATTTTATTTTATTTTATTTTATTTTATTTTATTTTATTTTATTTTATTTTATTTTATTTTATTTTATTTTATTTTATTTTATTTTATTTTATTTTATTTTATTTTATTTTATTTTATTTTATTTTATTTTATTTTATTTTATTTTATTTTATTTTATTTTATTTTATTTTATTTTATTTTATTTTATTTTATTTTATTTTATTTTATTTTATTTTATTTTATTTTATTTTATTTTATTTTATTTTATTTTATTTTATTTTATTTTATTTTATTTTATTTTATTTTATTTTATTTTATTTTATTTTATTTTATTTTATTTTATTTTATTTTATTTTATTTTATTTTATTTTATTTTATTTTATTTTATTTTATTTTATTTTATTTTATTTTATTTTATTTTATTTTATTTTATTTTATTTTATTTTATTTTATTTTATTTTATTTTATTTTATTTTATGTTATTTTATTTTATTTTATTTTATTTTATTTTATTTTATTTTATTTTATTTTATTTTATTTTATTTTATTTTATTTTATTTTATTTTATTTTATTTTATTTTATTTTATTTTATTTTATTTTATTTTATTTTATTTTATTTTATTTTATTTTATTTTATTTTATTTTATTTTATTTTATTTTGTTTTATTTTATTTTATTTTATTTTATTTTATTTTATTTTATTTTATTTTATTTTATTTTATTTTATTTTATTTTATTTTATTTTATTTTATTTTATTTTATTTTATTTTATTTTATTTTATTTTATTTTATTTTATTTTATTTTATTTTATTTTATTTTATTTTATTTTGTTTTATTTTATTTTATTTTATTTTATTTAAATAAAAACAAATTGTCTAATCTGAAACAAAACATTCCAATGAGATGAGCTTTTCAGTTAAAAATATAAAAAAAATTCATACAAAAATTCTTTTAAATCCTTTAATATAACGACTTAAAAACTACATTTTTTTAATAAGATTTCTCCTGAATTTCTTACCGTTCTTACCTGAAAAGAAAAGAGAAAGAAAAAATTAATTGGATATTTTTAAAATAAAATGTAATATATTCATCCTTATGCATAAATAATTCAACTGTTAGGTATCAGATTTACAAAGAGCTTGAGTTCTTTAATTTTATCTATATACAATCTATATACATCCTAGACCAAAAATAAAATAAAATTTAAACAAAAACTATCAAAGTTTTTCTTCATACCTTTGAATTCAGCTTTAAAATTAAGGATATTCTCTACAGAAGATTAATTCATTTAAATTTGTATTTTAAACAAATTTCTTTAAACCTACTCACTCCACCAAACACCGACAAAAGACGAAGCTGATGTATAGTCTGTTAAAAAGTTTGACAAATGCCATTCAATTAATTTTGTATGTTTCAAAAATGGAAGCTGTATAGAAAATTCTTTAATTATTAATTTTTAACCCCCAATCGATTTTCTATAGATAATTCATTTTCACTACTTGAAATTGGTTTAGATACCAAAATGAAAAGGGAAAAAGTTTCATTTTTATTTCTATTCTACACAAACCCTCATCAATCATTCGTCTATACTAATTGCTCTCAATATACTGCGTTGTTCCAATGTTGAAGTAATCCATCAAATAATAATGGGTACTTCAATATGCTTGTCATAATACAAAAAAAAAAAAAACCAACAACTTTTTCGTTCCAGATCATAAATTTAAATCCTAGAGGGGATGTGAGTTAAGCTTAAACTCTCTGATGTTATATAAACAAACCCTTTCAGCTTAAAATGCCTCTATATTCGTTTTATGGGTCAATTTTAAGCGGCTGGATAAACCAAATGCCATCAAACAAAATATCCCCAAAAACAACACCCGCCCGAACATTTTGCTGTGTAATAAATTTTTGGAAAACTCTTCTTCTTATTCGTCTCTTTTTCGCTCTTCACCCGCCCACTTAATTCTAAAAATAGCCATTTCGAAGCAAAATGAGTATAGTTTGTAAAACACACTCATTCACCGCACCAACGACCAACACGAGGACGTGCCATTTGCTGTAGATAAATCTTCAAATTATTGCCAACCCACTTTGACCATAGAAATCGAATTTCGAAAACGGTTGCCATTTGAAAGGACGTGAAATTTATTTATGTCCCAGAGTCCACCATGAGTCCACCCCAGTATGTACAGGAAGCCTCTGTACATTGCACCGCAAAAATCTCTCTAGTACACACGTACTTATACATATAAATATATATAGACTCATTTATGTGTGATCAGATTTTTGTCTCCTTTCGCTTTATAAATATATATATATGTATGCTGTGTGTCCTTTTGGGATATTTATGTCATCAACATTCTAAAAATTACTATGGACTTTCGCCAACACGGTTGTAGGCCAATTTGAGGGAGTAAACTAAGCCAAAAAGATTTGCAAGGACAATGGAAGGACATTTTGTAATAGGATAACACTTGGTGCACATGAGAAACCTCTTGATGGTGAGATGTGTTTGGTTGGTGGGGAAGTATTGGAGTTTTAGAATTAGAACGGTTTGATTTTTTAACACATTTGTTAAAGTTTACATATTTTAGTTTGTCAAGTTGGTGTTAAAATAAAATAAAAAAGAACTTTAAATTAAGTCTGAATTCTTATTATAAAATTATACAAAATTAAAAAATTAAATGAATGCTGGTGTTTCTTTGGGGCCGATGAAGTTCTACTCAGAAACTAAAAGGATGACCTAGTAGTTTTTAAAATGAAGTAACATATATGTACGTATGTTTAAGTATGTTATTGACACAAAATAAATTGGAAAGTTTAATTAAATTGAAAAAAAAAATCTATTTTCTTTTACGTTTTAGTAGCAAATTATGTTAACGATTTTTAAATTTCTGGAAAAAATAATATTTTGATGAAAAAAATTGCTCCTAAGAAAAATATGGCGATGGGAGTAAGATTTACATTGTTGTCATATTCACTGAATCTATGAATTCACATCCGACCTATTTCATACAAAGTCTTTAAGAAAGTAGAATGTATCGAAAAAAAGTACACTTTTATCGATTTTCACCAAGCAAAAATCGGGAGTTATATTAACGCGCGAAAGAAAAAGTTAACAAACATCTCGCGCACTTTAGTAATGTATCGACAAAATTACAATTTTATATCTAAGCAAAAATCGGGAGTTATATTTACTCTCGAAAGCAACAGTTAAAAAACATCCTGCGCACTTTAGAAAGATTCGAATGTATCGAAAAAAAGTAAAATTTTATCCATTTTCACCAAGCAAAAATCGGGAGTTATATTTACTCGCGAAAGCAAAAAACTAAATAAAATGTAAAAATCTAATTGAATTGGATTATTAAGAAAAAACAAATGTAAAGTTGATTTTATATTGAATTTATTTTCAAAAACTGTTAAGATTATGGGTCATAGCAGTATCTATGAGGTTGATGCTAATAATAAATAAAAAAATGAAAATGAAAATGCCTTTTCTATAAGAAACTTCAAATATATTATATTTCGTTGACCAATCAGTATTAAAACTATCAAAATGACAAACTTTCAGATTGAAGGAGGTGATGTCAAAAGACAAAAATCTGAGATCTAAAAACTTGCAAAAGTCAAGTTTGTAAAAGTCAAAAAATAAAAAATTTAAAATGTCCCATAGGTATTATATAACGATTTATTACACTTTGTAATAAAAAAAAAACTTTATAAATTAAATATTGAAAATAAAATATAACCATATCTTTTTACAAAGTTCAAATTCGTTTTGTAGATCATTGAACTTTTGTCGAAATAAATCTTTTATTTTCCACCGATAAGCATTTAAAAGCAAAAAATAAATAGCAACAATGATGATTTATGGTTTTAGTTAAAACATATTCCCCCCAAACAAAATTCTTACTTAGTAACCTTTATGCCTTAAGGCCTTAATTAAATATTCATAAATTCTAACAAAAATGTCTAAAATAACGAAAAGTTATATCTTAAAAAAAATAGAAATAATGAAATTGATTATATACATTTTTCATAGAAGAGTTATTTAACAAGACATTGTCTTCAAAAAAGCCAATAACCAAAAGATTAATTCATCTAAATTATGTAAAACCTTAAAAGTTACATCATTTTCATAATCTTTTTGTAGAATCTAATTATGTAACCACAAACGACATATTAAAAAAAAAAAAAAATACCACATCCCACATCATCAATTTACCCATCTAAATGGCATGAAAAAAAGATACCCACTTAACCCGTACAACACACACACATGCTAGTTTATCTTAATAATTATTTATGCATCCAGAAAGGAAGACAAAAAAAGGGGAGAAAAGAAGACTTGACACCCCATTATCGGTTTCTTATCAAAATTCATAGCTCACAGCGCTTTTCACAAACAAGCATCAGCTTGCTTCTGCTCTGAGCATGTGTTTCGAGATGTTTGACTAGAAAAATAAGAAAAAAAAAAATAAAACAACATAAGAATACTCGTTTGCGTACGGAAAGAATTATGGAAGCAAACTACACCGCAATAAAAAAATAAAAAAAAAACAAGAGTATAAGTATCTATACATAAAATAAAACCACCAACAAAACAGTATCACAATCTTGAAACCGGAAAAGTTATCCGCATCGATTCTCCATAACCACTGCCATCTAGTGCAATTCATCTTCCACAAGCCACATAAGGCTATGCAACTGCGACACGGTTGAACCATCATCTTCTTGTCTCTTTAATTTCAACTTCAACAGAGATAAATATATACCTACATATAAGATTATATGTAAAAAAAAAAAAAAAATACAACACAAATGCTTTAGGAATTAGTGGATGTTGTACACTTAATGGGGGGATATGCCAACGAGAGTATAGTCACATCAGAAGCAGATCAAAAGGTCAACAATCTTCCACGAACATCAACATCATAGCATCATCATCAGCAATAGATCACGTTTGCACTTTGTTTTAAGACACACAACAGAGTAGCCAGATGAGAAAAATGTATATAAAACAATTGTTTTTTTTTTATTCACGATTATTTGATAACGAAAAGTTCCTGATATTTATGATCTCTACGAAAGAGCGAAAATCAAGGCTAGATGCCAATCAGCTGCAGTCACTGATGAATTTATGATTAAATTTGGTGTAATACCAGGGGAGCGTCATGAGGCCTCTGCTTTTAATTCATCAATAGATACAATGTACTAACTTTACTATCTGCTTAAGGGTAAGGTGATGGTCCCAAAATCGTAAGTTCTTCCTTGCTGACGGTTTAATAATCATAATTGAAAGATTTTACATTAATGTTATGAGATCGTCAATTTTTGGCTAGTAGAGATGCATTCCAGTTTGCGTGTTATGTTAACGTGAATGATGGAGGCCTATAATTAACGGCTAATGTAAAAATAGATATATATACACTTGGAGGATGGGTTGAGTTCAATATCTCGCTTTTTATAGTCCTGTTTTTTTAATCCCATTTTTTCATAATCCCGGCTTCATTAAATCCTGTTTTTTATAATTCCGTTTGATATTATTCCACGGTTGCAATCAAAAGAAATTGGGATTTTGAATAAGCGGAATTTAAGAAGACAGGATTTTAAAAAATATTATTTTTAAGTCTTTTTTTTTTGGGATTTTAAAAACCGGGATTTCAATAGTCTCCCTCAAAAGAAGGAGGCATTTTGATTAAGTGGGACTTTGTAACAAACAATCTTTTGCAACCAAAAGAAGTTGGGATTTTTATTAAGTGGGATTTAAGAAGACAGGATTTAGAAAAATACATTTTTAAAACTTTTTGTGATTTTTGAGAAATAGGATTTTAAAAACAAAAAAAAAGCGCAAGAGAAACTACTCATAGAATAGGGCTGGATTTGATATTGGATTTGCAGACAACTCCCGGCAGCTTGAAAATCCAACGAATCAAAGTCCCCGAAACACAGAATCCATCAATTACGTGCCGCGATGGATCCTTAAAGCCAAGAACGTTTGTATTTTATAAAACTGTCACTTAAGGCACGTTCAACATTGTTTTTTTTGTCTAAATAGATATTGAAAAAAAAAAAAAAATGTGTCAAATTGACCCATGAACTTGTGTTTTTTTTTTTATCTTATCCCCAATAAAACCTTCGTTGACTCCAAAAATAACACGTCAAAACAAAGACTTATTTTCGCAAAATTCAGATTTTTTTGAAGTTTTTGTAAGTTTGACCATTTTTTTTTTGTCTAATTTTCCTGAGGTACTTGAATTTGAAAATAAAAAACAATTAGTAGAGTTCTTATCCTTTAGTAATACCAAATCAACAGCTGTATGAAACGAAGGAGAGATATCTTAATAATCAGACTTAAATTGGATTACAATAAGGGTAGGCACTAAGGCCTCTTCTGTTCACAGTTTATATTCAGAAACTGTTTTGTAATCGAATTTTTAGATCTGTTTAAATTGTTAAATTGGCAACACTATTTCGGTACATTTATTCAGGAATTTGTAAACGTTATTATCTCACAGAACGATTTCAGTTTTTTTCTTTTCCAAAGAATCTATTTTATTTTATTTTGCTCGCAAAGGGAAATGGAGTTTTGCATGGTTGCTGGACAAGTATGGTGCTATATTACTCTTGCTATCGTTTGCCGTTGTTTATTTTGAGAATCGGTTTCGGTATCGTTCAGAAATGTCATATATGTATGTTGTATGGCTGTCTCTTTTACTGACACCAAGTAAAGTGCACTGGGGTGCAATTCATCATGGCAATGCGGTACTGGAATCTTGACATTTTGGCCAAGCAACAAAATACCATTAAGAGGTATAAACAGCAGAAAATCGCAAAGGTTGTATATCTTGTATAATATTCAGAGTTTTCTCGTTGTTGTTAATGCTAAGAAAACTGATACCTCCTTTGTTTTGCTGGTTTGGCATTTTAAGCATCATATACAGTTGACTTTAGCGTTTAGCCATAAACCTTTGGCTAGGGACTTTGACGATGAGTTGCTTTGTTTCTATGTTGGTACATTAAATCGTCTATGCGGCAATGCATATTGTATAGAGCGTTCACCCGTCATAATAGATTTATAGTGAAATTCTCACTCTGTTGTTTTTTTTTTTTTTTTTTTTTTTGTGGGAGTTTGCGTTAAAATTGAATCAATGTTCAATGTTCATGCCTCTTTCAAGTTTTGCATATATATGTAGATATTATGAAATTTCCTGAAGCATTAATAAAGACCGCGGCTGTCGCTGTATTAAATTAATTTTTTCGTGGGAAGATTGCGTAGTTTGGTATAAATATATTAAATTTAGAAAGAGGTCATTAAAATAAAAACAAAATAATATATTATGAAACAAAGTAATGATATGTTTTATATTTTGGGAGCAATATTTTGTACTTTATTTATTTTTTTTATGAGTGAGATGGATCACCAAAAGTAGTTTGAGTAGGTACCTAGACAATAAAAAAAAAATATTGTTATTTAATAAGATCAGGGAGTAGGGCAAGTTACGCTTGGTGGGTTCACGGCTCATAAATTTAACTCAAAGAAAATGTGATAAATTTTTTTAGTTCTTGATTTTTTCTGCTAAGTCATCATCATCATTGAATTAAGTTTTATATCTTTCAAATTCTCATTGGAGTCTTGACTTTTATAAACGGGGTTTCGGATGAAACATAAATATTAATTAAGGCTTTGTACATAAGCTTACTTTTTATCAAAGGCTATGTATGTTTTTACGGAAATTCATATTATTAATTGGTGATTCTTAGTTAATGACATATTAAGATGAAATACTACTTTTTACTTACATTAAAAATCTTTAATAAAATGCTTTTAGTTTTAAACTTTTTTTATCTGATAAACACTAAACTTATTCTTTAATAAACTTCAGCTGAACACGCCTAAAAAGTGACAGTTAGTACAAAAAATTAAGCAAACATACCAATTTTATATTTTTAATTGTAAAAGTCACACTTAGCGGTAGTATTAAACTAAAAAGTTAAAACAGGCATTATTGGTGATTTTAACTTTAATTCAAATGAATAAAATATTTGAATTTAAAATAAATAAATTAGTTATGCTTCGATAATCCTTTTTGATGACTTGATTAATTTAATTATATGTAATTTTGCAATTGGCTGCTTCCGAAAAAATTTAACAATTTTGTAAGTTCGTGCGATCTAGTCGTTTTTTATTTTTTAACATTTGTAGATTTTGTGCTTGGTGGTGATTAAAATTTTGTGAATTTTGTATGAGTATTTGGATTTTGAATTTGAATGGTTTTGGAAATTACGTCGGTAACCCTTTTTAGAAGCATCTGTAGAAAAATTTTAGAAGACATAGGGTATCTCCAAAAACCAAAATCGTATAAAATCCCCAAAAAAATGCATTCCAAAGAGACAAAATCTTCAAATATCCCAAAATTCCAAATAATCGGGAAACATAGAGCAGTATGTACAAAATCTCGAATAAATATTTTCTTTCGCTAAAAGCATAAAATAACGTGATCATTAAAAAATAAAACATCTAAGTTTAAAAGTTTTACTGCAATAGCCTCGCTTAATTATCTAGGTTATTTCTAAAAACAATATTAATTTTGTTACGTTTTATTTAATTCGTTAGGGATTATTTGGGATATTTAGAGATTTGGAGAGATTTCAGCAAAAGAAAATATTTATTGGTGATGTACTGCATTTTTTCTTTTTTTTTTGGGAGTTTCATCCGATTAAAATTTTGGGTTCTGCAAATTACGTAGATATTTTTCCCAAAAATTGTATTTAATAATTAGAAATTGAACAACAAAAAAACGGTTCTATGGGATTTACCTTTAAAAAAAACCATAAGCTAGTAACAACAATAGCTGAAAAAATCTCACCAATTTTTGACAGCTGCTGTTCTCTTGTTAGAAATTTGTGTTGAATCCACCTTTTTTCTCAAGCTTAATTTCGTGGAACTAAACAAAATAATTAAAAAAAAAAATTTCCAAAAATATTCTAAATATGATATTTATATTTAAATATGACATTTATCATTAAAACTCAAGAAATTATTTATTTTTTAACATTATAAAAGAAACCGGATATTCAATCAAAAATATATACAGGTAGACCGCAAATAACAATTTGATATATTTTCTAATTTTGGATTTTTGATCTCGATCTCTTATTTGCAATCTAAGCTTCATAAACAAGCCCAACTCCGATTGGTTTTTGAATGATTTTTTTTAATCACATTACTACATAAGGTATAAAGACTGATAAAACTAACGGGACAACTTTTTTTAAGTTCAATTTCTTTTAAGGAATACATAATTGAATACATTATGGCAAGCATAAGTGACCGAGTTCATAGCTAACAATGCCCATAAGTATGGCGTTATTTTAAGACGCAATAGGTTTATATATTAATTAATTCAAAAAAGACAATACCCTATGAATAAATAAAATTAGTTTACAAATTAATGTTTTTCCAATTAAGGACTTTTAATATTAAATAGCTTTTTTTGTGAATTGTTTTTTTTTCGACGGAACTCCAAGCCACATCGAAATTTATTCAACTCAAGTCTGTATATGAAGAAATTTTTCAAAGGCACATTAAAAGCAAAAAATAAATTAAATTAATTACACATTTTAAGATAGATAAAGCACTCTCTGGATGTAAACAAAATTCATTGTCACTTACTCTTCTGTTCTGTTATATAAACACAAACACCATTAACCAAACCATTGCTCAACTCCATTAAATTAATTAAAAAAACGACATAATTAAATATAATAACATAGGGAAACTTTATTCAAACCAAAAACTGTTGATTTTTTTTTTTTTGCTTCAATAAAAGAAAATTTTATTTTGAATTTAGCCAAAAAAAACACTCACCCAATTGTTATAAATTCTGTCTGATTACTATCTGCAATCTTTTGTTAAAATTTACTCTGAATTATGTTGACAATAATGATTAACTTTGACCTATAATCTTCTACACATTATTTCTCTTATCTCTGATACCATATTTTCAAGTATAATTATTATTATTCCAAAGAATAACAAAATAATAACAACAACAAAAATAATCCAACCAGTGGCAGTGATAACTAAGTTAGGCACAAAAATTGCTCGGTTGCCAAAGAGTTCTTCCCAAAGACACGACAACACCACGTTCCCAAACTCTGCTAAATGAATTTATGTATTTTAATTTCAGATTTTTCCATTCATAGAATTTACCTAAATACACTCCTACTCGATTGAACAGATTCAACTAAGTATAATAAAAAATTTGGCGAAATTTGGAGAAATTTTTTGAAAAACTGAAGTTTATAATTTAGTAATATTCACATCATGATAAATATAATTTCCTTACCGTTCTATAAAATTTCATTATTTTATAACAATTGCGAGAAAATGGGCATATGCCACGTCCCTGAATGAAAAATCTCAAATTTTCAATGTTTACCTTTATATGTATGCTCTAGATGTTTGTTCTACCATTCTACCAATTTTCTTCAGCAATCAGAAATATACCTAAATTATAAAAATTGTAAAAAAAATGGGCCACAAGACCTTCCGTTGTGGTGTAAACAAAAAAATCGAACTAGAGATTTAGATCAAAGTTGACATTACGATGAAAGCGAAGTCGAAAAAAGTGGGTCTCGCAATTCTGTCTGTTCTTTGGGCTGTAGCCTAAACGGGTGGGTCGATTTTATTTAAACTTGGTACCTGGTAATTTTGATCAATTCTTTTATGGAGAATGTTTACCACAATTTTAAAAATATCGTGTACCAAAATTTTCAAATTTTTTTAAAAAAAGTTTCAATTTTTTTTTTTTCAGAACTTAATATGTTTTTCGAAAACAACAGGGTCGATTATTATTAAACTTAGCACCCGGCATATTTTTTGACTTTAGCTAACAGATTTTAAATAAAAATTATTCTTATAACCATAACGGTAGGTACCTCCCATACAAATGTTGAAAACCGGTATTGAAAAACGGTATTTAAAACCGGTATTGATTAAAATTTTAGTGTAAACTAATATCAGAACGTTCTATGAAAAAATGTATAGCTATCGTTTGAAAATGGTACCTCTCATAGAACCATTTTTTTTGGTTTTCGACTATCTCATCATCTGTTAAACCAATTTTAATGAAATTTTTTACGCAAAAGCTCTTAATAAGTTTGAATAATATTGCATACCAAAATTTTCAAAAAATTTTGTATTTAAAAAAAAAATCGATATTTCGAAAATGGGTAGATGATTTTTTTTTTTTTAAACTAATTTTTAGCTCCGCATTAATAAGCAGTACAAAATGGCGTACCAATTTTTTTTTTCTTAAAAATATACATACATATGTATGTAGGTATTCAAAATTCTATACATATATAAAATATTAATTTTTTAAAAAACCGCTCTAACGATTTTTAAAAAATTTTTCTCATAAATTGAGATTTGTGTAAGAAATCACCTGGTTTACATTGCGTTGGGGTCAAATCAAATTCAGATAATTTTTCAATCAATTTATTTCTAATTTTATTGATTTTTTTCAGTCTAAACTGTAAATTCCATCCATATGTAATGTGCGAAGTGCAAGACAGCTACGTGCTATACTGTTCATATTTATGTACCCATATAATACTTTCTTAAACTAGGCTATATTTTTGGCATAAAATAAAGGCTCCAATAAAAGTTTTTAAAATAATTAAGACTTTAAAACCACAGTGTTATCGCTCATAAGAGCAAGTTCGTGCGACCCAGTCGTGCATTTTATTTTTAACAGCATAGCGCAGTAGGTAGGTACCTACTGAAGAAGAAATGAGGATTGTTCTTAGATTCGTTAAGGAAATTGAAGAAGACCTAACAATCAAACATGGCATTATGAAATACAAAATACAAATTATTTTTAAAGAAGTGCATTGATTTTTTTCAAAACTTAGGCATATGCCTAACCTTTTTTTTAATATCAATTCTTAAAATTTTGAGAAGCAACGCAGGCATGGGTCTAATAATTCACTTTACAGACCTATGACATGAAATTCCGAGCTTACATTTTCTTCTCTAGAAATACAGTTTTTGTCATCAATAAAAAAAAAGAGAAATGAAATGAAATAAAATAAAATGATTTAAAAAATAAAAAGGGCACTAATTGGGGAGGGAGGCCTAACGCCAAATATTGTTTGTGAATAGATACATATATGACTTAGACTTTGATGAAATTAAAATGAAAAGTGCAGTCTGTTACTATTTCTCCGACTTACTTTTCTATGGACTACAGAGGGCAGGAAAGTACCGACGACGCCTATCACTGATCCTCATTTATCTCTTACTTTATAAGTAAAGATTTAATAACAGTACAAAAACGAAAAGGACTCCGAATACCCTACATGCATCAACCTATAACTTTGTGTTATATTTGATGAAAGGGCCTTAAAATAAATAATACATACATAAGAGTCACCAACTATGCTAACAAAAAAGTGAAGCAAGTTTCTCGAAATACAGGTGAAGATATTAAATCAATTTTGAGTGTAAAAACACATATATGTATGTTTGTATGTAGAAATACATCCCTATAAATACTCTTCAATCCTAACCTATATTATAAATAAGGGTACCTATACTTGGCATTTAGGCAAACAAAAATTCGTAATATATTTTTTTATTTTCATGGTTTTGTCACCCGAAGCAGTTTGCAAGTTGTCAACCTAAATCCGCTTAGGTATACGAGTACACATAGGTATATAAATATAGGTGCTAGTTTTTCCTTCTCCACTTGCGCAAAAGTATTGAAATTCCATTCCAGTGCCGAACACGTCAGGAAGAAAAAAGAAAAAAAAATAATAAAAGATGTTAAAAAAAAGCAATTTTATTTTGTTTTTTTATTTGTATGCTTCCATATGTAGGGACGTGCTTGGCGTTCTAAAATGTGAACAAATATGATGACACAAATGAACGAAAAATCAAAAAAAAAAAAAAAAAAAAAAAAAAAAAAGAAGTCAAATCTACGTACGTAGTCGTATATTATTGTATTTGTGACAACAATAACAAAAAAAAAAAAAGCAAGCAAGCTCTTACCCCAGGGATTAATTCAATTCACATTTTCATGCTGAACTTATTGCAACTCCCACAACACGTTCGAAATAACAAAAACAAAATTTAAAAATAAAAAAAAAACAAAACAAAATCGATTAAAAATTGCACCACAAAAAAAATTTATTTATTCAAGCAGTAACTCATTGCTCTTGGAACAACACTCCACAAACAAGTGAGACCATGGGTTCTTGAATAAGGTTCAATCTATATACAAACACATCAGTCGTAAACAAAATATTGGTTTAGCTTGGGTTTTAGTGCGAGTTTTTCATATCTTTTAAATTCAATTGTTTATACATACATTTTAAATAAAAGACAATTTTATTAAAACAAAATATTTTTAACAGATTTTTATTTTTTAACTTCGAAACTCTACAAACCAGAATTTAACTTTTAGGCAACTAAGGCATTTTATTTTAAAAATTCCATTCGAATTTGAGACTAAAATTTGTGTTCGCTTATTTCGATACGATCTTCCTGAAACTGAAGAATTCATGAACTCAAATTCCAATAGGCACTGGGGTTGTATTGGCGCAGGTTCATATTTCAAGTTTCTCCATTTTTAAAATTAAGTTAAGCAAAAAAATAACAACTCATATATCCTGGGCACATTTTATTACAAGCTACAAAAATATATATATTTTATTCATATTTTTTTATCAATTATTCTCATTTTATCACTTTCCTAATCATATTGAAAACTCATTCCGTACTGTTCACTTAATTTTACATTATTTATTTTACCAGTGTGACCAGGGAACCAAAATATAAAGCAAAAATTTGGCAAAAAAAAAACTGGTTTATTACTTTTCAACTTTAAATAGGGGGTTTGTCGAAAAAAATTAATTATCACTTAATATATTACAAAATTCGTAGATTATTTGATTTTATAAGAAACTGTTAATCTTTTTTTCGACAAG
Organism: Epistrophe eligans; assembly: GCA_951394125.1. NCBI lineage: Eukaryota > Metazoa > Arthropoda > Insecta > Diptera > Syrphidae > Epistrophe > Epistrophe eligans. The sequence continues at coordinate 82,761,354 of OX596029.1, forward strand.
ATATAATTTAAAATTATCATTATTTCATAAAATGGTCAAAATCAAAAATACCGGTTTTTGATCTTTCTTAAATGGTAAAGTTATTGAAAAAATAATTTGCCCTCATTTTATAAATATTAATTTTTACTACAAGAAATATTATATTTCTGTATTCCTTACGACCCATCATTTAAAATATAAAAACAATAATAATAAAACTAGTATTTGTGACATTTGACCTTGAATAATTTGATTATGCAGAATGAGTTTTTATAAACAGTTTTATAAATAACTTCAACGAAGCGTTGCACTTCCAAAATCTAATACCTAACCCACTACGAAAATTGAATTTAATTACCGACCGATCGGCCGAACTGCTAATATAGCTCCCTAAATTATTATATTATATATCTACCTACACAGTACACATAAACCAACCACCAGCATCATATTATGATCCAACCAGCACCAGTTACCCACCACCTTCGGCGTAACAGTCCAACGCACTAACCATTACGCCATGGACTACTACTGTTTCTTTCTTACAAAATACTAAATGAGAAAGATAGGTATATGTATATATATAACTTTTTAAAGTTCTCTGTTCTCTTTTGTGCACATCCCATTGTAAGAGACACATTATCAGAGGAAGATTCAGCTGAGGTTAGAGCCTCCCATAACTTATTTATGTTATAACGATCTAATAGTATTCTTCAAGATTAATTTTAGCTCTCTTGCATTAGTCTAGTTAAGCTCTTGGACCATCTTATGAGAGGAAAAATGTTACATGGTAGGTAAGAACGTACTAGTAATGTTTAGCATAAATTGATTGGTTTTAACCAAACTTAAAACTATGAATAAAGTTAAAATATAGGGATATTATCGTACGTCAAAATTCATAACGTCGTGGTTGGTCGGGACTCGCGTCGTCTTCCTCAGTGGGCTTATGTCATTCATCGAACTATTTTACTTTGAGTATCTTTGTATTTATTATTTTACTTTAGCTTAATTTGAGTTTTTGTTTTTATCTTACCTAGAACTGCTATTTTTTTTTTCATTAATTTCACCGAAACGGTTGTTACAATTTTCATCATTTGTTTTTTTGTGCTTTTATTTTGTGATTGATCGATTCAAAATTAAAAAAAGAAAAATTATACAATTTTGATTTTGCATCAAAAATACTTACAGCAAAAAAAAAAAACAACAAATGGTCACACTGACTACCATAAGCCATTAAGTTTAACTCGGCAGCTCCGGAAACCAATGTTATATTAAAAAGTATTGAAACACAATAGAGAAACTACTATCGATTTATTGATATATCACGCCGATATATAGAAGGTCAACGGCCGCATCGAACCGACAAGAAATGACGACGTTGCTGGTTATGTCCACCAAATACCGGCATACTACAACAAACCACTATATAAACAAAAATGAGCAATCAAACAGAACGGAAACAACTAGAGAAACTATAACAACTGCACAACCAGACGGCCAGCACTATCAGCATGATATTTGAACAATAAAGGTGTGTGCTTGATTGTGAAGCTTCATATATACTACAACTAACTCATTGGACATGAACATTGAACAAAAGCATTAAACACAATGAATCATCTATAAAACTGCTATTTGTGTCTATATGCCCAAATGACATACATATACAATATATGTAGTTAGACACACGCAACTCGCATGCCGGTTGGCCATCACATGAAATTTGTTGACAGATAGCAGTTGATTTTTATTGCACACCCACTTGATTGGATCTTTTGATAACGGTGTTTTGGGTAAACAAACTGTAAATGCAATCTATGTGATATTGGTTTTGGAACTTAGAAACTACTGGCGGCGGGTTGGTTGCTGGAACCATCAACTGGGGAGATTCTGAACTCACCATGGTGTTTAATTAGACGGTTGGTGTGAGTTCGGTATGACTAATTAGTTTTGTAAGCAATGTGCGATGGACGCTGTTTAGTCTTTTTATTTATTGAGGCCCTATGGCGTATACTTGTTATTTTTTTATTACTATTTTTTTTTTTTTTTATTTTACAAATGTTGAGGTTATTGGCCCGTAAAGTCGTTAATACAAGATAATTGATTAAAGAAATATTTAAATATATTAAGTCAAATCTAACAGCTTTGTTTACAATTTGCATAAACGTGTAAACTTTTATCGAAGCAATGATACCTTACCTATACATGTACATATATGAACAAAAACACACATATGTATGTATGATAAATGAATGGTGTTTAATCCTCTCATTGCTATTTATTTGATTTTTTTTTATGTTGTCTCTATTGATTGTCTTTTTTTTTTGCCAGGTTGAATTTTTATATTATAGGCAATTTAAATTTGTATAATTTGTATAATATACATAGGATACAGAAAAATTATGAATGGAGATATTTATGAGAGACAAGAATAAAATTTTATTTGAAATCGAGAAATTTAGAATTTTTCGACATGTGCCTATAACTTCAGGGTATTTTTTGTATAATTGAAATTTATGATATTTTACGATTATTAGGATTATGTTTTTTTTAGTATCAGATATAGCGCCAAAATTATAACCAATATAATATGAATGTCAAATTTTTAAATACCATTACATTGGCAATAATATTCCACTAAAACCTGCAATTCGAAAGAGAAATGTATATAAATTAACTTTTTATATCCTCAGAAAAATAACATAGAAGTAGTCTAGTCATGGGCATCTAGCAAGTCTTATAAATCTCAGTAATTATTCTCATGGACCATGTAATTATTAACACCATCTTTTGTATCTTTATGTATTATGTATATGGTACCAACTTCAGAGATGTTTTCCATTGTACCAAAATAATTGGTGTAATTTTTTTTTTCAATCAGTCGAAATTTTGCATATTTTAAATTTTCTGAGAGAATCATCACTATCCGTCTTATACTTTTGTTGTTATTTAAACTTCCTATTGCTTTTTAAATTACACTTGTGAGAAAACTTGGAAACTCTTAGAAATGAAAGGATATGATTAAAATTATAATGACAAAAAAGAAAACGACAAAAATAAAATGCATGACTGGTTCGCACGAACTTGCTTTTGTGTGCGATCACACTGTGGTATTAAAGAATGTATGTATATACAAATATATGGTTATAATTACACTTTAGACTGAAAACTTGTTAAAAAATCAATATAACAAGAAACAAATAAATTAAACAACTTCTGAAACTGTTTTGACACCAACGCAATGTACACCATCTGATTTCTTACACATAATTCAATTTATGAGAAAAAAATTTAAAAATATTTAGAGCGGTTTTTTTCAAAAAAATAATTTTTTATATATTAAATTTTTAAAACATTTTTAGAACTTATTAATGTGGAGTTAAAAAATTAATTTTGAAAAAGAAATTAACCACCCATTTTCGAAATATCGGATTTTCAAAAATTTATTTTGAATTTTTTTTTTAATCCAAAATGTTGGTTTTCAAAAATTTTGAGATGCAATATTATTTGATCAGAAGTAAAAAATTTCAGTACAATTGCTTCAACAGATAATGTCGAAAACCAACAAAAAATGGTTCTATGGGAGATACCATTTTTAGACGATAGATAAAATTTTCTTTTCAATAATATGATAGATCGTACTGATATTAGCTCCCATAAAAAATCGTAGGAGTCGTTTTTGAGACAAATGAGATTTGCCATACCGGTTTTATAACATTTTTTTTTTTTTTTTTTTTTTCATTTTAAATTCATTTTTATTTTTTTCAAAACTTATAAGTTATAACTATCTTAAAGCTAGACAAGAATTCATAAAAACTAGCCTACTTATCAATAACTTACAACTAACTTACTGGCCCCAGTAGGTACATTTGTATGGGAGGTACCGTTATTTTTGTCTATAAGAATAATTTGTATTTAAAATCAAAAAACTCCTAGATGCCAAGTTTAATAAAAATCAACCAAGTCGTTTTCAAATTATTAAGTTCTCAAAAAAAATATTGTTTTTTTTTTTTTAAATCCAAAAAAAAAAATATTTGAAAAGTTTGGTATGCAATACTTTTTTTAAACACTTTGAAAATTTCTCTATAAAAAATTAATCAAATTCAGTGGAACCATTTTTGAGAAAATCAAAAATCAAAAAAATGGATCTATGGGAGGTAAGTACCATTTATAACCATTTTTAGGAATTAAAAAAAAAAAAATAAAAAAAAGTGTGGGGGAAATGCCCAAAAAACGCTAGGTACCAAGTTTAAAGAAAATCGATCGACCGTCTGATCTTTAAATCTGCAGTTAGTATTGTTTGTTTAAGCCAAAAAATTAAAATAAAATTTGGAAAATAATAAATTCAGGCCTATTTGCTGGGCTTAAAACATATTATTTAAGTTTTGTTAATACAGCTGTCTTTTTTTATATTTATATTTATTGTAGCAAAAGTGTTCATTTTTTATACAATGTGGCTGAATTGCACAATTTACATAGATGTGGTTATATTCTACCTTACTAATGTTAATTATATATTTATTTTTTAAATTTTTAAATGAATTGAAATTTTATTTGAAGGAAAAACTACTTTTAAAAACCTTCATTCAAAATAAATAAACAAAAAGGTATCCAAAGAAATAAGATGAGAGAAGGGGGGCGATGACTAGATTGATTTCATTCAAAGTTCATTGCAAGTAAATTGAATATCAATGTATATTTTAATCTTTAAATAGAACAAAAAAAAAATAAGATAAATTAACAAAAACCAAATAAATAATACATTTTTAATAAATTATAACAAAATCAGTCTTAAAACTAGCTAAATAATATCACAGTTTGGAAATATCACTATAAATACTATAAAATAAATAAATAAATAAATAAAGAAAATAAAAAAATAAATAAACAAATAAGTAAATAATAACCAACAAATAAAGGAAATATAAATAAATAAACAAGTAAAACAAAAGGAAAAACAACAAAATTAATGAATAATAAATAAATAACAATAAACAAATAAATAAATATGTAGATTATTAATTAAATGGGTAAACAATAAACATGGTAGCTAATAATTCGCTTATGTTCAATTGAATAATGATAATAAAAAACAGATAATAATAATAAATATATGAATACATTAACTTGCTATGAAACCAGATTAGAAATCAATATATTATCTGATGATTCACAGGAAAATTTGTATTTTTCATTCAATTTCAGAATTCTAGAATCAACATATTCGAATTTTGTTAAAGTTTGCAGTTCTTCTGTAGAAAAATGCCACGGCTGTCTTTTGTTTCAGTTTTTCTGAAATTGAAATCTTAAAAAATTATAACTGGTAAAGCTATTTATATATTGATATAGGCAGATCTTTTTCCATCAAATGCTGTCAAAGGTAAAACAACCTTGTTAAATTGTTATTGAAAAATAAATTTTCAAACTCAAAATTTTGAAAAAAAAAAAATCAAACTTATTTTTTCCAAAATTGTACATGCTGTTTTTTGGTTCCAAATTTATGAATTTTCTTATGAATTTTTAGTCAACAAAGAGATAATTAAAAATAAAAAAAAATAATAATTTAACTTCAATCCGTTGTTTAAGTTGCTTTAAAGATCCTATTTAACTAAAAAAAATTAGCTAGTTAACTAGATTTAGTTATTTTCAATTTTCTCAAAAAGTAAAAGATGCATCCGGAAGAAATATTGAATTTTGAAATAAAAAATATTTATTAATCACGTAAAATTTAAAATCAAAAACTACAACCTAGTATCATTTTTTTTTTTTTTTTTTTTTCAAAATTTTGAGTTTGAAAATTTATTTTCAAAAACGGTTTTCTATAACAACCTTTTTTGACTTAGCACTTTGCATCAATACCAAAGTATCAATGCTTAAAATTAAACCTGGTATTTTATTTTCACTTATAACTAATTAGTTAATGATGCATTATAAAAAACTACACAGCTCATATTAAATTCTTACAATGAATAAATCTAGATAACAATAATATTGTCTTTTTATACTCTTCTTTAATCTCAAATTATACGATTTAAACACGCAAAATAAAACTGCGCTGCATCATTTAGCTTACCTACTATTGTTTTAATTTCATTAAACCCTCTCTGAAAGGCCGAAAATGAATCACATTAAAATCTTATTTAAATATTTTCTTTTCCAGCATCAGCAGCTATTGCTACCATTTCCATTTTACTATATTATTTATACAACCTCGACTTTTAATTTAAAACAGGATACCATCCGTTGGGCGCCACTCGCAAACGCTCTCAAGGAAAGTGGAAAGAATGGAGATTAAAGAGTAAAACAATCAAAATAACTCGTATATATACATACATATATGCAAAGCAGTTCAGAAGTAATAAAAAAGAAAATCCACTTCAATTCCATTAAGGCTTTCAAGCAATATGAAAAGAGCAACACTATAACACCGGCGGCGGCAGTAGTTACAGTAACGTTGTAACCTTCAGCCGTCAGAGTGTTGTAAGTAAGTAAATACATAGTTGTTGTTCTTTTTTGCTTTTCATTTTTGCTGTGTCACTTAATTTTACTTTCGCACTTCCTGTGAAATGCCGTTTGAACGAAAACGACTAAGGAGCCAGTAAAAGAGCAGCACACAATCACTATAAGACCAAACCGGCAGGTAATTCAAGATGTTTTCCCATTTAACGGCACATCTTTCAACAAAACAAATCTTCCGCTCCATATATTCACCTTCTTCTTGTTTGATGATTCCTTTTGTTTCCATCCATTCTCGCTTCGGTTATCACAAAAATTTCAAGCAGGTGTGAATTGCTAGGTAAGACAAGCGGAAATACAATGGTGCTACCCAATATAGGGTGCTACAAAAGATGGGCGCACTAGCCTGAATGCTTGGAGGCGAGGGGCGTGGCGTTCGTAATGGTGTAGGAAGTCACACAGAAGACAATAGAATATTTTGGAATTGTTCGTATCACCTTGTGCAAGATGAAAATAGGATGAGACGCATCATAAAATACCTACAGGTGGGATGATGGTTGTATATACATATTTTGAATTGCTTAACAATAGCTAGGCACGTATACATCATACATTTCTATTATTGTGATTGGATTGGATTTCATGTTTGTGAGCAAAAAAAAAAAATAAAATGAAGGTTAGGGGAAGAACGGATATCTTTGCCCAGGCTAAAAACAAATAATTTTTCACAGAAGCCTCAGGCTAACATAGATTTATATATTTTTGCAAGGAGTCAATGCAATACCTAAGAGAAACTTAATTAATTTTAAAAATACAGGGCAGGTACTTTACCACAATATAAATATTTTTTGCAATGATCCAGAAACCGATTTTGTAAGCTCTAGTTTTAAATCTACTATCGAAAATCTACCCGCTTATATAAGGGAGCAATCTGTAAATGAGATATTTCACCGTACATTTGTATATATAGTAAAATTTTAATGAAATTTTGTATACCAAGTTAAAACTAAAAAAAAAAATAATAATAAACAACCCAGTCGTAGATTTTATTTCGTCATTAAAACAAATCAGAAACCAATTTAAGCGCACCAATTCATATGTGAGAACCATCTCATGCATGAATATAAAAAAAAAAAATAATAATAAATAAATAAAATTGCATTGCACTAATTTGTCCAATCTATTCATCATTTCTGTAAAAATTATTTCCCAGCTGCAGTAAAAAAAAAATAAAGTTTAATTTTCTACTTTGGGAAAAGTAGAAAATATTCGATTCCACCAGGATATTATGTTCACCAATTGAACACGGAAAAATTTAATCCAAATTAATCCTTCGGCAATATACCACTGATCCCACTTATACTACCTCTTCATCCTTATATTTTCATCTGAAATTCAGTTGACATTCCAATTGAACTGTTGCGTAGATATTGGAACATACAGTGGGTTGCCAAATTAATAGGGACAGTCGTGGATTTTAAGTGAATTGTATGATGTATGTTTCCCTATCAAATTAATAATCTTATGTGTATATTGATAAATATGTATTTTTTATTAAGACAACTTATTTTATGTAATAATTATTTTGATGTAATAATAACTAATCTTAATAAAAAATATATATTTATCAATATACACATAAGATTATTAATTTGATACGGAAACATACAATTCACTTAAAATCCATGACTGTCCCTATTAATTTGGCAACCCACTGTACATACACATTCATACATATAATCTGACAACAATTCACCAAGGTAGATTTATATTAATTGCCAATTTTATTTCACATTTGGGATATTTGCGAATTCGGAAATTCGATTTTGTATTATTTTTCAATGAGCCATTGTTTATTTTTCTATACACTTAAAAAAAAGAAAATATATATTTGCGATTAAGTACGATATTTGAAAGCATTTTTTATATGATGCTTAGGTTAAAAACAGGAACGACATTTGAAGGTTTTAAAATTAAAATCATCAAATGTTTATTTCAAGGTTTTAAGATTATAATGATGAATTAGATTTCGCCTACCCCACCTCCGACCGACTGATACAGTATATAAAAATATAAATACCCACCAAAAATAGTTCCGACATCCCTGACCATTACACTTTAACCATCACTGGTGTACAGAATATTAAAATAAGAATATTTTTCTGTAATATTATAGTTCACACTCAGTCTGAACCCAAATATATATAAGGGACCGTGAATGAGCCAACGAAAACGGAGTTTTGTAGAACTGTGGATAGGCGATTTCGATATGATCGAGACGTCCTTGCACAAGGCGGTGCTGAGCGAATTCGGTTCAGTAGGACTGTGTCCGATCGGGACCAAAAAGACAGGAAGAAGCAGGAGAACCAGTTTTGGTGGCTCAATTCTGAATTTGATATTTAAAGTCGACTTGGTATTCTTGTCTTGGCCGACTTACATATAGGTGTAGGTATTAGGTATTAGTATTAAAAACAGTCGGGGTGGCACCCAAAAAAAAAAAAACAAAAAAAAATTATAAAATCCAAAAAAAAATATAAAATCATAAAAAAAAAAAAAAAAAAAAAAAAATAAAACCGAAAATGCTGCTGTGGCTGTTCTAGTTTTTAAGTAGTTTTAGGTAATTTTAAGTAGTTTAAGTAATCTTAAGTACATAGTTTTAATTAGTAGTAAGTTTTATATATAAAAAAAAAAATAATACAGTTACCAAGTTTTTTTTATCCATCTTTCTTGGTGAAAAATAAAACCAATAAAGAATTTTAGTATTAAAATAGTTTTTAGGCCGAAAGGCATTAGTATTAAGATATATATATGGTTTAACTTAGAGCGCTCGCATAGGGCCAGTAAGTTAGTTGTAAGTTATTGATAAGTAGGCTAGTTTTTATGAATTTTTGTCTAGCTTTGTTAGTTGTAAGTTTTTTTGAAAAACTAAAAATGAATTAAAAATGAAAAAAAAAAAAAAAAAAAAAACGGAGTTTTGCCACGGTTTGAATATAATACCTGTACCAATCAAGAGTACTTGGTGAGTCTCCTTTTTGAAAAGCTCAGGCTCCAGAAGCGACAGCGGAAGCCCAGATTAAAGTAGTTAGTTGGTGACGCCTGCTATCTCAGGTTGTAATTAAGTGTTGTCTGTAGAGGTGTGTGTAAATGACCAGCGATCGCAGAGAGAGCAGTTTACAAAAAGAACAGCTCTTTTTCGCAGCTATTTATAATCACTCTAAAAAAAGCATTTTTCTGGAGCAGAAAAAAAAATCGAAATTTTTCGTTTTATTAGAGGTTTTTTAAAATCCGTCTTCATCGTAGCCATCCTTCGATGGAATTTTACAGTTGATGGCTTGACAGATGGGTGAGATGAGAACCTATACTTTGAGGCATAGAGAATATTTCGTTCCAAATGTCAACGGATTGCCCTATAAAAGCATTTCCCTGAACAGAAAAAAAAATTCGAAATTTTTCGTATTTTTTAGAGGTTTTTATCCATCGTCATCGTGTCCAAGTAATTTTGAGAAACTCCACACATCCATTGAATTTCCTAGTATGTAATGCGATTTCAACCTCAACCTGCTCTCTGTTCAGTTTCTTTGCATTACATGACATGATGAACAGTATAGCTTAAATAGCAATGAGCAGTTTAAAGAGCATATAGCATTTTGTTCAGACTGCTTACTGCTCAGTGCTCATCTAATCGCTTTCGCGATTCACTAAGCACATTACTGTTTCTTGCTCATTCTATCTTTTCAGTCTCCTCTTTGGACATATATGTATACAATATAATGAGATACCATACCTGCTTCCCGGTTATTGCGATTGCGAGTTGAATTTTTTTTGTGAATATTTGTAAGGTTCACCACTAAGCAGTGAGCAGTTAAACTGAAGAGCAATCGCTACTGCTCTCTGCTCAGTGAAATAGCAGAGTGATTAAAAGCAGATATCGCAATAGCAGCCTCCCCTCTAGTTGTTTGCTATCTCAGACTGTAATTTAGTGGCGTCTGCTATCTCTGCCAGGCTTTTGCATTATATAAATTTAGTTATAAAAACATGGAATTTGGCTTATATAAAATTATATATTTATAAGTAAAATATAAACACTGTGCTAAAATAATAAAGACCAGTGATTGGTACCTCAGCCTATGATAAAAAGCATCTCTCAGCATTTTAGTAACTCCAAATGTCACTTTGATTATTTCAAATGTGAATTGGGTTTTTTTGCTTACATGTTTGCACAAACTGTCATGGTCTTATTTATAAACTTATGTAAACGTTATCTAACTTAAGACAACTGTCCGACTTTGGAAAATGTAATCACAAACTTTGTTTATTGTTGTCTTACAGCTGCCTAACTTAGACACAAGAGTAAATTGTCTTAAGAGTGAATTATGTGACATTTATTTTTATTAAATAAAGCATATTTCAACTTATTTGAAAATAGTTAGATAGTATCTAAGTAGGCAAAAATTTAATAAATACAACTGTCAATCTTTTAGTCGTGTTCAGCTAATTTTTGTTTTTTTTTTTTTAAATAGCTTTAATATGATACGAGTTACAATTTTTAAAAATTAAAAACATTTTATATAAACACCTGTTTAAAATCATACTTTTTAAAATTTTGAGGCAGTAGATTTTAAGAAGGATCTAATGGTGAATTGTAGCCAGACGACCAGATGTTTACATTTGGATCCGTTTCTGAACCTGTTACCAAATACCAAATTTTGTAGTCTGGCACATGGTTTACTGGAATCAACTTTAAATCTTTACACATGTTGCAAAGCTTAGTTTGAGTTTAACTTAAACAATGATTTTTTTCTTGCTCGAAACTAATATTTGCCTTTACAAATTAGTCAATAAAATCTTGATTAGCAAAAAAATATTTCTTTAAAAAAATTCTCTAAGTGTATGAACTTTGTGCGTTTTACCAAATTGACCATTGGATTTTGTGTATTGTCGTATAGTCGTGCATATACTGGATCTCAAGGCGATTTCATTTCGAAATGAAATTTGATCAGTATAGGTAACTTTGGGTAGATACCTACCTAACCTGTTATAATATTTACCATCACGGACATTAAACGTTCGTTCCAACGAGCCATTAAATTAAACAATTAGTGCTCAATAGAGCTCACAAAAGACTATTATTATCGCCATGGGATATTATCGGTACCCATACAAATATCTCTCTCGCAGTTTGCACAGAGTTTAGGGAACAAAATATTATTAATTTTGATAGAGGGCTTTTTCTCCCAAAACAATAATTATAATGGTAATATAATTTCCACTAAATGGATTTTAGTCCTCTTTAAGCTTTTGTCTAACAAAATATTATATTTCCGGAAAACTATTCTCAAAAACATAAATCCATACCATCATCATCATTTATGCCGCAGAAACTTAAATCTGCTCCCAAGCTGTGTGTTTCGCTTGCAAAAGTCATTTTAAATTCACATCAAATTTGATGATGATACCGCACAAACTCTAAATTCCTTCATAAGCAGAAAAAAGGATACATAAGAAGAAGCTAGCTATATTATGGCTTTTTCTTTGCTCACAATTATCATAAATTTTCTTAGTATGTGGTTCCTTGGGTATTTGAACTAAACCACAACGCCTTAAGACCGATGCCGAACTCCTTTATACTTGTTGGTTGGTGCCTGTTGTAGTCCTTTTTAGGGAGAGAGTTGGTGTAGAGGGGGAAGTTGGGGTAAAGCTTTTAGAGAAAAACCTCAGTCAACAACACCGCAAGGAGTCTTTGTCGTTTTTATGTCGTCTTTGTCCTCGTCGTCGTTTCGTATTCGTTGTGTCGCATAAACTGGGTCACATTTTCAAATAAAATGCAACTGACAACAAAAGCAACAAATTCTAACGCGCATAACCACATGCAGAATATAATTCTAATTAAAATACGACGATGACGAGGATGTCTTCTAAGGATCCAGGACAACGAACATTTTGCTGTCGCTGGTCGTAAATTGTTAAAATGAAATTGGTAAACACTGTGTGAGTGTGTACAGTGTGTGTATGTGTGGGTCGAGCGGGAGGATGATATGATAGTGATGGGGTTGGTGAGTTATATGTATATATGTTGAGGAGGCTTTTAGTGCTATTGAGACTTTTTTTTTTTTGTCCTATAAACTTGTTTCAAACATTATCAACAAATGGGCTGTGTCTATACTTAGGGGAACGCATCAGAGTGAATTTTATTTATGTATACAAGGAGAAATAAAATAAGGACATTTTTTTTTAAGTGCAATGCATACATTTGGGAATGGAAAGGCCTTGAAGGTTGGTGACCTCATTTTAAAAGTTGTTTTCTTTTGCGGCTTATATAGAAGGAGGCCAACTGATGGATAAAACATCGAATATATTAGATGAATGATAATATAAAAAATAAAGGATTAAAGAGAATTTTTTAAATATTGACAATAAAGAAGTCCTTGCGGGATCTCTTAGTTTTATTACTTATAGAGAAGTTGACGAAGAGTGTCTCAAAAAATTTGGAAAAAATATTTTTGGTTTCAAGATGATTTCAATAAAACAAAAAAAAATCTACCTTAAAACTATTTTTCAAAATCAAATCAAAAAGCCGTTTTCGAATTTGAAAAAATTGTTTTCGAAATAAATAAAAATAAATTTGTTTGTTTGCTTGGACGCGCATAACTCAGCCGAACATAATTTGATTTGCATTAAATTTGCGGGAAGGAAAATATACATATATTGATTCACAGGAATTATAGATAGTACGGAATTGACAATTCGAAAATTATGTCCTTCTCGAAAATGGATGTCGTTACACACTCTTACTGATACATTTTTTATAAAAATTATTGAAGAGGGCGAAAAAATATTTTGATGAAAGAAATTGCACCGATTTCGGAAGTCTTTAGTTTTAGAAGTTAGACTTATTTTTGCCATATTCACAATAACTGAATCTATGAATTCGCTGTTGATCTGTGATTCATTAGAAAATTCAAATGTATCAAAATAAAATGCACGACTGGGTCGCACGAACTTGCTCTTATGTGCGATCACATACTGTGGTTTTAAAGTATGCGTGGTACTTACCCTTTTTTTATTAATTAGAAATAAATTGATTAAACCACTTCCGAGACTTTTTGACACCAACGCAATGTACACTATACGATTTCTTACACAATTCTCAATTTATGTTCAAATTTTAGTTAAAATTTTAATCAAAATCGTTGGAGCCGTTTTTGAGAAAAATCGAAAATAAAAAAAAATGGTTCTATGGGAAGTACCATTTATAACCATTCTTCCAATTTTTTGTTTTAGTAAATGGTAGCCTTTTTACTGATTTTTTTTAAGTACCGTTATATTTGGTCTTAAAAAAAAACGAAAGAAACGTGTGCCCAAAAATCGCTAGGTACCAAGTTTAAAGAAATTCGATCCACCCGTTTAGGCTACAGACGAAAGGACAGTCAGGCAGACAGAATTGCGAGACCCACTTTTTTCGACTTCGCTATCATCGTTATGTCAACTTTGATCAAAATCTCGAGTTCGATTTTTTTACAAATCCATAACTCGCCATTTAGTATCAATGTATACATATATCGCAAGTATAAAAATTAAAAATATATCGGTTTTCACAGCAGTGTCACCAGCCTATTTAGGGAGTTCTCTCTACACTCACCAAGCTAAAAATCGGGAGTTAAATCTACTCACGACAGCAAAAGTGGGTGCATCAAGAAACAAATAAACAAAATGAGAACGTAAAATTGATTCTTTATTGAATTTTCAAACTACATAGTAAAGATTATGCGATCCAGATGTATATTTTTAATTTTGTATACAAAAACAATGACATTATTATTACCCTTATCCGTTTGTACTTTTAATATACTCTCTTACTGAATAAATAGCCCTATACAAACTTAGTTAAATGTTCTTGCAAAATTATGACACTAATGACATTGACTTATCAAGGTCACCATACTTTTCAAGCTGAATACCTATATTTAAATACTTTTAATTAAGACAAGAAAGTTCTAAAACGAAACAATTATTTTCATCGGATAATTACCTATAGAACAAGACAAACAAGCCCAGCGCACACCCTTTGACCTAAAATTGTTATCAAAATCTAATTTGAACTACCATCAATTGGCTCAGAGAGGAGCACTGCAGAGAACAAACAAAAACTTTATACATACCTAACCTACCCACCGAGCTCATGGAACTCATCTTTTGTTCGAATAAATGTCACTTTCAATTTGCCATTTTGTAGCCCTCCAGAGTCGTAGGTAGTATAGGTACCTACCTACCTATAGCAAGAGAAGCTCTGTTGGCTTTTTATAGTGCTGTATATACATATAGCCAGAATGGGGCATCGGTTTGCTTCTTCGTTTTCATCGTGTCATCGTAACATAATTGGCTTTCAACTTCCTCGGTACAAAGGATGCGTACAAGCAGAAGGAAGAAATCATAAAAAGTCCTTAAAAAAAAACACGATGGAGGAGACACTCGAAAGTCGAGTCTCCAAACTAAAAATGAAAAACTCGCTCCAATATATGAGAGAAAGCAAAACCAACGAAAACGTAAAACCACTTTGTAGTAATTAAAGGTGAATATCACCAAAGCCAGCCAAGTGAAAGATTACAGAGTGGAGCTTTAAGGGTTACACCAGCAGCGCAGTTGAATTAGTGTAGGTATTCGTTTCTTTGAATGGAAGCTTCGCTTCGGTCTGTATAACCATAATAATATCTATACCAAGCTGACAACTTTTCTATCATGATCCACCTAGACGACCGACGACAACGACGACGACGATGACTTCATTTAACCTTACGTTATATTCGAAGGAACAAATTAACAATGTCACATAGGTATGTATATGTATGGTTGCGCTTCAGCGTATAATTACAGTTCAAGGTGCTGCAACTTAGATGCCACTGACATTGTCAAAGTGTTGGTTTGGCTTATCTTTATATAATAATATTTTTTATGTTCGAGACGAAGGATGAATTTTTTTTCGTAGTTGTTTAATATAAAAAAAGGTGACTGTAAAAAAAAAACAAGATTACAAAATACAGTAGGGTGCAAAATAATGTTCACCAAAAGTCTTTTATTCTCTATGAATTTATTTCTCATATAAACACTCCTATTATTATCAGACGTGAAATAGCTAGAACTCAGGCTATTGTTTAATTCGAACATGCATTATCAATAAAGGCGGTTTTAAGCCCGTGACAAAAAATTCCAAAAGCTCGATTTTTTTAACATACCTACAAAAAAAAAATTGAAACTATCAGATAGCTCAGCTCAGCTCAGCAAGGAATAAAGGAGTGTTTTTATTCGATTTTTCAAAGAAAGGTCTGTTTTTTTCCTCTTTCTACTTAATGATTTATTCTTTTCTTTTTTTTGGTAACGAGCAGGGAGGAATGATTAATACATTACATTCGTAATTTTTTCAGTTCAACGCCAATAGTAAACTTTACTTGCGTTAGTTAAATTTGTAAATACAGTAGATGTTTGCAGGAAGAATAATAGTGGCGTAAAATTTCAGTGAACATTTTTCGGATATAGGCAAATTTCCCTAAGAATTTTCAATTCCTCGCAAGAGACAGCACCTGTTAGATGACATAGCCTGGGAATCGAAACCAAGACTTTCGGCGTAAAAACTCTTACGCACTAACCATCACGCCACAGACTATAATAACAAATGTGATTAAATATCTGCTCATTCTCCTAGGCACGAACGTGGCCTTAAAATAATACATAAATATTTCAGTCCCAAAATATTTGTCTTTTTAATATTCCGGGTAAACTATGCATAAACCCTACATACCAGTAGCCCCGTAGGCCGTACCCAACGCATAATGATCGTAACCGACGCTCAGTCTCATCAACCATCACGCACAGCGAAAATCCGGCTCGAGGGACCAAATACTTATTGAATACAAAATTACACATAATTATGACATCATTTTTTTTGACAACTTTATTTTTCCTTTTCACAAAATTTTAACTAAATATCCGGCACCTAAAGCTCTCTATCCGGGTTTGCGGAAAAAAAACACAATATCAAAATAATTATGCCCAATGTCAATTAAAAGAGTAAAAATGTTGAATTTAGGGCTTATCACAATGTTGTATGGATAATTAAAATAATAATCAAAAACGTTGAAGCCGTTCCCAAGAAATTCAAAAAAAAAATCTACAACACAACCTGTTTTCAAAAAACGTTAGATATAATATGTTTGTACATATATTCTTTTTGATCCACTTCCGTACATTTTTAATAAAAACATAATTTTCTAACTAATCTAATCATAAAATATTTACATAATGAAAAAAAAAAAAAAAAACAATATCACACATTCTTACCTTATAGTCTATATAATCAGTTATTTACAAACAACTGCCATCCCATCCATCTAATTAGCTTAAACGCCAAATAGACTGGTATGATCGTCACCAGGATATAAAGATAATAGGTCCAGTTTTCTGTCAGATCTTCTGTCATTACTGCAAAAAAAGAAGAAAAACATTAAAAACAAATTACAATCACTTCGTTATACTCGTACAACAGCATGAAGAATATAATACCTAACCTAACTAATGAGATGCTTAAAATTAATAACTTTAACAGCACATTTCCACAACATTGTCATTATAGCTTATCTCTAGTTGAGCACATTGAAACACTCCTCTTTTGGTCAATAATGGTATGAGGCATCGAGATTATCTCTGACTTGTCGCCCACAAAAATAACAAATACCATGAAGAAAAAAAAAAAAAAAAAAAAAAAGTAAAAACACTTGGGAATTACGAGACAGGGTCGTCACCAGCAGTAATTTATAATATTTTATCCTTAATTTCTATCATTTATGTCATCAAAATGAACATTTATCTTTTCGAAGGTCACCAAGACACATAAAAGTAAACGCCTTTGCACAGTGGGATAGAATTAATTAAAAGTTGGTATATGAAAACAAAAGATAAAACTACTTAGTATTCACTTCTAAAAATCAATCTCGAACTAATTTGTAAAACAAAAAATCATTCACACCTACTGACACACACACACACATTGATCAGTTCCTTAATAAATGCTATAAAATTTAAAAATAAGAGTGCAGAAATGAATGATTCATTATTCGACCAAGCACCATATGGCTTGTAAGACAGACTAAGGTGGATAATTTAAATGTAATTGTTCGTTAATTAGTCATTAACTATTCAATTTTGTAATGCAATGTTTTCTATGTTATATTTTTTTTTTTTTGCTTTATTCATATGAAATTAATTTAACATACTTACCAACTTAAGAAAGAGTACAAAGTTGTTTTATTAAATGGTTTACTGCTTAATAATTTGGCCTAAAACACTCTTTAATAAGTTGTGACAATTTTCCTATAGTCTAAAAGGGATTCAAATTTTCAAAACTAATTAACGACTAATTAACGCCAAATTACCACTTTCCAATCGGCGAGTGTAACGATTACTTTTGACGTGAGATTCATTGACAAATCAACACTATTGGGAAAGAGTTGAAAAGAGATTGATTCTAATACCAATGTAAATATCTGGGCGGTTATAACACTCGCTGTTAATTTCATTAAAATCCTTAGAGCCATTTTGGAAAATCAACAAACAATAAAAGTGGGCGGGGCAGTGGGCGTATTTTTCTTAAAATATTTCCTTTTTTTAGTCATCAGAACACTCCCTGCTTATTTCATCCAAATCGTAATAACCGTTCCGGGAAACCAAGAAACAAAAAAAGTGGGCGTGACAGTAGGCGGATTTTCCTGTAAATATTTTTTTCCTTTTCATCAGAATACTCCCTGCTAATTTCATCCAAATCGTATGAGCCATTATCGAGAACCCAATTTCTAAGAAAAGTGGGCGTGTTAGTGGGCGGCGGATTTAATTTCAAAAATGTTTCTTCGTTGATTTGAACAAACTCTGTAAATTTCATCTAAATCGTTAGGGCCGTTTCAGAAAAACTAAGAAACAATAAAGGTGGGTGTGGCAGTGGGCGGATTTTACTAAAAAATTATATTTATACATATACACAACCATAGCTCGTTTAAAGTAATAAGATAATTATCGTTGAATTTATTCCAATCAAATAGCAAAAGTTATTCCACTGTCTACTTTATTCACCTGGACTAAGAAAGTCCCTGGCCCATTGGCAAATATTATCATATTATTACTACCCCTTATTCTCATAGACTGAATTCCAAAAATTATGATCTATGCTTTAAGAGTATTATGTCTTATTTCTATGTTTGTATATACATAAATAGATAAAATAAATAAGATTTCAAGCACATTTGTAAAAGAAATATCCTTTACTATGGTTCACTCCCACCACCCACCATCCACCATATCGTCAAAAACAAGCTGACGCGTATAAATTTAAAATTAATTCAAGCAGCCCAATGTGTAACCGACACGTATACATCGTAGGTATATACAATATTTACAGTCACGTATAGCAAAGAAATAAAATACTTTTTGAGGATTTGCATTTTGGGAGAGATGCCGACCTTGAGATTTAAACTCACGTGCAAGATTGTTATATACCTAAACATGAAAAAGTCGTTAAGCACGTCAGTTTTGAAATGCCAAACATTTATTTTTTCCTTAGATATGATGTGTTGAAAGTTGTTGAAATTTTAATAGAATCAAGGGACTAACACGATTGGATTTTTATAACGTAGGTTAGGTATTTAGGTATTTTATACAAAGTCAAGAATGTTTTCCCTTAATTCTCTAACTGAATTAAGCTTAAGTCCTCGTAAACAGAGTCAAATAAAAATATCACTTTAGCACAAAATCTATGTATTATACTATAATAGCAATCAATACCAACAAACAAAAGAACAATTATAAAAAATTTTTCCACAAGAATTTTGGATTAAAAAAAAAACACTTGCTTTAAAAAATTCATAAATAAAACAACAATAATTCAAGAAAAAATATGATTCTGTAATAACTTAACGTAACTTAACTTAACTTACTATATTTTAAATATACTTTTACGAATTATTTTAAAACATAATAGCTTTCGAAATAATGATTTTGATATTTATTGAAAAATAATCATTAGCAAATAAAACATCAATATCGATTGTTATTTTTGTTATTTTAAATAAAATTATTATAAATATTAAACTGTCTGATATTTTAATTTATCTGGACTTTATAATTCATATGACATTTTTTTTTTTTTAGAATTTTAAAGGTCGCGGGCATACATTTTATGACATTCCCCAAAACCATCCTTAAATTTATATTCAGATAGGTGGTGAAATATGTAGGACCTTTTAAAATATATTAATTGTTTTTTCCACGTTAAAGAAAAAAAGTTTAAATATCTTGCATATAACGGGTGGGCCATCTAGTGGTTTCTTTTTAAATCATAGGTTATTTTGACACCGACCGCTGTTTCCTGCTCGAAATCTTGAGAAAAAGTCAGTACCATACCTTCGCGGAACGAAATTAGTCGGTCGCTTTACGATTGAACAACGCAACGTTGGGAAATCTGATTTCCAAAGTGAGTGCTGTATAGCCCAAACAGTGCGTTTTTTTAAAAGAAGCACATCTGGGGCTCGGAAAACCGTCACGTTATTGTCGAGAAGCCAATGCATCCACAGAGAGTGACAGTTTGGTGCGGATTGTGTAGCGGTGCTATCATTGGACCATTTTTCTTTGAAAACATTTCGGTCAACGGTGGGTGTTACACAGCCATTTTAACCGACTTTTTTTTAACTGAAATTGAAGACATAGATTTGGACGACCTCTGATTCACGCAGGATGGCGCGCCATGCCACACAGCCCATGCCACAATCGATCTTTTGTGCACAAAATTACCAAATCGTTTATCGTTATCAGCCGTCTTTGCGATGTCATTTGGCCGCCTCGGAGCTGTGAATTGACCCCTTTGGACTTTTTTTGTGAAGAACCTTTGGAGACCGATGTTATGCCAACAATCCGGATACGATTACTTGGGGCCAATATCATCCAGGCAATCCGTGAGCTGCAGTCCGAAACCATCAACAAGGTCTTCGAAAATTGGAGTGACAGAATGCGCCACTGCGAGGCCACCCGAAGCAACTACTTGAACGACCTTGTGGTCCATAATTAATGGGAATGTTTGCACTTACTAATAAAGCTATAATACATGGAAAAAATTTAATGTTGTTCATTTTATTGCATTTTTAAAAATAAACTTGTATTCACCATGTAATTGCAAATTTACACATATTTTTCAAAATTATTAAAGTTTGGAGATATTTTTTTTTAATTACTTTTGTATCATAAATTTAATAAAATTAAAAACATTAGCGCAAAATTTTAAACAATTTAGTACGATGTTAAAGCTATTTTGTCATAGTAAAAATGCTTTAACATCGTACTAAATGGTTTAAAATTTTGCGCTAATATTTTAAAAAATTAAAAAACAAAATAAATAAAAAAAAATGAAAATAAATTTTTTTAAAAACTTATATGTAATTTTTTGACAGAAATAAAGCAATATGTTTCCCATATTTTTTCTTAAAAGAATTTTATTAAAGAGAACCAAATTTTAACAATCTTTGGAGCGGATTTTGAATTAATTAATTAATCTAGTATAGGTACATTATATTTTTTTTAAGTTAAAGGAAAAATTCTGGTAGATACGCCAATTTGAAATACGTATGAATGTGCAGTTAAGAATTTAAATTTGAAAAAAATATCATCAATCCTGTTTTAGAAATATATATATTATATTTTCAAAATTTTATAAATTAAAAAAAATTATAAAACTAATATTTTTCCGAGCCTGTCCAGGTAGTATTTTTATTAATTTAATTTTTTTTTGTTTATTTAATTTTTTTTTCTTGATTTTTTTTGGATTTGTTGAGCATTTAAGTAGCTCTAATATAAAATTATACCATTTTCAATAACTGCTCTGCTAACCTTAAATCAATGCACTACAACTTGGAAATGGAGTCCCACAGGTTTGAATTTCGGGGCCTGTATTTATTTCTCTTCTCATATATTTATGAAGTTGTGTTGTTGCGACTTTCGTAAAAAATGATTATGGTCAAAATATCTAAGACTCGTCGCGAAATTTTTACTGTTAATAGTTAATTCCAAGAAACCTTAGAATTGTCAGTTATGTCTAGAAAAATTCTTGACCTCTCTTACGTTCCTCAAATTTTCTTAATTGATTTGTCAATAAAATTCATATAAGTAGCAAAAATCCTTGGACTAATTTTTGAACAATACAGCAATAAAAGTTGCAAATTTACAATAATACCTGTATAGTAGTAATATAAAGTTGAGGTTTTTTTTTTTTTGAGAATTGGACACATTTTTTCTTTAAATTAAATTACGATAATAGATCAATAGATTTTGTTTAAATTTTGTGAATAGGTCAAGCAAGAGGGCCTATTTACAAGAAGGAATCGTATCTACCTGCTTTTCACTATGTCTCATTATTACTTACTTTAAATCTTCAATGATTAGCAACCTTACAGTCTTGAACCATATACAATATATTTTATAAGATGTAGCCATAACTCATTCGTGTATCTTTTTGCTTAAGTATATGACACTTTTTTCTGATCTAAAGAAGAGTACGTACAAATCCGCATTAAAATTTTCATGTTGGCAATTAAGTTTGGCAAACGTATCAATTTCGTCTATCTGATGCTATCTCTAAATGAATCGGTTAAGTAAGCACTTTTTTATAACAAATATTTTCTGTTTACCTTCAATCAGAACCGCCACCACCGTTCATCGCACATTCTTGTACATTTATGGGGAAGCAAAATCCCGATGTTATCTCGCATCTCACCCCATAGAGTGAGCATCTGAGCATCCATAGACGACCCTAATATATAGAATGAGAGAGAGCAAAGAGCTGTGAGTATATTACTATTATAGATGATGCTGATATGTATATGTCAAAGGAAACTCATAGCGAATATAAATTTCCTGCGATATTGTTTGTTGAATTTTTTTAGAATGAAAATTCGCAGAATCTCGCGATAGATAGGTGTAGCGACATTGATGAAAGGGACAAGGACAGGGTGTGGCTGTGGCTGTGGCTTGACTGCTAAGCTGAGTGGGTTTGTTTGAATTTGACAGCGCTGAAAAAATATGATTGCCAATAAACCAAAAGTGAAGAAGATGAAAAATTGACGATTTGACAGATTTTCTTGTATAAAAGCAAAAACATTTCCAGTTTCCAAGCTCACGTCCGTTAACCGTTGCTATTTGTGTGATGGTGCGACGCGACGCGTTGGCAAAAAAAAATTAGAATTTTTATGCTCGTATTATATTATATCTCAGCGAGATTGTTGTAAAATTCCTTTTTTTATGTGGGTACATTTTTGTTTTTTTTATTTTATTGGCAACTTTACTTTTTTTTTACGAGCTCGGGGCAAATTACGTTGCGATGGAATTGACAGTGTGTTAATATTGTTTGGGTGTTTTATTTTCATCCTGATACGGGTACATGACAAGTCCTAGAATTTTTTTTTTTTCGCTCTCTCCCTCTCTCTTTTTCTCTATTTTTTTATGCTGAAAATAAATATATAATTTTTTGACAAGGAGATATAGATATATGACATATTTGGAGCTTGGAGCAATTTATTGCTGCTTTATGGTTTATGGTGTAAAAAGATGGGGAAACCCGCTTTACATGCGGGTTTATGGAAAAACGACCGATACGAAAAAATGCAATATTAAGTACCTATGTATATATAGGATTCGACATCGTGTAGAGCATGATGAGGATTAAAAAATAAATTTATTGGAAAAACGAGCTTAATAAGGCAGAAACATAAGTAGGAAAGTATACGTTTGTATGTATATACATATGTACATACCTATATCCAAACAGTGTTGGTTCGTGCAGATAAAATACAAACACTGACAAATAAATTGGTTTTTTTTTTACATATTTTATGGGTGTTTTTTTTTCTAGTAGGAAATCGAACAAGTTTTATGGTTTTTTTTTGTTTGTTTTGAGACAGACATTTTCTAAGAAAATGAGAATGAACTTCATCTGTTTAAATTGCGGTCAGTCAAGATTGTGATTAAACTTCTTCGGAAATGTGATTTTGTTGTGAAAATAATTTTTTCTGACTCATGTACACACAAACCAAATATATTTGTACCTTAGTGGCGAGGTAATCAGAATTATAAGTGATTTTATGCCGAATCCAAACTCATAGTTAAAGAAAATTTATTTATTTTCCATCGGCTTATTTAGTTACCTATGTATCTTACTATGGGGATTGGGGTTAACAATTAAACTGGAAAAGGAAGCACATTAAGAGTGATTTCAATAATCCACGGAATTCTTGTGTGATGTGCTGTTTTGGTAAGAAAAAAAACCAAAATCAGGGGGGTCATTCCGTAACTCGATTATCGTCAGACGATATCGTTTGAGTGATAGTGTTGCTTTTATTTGATTCACGTAAGTCGATAATCGTCGAAACGCTATCGTCAAAACGATAGCGTTTGGACGATAGCTAAATTGGTATCATCTTGCATTAATTTTGAAGTTTGTAGGTGACTGTAGTTGAATGATTGAGTTTCCACTGTAAATTGACATCTTGTATTTTTATCTGTTGAATTGACAAATTGAATTGAAAATGTTTCGGCGGACCAATTTTCTTATTGTAGAAAGTGAAAATGAAAAAATAGAACTTATACGCATGCGACGACAGTTGAGAGATAAATCAAATCCCTTATCTCTTCCAACTCATATGTAAGTATGATTTTTTTCGTAAAAATCTATAATTGTAATAATTTATTTATTCTAGTTTTGTTCAACGCTTTCGACTTTCAAAAGAAGCATTCGTGATGGTACTTGAAATGGTTAATTTGTCAAACGGGTTTCGTTCAACTTACATACCTCCAATAATAAGACTTGCTCTTACCCTTGAGACTTTGGGTAGCGGAGGGTACCAATGGTTAGCAGGATGTGATTTTGGATTGGCTCTAGCCCAAAGCACAGTATCCAAAATAATTACAACGACAACGAACATTTTAGAAGATAAGTTATGTGCCTTGTGGATAAAATGGCTTATATCCCCTGGCCAAATCGGGATGTTCATCCATAAAAGAAGTTAAAATCGCAGTTTGCGATTGCGTGACTGCCCTATTAAGTATTTGAATTTATATTAATTTGTAAAAATATAACGAAAAAACAACTTACATTTTAAAATGATTTCGCTTTCAATTTGCACCAAACACAAAACAATAACACTAAAAATACATTTTATTGACATTTATGACAGCCAATTTGACTTTTCAACTACAGTTTGAGAGTTTCTGAAATGAAACGCTCTCGAACTGCGAACGATAGACGAGACGATACTAGCCGAGTTACGTGAAGCAAATCATGGACGATCTCGTCGACGATTATCGTTTTGACGATTATCGTTTAGAAAATTACGGAATGACCCCACAGGTATATTTCGAGTTGATGGATGAAGTAAACTATACCTGAGTAAACTTGTTGATGAACGTGAATTTGTCATATAGCTTGTTTCTTTTCCACCGTAGTAATAGCAATCAGAAATAGAATAATTTCAATCAAGTTATATTGGAGATCGTTCTGATATTAACTTACATCAAAATTTTAATCAAAATCGTAGGACTGGTTTTTAAGAAAAATAAGATTTTCATTATTTGCAAAAAATGTGTGTACCTACAGAAGGTACAGTTATTTTTAAAAATATCCAAATCCTAGATACCAAGTTTAAGAAAAATCAACCTACTCGTTTAGATTGCAGGGCGGACAAACAGACAGGCATACAGACATACAGAAAGACAGAAAGAAGGACAACATTACTTTTTTTGACTTCGCTATCATCGTAACGTTAAGTTTGATCAAAATTTCGAGTTTTTTTTTTTAATCCATAACTTGTAGTAGGTACCTATTATATCGCAAGTAAAAAGTTGGTCTCAAAATTCTGTCCGTCTGTTTGCTCGGTTACAACCTAATATGGGTCGATTTTCAGAATTATTTTTGAAAATACTATAAACACCGTTAATTTTTTTTAATTTAATTTTAAAATCCACATTAATAAATTCATAAAATATTATCGTCCAAAAATTGTTCTTAAAAATATTTAAAACATTTTCACCCCTATTAATAAAGCTTATTTATCTTATATTTAAACGTTGACCAGGCATTTATTCGCGTATTAAAATAATTGTAAATTGGAAGCACCAACAATTTTAATATGGCATGTCTTTTTTATTTTCATATTATTTCTTAAAATATGTACAGCAAATTTTTGATGTCCCACAAGGCTGAACTTTCAGTCCGTTTTTTTTTTTTTTTTTTTTTTTTTAAAGGCCATATATGTAGATGATGGATCTACTAATCAATGTTTTGTATCTTTATAAAGATGATCTTGTTTTTTTTTTTTTAGTGATAAAATTTGAGTTTTAAATAAATAAAATAAACAATAATAAAGAGAAAGATTAAGATAAAGGTTTTAAGAACCCAGAATCAAGTTGCTAGAAAAAAAAACGTGCTTAATTTCAAATATGGCCATTTTGTGAAAAAAATACAAACAAAATATATTTGTTATACTTGGATATTAGACAATAACCGTAAAGCTATTTTCTAACCGTACCACTTTAAACAAACTTTTACCTATACCTAAGCTATAACATAGAAAAAAATTAAAAAACTAAGGTATGTAGAAATTGTGTTCACATTCACCTCCAGCATTTTTCCTAATTAGATGTCATAAATCATAAGTTATTCTGGATGTAGATATATTTATATACCTATCTATACAAACCAGGAACCAGGCCATATGTCAAGTATGAAAATGTATAAAGTTCGAAGTTCTTGCACAAACCACCTATTACCCACGAACTGAACATAAATCTATCACGGCTTATTGAATACAAACTCATTACACAACACACAAGTCAAACACATATCATCAGCCACAAACATTTATTAATACAAAAAAAAAAAAAAAAAAAATATGACTGTAATTCTCACCTCCCAGAGAACTAACAAGCCACAGACATTTAGCTAAATTTCACAGCCGGGTACGCACCTTAATTACTCCTTACATCATCACGTTCCAGCAATTTGTTATTTTATATGTAGATACTAGATAGGTACATATATGAATGTTTGAGCGCACAAAACTCGCATATGCATACATATGTACATATATCGCGTGTACCTACCTGTGCAATTTCGCACAAGAGCATCACAGCACACTCATCCCCACAGACCAGACCATCATCATCAGTTGAAGCTGAATGCTTCATTAATTCTCCTCCCAAATGAACATACTTTGGTAGGTATGTACATATATACATATGTACATAGGTTCAAGACGCGTCGCACCGTGCGTCGCCTTCGTCGTCCCTGAAGATGATAAATTAAGTATTCCCCCGTAGCACGTTTGTTGGGTGGGCTTGGGCACAATACCACGTCTACAGCAAGCACCATCAGGCAGCAGCATCATCTTCAAAAAAAAAGGAAGAAGTGTTTGCACTCTGGAAAGCTGCAGCAGCATCGCCTAACCAATGTTACTTCATTTGCTATTTCCCTAGTTTTTTTTTTTTTTTTTATATGCTGACGCGAAGCGAAAAAAATTTCATCTTAATTGTAAAAATAGAAAAGTTTCTCAACAAAAGACGAAGAATAATTTTTACGCATCATCGACGAAAGTCGGAAAGGCTTTCAAAATGAAGGGAAAAAAAATTGAGACAGGGTTGGCATACACTTTCCATATTGTCACCAAGTTTTTTTTCTTTTAGAAGTATGAGCAGCCTCAGCTGCATATAGGAAGCTTCAACTAATTAAAAAATTTTCCAACCGACGAAGTAGAAAACACTTTTAATTTTTTTTTTCCTTTTTGTTTGTTCTTTTTTTTTTGTTACAGAGCATCACGGCCATAAGCTTTCCCATTATGGTTCTACCATTTTCACAATTTTTTAATTTGTAATCTCCCAGGGAACCCATCAGCGGAAATGTATACAATCCCAGTCACTTGATTAAAGACGTTTTTCGTTTCTTTTTTTTTTTCCTTTCCTTTCCTTTCCTTCCTTTTATTTTTTTTTATTTTTTCTTTTTGTTAAAAAAAAAACGAAAGCATATATATACTATACATACCTACTTACATATATGTGTAATCTTTTTTGAGTAGAAAATAAACCTTTTGTAATTTTTACATTTAAGACCCAACAAGTTAAGAGAAATGAGTTATCAGGGAAGGAAAATTTGGTGCTTTGCTTTTTGTTAAAATTTTCAAGAAAAAATTTAACCAAAATGTCAAACACTTTGTAATAGCCAGGTTCAGAAAATAAAAATAACATGACGTTTATATTGTCATCATCAAATAATCACTTTAAATGTACCTAGCTAGCGCAATTGTTAACGATGAAGGCGTGTGTATACGTATTTGTATTTTTTTGATTGGATTTTAAATTCCTCTATAGAGTAAGTATTGTTTTCGTTTGAAAAAAATATCAGAGATTTAATCAAAATTAACATTACGATGATGGAGATTAGATACCAAAAAATGTGATTTTCATCACTGGTTTTTGGTTTTATCAAATTTTCTCAAAAACGACTCTTAAGATTTTGATTAAACTTGGAACTTTAAATGTTTAAAGTGAAATTGCCGAAAAACTTTGCGTTTTAATTTTAAAGTTATTTCCAAAAAATTAAAATAAAGCAAATAGGATAAATAAAAATAGACAAATAAGGTTTTTTGAGTGAATTTCTTTATGTATGAGGTATACTGCCGTATATTGCGTTAATGCCTAGACTGATTTTGTTAGAATTTTCTCTTTACATTTATTTTAAAATTTTAATAGTAGATCAGCATCGAGAATCTTTTGGCCAGACAAACTAAAAAACAGAACTTTAGTTTTAGAACTAATAATCAATCTGTGCTTAGAAAACCAATGCCTTAACAAACTGAGATCCCAAATTAGGTATATCACACATAAGATTATGGTGACTATTTGTGCCGTTAATAAAACCCACATCATCTGCAAAAGCTGTCAATAAACCTTTAAAAGGCAATTTAAACAAAGAGTTAATATAGATCAAAAACAGAATTGGTCCTAAAACCGAACCTTGTGGAACACCTAAATTAATTGATTTAATTTCACTATTTATTTCACCCAATTTCACTCTTTAGAGTTCTTCTTTTCCCTTTACATTTTTTTTAATTTTAAATAGTATTTTTTTTTTTTTTTAATCATTTCAATAGTACCTACCTACTTTTGATTTTTTTTTTTTTAACACTTTCCTTTTAAGAAATATGTCATTATAATTGCGTTATTGCAGCATTACCATATATTTTCAATATTTAGCCACATTGTGGTTTTGAAGCATCAAGAGCAAGTCGTAAATATTTTTTAATTTACAATATTGGCTTTTAAGAATAGAAATAACTATTGTTTCACAACATTTTATTAAAATTAAATAAATAAATTTTATACACAAACGTAGCAGTCTTAGAGCATAACGCCATCTATCGGCGACCACATGAGATCAATAATAAGATTTTCAATTCTAGTAGTGTTTGTAATTCCTTAGAATCAATATTTTCTCCTTCCGCATACAAAATGGATTATTCCGATATCGCCACCATCAATCCCTGAAAGTATGCAATTTCGTGTTTTAAAGATTTTCCAACTTTTGAGGTCAAAATTTCCAATTTTCGGCTCCTCAAGTGTTTACCTGTTTCAATACGAATCTCAAAAAAATCCCCAAGCGATTTCAATAATGTTGATCTCTGTTCAATCGAGTTAATCAGAACTTTAGTTAGACATTGTGTAACAGGTCCTAAGTCTTAAATAATTTAGTACTTTGGTAATGTAGGAATTAATTGGTGACTTCCCAAAAAAAAAAAATCTTTAATTTCGTATTTTTGTTGTTATTATTTTTATCAATTTCAAGTAGAATGCAATTTTCTAAGTTTTTCAGAAATTTAAATTCAAATTGAGATAACTTACCTATTGTTTTTTTTTAACTACAATTTTTGATAAAAACAAATTGGATTATTTAAAATATAAAAAAAACCTAATTCCCTTATTAAAACCGACCATTCAAATGTACTAAATACTCGGAATAAAAATTGTTTAAAAAAAAATAGTTTTTTTGTAATTTTCAAGTGTCTCAAAAATTGTACACAGATTAAATTATTGGTTAAAAATGTATACGAACATTAAAAAATAAAATTGAAATCAGTAATTATGTATTTTATGTATACGCAAAAACTTTGACAAAAAAATCAATAGGTACACCTGCAACTTAGTTTTAGTTTAAAAATATTTCTATGACCTCTCATGGTAACAACTTTAAAATATTTAAAATAGAATAAAAAATATATAGATTTCGGGTTTTAAAAATTTAATAAAATAAAATTTTCATTTTCAGTCCTTTTTATAAAATAATGTCTCATAATGTATATAGATCCACCTCGTTTACGCTACTGCTTCAAAGTAGGTTAAAAGTCCATAGTAGATTTGTGAACTTGTAATGAAACCAACCCAAATGTGTCAAAAGTCCGTTATGTGCCTTTGTCTTGTGAAAATATGATGGACTTATAACCCTATGTCATGTAAATATATATATATATCTTTTTACTTTAAACGAGCAATTCTTTATATAATTATGTTTAACTTTCCAAGTTTATCTAGAAAGATGTCATCCATATTGTTTTTTCTCGAAAAATGCATAAACGAGTTTGATGAAATTTTGTAAAAAGATAATATTTTATTTTCCAATTCGATATAGACATTATCAGTCGTATTTATTAGATTTTTGTCTACTTAGACACTGTCTAACTATTTTCAAATTGGTAGAAATATGCTTTATTTAATAAAAATAAATATCACATTATTCACGGTTAAGACAATCTACTTTTGTGTCTTAATATGGCAGCTATAAGACAACAATAGACAAGTTTTTTGAACACATTTTCCAAAGTTGGACAGTTGTCTAAAGTTAGACAACGTTTATAAATAAGACCATATTTATATAGGGTCTTGTGAATACAAAAAGCTAAAGTTGAAACTTGTATTTTACGTAAATGCTAGGTTTTTGGTGAATAAAAATAAGCTTAAGCCAGTAAGTTAAAGATGTCTTCTAGTAATAGCTATTTTAAAATAGCCAACTCTAAATTCTTTCAGTTTTAACTTGTTCTTCGAGCCTAAGCTTCAATTTGTGTGAATAAACATAGCTTAAGCTAGAATATTATAGTAAAAGAAAGCTTCAAAAATATCAATATTCTTTCAACCGTGTCTAGAAAGCTTTGACTACCTAGGTATTATTTTTAGTATCCTCTACATAGTTATGGTGTGAATATGGTCAAGTTTATGTGCCTATTAGGGAATAGCTCAAAATTAAGATAATTGCCCTGCAATAAAAATCATCACTATATTTCCGTTATGCAATTCTTTGCTTACTAACTTGAAACGCAGTTTTATTAAAATTGCGTTAGATAGTAAGTGTACCTACGAATATTAAACTGTTTTTACTGTCCATTGGACGTACAGATGCAGAGACTAACATACGATGTAATAAAAAACATTTTTGTACCAGTAACCAATACTTGCCCTATATTGCAGATAAAGATTTTTTACAACAAAAAATCCTAAACCCCTAAATCCTTGTTCAAGCTGTTTAGCGTAAACATTTTTTTATTCACATAAAACAAAGCTAGAATTATCTAACTGAAGCTATTAGTAAAAGCTATGACTAGTAAGCTTTAGCTTCCTCCAGAAAAAAGCTTTTACTCTTTTTTTATTCCAAAGACCCATAGCCTCTGATGGAGATTTTGATACAATTTTGTATTCAGTTTATTTTCCAAGTTTATGTAAATATGAAGGTCGTATAGGGGAAATCGTAAAAAACTGAAATTGCATACTTTTAGGGGTGGATGGTGGCAATATCTGAAAAATTCATTTTGTAGGGGAAGAGAAAATACCGAAACACCACTGAATTTGACAATCTTTTAATTATGTCCCTCACAAAAATGCGATCGCCAACAGATGGCATTACGCCCTCAGACTACTACATTTGTGGGTATAAAAATTATCGAACCATGCCAAAAAAAAATCATTAAAATTGGTTTTTCTGATATGTTTTCACTTTTAAAATATTAAAATTGATAAAAAAATGTATTCGAAGCCAGGTGGTCCAGCAAGTAGAAAATAAAAACTTAAAATAAAGAGTTAAAATTCTTTTTAAAACATTTAAAATAATCTATATTTTCTTTTGTCATAAAGTGTATTCGAATAAAAGCGTAAATAAAGTACGCATACGTTACAGTTACAGTGTACGTTTAATTCCTAAAATTTAATTTTTATCTCTTTTTTACATGCTCACTGGAAAACGATGCTATAAGTAAAATGTATGGCTTTATACCGGAATTAAAATAAAATAATTAAGGCAACAATCGGTACAGTCGAATCGAAAGAAAAGATGTTTATAATGTATATGTCTACCTAGAATCTTTCCTGACTCTCCGAAAGGTCAAGTCGGAACTGACACTACCATGACAGTACACAAAGCTCAATGTGATAGAGTGGATCGCCAAATTTTATGCATGGAATATTCTCAGTCTGATAACATCATTCTAAAAACTTCTTATCGGTAATAATGACCTAATCAACTGACCCGAAGTGTTTGAATTATATATGTATGTATGTGTATAGGAACCCATGAAAGAAAGTCATTGTCGTTGTTGAAGAAAATCCGCTTATTGCAATCGTTAGAAAACAGAGGGCCAAACAGGAAAGCGACACTCCACACGACTATAACATAGCAAAAGCCTTAGGAGTAACGATGCAATGTTTGTAGGTATAACATCAGAAAAAGAAGAGCGGCTATACTTGCATTGCTAATAAATTATAATCTTATATTCGCTCGCGTTCCCATTTGGTGTTTGTACACAAAGGGATGAATATGAAATTACTCGAAAGTCGACAACCTACCACAATATCTGGGTAGAGTAGGAGAGAGTAGGACTCGAGTCTGAAAGCCTAAGAATAACACAGCATGCAACAGCAACACACAACAAAATGGGGTTAGTGAGTCGAACGATTTATGGTTTTTCATTTTCTTTAATTATTGCCCAGGAGATAAGGCGAACAACAAAACAAAAATACTTGTGGACAAACTATGCACATAAATATATGATACAAGTATATATATACCTAGCAATGGAAGGAGGCGGCTTCAATGGCAGTATTGTAGCAGAGATTGGGTGAGTATATACATATGTATAGTGGGTGTATGAGAGCTATACAACACAAGTTGCACTTAATTGGGTATAAGGTTTTCAGAGCGCTCTATGCATGAATGTATGTAGGTGTATTCTGTTAAACAAGGGGTGTTGTTATAACGTTGAAGATAATCTAGTAAACGAAATTCTCTGCCATTATTATAGTTAAAGTTCTAGGAATTGTTTTTAACGAGGCATTGTATTTGATTTCACTTTGGATGGGATTCTTTTCCTGATTTAATTAGAAAAATGAAATTCAAAATTTAATAACAATAGGAATTGAGGAGGTGACTTTAATAGGACTGGCCAAGAGACGAGAAAAAAATCAATCTGGTTTTCATTTCTTAAGATACTACCTCGAAAATATCTGAGATGAAACCGCATTATTTGGACTGAAATTTATCGAGATTTTCGATTAAATTAAAAACCCCAATGTAACTATTCACTTTACTGAAAATATATTTAATTCTAAAGGCCACAATAAAGGCTTGAACCAATCGTTCTAGCATTTGATTTAAAAATGGTTGTGGTCATAATCTCAAAAAAAAAAAAAAAATTGGAGAACTCAGAAAACCCATAATCCACAAAAGCCCAAGATATAAAACGCAAAATCCAGAAAACCCAAAATCGAAAAAAATCGAAAGTACCGTTAAACTCATAATCTCAAAAACCTTAAACAAAAACCCATAGTCCAGAAAACCCATAATCCTAAAAACCTTAAGTCCAGAAAACACCAAATTCCTTAAACCCAAAATCCAGAAAACCCAGAATCGAAACAAATCCTTAATCCCGTAAAACATCCAGAAAAACCAAAAGCCAGAAAACCCATACTCTTCCCATTGTCCCGACATTTTTTCCTAAAATCTAAATCCCAACATTTTTTTTTTTATATTTAGGCATTTTTTTTCACTTTAAACAATAAGATTTAGGGTTTTCGAGATTTTTATTTTTCTATGATTTGGATATTCGAAAATTCGGGTTATCTGGATTTCGGGCTTTCTAGTTTTTTGGATAAAGAGATAATATGTTTTTGGGATTTTAGGTTTCTGGAATTTAGGTTTTCGAGAATTCAGGTTTTCTGGATTTTGGGTTTTTTTTTTAGTTTTTGGGATAAAGAGATAATATGCTTTTGGGATTTTGGGTTTTCTGGGATTTAAGATTTCGAGAATTTGGCTTTTCTAAATTTTGGGCCAGAAGAGTAATCCTCCCCGAAGTTTTGTGTTTTTTGGGTCTCCTCGATTTAAAGTTTTCTTGATTTTGGGATTTCTAGATTTTGGGTAAAAGGGATGCATAATGGGTTTTCGGGATTTTAAGTTTTCTGGGATTTAGATTTACGAGAATTCGGGTTTTCCAGGTTTTTATTTTTCTAGTTTTTGGGATATAATATGCTTTTAGGATTTTGGGTTTTCTGGGATTTAGGTTTTTAAGAATTCGGGATTTCTGACTGATTTAAGACTCTCTGAATTTTTAACTAGAAGAATAATTGGCTTTCGGAGTTTTGGGTTTCCTCGATTTTAGGTTTTCTTGATTTTGGGGTTTCTAGATTTTGGGTAAAAAGAATACCTAATTTGTTTTCAGGATTTTGAGTTTTCTGGGATTTGGGTTTTCAGAATGTCGGTTTTTTTTTTTTAATTTTGTGTTTCGGGATTCTGTCCGACTCCCAACTTGAAAATTGAATAATTGCTTTAGATGTGACTAAAAATTATCCAGACTAATCTAAAAACTCTCATTGGCCTCTTATTAAGCCGCAAACTCTCCCCCTTTCTTTCTTGAAAGACCCTTGTCTATATTTTTATATTGACCCAAAGATATTATTATTTTCAAGTTTATTCATTCTTTACAATACAAACCTCTTTAAAAACATCCTTAAAATAAACTCAACTAATCAATCAAACAGTAAAAAGTTTTCTAAGTTTGTATGTCTATATATGTTTGTATAGTATATATACCTTACCTATAAAGACACTCCATTTAAAGTTTTGACGACTTACATCAATCTATTTTCATGGACCGAATCCCAATATAATCAAAACTGTCTACACAGTAATCAATCATCCATCACTGCTAACAAATCCTAAAACTCCATACAATCTAAAAACAAAACAAAAAGGTCCTACTTCACAGCTCAATAGGGAGGTATAGGTAGATACAATATATTCCCTGCAGTAACAAAGCAAAGTGGCTATTTACGCATACAAATTGATCAAGTCGTGTGTCCGTCCAATAAAACCCTTTTCACAAAAATTTAATCTGGAGACCTATACATAATATATCCGTTCAATATGTATAGAAGGATGAATGAGGGTAGACGTATTTAATTCGTGAGGAAAACTTTTGAGCTCATATATCTCTCTCTCCTTCCGAATAAAAAAAAAACAGTAAACAAAAAAGTTTGACAACAATTTGGCACATTTGACAAAAAAAAAACTTTACGGCACCCAAAAACCAAAAAAAAAAACTATTAAAAGTACCAACACGATGAAATGAGTGTAATACGGATTATCACCTTTAAAAAGTAGCCTTGGCCGTTTGATGATGCAACCAACTCCAACTCAACTAAAACATACCACACATAGTTAAATTCCTCTGGTAGAAGGTATAGGTATAATGTGTGTGTTGTATATTTAACGTGTGGGGATTGTGCCCTAAAAGGATATTCAAGTACTTTCGCCTCGAACCTTTTATCACTCTGCTGACTTTTAGTCGAATAAATTATTCCGATGCATTTAAAGTTTTCCTTTCTAGGTATCAACACATTTAAAATTTAAAACGTATTTTGTGTCCCATAACGGAATATATGGGGGGGGAAATATCTTCCGTTCTTGATTTTTTTTATTTATTTAACATAACTTTTTTTCCTCCCCAACTCTCCAAAGATATATATAAAGTCGATAAAACATTACATATACAGAAAGTCAAATCGAAAACTCAATTTTGTCTGATATCGATGACATCTGTCTTCGCCATCAAGAGAAGAAGAAGAAGAACAAGAAGTGCAGGGCACAGAAAGTTATTCGTGTTTTCCTTTGATGGAAGGAGTTGATATATAACCGAAGTAGAAGAAGGTGTTTTTCGCTTGTATAAGGATAGAACTTAACCTATATGCAAATATTATAGGGTGGCCACTTGAATTACACAGGAATTTGCATTCAATTCAGGTATGAGGACTCAATGGTTTTTATCATCTTCATCAGTATAGTGTGTCATGCAAGCCTTTTTACACATCATTCGATATTTAAGAATATGTTATGATACTTTGTATATAAATAGTTGAAGGGCACAGAGTTTGAATGCCAAATGTGAGAGGTAACATTTAGGATTTCTTCTAGAGAAAATGTGCTTCTCGAGGTGTTGGTTGAAACGCTTATTTTACTTGCGATATACATATATGCATGTAGGTACTATATATGTACAATGTACATACATATATGGCAAGTTATGGATTCGTCAAAAAATCAAACTCGAGATTGTGATCAAACTTGATATTACGATAATAGCGAAGTCGAACAAAATGAGTCTCGCACTTCTGTCCGTTCGTCTGCAGCCTAAACGGGTGGGTCGATTTTCTTCAAACTATCTATCGTTTTTTGAGCATTTTTTTTTATTTTTTTTTTTTTTTTTTAAGACGAAAACTAACTGTACCTGCCGTACAATTTTTTAGCGATTATTGAAAATCTTATTTTTCTCAAAAACGTACGCACAATAACAAAAAAATCAGTATTTTTTTTTGCCAAAAGGCAATGATTTTTTTTTATTTTCAGAAAAATGGTTATAAATGGTACCTATGTACCTCTGATAAAACTTTTTTTATTTTCGATTTTATCAACACTGGTTTAACTGATTTTGCTAAATTATTTAAGATTTTTTTTTTTTTTTTTTGATTTTTAAAAAATATTTCAAGATTTTTTTCGAAAACAACATGGCCGATTTTTATTAACATTGGCACCCAGCAGTTTTCTGAAGTCATCTACCACATTAAAAAAAAATGTTTTAGTTACCAAAAATAAAGGTACCTGACATATATTTACAATTGTTTTAAAACAATCTCATTTTTATCAAAAACAGCCCCTACGATTTTGACTAAAATTTTTTTGAGCTTGTATCAGTACGATTTGCTATATTATTTTAAAAAATTATTTATCGTTCATTAACGGTGTCTCTTATAGAACCTATTTTTAGTTTTTTATTATCTCATCATCTGCTTAACCGATTTTAATAAAATTTTTTACACAATAGCATCTTATAACTTAAAATTATATTGCACATTTTGATTAAAAAAAAATTTATTTATTTTTGGAAAATTTGATATTTCAAAAATCGAAAGATACATAATTGATTTTTTTTTTTTTTTTAATTAAAAATAAAATTCAAAAATGGCATACCAATTTGTTTTTCTTAAAAATGTTTTCAAAAATTTTATATACAATCCCGTAATCCCGTATATATTTTTAAAATATAATATTTGAAAAATAAAAGTTTTCAGAAAAAAAATTGAAACATGTTTCAAAAATAAAAATAAAAAAATGTGAACATTTTGGGAGAAAAAAAACTTTTTAAAATATAATCTCTATAAAATAAGCCTCAAAGTTAAGTTAGTTTTAAGAAAATGGCAAATCAAATAAATTGTTATATTTAAACCCATTTTTCTGATTTTTTTTTACAAAATGGTAGATTTCCTTTTTATAAAAATAATTTATGAATTTGTTTTAACAAAAAGTCGTGAGTAGGTTTTTGAGAAAAATGAGATTTTCATTAACCGATAAAAAATATAAATGGCAGGTACATTAATTTTTGGTCTGAAAAAAAATTATAAAAGCGTGTCGAGGGAATTCCCAAAAAACGTTAGATACCAATCGAACCACCCACTTAGGCCGCAAACGAACGGACAGACGGAAATTTCCTAGGCTTTGCTTTTACATGCATTATAGAAGCAGTAAAATATTTTATTTTTTTAAGAATGAAATTATAGGGACAACGAAATCCAAAATTAAGTACGCAGAACTACACACATAATGTACCTTACTTCGTATACATACAGGGTGGGCCAAATACAAGTTTCTTTTTAAAAATGAAATAAAATGAAAAAAAAATTAAATTTTTCCATGTATTATGGCTTTATTAGTAAGAGCAAACATTCCCATTAATTATGGAACACAAGGTCGTTCAAGTGGCTGCCTCGGCTGGCTACGCAGTAGCGCATTCTGTCACTCTAATTTTTCAAGACCTCGTTGATGGTTTCGGCCTGTAGATCACGGATTGTTTGGGTGATATTGGCCTTAAGTGCTTGAATCGTTTCCGGATTGTTGGCATAACATTGGTCCTTCACGGTTCCCCACAAAAAAAAAGTCCAAAGGGGTCAAATCGCTGCTCCGAGGCGGCCAATTGGCATTGCTTAGACGGCTGATAACACGATTTAGGAATTTGATGCGCAAAAGATCGATTGTGGCATAAGCTGTGTGGCATGGCGCGCCATTCTGCATGAACCAGAGGTCGTCCAAATCCATGTCTTCTATTTCAGTAAAAAAAAAAAAGTCCGTTAACATAGCTATGTAACTCTCACCGTTGACCGAAACGTTTTCGAAGAAAAATGGTAAAATGATGCAACCACTCCACAATCCGCACCAAACTGTCACTCTCTGTGGATGCATTGGCTTCTCCACAATAACGTGGGGGTTATCCGAGCCTAAGATGCGCAAACGCACTGTTCGGGCTTCACAGCACTCACTTTGGAAACAAGTTTTCAATATTTCCCAACGTTGTTCAAGCGTAAAGCGAGTCATTTCGTTCCGCGGAGTTATGATACTGACTTTCTGTCAAGATTTCGAGCGGGAAACAGCTGTCAGTGTCAAAATAACTTATCGATTTAAAAAGAAACCACTAGATGGCCCACCCGTTACAAACTAACGCAATAAAAAACTATTCATGACAATGATATGTATGGTAATGACAAACG
This sequence comes from Epistrophe eligans, assembly GCA_951394125.1. NCBI lineage: Eukaryota > Metazoa > Arthropoda > Insecta > Diptera > Syrphidae > Epistrophe > Epistrophe eligans. The sequence goes on from OX596029.1 coordinate 82,799,985, forward strand.
CTTTATTTAATCTGGTATGACAATAAAGAGAATTAATATGAAATACCAGAAATAAAAACAAATTTTTAAAATAAAAAATTTTCTTCCAAAAAAAAAATGAACATTTTCAACACTATACCTCATACCGTCTCAGTATAAGCTTCATTTAAACTATTATTATTTTATTATACTTGTGGCACAATTTAAATAGCGGAATATTTAAGTCGATTTTTTCAGCAATTTTCAAAAATTTTGTTTTATTTTTTTTTGTATAAATTGTTGATAAGAGATGTGTGGGCGACCAAGCATCAAACAAATTTGGAACGAAAAAATAAATAAAAAAATTATTTTTAAGTACTTTTCGTTATTTTGAGTATTTAATATTCTCTATGGACTATTTATAGTAAAAAAAAAGATTTTTTATTAAATGTATAGTAAACAGCTGAAACGATTTTTATCAAACTTTCTAAATTTAAACAATATTGTTGTATACGAATTTAATTTTAAAGTTGATATCATCATTACATACAACATTATTTTTTAAATGTTTAAAAAAATATACACATTCACATATATTTGTTTTGTAGGTTACAGATGCACCTACACAATCACACAAAATATTAATAATTTGAAATTCCGATTTTTGATATTTTTTTTTGATAAAATACACCGATCCAAGATTATCTACTAAAAAACACATTCAATGTTTTTCTTTATAAAAATAAATAATTTATGAAATATTTTTTATCATGCGTTTCTTTCTTGCAAATCACATTATTATAATCTAAAACGATTCACTTAAAACTATCGACTTAGATACCATAGAGCACAGGAAATCCCTCTTGAGTTTTTTGTTTTTTATTGAAAAATTATTCATTCTTAAACTTTTATATAAACTTTATAAAAAAACAAAAGACACCAAAAGACTCTTATACAAATCGGAAGGCAGGGTTTGGGGATGTGGATTGTGGATGCGGATGGCAGCATAGAAATAAAGTTACTTCGACAGAAAACTTACTATATACTTGCCCCTAAAGGGTTGTTTGGCTTTTTCACTGTGAATATAAATATACATACATATGTATGTAGGTAAAGTGAATCAACCCATCATCATACTCAAACTCTCACTGTTGATAAAATGGTGTATATATGTATATGTATATGATGGCAAATGGCACATGCACACAGGAAAAGTACTTCAAGGGAAATGATGATGACACCCTTTGGCGCATATCCTTTGCATAGAACATCCTTTATTGAAGATTAGAGATCAATAAAATGTTTTCAGTGATTTGGGTACCACACAGTTCATTGTTTTCAGAATCTCACCAACCACCCCCCTCCCACTCCGCGACCGTGCCGCCACTAAAGTGAAGCTCTTTCCTGTTGAAACATGTTTGTTCCCTTGGGGAGGATTTTACACTACTTCACTATTCGTTTCACATTTAAAGCCCGTCACGTAGTCGTCGTCGTCGTCGCTACCCGCCGCCGCCGTGCGTCGCCGCTACCGCTAACGGCATCGTCAGTTATCTTCGTATATAGCTACCGATTTCAGAGTCGTCGATACTTCTATTTTATTCCCGTTCAACCTTAAAATTTAAGCGTACACAGATTTCCATTTTCCTTTGTTTGGTAGCTCCTGAATCCTGGGGGCGAGAATGAATCTGCAACTATATGTATATATTTATACTCTTTCAAGCTCCTGTTGCTGATGGTGTTGCAAATAGAAGATCCCACCAAAAAACAAACAAACAAAATCCTATGTAGGTATTATTTGAATTTAGATTCCATAAGGACGAGCTATATATAGAAACAAACAAAAAAAACGACTATAGAGACACAGTGGCAAAGGTTGTAAGGATTAGATATACCATACCTAGAACAAGACTAACGGCTTGGGTCTCGTAAGTTTAAAAGGGATTATCCTTGATGGCCGTATGTGTTGATAATTGAATCGAGTTCAGGTTGGCACAAACCCATAGGTATACACATACACAACCTAACAACAGTAGATCTAGGTATATGGGGTTATGGAGGGACACTCGAGCTTAAGTCTTTGTTTATGAGGCACTTGGGTGTCATCGGCATCGATGAGAATCGATAGCAAGCGATTAAATGTTCCTGGTTCGCTGAATATACTCGTGCGTCGGTCGGTCGTACAGCAAATGTATAAATATATATATATTTTTTGTTTTGTATCTTAATCCCTTTTGTTCTTTTGTTCTTTTTTTTTTTTTTTTCATTTTCAATATTTTTACTTATTTCTCTATTGTTGACATTGTTGTTGTTGTCATGATTCTGGCAAGTGTCATAGAAAAAGACTACCTATAATAATAAAGCATGACATTTTTATATGAGCGGCAAAACACATGTGTGAAGTTAAAGTAAATGAGCATCATTAATATACAAAAGCGTAGATGCTAATAAAAGTTTATTTTAAGTACAAAAACCAAACAAAAAAATATAAAATCGTTTTTGTATTTTTTTGTTTGTTGAGTTTTAAGAGATCGTTAAATTAAGTGAGGCGTTTTGAGAGAGTATAAAAAGAGTCAGTCGCATTCGGTGGAATTTTATACTACATGTTTAGCAGGGCACTCAAAGTACTTACCTACCTACTTTTATTAGGGCAAAGTGAAACACTATAATGACTGGAAAAATATAGATACTTTTATTTTGGCAATCAAAATGTTACATATTATGTATAATGTATGCATGTAAATGATTTCAAGTGAAAGAAAAAATAAAAAAAAACATATATTTTTTTATTTGTTTTATTTAATGATGTAGTGCTTACACCAGAGGAAATGAGGACGTCCTTAAATAAGTTCTGCCAAAAATGTATCGCGACAAATTATTTTAAAGTTGTGCTAATGCTGGAAATATTTAAAAAATACAATTTTGTATTTAATCAAATTATGTGATTTTTTTGATAAAAAAAGACGCGATAAATTATTTTTTGACACAACTTATTTAAGGTCTACGAGCGACAATTATTTTTTAAACAAATTAAATTCCACATCAAAAAATTTTGTAAGCCAATCAAAGCTGTATAGTAATGCCCGATTCATAGATACAATTTAAAAAAATGTTTGAAAGCAAAAAAAAATCCTGCAATTTATTTTCTTTCACGACAAATTTACGAAAAATTCACGACAGTTAATACAATAAATAAATCTTAAAATTTTTAAGTGGTAATGCTAACTTGACGGACATTTAGGTAGGTAAACGAAAATTGAAAATAAAAAGCTTCCAGTTTCTAGCAAAAAATCATGTTTCCTTTTTGTAATGTTCCCCCAAAATTTGCCGAAATTCAATTTTCTCGATATAAGCAATTTCAATCAATTTTAACAAATATTTTGAATGTTTATCAAAAAAACTCCACAGAATCTTTGAAAATCACATTTTTAGATTTTTTGGCCCGGAGCATTAAAGACGAGTGCACTTTGTCTGACGTTGCCTTTATTTATTGGACATGCTACAAGAATAGGAAAACAATTGAAAATGCAACTTTCATGACAATTTAACCTTTTTTTAAGAAGTGGTAATACTTACTTGACTGTTAAGTTAAAACTTCAATGGGATATTTAAAAACAATATGCGTGAAAAATTTTCAAAAAATTCACGACAGGTAATCGCATACCTGCTATCCTTTTTACATGGATTTGTACAAAAAATCTAACACGATATTTTAATAAAACTTGACATGCGATGATAGCGAAGTCGAAAAAAGTGTATTTCGCAATTTTGTCCGTCTGTATGCCTGTGTGTCCTCTTAACTGCATCCTAAACAATGTATGGTCGATTACACAGAATTTTTCGAGCATGTTTGTTTTCATTTTATTTAAGGACCAAAAATAATTGTACTATTTTTTAAGGAGATAAATGAAAATCTTAGCTCAAAAACGTAAAAAATAAAATTCAGAAATTTTTTTTTACAAAAACGCTACCATTTTATAAAAAAAAATTTTAATTAGTTATAAATTTTATAGAACTATTTTATTATTTTATATTTTCTCAAAAACGATTCAACTGATTTTGAACAATTTTTTTAAAGAGAATTTTTCAAGCTTTAAAAGTAGATATTGAAGACCAAAATTTTCATTTTTTTTTTTTGTGAGTTTTGAAAAATGTTTAATTTTTTTTTTGGATCTTAAGAATTCCAAAACGACTGGGTCGATTTTTATTAAACTTGGCACGTAGAAATTTTTTTAAATTATCTAGCAAAAATTATTCTTATAATACAAAATAACGGTACCTCCCATAGAAGTGTTTAAAATCTGAAAATCTCAATTTTCTCAAAAACTTTTATGATTTTGATTAAAATTTGTATGTGAACTAATACATATTAGTAAAAATATTGAAAAAATGTATCTATGTATGGTATCTCTCATAGAGCGATTTTTTGGTTTTCGACTCTCTCATTATCTGCAGGACTAATTTTAATAAAAAAATTTACAAAACAGCTTCTAATAATTCGACATATCAAAATTTTCAACAAAAAAACATATTTTGAGTCAATCAATCATTTGAGTTTGAATCAAAATTATTTTTGGACAATTAGATAATTCGAAAATGGGTAAATGATTTTGTTTTTAAATTAATTTTTAAAATCCGGATTAATGTACATATGTATAGGTGCATACAAAAAAATGGCGTACTAAATCTCCAAAATTAAAATTTGTGCAAAAAATTAGATGATGTACATCGCGTTGGATCGCGTTGGTTTCAAAACAATTCCAGAAGTTATTCAATCAATTTATTTGTAATTAATAATATTATTTTGATTTAAAAAAAAAATTTAAGTCAAAACAGTAGGTAAGTTCCATGTATATGTATGTGCAGCACGATGCTAGATATATTACATTGCTCATATTTATGTACTCACATAATACTTCCTTAAACTTAAGTACGTTTTAGGCAAGCGCCATAAAATATCGGCACCCATGAATAATTTATTTATTTACTCAGATCAATAGTTTTTTTTAAATATTAAAACTATAAAACGACTGTGTACTGTATATGAGCAGGTTCGTGCGACCCAGTCTTGCATTTTATTTTAAGGGATGGTACGTAAAACTAACTTGATTTTTTAGTTAAAATTACTATGAGTTACATATTTAAAAAAAATAAACGCGACAATTTTTTTCTTTCATTACAAATCTTTTTTTCTTTTAGTTGATTTTGAGGGATTATTTTTAAGACTGCTTTATTATTTACAAGTTTTAAAAAAACAAGTCTGACAATTTTTTTCACGACAGATAATTATAGACAAAAATTTGTAATTAGTTGGGTTATAATCAGGTTGCGAATTTTTGAATTAAAAAATCATTAAGTCATAAGTCTGTAAATGACTTAATTCATAAGTTAGTTAGTGACATATGATTTAAAAAAAATTCAATTCACAACCTACTATGTTACTTATGAATTAAAATAAATTTAATTCATAAGCTAGTTGGTAGATTGGAAATTCTTAAGCTTGTTTCGACTACATAATTATTTTGAATCTATTTCACTCAGTAGGTTGTGAATTAATTTTTTTTAATTCATAAGTCACTAAATTTTTTAATTCATAAGTCACTAACTGTTGAATATATACATGTACATTCATACATAACACAGTACATACACTTCATAGGTTTTTTACTTAAACATAAAAACATAAATTATTGTATAAACTCATTGGAGTTCATATCAACTGAAAAATATAGTTTATGTTTTATTCTCAAAATAAATATAGTTCAAAAGAGTCGATCGTTTTTTTGTTTAAAGGAATATAATATATATTAGGTTCAAAAAAATTCTAATACTAACTAGCTTGTGAATTAAAGTCAAGCTTAAGCTAGAATTAATTAGTGTTGACAAGTATTTGTTTTGGGCTTTATGTTCATCGGTACCATCCGTTTTTTTTTCTAGAGTCATAGGAATAGACTTAAAATGTTCGGAATTTAAAATCACAATGTGTGTGCAAGTATCTGCAACCCAGGAGGATAAATCACTGACAGCCGTATCTACAAAGAAATTTTAAAGCCTTCTTAAAATATTTCTAAACAGCTGTTAAGTTTGAAATCGGTATCTATTATCAATTTTTATACTTAACTTAAAAATAAGTTACTAAAAGCCCTATTAACTTAAACGCCATCGTTTAAAGGTTATTTAAAGCCATCTTAAATATATTTTGACATCTGAGATATATTTGTGTAACTTACTGATGATTAAAAAGTCAGCTTAAGATGTCTTTATCAAATCAAGAGCTTGTCTGTGGGGTCTGTGGGTCTGTGGCTAGAAATTTACTTATTAATGGTTTATTTGATTATCCTGACATGATTTTTTATATACGATTTCGTGCTTTAAGATTTTTTGAGTTCAATACTACTTCCCCCTACAAACGAATTCAACTTTACATAACTTATGGCTGATGTTTTTATAATTATTTTGAGAATTTACATAATTTCAATTTCAATCACCACCACCATCACAAAAATAATTAATTTTAATTAAAAAAAAAACAAAATAATATAATTTTCTTTAAGTCAATATTATACAAAAGTTCACTCATCAAACTTAGTTCATGGAATCGCGGCCTATACCTACTATTTTATATCTTTCTTGGTATTCATTAATTTTATATCTTACGAAAAATAAAAGTTAGATACTCTTAGCCTTAGTCACTATAGGAGATATATACATGGCCATTTTTATGCTTAAAATTCAGCAACAGTACACAATATAGTAATTGTCTGTGAAAGAAGCAATAAAAATAAGGAAACTTATAGATCACCCAAGTATAGCTAGCGAGAAATAATATCAGGTCGCAACAAATTAGGCGCCACTCAGAAGCACTCTTTGACAATAAAACAAAATTGTTTCCAAGCAATGTTTTTCTATAGAAATAAATTTTACATTGAGTGGTTTACGATGGCGTATATATGTATACAATAATCGTATAGTAGGGGCGATAGAGTGGAAAGAAAGAGGAGGATAGCTCATAGCCAAACATCTAAAAAATAAGTACGATTATTAAACACTCCTGGTCAATGGATTTGTTCAATGACTTTGAAAGCAATTGAGTTATTATAAGCCCCGAAAAGTGTCAATTTTGTTGTGCTATTGAAAAGTGGTTTACTTAAAATTTGTAACTTATCTGCTCTTCTACCAAATAGCTTTCACTTTTTTCTCCTTAGACCAATCATTAAAAAGAAATAATTTAAAAAAAAAATAGCTGTTTTTTTGTATTTTACTCTTAGAAAATGAGGTTTTTGTAAAAAACTGATATGTTTAGTTTAGCCTTGAAAAGACCATGCATACCAAATTTAAGCTTTCAATATCAAAACTTTTGTTAGTTTTCTTCGTAACATTTTCTCAACAAAGCCCCCTTAAGAAGTTTCTTAAAAAAAAAAAAAAAAATTCAAAGTTGAACCTTCGGGAATGATCCAGACTGTATTTCCAGAAAATAAAATTGTATCAGGCAGTTGAAGTATAGTTGCAGTTGGGAATAGGTAGGTACTTGTGTAGTTTTTTTTTATTTTATTGCTTGTTGTACACTTTTCAATTTATATTTCTGAATTCGAATGACATCACAACGAGAAAGACCACGAACGGAAATATATAAGGATACAAAACTAAAAAATGTCCCCAAGTGGACAGACGATGACGAATACGATGACAACGCAGACATCTATAGCAGCAGAATAAAGAACTGAACAGATTCGGAATAATCATCATTATCATCAAAATCACGACATTCATCATTATGCCAATCATGATTATCATTATAATAATTATCATGCCTTCATTCTTCGTTTATGAAATATTGTGTTGTTTGGGCAGGGTGAAAAAGCTCCAACTACACATAAATACAAAATGTGTGTACAAGTTCAACGAGAATTCGAAGATAATATGGCTTGCATTTGATGGTTTAATTGCAAACACTCGAAAATCAGATGCATTTCACATATGTGAGAACAATTCACATGCTTTAACCTATACATATTCATATAATATTGTATAGATGGAGTATGTGTGCTGGGAAGAGAGGATAATATTTGCATTTAGCAGCAGATCAAGATATAGGCAGTGCAGTAAAGAAGAGCGAAAATCACATCACATACAAAAATATATGTATAACTGAGAATTAAAAATCAACATATATGTACACGCACATGTATTCATATTTTATGAACTTCTGGATCAACAAAATTTATATATCTATATACATACACAAGTTGCGCCGCTAGTATATATGTAGATACTACTAATCTATTAAAGCATTTTAGTTAAAGTTGCTTAGAATATAGAAGAAACATTTTAAAGAAAAAAATTGGTACGAAATTTTTTAGTACCTATTTATTAATGCAGACTTTAAAAATTAATTTCGAAAAAAATCACCTTCCCATTTTCGAATATATCGAATTTTCAAAAAACAAAATGGAAATTTATTTTAAAAATTCAAATTTTGTTTTTTTGAAAGTTTTAATATGCAATATTATTTAAAGAAGAAAGCTCTTGGTTTAAAAATTTCATTAAAATCGGTTCAACAGGTAACGAGATAGTCGAAAATCTAAACAAAATGGTTACGTGAGAGATACCATTTTAATTCAATCGATTTTCCAATAATATGGTAGATTGTAATGATATTAGCTTACATACAAATTTTAATCAAAATCGCAGGAGCGGTTCTTGTGAAAAATGACATTTTAAAACACTTGTTTTGGGAGGTACCGTTATTTTTGGTCATAATAATAATTTTTATTTAAAATCTGCTAGATAATGTTCAAAAACTGTTAAATGCCAAGTTTAATCAACATCGACCAAGTCGTTTTCGAATTACCTACATATTAAGTTCTCAAAGAAAAAAAATATGTTTGGAAAAAAATTGATGAAAACCAGTTTCGCCGTTTTCTAGAAAATCGAATTCCAAAGAAATGGTTCTATGGTACCATTTATAACCATTTTTATTACTGAGTTACTGAATTTTGTTTTAAAGAAATTATTGTGGGAACGTTTTTGAGACAAATAAGATTTTCATGATTTGGTAAAAATTTATACGCAAGTATACCGTTATTTTTGGTTTTTAAACTTTAATTTAATATTTCGTCCAAGATCTTCATTTAAGTTTTAATAACATAGCATATCAAAATTTTGATAAAAAAAAAACTAATTTTGGACCTGAAAAAAATCTAAATAATTTTTTTTAAATTCGACATTTTTTCAAAAGTAGGTTGATGATTGAGTTTTAAATGCACATTAATAAGTAGATACTAAAAACTGGCGTACCAATTGTTTTGTTTTAAATATTCAATCTTTCCAATTTTCAATCAAACATTAAAAAACATGCTCAAACGTCTTCTAGTTTTTTGGGAAAATCGAAAATAACAAAAATAAGAAATAGCAAAGAATTTACATAACCACACATTTTATTTTCAAAAAGCCTTTTCAACGACTTTTAAATTTTCTTTCTTAAAACAATTTCAGAAGCTTTTAAAAAAAAAGTTAAAAAATTTAACTAACTAATTTCTTATACTATTTGGCGTCTTTTGAGAATTTAGTGATTTTTCAAATGACACTTTTGTTTTTATTAAATTCCCAATTTTTAATCTCAAATAAATTTAAACAAATCTCCATTTATATTGTCACGCCATGACAATATGATATTTGCCTTTGTTTTAACATTGAAAATGTTTATAGGGTCGTTTTGATCAAAGTATGGTGTTACCAAAATGAACAAAGATATAGAATGAACTCTAGCGTATAGGGGGAGAACGATTGAATTTTTGGTTGGTGTTACCAAAGAAACTACCAAAATGAATAAAATGAATAAAAAAACACAAGTGATGAATTTCATCCAGCGTACATTAATTTTGATCATCGCCAACGGACGAGATTCAGTGGAGGAATTATTAAATTCGAAAAATGCTCGATTTGAGCCCACTTAGAAGCCTATAACTTTGGTTATAATTATTGGATGTTCAATATTAAGCTAGATAATTAAAGTTTAAATGAAAGGCTACAAATCTGCATAAAAATTTTTGCAAAATCGTCAAAAATTTCATACTAGAAACTTGAAAAACTGTCTTTTTAGAACTATATTTCATCACGGCAAAAGAAAAAAAAACAAACAAAATATGTATGTATGTAGGTACGTACCTACAAAGAACATATTGATAGAAGGGAGAAGACGGTGGAGTGTGTGCAATAAAAAAAAAAACACGTGGCAAACAAAATTGGCTTTGCATCGGGCACAAAAATGATATATGTACAAGTACATATATTATGTTTATGTAGGTATGTATGTATGCATGTAGGTATGTACATATATATGCATGTAGGTATGTGCATGAACATTAATTGTAGTAGGTATTTTACAAATAATAAAATCGTAAAGGTTGGATTTGGTTGGTTTGTTTGGATTATAACTTCTGTTCTAATAATCGGATGTTTGAGGTTAAGGTCTTAAAATTAAGGTAAAATGTCAGTCTTTTAAATCAATCAATTGTTGAACCTAGAATATGCATAGTTTGGGTAAAAACTTAACTAAGTTCTAAATCAATTTGGTTGTTTAACCTAGAATATGCATAGGTACCTACTTGAACCTCTTATATAAAATTATAACTTAAGTTCTAAGGACCAGATCATGAAGATTAAGGTCTTGGTTAGCTTCTAACTTTTATTCTAATAATCGGATGTTCGAGGTTAAAGTCTCAAAATTAAGTTAAATATTACAAAAGTTGATTTTTTCTAAATCAAAAGTTGATTTTTTCTAAATCAACCAAAAGAACATAGAATATGCTAGACAACGTTTGGGTAAAAACTTTACTATGTAACTTCTAAATCAATTTGATTGTTTAACCTAGAATATGCATAGGCGCCTACTTGAACCTCTTAAATAAAATTATAGCTTAAGTTCCAAGGAGCAAATCATCAAGGTTAAGGTCTTGGTTAGCTTTTAACTTCTACTCTAATAATCGGATGTTTGGGATTAAAGTCTTAAAATAAGGTAAAATGTTAAAAAAGTTGATTTTTTTCTAAATCAACCGAAAGAACGTAGAATATAATACTAGACAACGTTTGGGTAAATTACGCGAATCGATATTGTTAAATTGATTAAAAGATGAGTTTAAATTCTTCGCATCAAATTCTTTGTAAATTTTGTCTCGATTTAAAAAAGGTTTACTTGGACAGTAAATCAAATGTCTTGATGGCTTTATACAATATACATAGTTCAATGATTTGAAATACTTGTAAATCAATTTGAAAAAAATTAAAAATCTTTTGATTTTCTCATCAACCGTCAAATTGATAAAATAACAAGCCAACTCGCGGGTTGATTCAACAACAACCAACTGAGTCGAGAACTAAGTTGAACCGTATATGATGTATACTTAAATCGATCTGTAATTCAGTTACCTTTCTGCAAAGCTTAGCTAAGCAAAAATGTCAAACACCTAGATATACGTTAAGATAGATGGTATGTAACTTTAATTTCGTGTATAAGTGCTGTACCGGTGCGGATGAAAATGAGTATGATTGTGTAATTGCAAATTAAGCTACAATTAAGACTAAGATCTTATTAAAAAAATTATACAACATTAATTTAACCGCCAACTGGGAAGTGACACTAAATATACAAATTGGTACTTCAGACTGTAGAATGGTTTCTAAGACAGTTTGTTAAGTTATAATGCAACAATAGTATACAAAATACAAATCACAAAGATTAGACATGTTTTTGTTTTATTGACGTAATACAAGTCATTTTCAATGTCCCCATAGTTACTCTATGAGTGAAATCTGTAAATTTTTTATTTCCCTCTGACTTAAAATCGAACATTATGTTGTTAATAAGCTGGAACGTCAATTTTCATTGATCATTTGGTTTACAAATACAACAAAAGAGCCGCCGCTGCCGTCAGTCATCTTAATCGTTGAACACGTATTTTTTTTATAATAGATATGCATATATATTCACTGACCACCTCGAAGTTATGTCTATAAATGGTCACGTTTTGACCAAGCCCGCAGCGACCCGGCAGTAGTTGACTTTAGTTTACAAAAGCATGACTATATTATACTTGATCATCTTCTCCTCGCTTTTGTAATAAGTTATAAGACAATTTTATTGGCTCATAATTCCATGCTAGCGAAAATAATAGGAATTGTATACGCTTGCTTTAGGGCTGACCAATAGACGAGACAAGACAAGGCATTATTTGTAAGACTCGTATCGGTTTCGTTAAAAGCACACAATTTCAGCAACGTCTCGTCTCGGTCTTGTCACGTTTTTCTGTGTTTTTGTGAAAGAATAAAAAAATATCGAACTTAAAAAAATTGAAACCAGAAATTTCTAAATATTTTAATTGGAAAATGCATAGTTTTTATTTTTTCGATGCAAAGAATGGTTTGAATGGGTCAAGGTCATTCCCTTAATAGAAAGTATATTTAAGGACTTGAAACCTATGAAGTTTGTGCACATTATAGGCAATTGATTTTTTTTTGTGGACCGGGAAGATATTTAGGAGAAACCCTATACCACTGATGTTTTCTTACTCTTACCAGCTCATATGGTTTAAACAATTGTCTTTAAGACCACCTTTTATCACCAATAGTCCAAAAAGAATAAAATGTTTGCTGCCGGGACTCATAGTTAAGATGACGTGTAAACATAAACATTCGTCCGAGTGCCAGATTTCGGTTTACATATCGTACCGTGTACGTATGATTCTAGCTTTCTGATTTTACAACATTTTATTGGAGAGTTTGATATGAAAATATTAAAAATATTAAGTTTACTTAAGATACTTTTCCAAGTACAAATCAAAATAAAATTCATCCTTAAGTCGTATGCAGAACCTTTAAAAAATTCTAAATATGTGAGAAAAATCATCTTAATATTTTGGATTTAATTTCACAAGAAAAGTTGGTGTTAGATTTTTGTTTTCCTAAAAAACTTAAGACGATTTACCTTTACACTCGAGATTTGATTAAAATTTCCATATTTTTAATACCAAAACCAATACTTGCCCAATAGAGCAAGTTAAAATATTTAAAAAATTACTTCGTCATCGGTTGGAACGCTCGTTATACATATATGTACCTACTCTTATCAACATCCCATAAATGGAAGCTAATTTAATTGCAAAACAATTTGCTGCTTATTTTATTAGATAATGTCGCAAAGTATTATAAATCCACTTGCGGTTGAGATTGAGAGCATAAATTGTGTAATATGATAAATGTACAAGCTTTTAAATCTTCTACACTGTAAACTTTATTTGTTAAGAAATTATTCCAAATGTTGAGTCAGAACCACTGGAAAAAAAAAAACAATTGTTCCCGATTTTTTTTTGCCTTACAAACTGTTTTACTGCCTGAACACAATATAATGCTGCAACTGGAATTGGAGCTAGAGATGCAACAGCTGTAAAAATGTGTCGTACTTGCTATTTTGTATGTGCCCACAATGCAGTTGTACAGCTTTTTGTTAATTTTAGAGAAACGAAAAAAACAAACACGAGCTTGTTATTCACTTTTTTATTTCCGATAATTTTCGTTTAATTAATAATATTTTTTGTGAAACAATACAAGAAACATCACAAAAAGCTTCAATATTTTTTTCCGGCTCTTTTTTTCTTCATACAAATTGAAACGTCAAAAGTTCTGACGTGAAAAGTTAAAAGTTGGTGAACTCTTGCCGAACCGTCGCGTCGGCAGCACCGGTGTAGCAATAGCTGCATTGCATTTTTTTTTGTGACATTGCATTTGTGTGTATTGAATATTTTGACAGCTATTCCAGGTGCAGCTCCAGTTGCAATGCTGTATCCAAAAATATGCAGCTCCAAAATATGCAAAAATCAGCTGCATTGTGGCCACGTAAAAAATAGCACGTAGGTACCTACGACACATTTTCACAGCGGTTGAAGCTCCAGTTCCATTTGCAGCATTCTATTATGTTCAGGCAGGCAGTAACTCTTAAGTTCTAAATATTCTATCAAGAAGCTTTTATTCTTAATTAAAATTAAAAAGACAACTCTGACTTCATTTATTTATTATGCTTCGCTTTTTTTTTGTCAACAATTCTTTTACACCGGTATTTTCATGACGGTTTCAAGGCCTATTTAAACAAAATAAATATGTATATGATAAAAAGTAAACAGTATCTACATTATGTAGTTACTGGTTTTTTTATTTCAGTCATCGAAAAAATGCAAACAAAATTGCACTCAAATAAAAAGTGTAAGAACCACACAGGTTGTATATTTGTAAGTGTGTGTGTTCCATGTAGCCAGATTTCGATGCATTTAAATAAAAATTACACTGGAATTCCATTTGTTGCATTTTGCATTTAAGTGTTGCCGATTCAGTTAAGTGGTTAAAGCAAATTAATTTGTATACCTATCATAGAGTTAAATAAGTATTTATTGATTTTTTTAATTTTAATACCAATTTTGTATTAAATATTCCGTCTTTATGATCGATTTTGTATTATGTATTTCACTTGTGCTAGATTAAAACGACCGTAAAATGTAATTATATATCTGTTAATTAGTGTCTGAAACCGTATTTTATGAATTATGACAAACAGTAAGTACAAAATGGCAGAAAGTATGGTGATTCGTCAGACGTGCAAATTCAACCTTACGCCATTATTTATAGCCTTATGTCATAATCTACAAATTCCTAATCTTTTAAGTTGTCCAAAAACTGCTATTTTTCGTCAGTAGTCAAATATACAAGTAAAGTTTTATTTTATCATGATACTTGCATTGTGTTAAAATTGTGGTGACACTATTTTACAAATAATTTCAAAGAATTCACCTGGTCATTATTGCCACTATAATTCCAAAGCATCAATAATTGGTGGCTGTGATGAGAGGCACTTTTCATGACAAGTGATATACACTTGGAGGATTTTTCAATTACTCGCAAAAGGCAGTAACCAGTGAAAAACAATGCCAAAGCATCAAAACGCCATTATTTGACTATGATTAAATAATAGTCTTTAAGGCATTATTTCCGCAACGTCGTTTTTGCTGTTAGTAGTTAATATTCGTATTGCATTTCCATGAATTACACAATTCGTAGTGTAATTTTTTACTGCCCTATTTTGACTCAATTTATGGCAAATTTTAGATTAACGTTTGTCACATTTTGTGAAATTTATGGTAAATTGAAAACAAACTGTAGCGTTTTTGTTATAAATTAAATAAAGATTACCAAAATTTCCTATCTCCTTTTAATATACCTATACATATTTCAATGGAAATGGTAGACATTGCCAAGTCATTAGAGCGACAAATCGTAAATATTAATTCGCTTTAATTATTTTCCTTCTAACAATGTCATATTGTTTGGAAATATTAAAGCTACCTACGAATTCTTTATTTTCGAAAAAAAGCTACATTTAATGTTTTTTATTTTTTATTTAACTTCTTTCAAAAAGTTTATATTTAGCCAGTTACCTTTTCTGAGATATGATTGAGAAAACTTCTATTAACTTCACCGAGAAGAAAACCTTAATAAAAATTTCTCCTCGTGAAGTCAAAAGCATTCCCCATCACATTTTATTAATTGATTAATTTCGACAAAAATAATTGAGCAACCAAATCCAACAAAATTTCAGTCTCATCTTTTTGACAGCAAAGGTGAGCAATCTAACTGGAGAATTAAATTCAGATTTCTGAAATTTCTGAGATTGCAGATATCTGTAAGATCTCAGAAATCCTAAGAATCCTGAACAGGCTAATTTTTATCTTGACAAAAGTGTAAGATTACGTTAAAGTGGCAGTTATTCATATTGTTGTTACACTTTCTTATAAAATAGTTGCACAACACAATATGTACCTAAGTATTTGAAAAATTTCCTTCTTACATCTTATTCTTGAAATAAAAAATCAACAGATGACCCACCCTTTTTGGGACTTTGCAGTTAGCCCTTAGTGATTCAGAATTAGGTACAATAGGTAATAAATAAGTATAAGAACAGACAAGAGCTCAATAAGAGCTGGGGATAACTCAACTTCATAAAAATGTCTTCTATTACAAGTCTAATAGTTGTGCTGCATAATTTTCTGAGATCTGTCAAGACCCTACTATTCTTTATTGTACCTATTTATTATTTTTTTTAAAGATAATTTCATCTAAATTTCCTGAACAGGTCCCGAGAAACACATTTGATCTTTTATAAGCATTAAATTTCAATACCAGAACAGACTGACCATATTTTCTACATTTTAAATGACTTGTTATTGAGCTTATAAGTTTTTTCCACAAATTGTATTTTGAAAAAAAGATTTCCAGAAAACTTTCAAAAATCTATTATTTTAATTTTTAAGTTAATAATTATAACTAAGCTTTAATTGCGTAGAAGTACATTTAATTTGAACACAATAATCATCCAATAGGAAAAACATCCAATTACAAATTGAAATAGAAAACAATTGGCAACACTTCTATGCACCTGTGCATTCATATCTCAATCTCATTTGTGTACTTGTTTTGTGATGTTCCATTACCAAATTCCAATACAATCACTCACTATCCACTCCACTCACTCACTAACTCATAAAATATGTCAATGATACAAAATTCGGCTTGTCAAACTGGTTTATGTTGAGTTTGAGTGACACAAAACTGTCTTTCTCACTTACACTTAGCAATTGGCCATCATTTTTTTTTTTCAATATAAACACATCTGTTTATCTCACTTATTCAATCTTGGTATGAACATGTCACTCAATTACTCACTCACTCATAGTGTATAAAAAACCCAAAGAAATTTTTATACAATATTTTCCACCCCGATATAAACAAACTCAACTTACCGCTTAACAAAAACAAAATCCACTAGTAATTCTGCGAAGTGTAATTTATCGATAATCCAAATAATAAATGCACTTTTAACTTGATTTTCAAATATTTTTTTCTTTTAATTTATTCTCTCCTTTCGAACACACAAATTTCCAATTAGGAATTTTCACTTTTTTTCTTCACAACAAAACAAACATAAATTAATATGCGACAACAACAAACACACATTTATGGAGGAACGTAGCAGACAAAAAGGGAGGAACACCAATGCAGCGTTTGACACATGGACAACGCGAATCATTTAACAATATTATTTTAAAATTCAGGGAATAAACACCGCAATATTAAACGAATTTGATAAATTATTGTTTGTTTAAATTACACAAATTATTTACTTAACATTTTTATTCATTTTTTGAAATATACGCGACCGGAAAAGAATCAAATTTTAGGTTGAAAGTGAAAATTGCACAAAAAACTAATTTTGTCAATACCGAATACCGATGGACGTTAAAGTACTTCTTCGGGTAAAATTTGACAGCGGACTGAATTTCGAATGCGAGAGCAAATCTCATTTTAGTGGAATAATTTAGAACTGTTTGTTTTATTTTGCATGACGTTTACTAATGCCATTGGTGTGGTGTGATGACAGTTGTTGACAGATTTCGAATTGCGCACTGTTTTCGGAGTTTTAAGAGACATCTATGTGGAAATATTTACAGTAAATATTTGTATCTATTAAGTGATTTCTAAACAAGGTGGCACGCAGGCATTTAGAAGGAAATGGCGGTTAAATTTATAAAATGTTAAATAAATTTGGGTATCGAAAATATTTTTTTTTGTCAAAAAGTGATTGTTCAAGTCTAAAAGAAAAAACAAATGAGAATTAGAAAAACCTTGGAATTTTAAATAAACTTTTACTTCTATTTTAGTATACAGTTAGTTTAGTAGACCATGTCTTTACCCAAACGTTCCTTCATTTGGGCGCCATCACCCACTGGGATACACTTTTGATTGAAATGCATCAAAACTTCTTCAAATAATAATGAATGAAAAAGGACAATTAACTATTACATACAAATTCTGATATACTTATAAATATTTTAACACAATATGTACGTGCATATAAAAAAAATTATTTTTGTATTCAAAATCCAACTATAAACTACTCTTAAAAATTTAGTTTAAAAAAATATTGAAGTACATATTAAATTTAAAAAAAAATCTTCTTTCTTTTAAAATCCAAAACAATTTACGAGTTTTGAAAAATTTAAATTATTCCATACTTTCATTAAAAAGTCGAAAATTTAAAAAAAAAAAAGATAGGCAGTATGGGAAATAACGTCAATACAACGGTTTTTTGTTTTGTTTGTTTATATGTAGGTAGTAGGTAAATATACATTTTTTTATCAAATTCTTTAGAGGTGTTTTCGGGGTTTGATGATTGTATACAAAATAGCGGTCATTTTGAATCGAAAACAAATTTCTCTCTGCAGAATGTATCCTACTTACATGACATTCTGTTGTCTGGATAGAATTACATAGGTACACATTGCCCGATTTTTGCACGAAGATTTTTCCAAAATTCTGGTGGAATATGTCACTGAACAACGTTTCCAATGAGAATTTTGTCGTTTACATTTTTTTTCTTTATGATTCACTTACATCGAGGAAACGACACAAAAAATACATTTGACATAAAAAAAAAGTCGAAGGAAGGTTGAATCAAAAGCAAAACAAACTTGAAATATAATATAGTTTGAGTTTTGATGAACAAACAATTTAGTTCTTGATCTTCAATTTCGACGCTTTTCATCAACGAACCAAAGATTACAGCACTAACAAAATCAGGCAATGTAAAATCGGTTATTTTTCATAAAACAGACAAATTAAAAAAAAAAGGATTTGCCAACACATTTTTGGATTTTATCAAAAATGGATGATGATCGTTTGAATGCTGCTTTATTCTTCGAAAGATTAATAAGTAGTCGAAATTTATTTTCAAAAATTTTCTTTATTGAAATATATACGTCCGAAATAAAATCAAACTTGAAAGAATTTTATTTTTCTTGTCTATGAATTATAACTTATTATTATTTGTTATTACTAGGCGTGTTCATTACATGGAGGACTCAGAAGTGTACCGAACCAAGTCATAAAAAGGAAATTCGAAGATATTGAGAGTTTAAGTAAATAAACTGCCATTAGAATGCGTGTTAATTGACTTGCTTTTTTTACCTTTAACTTAGGAACGAAACATTTTCTGACTTAGTTATTCATTACAGAACAGAATAGAGTTTTACTTTACGCACAAATAAGCACTAGTTTTGGATTTTTTGATTTTTTTGAGTTGGTTCGGTACAGCTGGGAGCCCTCCACATAACGTAGTTATTTTCTTATCGGGGATAAGCCCATGTACAAAAGTTTATTTAGTCGGAATATTCCCAAGATTTATATCATACATTGTAAATCCACCCGAAAACCAAAAAACACCACACTATTTTACATATACGGATGGTGTATGTCGAAAATAAGTAAGGACCCGAACCTATAAAATATTTCCGGTAAATTTCTGGAGTAAGTAATTATTCCAACCCTATTAAACTAACCAATTTTATTTTTGTCAGATTATTTTAAAATATGTATTGGGAGTCGTTAATGTAGTTAATTTCTCTTACCGAAGTTATAAGAAAAGTAAAACGCAAATATTTAATTAATAATTAGTATTCAACAATAATTTATTGGTAATATATGTATTTACTTAAACTATTTATAATTAAATACAAGAATTTACAAGCTAATTTCGATTTTATTCTCAAAACTCTCGTTAAAATCAAATATATCGCTTCTTTAAATGAGTGTAAATGACTTTTCAAATCCTCATAGTAACTTAACTACCTGAACACAATGGAATGCTGCAACTGGAACTGGGGCTGCAACAGCTGTGAAAAAGTATCGTACGTGCTATTTTTTACTACCCACACCGCAGTTGTACAACTTCTTGTATATTTTAAAGAAAAAAGAATAATCACGGGATTATTATTAATTTTTTTTTAATTTTCGATAATTTTCTTTTAATTAATAATTTTTTTCGCGAAACAAAAAGCCTCAATACTTTGTTTCGCTTCTTATTTTGCACAAAAATTGAAACTTCAAAAGTGTTGCACGTGAAAAGTTGGTGAACCCTTGCAATACCGGCTGCAGCTCCATTTGCAGCTGCTTTGTGTTGTGTTCAAACATTGAATTCCTGTCTGGATTTAATATTTTGACAGCTATTCCAGCTGCAGCTCCATCTGCATTGTGTTCAGGCAGTAAGTTGTCCACACTACCTGCTTCTAAACGCGTGTAACATAATTTGTTTCGATTTAACGTAGGTAAAATAAAAAAAAACTAATTTTCAAAATGTTCTCAAAGATTTTAAGAAAAAAAATACTTGTACTTATTAATGCGCAGTTTCTACTAACTCCATTTTGAAAAAAAATCTTTAACCCATTTTTAAAATATTGAATTTTCAAAAATTGTTTTTGAAATCAAATCCAAAAATTTATTAAAATCGGTAGAACAGAATACGTAATCTGGATATATTCAAAA
Source organism: Epistrophe eligans (assembly GCA_951394125.1). Classification (NCBI taxonomy): domain Eukaryota; kingdom Metazoa; phylum Arthropoda; class Insecta; order Diptera; family Syrphidae; genus Epistrophe; species Epistrophe eligans. The sequence continues at coordinate 82,820,358 of OX596029.1, forward strand.
ATCAAAAAATGGTTCTACGAGAGGTATGTACCTACTGCTTAAGAGTAAAATATATTCCAATGATATGGTAAGTATATTGGACTAATTAATATTAGTTCAAAAAATATAGAATAGTTTTTGATAAAAATGAGATTTTCCTTAACGGTTTTTAGACACTTGTATGCCAGGTACTGTTATTTTTGGTTATAAGTTTAAAATCTTATAGATAATTTTAAAAAATCCCTTCGGCCGATTTGTCTTCGAAATAAAAAAAGTTTTCAAAAAAAAAAAAAAAAAATTGTAAAATATTTACAAATTCAAAAAAAAAAAATAAAATTTCGGTGTGCAGTATGTAGGTACTATTTTTTAATTTTAAGATGTGTTGTGTAAGCATCGGCCTAATTCCTAAATGAAAAACTTGCGCAAATAATGCTGAGCAGACAGTTTTAAAATGCAAATGTAAACAATAATAATCCCTGCAAAGCAAATTGTCCCAAAATGTAGTAGATTTTTGTTTTCTTGTGCAAGTGCAAGTGTAGAAATGTAAAAGATATTTTGCTTTTTGCATTTGAATTTGGCCATCTATGCCGGCGGCGGTAGGGTAAACTAAAAACGTGGAAATTTCTGTATCACATTACATTGTGTTGTTACACGTTACGATACGTTGATGTATATTGGATATGTTCAATATTGGGTACGTTCCGTCGTGGCTCAAACTAAATCGAAAGGTCTAGTTGAGTTTGGGTCGAAATTTGGTTGACAGTTGGAACTCGCCGCGTTTTGTGATGTAAAACCAGCACTTAAATATTTAATTTTATGTTAACACATCTTAACCGTGAGTTAACACACTTTCACACTTTTTTTTAATGAAAAGTTATTGGTATGTTTTGTAAGAAAAATAAGATTTTAATTATGCAATTGCTAGAAACCTTTATTTTTGGTCCAAGTTTGATTTTTTAGGAATTCACATTATGTATCTCTACTGTACCTACTCATACATCGCAAGTGGAAACATATTATTTAACTTTGTTCCTTTAACTTATTATTCTTTTAACTTCTATGTTCAGCAAGTTTATGCTTTGGCATTTTTCGAAATCATGAAACAAACATAAAATATATCAACTCTGTTGGCGTTTATTCGTGAATTATGTGTACCTAATAAAGCTTTTCTTTTTTTTTAACTAACCAATGCTTTAAATTATTAAAACTATATGTTTTCCTTTCAAGCTAATTTACACCATTGGCAACAGAACAGAAATATTAAAACATTTAATAAAATCCAAAGCAGAAAAAATGTTCAAAATATGATTTGACACTTTTCTCTTTTTAAGAGGACAGTGCTCTTGTTGCTGAAAACAAACATTTTAACTTTAACTTCAAAAAATACTTTGCATTATTTTTTCTTCATTCACTTTGACTCAGTGAACAAGCTAAAATTTAATTTCGAGTAGAGTCGCGTTTTTAGGGTAAAGGTGGGCAATTCTTTCAAAATATTTTTTTTTTATTTTGTGATTAACTCTTAAATATAAAATTTGTATTCATGCTTTATAGGGAAAGCAATGACTGCTTTGAAATACTGCAATTACCCCCCTGCAATTTTTAAACACGTAGGCGGGTGACGTATGCGGTGGCCGGGAAATAATTTCAGATTTATCACTCCTATTGTTTGAGACATAAGCGAAGTAAAGAGTGTGAAGAGAATATCTCCTCCTTCTCATTCAACAAAAATTGCAGCTATTAAAATTTGCAGCGTTTAAATGGATGTTGCAATCCGAAAGAAACTCAAAAAAGAAACGCCGTTAAAATTTGCAGTCGTTTAAAAGCAGTCAATAAAGGTTTTTTTTTTTATTCAATTTTTAAATCAAATCTTAAGGTGGATGTCTAGTCTATTTGCAGAATTACTATTAGCAGCTTTCGAGAGAAAAAATCGCAAATAGTTACAAATAATTACAATGAGTTTGCGTGAGTACCTTATTAAGAAGTCGATTTCGGGAACCACTCTATCGATTTTAATATCTTTTTATGCATGATGTAGTTAATAGTGCGGTGGTTAAATTTTCTAAAATCTTTGTATAATATTAACAAGAATATATAAATTTATTTAGCTAAAGTCAAAAAATAACTTTAAGTTTAAGTTTAAATAAGTTTAAGTTTAAGAAAACTTCTATAGAACTTTGAAATTTTATTTTGCTCTACAATCGTGATGTGTTCAGTGTCCACATGCCAATGCTCCATTGCCTAAAGTTATCATCTCTACCTTACCTAATTATTATTTTGTTGCACTTGGCTTTTGCAAAAAAAAAACTACTGTCCGTCTTCTAGATAATAACGAAGACAGAATAATATTTCAACTTCTAGACTAGCTACCACTGAAAGACCAACAACGTTGCGGTAAATATCTATACAACTACAAGTTCGCTAAAAAGGATATAATAAAGTACAACACTGTTCTTTGTCGTTGCAACACTAACAATCAAAGAAGTCTGTGTCTCTTTGAAGTATATATTTGAGGCGAAATGAGGTTAGCGCCACCTGAAATATAGATGCATTTCTTTCAAAACCTCAGTCGCAATTTATAACAACCACCACCAACCAAAACCATGTTTCACTTCGCACCACAACTCCAATTAATATTAATTGCCTTTCGGGAGATATCCTCAACCGCATCAGATTACCTAGTCTACTTTCGTTTTATTAAGCTGGGGTTTCTACTTATACCTGTGTGTATATAGAATAAGAGTGAGATAATGAAACATTGAAATACAGAGACATTTTAGTTTAATTAGTTGAATCAAAGTTTTGTGCAACCATCAGCGAACCTCCTGTCTAGTATCAAGTCTAGGTAGGTATACCTAAGTGAAGATTTTTTTTCTTTTTTTAATTCAATAAAGCTTTGACATTTTTTTGAGTACTGTACGAAAAAATAAAAAAAAATTAAATGAAAGAAGTGGAACTTTGCAGAAAAGAAAAAAGCTTATACTTGTAATATTGAAGAGACCTTGAGACTGTTGCAGTGTGGATAATATGGAGTTTTCTAGCGTATGTATAATGTATATCTGGTATTGCACCTATGTACCTGAATTGTGGTTTTTGAATTCTGATGCGATTTAACGTTTTCTAATTCTGTAATTTAGAACTCGGGGGTTATAACAGAAGTACATAATCTTATTTTAACATATTTCTTTGAGATAAAAGAATAATAAGACTTAACTATATCGATGAAAAAACCCCATGTGGGACGCTATGAAAAAACCCTTTCTTTGGAGTTCCCTATTTTGACATACTTGTCTGTCCTATATAGACGAAGTAGAAAAAAATCGATGTTTACCCTTGACCGAAACTGTATAAAATTGGTTAAACCATTTTTTTTTTTTTTTCTCTGAATAAGGCATTTCCCTCCAGACAATATAAAAACTGTTAAACCGATAAAATGCAGTTTACACCACCTTTACAATACCATCATCATTTCCTTTGGGCAATTTTTTAAACTTGCCCACTTAAGTTTCAAGACTACGAGTGTCGAGTATATATGAAAAGTTATAAAAGCCCTTGGCAATTAAGTTTTGCTGGAGTGGTTGACGTTGCAGAGGGCGTCATTCCAACACATTAATTTTTCTTTGACTGTTTTCACGCGTAGGATATACCTAGCACTCTAGGAGAATCTATTCAGGCAATTTGCACTCACTCAAACGATATACCTTTGAGGATAATTAATTTCGTTTTCTACACACAAAAAAAAAAAAAAAAAAAAGGATATGAAGTGGTAATAGCTGCAAATGCTCTAGAACCAAAAGGAATAGTCCTGACATGATGTACCTATAGTCCAGACCAACAGACTGGCGAGCTGTGGTCTTCAGTTTTTTTTTTTTTTTTTTTTTTTTTTTAATATCCAACTGATGTGTGTTTGGGGCAAGGTTTCGCCATATAAGGAGGGAAGACCAAATAGTGCGACTGATGCCATCCGGAATTATTTTTTAGTGGGACAGTCGGTATAGATGCATATATAAAGGTATAGCGGTATATATGTAGTTGATGTCGCCCATGATGGTGGCGGCTAGAACTGGTGCGGCAGACCACAGATCAACGCCACCGCTGGTGTATACATAATGTGTGGACTGTATATATGGAGTATAGTACCATTGTGTCGTTGCCGTCTGCTGTCGTTTGGCAAAAAAGGTAATGTATGTTTGTCAGGCAGGATATATATTAAATGTCCTGGCGATGTTCTATTTCCTCCATTTGGAGTGTGCATTTTTTGTTTGTTTGTTTGTTGCATGTACACCGCATTACCACTGACCTGGTTTTCATTTTTGCTCTTTCTATCTGTGTGATGCAAGTTTAGTGGAGCAGTGGTAGGTATGTTCATAGAGACTGCTTTGGCGTGCGGTAATCAAGCATTCACTGAAGGTTTTCCAAATGTACCAACCATTCTACATACATATGTACATTTATATTGTATATAGCCAGAAAGAAAACCAATTTGTGCTAAAAGAGGGACATTAAAGGTTTCCTCATGACAAATACGCTTTTTGTAATAAAATTTTCATCGTCTAAGAATTTTAAATGAATTCTCGAGAATTCTATTAACTCACTGTCTGGTGCTCGTAAGATATGTAGGTAGGTTTAAAAAAAATATATTTTAAATTACACTGAGGATATTTTCCAGTAGACAAACATGTATTTGCTCAAAAAATATGGCAATTATCCATTTTAAATCAAATACAAATACTTTCTACCGAATTCGGTTAGCCCGTTTTGGCTCTAGCTAAAATAACAATTTCGTACGGATGCACGTGCGCACAGACGAACAGAAGCAAGCAATGGTAAAACGTAACGTCTAATGTTTTTAAAAATATAAGATCGTTAATTTATTGGCGCCCAACGTGGACCACAGTAGTAGCCAGTGGCGTCATATTTATTGCGTAAAACTGTTAAGTCGACGGTCTTGGGTTCGATTCCCAGCCTATGCCCCCTAAAAACAGAAATTGCTTTTGCACGAGCTACTGCCTCTTGTGAGAAATTGACAAATTCGTCATGAAAAATTGCTTCTCACTGCCAATATCAAGCACACAGGAATGGTTGAGAGTTGTAAGTCACTAGGCCCTGGTTCTACATGAGCTGTTGCCCCACTCAATTTTTAACGTGGACCACAAACTGACAACCCTGAGATAAAAGAGTCTGATGGTCTAATGACTGAGCTAGCGGTTTAAAAAATAAAAAATAAAAATATATTTTAAATATTTTATTTGTATAAATTTTAAGTCAGAGACACCCCCATCTTCTCAAATAATATTTTTTCCTCTAAATCGTGGGAATTCTAAATCACTTCTTAGGAAATTTTCATCCAGGATTTTGAATCTAAGCTAAGGGGAAGACCACGCCCGGCGAAACTTAACTGCATGAAACTGCACAGCAGACCTGCAGTTAATGTTTTTTTTTTTTCAAATTTTTCATTTAGGAAACCTCCCTTCGAAAAGGAGCAAACATTAGTTTTTACTTTTCGACGGCACTGGTACAATAGAGATCAGCTCAAAAAAGTAGGAGGACTTTATGTTTTAAATTAGTATATTTGTAACTAAAGCGTGGTACACATTATCGACCATGACTGATAGTTACGGATGTCAGTCATGCTCAAAAAAATTTTGTGAGTGACAAACAATCATTCACAATTATTCTACAGTCGTCAGTCGACTATCCACCAGGGATGAGTTTTCAACCTTATCCAATTATCTAAATGACTTAATTGGAAAACACGACACAAAAAAAATTTAACTATACTACGAATAATTTTTGTTACGAATTTCATAAGAAAATGCTGACAAAATTGTTCTTGAAATTCTCTTCTATAGATGTATGCAGGTACACACACCCAACACTTTTAATTTTATACTCCTATAATTTTGGATGTCAACAACAATACCCCTTAAGCCCTTTGTGTGACAGTTTAAGTTGAGGAAAAAGAAGAAAATAAGATAAGTGCTTAAGTTGAACACAAATATTTTAGTTTCAACAATCAACAATCGGATCTTATCTAAAGATAAATCTTTAATTTAAAAAAGTGGTACACCATTTAATACTTAGTTTTCAAAAATTTTTCCTTATACCAAATAACCACATCCTTAACAAAAAGTCCTATAAAAGTCGGTTAAATCTTTTCACTAAACTGTTCTAAACTTCAATCTGAAGAATTAATCCTTGAAACAAAAACAGAAAATGTAATTTGAATCGAAGGCAGAGAATACTAACCAATACACAGTTGTGGCCTCATGGCCACAGTTACCGCACATCACGCATATGGGAAAAGGAAGAAATACTGGTGAACCCTACGATAATAATATGTAGGTAGGTATGTAGGTATATGTAGGATTGGGTATCTATCAGATTTCCAAAGGATGCAAAGTTTGGTCGATGATGATGATGGTGATGGCTGCGGAAGAAGAGAAACCATGTCCTTCTTCCATACATGTTCATGTTTACAAAGAACAAAATGCCACATACTAAAGTAAAGTCCCTTTTAATCATGTCGTCGTTGTAGTAGTAGGTAGTTTCTACAAAAAAAAAGGGCTTCCCGAACTCGACACTTTATGGAATCTGCACCACTAATTTTCCAGTTGAATTCTATAGCTTTTGTCAAACTAAATGATGCAGACAATTTGTCGACGACGACAATTTGGGTTTATACCTGAGATGAACCATATCAACGTCGAAAAATATCCCCAAAAGGGTATTTTTTTTTTGCTATATTCAAGACTATTAAATCTTTAATATAGTATAGCATTGGCTGGTGTACGTTTTTGTCTGTATGGAGTGGTCTTGTATATAGAAATAGATATTTTATTTATGCTTCGTATATACACAACACATGATATGTATGTACATACATATATAAAAATGTTTGGTTTAAAAAAACAAAAAGTGCTGCATACTTTGTATTAAATTGTTTACGTTACAAGATCGAAGGTACTTAAACTTTAAAGTTTTAAGTTTGATCAAGTCTTATAAAGGTTTACTTGATCTATTCAATAGGTAGATGATTACTTATTCTTAAACGTCAATGATTGACAAATGACGATTTTGCTTTTGAGAAACGTTTAACAAAGAAGGCGGTTTTGAAGACTTAATTTTTTTTTTTAATTTAACTACGCTTGATGCTCTGGGCTAACCAAACCCCCATTGTCCTAATAAATCCCTTCTCTGTTTCATGTGGTCCCCTAGTAGCATATAACTTAATGATTTCTATAATTTGTATGTCAACATAATTGATGGACGGCTCTCAGCCATTTCTTATTTATTGTTTGCAAATAAAAACAATTTGAAGCAAAAAAAAAAAAAAACTAAATTTTGGGATTTCTAGAATTTTGGTTGTCTAGAATTAGCATTTTCTGTGTTTTCGGTTTTCAGAATTTTGAGTTTTCTGACATTAAGGAATTCTGAATTTTCAGTTTACGGGATTTTGAGTTTTCTGGATTTCAAATTTTCTGGGATTGAAAGATTTCTGGATTTTCGGAACTTATGGGTTTTCTGGATTTAAAAATTTCCGGATTTTAACTTTTTCAAATTTACGGATTTTTAGGTTTTCAGTTTTTGGGTTTGCTGGATATAAGGATCACTGAATTTTTAGTTTTCGGGATTTTGGGTTTTCATGGATTAACAGACATAAGGATTTTGGATTTTTAGTTTTTGTGATTTTGAGTTTTCTGGATTTAGTGATTTATGGATTTTGTGTTTTTTTTTTTTTTGGTTTTATGAATTTTTAGTATTTGGGATTTTGTTTTCTTTGCGTTTTCTGAATTTTAAATTTTGATCATCCCAGATGTTGAGTTTTCTGGATCTAGGGATTTCTGGATTTTCAGTTTTCTCAAGGATTTAGAGATTTCAGGATTTTATGGATTTCGAGTTTTCTAAATGTTGGGGTTTCTGGATCTAGGGATTTTAAGTTTTGGAGATTTTGAGTTCGCTAGATTTAGTGATTTCTTGATTTTTGGTTTTCTGGTGTTTTGAGTTTCATGCATTTGGGGATTCCTGAAAATTTTAGGTTTTCGAGATTTTGAGCTTTCTGGATTTGATTTTTTATTTAGAGATTTCTGAATTTAGGGTTTTCTGGATTTATTATAGTAGGTCCTTAGTAATTATATGTATTTCTGGATTTAACATTTACGGGATTTTGGGTTCTATCCAACTCCATCTGGACCATGAGTCCGAGAGCTTTCTGCTTTGATCTTTCAAGAATAATGTAAAGAAGGCGTCCTGTTCTTAATTTATATGTTTTTATGGCAGAAATATAATGAAATATTATCAATCCAATCCAACATAAATTTGGTAAACGATTTTAAGAACACTGACACCTCTGTCCTCTGTAGCTGTATTTCTTCAGGGAGGTTTGTTTCTAACGGATCGGGAAAAACTATGCTCAGGTTGTGATATTTATCGGAAATTATTTTACAGATGAGTTAGTTTCCTTCTTTTCACACAAATGGAGCGATTCTACAATAATGTTCTCCATATCGTCCTTGCAGGTTTTGATTCGAGATCGGTAGCTTTGAAATATTCTTTTAAATTTTTGATTTAATATTTCCAACCCTTTTTCTTGCTTAAATATAGTAATTTCCTTAATCGTATGCTTCTAATGTTGTCTTATAGATTATGTCGGAGCTTATGTTGAATTTAATGCTTTTTTGTTTTTTTTTTCGCAAACATGATTTTTTTATGAAAAAGAAGCAAAAAAGTTAACAATAATAGTTTTAACTGCTCAAAACATGTATGTATCTGTATGCTGTATTTTATATTATCCAACTGCTGAATTACCTTTTTGCGATAACATTTCTCTAGATGAAACCCATAACCTTGGATAGGTATTTCCAATTTGTTTTCCTCGGAAAAAGGTATTTCCCCCTTCTTTCTTTTATTTTTTGCCTTTTCAATTGCATGACAAGGAAACTTTATTTTTATATTTCTCAATAGCCATACAAGTTAAAAATCAGCAGAGGAAACCCCATCCAACGAATTCAACTGCAGCAATAAGAATATCCAGGAAAATATCCTCTATAGAAGAACCTGCATGTAGGTTACTTACCGTACCGCAGTCAAAGTAAGGGGGATCATTAAAATTATGTTAATGGTTACAATGTAGTATGTATGGAGGTTAGCTGCATCATTCACATACACACTTGCGCGTAACTGTAATTAGTTTTTATTTTATCTTTTTTTTCAAATATTCCGGAAACGTAAAAGCAGGTTTGGGGCCGAATTTACTCTGATATCCTCTTTGAAGGATATACCAGGAATTCCGTTGCAGTTGTTGGCATAATTTTCTAGTTTCCTCGCTGGCTCCTGCTGGATGCTTATTGAAAATGGAATAGTGCTTCAGGGAGATACATAAATATATGTATGTATCCGAACGAAATATTATAGGTACATCCACCTACGTGAATTAACGAGGAATATCTTTTTTCTTATATAGCATGGTGCACAGTTGCGATGCTCTTGATGTAACTGCAACAGTTGAACACGGTGCCTGATGATGCGGCCCATTTAATTTGTAACAATGAAAAGTCCTTGTGTTGTATTGCATCAGGATAAGATTTGTAAACTCTGATGCTCTGTTACCGTACCGCACTATGGCAGTTGGGACGTGGGTTGGGTTGAGGATCATCAGCAAACGAAACTCTCGGTCTGAGCTATCGTGGTGCAATCGAAGGTACTGTCATGCCACCACACCAGTCACACAAAACTACCACCGCAAAGTTTCATGAACATTGATGATTTCGCCGCGCAAAAGATGACGATGACGATGATGGTTGTTGTTTTTTTTTTCAGAATACAGCAACAGGAGTGACAGGAGCTGTGCTATTCTGCAGCTGATATAATAATGATGATGACGGTGATGGCGATTATTATGACAATAATGATGTTGATGGAAAAGGACTTGCTACTCGAATGTAATTAAAATTGTAACAGTGAAACATGTAGGGGTACCTACCCTACATACATCCATATATTATGTAGGTATCTATATTAGAGACTCTTGCTGAATAATGTAGGTCAAATGGTCCTCGGTGAAATGTTGGTGTTTATGGCAAACACTGTGCGCGCATCAGGGGGATTAGTTACGCGAATTGGAAAAGTGTTCCAATGATTATGGGATTCATTGTTCGGTTTCACTTCAATGGGCTTATAGGAAGGATCTGTATTTTGTAAGTAGGTAAAGGAAACGCGGATTTGGATAATTGGGTTAATGATGTTGCAGCCTGACGAGTTTAACATTTTAACATTTTTTTTTGTTTACACTAAAAGTGGTAAGTATACTCATTTTAGATTATTACAATACAAGTTTGGTGCGGGAAAATATGTAGGTATGTACATATGTATATGGTTGAGAATAATAATGTGATGAACATCTTATTTATGTACCTTGGTTACCTAGATACCTACCGGATTATTTACGAATATCTATAGGTATACTGGAAGTGTTCTTTTTGATTTGGCATTTTTTTTTTAGTTCTTTGATACAAACCATTGAAATAGTTTTAATAATTTACTTTCAATAAGGAATGGTAACTCTGTTTGGATATTTTCAACACGCAAAGCGATCAGTGTCAGTGTTGTCGTTTCACAAATTCCGAGAGTAGCACTTTTCATAAAATTAGGGGAGCATTTTGGGAAGTTGAGGCGCCCCGTTAAAATTCGAGATATTTCATAAAATAATATGATCACAAATGAAAAGAAACAAAATACCTATTTTATTTCTATTGATATTTTTATTCATACAAAGAAAATGTCTGAAAAAGACAAAAGAACGTAACGTCCCATTGGACTAAACAAAACAAAAGCATTCATATCTGAAGTTATATATTTACATAAATATAGCCTCATAAGCAGCCTTATTTTAAATAGAAAAATTAATAACTTAAAATAGATCATTATTATGACATTAATTTATTATTATTTCTTTGAGTCTAAACCTCTTTTTTTATACTTTTCAATCAAACTTTTAGAGGTTAATATTTTAATAAAGGAACCATGCATATTCAGAAATTATGATCTTACTTTTTCATGTTTAGTTTTTTTTTTCCTTTTCTTTAAAACTTTAAACTATCATGGTCTTATTAATTTATAATCGTTGTCTAACTTTAGACAACTGTCTAAATTTGAAAAATGTGTTCAAAAACCTTGTTTATTGTTGTCTTATAGCTGCCTAACTTAGGCACAAGAGCAGATTGTCTTAACCGTAAATAATGTGATATTTTTTTTTTTTAAATAAAGTATATTTCCAACAATTTGAAAATAGTTAGACAGCAGTGTCAAATATCAAACGGTAACTGAGATTTTTTTTATTGAAATGAATGAATAAGATATAGATTTATACCGATAAAAATATCGCTATCTTATTCTCTTACGAACCCTTTGAAAGAAAAGAAAATAAAAAATTGCATTTTTTAACTGGAAAACTGTTGCATACTTTCAGTTGAAAATATGACATTTGGAAGTTTATTAGAGATGTTCACTTTTGAATAAGACCTGATTTGTGAGAAATCAGGATTTGAAAATATTTTTAAACTGCAGGATCCGTATTCAATTAAAATTTCCATGTGGAGACTTTTAAGGAACTTTTAAGAGCCAAATGTTACAGTGTGTTATTGGCACTGATGCAGAACGGTGATAATGGAGTGTACGCAATTTTGCGGATAATTACAACAACAATTCCTGTTTGTAATTCAGTCGGTTGGTATTTGTAAGACCTGTGCTGATAAATTTTGTTGAACAGTGTTTAGTGACTTACACACCTATTAACCACTTATGTGTGCGTTTTATTGGCCGGATTATAGAGGGGACCGGGACCTACAATTGAACTTGAACGGTTAAGGTAAAAAGCGCTTTTTTGTGACGAAAGATAATCTTAGAGAATTTGCCATTTCCTCGCAAGAGGCCGTAGGATAACCCTTGACAAAAAAAAAATATTTCTGTTTTGGTAATGTGGAAAAAAGTACAAACATTAAAATAATCAACTTATATTGGAATGTTAAGTTACGTTTTTCTAAAAATTAACTGCTCTCTTACGTGAAAAATTATAAAGGCCACAATATTTTGTTCATTGTTTTTTAAGAACGGTACTTTTTGGGATATACATACTTGTGCTTAAGGAGTCAAAACAAAGCTCTTCACTAAAAATTTGTCTTAATTTACCTGAAGTTGGTAAAAGCTTGTCTTATTTTCCTTGCCTTATAATAAATAACTGAACACAATGGAACAGTTGTTGTCGCGTCGTCGTCGGTAAATAAAGAACGTATAGGTATCAGTGTTGCACTTTCCTTTTTCGAAGAGTCTAATTTTTGTTTAGATAATAAATTTTCTTAAACGCTCAAACTAACTAAAATTGATACTCTCCTGTAAAGTCAGTAATGTAGGTAATTCTAAAGGAAATTCTAAGATCTAACAACAGTGTTTATTAAGAAGTATTGTATTTTATCAGACATAACCTCTAGACTGCCTCCTTAAGTTTAAGAATAACAAATCAAATCATCTGCTGTGCTCTAAGTATTTATATTAATCCACATTCCTACTACATCATAATTTCTTTATAGATTAACATTATGCTACATGAACTAAAAAAAAAAACAACAACAGCAACTTATTTATCAAGCCCAAGGTTTCCTTATAATTTTCATTGTAAAGCTGAACTAAAGAAAAGTTCCTAGTTCCTATACATATAATAATATCCTTCTCCTTACTTCCTGAATATTTGTTTTTATTGCCATTCAGGACCTTTTTCAGTGCTTTGGACATTTTTCATTTTGGGTAATAAGACGTCTACTCTGTGTGTGTCATTAGCATTATTCATTTTCTTTCGCTAAGTTCTTTTTTTTTGTCTTGTTTTGTGTTCCCCTCCATGAACTTGTCTGTCCTTTTTAACAGGCTCTTGGTTAAAGAGGTACTAGTATTTGAGTTGGAAAAATATAAAAAAAAGACATTTGGGTTTTAACGAATTATCAAGGGTCAAGACAATTAAGTGCCTCGTAAAATTGCAGATAATGTGGTTAGCTTTCTAGGTTTAAAAAGCCTTGACATATAGATGTGATAATTTTTTCATTTTGCTTTTGGCTGCTAGTTAGGTGCACTATTATTCCAATGCAAAATTACACAACTTCAAATTCATGGTCCAATACCCCGATTGTTTATCAATTCAATTCAATTCAAAGCAATCCCGAACTACCGCTAGGGGAGAGGAAGGCACGTTTGAACGCGGGGCACCTTTAAACATGGCTAATAAAATCATAACAAGTAAATATTTAACATGTTGGTGAAGTTTTGAACGAAACGGTCGGAGCACCTTTGAACAAGTTTAAAAATGAGTTAGTGAAAAAATTTGTAAATTTTTTCTTCGTAAGACAGATGGAATGTTAAGCGAATTAAAATTAAAGCTTCAAAGAGACTTTTTGCTACAAACATTTTATTTTAATCTATATATTTCCAAAAGTCTACTTTTTAACTAATGATTTACACCTTTAAAAAGATTTTATAACCTCATTGGAGTTAATAGGAGTCCGGCTATTTGAACTTAGTCTTTGGTGTTAATTATAGGTCAGTATGATTCTGAGGCAAATTTGTGACATATGTTTATCTATTTTTTTTTTTAAGGTCCGTCCTCTGGCACTCCGACATTTGAATTTGTTTCATTCTTTAAAAGTTGAGATTTCGTAGTGAGACAAATGATCAATAGATGGCGCTGAGAAGTGTGGAAGGATTCAACTACACCTACTTAATAGAAAAAAAAATTGATTTGCTTTGAAGAAACAATACAGAACCTTTAAGATTAAGGAAAACAACATAAAACGCATAGCAAAAGAATGAAAAAGTGATAGGGCAATGCAGTTGCAGTGTCCCCATCATCACCAAAAACAACAACAACAATAACAATACCAACTAACCAACCAACCTCGGTAGCACATTGTTGATAGTAAGACCTCTGCGGGGCGGCGGATACTTTGTGTTAAATGGGGCCATCACTGAAATTAAGATTGACCCATAAATATTCAAGGAACTGAACAACACTATACGAGACTTGCTTCTTGGTTTTCCTTCCTACGAATATGATGCTGCTGCTGCTGCTGATGCACACAATGGCAATTTAGTGGCAGCATCCAAAGAGGATAATTCAAATGCAAGGACTTTTTTTTTGCGAAGTGTTCTTTGGTGAAATTCGTGTTTTGTTATAAGCAAGCTACGATTATCTTGAATGTGTAGATTTCTGCAAAATAAATAACACACAAAAAATAAGAAAATTTATTAAAAAAAAAACAACAAACAACAACAACAAAATAAAACGAGATGAAAACTTTCTTCAAGTCCTTTAAAAGGAAAGTTTCTTTCGTAATTCGTGTACTGTATATATATAGTGAAATTTGCACAATAGAAAATTATATATCTATACAGTATACATACATATACATATGCGCTATGTAGAAAGAAATAAGCTGGTGGGAAAAAAAAAGTAAAAAATTCTTTATGGGTTTTCAGTGAAAGGATGAAATTTTCTGGAAGATAAATTTCTCTGACTGTTTATTATGACCGACCATGAAGGCGTGGTACTGTTGGTGTTGGACAAAAAGATAACAATGCGTTTACTATATTATAATGGTTGTTGAGTCCTACTTTTCTTTTTGATGACATAGATTGTTTAGTGTGAAGGTTGGCCTTCAACATGATGTCCTTTTGGGTTATCTTATATCCTTGGAGTAAATATATATGTATGTATGTAGGTACCTATATTGTATTGTTCAAATGTATACAAAGAAAAGTGTCAAACATGGTTTAAATTGTCTTGCTTCTTATATATTATTGTCATCATAAGAAAAAGAAAATGCTTGCTTTAGGTATTATAGGGCTGTGACAGTAGCTGTCAATAGTAGGTAGGTACCTAAATCTAATGAAATTTCTAATTATCTAAATGGCATTTCACAACAGGTATTAGGCTCTTATAAAGGTTAAAGTTGCCATAACCTGCGAAATTGCACGACTTATAAATTGCCAAAATAAATGGAGAAAAACATGGGAAATGTAATTTTTATTAAAATATGTTAGAGAAATTTATCGAACCTATATTTTTAAAAATAATAAAAAGTCATCTAAGCCATCAAAAAAATTTGGTTGTTTCAGACCTTCGTTAAACAATATTACCACTTTTATTATTTGCGTATACATCTATATACACTTTTTCTAGGATTTATAGAATTGTTCCAAACCTTTTTTTGTATTATCTTGCCTTTACTTCACAGATGGAAAAGTAATGCTAATGCACCTGAAAATATCAGTTATAAGTTTCAAATTAAGTGTAATATTATAATAATAATAACTCTAAGGGCCGACATCAAATTTTGGTAATAGAATGCGAATATCTACGTAAGTTAGTAGGTATTCATATATACACATCCATCGATTGTGATAGCCTGGCAAGTTGTTTTTTATCAGTCTATCGCTATGGTGGGGTTAGGGGTTAAACATGACAATTTTTTGTAATTTGTATGTCAGGGAAATTATGTCCTGTCATATTTCCTGAGTTCAAAAACGATCCGATCGATGGGTCTCAAGAAAAATATAAGTTTATAAATATGTGACTTATTTTTGTTGATTTTTTTTTGCTTTGTATTTAAAACTAGCAGAACCGTGCTCTCGTTGCTTCGCAAAATAAGGGTATTTTTATGTATATTATTAAAAAGAAGTTTATATATATACATATATATATATATAAATTTGTTTAAGTAAATATTTCTCAGCTTGTAGGTATAATTTAGAAAAGATTTAGGTTTTAAAATATGCGTTTAAATATTGACTTTATGAAACAATCTCCAGAAGGTTTTGACGTATAAGTGAAAATGTGTGTCACCCTCAAAGAAAAAGTTGACAAAAAATTAAAAAAAACTAATATTCTGAGAAAATGTTAACAAATTAATGAGTATCTAAACGCATCCCAAATGTCAGCGTGAACGCATTAACTAAGCAGCAAATGCATTAAGTTTTGGCTAAATGCTTTCATTTGATGATTTGACATTTTAACTAACAATAAAACAAAAATGTGGGGTTAATGTTTTTTGATATGTAAACATCTATGCCGGCGGTAAGGTGACTAAAAACATATACATACATTTCTATAGCACATTACGTTGTGCTGTTACATGTTACGATGCGTTGATGTATATTGGATACCTTCAATATTGGGTACGTTCCTTCGTAGCTCAAACTAAATCGAAAGGTCGAGTTGAGTTTGGGTTGAAATTTAGTTGACAGTTCGCCGTGTTCTGTGATGTAAAACCAGAATTTGAATATTTAAATTTATGTTCACACATCTAAACTCAACTGTGAGTCCCGGTACTCACACTTTTTTTTCGTAAATTTTGGTAAACATTCATTATTGATTTTTAGCTGCATATGCGTTCCGAAATGTCAAACTTATGCAAAGTAAAATGTAGGTACCTATGCAAAGCGTCCGGGATAAGTTCCAGATGCGTACGTAGACCCTGTTTAGGGTCTCAAAATCATTGTCATGACGTAGTGGAAAGTCACAATATAAACAGTGTGAAATATTAACACTTTCTTATTATTGAGCTTGTAAATAAAATACATTTGTGTCACTGACGTTTTTATTCTTTTTATCTTTATTCGATGGCCTAGAAATTTTAGATATTTTTATTTAAATTTTAGAAATTTTAGATATTTTTAACTTAATAGTTAGTCTACCTTCTTTGGAAAGTTAACATGAATTTACCTTTAATTTTGTTATAATTATAAAATTTTGCAACTAACTCACTGATTAAAAATTATTTTCAGTTAAGTTTTTTATTAGAAGGGGAGTACCTATAACTATTTAAATTTTCTACAAATTGCTGTAAGTACATTATAAAAAATTAAGGACAATCATTACAACCTTTATAAAATAAGTTTAGAATGATATCAAGTGCATAGTTACAAGGGGTTTTAAATTGTTAAATTTATTATAATGTTGTTAGCTATTTAAAATTTTACGCCCAATTCTGTAGTAAATTTGACTTCCCATCATAATACGAAATTTCCTTCAAGCACAGATAATGAATTTTGTTGGATTTGCCTTTTTTATATGCAACAAAATACCCACAGATATGCATAATTCATTTCGTTATCTTTTATTGAATACTTTAAGGAAAGTAAGTCAGACATTAAATTAGTTAGTCGAATACGGGGGAAAAAAGTTGTTTTGGTATCAAGGACAATCACAGGTTAATAAAGCAAACAAATACAGACAAGAATAAACAGTTTATTGGAATTCTTGGGAGTATAAGTATAAAAATTGTATAAATACCGTTTTTCATGCACTACAACCTGTTCTGCTTTAATAAGATTTGTTTTTCAATCTTTAATTCCTCAAAAACTATGCAATGCAACTAGACTAAATTTGAATTTAGTTGCATTGCATAGTTTTAGATGAATTCAAGTTTGGGACGAAAACATTATTGGGACAACACTTTAAAGCAGACCAGTAGTTTACAGAGTGAAATTATTCCAGTTTCGGAGTTGAAAATGTTTTTTTAATAATATAAGCTAACTCATCGAAATTGATGAGTTAACTATGGATTATGTGTAGAAATATTTGACAGATCTGTGTCAAGACAGTATTAAAATTGAATGAGCAACATTATGCAAATCTCCTTCTCAATAGAGTCGCAAAGTGTCCCTCCTTGTTTTGATAGTAAAAGAATATTTCCTTTAGTGTCGCACTTTGATATCGAAAGATGTTTGAAAACTGAAAGTTATAAAAATGTTAATCCTGTACCTACTGAAAAACTGCTTTTGAGGTAATTTGGGTTAAATTTATTTGCAGGATTAACTAACTCTGGTTTAACTTAGAGTTAACTCAGGCACTTGAAAACTGGTCATTAGTGTAATTTTCTATGCTGCATGTCTTTCTGCGGAAATGGAATTTGAAAACCTGTAGTATTTGTCGACGCCACTGTCTTTCTTCCAATCAATCCGGGGGTTAACTATCTGACATGATGAGCGCACAATAATCAGTTTTGAACCTATTTATTTAAAAAAGCGGGATTTTGTAACTATGTATATAAAATTTGGATAATGCGAACATTGTGTCTATTAGCTAGAATTGTATCTTTGAACTTTAAGAGCAAGATTTTGAAAATCAAAGATTTCGTTATTAGGAATTTAAAGAAAATGGAAAAATTCATTATTTTTTTTGTTTTGTTTCTCGTCAATCGTATACCGCACCCTTTTCAAAATGTCCTTGTCAAAGCGTTTTGTTTAGTTTAGACATTCAAAAAACAAAGTGTCCCTAAAAAAAAAAAAAAAAAACACACAACATTAAGCAATTCTTAAAACTGAGTTTTACACTTTTTTGTATGGACTCCTACTATAGCGGTTCTATTTCAAAGGCAAACTTAAAAATGTCTAAGTTCGTTAAATTATGTTGACATTTAATTTGCACACATGACGGCCTCGCCAAAGGCGTTATAAACATTATTCTCTTTTCGACTATTCGTCGAATTGTAAACAAAAACACATCTTCGTCCTGTATCCTTTGGCAAACAAAAAAATAAAAACTCGTTAAATGGTAATCATCATGGCTATCCCTTCTGCGATCAAACAAATCACAGAACTCGGTCTGCTATGACCGAGTCTAAATCACAACTACTCTCAATTAAAACGTATATTATTCTATATACATATATACGTATATGTGTGTACTTAGAAATGGACTATAGCATTCACACACATACTTACATTTCACTATCATGACACAAAAACATTTTTATTTGCACTTAAAGGACAAGTATTGCTTTCGAAAAATGTTTGAAGGTCTTCATTAAAGAAATCACTGAGGCCATTTATGATATTTAATTGGTTAAGTTATTATGGCAAGTAGTCCATATACGAAAAAAAGGAAAATTTAATTTATTTGAAATTTTAATTTTAAGTAAGATGAAAGAAGAAAAATCGGTTTACTTTTAGCAACAACAGGCTCGAGGTACGCTTTAAGGAAGGAATCAGTCGACAAGAATTTGTTCCGCACATCTAGAAAATTCTAGAGGAAAACATTTAGAACAATTTTCGCAAACAATACGCTTAGAAGAATACTAACTTCTCACTTCTAACAGCAAAACAGAAGAAAAATCGATGCTATGTTCACAGCAACAGACCAGTGCTGTTGTTTCACAAATTCCGAGAGTAGCACTTTTCATAAAATTAAAGAAGCATTTTTTGAAGTTAATAAGCCCCGTTAAAATTCGAGATATTTCATAAAATAATATGATCACAGAAGAAGAGAAACAAAAATATTTTTTTTTCTATTGATATTTTTATTCACACAAAAAATATGTCTGAGAAAGACAAAAGAACGTAAAGTCCCATTGGACTAAACAAAATAAAATCATTCATATCTAAAGTTATAATATATTTACATAAGTATAGCCTCATAAGAAACCTGTTTTTAAATAGAAAAATAAATAACTTTAAATAGATCATTATTATGATATTAATTATCATTAAAAGTACTTTAGAAACAAATAACTTATTTAATATAAAAATAAATATAGATTATTATTTTTTTTAAGTCTAGACCTCTTTTTTTGGACTTTTCAATCAAACTTTTAGAAGGTTAATATTTTAATAAAGGAACCATCTATATTCAGAAATTATGATCTAAATTTTCCATGTTTATTTTTTTTTTCCTTTTCTTTTAAACTTCAAACTATTTCAGTCGTATTTATTAGAATTTTGTCTACTTAGACACTGTCTAACTATTTTCTAAAATAAATACCTATCACATTGCATATTCACAGTTAAGACAATCTACTCTTGTGTCTTTGTTAGGCAGCTATAAGACAACAATAAACGAGTTATAAGAACACATTTTCCAAAGTTGTATACGGTTGTCTAAAGTTAGACAACGTTTATAAATATGACCATCAATATTTATCAAACGGGAACTAAAATATTTTATTGAAATGATTATATGTTTTATGCCCATAAAAATATCGCTACCTTATTCTCTCACAAACTGTTGCATACTTTCAGTTGAAAATATGACATTTTGAAGCCAGAGATGTTCAATTTTTAATAAGAGCAGGGATGCGAGAAACCAGGATTTAAAAATATTATCAAACTGCAAGATACGTTTTTAATTAAAATTTCCATGTTGAAACAGGAGGAACCTTTTTGTGACATTGGGAGCACAGTAGCCCTTTATGCAGCGCAAAATGTTACTATAGTAGCCCTTCCGACAGCACTGCAACAGACTCGTATTTGTAGTAGTCTTTAAAGAAGGGCAGCTATACAGAGATAATAATTTACTACGTTTACATGGAGAATTAAATCCGAATCGAATCAGGATTTAGGTATTTGTAAACCTGTATCGAGTCGAATCGGGATTACTCGATCCGATTACAGCGGCAGCAAGACTGTCACTTTGATTCCATTTCAATTCTATCTTTCGATCCGGCATCGTCATATACCTGGATCGAATTTTCGATTCAGATTGAATCCGATCCGCGAATCAGCTCATGTAAACGTAGTAATTGTTTGGTATTTCGTTCCCCCAATCACAAATCACAAGAATGTGATTTCGGCCCGGTTTTCTGAATGTCAAAATGAAAAAATTCAAGTTAGCGTGGATAAATTGTGGGAGTAAGTATGACTCTCTTAATAACGAAGCAGTAAAACAAAGTATTCTCTTTACTAAAATCAGTGCCTACGTTCTGTAACCCTCACATCAACAAAATCGGTCGAGAAACGCTGAAAAACGAAACAAAACTCATATCATTAGTTTCAATTTTCATCGTTTCTCGATCAATTTTTGCGACAAAAGAGTTACAGAACCTAGGCACAAGATCCCCAACTAAATTGGAGACTCGAAGACCTCAAAGAATCTTTTTCAGATAATGTTTTGAATAAAGTGCGGTATTATTCAGGAAGCAAAAAACAAATGTGCAGTGCACCCCCTCCCTAAGTTCTATGCGCTTGTTTTTCATCCACCAGAAGAAGAAATTATATTGCCTGATGAAACCATAAGACGTCAGTATGCCACATACCTCCACCTTCCTCAATTTTGTATCTTATTTAATTAATAAAGAAAATACAGATTTGAGCCGATATCTACGACAACATTTTCGCTTTATAATCTTTAATTATAATGCGAGACTTGCCTTAAAAAAAAAAAAGAGATGAGTGTCCTGTGTGCCTGGTTAAGTACTCTGAACCACTTGAGCCTTGCATTTTATTAGTTCTTTCCATTCTGACATCATACCGGAAACTATTTGTTGTTGGTTGTGTGTTTTTTTTTTACCGCTGTTTACGCACACAAGTAATGTCTTAGTGTTTTAATTATAGGGATGCATGACAAACCACAAGCATGAAATGAGTATAAGAAATTCTATTTAGAGTTTGATTGAATAATATATAAGGAACTTCGTAACTTAAAGATCAAAGTTGGGATGGAATGGAATGATTGCTTTAGACATCTTATATCATGGTGCGATATGATGTCAGTAATGTTTCTTGGAATACAAAAAAAAAATAATGAAAACACTCACAAAAATGTAAGTTTGAAGAACAATTTTGGCATCTTTAAGGGTTAAAAACTCATTTATAAATGATTGTGTGTATTGTATATGATGTCGATTGAGATAGGTGAATATAATCATTTTTGTTAGAGTGAAGGATAAAGGAAAAATAAACTTAACATCAAGAATAAAGGTTTCGACTATTTTTTTTTACTTCATGATGTTGATTCCATCAACTTATATGAACATCATTATATACTGACAGACAGTTAAAAGGAGTATTTCCTAAAAATACAGCTCAGGTGAAATGGTCTTTATAATTTTGTGTTTTTTTAAATGTTGACTTAAAACCTAACGTCTATATAAACTACTTTTCACTCAGCGTTCCATAGAATTTTTGACCATTATAGTAAAAACATAAAATGGACGACTGGGTCGCACGAACTTGCTCTGATGTCCGATCATTCTATGATTTTTAAGTTTGATCTATTCATCTGATCTATTCTTCTGATTTTAAAATTAATAAATTAGTTAGGGTAGCCTATATTTTATGTCACATCACCTGCCATAAACGTTGCTTAATTTAAGGAGTGTGAGTACATAAATATGAACATTATATTACCGTCTTCCACATCATACTGATTTAAACTGAAAAATTGTTAAAATTGCATATAATTATAGAAATAAATTGATAAAACAACTTCTGAAATTGTTTTGATACTAACGGCACGATGTACACCATCTGATTTCTTACACAAATCTAAATTTATGAGAAAAAATTAAAGAAAAAAACCTCTGAGCGGTTTTTTAAAAAAAAATAATTTTTTATATAAAAATTTTTTTTTGAACATTTTTAAGAATATAAATTGGTACTTCATTTTTGAGCCTTTATTAATTCTGAGTTAAAAAATTAAGTTTAAAAAAGAACATAAACTCATTTTCGAAATATCAAATTTTCAAAAAAATAATTTTGAATTAAAAAAAAAAAAAATCCAAAATGTGTGTTTTTTTAAAATTATATGCAATATTATTCAAATTTATTAGAAGCTCCTGTGTAAAAAAAAATCATTAAAAATCAGAGAAATGAGATACATAGTCGAAAACCAAAAAAAATGGTTCTATGAGAATTTTCATTTTTAATCGATAGATACAATTTTTTTTTCAATAATATGGTAGATCGTACTGATATCAGCCCACATAAAAGTTTCAATCAAAATTAAATCCGTTTTTGAGAAAAATGAGATATTCCTTAGCGGTTTTTATTAACTTGTATGGGAAGTACCGTTATTTTCGGTCCTAGGAATAATTTTTATATAAAATCTGCTAGGTTCTGCTAAAAAACTGGTAAATGCCAAGTTTACTAAAAATCAACCAAGTCGTTTTCGAATATGTAATTAAGTTCACAAAAAAAAATTTAACCTTGAAAATTTTGTATACAACGTCTATAAAACTTTGTGAAAAATTCTCTATAAAAAAAAATTGGTCAAAATCAGTTAAGCCGTTTTTGAGAAAATCGAAAATCAAAAAAAAATGGTTCTATATGGAAGGAACCATTTATAAACATTTTCCGATTTTTTTTAATAAAATAGTAGCTTTTTTTTTAAATTACCGAATTTTTTTTGGGCGTGTTTTTGAGAAAAATAAGATTTTCATAATTTTGTAAAAAAATTTGTACGGCAGGTACCGTTACTCTTAAATTTTTTTTTAAAAAACGTGCCGAGGGAATGCCCAAAAACGCTTAGTACCAAGTTTAAAGAAAGTCGAGGCTCCCACTCATTTAGGCTGCAGTCGAATGAACAGGACATACTGACAGGCAGACGAGCAGAATTGTAAGACCCACTTTTTTCGACCATCGTAATGTCAAGTTTCATGAAAAATCCCCAGTTAGATTTTTCTACGATTCCATAACTTGCCATATATAATACAATAAAATCCTAAATCCAAATTTTGATGGTCTAAAAGAACAAATCTGTGAACAACAAACTCTTAAAGGGAGGTCTTCGCTGAAGACAAAATTAAAGTTTTAGTAAGAAACAAATTTCAAAAGGGAAAATAAATTAATTCTTAGGTTTTTATATTGAACACATGCATACGCCACTTATATAGTTTTATATCTTTGAATAGCTTTATATAGACATTATTTTCTTTTATAGTACAAACATTCTTTGTCCTATATATAAATAAAGTTTAATTAATATTTAAACTTTGAAATTGAAACTTCCTATAACATTTTATTTAATTTTCAAAAACTTTTCGTACCCAACTCACGGCTCATTGCATTCTTTGTGTGTGTGTGCAATTGTGCATTCCATAAACGATTCAAAATATACACTTTACAGCCATTTGTTAAACTTCAAAATGATAGCACATACATATATATACATTGTCAAAATCTTAGTGCGAAATCTGAGAAATTCTGGGCCAAGTATGTTTTAATTAAGTCGCTATAGAAAAGAGCGACACCTCACTGCGTCTTCGGTCGTCGAGAAAAGCTATCTTCTTTTTCATTGTGCGATAACACACAGATAAACTTTTTGAAACTTTGCCAAGTGCGCAGCGATTTATAAAAAAATAATTAAACACACACTCACATCATACATAGAGGTATTCTTATTTTTTTTTTCTTTATTTAATCACTTCGCCTAATCCAACATGGTTTCTATAAACGAACCAATACTTCGTAATGGTCCAGCTTAATCTCCTCCCCACCATAAGGAAGATAAAGACATCCATGGGACGGATGAACTTTACCCACACTCAAGCTGCCATTGTAATGACCACGTCCTACATAAAGGGTTTCCCTATCGCTGGTATTTCCAGAAGGAACTGCATTGGGTAAAATATTTCCTCCCTCGCAAGCAGCCCAAATGAAACCTGCTCCCACAAGTACTTCGAATTTGTCACTCTTAACCTCTTCACCGCCATAGCAAACATAAGCACCACCTTTAGCAGGAATAACTTTTGCTGGCAACAAATCACCACCATGTGTAAGACGGCCCACATAGATTGTATCACCATCGGAATCTGCTCCTGCAACAATTGCACCTCGAGGTATGCAATCAGGCGTTGCATCAATCCACTGTTCGGGTTGGACGAGTACTTCATATGATGTTAACTTCACTTCTGAGTCTCCATATGGAATGTACAAACAACCATGTGAAGGATGAATTTTGCCAACGGTCAAGCTGCCTTCGTGAGAGCCTCGTCCGACATAGAGAACTTCGCCGTCACAAGTTAAACCCGATTTAACGGCTGTGGGCGGAACATTACCATCACTGTCAGATGCCCAGCCGTAGTACAGACCACAAAGGACATCATATTTGGACACTTCGTGCTCCTGGCCACCATAGCTGACATACCCCTTACTCTTGTTGGGAATTATCTTGGCGGGCAACAAGTCATTGTTGAAGCTTGCACGACCAATATAAATCGCATCTCCATCAGAATCAACACCAGCTGCAACGGCTTCGGTGGGAATGCTTCCACTTGATTGGGAAATCCATTTGTGATCTGAAATTAAATTCCAAAAGGAAAGTTTTTAATTTTGTTTTTGTCGCAAAAAAAGAGAATTTATTCAATCAAGAGAGAAAGAGAGAGATATTGTGTCAGGAATAAATTAAGAAGTTCTTTATGTTCGGTTTGTTTTTCCAACTTAATTTATGTTAATAATAATTTTTTTTTGGTTCAGTATTGTTCACAAAAATTAAAGAACATAAAAGCTGTTGGAAAATATGACAGTATTTCAAAAGTTAAAGAAAAAAAAAAAACTAAATGCACGTTTGGATCACACGTAGCTGCTCTTATGATTCAAGGTGAATAAAGTCATCTTGATTGGACTGACAACAACAAATGGTCATTTACTTCCATTTAGTGTGTTTTAACAAAATTACCAAATGGGATTGAATTATGTCAGTCGTGGCATTTCACTTTTAGATTAAAATTAAGGAGAAAATATGAAAAAGAAGTTAAAAGTATGTTCTATGCCTAATTTTTATTTAAAGAAAGTAACTAAATAACCCAAAAAGTTTTTTTATAAGTCGAAAAAAAATTGCTAAAACCACATTCACTTTAAATGGCGATAAACTGTTATAATTGTAATTTACAAAACTTAAGCGTTTTATTAACAAAATAATGATAAATGTTTTTAAAGTGAAAGTGTACAAGTTGACATAATACTATCGAAATAGCAATAAAACATACTATTTGATTACAATGAAAAAAACTTTAGTCATCAGCTTAAGTCGTAAGCTCCAAAGTTGACACAAACACATATCTATTAATAAATTCATTTAACTGGTTAAAAAATAAAAATAGTTATGAAGATTTTTTTAATCAAATAGTTTCACGTTTACTACGTATAGGTATTAACTTAAATTTAAAAAGCAACATTTCTCACCCATAGTAAAAAAAAGTATAAATATGTACGGATAGTAAAATAAAACCAACGTTAGACCAATAGTCTTTTGGAAATACTAAATGATGACAATTCTGAGACGTTCTATAAACTTCGGCAATTATATAGGTAAATATAACTTCTAAGAATAATGTACAATGTGTTTTCTATACGTGGAATCAAAGTTCAAAAAAAAAAAAAAATGATAAGAAAAATTTTATCTTTCACCTTTTGTGCGATATGAAGTTTTTACTTATGTACTAATATGTATGTACTATTATGGTAAGTTATTGATTCGTAAAAAAAAATTAAGTCAAGATTTTTGTTCAAGTTTGACATGTGACACGATAATGAGGAAGCAGTGCCGTAGCCAGGATTTTGGTTCGGGGGGGGGGGCTTGCTTTCAAATTTTACGAGGAATTCTTTAAACAGAAAACTATATATATCCCAATTTATTGATTTTTATTAGTTTTTAAATTGTATGTACTCAAGCGAACATATACTTTTGACATGAGATCAATCACCTTATCTGGATCCACATTAATATCTGAATGAGTAGATATAATAGCAAGTGAGCTTAATCTTGCATTCCCCATCACTCTTCGGGACACTGTTTTAATACTTTTCATAGTTGAAAAGGTTCTTTCAACACTAGCTGTGGTCACTGGAAGCGTGGCCAAAACCGTAAGCAAGAAGTAGTTTATACCTCTAAAGTTAGTCTTGTCACATATATCAAGCAATTTTAAAACTTCGATAGAAGGATTAATTGACGATATTTTTTCGCACCAAAGAATGTACTTAGCTTTCGCAGCTGACAACGAAATTGCATTATCAAAGTAACATGTTAGCTTTTCCATTTCATTGATTCGCCCAACCGCAGAAAAACCTGGGAGAAGAGCTTGAAACGATGGTAGAACGTCTTCGTTGATCATGAATCTGTCCGTAAGATTTTGTATTAATGATAACGAATCTATTCAATACAGACACTCTAAAATAGGATTCAGTAGAAGAGGTTTCTGGATTGGAACGAGTGATTTGTTTCAATGAAGTTCTTGGAGTCTTAATTCAACTTTAAATAAGTCCTCGGTAAGGTTAGATACGGATTGAAAAGCCTCTCTGAAAAAATGTTCGGCTTTTTCTCTGATGTTCTCAAGAGAATTCAGAACTTCTTTGGTGCGGTCGATTGCAGAAACGAAATCTAAGGATTTGTTCTGTAGGAAAACTGATAAGGGCAGCGTTAAACTGAACAGCTTTTCGAATAGAATGGGGTTAACTAGGAAATCACATTTTTGGACCGCTGCCAAAAGTGTTGATGCCTTCGAAGACATCGCCCACGTTCTGCTCGTTATTTCTTCAAGACATTATTGAGATGCATTTGAAGAGCTCTACAAAGGAAATAATATTGTATATTAGAAAGTTTTAGTTTTTATTTTAGACTTTTGGGGAGGGGGGCTTCAGCCCCTCAAGCCCCCCTTCTGGCTACGTGCCTGTGAGGAAGATGAATAAAAAGAAACACACTCTTCTAATAATCGCGACAAAAGGTCTGTCTGTCTGTTAAACCATACAGGTGCCTTATTCCGTAAAAGAATACAATTGAACTAAAGATATATTGCACCGTTTTCAACTGTGCCCACTCATATTAATAATATTCAAATAGTGTTATTTGTGTTTTCGTTTTGTGTCCATTTGACGCATAAAATGTTCAATTATTTGTGTTAGATCCGTGTTTGTAAATGTCAGAAATAATCAGCCCAACCACACAGATTCCAGTGGAAAGATTCTAGTCACACAGTACATCACACAAACTCTTGAAATTCTATGCATCTCCGACTGTCTGTGCTGTGCCTAGTATATGCGGCTCGTGCTTTTGCTAACTATTTCCAGCAATTGGAATCTTCAAATAATTTATAATTTATGAGCGTGAACCATCTGATGTTTGATTTGTTATAAATATATTAATTTTTAAAGATATAAGTACTGTGCATAAATATTTCAAGTCACAAAAATGAAACGAGTTTACCCGAGCGGTGCCCAGAAGAGGCAGGAAAAAAAATTTAAATCAAAGAAATTAATCAAAAACTACTTGCGAAACACAATGGAACAGGAAAGACTCAGCAATTTATAATCAAAGAGCACAGCAAATAGATTTAAGTAAAGT
The DNA here is from genome assembly GCA_951394125.1 of Epistrophe eligans. Taxonomy (NCBI): domain Eukaryota; kingdom Metazoa; phylum Arthropoda; class Insecta; order Diptera; family Syrphidae; genus Epistrophe; species Epistrophe eligans. The sequence goes on from OX596029.1 coordinate 82,848,427, forward strand.
AATTGATGAGTTCGCTTTTTTTAAGGCGAAAACAAAATATTTTAATAAGCTTTTATTTTTGTAAGGAGATATAATTTTGCCAACTTAACAAATTCAAACATTATAAGAATTTTTTTTTTGTTGAAATTCATTTAACCAATATTTAGGAAGTAATTGAAAAATAAGGCCTCAAATATGATCCCGGAGGTGGTCCCACCAGCTCAAGCTACGGCCCTGTATGTGACTCAATTTTGTTGATTTCCCGAAATGGTTTAACAGATTATGCAGAAGTTTCTAGAAGGTATTTTTTTTTTTGAAAATTAAAATATTTCAAAAAAATCTTGTTCGATTTTTATTAAGCTTAGTATCAAACTGTTATTCAACTTTCTTATGTATTTAGTTGAACAACAGCTAGAAGATCTAAATTTTAAAATTATTTTTTTCCAAAACTATTCACTAAAATAATTTAAAGTAAAAATTGATTTCTACCTTTAAAAAAGGTATAAACTTGATCTTGTAAGTTTTTATAATTTCTTTACTATTTTATATCCAGTTTTTAGAAAATTACCCTCTCTCCTCAACAGAATATAGGATAATAGGACCCTCCCCCTTTTTTCTTGTCTTGACACAATCTACACACCATCGTCATAGCCGTTTTTGGCATCTAATGCAAAATGCTTTGTATAAAGAAAGATTATTAAAAAAAAAAACCCAACTATTTAATTTTTGTATGTATTTAGTATCGTAAAAAAAACCGGTTGGTATACCTTCATATGCACATCGCGTTTTTGTCAAAATATTCTTATTAATTTTAACGTTAGTTGATTTATGAATAAGTATAGATAATTAAGCATTTTTTTATTAATAAAGGTGCAAGACTTTAAAATAGTAATGTAATCGTATTTAAGAGCAAAATCGTTCGACTCAGTTGTGCATTTTATTTTGTTTTCAAAAATTGATAACATTTCTTATAGATAAACAATAAAAAAGTTAAATAAAATTCAACATTTCTTATAGATAAACAATATAAAAGTAAAATAAAATTCAAAGTAAATATGTACATCAAGAAAAAAATAAAGTTAACCAATAATTCGGACGTATCAACATTAATTTATGTGCTTTCTCATTAATGTAGCCTCAAATGATTTATGTTGAAATAATTCTACTAAAATAAATAATTTAAACAGTAACAATTATAGACAATGACATTAAATATTGTAAGAATGTAGTTTTAAAAATAATCGCATTAAGGACCGCATCAAGGATTCGTTCATATTAAATGGGATTAAGGCGTTTCATCCTAAATCTATAGTACCTACCTAGGTAAGGTACTATAAAACAAAACTTCGAATTTCTTCTTAGTACAGTCATTTGGTAATTTTACGTGGAAAGTTTTCCGGGAGTTTTGAAAATTGGCAATTTTATAGATTTCAATATGCTCTCTCAGAATTTCAACCTTGCCACCTCGTATCTTTGCCGCTCGCGCCGCCATATTGGTAAAATGAAGGGGGCTAAAGGCCTTCCAAAATGGTTTTTCAGGAATACCTCCCGAATTGTGAGTTGTAGAAAAAAAATAATGAAGGACTAATTTCTAGCCTACAAAAAACATTAACATAATTTTTGTTCATAAAAACAACCGTTTTCGAAATAAAAGCAATCGGAAGAGCTAAGAATTTTAATTTTCTATGTAGTTGGGCGGTTTAATTCAAAAATTGTGTATTTTGTGATTAAAGCATATATTTTTTTTAATTGTTTAAAATTGCCAATTTTCAACACCCCAGGAAAACTTTCCAAGTAACCTCTATTTTTTCAACCAAATGACTGTAATATCTCTAAGAAATCAAATAAAAAAAATGTGTAACATTTTCAATTAGCAAATCAGTCCACGCGTTTAGGCGCATTTCACAGTGGACGCATAGATGCACGGTAGACGCACAAATCGAAGGCCGTTATGACGAAACTCAATTTTTCGGACTTCTCCATTTTGTTTTAATTTTGATTACAATCTCGAATTTTTTGTTTATCCCAATACTTGCCCTATATTATTTTACCAACCTTAGTACCTTCGTCTAAACTCTGGAGGAAGTAATAATAAACAAAATTAATATCCATCATAACTGGCATGAATTAAAAAATACAGATAAACTAAGGAAATGAGTTAAAAGGAAATAAAATTAAATGAAATTTCTGTTTGATTTCCACAAATAGATACTTCAAAACAATCATAATAATATTAGTTATTTAATATTAATTGATTCTGAGAAATTTGATAATTTTTATAATATACCCGATAATTATACCTTTATATACAATGGCTTAGTATCAAACAATTTATTCGTATAAAATTTGCATTAATTATGTTGTAAATAATGTAAATAATAATAATAATACAAAAAAAATTATTTTCTTTATTAAATTATTCGTTACTTATTTAAGATTCTTCTGCATAACATTATCATGTAAATAATGAATTAAAACAAAAAAAGAGAACTAAACGTCCGCCATAAGTTGTTGGTCTACTTTATTCAATATGCATACGCATAGGTATCTATGTATTTTATCTTGGTCACATCAGTAGGTAACTATACCTGAGCTGGGAAATTATAATTTCTTTAACATTAAAAACGTGACAAACTCTAGTACTACTACTAATGATGACGTTGGCGTTGTTGCGCATACCTTTGACTATGATAAATTGCTATTCAAATTTATTTTTGCATGCATAATTGCAAATACAAAATTATATAATACCTACATAAGTCTTATTTACCAAGGAGGGCTTTGATGGGCGATGCCATGCAAATTGATATTCTCTTGTCTCTATTTTTTCAGCTGAAAAGTTTGTGGAAAACAGTTATTTTAATGAGATCTTCGAAATTTTGTAAAAGTATTAGTAAGATGGAGGGGTACGATTGTTATAAAGTTTTATGGTGGCATCTAACTTAGAGTATCTTTATATTAAAAGTAGTTTTCTAATTTTCTTCATTAAGGTTATTATGTACGTATAAATTTTGACATATGTTATGTATGTCATTTTGATATCTGTCATTTTGACATCTATCATATTGACATCTGTCATTTTGACATCTATTATTTAGACATCTGTCATTTTGACATCTGTCATTTTGACATCTATCATTTTGAAATCTGTCATTTTGACATATACCATTTTGACAATGATAATAGGCATATAAACATCTGTCATTTTAACACCTGTCATTTTAACATCTGTCATATTGACATCTGTCCTTTTGACATCTATTTTTCTTCATCTGGATTATTATGTACGTATTAATTTGGACATATGTTGGTCATTTTGACATCTGTCATTTTAAAATATGTCATTTTGACATATACTATTTTGAGTTATAGATGTCTGTCATTTTCATATCTTTCATTATGCCAGTGGTCATATTGACATCTGTCATATTGGCAACTGTCTTCTTGACATTTGTCATCTTGACATTTGACATCTTGTTATTTGTCATATCGTCGTCTGTTGTTTTGAAATCTGTCATCTTGACATAAATCATATTCACATTTTTTTTTTCAACATCTATCATTTTGACATCTTTAATATTGACATATGTTATTTTGACATCAATCAAAATAACATATGTCATGTTGACATCTAATATTTTGACATAATGTCATCCTAACATATATGTTATTTTAGAATTTCTCCTATTGACATCTGTTATATTAACACCTTAACTGTCCCCACCCCATACAAATTGATTTAAAATCATCCTTAAGTCCATTATTATTTCAAGACATTAACAATACGTCCCATGTATCATATTTGATACATAAAATTTGTTTTTTCGCGGGCCACCTACGTCCATGTATTATTTTTGATACATGAACGGAATTCGGCTTCACTGTCCCATACAAAATTATTTAAAAACGCTCATACGTCCGGTACTTTTTTCAAAAAAAAAATAAATATTATTTAGGAAAATTCAACATAGAAGGGGTTGATTGCATACAAAATTGGTCACAGCAGTGATTGAAATTGAAATTGATGAAATTGGTTTTAGTTTTGTGGTCATTTTTGATACATGGACGTATGGTAACTAATTTTTTGTATCAAATATGATACATGGGAAGTATCAGTTATTATCAGTTTGTATGGGAACAGTGAAAGTTAACGAATTCCAATGCATAGATTATTTAATATGTATCAACACTCAAGTAATAGTGAATATCAACCATCTGTCATTTTGAAATATGACATATCAGGAGCGTTCAGAAAAATGAGATCTCGGAGAATGTATTTTTTTTCTTCAGAGCTTTGACAACAAAACTGAGAAATATTTCTGAGGAATCCTATTCATGGAGAGATTTCTGACATCTCCGAGATTTCATTTTCCTAAACTTGACTTATTGGAATATGTTATTTTGACATCTGTCATATTCACATAAATGACGTATTGACATCTATCATATTGACATCTGTCCTATACTGACATCTTTCATTTTGGCATCTGCGATATTAAAACAAAATAAATGAAATGTGTATTGACATCTGTCATACTTATTAATATCTGTACAGAATTTAATAATAGGGTAGCGTATTATGAAACCCTACTATGCCCCAGCGCACACGTTGCGCTGGCGTCGTCGAGTAGGGTTTATTGTAAGAAATAAAATAAAAATGTGTATTGAAACCCTACTCGATTTTTGCGCTTTGTGCCGTAGTAGGGTTTATTGTAATAAAGTATACAAATATGCTCATAAAGTTTAGTTAATAATATTTTCATAAATACATATTTCTGTTAAAAATACTGAATGTCAAGTCTTATTTTTGTGTGTTAAGAGGAATGTTTACATTTTTTATTATTTCTTATAATCGGATTAGGTAGGTTATTAAGAAAAGTTTTAAAAAAAGAAATATTTTTAATTTATATGAAATATTGCTACGTCAACCAGAATTTTATATTAAATTTATTGTCTCCATCAAATTTAACTATAATGTATTGAATTCTTTTGTTCATTGTTTACAAGAATTACCTATGTACCTACATACTTATTGCATATATTTTGACTATTGCTTACTCTGAATAAATAAATAATAAATTTAATAAGTAGGGGAGACTGGGGGAAGTGAATTTAATTTTTTTTTTACTAACGCTTCTGATGCAAAATAAAATGTTTGTATGATTACCAATAAGACAACAAAATTATTGTTAAACAGATGAAAAATATGAATGAAGGGTCTCAAAAAATAATAATAATACAAATAATTTAATAAAAAAAATAACAAAAAACAAATACATAATGTATTTGGCCTCATAAGCTTTGGCAGTTTCCCCAGACGTTAGTTTCAAATAAATAAAAGAAAACCAAATGTTTTTTCACAGGGAAAGCAAATTGGCTGAGTTTCAAAATGCATCTCATGCAAATCTTATGAATAGTCATGAGTTCCGAAAGTCAAATGAGAAAATTTTGAGAAAGTCAAAAGTTTCTAATCACATCGTATCTGTCAGCTTTGTGAACTAACTGAACAACAAATGTATTTGTTTGGAAGCTTTCTTTTAAAAATTTAACGTTTGAACTTAAAGTGAAAGAAAATATGAGGTCTCGAGCGAAGTAAGTTTATTTTCCCATCTTCATTGTTTTTTTTTTTTTTTTGTAACCATTACTCTTATTATTATTATTTTTATGAAGTTTTTTTTTAATAATACAAATTCTATATACTACTGAAATACATCAGCCAAGTAGAAGACTTAGCACTATTTAATTGGACTTGTTGAATTATTGATTCAAAATAGCTTTTAACGGCCTTAAGTCCACAAAAATTTAGGCGTTTCGTCCCGGCGATCTCACTTGGACTCAGTGGCGGCTGGTGGGTTATCGCACAGGGGGTGCACTTTACTTGCTCACTAAGTATTAAGATTGGAAATTACAACAAAACAATAATTTAACATAAAATATGTTTATTTTTTATTATTTTTTATGCATTAAATCAATGCGACGACATTGTTCTTAAGCGAAATGTTCAATCACCTTTTTATTAAAATCAGGTATTGTTTGTACAAATTTTTGTTCGCTCAAATGCGTCAAATCCTTGATTTCAGTTTCTGTCCAAATCGATTCTCCGCCAAACATAATGCGGAAAACAAAAGAATGTATAAGAATTTTACATCCACACAACCATTTCTTTCTATTATACATTTTACTTTTAAAACTTCGCGTAAATGCTTTATTTTTCGATTTGCACTTTTGTTTTAAATTTAAAAAATGCCTTGGCGTCGCCGCCTATGCCGGTCGCGATGTCAAACATCGGGTGCTCTCGGTAATCTTCGGTTCGCTCGTGCGGCGCACGAGAGCAGAATCATTTCTCGGTACATTTCAATGAAATATCTTTTGTTTCACGCGTCAGGCATATTAGCTTGTAACTCATACAAGTTATATTAGCAGCCCTCGTGCACTCGCCGAAGCGCACGAGAATTTTTCTTTACAGGGAAAATAAGTCTTAATAGTTTAGCAAAGCGTTTAAATTGTTTCGTCATAATTGGAAATTTTATTTGTTATATGTTTTTGTATGTTTAAAAAATAAATATTAATATGGTAATTTTACAATAAAGATGAAGTAATATTTTGTAATTTTTAAATCTTTTGAATTATTGGTGGTTCAGCGCACGAGCGCACTTAAGATACAGCCGCCACATGCTTGGACTCATCAGTTGACTAGTGATGACCTTATCAAAAAAAGGTATTTTGAATAATTATTATTATTATTATTATTATTATTATTATTGCTTAACTCGATATAATTGATGTTTATTTCATTGAGCAATCTTGGAATAACGAAACGAGCTGCAAATGATGCACCGAAATGTCAAACTGATGGAAATACTGCTCTTAACTGCTCTTTTTTTTTAATTGAAAAAATGTGAACATTTGAAGTTATTGGAAGTATTAAATATTTTACCCCTAAAACCAACTCGCTCCAAATAGCACTACCTAACTCAAATTCAAACAGGTTTATTCCTCATATCCAATAGTACTTGCCTTCGGGTTTAATCAGTCAGCTGACTGAATATCAACAAAATTATTGTTTTTAACTTTCGATGTTAAGCAAATTAATAACTTGTTTTGAAATAAACAACGATTCGATTGTTTGTTTTTATTATTATTAATAATAAAAGAAGTACAATTAATTTCTAAAATTTGTTTATTTATTTTTAAAATCATCAAATCATGTTTGGGGAATTAATAAAACGGCCACGGTATAAAAGAGCAAGCCAATGTAGAATACAGTGTCACAAGCAGTAATTTCTTTAACTTAAGAAGTCATTCAAAACAATTATTAAAAATCAAATATGAAAGTAAGTATTTAAAAAAAAAATATATATATATTTAAATTATACAATTATATAAATAATAAATTTTTTTACAGTTCGTCTTTTGGTTTGCCTTTTTGCTCGTTGTAGCAGTAAATGCACACGAGCAATCACCAGATAAAGCGGCATCAGGGTTCAAGGTGGCAGAGAAAGATATTGAGTCAGAAGCATCGCAGCCTAAAGCAGTAAATTTACCTTTGAGACCAAAACCAGTTTTGCCAACCGCAAGAGCTTATGTACAACCCACAACTTTAAAACCAAGACCAACACAGGCACCATACCAGCCAGTACCAAAAGTTATAAATCCTATTCCACCAACTCCCAGCTCTAAATACTAAATGCAATTTAAATTGCTCCACGGACGAACATTAGCATCAAAACATGTCAGCCAATATGATTTGTATTTTGTTAAAAATATTTTTGTAATGATTTTTATTCAAATAAATAGTGATAGTCAGGCATAAAATATTGTAGTGTGAGTTTTTATTCTATGAACACAAAAAATCCTTATGCCTAGGTATATAAACCATAATTCTAGTCTATACAATAAAATTTACAAAATGGGAAGTTATAGATACGCAAATTTATAACAGTTTTGTAGGTACACATCAAATTAATAATTTTGTGATTACCGAATTCTGCTAAAATCATAAATCGTTCTCAGAATTTTGATTAACAATTATCAGTTGTCAGAATTTTTCGTCTGAAGTTAGAATTAGAAGACAGCTACTAGAAAAAGTATAACAATAGGCCTGTTTCTTTTACTCGCCCGCGGGATCTCGTCGTATCCTAATTCTACCAACAATGTGGTGGTGATTCCATGCTTTTTTTCTGGCCTGAAAAATCCAGAGCTTTTGACTTTTTTAAAAATTTATTTCATTTTGCCTTCAGCAAGAATATGTCTATTTCTTTACGGTTTGGGAAAAAGTTTGGGCCCGAGGTTTTGATGTTGTTGTTGTAATTTTTAACCAGAAATGTTCGGGCTCGGGGATTATTCGCGTAAACACGGTCTTTTGCGTAGTCCCACAGAAAAAAACCTAACGGTATCGAATTGCATGATCTTGGTGGCTATTTGACGTCGGTCGCCAAAACGTGAAATTACGCGACCAGGAAACTTCTCACGCAATAAAGCCATAATTGGTCGTGTTGTGTGGCTTGTTGCTTCGTCTTGTTGGAACCACATACCTATCTTCCAAGTCATGATCTTCAACTGCCGCGCAGCCGGCCAAAAAAAAAATCGGTTATCATTCGACCATATCGCTCCGAATTGACTGTAACCGTCTGCCCATTGGCACCTTCGAAGAAATTCGGACCAATGACATCTTTCGACCATATAGCACACCAAACAGTCACTTTTTTTGGATGCAACGGCACCTCTTCGATCACTTGTAGCCGCAATTATGTTTGTCTACATATCCACCGAGTGAGAAATGTGCCTTATCGATGTAGACAATGTTGTTCCAAATGCAAAATACGCTATGTGAGGTGTACGACAAGTTTAATTGCTGCGAACGCCGCCGCCGGGAAATCGATAAATTCGGATCATTAGCAACACTTGCACTTGCAGCAGCAATATTTTCGACTGAGCGTGCATTACGATGATGCACAGGCCTTACGACATAAGTAACCCTTCCACTCTCTTCAAATTTCTTCACAATTTTACCGATTGCTTGCGTAGTCAGTCGATTATGACGACCATAATCATCGCGTAATGCGCAAAAAGTGGCTATACGTTTGAATCACCACTTTTATAGTAAGTTTTAATAATTTTAAGGCGTTTTTCGATTATTAAGCGATCCATTATCGTAAATGGCAAACATTCAACTAATAAATATTATGATACTTCAAATGACAGCTGAGTTTGACAGGTGTCAAATGCCATTGCTACCAAATTGAAACCACGAAATGAATGATCCGTTATTAATCTGACTAAATTCCAGAAGTCGTCTTTTATAAATTCTAAACTATTTTTGAACTACATATATTATGAACTTAATTTTGAAGTTCCCATTTCGAGTAGGTACAAACAAAAATTAGACAGTAAGTACCCCTGAATTCAGCATCCTCAAATAATGAAGTGTACCTAGTATGTTTGTAGTAGTATTTTCGTACAAAATAGTCGTGGGAAATTATTTTTGTCAGCAAAACTTTACATACGGACGTCATGCCAGTTTAGAAAAATGACATCTCACATATTTTATAGTTTCGTCAAAAGTTAGACAAGTTAAAACAACATTATGTTCTTCCGGTTCTGTTTTATTTTAGTAGCTGCAACTGAACTGAACTCAAAAATTAAGGGGCATCAGGAACATAACTCCACAGGTCACAATTCCATAATGGACTATATAGCTTTGTCCCGTCAAGTAACAAAGTGTCAAATTCTGGATATGGACTAAATTTATCTAAAAGTCACCGCAAAAAAAACAATTTGAGTGCACATTTTTAACATTTCAAAATTAGTTTGTCTTCTACATTCATTAAATGCTATAAATATTTGCTTTATTCTAAAAAAAAAAACCGATGCTGTCAATATAATAATTCCATACTTCTCACAACTTGCTTTCAAAGTAAAATGTTTGTGTTTGACAAGCTGGCATATATCACACTTCAAAAAGCAAATCTATAATGGGTATGCCACAGAAAGCGCATTCCCATTCCTTGTGGGCAATATTTAACTACCTATGTAATGTATGTTGTGCATCTATAAAATAAATTACTATATTTAACTTTTTGAAAATACATACATATTACAGTTCCGTGAACGTGAAGTCAAACAAATAACTTTTCCGCAGGGAAACCTCAAAAGTCAATGTCCTTTCAAACACAATTCCCCCTATCCCTCCCCCCCCCCACCCAAAACCCTTTCTTTCTATGAAGGTTGCTTTTTGTGCTATTTGGCATTATATAAAGGAGAGAGGTCATGCCAAATGGGTATAAAGCAATTCCAACTAATCCCTTGCCCAATGCCCATCATAGTCCTTGTTCTGGTTTTCATCTTAGATTTGTAACATTTTATTTAAAAAGTTTATTTTCAGAGATCCTGATAGTGATAGGAATAAGCACCCACATCAGTCGTAATGTGCGTATATAGGTATAGCGTATGTCCTTTTTTTTTGCAGCTTTGTAAAACTGTTAAATGAGAAATCCTAAGGAAAAGTAATTAAGTTTCTGGTTTTGTTGCTTACTATACAACATGTTTTATGTTGCAGCAAGTATAGATACTTCAAAAGTTTTTGCAACAGGACACAGCCATGGAAGCTCATATAATGGGTGATTTTTTAAGAGGTTTAGAACTTTAAAAAAAAAAAAAAAACACAAAAAATTCGAAAAAATAAATGAAATATTTATTTGAATCGATAGTTTGAACCTTGCAATTTAATGTTTAAAGATAATTTCATGCAAATGTTGACCGCGGCTGCGTCTCAGGTAGCCCATCCGCTGAGTCCAATTTTGGCATACTCTTTCACACATATCGGCCGGTATCTCACGAATGAATGCATGGATGTTGGCTTCCAGTGCGTCAATCGAAGCGGGCTTGTCCCTATAGACATTAGCCTTGACATACCCCCACAAAAAATAATCTAATGGTGTCAAATCGCACGATCTAGGCGGCCAATTGACCGGCCCGAAACGTGAAATTAACTGTTCACCAAACTCGCCTCGCAATTGCGCCATTGTTTCGCGTGCTGTGTGGCATGTGGCACCGTCTTGTTGAAACCACATATCATGCAAGTCAAGAACTTCCATTTCGGGCAAAAAAAAGTTTGTTATCATCGCTCGGTAGCGTTCACCATTGACAGTAACGCTGCGATTCGCATCATCTTTGAAGAAATATGGCCCAATAATGCCGCCGGCCCATAAACCGCACCAAACAGTGGCTTTTTCGGGATGCATTGGTAGCTGTTGCAATGCTTCTGGCTGATCTTCACTCCAAATGCGGCAATTTTGCTTATTTACGTACCCATTCAACCAAAAATGAGCCTCATCGCTCATGGAAGCAGCGCGCGATGAACATTTCGAACCGAGCACGAATTTTGGTAGTAAAATTCAATAATTTGCAAGCGTTGTTCATTTGTAAGACGATCCATGGTTAAATTGCAAACCAAACTGAAGCTGTTTGACAGTGACACAAGGTACTAAACACACGTCAGCTGTCAAAACCAGTGTTGCCAAAACCAAACCAGCTTAAAAATCACCCGTTATATGAATTTAAAGGATAGCATATTACCAAGGTATGTGTACATATTTATTAAAAGATATACATAAGTTACCTTTTAATGGAAAAATGAAGTCAAATGGAGGAAACATTATATGAAGGTAAATTCGTTCGTTAATTTTTGACTGTTTCTCGTCCAGAAACTTAAATTCTTTACACTTTATTTTTGCAATGAAATCTAGATAAAAGGATAAAATGAAAAAATCATTGCTAGTGCAACGGACAGCTTACAATTTTCAGGCAATTTAACTGTTTGCTTGTTATTAGTCGGCATATTATGATGAATGGAAGGGACTTATAATTTTCTGCAAAATCTGAGATATGAAGAATCTTTTCATGACAAGAGTGATAGTCTTAGAGGATACTTTACTTTCTCGCAAGTGGAAGGAACTCTATAGGTAATAGTCCATTTTAATTCAACGAATTTAATAATTTTTTTAAAGAAAAGCTAGGTACCATTTTATAAAAATAAAATTTCGGAAAAATGGTTGTAACCAAAACGGCAACACTGTAGTAGAAGAGAGGAGAAGAATAAACCAAAATTATGCGACGTTATGTTTTTTGAGACAAGTTCGAGAAAAGTAGACAATAAAGTTCTCAATAATTAATTGATTGTCTTTTATTCTTTAAAATTGGTTAAATTCTTTAAATGCTTATAAAAGGTACCATTTTTTGATTTTAAATTTTCTCAAAAACGGCTCAACTGATTTTGAACAATTTTTTTTATAGAGAATGTTTCAAAAAGTTTTAAAAATTGGATTTAAAAAAAAAATATATTTTTTTTTGATAATTTAATTATTCGAAATCGACTTAGTAGATTTTTATTTAATTTGACATTTAGCCGTTTTTTAATATTATTGAGCAGATTTTAAATAAAAATTATTTCTATGACCAAAAATAACGGTACCTCCCATACAAAAATTTAAACACCAGTAAGGAAAATTTTACTTTATTCTCAAAAACGACTCCTACGCTTTTGATTAAAATTTTATGTGAGCAAATGTTTTCACGATCTACCACATTATTGAGAAAAAAAATGTAAGTATCAATTAAAAATTATATCTCTCATAAAATCATTTTGTTTGGTTTTCGACTATCTCATTATCTGTTAAACCAATTTCAATGAAATTTTTTACACAAGAGCTTCCCATAAGTTTAAATAATATTGCATACAAAAATTTTCAAAAAACTTAATTTTGCGACTCAGCCGTTCATTTTATTTCTTATGTTTTTTTTATTGTTCATGTAGATATCTACTGTATTTTTTCTTTACACTACATTTTGCACCTCCTTACCATTCGGAAAACTGACAAGCCATCTACTTGCCAGAGTAAAAACTAATTTCCACGGATGGTAACCAAGATCCATTGTTTTTTTTTTTAATTACGTGTTAAAATATCCGACACCAGACCCGTAGATAATAAAATATTTGTTTATATTTTTATTTATAAATTTTGTAGGTATTTCCAAATTCTCGGTAAAAATATATGTATCTGCCAAAATTCTATAAAATTTAATTATCTTCATAAAATGTGTTGATTTGTAATCACAAAAAACCAAGACTTTGAGAGGGACAGTCAAACTGACTCACCCTATACATCCAGAAAATCTAGTCTTTTCCAAAAATTTCGGAAAAGAAATCAAATTAATTTGTTCCCCCTACGGCCCTATACCTACCTTATATACCTTTGTCAATCCAGTTTTAACTTCTCAACGAGCATTTACAAATAAATAATATTTTTTTTTGAGAAATGACAATTTGACAAATTTTAAAATCAAACAAAACAAAAATTAAATTTGCAGCAACTGCTGTAAATGTCAAAGTTCATAAAAACTTATAAACGTTCAATCCCAAAAAACCTTTTCAACAAGAATTAATCATTTTAATGCAAATGCAACATAAATAATTTTATAAGCTCTAATGGTAATAAATACAATATTCACACAGCATACTAAACAACTAAAAAATATCCTTCGATAAAATTCAAATATAATTAGAAAGTAAATACTTACAATAATGAGTCCTTCTTCTGAAGTTTCTAATTTTCGTACTAATTTATTCGGCCTTACAAAAATTAAAAAAAAAAAAAAATCAGCCCATGTACACCTACATACCTCTCTTCTTGTTGTTGTTTCCTACTGTCTGCCTCAAATATAATATTTTTCAAACTTTAATCAGAAGAACTCAAAAGTTTTTTTCTAAAAAAACAAGGTATACCTTTCTGCCGATCAAAAATATAAAACTTCACTCGCCAGAAGCATTTTTTTTTAACTTTATCCGCTTGGAATTCATTGACCCTATGACTTTGTGTTTGCATATTATTATATTTTTATTTTGTAGGTACAACCAACACAAAAAAAAAAGTTTAATGAATGTTTAATAAGATTTTTGTCTGTTGCCTTTCTATTTAATGAGAAAATATCCTTTTTGCTTTTTTGCTTCGTATCTTTTTCATGGAATTTATATTTAAACCTAAAATGTTGTTGAAATATTCAAATGGTAGAATGTAAGTGATTATAAAAGTTTTTTTTTATTTTTTTTTTTTTATCCGAAGGGAAATTCTTATCATGGATTGAGTAATCTTATATCCAGGCTTTTATTTTATTTTTTATTTTATTTAACTTTCCTTTTTTTTGTTACAAAAAATAAATGTTAATAGGAAACGAAATAATCGCAGTAATATCCTTTGGGGTTGTATATTTTAAAATTAGAATAAATCTTACTTGAAAAGTTTGTGGCGTGCGTCATAGGAGTTATCGAAGCTCAAAATAGACAACCCATTTACATGATATCATATGTTGAATAAATACATAAAAGTATAATTAAAATCAAATAAATCTCGATAACGTATTTAAAATTTATCTGTCCCATTAATAATCCATTAAGACCTATTAAGTTTGGCGCATTTGATGGCACTTTATCAATTAACTTCCCACTTGAAGGTCTGTGTGGTCTGTCAAATTAATTTGATTAACGACAGTGATTTTAGATTTTGATTAAAACACATATCATTTTCAGTCAATTTTTTTTTTAACTTTTTTTACATAATTTTTTTTGTTTAAATAGGGCAAGTATTTTTATTTTATGTAAACAAAAACCAAGCTTTAAATGTAACGTGACTCTTTCTTTATCCATCCATCCAAGAAGTGAATTAGCTCTATTTGATATGGAGTACATGTGTTGAATGAATTCAAGCTCACTAACGAATAAGACACCAAGAACAGATACATTTTTGACACATGACAAAGAAATTCTATTTGACGAATAATTAAAAGAAGTAACTGAAAATTTTCTTGTAAAGTTCATAAAATTACATTTACTGAGCTTGCGTGCCGGTCCTATAACCAGATGCCAGTTGCTTGGCTGTTTTGTAGAACCGGCGGGTGTTGGTGGCGGTGCTAGACTCCTGAGCTGAGAGGCTGCATATGCTCTTTTCTTTCTACGCAGGGTTTTTTTCTCCTTCCTTCTCTTTTCTCTATGCACATTCCATGATTAACCAGTTGCAGTACCTAATCCTAGATTAAAGATGCTCAACTCTGAACAAATTGGCACTTAAAGTAAAAAAAATTTTAAGTTTTATCATGCTTATGTTATAAAATCGGGATGTTTTAAGTTTTATGTCATTGTATCTTCGCCAACTTTTGCAACAGCCTAATGTCTGTCAGAAGACTGCTTTAATTTGTCAGAAAAAAATCGTGGATTGATAAAAAAAACCTTTGCCTATTTAATGCAAAATCTTGTGATAAAAAAAAACCAGTGATAAAATACCATTATTACTGCCAATTTCTACCTATTTTTTGACATTGAATACGATTGTGTCAATTTATGGTTAAAACATGGCAGAAGTAATGACAATTTGGCAATCTTGTTAGGCCCGGATTTATAGTAAATCTATAATTCCTTTAGAAAAAATTTAAATAAAATAGATAATAGATAGATTAATTGAAATGCTTGTGACATATCCGAAATTCAAATGTCATTTTTGTGGTGAAAATGGTGGAGGTGAAAAATAAAAAAACAAGTGAAAGCGTTCAGCATTTTTTTTGTTCTGTTCGATTCAATTTTTTTTTAACTTAAGAGAGTTTTTTTCAATGAAAAATATAAAATTTAACTGAAAATATATTTAAGGTAAGTGTGTTTTTCACTTAAGCGAGTTTCGCTTAAGCCGAGTGTTTTATAGGTAATTGGTTGAAAAATGCTCGGGGATGAATTGAGTGTTTCAGATAAGCTTGTTTTTCTCTTAAGCGGGTTTTACTGTAGGTATTAGGTACAAGAATATTTTTTTTTAAATTTAGACCTATACGACCGACAAATCAGGATATTCTTTTTGACGTTTGTTACCCATTATGTGGGTAAGAGGGAATTCTTGTTTAAAAAAAAGTGTTCAAAGTCGAGGTTCGACTAGTTGAAGAATATTATTCAATTTGAAATTTTGTCAAAGACCTTACTAAAATTGGTTGAAATTACATCGACTTGGCGGCCTTTCTTTAATGCTTAGAGGGCCAAACACACTTATTCAATAATGTTTAATGTTTAAGTTATTTTTTTAGAAAACCTTAAAACTGCCCCACCCGGTTTATAAACCATTCCCTACCTTTTTGTTACATCTTATGTGAAACACCCTGCATATTTACGAGTATGTAAGTTTACATATTAAACAAAAATTATATAAAAAAAAAACTGCATTTTTGTGTAATTATTTTTTTAAATATACCTTGAATTATTAGGAGGCTTTTTAAGATAACCGCCTTGTATTTCTTTATGATTTCATTGTAATTCCTTTTCAAAAATAGTATAACATTTTTATCTCACTTCCCCCTATCATCACTTTATCATGGGTTACATTGAAATTATGGCACTAGTGTCATTTTCTAAAAAAAAAAACAAAGTTAATCTGAAAAGGCATACAATATATAATCTGTCATGCTCTTCAAATACCCTCTTAAAGTTGTTACGAGTATTTTTAATCATTCGAAAGTCATTCATAGTCATTTTTTAACATAGCCTTTAAATTCCTAATCAAATTACCTAATGCTCACTGAAGTATTTAGTTTATCTATACTTATCTTTGTTACCCTGAAAAATATCTCCATTTGGGCACCTACCATCATATACCTACGTAATGTAATAAGCCTTTGAAGTGGCAGAGAAGACCTTTTAAAAGCTCAACGTTCAATAGAATTATTTTCAAATTGTGTCCAATTTTTGCAAATTATCAAGCACAATGAAGTCTTTTTTATTCCTTATATTCATTGGCACCATTATCATAAATCTATGGAGTCCTTTTGTTTTTGGTTGTTCAAATCCTTCGACAACCCCAACCACACCATACAAAGACTGGTGGGAAACTGCTCAATTCTATCAAATTTATCCTCGTTCATTTAAGGACTCAAATGGTGATGGAATTGGTGATTTAAATGGCATCGCTTCGAAACTTGATTATCTCAAAGAAATTGGAATTACAGCAACTTGGCTATCGCCAATTTACAAATCACCAATGGCTGATTTTGGCTATGATATTGCTGACTTTTTTGACATACAAAACGAATATGGAAATCTAGATGATTTTGCTGAACTTATCAAAAAAGCCAATAATAAAGGATTAAAAGTTATTCTAGATTTTGTACCGAATCATTCAAGTGATGAAAATGTTTGGTTTAAAAAATCTGTTAATCGTGAAAGAGGTTATGAAGATTTTTACGTATGGAACGATGGTAAGAGAGATTCTAATGGAAAACCAATTCCACCAAATAACTGGGTAAATTTTTATAACCAATTCGTTGTTGGCTTAGAAGTTAAATTCATAGAAATTTTTTTAAGTTGCAAGCATTTCGAGGAAGCGCCTGGGAATGGAATGAACAACGTCAGCAGTACTACCTCCATCAATTTGCTGTTAAACAGCCAGATTTGAATTATCGTAATCCTGAAGTTGTGGCTCAAATGAAACGAGTTTTAACTTATTGGCTTGATCGTGGAGTTGCTGGTTTCCGTATTGATGCTGTTCCATGTTTGTTTGAGGTTAATCCCGATGAAAATGGAAATTATCCAGATGAGCCTATAAGTGGTTTAACTAGCGACACAGAAGATTCTAATTATCTTAAGCATATCTATACGCAAGATCAGCCCGAAACTGTTGATATGGTATATCAATGGCGTAAGCTTCTTGATGATTATCAAAGGATTCATGGAGGCGATACTAGAATATTGCTTATTGAAACTTATGCTTCATTGGATAAAGTGATGCAGATGTATGGCAATAAAACAACTCAGGGTGCCCAAATACCTTTTAACTTTCAGTTTATTACAAATGGCAATAAGGATAGTGATCCAAAGAAATATGCAGAGATTATAAAGATGTGGTTCGATAAGATGCCAGCTGGAAGAACTCCCAACTGGGTGGTAAGTTTTCTTGCAGAAGTGTGATTGAAATGGTGGAAAAGCAAGGGATTTTTTTTTATAATATCTCATTTAAATGTTATAGATGGGCAATCATGATCAGAGAAGAGTCGGAAGTCGATATGGCAAAGAACGCATTGATACAATGAATATGATTCAAATGATTCTTCCTGGAGTAAGTGTCACATATATGGTGAGTTTTTTTTTTTGAAAAACCATAACAAATGAAATAAATTTTTAAAACCATAATAAAATATTCAGGGTGAAGAATTGGGAATGCTTGATGGTTATATCACTTGGGAACAAAGTAAAGATCCAGCAGCTTGTAATTCAAATTCATCAATCTATGAGAAATTTACTAGAGATCCAGCAAGGACACCATTTCAATGGGATAATTCTATTGCAGCTGGTAAGTAGTATTAAGAGAAGACAATCTTTTATGACTTTGCAATTAAATGCAATTGTATTACTTACCTTCAACTCGTGACTTCGAATGCAAGGAAGGCATTCATTTTCGAAAGATTGCATTCATTTGATTGAAAAATCGAGTGAGTCAAGTTTTGAAATTATTAATTTTATGTACATTTTCATAAGGATTCTCGACTAATGTCAACACATGGCTGCCAGTTAATCCAAATTATGTAGATGTTAATGTTCAAAATGAACGAAATACTAAAAGTCATTTAAATGTATACAAACAAATGCATGAACTAAGACAAACTGATGTCTTAAAATTCGGTAGCCTTCAATACGGCATTGTTGGTAATGGAGTTTTGGTCATTAGGAGGTTTGTTGATTTATTTTTGTTTTGTCTTGTCTTAAATTTAAATATAATTTTGTTTTTCTGTTATTTCTAGATCTTATAGTGGTAAATCATATGTCCTAATAGCAAATGTTCTAGGAACATCTGAAACTGTAAATCTAAGTTCAAATCAAAGGCTTGGTATTTCGGGATCACTCAAAGTTAAAATTCCTAGTGTTGATTCGCCAAGACAAGTTGGGTATGTTTTAGGAAAAAAAAAAAATATCTTCAAGAAGAATTTTAACTTTACATTTTTTATCTTTTTAGTACTTCTGTTGATACAAATCAATTAGCGT
Organism: Epistrophe eligans; assembly: GCA_951394125.1. Lineage (NCBI taxonomy): Eukaryota > Metazoa > Arthropoda > Insecta > Diptera > Syrphidae > Epistrophe > Epistrophe eligans. The sequence goes on from OX596029.1 coordinate 82,867,466, forward strand.
TGCAGCAATATGAAGCAGTAGTATTGGAATCTTAAAAAAAAAATTAATAATTCTTGTTAAGTCTCAATAACAACAAAAGTTAAATTAAATTTATTAAAAAATTCAAAATAATTTTTCTTATTTTACTTTTAACATAACCAACTACCCTAATTTAGGAGTTTTGATTGGTATTCGTTTGAAAAAGAAAAAAATTATATTACGTCTGAAAAAGTCATCTTTGTCAAACCGTTCGCTAGACTGTAGTTCTATAAGCACTTTTATGTTTCAAATGAATTAAAAGTTTCTATAATACCTTATACCTACTATATTATATAGGTATAAGGTAACTAATAATATAATTGTATATTGTAATGTATCACAAATCAAACAGATAGAGATAATTGATTCATATACCTTATATCTAGATCAATTTATTAAATAAATAAATTTTTATAAAAATGACTACAGATCAAAGAACTATGTATATATTTTACAGGTTTAAAACAGGTTTTAAGGTCAAAAAAAGGTTGCGCAAAGGTTTAAGGTTTATATTTCAAAACTTGTTCACTTTCAAAGTGATATTTTAGTTTATTTTGTAGTTAATATAAAAAATGTGTTCAATAAAGAGTGATTTTTTGTTGAGTTGTAGTTTATTTTGCAGTTAAAATAAAATGTCAAATGTTCTCGCGGTTTAAAAAAAGAGTTAAAAGTACTAAAATTTATTTTTGTCGATTTTTAGAATGAAATCATTAAAACTATTATAAAAATCTATAGGTGAATAACTCAAAAATAAAGAAATTTTCATAAAAAAACATCAAAGTTCTATTTCCGTAATGCGAATCACATCAAATCGTTGTGGTTGTTCTCGAGAAAATTTGAAAAACCAGTGTGAGATGCTTTTTATCATAGGCTGAGGTATGCTCGTCAGGTCTAGGGTTTTAACAAAGAAGCAACAAACTTTAGTGTTATAACACTATATAATTTTATATAAATCAAAATTCATATCTTCTTATAACTAACTTTATATAATGCAAAAGGGTTTGACTGAGATAGTGTTCACTAAATTACAGTCTAAGATAGCAGACGCCACTAAATTACAGTCTGAGCTAGCAGACGCCACTAAATTACAGTCTGAAATAGCAGACGCCACTAAATTACAGCCTGAGATTGCAGACGCCACTATTACTAACTACTTTAACCTGAGCTTTCACTGAACTGTCACTTCTAGAACCTAAGCTTTTCAAAAGAGAAACTCACCAGGTACTCGAGATTGGTACAATAGTCAAACTGTGACAGAGCTTGGTTTTCAGGTGTTTGTTCACGATTACTTATATATATTTTGGTTTGAACTGAATGTGAATAATAATTTAACAAAAAAAAATAATATTCGTATTTTAATATGCTTCACCAGGGATGGTTGAAGTGATGCGGTCAGGGATGTCGGGAGTGGTGTTGGTGGGTATTTATATTTTTATATATGGTATCGGTCGGTCGATGGTGGGGGGGAGACGAAGTGTAAATGTGTAATGAATCATTACAACAGATAAGTATACGGGAAGTACCAGAAAGAAGTATAGGTACCTATAGGCGAAATACTGAAAAAAGTTTTAATTTTCGGTAGTTTTCTCAAGAAATGTTTAGGGCGCGGAGGGGCGTGGTTGTTTTTTTTTTTAACTACTATCATAATAAACCTTTTTTCTTAATAAACTTCAGCTGAACAGGCCTATAAAAGTGATACTTTGTGCAAACAAGTTTTGTTTTCACCCCATTTCAACTTATAAACAGCTCACTTATGAAAACTATTTAATTCCTAAACCATCCTCTAAGTATAACTTTTCAAACACAAACACGATTTTTAAAATCCGACCTGTAACTACTGTAATTATCTAGGACATGCAAACAATCAAACAAACAAATCAATTTTTCAGGTACCCAGTTTGCGTTGTTGGAACTTGTTGGCAAATTGCAAGACCGATCTTAATCAAACTTAATTACACTCTCAGGCTAATACTAATGATTGTTGGAGATTTTGGGCTCAATCGGTTCAAAGTTTTCGGGGAACGTAGCATACAAACAAACATAGGTACATACACACATTAGATTTAGATAGATATTAATTTTTTTTAATTCTCATTTCATATGAATTATACCTAAGTACGTGTTTTCCAATCGTTAATTTAAATTTTTATATACATATGTATAAACGTTTTCAAGTATTTTCCAGTTTTCATCTATCTAATACCCAATAACATTTCCGATTGATTTATTTGCAAAAAAAAACCTACATACTCGTGTTTATTGAATAACTAATTAATTTATTCAACTAATCCATTTTTATGAATATCATAACATTTAATCTTATTTCCGATCTGAAATTTTCTGAATTTTGATTCATTGCTTCTAATTAACTATGTATAATAATGTTAAGCTGTTTAAGTCCAATTCCAAAAGAATGTGATTTACTTTAAAGAAGACAAAAAAAAATGAATAAATATCAAAAATTAGTCACTTCTTTTATTCAAATGACACCGAAACCTGTCTTGTGAATCTACTTTAGGTTTTATTGATATAATGATATAATAATGTTAAGACTCATGGGTCATTGAACAACTGATTGGTTAAATTTTATAAACAAACATACATAAGAAAATCATTCCGAAGTAGTTTTTATTTTATTTGTGCAAAAATGTTACGTCATACAATTAAAACCTCCAATTTTGTTATTTCCTGCGACAAAAAATATTTGTTCCGAAAATTCATGAAATTCAACCAATGCCAACTTTACATAAAAATGATGACGCATAGAAGGTTGTCTGCGGCAGCGGCATCATTTAACACTGAAGTAGACTTGTGTGATTATTAATCATTGCCTAAAGAAAATAATAAAAAAAAAAAACTGGAAAAGCCCCACAAAATTCAGCGAAATTAAAATCAGAATGAAATTTTTTATTCATAAATGTTTTTTCATATTCATTGAGATTCCCCAGATTTTAATGTAATAACAAATGACGTCTTGAAAAACGATCACCTAAGTATGTAGGTACCTATAAGACTGATAAACTTGAACTAGTAGACATTAGTCTATATAAAATAGTTCAACAAAAAGTACCTTAACGTAGAAAGAGTGAGCCTTCGAGTTAAAGATTTTTTTTTCTTTAAATACACTTAATATCACTCATTTGTTAGTCATTGTTTTGAAAAAAAAAATTAAATAATTTTATAAATATCTTTGTCACTAAATATATAAAATTTTTATTACGTGGTTAAAGTTTCGGGATTTTGTAAGGACACAACGATTAAACTTAAGTATAAATATCCGAAGAAGATTTATCCAAGAAATCAGTTTGAGTTTAACATCAACGAGTCACAGAACAATGGGATCTTTTACAGTCTTTGCGGCCTTAACCTGGATGGTTTGTTCACAAGCAGCTCCAGTAACGGAATTTTTCGGAGCTCCACAGATAATTGAGGATAATATTAGTTTGGATTATCCTAATCCTGATCAATTTAATAAAGTGGAAGAGATGGAGCGTTTTCATCGAGCTTACAAAAACGGGACAGTCGAATTTAAGTGAGTTTTTCTAAAAAAAAAAACAAATTCCAACAGTTTTCTATACCCAGAGTGTTTTTTTACAAATATATAGAATGGCCTTGAGTAATGGACATGTTCAATACCAAAGAATAAGTTCAAAAATTGTTGATGGAGATAAAGTTCAAGTCTTCGAAGGTTATATCTCTGAAAAGTATAAGGATGGTCGCTATGGAACTAGATACTATGCTGCTGATGAAAATGGATATCGTAGCTCAGCAGGTAAGCAATTTTTAACTTCTTTCTTTCAAAAGCAAAATGTTTATCCCTTTTTTGATTTTTTTAGTGATTATTGAAAACGATCCTCCCAAACTACCTAGCAGTGGTCCATATAGCTCGAATTTACCTCGAGATATTCAAAATCAACTATCACCATTGAATGAAGATGATACTGAAACTAAACCAAAGGCACTTATAGACAATTCAGTAGATCTTGAAGAAGAGCAGTTGCCAAATCTAAACCAAGGGTCTAATGTCGAAAACGAAAATTCCGTTTCAACAACTGAGTCAGAAAAAGTGAAACATCTGGAAAATGAAGATATATTGAAGAGTGGAGAACCATCTGTCGTACAAAATTTCAATGGAGTTCAAACTGTGCTTCCATTAGATTTAGACTTAACATCCAGTACAGAATTTCCATCTACTTCGGGATTTGAAAACAATTCTGGTAAAGTGAGCGAGGAACTATTACCAGCCTTTGAAGCGGATTCTCATATTGATGTTGCCATAGAATCTAGTACAGATCAACCTTTAAATGAAGAAACCACTGAGGCATCTTTGGACTTGTCCACACTTGAGGAAGAACAGTCTGTCAAAAAAGATTTGTCTGGAAGTTTTCACTCTTCATTTTCAACAGGTATTTTGTCTGAGGGCGTTGAAAATGTTAAAGTACCGTATGAAGAATCAATTGCAATTGTACCTAGCTTAGAAGTAAATACAGAACAGCCAATTGATGAAATTCCAGAAGCCTCAACTGAAACACTTTTAAAGAAAGAAGAAGTCCCATTGATTGAAACACCAGCTCAATCAGCTCAATCTCAAGAACTAAATACAGAAGTTCCAGAAATAAACGAAGTTAAAATTGGCGGTGAGACATCAAGAAATTTAAAATATCCCCTTGAAGATTCTGAATCTGAGACAACGACTGTTTTAACTGATGATATAATTTCGACAAATTCAGCTGAAGAAGAAGAAAATAAAGTCCTTACTGGAGAACCTTCATTGGAAATAATTGAAGACAAGTCAATTGAAAGTATTGAATCTAAAACTGAAACTGAATCAAATTCTGACCCTCTCATATCAATTCATGCTTCTGAAAATGAGAACAGGAGCACAGAAGTTAATGAATTACCAACAGAAAATGAGAACAGTGGTGAAATTAAGAGTGAAATCCCAGCAGTTGCAATTGAAGAAATTATTCCTAATTTAGAAATAAGCACAGAAAAGTCATTTAATGAAGTTTCAGAAGAAACAACACATGGCCATCTTTTAAATGATGAAGTCACATCAACTGAACAAACATCAACTTTCAATAATGAAGCACATGAACAAAGTACAGAAATTCCAGAAATAAATGATGTAAAAATTGACGGTAAGACATCAAGGAATTTAAGATATCCCCTTGAAGATTCTGAATCTGAGACAACAGATAAAATTATTTCAAAAAATTCAGATGAAGAAGAAGAACTAACGAAAGTCCTTACAGAACAACCTTCATTGGAAGTAATTGAGGATAAATCAACTGAAAGCAATGCAACATCTGACAATGAATCTAATATTGGTCTTTCCACTTCAAGTCCTGTCCTTGAAAATGAGACCCAAAGCATAGGAATTAATGAACTTCCAACAGAAAAATCAAACAGTGATGGAATAAGTACAGATCTTCCATTAGAAAATTCAACGAACCACGATGATGAAGCTTCAGAAGAAGTTCAAAATGATCAAGATATCTCCAGCAGTGAAAAGGACGCTAGGAGTTTGGACGTTTTAAAAGTATTACCACTTCCAGAGACCAATTTAACAAGTATTGCCGAAAGAAGTGGAAGTGGAACAAATGAAGAAGAAACAAATATTTCTTCAACTTCAATTAATTCAGAAAATAATGAAGAAACAACAAATAAAATTGAAATAAGCACTGACAAGCCAGAATTAATCGAAAAAGTCAGCATTTCGACTATTGCTTCTGATGAGAATAATAATTCCGATGCCACAACTGAAGCAGAAGTTGTTTTAACTACTCAAATTAATGGTCTTGAGGCTAGCTCTTCAGAAAAAAGTGAAGGTAGTATCACAGAAATTAATAATCAAATTTCAACAGACGAACCCTTAATTTCTAAGAGTTCCGAAGAGAATTCAAATGAAGAAAATAAAGAAGAATCCAAAGAGAATTCAAATGAAGAAAATAAAGAAGAATCCAAAGAGAATTTAAATGAAGAAAATAAAGAAGAATCCAAAGAGAATTTAAATGAAGAAAATAAGGAAAAATCGACTGAAGATCAGGAAAGTACTGAACTTCTAGTTGAATCTGGTGAAGAAAAACACAGCAGGGCAACGAATATTGATAATAGCACAGAAGCAGAAGTTCTTTCAACAACTGACGAAACCGAATCAAAGGCAAATGTAGTTGAAATTGAATTTTACCCACCTGTGATTAATTTTTAAGCCCATTAAGAATAAGTAATTCATAAGCTAGAAAGTGCCATATTATTTGAATAAAGACTTTTAACAATAAAAAATGTTTAATATAAAATTTTAAATACAATTTGTTTTACTTTAACATATTTTCAAATAAGATCTTAAATATTAAATATTCAGCCGCATTATTTTTGAACATAATCTAGGTCTAAGGCCCGGTTTTAACATTAGAAATGTTTAAACGGAGGCATACAATATAAACAAATCAACAGAATTTCAAAAATATGAAACGCCTAGTAGACAAAGGGGGTGAAACGTGAGGGGAATAAACAAAATAAACAAAATAATCAAAATAAACAAAATAAACAAAATTATTTCGTTCATGCTTTGTTCTTACTAGTCTGAGGAAACAAAATACGAAGAAGATGATAAAACGGACAGAAAAAAAGGAGAAATGTTCGTAGAAAAAAATGGGTATGTTTTTGATGATGATTTTTGTGAAATCTGAAAAATACCCGATTTGCGTTTACTTAAATGCTTATATCTTTCGATCCAATTATCCGATTTTCAATATTAAGGTATATAATTAAAGGAAAAATGACTGGCGTGTTAGAGCAAACAAACATTTTCAAAATAATTCAAAATTTTATACTAAAAGCATGAAAATAAATATCGGACAAATAATTTAATTCAATGAGGAAGTTGATAAAAACAAAAAAAAGCATTGAAATACTTTCAACCACCAATTGGCGAGAGGGAGGTAGTATTCTAAAGCCGGCGGCGGCGGCGGCGGCGGCGGAGTTTGTGCAATAAAAAACCACAATCGTGGCAAATTTGCTTCGCGTCGGAAAAACAATGCTAAATGTTCATATGTACCTACATTTGTAGTCGGTATAATAATTGTAAAGATACATTGTGTTTGGTTTGGCTTGCTTATAACATCCGTTCTAATTATCCGTTCATTAAGGTCTTAAAATTTAGCTAGAATATCGGACTACATTTTTTGTATTATATCATTGCACAGTCACATAAAACTATATATGAAAAACCTTATTAAATTGCGTATTTAATAGAAACAAAAATTTAATACAAAACAATAATTTTGTAAACCACATGTATTTGACCCTTTTTAGGAAAGTTATGATGTTGGTAGGTACCTATGTTCAGAAAAGTTGCTCAACATTTAAATTTGAAATTTGACATTCAATGTACATATCTACATAAATACATAAATGCTTTTTTCATTTCTAATGTTCCTCAACTATGCTGGAATGGCAAATCGGGTAAATTTTCCAACGTATTGAATTCAAAGAACATTTAGCTAACTCTGGACATAAATTAGTCTACATAGTTAGCTCAAGGGGTAGTTTTTCAGAGGAGGATGCATGCTGTGAAAGGTTCTACCAATAAAATCAAAGGATAAAACATCAAAAAAATAAATAAATTTCTGTTCACCCAATAACTTCACAATGTAATAGTAAACTTCTCATAAATTTCCCAACACAGACATTATCCATAAGTCCACCTAAATTAAGATGAATCAAAAGATAATTGTCAATTTTTGCCCCGTGGGTTTATGTGTCGAATAACTATGATCTGAACTTAATTTTTAAATTCTGAAATTAGGCCTAAATAAACTAAAAACTTGTTCTTTTTATTAAATCAGTCACTTTATTAATCAAATTAAAGTTGATTTCATTATCCACAACTTTATTCTTCAAAAGTTTCCGACTAAAACCAATATAGTTTGATCAATTCGCGCTTTATAAAATGGCAGGTTTTATCAGAGAAAATTTGAAAAAACGGAAACGTTGTATGTCAACTACTCATTTTAGATGAGCTAATTCAAATTTCTGCTCTAGGGAATCGGGTTCTGTACCAAATTTGAAGTAAATCGGACTAATGGTTTACCAACGGACGGTATGAACCAATCCACTTTTTTCGGACTTCTCCTTTCTCCATTATCATTGTCGAGATCGAGAGAGTGGGAAAGTGTGAAAGTGAGGGAGTGAGAGCGCATCGGCCGTAATTGCGGAAAAAATTATAGCAAATAACCTAGGGCTAATGCTGATCCAAGAACCATGGACTCTAAATTAACATGATGGGAATGGGACACGAGACAAATGTCGCCCGAAGCATCCACAAATACACACAATGAAAAAGTGTTTTGATTATAGAAACACAGATGTCTAATATTCTATAGTCACCATTTCTATTTCTATAGTGCCACAAGCAAGTACATTTCTGTCGAAAATAAGTATTCCGTTGACCCAGAGTGAACTCACCAATAAATTCGTAGGTTTTACTCGAGGTCAAAATTGATTGTCAAAAATGTTTAATCGGGTCAACTTGAGTTCAATTCCAAAACTGGGATGATCTTACGCTGAAAAACTAGGCCATAGTTTTATAAGTCATTCCCTAGAAAATTTTTCATCTCACCTTAAAGATTTAAAGAATTTCGGCTTGCATATGTACATACTTATGTATCTTGATCCAATACCATACTCGCTCTACTGTTTTTGTTGTATCTAATGCAAAACACAATTGCTCAATTTTATTTATTATATGTTTAAACATTTGTGTAGTTTTAAATCTCTGCTCCATTTTTTTTAACTGAACTATATTAAATTACAAAAAGTAGTGAGTAAGCTCCTATCATGTAACTTTCCATAAAAAGAATATCTTTAAATATATGTAGGTGATTTAATCACGCTTTTTTTCCTGGTTCTTAAAAACCTGTTCCGAAGTAAACACGTCGTCGGTCGTGTAAATGAATTAAAATTACTATAATTAAACTCATCAATAAAAAACGAAGTACAAGTTTTTTTTCTTTATTTGTCTGCAATCTGCATATAAATATATGATATAAATTTAAATAACGATTATTTAATTTTTTATTTCTATAAATAGAACTTTTTATGACCTAGATTGAAAGTTCTTATTTTCTTGAACCAGGAAAAGAAAAATAACAAACCTTTATAAGGCGCAATACATTTCATCGAATCGGATTGAGTTTGAATTTAACCTGCACTCTTTATCAAGATGAAGATTTTTAAAATAATTTTTATCTTTTGCCTTAACATGGTATTTAACCTGTTACATCAAATGCGGCATACCTATAGCCAAGGAAATATTTTAACACATCATCAGCCTTTAACTGGATCCCATCAACAGCCTATTAAAACACGGGCTGGTGAAGAAGTAACACAATTAGAATCATTCATAATTGAATGACTAAGACTATGATTAATTAAAAAGGGGCTTAAAATTATATTTTTCTCACCATGAAAAAATACAGGAAAAAAATACAATAATCTGCTCTTATGTTTTCATTAAAATCGGTTTAACAGATAATAAAACAAAAACGCAAAAAATTGTTCTATGAGATAAAGAATGTTTATTCGATAGATAATTTTTTTTCGACTAATATGGTAAATCGTACTGATATTAGCTGCAAAAAATTTCAAACAAAATCGTAGGAGCCGTTTTTGAGAGAATCTTATGGTAAGTTATTTTTGGTCATAGGAATAATTTTTATTTAAAATCTGCTAGGTAATGTTAAAACATTTCTAAATGCCAAGTTTAATAAAAAATCGACCAGTTCGTTTTCGAATAATTATGTTCTCGAAAAACAATTTTGAAACTTTAATCTTAAAAACTTTTTGAAACATTCTCTATAGTAAAAATTGGTGAAAATCAGTTAAGCCGTTTTTGAAAAAATCGAAAATCAAACAAATGGTCCTATGAGAAGTACCACTTCCAGCCATTTTTTTCGATTTTTTTTTAATAAATTGGTAGCCTCTTTTACAAAGAAAATACTGATTTTTTTTTTAAGTTGTGGGCATGTTTTTGAAAAAAAAAGAAGATTTTTATAATTTGGCAAACAAAATTTTTACGGCAGGCACCGTTATTTTTGGTTTTAAAAAAAAATTAAAAAAAAAACGTGCGGAGGGAATGCCCAAAAACCGCTATGTACCAAGCTTAAAGAAAATCAACCCACCGCCACCTGTTTATGCAGCAGCCCAAAGGACAGGACAAACACAGAGACAGACAGAATTGCGAGACCCACTTTTTTTGACTTCGCTAGCATCGTAATGTCAAGTTTGATCAAAATCTTGAGTTTGATTTTTTACGAATCCATAACTTGCCATATAGTACCTACCTAATGTATCGCAAGTAAATGTTTACAAATATATATATATATAAAAATAAATAAATAAAATAGATTGAAAGCTCTACTTGCGGACAGCTCCAATAAGCAGACAATTCCCTTAAACGGACACATTTTTGGGAACGAACTTTTTTTCGAATTTTTCTACAAATTACTTTCCTATAAACGGACACCCTCATAAACGGACGCGGACACTTTTTCTTGCTCATTTTAGATAGAAAACCTCCTATACGCGGATACATAATTTGATTTAGGGATTATTTTTTATCAACAAATGGAACCGAAAAAAAAACAGAAGGTCCGTTCTCACGTCTCAGTATAGTTTCTGTTATATTTTAAATACGTTAACAAATCCATAGAAAATCTCCGATAACCGGACGCAAAGCTCTAAAGGTCTGGTCAAACAGAACGCAGTCCGGTGGGACAGAAAACAATTCTGCCCTTCGCGTTCCCTGTCTTCTATAGAATTATAAGTTGTTGTTCAAACAGAACGTGGTGAAGGTCAACGGTTAAAAATGGAACGCGACGCGTCAAATTGAAGTTGTAGATTTTTACAAAGAACGCGATGGTCAAACTTCAAAACAGAAAGCAAAACAAAATTATTACACCGCTCTATGATCTTTGCATTTTGTTGAATGTTTATTTCTTGGAATTGGTCCCAGACTGAAAAAAATACGAAATATTAACACCATTGTATGCTCTTTTTTGATTAATTTCATGAACCCATTTTCTTCTTCTTTCCTTGATACAAGGGAAATAAGAAGAAGGGCCTCATCTTCACTGCTGCTGCTGCTGCTCATTCTGTTGCTGCTCACTGTTCACGAAAAACAATAAATTCTTCAAAAAAATTCCTAACTTTTGCTGTTTATAAACACTGGAATTTTTTGGATTTGCTTGCTGCATTATTTTTTGTCGCAGTAAATTACAAAAGCAAAGAAAAAAAGAGTTGCCTTGACTTTAATGAGAGAGATTCAATTTATATTATTCACGTGCTCGGACGGAGTAAAAATCACACTCAGCCGAAAGCTGACCGTGTTCTGTTTGACGTATCAGAACGCGGAGAACAGCAGCGCATTCCGTTAAATTATGAGCGATATCATTTTTTAATAATACAAATTAAAAAAAAAAAAGTTTTTCTATTTCTTTCCCTTAACCGGACAACTCTCATAACCGGACAAAAATTGGAGGACTATGAGTGTCCACTTATTATAGCTCTCACTGTATTTAATTATATTCTTAAAATCAATTTGGATTAACATTTTAAATCTCATCGTTATCAAAGACGTCATTGTAATTCTTCTTATATCCAAAATTCAACAAAGATTTAACAAACACTGCTAATCATATCGACTTTCCGGTTCCTTGAAGATTTCCGCGAATACCTCACAAAACGAAACCACGAGTCATTGTGATTTTAACATTAATGACAGTTCCGTATTCGCATTTTGGGCTTTTTGGGAAAAAAAAAAACAATCAGTGAGGAATAATACATAATTAATTTACTATAAATAACTTTTCGTATATTTCACAGTTTGTTTTAATCTTAATAACTTTCAAGTTTGGTAGTAAGGTCTGTAAAGAGGTGGTTCGTTCACTTGTGTGTACCTATAGGTATACATAGGTACTCCTGGGTTAAAAAAATGCTCGACTGGAACGCACGTACTTGCTCTTATGTACGCATACACTGTAGTGGTTCAAAGCATAAATATAAGCTTAAGCTATTGATCTGATTTTAATAGAAATATGTGACAAGTAAAAAAAAAGCCTTATGAACCATCAAAATAGTGAGTTGTTCTATAAAGACCATCAGTCAAAAGTACAAACGAAGTAAGGTTTATATAGGTCTCATATCAATCACAAATCTAGTTGATTTTAAAGGACCATTCGTTTACTATTTTGTTGTTGTAGATCGTCTGATGATTTATATTTGACCATTCATCAAAAAAAGCAGTCCTACCCAGTGTGCGTATAGCCTGAAAAACAGAAAATGTTAAAGCACCTCATGTGGATTGCCTGACATATCACTTACTTTGAACTCGACATTTGTTCATTCATCTGGCAGGACTCGATAAAATCGATCCAAAGTTTTAACCAGCTTACGTGCTCGTATATGTGGTGTCCGTGGCATATAGACTGGAAGGATAATTCAAGAGCAAGCTTTTATAGGATTGGACCTACTATAGGTATGTATATATGACCACAGTTATATATGGTGTTATATAGTTGAAGCTGATTGATTGCGTTTCACATTTCATGAGCGGTAGGTTTTTCATTATCCTTTGCTTAACTGCCGTGTGCCAATAAGATACAAACAAAGTAAAACAGAGAGAATTTCAACTGTGAAGGATTCCATTGCTGACATTTTAGTAAACTCAAGAGTGTTGTTGGTTCAATTCCGAAAATGTTTTAATTCATTCGTTTTTTTTTGTTGTTGGATAGCTAGTTGGTTTAATACTCAACAAAAATTGTTTTCCACAAGACTGGAATTTCTTGCATTTTATTGATTCCATTTACCAAAAGATATACATATTTATATTATGGCCTTACATGTTGGCGAATAAATTTCGCACATGAATAGGCAAAAGTATTTCGATGTAATCAGGTATAGGATGAGTGCTCGCTCAATGGGTTGCCGACGGACGTCGAAGATGGCAACGTCATCGTTATTATGGGTCATCATCCTCACAGTGGATCTCTCCTATATAGAGGTAACAAAAATGAATTAAAAGATACATCAGTTTAAGTAAATATATATTTATTTAAATTTATTTATTTATTTATTTATTTATTCATCTACTGATATAAATCAATTTATTCATATATTTACAGGGTGTTTTAAATTTCAGTTGAACGCCATACAAACGAGAGTTAAAAAGTAAGTAACTTGAATGGAGATGTATGCCGATTACGGAATCCGTAGGATTTATAGTTTTAGGGAGTCGCTTGAATTTTACATTTTGTTTTAAGACACTTTTAGATAAAATTAAAATATTTTTGTTTTGGTTCGAGTATGTAAGGATTTTTTTGTTAATGCAGAGCGGATGGTAGTTGGGATTCACAGGTACTTTAGTATTAAATATTACTTTAATATCCGCCGTTACAAGGGATTAATTATTGCACAAAATTGAGATTTCGTTTCATTAATTTTTGTAGATTCTACAAAATATAGAATTATTGTTATTCCTCAATCCTCATGAATAAGGGTAAACAAAAATTATGGAAAAATAATACAACGAACAATATTGAACATCTATAAAATAATCATAATTGAGGGTTGAACCTACACATAATTATATGAGAAATTTAAAAAAAAATAATATTTTCGCGCCATTTTAAGTATTTAATAATGCGGATTTTTATATACCATTTTCAATCGATAGATATCATAGGAGCCGTTTTTGAGAAAAATGAGATTTTCTTTACCGGGTCCTTACGGTAGGTACCTACCGTTATTTTTGGTCATATAAATAATTTTTATTCAAAATGTGCTAGATAATTTTAAAAAACTGCTTGTTTCCTAGTTTAATAAAAACAGAGCAAGTCATTTTCAAAAAAAAAAAATTGAAACTTTTTTGAAAAATCAAAAAAAAATTAAAATTTTGTTATACAAAACTTTTAAAACTTCTTGAAAGATTTTCTATAAAAAATGCTCAAAAACAGTTGAACGATTTTATAGGAGGACCTACTTACAACCATTTTTCCGATTTTTTTTTATAAAATGGTAGCCTTTTTGTAAAAAAAAATACTGATTTTTTTTTAAGTTGTGGACATGTTTTTGAGAAAAACAGGATTTTCATAATTTGGTAAAAAAATTGTACCGTTATTTTTGGTCTTAGAAAAAATGAAAAAAAAAAAACGTGTTGGGTGAAATGCCAAAAAACCGCTAGGTACCAAGTTTAAAGAAAATCGACCCACCCGAAAGGACAGGACAGAACAGACAGAGACCCACTTTTTCCAACTTCGCTATCATCGTCAAGTTTGATCAAATTCTCAAGATAGATTTTTTTTACGAATCCATAACTTGCCATATAATACCTTTACATATGTATATCGCAAGTAAAAATAAAATGCACAATTGGGTAACACCAACTTGCTCTTAGGTACGGTCACGCTGTGGCTTTAAAGTCTTGATATGATATTTTAAAAATGATTTATTTGACAAAAGAAACAAATTAGTTATGGAAGTTTGCTGCCAAAATCTTCATTAAAATTCGTTAAACAGACAATAATACAATAAACAACCAAAATAATTGGTTCTATCCGAGATACCTTTAATAATGGATTGACTCAAAATTTGTTCCAATAATATGTTAAATCGTACTTATTTTATCTCCAAAATATTGTTTTTTTTAAATCAAAATCGTAGTAGTCGTTTTTGAGAAAAATGAAATTTTCCTTATTGTTTATTTTTGGTTATAAGAATAAATTTAATGTTAAAAAACAGCTGGGTGCAAAATTTTCAAAGTTTTCAAAAACATTTGAAACGTTTTTAAAAATCAAAAAAAAAAAAAAATTAAAATTTTCGTCTACAAAACTTTCAAAACTTTTTAAAATTTTCACCATAATATAAATTATCAAAATAAGTTGAACTGGTTTTAAAAAAATCGAAAGTCAAAATAATTGTTCCAATGGAAATTTCGCAAATAACAATCTCGCATTCGAAATTTAGCATATTAAAAAATTCTGCTTTCAAAAATCTCGCAATTTAGTTTTTCTTTTTTTTTTTAATGCGAGATTTTAATTCTTCTACCTTTTCCCCAAAAATAGTAATTTAGCAAAATCATGGATTTATTTCTATTATGAAAAAATAAAACCAAACGTCAAACGATTACACGATGTGGGTAAGAGAATTGCGTGAAGTTTTCAATTTTCTTTTAAAAATATGTTTGCTGTAAAAATTGGCGCAATATTTTAAACAGCCTTATGTTATAATACCTTAACATGATATTACTTAATAATTTACAAACTTGTAAGTTTTTTATTAAGATGTTCATAGTTTTAAATATTTTTTAACTATAGTGTTATACTAAACATATTTTATAAACTGCAGCTGAACACACCTTAAAAAGTGACAGCTCGTGTAAACAAATAAGCAAATATACCATTTTTACATGTTTAATTGCCAAAGTGACATTTGGATTTAGTATAAGATAACTCCGACCCAGACCCGTAGAAAAATAAAACGTGGTTCTTGTAACGAGTATTTTGCAAAATAAAACGATAAAAAATAAGAATTAGCTTTGAGTCTATCCACAAACAACATCCGGTTAAATGAAACTGAAAATAATTGTCAAGTAACTGTAAAAAATAACAGTTCGGCTTTAAAATTATATTTATTTTAAGAAATGTTCTTTTGATGGTTATTATTAATTCTCAAAGAGGTCATTTAAGGTTGTTAATGCCCATTGAAACTGCTTATTACTGGTATAGCAAGCAATGACATTTGGAAACGACGACGGTTTTTTCGAATATTTTATCAGCATATGCTCTCGAATCACTAAGCCTTCTAATAGCGACTATATGAGCAGCAGAATGGGGTAGGTTGTTGATTCTAAATAAAATTCATAATTAAATCAGGAAAAATAAAGAAGACAAATTATAACAAAAGACATTTCTATGGCAACTTCTTGAAATAAAATTATAAAGATTATGATACAAATTTTGGCAGCGGTAGTTCTTTGTACATATTCTTAATTTATTTTTTTATTATTTCTTGGAAAATTCTTCATTCTTGAAAATTGTAATGTGTGTGTGTGTGTGTGTGGAACTCTTTTGCAAAACGACTTATCTACAAAATTTACATTCATTTTTATTGTTAAAAAATTTGTTCAAAAGAAATTTGCAACTTTGCAATTATTCTTTTCCCGACATAAAAAAAATTTAAATATTTTTCGTGAAATTTTCATTTCAACACCAAAAGAGCGAAAGGAGTGAAACTAGAAGACAAACTTTTCACTCATTCACTCTTTGTGTGTGTTCGGCGGAAGTCGTTAAAAAAATGCCTCCCAACTTTATCCATGGGATGGATATACATACCTACATTATGTATACGCACATATTCTCAGAACACACATTCTGGGAACTGGGAATGCTCGAACATTTATGGGACATCCGGTCTGAGGATGTGCATTTGGCACATCATGCAGAGAATTTTTTTTTTTCCACCATCATAATTTTGTCACACGTTTCTTTTTTACTTGCTGCGAAGGACAAGTATTGGTTTCGTATATAAAAATAAAGAAAATCGAAGTTTTTTCTAATAAAATCCGAAAAAATGACTTTTTAGTTTTTGAAAACATGATTTTGAAATATCTGTCTTCCTTGGGGAAGTAAATTTTTTATTTCGATTTTTTTTGAATGCTCTAAAACACAATAATTATACATTGTTACAGGTTTTACTAAGAACATCGCATAACTGAAATAGGGACTTGATATTTTCTGAGAAAATTGTATTTTTTTGGTTTATTCATTTGCATATTTTTAATGATTTTGTTGTAATTTTACAATTGAATGCTTTTAAATAAATATAAATTAAATTGCATTTAAAAGTTTTAGAAATAATGACAAAGATTTTCTTTATAACCAATGTAGATTTTTATGAACCTAATGATACAACTATAAGAGCAACAAGTACGTGCGACTAATCTGTTGTGAATTCAATTTGAATTTTTATTTTTCTCAGAAAAAAATGCACACTAACAAAAAATCTCAGCTTTTTGGTGTGATTGTCCGTTTTATGATCCTTGGGATAAAAACAAAAAAAAAAGACATTAAAATTTTATATTTTGAACGTAAGATTGATGCTGACTACTGCAAACAAAAATATTTATGTAGAAGCAATAACAACTCTCACAAAACCAAAACGATTTGAAAGAAATTAATACAAGTGAAAAAAAAAAAAAAAAAAAAAACGAACAAATTAGTAATAGCAACCTGCTCTGGCAGCAAACATTGAATATTGAAATACAAAAAAAAATATAAATAGAAAAAAGTTCGAATTTAATGCAGGTAAGTATGAACTCTTTTTATTATTTAAATAAATATGTATTGTTTTGTCTTAAAATAAAAAGTTAACTTTGGATAAATTTAATAAACTAAAAAACATATGAGAGAAACCGTATTTAAATAAAACGTTATCAAAAGATTAGAATTATTAATTTAAATATAAAAAATTTAAAGTTTTTAAATTCCTTCGAAAAAAAATACATACATATGTGGTGTTTGGTAAAAATATGATGCTCCAAAAATAAATTCTTACCTCATGTCCACTGAAAATTTTTTTAGTACAGCCGAATTAGGAATAAATCGCCGAAAAGCTGAGTTTTGGTATATATGGTATCGATATCATCGCTGCTAACAATTTTACGGTGGTTAAAGGCTCCCCAAAATAGTTTTTTATGAATCTCCCAAATGGTGAGCCGTATGGAACAAATGCTAATACTTTTTTTCATAAAAATAACCGTTTTCGAAATAAACCAATCGGAAGAGTTAAGGATTTTACTTTTCTACACAGTGGGGACGCTTAGTTAAAAAATTGTGCTTAATTTGTGGTAAAAGCATCAAAATTTGTTGATACATTTTATGAACATGATTTTAGGATTTTGGACAACAATATATGTCCATCCCATAAACCAGAAAATTAATATTTAGAAACAACGGCAAAACTTACAATATTATGTTGTAGTGTTTTTTTTTTAAGCCAGGAACTCATTCTTTAATATGTTTTTAAATGAAGTTATTTTAGTGCTTAATTTTTGAATAAATCATTTTCAAACTCAAAGTTTTGAAAATAATGTTCGAAAAAAAAAATAAAATAATAATATGAAGGTTTTTTTTTTAATAATACAAACTCTATATACTACTGAAATACATCAGCCAAGTAGAAGACTTAGCACTATTTAATTGGACTTGTTGAATTATTGATTCAAAATAGCTTTTTACGGCCTTTAGTCCACAAAAATTTAGGTGTTTCGTCCCGGCGATCTCACTTGGACTCATCAGTTGACTAGTGAGGACCTTGTCAATACGCAATTTTTGTTAAGTTCAGTCCATCTAACATAGATTTCATGACGAATATCTAGTGTGAACTATAATAATAATAATTTGAAAATTATTTATTCAAAAACTAAGCACTAAAATAACTTCATTTAAAAACATAATAATTAAAGAATGAGTTCCTGGCTTTAAAAAAACTACAACATAACATTGTAAGTTTTACCGTTGTTTTTAAATATTGATTTACTATTTTTTTTTTTTTTTGTTTTTATTTTTTTTTTAACCAAGCCGC
This sequence comes from Epistrophe eligans, assembly GCA_951394125.1. Lineage (NCBI taxonomy): Eukaryota > Metazoa > Arthropoda > Insecta > Diptera > Syrphidae > Epistrophe > Epistrophe eligans. The sequence goes on from OX596029.1 coordinate 82,886,126, forward strand.
CCATTATATATAGAAAAGCAAAACCCTCACTTAATTCTTCTGTTTTATTTCGAAAACGGTTATTTTTATGAAAAAAATATAAACATGTTTTTTTATAGAAAATTTTCTAAGCTACAAATTAGTTCTAGACATTTTTTCTGTACAGCTAACCATTTGGGAGATATTCATGAAAAACAAAATTGGGGGGCTTTTAACCCCCCGTAAAATTGTTAGCGGCGAGGCGCTCATATCAATGTGGATTTTTTACAGTTTCTTAAGAACCACATGAAGAAGGTATATACCGTAAACCAGATGGCGATTTTTTTCGGAGTCTTTATTGACTGGATTATTAACAGACTTAGGTATTTTTGCACTCAACCGACACTTAAGGATATTTTTTATTAAAAAAAATAACCAAAGCAATCGGTATCCACAAAGTGGACTTTTGCCCCACTTGGCTGGGTTACAACTCCACAAATCAATAAGAGACTTATAACTCACCCTTATGAGGCAGAAGTGCACAAAAAAGAAGGTCAAAATCCCCTTATTTTTATAAAGGAAGTGTGTCATAAGTCCACAAATATTTTGCCGTTTTTTTTTTTTTAATTACCAAACGTACTGTTTATTAAGAAAACTGTTGACATTGGCGTCTGCCTGACGATTCAACATATATTTATTATGTTCAATCGTCGTCGTTGCGGAGGCGAAGCTTATATTTTCAAAAGACTCCAATGTAATAATAATTGATTTTATTTTTTACCCAATTACTTTTCCTATGTAAAACTTAAAATCGAAATAAAAATCCAAAATTAAATATATTGTATGATAAGCACCTAAAATAAAATTATTAGTAATATTTCTATGTGCCCCTCTCTATAAATAATTTGTATTTGTAGGTAACATATACAAATAAATTATGTGACTGATTTTATCACTGAATGAAAGGTATTACACATTTGAATAAATCCCCAGATGCATACTCATGGGAGATAACATGCGAATATATATTATTACCCCACGACCAAGTGATAAAATGATGACTCTCATCTTGATCTGATTAACAAGTTTGTTTTCTTTAATTATTATACTAACACGATGTGATGATTATAATAATAAATTGAACAAAAAATGTGTACCTGTTCCGGCGTCGACAAAAAATAATAAAGACGGCGAACGAAGTCACGTTTAGTTTCTCATCAAACGCTTCGATTAAAGATTACTAACAATATCGTCGGTTTTTCAAGAAGAAACACGTTTTTTTTTTGTGAACTCTAAATCTGTCTAAAACGATAGACCAAAAAAGTACCCTAATTGAATGAATCATGAATAATTAGGTATATTTCGGATGCGAAGGTTTAAGATTAATGGCTAAATTATAGAAGCTTAAGATACGCAAGTTCATGCTATTAGTTGTTTTAATGTTTGTTGGTGTATAAATAGGTATAGGTATAGGTAAGGTACATACATACATATGTTGTGATGTTTTATTTTTGTGCATATTTATTGCAACATAAATATTTAAAAACAAGAAAACATCAGATTGGAATTTATGTTTTCCAAAGCAAAGTGACAAATTTATTTGACAGTAATTAAAAAGATTCTAAAACTAGTTTCTTAGACTTACCTAATTATATTTGATTCTGATTAAAACCCCTGGAAAATATTAGATTATGAATAAATTTTAGTGGAAAGCTTCATTTTACCATCTCAAGCATATTCTTAAAAGTACTCTAAGCTAAAACCACTGATTTTGATTTGTTGGGGTAAAATTTCATAATCATAATGAAAATGGCGCTCAACGGGTACCTAACTCCAAAGTGCTAGGCAGTTAAAAAACAATAAATTTAAGAAGAAAAAAAATTGTATCAAAGTTCAAATGTTGAGCAATATGTGCTGCGATGCAATTTTTAAATCCCTTGTTCATAATAAAATCCAAAGAATAAAAAAAAACACATAATACGAAAATAAATTGTAATTTTTTTTAAAGATTTATCATCTCTTAAGAAATTATAGACGACTAAAAAATAATGCTCAAGGATTTAAATGACAGAGTAATCCCATATCATCACTACTATATACCTAGTAGTACATTTATTACAATGCTCTTATGATCTCAAAATGTGACATCAAAAAATTCGTATTTCCTTTGAAATCTTAATACCTACCCTAAATATAGACTTACGAGCAACTATGTAGGTACATACGCTCGCATTAATTCGCGCATTTATTCATCTTAATAAGGACACGCTCTACTTTTCACAATATCCCTTATGTATACGTCACTTAAAATAATTTTTTTTTTTTACAAATCCTGAGGCACTATTATTACTCTGAAGTCATTGAAATGAAACAGTAATAACTGTCAGTAATGAGCAGATTTATCCATCATAATGCCTATAATTACTACCAATTTTGTTTTCCTACTCCTATCCACAAGATATAGAGGTATGTAGTAAATATACATATATATATGTATATGAAGACTAACTCATTCAACAAATTTCCTTAAGCTTCTCCTCGAAACCATGACATGAATGTCTGCAGTTGTCATGATGCTATACTTTTGACAGAATAAAAAAAAAAAAAAAAAAAAAAAAAAACATAGTTGTAATTATCTCTTAAACATTTATCTTTACCAACTAGTATGTTTTATGTACTTGTTTATTTTTTAATTAAAAGAAGTACAAACTTTTTTAATAAAATTTCTTCAACTGAGTTTTGCATTTTTCTTATTTATAAAATTGAGTGAACTGCAAAAATTAAATTAAAAACGTAAATTCTGAAAACTGTAGTTATAAGTTAATTACCTAAAAGTGTTTACTTAAAACAATTTGCCATGTTAGCAGCTACTTCTTTCGGATGATTTTTTCTAATATGTATCTCAAATAATTCATTAAAAACTTTTTTCTGTAGCAATTACTTAAGTTTTTCAAAGTTAGAAAATAATATCAGTTAGTATTAAATTTCATAACATCTACCTCCACCTGAACACCAAACACATTCTGTTCGTCCATACAACTTTAGTAGCCTTTCAGATTGCCTTAGAACTGAAGTGGTATAGCAATAAAAATATGTTGCGGCATTCCTGAATGCCGATGTAATTATTGTTGTTGTTTTATGGCAAAAAGACTTGGAAATGAAATTGGATGGCTGCATAGCACAACCTTGCTCTTGAAAGTCGAAACTTTAACATGACTTAGCATTGAAGTACTTTGGTAGTTGTTTATTAACACAATAATATTATTAAAGAGAAGTGTTATATATAAAATGGGTTTTTTTTCTTTGATTTGTTTGTGTTTTTTTTTTGTTTTGTGAAATTTTGTAAAATAATATAATTTGATCTTCTTAGAAGTTCATGTTGGAACAAAATCGGTTCAGTCGCTATCTAGATATATCTATAAAATTATTAAATTTCCTAAAAGAAAAGAACTAAAAAACCTTATCTCTGTCAGCAAATTTTTTGAAATGCAATATTATTTCATTTTCTTTATAAATTAGATTTGCGAAGTTTAATCAAAATAGTTAAAGTAATTTTTGAGAAAATTTGAAGAAAAAAAAAAAAACGAGATCGTTGTATTGCCAGCTACCTGTTCTAGCTGAGCTAAGGAATCACATAAAACGCTCTAAGTTCCAAAGTTCAAGCATATCAGTATATCCGTTTAAACTCTACATCAGCGTTGCCACTTCAAGAAAAGAGGAGTGCAGTAGATCATTAAAAAAATGCAGTAGATTGAATCTTTCCGCAGTAGATTTTTATTAAACAAAAAACATACAAATAAATAGCCCATACATTCATTTTCTTAAATCGAATTAGGGTTGTCTTTTCTCATATTTAGTAAATAAAAAAGAAAGAAATTAAAAACTTGAAAACTAAACTAAAAGAAAACACTCACGATATTTGGCTAGAGCCAGCGAATGGTTCTACGGCAGACTGAGTTTCGTTCTAATTTTCTTGTAATGTTCCTTTTTAACACTTGAACAAAGGTTTGTCAGAACAGTTTTACTTTTTTTGTGGTTTTCAATAAATATTTATCCATGTCTTTTTTTTTAATAATTCTTGTAAAATGAGGAATTGTCAGTGTCACACAATACAAATACGAATTCAAATAAACTCTCAGAATCCCGTTAGTTTAACAGAAATCGGGAACACAATAGAAACAGAAACAGAGATTTGTTTCATGAATGAAAGCACCCAACTAATTTCATATGTCATAAGAGATTGTGGCCAAGTTCACAATGAATTGGCTTCGTTCAGACGTTCTTTACAGCGGTTATTTGTTTGCATGTTTTTTGGACAGCTGTCCAAGAGAAGATTCATTAAACATACAAAAGCGCAGTAGATTGAATTTAGTGCCAGTAGATTTAGTTTTTGCGAAAAGTGCAGTAGATTTACTGCTATCGCTGCAAAGTGGCATCCCTGCTCTACATCATCTACATATGTATATGAACATGTGGATGCACGTACGAATAATCAGACGACGACAACGCGACGGTCATGTCATGTCATGCCGAAAATAAATTTTTATTAAAACCTCGAACAGAGAGCAGAAACTTAAAATTTGATCTTTAAAATATTAAAAACAAAATACACTTTTGGTTCTCACGAACTTGCTCTTATGTACGATCACACTGTGATTTTAAAGTCTTAATATTTTAAAAACTATTCATATAATAAAAGAAATTAACAAGTAATGAGAGAATTTATTTGATGCCACCTGCCAGAAATGTTGTTAAGCTTAAGGTAGAATTATGTGAGGAAATAAATATGAACAATTTAGCACCGTGTTGCATAAATATATATGGAATTTACAGTTTAGACTGAAAAATTGTTAAAATTCATTAAACAACCTTTGGAATGGTTTTGACACCAACACGATGTACCCCATCTGGTTTCTTAAACGAATCTCAATTTATGTGAAAAAAATTTAAAAATCGTTGGAGCAGTTTTTTAAAATTTAATTTTTTACAAAATTTAATTTATTTACAAAATTAAAAAAAAATTGGTACGCCATTTTTAGTGTACCGGTTCAACTGATAATAAGGTATTCGAAAAATAATAATTCTTTGAGAAATAGCTACCGTTAACAAACGATAAATAATAGATCGAACTGGTATTGGCTCAAATACAAAATTCAATCGAAATCGTAGGAGTCGTTTTTTGAGAAAAATGAGACTTTCTTTACCGGTTTTTAAACATTTATTTTTGGTTACAAGATTAATTTTTATTTAAAATCTGATAGATAATGTTAAAAAACTGCTGGGTGCAAAGTTTAATAAAAATGGACGTCATTTTCGCAACATTAAGTTCTCAAAAAAAAAAGTTGGAATCTTTTTTAAGAACCCAACAAAAAAATGAAAATGTTGTTAAACTAAACTTTCAAGACCTTTTAAAAAAATTTCCATAAAAAATTTTATCAAAATCAGTTACTGTTTCTTTTTTTTAGTTGTGTTAGTTGTGGGCACGTTTTTGAGAAAAAATATGATTTTCATTTATTGCTTTAAAAAATTGTATAGCAGGTACAGTCATTTTAGGTCTTTAAAAAACATTTCGAGAAAATGCCCAAAAAAACACTAAATATCAAGTTCAAAGAAAATTGAACAACACGTTTAAAGGGCAATTTTCTAGATTATTGACACTTAAAACAAAAAGAATCAGAACAAAAAAAAAAATGGGTTTTTGGGATAAAAGATTTTTTTGATTTCGGGTTTTCTGAATTTCGAGTTTTCTGGATTTTGGGTGAGACAACATTTATTTCCTTTTATCACATACAAACTTAAAAACTACCTGCCTAGTCAACTCAACTTAGCCAAATGTTTCAATTTTTTTCATATTAGGCCCCTTTTACACTAGGAAACTGATCTTTCAGATATTTTGAGTTTTTAAATGAGAAGGACACCAAGTAATGGGATAATAAACGGTCTATGCGATTGGTGGAAATTGGAAATTAAAAGAAAACGTCAAAAAATCTCCAGCAACTTGTTTTCTCGTGTGAAAGGGGACTATGGAGCAAAAAGATTTAGAATAAGTGGAATGACAAATTTTTATGACATAATGTGACTAACCATTCAAATATTTCGGTGATTTCACTTGGAATCATCTGTTGATTATAGTCAACTAGATATAGTGAGTACCTTTTTAATACATAATTGAATTTATATTATGTTACTACTTTGTGTCAAAAGGTGCTATTTCGAATCAACGTTTAACCTTTTTCTTAAGCTTGTTACCCTTGTTTACGTCATGGTGTCTCTAAAGTGCTATTTTAAATTAAGATTGTCAATTTTCCGAAAAATCTAGAAACGTCTATAGTTTTCCAAACATTGTAATGTTAATGCAAAAATTGTAAATATTTTAAAAGCCACCAGAGTCACTCGTCAACGCTATAATATGTATCACGTTATCGCAAATTTCCATCACAAAGATGCTGGCAAAATTCACTTCAAAGAGCTTTAGTCATCAGCTTAGAGCTACTATATGTAAATGATGATAATGTCCCCATAATAAAAAAAAAAAAAAAAAAAAAACTTCTCAAAGGATCTCTCTCTTTTACTTATGCAAACAAAACACAAAGAAAAGTTCGAGTATCGCCAAGTAATTTTTTTATTGCCACTCTTTTAAGCGCACAGGATGTTTGCAAATTTTAATTCAATCACTGTGACTTTCAGTTTAATTTATGTCATTGTTGTTGTTTTTGTTTTAATTTTTATTTTTGCATTTTCACTTATTGCTTTTAAGTTTTGAAAACTGCTCAAATGTGGGTTACAGCTATATACATACATATATACAGCAGCTCTAAACCCTGAAGCACCGCACCATAGGATCCGGATGGTTAAATGAAAAAGTTGGTCGTATTTTTGTTGACTTTGATATACGGTTGCCGCAAAACGTACATATACATACATACAAATGTATTCACTGTATAGGTAGGATGTTTAAATATTATAAACTTTATCGTTGACAGAAATGTATCAAAAGCAAATGACTTTCCAAAAGAATAAGGTTTTTTGAGTTTTGGCATAAATATTTGCAACATTGGACTTTCAGTGTTGCAAAACGGCTATATAGTATAAGATGGACACACACTTCAAATTGTATAGAAGTTTGACAAAGAACACTTGCAAGTGCCATGAAATTTTCTTTGTGTATAGGTATGAGAGAGGATTGCATTTGAAAATATATTCCAAAAATTTGTTATTGTTTTGTTTGGGGAATCATTTGGTGTAGAAATGCTGGATATTTATGACAGGATATAAAATGAAAAGAGTTTTTCATTCAATGATGCAAATGGAATTCAAATTGAGTTGGAAACTCTTTTTCAAAATATAGTTACAAAAATAAACCACAATTGAAAAGTTTTATAGCAACAAACAATTATGGGATTTGTGTTATTATTATCGTTGTGGTGTGTTTTGTTATAAATTTTGGTAACAAGTCAAAAAGTTCTTCTAAAATGATTTGATTCTTAAAGTGTTGTCAAGTTATGACGTTTTTTTTTATGCTAATGTTAACTCATCGGATCGGAGGGCAGGTTACTCCCGAAGAAAGCAAGTTAAACTCGGGTTATGAGGAAGAACTTTAATCAATTTATCAGATTTATTTATGAATTTTTATTTTTACAATATTAAGTTTTTTTTTGTAATCTTATAATATCAAAAAAAAAACCTAATCTAAACAACACGGTATTTCATAAAACACAAAACTATGTTCATTTAAGCTATAAAGTACCGCAAGAACGCACGCACGTTAGGTCGGGCGTAAAGTCATACGTCAGGTCATGCGCCAGGTTGCTTTCACGCCCCAGGGCATGCGTCACATGAATTTCAATTATATATACTTTAAGATAGGCTACAAAAATAGCGCATGACCACGCGCAGGTATTCAAGTGCGCACGCATGTCAGGTCGGGCGTAAAGTCACGCGTCAGGTCGTGCGTAAGGTTGCGCATAATTTCTTGCCTCCAGGTGGGCGTCAGGGCCTGCGTCACATGAATTTCAATTACATATACGTTAAGATCGTTTGTCAGGTCATGCGTCAGGTTGTGCGTCAAGTCGCACGAATTTCAATTATATATACGTTAAGATAGGCTACAAAAATAACTCAAGTCAAGTCGTGCATAAGGTTGTAAGGTTGTGACTCATTTCTTACCTCCAGATGGGCATCAGGGTCTTTGTCGCACGAATTTCAATTACATATACATACGTTAAGTTCGTTTGTCAGGTCATGCGTCAGGTCATGCGTCAAGCCGCGCGTCATTTCTTTCGTCAATTTGGGCGTCAGTGCATGCGTCGCACGAATTTCAGTTACATAAACGTTAAGATAAAGGACACAAAAGTAGCGCACGAACGCACGCAAGCGCGCACGTACGTCAAGTTGGGCGTTAAATGATGTGTCAGCTCATTTTTCAGGTAAAGCTTCAGGTCGTGCATCAGGTTTGGCGTCATGGCCTGCGTCACACAATTTTCAATTACATACTTTACCAAAGTTTGATTACCGAAAATAGTCGGTTGTATAAAAAACTAAGATTCGTCTCAGTATTTTTTTTTTTTTACTGGAAAGTGACATATTGGTACTTCAATGTAAAATGGTCTCTTGTTATATATATCTGCAATCTCAATGTCCCCATATTTACTTTATGAGTAAAATCTGTAAATTTTCATTTTCTATAACTTTGAATTATGCCAATTACGCCACTTAAACTGTTATCATGCAGTCTACACTCTAAAGCTTGCATAACTCTTTGCTTTATTCATCAACATTCAATAGGGTGCTATGATCAAGAATCAAATTTTCTGACATTCACTTAAAACAAACAAAATCTGCTCTTTTAGATGATTTCAAGAATTTAACTTTCTTTTGAAAAAGTGACGCTCCCTCCATAGGAGCAGCATACCTTTTCTGAATTGCAAATAACCAATTTGAAGAGTTTGTACAAAGCTGTGCTATCAACATCGTGTCTTTGATTTCCCTGCATCTTGGGAGGAAGTAGGAATATCTTTTTTACATCAAGCAAGTGTTCTAATACCAGTGTTGAATGTTATTTTAAATACAACCACTTTAAGGAACTTCCGGCTGCTTCTTCTTTTTCTTCTACTTCTGTTTATCCTCCTGTACCTTGTGTCACTATATCTTTGTCAATTTTCTATTTTGTTCACCCTTCTCTTTTTTTTTTAAATGTTCATGTATACATTCAGCAATAGGGATTAAAATCTTTGAAAAGGATTTCTTACCAAAGAAGAAACTCCAGGGGTGGAATCGCGTAAGGCGATAGTTGATTGTCGCTTTTTTGATTGTCGGTTTTGATTATCAACTATTCGTTGCTCTGTGTAAATCTTTCGCCAAAAATTGTTTGTTCTTTGGCATAACTTACAATTCAGTCAAGAATTAAATGTCATTTTTGCATTTTTGTTATTGTGTTGGTTTTAATTAATTCTATTATTAAAAAACCAACCAATTTTAAGGCGACCGCTTCAAACTTTTTATGAAAATGACATAAATGTATGAAAACGACACCTAAAAAGCTGTCGCTTAATATCAGTACAAAAAACGATTGTCGATTTGATAATCACCTTACATGGAGCAAAATTGTCGATTTTGATTATCAACTATCAACTATCGCGTTAGCCGATTCCACCCCAGTTTATGTCATCTTCTTTCTAGTCAGATGATATATATTTAAGTATATGTATGCGTGTGTGTTGTGTATGCAGGCAGCTTCTTATTCACTGACAACACACAGAGAATGGTATATAGGTAGGTTAAACTGCAACGTTGCGTGCCGAACCGAAATCCGCTTAAGTTTCAGAGTGTTTTCATTTCGATTGGCATTTTCCTTGATGTATCCTTCTTCGTTTTCGTTTCGGTTTATCTATGTATATAGCTATCTATTTTGAAGTTTGTTTTACAAAGAAACTTTGTGAGATGGGTATAGAGCCTTTGATGAATGTTAAACAAAAGTACTAATATCCTTATCTGGTTTTAAGGATTTAGTCAAAATGGCATTTATAGCTGATGTATATAATGTGCACTAAGGGTATTTAATTTTCTGCAACCGCACATCCTTGAAGTAGCTAGTTTGATCCTTAACGCATAAGTTAAACACTTTTGCAAAAAAATTTTTTTTTTTCAACTTCTAAGTACATAAGACTGTAAATATTTTGTTTAAACAGAAATTAATCTTATAGTCGAGTGAACAATAAGTACTTTGTTGTAAAAAAAAAAAAAATCTAAAATATATATTGCGTTTAACAGAATGCATGGAGTAAAAAAATTGGCGGTTTGTATTTTATTGACAAAATTTTGGAACACACTGAAATGTTAATTCTTAAATTTTTTTGTATACGAGCTTTCAAAAACTAAAGAAAGCATTGCATATTAAAACTTAAAAAAAAAAAAATTGTCTTAAAATAAATACAAACTAATTTTGTCAATCATTTTTTTTTTAAATTAATTTTTTAACTCTGAAATTCTGCATTAATAAAAATACTTAAAAATAGCATACATATTTTTGTTATACAAAATTTTTACAAAATCTAAATAGCTACGTAAAAATAAATTGGTTTTTGTTTGTACGCCCATAACTTGGCTGAACATCATCCCATTGGCATGAGACATTAAAGAGCCGAAGATATGTATAGGAAACTAGCAGACCCGTGCTAACGTTCCTTCGAAAAATACCCCTAATTTATGTACATATATTCTATTATTAAAAAAAGTTTATATGCCTACGTTTTGAGAAAAATCAATCCATTTTTTTTTTTTTTTATAATTTGTTTCTAGGTACCTATGTACATATTTAATTTTTTTGTTAGGTAGGTTCATGTTCGACACACGAACAAAATCATTGCAGCCCCTTTTTTTCTTTTCTTTATCATCGTAATGCCATGTTCAATTGCTATTTCCCCTTTAACCTTTCTTAACTTGATTGTCCTTTAAAATGTATCGCCCTCATAATTCTTAAGTAGGTAGGTATGCAGAAGGAAAAAAAAAAAACAAATACGTTACGTACCTACCTACTGCGCTACGCCGTTATAAAAAAAAGCCAACAACTGAGTGGAATCAGGAAGTTTAGCAAAAACGGAAAAAGATGTCAGAGGAAGAAAAAATGCAAAAACACCGGAATGATAATGAAATAGAAGAGGGCAGCGACCTCTTGATTGCACATAAAACCAATTTCTAAATTAAAAAATACAAAAAGTTGTAATTTTTAAATTTTTTAAAGTACAGCTTGTAGGTATAATAAAGAAAAGATTTAGGTCTTAAAATTTGCGTTTAAATATTGACTTTATGAAACAATCTCAATATTTTCGTAAAGGTTTTGACGTATAAGTGAAAATGTGTGTCAACATCAAAGAAAAAGTTAACTAAAAATTAAAAAAAAATTAATATTCTGATTAAATAAACAAATTTGAAAAACTAAAAATAGTCTTAAACAATCTTATAAATATAAAGAATATTATAAAATTTATTTCAAGTAAATAAGTTTAATACTTTCTGAGTTAACGCCGGACATTATAATATTACTTCGTCTTTATATAATAATAAAGTACCTAATGAATTGAACCCAAAAAATTGGAAAACTGTGAAAATCCGAAATTGCATACTTTCAGGTGGTTGGTTGTTGGAGATTATTTGAAATTTCATTTTGAATGGGAAGAAAAATATAGTGATTCTAAGAAATGACAAACACTACGGATTTGACAATCGGCTAATTTTGTCCTTTTAGAATATGTGATCGCCAACAGGTGGCGCCTTTAGACCCATATACCTATTTATAAAAATTATTTCAAAGGTTTGTTTGAATCTTCTATAAATTAAATTTTGTAACACATCAACATTATTATTATTAATTTATTAATATTATTATTAGTTTGTTAATATTATTATTTTTTATTAATACGATTTTAATTGCCAATACATGATTTAAACAATTACTTTGTAAATTGCAATATTTAAAACTATGGTGGCAACCACGACCACAAAAGCTTAGTTATTGTGCAATGTATAATCTAAATAAAACCTGAAAAAACAGCCACGTTAAATGAACGAAAGCTTATTGAAAAATTATATAAAAGGAGCAACCAAATAAGTAGAAGATCATTCTTGTTTGGTACTTAACTTAGCTCCATGAAAAGTATCACACTTGAAGCTTGAGAAAAATTACGATGAACAGGTCATCCTTCGTCTCTGAAGTTCATACATTAGAACGTTTTTTTTTCATTAACCCTTTTGTTGTATATGTATATGACGTGTAAATGTATAATATTACACTACAGGTCATTAAATTAAATACACATGGTATGTACATTTTTTTCTTTTGTTTTGTTGTTTACTTCTTAATTATTTTAATCCTTTTGAAATATATTTTAGTTTAAATAAATTTTAGTTTAAATAAATTTTAGTTTTTTTTTCTTTTTTAAATTTTCCTTCATTTCAAAAAACTAAACTTTTTTAGTCGTATTTATTAGATTTTTGTCTACTTAGACACATCAGTCTAACTGTTTTAAAATTGGTGGAAATATGCTTTATTTAATAAAAAATAAATGTCACATTCTTCACGGTTTAAACAATTTACTCTTCTGTCTAAGTTAGGCAGCTGTAAGACACAAGGTTTTTGGACTCATTTTCCAAAGTTGGACAGTTGTCTAAAGTTGGGCAACGTTTATAATTAAGACCATCTGATTTTAAAACGTAAATCAAGGTGTTTTTAATTAATTTTTTTTTTTTAATTTTCTGTACTCTATTGTTAAAAGAAATAAACATTTGTTTTATTGCCTGTTTAGCACCTGTGGTAGTTTTCGAACGGCCCAGTAATTGGCAGAGGCAAAGCGGTGCGGTGACGTTGAAAATATCCTGGAAGGTTGCTGCTCGTAATGAGAACTGTATCTCACAATCCTGTAAGACAAAATCAACCTCTAGAATTTTCCCTTTTTTGTATGATTAAACTAATGGAAAATTCCGAAAAGCTGAACGGAGCAGCTTTATAAAAAAAAAAATAATTTTTCTTTAAAAAACCAGCACCAAGGATTTCAATTTTTTTTTGTTTTCATAAAATAAGATTTATTAAAGAAATCAGATAGTATAGATCACAAGTTCGTTCGGCACAGTCATGCAATTAACTTCCATTTTATGCACAATAAAACTTACCGTCACGTCGCGTCGCATCGAGTGCGTCGTTTCTTGCACAATTAAACGATTTTACGTATAATCAAAAAGTGTTCCATAATTTAGGTCATTTGTTAATCAGTCAGCTAAGATTTTTTCGATTTTTAAAGTAGGTAAATATATATATCAGGAACCACTAATTCTAAGGAGTTGACATTTCTTACTTTATGCGTACCTACCAGTGGCGAGGCGTCCATATAACTCGATTCCTACCGACTTACCTTTTACATTTTCTGCTATACAACAATGTTTGCTAAATACGAGCAACATAAAGCCCACGGGATAAACCTAATATGTATCTATACATCAACCTGCACACTCCACCACTCAATTGAAAAGCCACACACGAAAACACACACAACTCATTATCATTAGTATGTGTATTCTGTCCACACTCTGTGCATAGCCAAAGCAAAGCAACCCGAAATATGTCGGGTTATAAAATCTGTCGCTAGATAGAACAAATTTATTTCCTTTCTCTTTTCTTCCTTATGATTTTCTGATATTGACTCAACTCTGTTTAACACACGCTCTCTTATGCAAAAGAATAACACGCTTTTTTCCGACTTATTTGGTGATTTTTGTGAGTATCTTCTACCGCTGCGCTGTGCTGTGGTAGATTAATTGAGTAGGTCAGTTCTCTTAGTTACTTAATGAGTTTCTGAGTTTGACTCGTCTCTGTTTAACACACGCTCTCTTATGCAAACAAATAACACGCTTTTTTCCGACTTATTTGGTGAATTCTGTGTGTATCTCTTATTGTTGCGCTGTTGTTTAACAGCAGCAAAGGCTGTTAAACAACAGCAGTCTGTAGGTATTAAATGAGCTGATAAAATTTTCTACCGTTTAAAAAATGAAAATTCAGTTGGTTGCTTTAAATGTTCAATATTTTCTATTTTTTAATCCAGATAAATAATTATTTATAGAAAAATTTTATTTATTGGCTTAGTTTGTCTTGGAAAGCAGATGTGCCATATATTATTTAATATTGGCTACATATTAATATGTTTTAGAATGCATTTACGTTTGCAGGTAATTAATTTTTACATCGACTTACCGTTTGAAATTATTCACGCCTCGCCACTGGTACCTACTTATGTTAGAGGGGGGTCTTAAATTACCTGAATTGATTCCTATGTATATAAATAGGGAAAGTGGCCAGAACTTGTTTGGACACTATCGTGTTCTGATGTTACCAAAGAATAGTTCTTAATACAAAAAAAGCACTTCTTGAGGCTAGCATTTCACTGTTTTATACTTTTCTATAAAAAGAGCGAATAAGTCATTAATACCTATATGGTTAAGAAACATCCGCAATTATAAAATATTTGGACATTTTGTTTTTCCTACTGTTTAAATTCGTACATAACCAATACCTACCTAGGTAAAATACTTACCACAACTTTGTCAAAAAATGAATACTTATACGTCCAGGAAGTTCTCAACAATTGTGTGCGCCTTTCATCTTGAAAACAATTTGAAACAAAATTGCAATTTTCAATTTTCAACATTCAATTTTAAATCAAAATCATTAAATTTCATCTGCAAGTAGTGCTTTTGAAAATTAAAATGAAATAACCATAACTTTTCAATAATCACACTTTAAGTAATATTTCTCTTGGAAATCATAAAATTCCAACAATTCTCTCAAAAATATTTTTCGTCGATTTCAAAAACTTTCGACACTTATACCTTCATGCATACATACATATATAAACTTCCAATAGTGTTTGCTTAATTACTAACGTGCAACAATTTCCAATTTACGATTTTAAAAATTAATTTCCTCACACACACATAGGGTAGGTACCTAAAAATGCACAGGGTATATTTAAGAACATAACACATACCTGTACCTAGTTTGCCATTCTGAACCTGCAAGTGCACTTAAACTGAAATTTTCCATTGAAAAAGTTCACAAAACTTTTTCCCAATTAATGAATGGGTTATACACAGCTGCATCCCGATGATGGTAGAATGGTATAAAGGAAGGACTTCCGAAAATGAAATGTTAACTGATTTCAGGTAGCTCTATGTCTGTAGTTACCAACATTTATATCAGTGAGTAGTTGCCAATCATCATTTCCGTCTCCCCCCCACCACCCATTTCCCCTTAAAAAACCATTGAATAAAACAACAAGAATAAGTTTTTTTTTTTATTGAATCTCTGGAATAAGTTTTAAAAACGATTTTACCTTTTTGGATCATAAAAGTTATGCGGTGCAACAGTTGTTGACAGCCCTTGATAGGTTAAGGTGCCAAACCGTATATTAAACCATAACCTATTCGGCAGTAATATGGGAGGTTATATTGTATTGATTTGATTGGTTTTTAAGCAAAAAAAAACGTTTCCTGTCGGTAATCAAATGATTGACTAAAAGTTTTCAATGTATTGAAAGGGGAGGGGGGAAGGGTAGATCGAAAAACTAAAGAACCGCAACCAGAAATCGATGGTGCGAGTCATGTGGCCTCAAAGTGGTGTTTGATTTTGTAGCCAATATTATTTATCAGATAGAAACTGAATCCTTTTCGAGGCTAACGAAACGACACATCTGAAGTGCGATGCAGTTGATTCTCTGATTGTGATTCTGTATGCTTTCCAATTTGCATCGCAATAAAAAGAAAAACCACAACATAATTTGGAAAGCCTTTTTTATTTTATTTTTTTTAAAGGATTAAGTGGTGGAGAATGATTGAAAATGGTTGCGGTTGAGAACTTTCATCAGAACGGTTTTAATATGGTCAAACTATAGTCGCGGTTGTTAAATATTATAAATCCGTGTAATATGAATTGTATAGAAAGCTTTTGAATCTGATGTATGTACATATACACCAAAAACATTTATAAGTGATTTTTTAAATTAACTGTGAAAAACATTCTTGTACTTAAAACTCAACTTATTTTAGGAATTCCTTAGACGCTAAGCATTCTATGTTGTATCTTAAAATTATCATTAAAAATTCTTTTTGCTTGAAAATATTTAAATCTATTAAAAAAGATTAATTGATCAATCTTATTAAAAACATAAAAATGGAATTTTAAAGCTATTAAGGCCCAGACGACCTTTCAAGGATTAACGTCATTTCGTCATTCTTATAAAAAATAAAATAACTTTGTCTTGTTATTAAATATTTCAGATTTAATGAAAATACTTCAAAATTAATTACAGGTCCGTCCCAACACACTTAAGCTTTTCAAAAAAAAAAGAAGGCAATTCAAACTATTTTTTTTTTCTTTGTTTAAGGCCAACATAAAATATTTCTATATTAAGGTCGTGGTCAACTAATTTTTCATCACTAATAATAATAATAATGGCAACACTAAAAGTGTAGCAATTTTTTTACATTACTCGCCACAGAATCCACTTAAGATTAAGTATCCCTGTAATTTAAGCAACGCCATCACCATATCGCCATCACCATCGCCTGCTGTTCAAAACAATTAAGTTATCAAGCAATATAATAGGGTCTCTGAAGGATAAGGTCATGCGTTCAGATCACAGCAAAAACAGACCCGTCTGAGGCAAAAAGCAATAAATCATAACTTGGCTACATCTTAGGCAAGGCATATAATATATATACAGTTATTGTATAAAATGCCTGTGAGTAAGCAAAAAAGAATTACCATTGAACAAGTTGTTTATACATAAATATGATATATTGAAGGCTATAATCAATAAACTGAATTTAAAAAGGGATAAATCCAAAATGTCCAGCCAGATGAGACAATTATTTTCTTGATGCATATTAAAGGTAGCACCAAGCACCAATATCAGATGAAAAGTGATGCGTTAGCAGCAAATTGTACGAGTATTTATATCTTTTGAACCCAAGAAAACACATTTAACTACATATATATAGATATAAGGCACCTGCCTCAATAAAGTCCCATAAATTACAAAGCAAAATGACATCAAAGATATCAGTTGATATCCTTAAAGCCGGCACAGTCGGTCTGACCAGTATATATGCCCATCGATTTAATGTACTGTACCTATCCAATATAAGCAGCAAAGAGCCAACAAATCACTGATGGTCACCAGGAATAAGGTCAAATAACTTCGTATATATACGCATTCCATGTGATTAATCTTGCTTAAGGGACTGACCATCGGAATAGGAATAACAAACCCTACGAAAGTTTAATGCAGGTGAATTTCACCGGAAATATTATATTAAATGATTTTTGAATAAAATTTGCATCTTGTTCGCATAATGTGGACGAGTTTTCTTGGTTTTCTTGCAATTTAGGTCATTTCGTCTATTTTAAACGATTAAAATTTAAGTTAAATTATTAATTATTAAATAAAAGTACCTAAATGATCCGAACCCATTTTGCTATATTTAATGTGAATTCACATGCGACAAAACGTCAAAACCCTAATATAATATGTACAATGGAAATAAGTATGGTACTGTTCCACTAGCCCATTTCACGAAGAAAAAGAAGAAATATCAAACTGTCTCCCTTGTTTTAGAATACCTATCTGAAATACCATGGTTATCTGTGGTAATATGTGTGAATTTGAAAATAGTTAAGTGAACTTTTTACTGGGGCGAAAAAAGTGGATTTACGAAATTTCCATGTTTCAATGGTTTATGAGACAGCAGACCAAAAAGCGACCACTGGATCATCAAGAAAAGCTTGCCCGTATAAAGGAATCTTTAACTATTGGAAAACAAAGGATCTTGAACCCTCCTCTAGTTTCGAGAGAAAAAATAATTTTGCCTCCAATGCACATATAAAGTTAAGCTTGATGAACGATATGTGAAAGTATTAGATAAAACTGGCTCTCGTTTTATGTATATTTCTAGAAAATTTCGTGGTTTTAGTATAGAAAAGTTTAAGGCTGGTATATTTGATGGACCGCAGATAAAAATTTTGATAAAAGATGATAAATTCGTGCATACAATGAATGATTCAGAATCTGCAACATAGTAAACAACTTTTTAGGATATTATGAGTCCGTGAATTATTAAGACGTAGTGCTGGACTTACTGGAAATCAAGTTTACTACCTCAACAGTCATGAAAAGATTTCCCGAAAATCTTCGATTCTTTTGATCATACATTTTGATAAGACACTTGCAGTTAGGCTGCCAAGCTTTCGCACCATCATATTAATATTGAAGGTTTGAATAAATCCCCAGCTGGGGCAAACAATTTTTCAAATTAAAATTGAACAATGACCAAGCACCACTAAAAAAGGAATCTGATGATCGGCCTGGCAGTCGTGAAATAGCTATAACTCCAGCCTATAAAATCTTGGTGGTAGCTCACTCACTTGTTGTTGTTTCATTGAAACCTGAAATAGTTTTCATTTTGGCGGCACCAAAACCACTGTAGGCCTGTGTTATTATATCATTAGGTATATTTAAATTCATTGTTGAACATCTACAGCGATCATTTCCAAAAAATTACTATAAAATTTTGTTGATGAATATTGTTCATGTAACTAAAAGATTGCTGAGAATTTAAAATCGAATGCTATTTTGTTTATTTTCGCTCTTTCACCCTATACATGATTTGAGCTAGATTTTAAAAATATCCTTGAAGTCCAACTTCAAAATTTAGTATTTTAAATACAAAAAAAAAAAAATAATCTGAAGGTGTTTTTTTGTGTTACCCTATTTCACCCTATATGTAAATGGAAAAATTTGTAATAACTTTTAAAATCGAATGACATTTTTTTGTTTTTCCAAATTCCACACTATAATACTTAAGTAGTTAAGCAAGCAGGAAACAAAAGCAGGAAACACGCGTGGATAAACAATACTTCAGATAAGAATGGCTTTTAAAAGCAATGTAACCTTATAGGGCAGTAGTGACGCTGAGGTTGATTATAAGGATTTCTTTACAAGAAAGTTTGATTCTTAATTAAAAAAAAAAAATAAATAAAAATACTTCTGCAAAAATAAATGTGTTATTTAACAAAACTCTTTGGATCTTCAATATGCTAAGAATTTTAAAATCTTTCATTAAAAAAGTGGCCATCTGAATTCTGTGCCAAATCACGAAACTGTGTTCCTTTTTTAAGCCGCTCCACCCAAATGTTCAAAATGCTCATGTCCAGGTTTTCATCCATCTATACATTCCTATTTCAAAATTCAGGAATATAAAAAGACAATCTTTATACATACATACATATGTATGTAAATATATACAAAATTTATTTTCTTAAGCCTTATCTTAAACTAAGCAACGAAACTTTACCAATATTGTTTTTATAATAGGTGTGTTCCCTTGGGCCTTGAAAAGTACTTTTTAGTTATTATTATGTAGATGATGAGTGGAACGCTTTAGTTTTGAGTTTTGACAACCTCAATATAGATGTAATTTTTGTTGTTTGTATATATGCATTTATATTTTGTTTTTGATTAGAGAAACATTAACAACAATAATTTATTATTTTATGTTTTTCAACTGATTATGACGTCGTTTTCTTGAGTGGATTCATTTAGTTATTACATTATTAAAGTGCTTTCAACTACTTTGACCACAGAATAGAAGTATAGTTGACTGCAGACAGAAGTATTTAGCAGTAGTTGCTGCAGCTCAAGGAACACACCTAATATGCCACTATCTACCTAGGTTATAAAAATATGGGCGCAAAATTCCTGATATGAAGGTACTGATACTACTTAACAATTTACTAACTTTAAACCTCTTTGCTAATAAACTTCAACTGAACACGCCTAAAGTGACAGTTCGTCCAAACAAGTAAGCAAACATACCATTTATAATTATCAAAGTGACATTTTGACTAAGAATATCACTAAAAAGAAAAAACAGTATAGGTAATTTTAAATTTAATAAAATGTTAAAATGTTAAATTTAATAAAATGTTAAAAATGATAGTACGATTCTGACCCGTTCAAAATTTGGAAAATTCATCGTATTTAAATCGTTCAAAATTTTGCGCCATTATACCTATTTAATTAAAAAAGCTATTATCCAGGAATCCATATATTTTGCTGGTGAATTTCCTTTACCAAAACTATTATACAAACTGACTCCTAGAAGGCATCTGGCTGAATCTGCCTCCCAGAATAATAAGACTTTGGGTTTGACACTTAGTAGTTGCTTCTACCACCTAAAATACCGTAACCAAACCTTAAATCGATACCAAGAGTGTTCTCTATAATGTTTATGTTCTGCGTTCACGATGCATTCATCTACCATTCTGACCGCATTCTGGCCATGCTAGCGGTTGACTATATAACTAGTTATAGTGTGTGCAGAAGGCTGTTTACACATGGTTCCAGAATATACATAGATATATGTGTGACTAGAAACGGATATCCGCTTCTACATTATACCACATCCATGTCTATATATACTACGATTATTTGGAAAATTTATCTGAATTTGAAAATTTTGCCCAATAATTCTGAGGACTGCCTACTCATCCGGTTTGGTTGGGCTTGGGATTTTGGGAATGCAAATTTACTTCTCTCTATAACTTTTCAAAAGCCGGGACGGCTATATCCATACATAGGTTGAATGTTGGTTTAGGAGAAGTGGCCATAGAACAACCTATTGTATTCACTTCAATTGATGATGTTAATTGTGATAGTGGTGGGATTCCCTCTTAGGCACCAGATGTCTGAGGGTATACGTTTTGTTGAAATAAACACTAAATGTATGCGCTTGGCATAAATTGTTCCTGTTTATATTCGTTTAGCAGATGATGCCCATTCGAGAATTACCCTTTCCCATAGATTGAAATAGAGATTAAAGTTGTGGCTGATAGGCTGATGGGTGGACGGGTGGTTTTTATCGTTATTAACTCACCTATAATAATAATGAAGTTCTTGAGGATTTGAGGTGGTATTAAATATGAAAATGATGGGAAGATTCATAATGCAGCTGGGTTACAGAATATTTTATTGAAATTTAACCAAAAGCAGCATAGGGCGTGAATAATGAAGTACTTAATGTTGAGGGCATAGCTGTAACGAATAAGTTTTACAACGCTTAAAGGGATTTCCAATAGGGACTTCCGAACTTTGACAGTTGATAGCAGCCATATTGTTAAAGATACATCTGTCAAATTGGCTGTCATTTATTCAGTCTGTTTTGTCAAATCACCAAGGAAGGATATAGTGTTCAATATCACGTGCGAATGATAAAATTGTCTTATCAAACTGGATTTTCTGTTTGGACAACGTTCCACGCGCTTCACCCATTTTACGATCGCTATAAACATCCTAACGATAAGACTATTTGCAGTGTGGTGGAAAAATTTTACTCCACTGGTTCAATAAACGATCAACCCGTACGTCAACTAAGCCCAAGATCTGCCGAAAACATTGCCGATGTCCATCAGAGTGTGCAAAAGAATTCAAGGCAGTCGATTTTGCATCGCTCACAGGAACTCGGTTTTTCGTAGACCATAACTTAAAGAATTTTGCGTATGAACTTAGGCCTGGACCTATAAAAATTTCAATTGACTCAGGAGCTGAAGGTTCACGACTATTATAGACAACGACGTGTGTTTGCTGAATGGGCTTTGGAGCAGCTGGAAAATGACCCTAATTTTCATAGAAAAATCATCTTCAGTCCATTTCTGTCAACAAACAAAATTATCGAATTATCCAATGCACCCCGGAACAAGTTACTGTTTGGTGTGGAGTTTTAATTGGCGGCGCGCGTCTTCGGTCGAAATTTCTTTGAGAACGGCATTGGCCAGGCCATCACCGTCAACGGAAAGCCCTATAAGTGTCGATGATTACCAACTTCTTTTGGTCTGAATTGGATATGTACAGTTGTACACCGACTAAATGTGGTTTTAACAGGATGTCACCACAGCTAACGCCACATTGAAAATTCTGTACGATCGTTTTGAGGGTATTGTCATTGGTCATGGTGTATAGAGAATTTAAGATCGGCTCGTAACAAAAGCTTTTCATAAGGTGTTTCGATGACAAATAAGGCATTGCTTAGCGGAGTTTACTCTATTAGTAGAGATTTTTGCTAGATTAGGGCTAGCATTATTATTATTCAATTAAGATTTTTGCTAGATTAGGGTTAGCATTATTATTATTCAATTAAGCCCTTCAAGGCTTCCAAGTGGCTCATTGGACAATGTTCACCTCCGAGAGTTCCAACCGCTTTATTCCCTAGGTTGCGTTGTGTGGTAGGGTTTTCATTGGAATTCCTGATTGTTTGGTTCCTTTGGGATTCTCTTTAAGAATGGCAGTATATCTGGGTTCTCTTCCAAAAGTTTACGATCGTTTTGTTCCTTAGGTTAAGACGTGATCATAAAAAATAACATTTTAAAAAGCAAGAACAGAGGATATAGAAAATATACCTTAAGAAGGACGTCACCATACCATAATTAAGTTCAAAACGTCGCGTCCTAGAATCTAGGTTCAATATTTAATCAAAAAAGATTCACCGTTCGCGGGTATTGTGACTGTCTGCCACTCAGAGAATAACTCAGCGCAGCGCGAATTCAACCAATTGCGCGGATAGTCGCAGTATGCGCGAACGGCTCAAACACATTGTGTTTCCGGCAAAAGAGAGGCCAAACCAGTAATCCATAATACTGGTTTTTTGGTGTCCTCTTTTGTGCCGGCCTTCAAATTGTCAATTGACATTTGATTAAAAATTTCATCATTTTAATTTTGTCTTTCGCCCAAGTTGGTTTTTAAAATTAAATTCTCTTTTTTAACTTAAAATAACCTAAAATAACCAATTATTGTATGCTTAAAACTATTAATTAAAGAAAATAAAAAAATAAAACAATTAAAATTACAAATTCATCGCCAAATTATTGTGATTTACTCGTGGGTGTTGTTGCGTGTGGTCCTTGGCTGGACTTTGCCGGATTGAAGTTGCTGGGGTAAGCTTCCCCCAAAACAATACGGCCATTTCTGTGCCAAACACACACTTTGAAGTAAAATTTTAATATCTTTTTAGATCAGAAGCCAGATAACTAACTGTTCTTGCTCTAGTTTTTCTGAGATAATTATACGAAAACTATTTAGGTACATTTATAATTAACTTTCTTCAAAGTTTGTATTGAAATTAAAACCAAAGAGAAGACAAAAAACTATAAACCCTCACATAAAACATAAATGAAACAAAAATACAGCTACGTGTATCTATATTGTATATTTTCAAACAATTTACTTTAGCCTATTTCCTAAATTGACAATGAACAAAAAAGTGAAAAAAAAAAACAATTTTTACCACATGCGCCAGAATTTTCGAACTAGGACATACCAAACAACGATACAATCTTATATTTATATTCCACAAATTCCGTTTATTCAACCTGTTTGCAAACAATTATGATTATTAAATGCTCCAGTGGCTGATGTCCTATAACTGTACTAGATATACCTATAGAATATAGTCCATCCCGTTTTCCTGAAAGCCTCTTTTCCATTTATACAATTCCTGTTCCACTCCCCATACAGTTATGTATATACCGATTAGGTCACCAGTATATTCAGTGTTTTTATGTTTTGTTTTTTTTTTTTTTTTTTTTTTTTTTTAAGTGAATGACCAGCATATATTCACAAACCACAAAGGGATGTGATCTCGTCCTTTCAATTTCTGTATGTAGATATATACAAACGGCTTTATCGTTGTCATATCAACAAGGATTGTCCCCTGGGAGAGTAGACAGAGAATATTCTAAAAAAAAAAAAATATACCGTATGTCCGAATGATTGTCCTGGAAAGCTAGAGAATACAAGATTCTTGCTTAAAGGAATTCTCCTATAGACTCTTGTATTCATAAAAATTGCATGAGTCCGGTCAAGGGTAAATGTGTTGGCACAAAGTGGACATGGTTAATTGGAAATGGCTTCAAATACAAAACCCAGAAAGCATCCCAATGTCCAAATATATGCAAATAAAAAAAATAAAAAAAAAACAAAAACTAACAGCAAACTATGCTGGAAGCTAGATTTAGCAAACAAAAACAGTTGGAACAGGAAAAATTGCGCTGCAGTATTTTTTTACGGATTCAAGTTGGCTGAATAACATCAACGACGTAGGTTATAATTAATGTGATTTTTTATAAAAAAAAATAAAAAAAAAACGAGATTTTATTTGTTAAACCGCAAAAAAAAGTTTCCCCTAGGAATATAGTTATATAGGCATATAGTGTATCCGAAAGTGCGAGAGCAAATGATTTAGTTGCAAACAGCCACAAGCATTAAGAGTTTTATAATATAGTCAGTTCAATGTTTTCATGTCCGTGGCGTTTTGAGTCCTTTTAAATTGGTTTTCGTTATGCAGAATAGAAATGACACTGTCATACGTAAATATAAGCCGACCCTTACCTTTGTCATGCTTACGTCTTCCGGTTGAATAAAAAATACTCAAATGCCAAAGTTGAACATTAAACAGTCTAGAACTAAAGGATCGCTCAGTATAACAACAAAAAGGGGACGACCTCGATAAAGTGGAAGGAATTGAATACTTAGATTTTGCGTCAAGCTAAAAACCATTTGTATGATGTTGTGGGTATTCTTAAAAGGATTATCCGCATAGGCACAAGGATTCAAAAATCTAAAATTGGTTTTTGTGACCCACTTTTGCTAAGATATATATTTATTCCGATCACTGCAGTCATTACAGCAATACTCTAAGTGGACCATAGGGAAGCAACAGATTCCTTCCATCTATTGCGGTTGTCGGCATGGTGCGTAGCTGTGCCCACGTTTGTATATTTAGGGACTGAGTTGAGTACATGATGTTGATCTCCATGTTGTCCTTGATCTACCAACTTTTTTACACTTTGAGAATTACATACGAAGCACTGTTTCGCTATGTTTTTGTTACATTTCCTCAATATGTGACCAATTCAGCGCCATTTTCGTTGTTTAATATCAAATTCAACTTTTACATACCTATATATTTGGTCAGTCTTATTCTACAGCTCAACATTGATAGGTATAGTTTTTGGCAAACGAATCTTGAGATGTTGCGGAGAGCATTTTCATGTTTCACAGGCAAACGACAGCACGGATTTAACGTTGGACTCAAAGAGTCTCAGCTTGGTGCGCATCAGCATTATTATGTTGGAGTTCCGTACAAGAGAAAGAATTTCAAGTACACAGAGGGCTTATTTTATCTTGTTGACAATATTCAAATCCGTTTCACCATGAGTTGAAGCGATACTTCCTAGTTATGTAGTTGAATTGTGTGACACTCTCAATGTAGTCTCCTGTCTCAGAATAATCTGATGTTGTTCGTTGCGACTGGTCTTAAGCCGGAACCACACTAACCTCGTCTGGTGTGTTGCTCTCGCTTCAATTTATTTGGTATGCGTAGAACCATATTTGTCTCGTTTGTGTCGTGGTGTTGCATTTTGTGTTGGGATCCCAACCTAGAAGATCCAGATCCAGAGAATTTTCAACAACATTTTTTTTGGATTTTTAAAAAAAGTTTCAAAAATTTTGTTTGAGAACTTAATAATTGGAAAACGACTTGGTCGATTTTTAATAAACTTAGTACCCAGCAGTTATTTGAGAGTAACTAGCAGATTTTAAATACAATTTTTGTTTATAACCAAAAATAACATTATGTCCCATACAAAATTTTTAAAAATCGGTATTGAAAATCTCATTTTTCTAAAAAATGCCTTCTACGATTTTGATTAAAATTTTTTCGTGAACTAATACCAGAATCTCAGATCTACCATATTATTGGGAACAAATTTGATCTATCGTTTAAAAATGATAGGTACCTCTCATAAAACTATTTTTTGGTTTTCGACTATCTCATTATCTGTTAAACCAATTTTAATGAAAATGAAAAGCTACTAATAAGTTTGAATATTATTGCATAACAAAATTTTCTAAAAATCAAATTTTGGATTTAAAAAAAAATTTCAAAATTTTTTTTTTTTTAATTCGATATTTTGAAAATGGGTGGATTATTTTTTTCAAAATTTATTTTTAAACTCCACATAAATAATTACTAAAAATTGGTTTAAAATGTAGGATCCAAAAACTAATAAGTAACTTTTTATTAATCAGATGAACATTTTTTAAAACTATTAAGATTTTAAAACCACAGTGTGGTCGCACATAAGAGCAAGTTCCTGCGACCCAGTCGTGCATTTTTTTGTTTGTTTTGCAGAATTTGCATGAAGATGAATGTAAATGCACCATAACTGATTTAGAGTTTAAAATTGTTTCAGTGTAATAGAGCTTGGAATATTCGGTGTATCGTAAAGTGTAGCAGTGAAAGGGTGCACTAAGTTCGAAAGTATTAAAGTGTGACTGTATGTAAGAGTAACACTGATAGACTGTGTGAAAGAGAGAAATATGAAAGTGTCACAGTGTGTGCGGTCCAGCGTTCGCTTTATTTTTCGTAGTTTAAGGCCCTTTATTCCCACGGCCAGTAGGTACTTTGCGTATATATACTTTGCTTGAGTCTATCCTAATAAGTAAATAGATTTACTAGAACAGTTGATTAAAAATTAACAACAAAAATACTCTTCTACGAGTGATGACCTTAACTACACAAAAAGTCTGTGTGCTTTTTTTATATATTCTCCACAAAGTATACATTAATATAAAAGAAAAAATCTTATCTTGGTTTCGTTATATACTCAATTCTTTTGCTTTTAAAAAAGCCTTCCGGTACATGAAAACTAAAAAAGAGACCACTTGGGGGTTGTTGAAATGAAAAGAGACTTTTATTTGCAATGTTTTCAACATTAACCGAGGAAAAAGGGAAACACTTGCAGCTAGGTCAAGATTAGCGGTAATTTTACAAGGATTTTCATTTTAAATGACCTTGATATAGCTTTACATATAACTATATTTTATCAAAAGGATTTTTCTCTTTCATATATAAGTATTTATAAAAAAAAATGTCCTTTAGAAAATATTACTAACTTGACGGTGTTTTTTGTTTACGACATAAAGATTTCAGCTTGAGGAAATGTGAAAGAATTAAATTGTTAATTTCGTTTTTTTTTTTAATTTTTTTTGAGAAACACTAGAAACCCTATGGAAATCCTTAAGAATTTGAAAAGAGTTTTTGTGTGAAATTTCTCTATGATTATAAGGAAATATATTTTCAAGAAATACACTCTTGAAAAAAAATGCTCTCTTGAATCTAAGGTACAGTACGTAGATACCAAAATATTGTTTTATTAAATATAAGGCTGCATATTAATTTGGAAGATACATAAGATGTTAAGTCGGGAAGTGCATATCTCCGGGTTTTTCTACAAAATTGATTTAAAAACATAATATTGAACATTATTCTTAATGATGATGTTTTTTGAGAAAGATGAACGGGGTGGCCATCATTTAATTGGATGATGACAAAATAAATTTTATAGTATTGTGGGACAATATGCAAAAAAAAAAAAACTAAATGCTCGAGTGGGTTGCACTAATTTGCTGTTGTGTTAAAGGTTATATGATGTGGCCTAACCATAAAAATTTAATTTATTAATAAAATTAAAAAAGAATAAAACTGACATTTTATAAGAAGGAATTATTTCGAAAGTAAAGCTAAATAAAACACACACAGCGATTTACATTTTTTATGTAAATTTTATTTCATTATAAAGTTTGGACTTAACCATTAAGTGTGAAAAACAATATCATTCAAATAGCCGCCTCGGAAAGATTCGCAGCATGCGATTCTTTTGAGCTAATTTTTAACCACTTTTTCGCACATTTCGGGCGATATCTCGGCCATAACTTGGGAAATGTTGGTTTTTAATGCGTCTAGAGTTCTTGGATTATTCGCGTGACACAGTCTTTTGTATAGCCTTACAGAAAAAAAATCTAACGGTGTCAAATCGCATGATCTTGGTGGCCAATTGACGTCGCCAAAGCGTGAAATTACACGACCAAGAAGCTTCTCACGCAATAAAGCCATAATTGGTGGTGTTGTGTGGCTTATTGTCCCGTCTTGTTGGAACCACATATCGTCCAAGTCATAATCTTCAATCGCCGCCGGGCAAAAAAAATCGGTTAATTGGTGTGAACGCCGGGTAATCGATAAATTCGGATCATCAGCAACACTTGCAGCAGCAATATTTTCGACTGAGCATGCATTACTATGATGCACGGACCTTTCAACATCAGTAACGCTTCCACTTCCACTCTCTTCAAATTTCTTCACAATTTTACCGAATTGCTTGCGTAGACGGTCGATTATGTCGACCATAATCATCGCGTAATGCGCAAAAAGTGGCTATACGTTTGAATCACCACTTTTGTATTAAGTTTCATAAATTTTAACGCGTTGTTCGATTATTAAGCGATCTATTATCGTAAATGGCAAACATTCAACTAATATTATGATACTTCAAATGACAGCTGAGTTTAACAGGTGTCAAATGCCAGAGCTACCAACTTGAAAACACGAAATGAATGACCCGTTACTTAATGAGTAAAGATTTTTTTATCGTGATTTGTATTCTCATTTTTTAACCTACAAAAAATCAATTTCCCCTCTCAAGTTCACATCTTACGTAAATCTTTTGTTTGAAGAAATACACGCATGCTACAATTTCCATATTAAATAATTTAAAGTTTAGCAAATAGGTTCGACCAGTAATGAATTTAATTTGATCTGCATTCATTACACTCGATAATAAAAAAAAAAAAAACTGATTTTATCATTAATATATACAAACACATACCTACCTGCCTATCCTACACAACATAATAACCTAGTGACTCTCTATAAGATTCCCACGCACTTCAAAACTCAATCTTAAACACATAATAATTACAGTTGAATAAATCAAAAATGACTCACTATGAGTATTTCTGCTTGGCTATATGATAACTTGGTAATATAATAATAAATCTAAACTTTATAACTCAATTTGAATATCATATTATCTATTTTGATGATAAAAGTCTGTCACGTTGTATAGCTTAGGTACCTATCTTATATATATTTATACAGTTTACACACACTGGCTATTTCTGACTTAGGCTTATGATGAGAAACAACATCAGTTAGCATCACAGCCAGCAGACGCTTAACATGTAGATTTGGTGGAATACAAACAGAATAATAAATTAGGGATTTATAGACTAAATCGTACCTTGTTAGCCTCAAAAAGTGGAACTAATGTGATATAAAATAGATTTAATGATTTATTGCTTAACGCTAGTTGATTTTTATTTTATTTATATTTTTTTTGTCTTTTTGTTTATCAATTTGGGATTACTGAGCCGAATAAATTTATAAAAACTGAATTTTTTGTACCATACCAACCTACACATCTTACACATTTTTTGAAGAAAGAAATCAGTTTGCATGGAAATTATGAATTAAAATAATTTAATTTGTATAAATAGGTTTTCTTAACAAGAACAAATACATATGTCACTTTTGTTTCTTAAGCCATTAAAATTCTTATTGGCTGAAAAAGTTTGATTAGCGTAGATTCAGGCAGAACTTGTCTAACCCTACTCATAATATTAGAAAATATTAGAAAAAAAATGTCAAATAGTGCTGCTCAACTATAGGTTTACAGACTAAGAATAAATCAAATTGCTTATCACATATTAAATGACGGAAAAATAGTCTTTTAAATAATTTGTATATTGAACTTTAATGATCAATTTCAATGGGATGCAATTAATAAAACACAAATTCAACTTTAGTTTACCCTTACGTTTTGCCGGCTTTTTTCCAGTTTAATCAGGGGATGGAAAAAGTCTCTAATTAAAGATAGAAGTCGTTAACATATTACTAATAAAAAGATTGAAGATCAGAAAATGATATACACAACAAAAGTTTTATAACTTAAATAAAGGGTATTAATATAGGATATTATGTTAAAGATGCTTTTATAAGTTAAGAAATTTATTTTTATATATTTTGTTTTTAAATAAAGTTATTTATATACTAAGGGAAAACATAAAACAGTAAAACCCAATTATGAGAAAAACCCGCTTATCTGAAACACTTTTTTCATCCCCGAGCATTTTTTAACCAATTTCCTATAAAAAACTCGGCTTAAACAAAACTCGCTTAAGTGAAAATTCGCCTTACCTGAAACATATTTTCAGTTAAATTTTATAGTTTTCATTGAAAAAAAAAACTCTCTTAAGTAAAAAAAAATTAAACAAACAGAAAAAAAAATTGCTGAACGCTTTCATTTCTTTTTTTATTTTCACCATTTTCACCACAAAAATGACATTTGAATTTCTGATATGTCACAACCATTTTATTTAATCTATCTATTATCTATTTTTATACTTAATTTTAAAACAACTGAATTTTTAAAAGGGCGAATGACTATGTGACTTTTTTTTATAACTAATTACCTAAATTATTTGAATTTTTTCTATGTACATAACTCTAAAAGATAATAAGGGTATTCATGCAACGAGATAAGTTTACCAATTGTGTAAAAAGATAAGTTTACACAAAAGTTTGCGTGAACGTCCTTTTTATTTATTTGGATAAATGCTGCGTAATTGGATCAGCTGTTCTTTAAACGTCAAATATTAAACGTCTAATTCTAAAAGTCACAATGACGTTTGTATAAGTTTATCCAAATAAATTTGTATAAGTTTCCGCAACAAAATCCTTAGATAATTTTATCCAATTTGCGTAAACCATTTCCCATACAAAATTTGACAGTTCATTTACCAAACGATAAATTTATCCAAAAGATAAACTTATCTAGTGTTTTACGACGTTGCATGAATCCCCCTAATATATTCATTTTTTTTTCTAGCTTTAAATTTCCGCTTAATGGAATTCTAAAATCCGCTTAAGTGACATTTTTTTTAACTTAAGCGGGGATCGGTTAAGTGAATTATATAAATATTATAAGCTTACCAATTTTTTCATAAATTTTTCGTATATTTTCACTTGACATGTCCATTGGTTTTTTTTGAAAATTAAACTCGATGACTTTAAGACCACTTTAACAACTCACAATGAAGACATATGTTGATTCTTTTTTAGATGTTGAAGCGAAGTTTTCTGATGTTGATGCATTGTTTGAATCTTTTGGTAAAACCTTGACTTCCAATTCTCCGTATTTTCCATGAGGCTTTTAAGGTAACATTTTCTACATTCTTGCTCAATTTCACCGGTTAATTCATTTGGTAACATTTTTCCATCTTCCAAATCATCAATCAAATTCCTCATTGCCATTGGAGGTACAATTATAACATTTGTTTGAACTGCTGCATCTAAATTCAAGTTTATTTCGTCTTCTTCTTCAGAAATCGAATTCATCAATAATGCTTCGAGCTTTCCAGCAGATACAATTTTTTTTTCGATACATAATGTTGATTCTTTTTTTGAACACAGAGATAATTTTAAAACACTTCTTAACCCACAACTTATAACTTATAAGTAAAAAATAATTGGAATGCAAAAAACTCTTATTGATTGAAATGGGTATTTTTAATGCAGCACGCATTAATGACTTGTTTTGTTTTTTTTTTTTCTGAGAATCAGAATATGTACTTACTTTGTCGTTACTGAACTTAGAGTAGAGTTGTCTCATAGGGAAAATTGCCTGAACCTTGAGGTTTCCTATACGCAGAAGGTACTGGCTAATTATTTCTTAGAATAAAATCAAACGGATAGTAAAGGGTTTTTCCAATGTAGGACTTGTAAGACTTGTTTTTTTTTCCTCAGAACTAAAATATGCATCCCTTTGTTGGAAAGGATGCAATCAAAAATTATGTTTTTTTTTTTTTCATAAATTAGTACATTATAAACATAGACACACAATATTCTGCGAAAAAAATCGATCATTCTGATTTGAAGACGCAACGATCGGAAATATTCGTTTTAGGTTCAGTTGCTACTACTTTAGGCGAGCGTTGCGAAAACGCAACATAACGGTTTCATCTCACCTGTCAGACAGGCAACTCATATAAATTGCGTCAACATTATTATTTATAATATAATTTGAACCTTTATTTATCTGTAGTTGACATTATTTTAAAAAATTATAACTTTGATGACATTTTTCGATAGTTCGCAAATGCTACCTAAAATTTTAAAATTTTTTTAAAGGCCCAAAAAAAAACACGACAAAACTTTTTTAGAAAAAAATCCAAAAACAGGGTTCTAATTCCGTAAAACGAAAACGATCAAACGATATCATTTTGACAATACCCATCTCTATCAGATTGAAAGAGAAAGATAGGGACAGCTATTGCCAACAAAACGATATCATTCGATCCTTTTCGTTTTACGGAATCAGGTCCCATGTCGATTAGATAGTTCAAATAACTCTCAAATTCACTACTTAGTTTATTTAAATTAATCATCAGTTAAGTTTCAGACCTCCTCACATATGATGGTGTGATTTCGCAAGCTATAGCCGGAAATGAGTTAATTACAATAGGGGAATTCTTGGATTCGTATAAAAATCTAACTCCAGATTTTAATCAAACCACCAATTAGAGAATACAAAAAGCGTAAAAATGCCTCAATCCTGTCTGAATATCTGTAACTCGACCTACAGCCTAGAAAACTGAAGAAATTTTCTTAAAATTTAAAACAAAAGTTTTTCGAAGATTTTCTTAATGGGAAATTGAAATTTAGTCTAAGCTCTAAAAAAAGCACCTATACCATTCAATCTTTCAGAAAAATCTTATTCATCTCAAAAACTTCTCTACCGATTTAAAAAAAAATTATGTGAGCTCTTGTAAGCAGGTTTAGTGTGTACTCTATTTTTTTTTTTTAGTTTAGTTTAAATTACTAAAAACTTTTACTAACGGTACCTGCAATAGGATATTTTTTTTTTTTAATTATTTGCACTTTTTTTGCTAACGATTTCGACACTAAATTTTTTGCCGGAGCTCCTTGATAATCTTTTCGATTTTATATTTTGAAACAAAAATGATGTAGATACAAGTTGACTCCACTTAACACGTAATTCTTATAGCACGGTCTCGCTCTAACACGCTTTACTTTATGATAAATATTTTCACAAAACCGTTAAAAGCTATTTTGAATCTTTGTATTATTCGCTGCTATTTCTCATCCGTATACATATTGAGTTAAGACTGGAGAAGCAGGATTTCAGAAATGATGCACAGTCGGTTTCGCCAAATATTCATTAACAATCTTATAAAATAATTGTGCTGTTGAAAAGAGATACAACGCTCTATTCAACAGCACTAATTGGATTGGACCGTTAGTTTATTTACTGGTGATTCACCCGCACTGGTAAATAGAAAACCGAATTAGCTGTACCACAAAGCAGTGATTAAACGAATTTACTGTTCGTTCCATTTAGTAGGCAATTCTATTACTTTTAATGTTTTTCAGATCCCAAAAAGATTAACAAAAATTTTAGGTAACTATCACTATTTTGAGTGGGTATTTTTAAACAGCTTATTAGCTTTTTAAAAAATTAATAATTCGTATTTATTGTTGAAATTCAAAGTTTGAATTTCTGAAGATTTTGATTGCTAGCCGGAAGAAGTGTGCCCGCAAATTTCTTCACTTTAAATACTGAAAATAATCATTTCTTCAATTATTATAATTCTAATTCACTATACATTATTTTTTTTTATTATTTTCCACAATAATTTACAGTTTTACACAAGAATTTGGCAGAATTCTAAAATTATTTTCAAACAAAATGCCTTTCAAATTCACTTTCAGCATCTAAGTTATCCTTCTTATTTAGGTAGGTACATATTTATATTCATTTTCCAGCATTCTGTCTTATTCCCAGAGGTGATAATTTACCCCCCACAAAATTCTGGACAAGTTCTTGATCTTGGACATCGATGGTCCTTGGGAGGTCTGGCCATCCTTGTGAGGTCGTTGCTTAATTCAAACGAGACAAATTTCTTAATTAATAAAAAAACATCGCACATAACACAAAAAAAAACACTGATCTTACAGGCCTGTTGTCGGTAACCATTGTGATCTGCATTATAAAACACAGTCGTGTATCTTCCATCATCCAAACGATAGGCATAATAACCGGTAACAACCAAACTTGGAGAATTGTTGCGATTCAAAAAGTATCCACGTTCGTAGCGTGTGTTGCCATCGCTCAACTCGTATCTGAAAAAAAAAAAAAACAAAATATTAACAAAGAACGACACGCATATCCGTAATGTTGCGGTGCGAACCCATTTACCACTCTTAACACCTGATTATCTCACCTGAACTCGTAACTGCCATCAGGATTCCTATGGTTGAATTGCTCAATTATCCTCGGTTGATTGCGGTAATCTCGTCGATCAGGATTTGCCTGGGATGCAGCTGCAGCTGTTCTATAAGGTTTAATTGTGGGTTTCGTCAGCGGCAGCGATGAGGACGAGGTCGAACGTGCCGCGGCACTCAGACCCAAACAGAGCAAAATAAAACAAATCCTTTTATCCATATTCTTATACATATGAGTCAAGTTGAAGACGTTCTTCGCGGTTGAAGTTGCCGATGGTATTGTACAAGTTCTTTGTACCGTGCGATGGTTTTTATATAAATTTCCGACTTAAACTCTCTTGGTCTTGAGTTTGCGAGAGCCCCAAAGGTTTCGCGCACGCGCATATATGCGAATTTTATTGACCAAACCCGCACTTGACTTGGTTTTTAGCTTATTTCGAGATGATGGTAGGGCGATAAAATGTATCTGTTGAATGATGAATGAACGGTTGGGCTTGGCGCCGAATGCTAGCAGTCTATAATTTAATTGTTGATGACCTCTTGTGAGAGATGTAGTTAAATTAATTTGAGTGATGATTGAGTGAGTTAAGAACTTTAGTCTGTTTAATTTTTTTTTGATTATTTATCTTTTGTTCTTCATGACAGGTATGACAGGTAAATACATATAGAGCCTGTTAAATGGTTTTATCGGTTTTTTATTTCAGACAAAAAATTCGTATAATTTTTTTTAAATACCTACCTACTATGCGTACTCAAGGAGTTATAAATACCGTCAAAATGATTGACACGATGCGGACGATTCGGAAATAAGGGAAGAATGGAATATAATTAGAGATACCTTAAGGACATTGGTTTTAAATTTCTCAATATTAAAATGGGAAAGAAAAAAAGAGATGGGGTGAAGAATTCCATATTCGTGTAGTTGGGTTAAAGTAAGAATCTCTAGATTTGATAAAAGACAAGTAGGGAAGCGTAAGCTGATGAGCTTGTGGGGAAAAACGAAACTTTGACTATTTCACGAGTAAACTATATAAATAGCAACGTGATAAATACCGCAGTTAATACAGTTTTAATCGGGACTAAAGTTAAGGCTCGAAGATTATCTGGACTTCGCTTAGTCCACATGGACTTAATTTGTTGTTGTATTTACGTGGAAATCTCTTTGCTACGATGTAATTTTTTTCATCAAATTCTATATGGACTTTCAAAAAAAACACGCCTAATATTAATCTAGTTGAATCAACGTTTTTATTTTTAATCAACCAATAATGCGTTTTACTTTAATTAATACAATATATTGACTCAATGAACAAAAATTTGGGTTTTACGTTGACTAATAAAATTATTTTACTTGTTAAACAAAAAACCTTGTTTAATGACATTAACGGATGACTTAATGACTAAATTTTAACACAAGTCGAGTTTTTTTTTTTACAAAAATGGCAGGTAGGTACATAAAAATAATGTATAATTTACTCGACTTACCATTTAATTTTCCTAGGGTCTAAGCCATAACATTAACAATTTAGCCATTTTCTAAGAAACGTGGTAAATATTTCAATCTGTATAGTAATCATCTCATCTGTATAATAATGTACTTCCTAAAAAAATTGATTGCAGTAACCTTGTCGTCTCATAGGAGGAAGACCTTGCATAAAATCTGGTAGTTCTGATTTTTCGCCGAGTTGTTTGTGATGTTGGCCTAATGAAGAAACCAAGTTTTCGACCTTTAGCGCAGAAATAATCCAAAAAACCGAAAATTTTTCGCGCTTTTTTCAGTTATGAGCGATTTTAACCCTTAAGGACTAGTGTAAGATTTTAAACTGACTAAATTTTCTTCAGTTTGAACCAAGATCCATGTCAGTAGATCCAATAATTTCCAAGATACAGCTTCTGAAAATTATAGCAATAAAAACTTAATAACAAGCATACATAAAAAAACAGTTAAATAACAAATTTAGGGTCTTTGGCATGAGATGCATCAAAATACTATGAAGCGGGTAGGCTGGGTCAGAAGAAGAAAAAAATCAGCAAAAATGTCAAAAAAACCCGTGGGAGTTATTGCCTTTTTGAATTGGCATTAAGACCCAGACCTAAAGTGTGATTCAATAACACTTTATAATTGAATACTGTTATCCAAGAAAACTGTTAACATTGGCGCCTGCCTGACGACTGATCATACCATAATTGGAGCAACGTGAGTTGCGTGAGCGGGACAGAGGACCCAAAGAGGGAGTTAAAATTCTTGGAACCCCCGAAGCTAGTCATCCAAGAAAACTGTTCAAAAAGTCCAAAATCTTTTTTTTACGTTCTTTAGTGAAGAATATATTCTTCGGATTGAAACATATAAGAAAAAAGAATTAAAGCCAACAGTTTTTGTTATCAGTTCCAAAGGAAAAGAAGCTCGCTGATGTTAATTTCTTTTATTTTGGGAAATTAGACCCATGGGTTTTATTTATAAATAAAATATTTAATATAATACAGATTGAAAGAACAGATTTGGCCTTTTTAGGTCTAATTTATAATGCATCAACAAATTAATTGTTGACACTTCTTCTCGAAGAAGACTAATAGATTTTCAGAAAATCGTTACAATATTATTTTTTTTTTGTTCGAATGTATTTATTTTTTCACTACAAATTACTTTATCCTAGCGTTGATGGTGTGGAAAATAGTAGATACATTTAAACAGAAAAAAACTGATATACTTATAAAGATTTTGAACTTTTTTCTCAAAATCTTTCGATATTATGAAAAACAATATTTCAGTCTTTCATGCCCAAATAACATTTTTCCTCTCATAAGATGCTTCAAGAGCTTAATGAGATTAATGTAAGGGAGCTAAATCTTTAAGAATACTAATGGATTGTTATTTAACACTAATAAAAGCGTTAAATGGCCTAGTTATGGGAGGTACTCACCTCGGCTTAATCTTACTATAAGAAGTAGTTATATAATATATATTTCTCATTTAGAAAAAAAAATACTTTTCAGTTTGTGTGTATGTCTTATGCCAAAAAAAAAATTGTAGGCTTATATAGTATTTATTTTGTTATTCGATCAATTATTATTATACGTTATAATGGCGATAGATACAATATAATTATTTATTGTTTCAAGAGCTTAACTCTGAAGAGTTTGTTAGCTAAAATGTTTGCCCTTACATTTTTCGAAACAAAATTTCACCTTACCTAAAATCTATATTTATGTGTTGAATAGGGTACTTTTTAGGAAATGATTAAGATCGCAAAATAAACCTCTACCAGCAAAATTCGATGAATTTTTTTTTTTATTAAGTTTAAAAATTTGTTGGACTAATTTTATTTAACTCACAAATTGTTTAAAATTTAAAGCAATATTCAGTGAAAAAAAAAATATCCGCAAAAATATCAAAAAGTATTTTTGGTAAATTGTTGGTGTGGGGTGGCGTATGTGGAACCTTTTTTTTTAGCAACTGTTGTAAACGGCTGGTTCAATGAATAGTACAGACTGCTATATGCAGATGCTGTAGATTAGAAACACAAAATTAAAAAGACTCATTTCTCAAAAAAAAAAAGAAGACAAATTACGAGGTGCGGACGGTTAGCTAAATCGAGGATTTTCTTCTATGTTCCTTAAGGAGCTTAACCTATCTAACAAAAGACGAAACAAAAGCCTATCAAGATTAACAGGGGAATAATAATTATAGATACAGAATCAAAGCTGAGGATTGAAAATATCAATTTGCATAGCAAAAAATTAAACCATTCAACTTTTGCGATGATGGACAATATTTTTCATCCATCTCATCCAAAGTTACCTAACCAACCCACAAGCTTATGTCCGTGGTTGTCAGCTGGGGAAGATTTGAAATTGCTGAACTTGTTTTTGAAAAAGTAAATAAAATGAATGAGAACAGGGACAAGCTCTTGAAGAACTGAAATCAAAAGTATTTCACAATACTTGTCGAAAACATTAAATTCGAAAAAAAGCTCCAAGAAATCTATAAACACAAAATATTTAAGCAATTGACTGAGGTATAATCGCTAATAAAATATAAATTGAGTGGCACAACGACTTGTGTAGAAACAGGGCTTATACTGCTTATAGCGAATTACAACTTTCAACCAACTGTGCGCATGTTATATGCAGGAATGGAGGCGACCTACAATTTTCTGCCTAATCCAAATGGCTAGGGTCAGAAGAACTTTTTTTATGATAAGAGATTGAAGATCGATACACAACACATTTTCATCGAATTTAAAGTCACTTATGGTAAAAAAAAAAAAACATATTCTTATCACGGCCTTTGTGTAAAACTCTTTCCTTTGATGTTCATGATGATCGTGAAAAAATCTCGCTGCTGGATAAAAATTAGCAGGAACACAAGTCAATTGTGATGTGGTCAAAATTCTTTCTAGATCGAAATTCTACTCAAAATTCAGCTTTTAAGAATTCTACAAATTATGAAAAAAATGTTTGAAAATGTAAAAAAGCACACGCTTTTAGCAAAAAACCAAATACAAAAATACATAATTTTTAAAATCAGAATTCTGAAAGCAGAATTAATTAATTATAGTTGTAATATAATATATAGAATTAATTATAAAATTATATGAATAATTTATTTTAACAGAAAAATCTACACTGGTAACACTATCGGTGATGATGGTTCTTTTAAACCATCACAAGTATCTACCAACTTGATAACGAGGAATCTAAATTTCCATCCAACATTGACTGTTCATTTTAAAGAGCTCATCATCTCAACCAGTTACGCACATAACTCGAAAAGAAACGCCCTGATTGTTCACCGCGATAGAGCCTTTTGCCAGTTTGCCCTTTGGCGGCTTCTAGTTAAAGGCTTGATGCTTTTGGTTCAGTTGCTCATGCCAAAATTGACGAACCTGTCAGCGAAATATAAAAAGTGAATGTACGTACATGTAGCAACATGTTACAGATAAGGCAGATTTTTATTGCTGCCGCTGCTTCATATCGGAACAGCAGTGTGCCAAATTTTCGGCGCTATGTAGCCTCATAAAAAAAATAAACATGAGCAAGAGTAAGGAGTTGCCTCTTTTTTTTTTGCCTGTCAAAGGGGATTTCGGTAACCTGTCAGAACGATGTGTTACATCAATATTTTATTTGCAATTTATGTGGAGTATTTTTGGTAAAATAAATTGCAATGAACATGATTGGGGACATCTATATATGTACCTACCTACCTGGCTTTTTGGGAGACTTTGATTTTTTCGCAAAATATGTATGGTCACGCGGCGGGTGAACAAGTCGTCGTCGTCGGTTGCCGGTTTGTTTTTAATGACAAAGAACTTGAGGCAGAGCAATTTGTAAAGTAGGGTGACGGGCCGTTAAGATTTTTTGGCACTTTTTTTGCAAATAAAATGTATGTTATAGTGTCTAAGGGATTACCCATCAAAGTTCTATATTTAGATGGCAGTTTTCAACGTTTTTAATGCGGAAATGTGAATCACCTGCCCTGGTGGCAGATGGAAACGTTTTTGTTTGGAATTTCAAGATATCAACCTTTCTGAACTGGTATAGTGGATTGACACATGGAGATAAGCAGATGAATTTACAATCGAATTTGTTGGGTGCTCTTGATCATCCATACTTACATACAAGTTAAAGTATAGGTATATCAATATGGCTGCTTAAGATTTTTTAATTTTTTATTCGAGTTAAACTGGCAGTTAAATTTTATGATATTTTTTTAAATGATAGTAAAACGAGACTCCGAGTACACAGAATTGCACAGAAGCTATTAGGGAGAGCCAAATTAACACTCATTTTTGAAAACACAGGATATACACCGTGAATTATATTTTTGATATTTTATGGAAGGTAGGCAGGTAGAAATGGCGGCCACGAACGCCTAGCTCCGTGACCCAATTAGCGCTTAATAGCGCCGTTTTTATACGATAATTCGTTTGACCTGTATAAGAAAAAGAATTGTTGAAACGCATACACTCCTCCAACCACATTATGCCGAGATAGGTATGTAAATTCATTTCTATATGACTTTCAGAAGAACATCGTCCACTTACTAGTGTTCCAAGTTCTCTTATAGCTAATTCGTTATGTTGAGAAAAGAGACCAAATCTTTTATCTTTATTTCAGAAAGTTCGTCCAGGTCGTCTAAGAATTATTAACCAAATGACTGTTATGTCATTCTGGCTAGAGCGGGGCATTTGCAGAGGAAGTGAGCGACTGTTTCCTTTTCCTGCTGGTCCCCACTCAGCTTTGCCGCATGCTCTTCTAATTTCCAGTGTCCAGAGCAAATTAATTCATTTGTTCGGGATCTATTGCAGGTGAAGGTGGGCCAAATCTTTCTAGAAATAGTGCAGTTTGTTAAAGTGCCCCATATGTGGTTTGATTCGTTAAGAAAAATTGAGAATATATTTACCTTCATAACCCCATAAAGGGGAATGTTGACTCTTTCCGCAAGTGAGCTATGAAGGGCTGATCCTTGCCTGGCCAGTTCATCCGCGTACTCGTTTCCCTCAATGCCACAGTGATCGCAACCCAGATAAGAGTTACCTTGAGGTTAACATTTAGGCTTTTGAGCTCATCACGGCATTGCTGAACCAATCTTAATACTGATACAGCTGAATCAATGGCTTTCACGGCTGCCTGACTATCCTGACAGGATAGCAGTATTTCGATTTTGAGATATGGAAACATCTCCGACTTAAGTAGTTAACTGTTGTCTCACTTTTTTTCAACTTGAATCAGGGTGGGATTTCAATATGGTCGTTTAAATCAAAAAAAGTTAAATAAAATATAATATTATAAAATGAATTGAATTTTTTCCCTGCTAATCATCTAAATGCATTCAATGCGAAACATGAAACTCATAATGTTTGTCATGTTTCGCTGTTATTTATAAGGACCACTTGAATGGTTTGGCTGGTCTGGCAATTCATCGAGACGAGAGATTGGAGTGACAGTAGACTTAATCTTAGATGAATTATCAAAAAAAAAAAAACAAAAATGGTTTTTTCCTATAATTTAAAAAAAGACTTTTTATGCTTCTATCCTAAAAGAAGAATGTACCTAGGTGTATATTTTTACTTGCCATATATGTATATATTATGTAATGACATGTTATGGATTCGCAAAAAAATCGAAATCGACATTTTAATCAAACTTGACATTACGATGTTAGCGAAGTCGAAAAGTCTCGCAATACTCTCTGTCTGTCTGTCTTTTTGTCTGTCCTGTTCTTTCGGCTTCAGCCTACACGGGAGGGTCAATGTTCTTTAAACTTGGTATAATTATAGCATTTTCTACCAAATTATGAAAATCTAATTTTTTTTAAAAAACGTGCCCACAACTTTTATTTTTTTACAAAACGGCTACCCATTTTATAAAAAAAAAAAAATTGTTTCGGAAAAATTGTTGTAAATAGTACCTCCCAAAGAACCATTTTTTTGATTTTCAATTTTCTCAAAAACAGCTCAACTCATTTTATAGATAATCTTTCAAAAAGTTCTAAAAGTACTGTACCTATGCCAAAATTTTTAAAAAATTTTTAATTTTTTTTGATAACTGAATAATTCGAAATGGACTTCGTAGATTTTTATTAAACTTGGTATTTAGCAGTTTTTTTTTTTTTACATTGTCTAGCAGATTTTAAATAAAAAATACGAAATTTGTCTTTTTAGAAACCGCACGATTTTAAAAATTTGTTCCCATAAAATGAGATTTATTTAGGAAATCAGATGGTATACATCGCGTTGGTGTCAAAACAATTTTAGAAATCGTTTAACTAATTTATTTCTGATTACATAATTTTTTTGCAATTTTTCAATCTAAATTCTAAGTTCCACATGCATTATGGGTACGGTTCCATTTTTTCAGATGCAAAAAAGAGGAACATTTTTAATTAACTTACAACAAGTTTAGAAACAAACGATATCTATTCAAAATATTTGTACTTCAGATTACATACATCAATAAGTTCAGTTTTTTTAAAACAAAAATAAAAATACATACTTATATAAGAAAAAAAAAATAATAAATACTTAAGTAGATACTATTAATTTAAAAGTTTAACTTAAAGAAACGTTAGTTTTTGTATTTTTGTTCGCAGTGTATTTTTTTAAGATGTCATCGCGACTTCTTAAAAAAGTCTTAAAATCTCCACAGTCATAGTCATAATTGCACTATGTTATCAACATTGCCTCCGGTGTATCAACTTCTAATTGCGATTTCTCAGATGTCCAAATGTTATTAGAAATTAAAAAAACACTTTTCGTAGGGGCATCATCCACAATAGCAAAAACCAGACGACAGAACTGAATTATTCAACTAGTGCCGTCTACATTTTGTGTTTAAGTAATTTAGTAGGTACTAAAGAAAAATCATAGAAAAAAGGTTTTAAAGAAAAAAAGGACAATTAAGGAAAAAGAGGACACGATACTGAAAAAGAGGACTGTCCTCTAAAAAAGAGGATGGATGGTCACCGTAATTATGGGCAACACAGTGCTTTATCCTTCATATTTATGTCCTCACTTAATATAACCTTAAACTAAACTATATGTTTTTGTCAAGCGGCATAAAATGGAGGCACCCATAACTAATTTTTTTCTATTAAAATAATATGAATAGATCTCAAGTATTCTGATTTTAAAACCACACCACAGTGTGATCGCACATAAGAGCTATTTTGTGCGACACAGTCGTACATTGTATTTTACTTGTGTTTATCGCACTTCATAGAAAATGGTTTGGTATTTAATACTAAGTTATCCCTAATTGTAAAAAGCCATCTACGCCACTGGTGTGTTCACATAACACTATCTTCAACTAATCTTTAAAACAACCGTGTGATTGTAACATATATGAGGCAAAATCGTGCGACCTAGTGCTGCATTTTATGAATATGTTCTAATACCTATTTTAACTATAACAATTTCCTAACAATGTTTGTACGTGTTTTATTTTAACATTTTGTTGAAAAATCTTCTTTAAAAAATATTTTGTATGACAAAGAAACCAAAATGTGACCCGCAGATTAGCCTTAATAATTAATTTATTTATATTTATATATGGTTCGGAAAGTCATCACATCATTACTACAACTCTTCTTTGTTTAATCTGAGAGAATAATAATTGAGAAAAAAAAAACTGGTGTAATTCGGATTGTTTATTATTTAATTAAAAAAGATCCCATCTTCGTCCATTTATAATTAAAAAAACAATTTATTTCAAATATGGCTGTTTTTTTTTTTTTGTTTAAATTTTCAATCATTGTAATTTAGTTTCATTTATACTCGATATAATATTCATTGGTTCTTCATCTTCTAAAATTTTCCTCTCACCCAAAGAACGTGGCAGTTGAGGGCGATGCAGTGTGATTCCAGCTTTAATTAAAAAACACATAAAAGAAAAGAAAATTATTACAAAATAAAAACTCTCGAAAACATCTGCTTACATGAATCTTGTCGGAATCCATAATGATCGGCTGTATAAAATACCGTCAAATATCCCTTCCCAGGAAGTCTGTATGAATAATAGCCCCTAACAACTAAGCTCTTCTTGTGATGGAAACGGATGAAGTAACTTCTTTCATAACGAACGGTTTCATCGGGGAGTTCATATCTGATTTGGGTAA
This sequence comes from Epistrophe eligans, assembly GCA_951394125.1. Lineage (NCBI taxonomy): Eukaryota > Metazoa > Arthropoda > Insecta > Diptera > Syrphidae > Epistrophe > Epistrophe eligans. Next base: position 82,929,996 of record OX596029.1, read on the forward strand.
AATGTTTGGTAGAACAAAGAAAATTAGAAAAGAATTTAATTTCTTACCTAAATTCATAACTGCCATCAGGGAACCTATGGTTGTACCGATCCAAAGACAGGGTCGGATACCCAGGGGTTGGTTTTATGGACGGATTTAAAATTTGATTATGATGTACTGGATGCGATTGTTGTTGTTGTGGTTGTTGATGTTGAAACGGGGGTGATGGTGGTCGCGTTGATGGCTGCGGCTTGGTTGAGGCTGTGAAGGGCGGTGGCTTAAACTGAGACGGACTCTGAGGTCTGCCTTGTGTTGGATATGGAGGTGTGTATTGAGGTGGATAGTATGGGGTGTACTCCGAAGGGTATTCCGATGTATATTGTGGACTTTGCGTTGGGTACTGAGGTTGCACATGTACATGATGCTTGTAATCCCTGTCGATTTCTGCAATACCGCCATGGCTCCAAGACGGTTTTGTGCTTTGAGTACTCTCACCAAAAACTTGAACTTTTCCAGTGACGTAAGGACCAACAGAGGCCAACAGAATAAAGAAAATATTTCTGAGATACATTTCACCCGATGTGAACTTCAAATGCTAATGATAACTTCTGAGCTTATGTTTCAAGCTTTTATATACCGGTTTATAGAAGTTTAAATTACCTGATGCATGTGTTGATATTATAAACTTTTCTTGGATAATCTCGCGAAAAGATCTCACAAAAAAAAATAAAAAATAAAAAAAATCAGAAGAGTCACCTACATGAGATTCCTTAATCCAGAACACACAAAATGCCAAATTTATCTGTTCTTCCCTCCTTTACCTTCACATTGAACCAAAAGAACAATGAATTTACTTCGAGATTGATGTCGTATACTCTGAAACGTAAAATTGCTTTGAGTTTGCACTTGATGTACAAATGTGTGTCAGTCTAAATTTTTTTTACTTTCTTGGCTAAACTGAGATGTCGTTAATAAGATTAAAGTCCGAATTCTCGAATGAGAGGAAAAAAAAAAAAAAAAAAAACAAACAAACTATAGTGAAATTCTTCGTACTCATTTATTATTGTACATGATTTCATATTTTTATTGCCCATTGTATATATGTGTTTTATATTTTGCTTTTGCCCAATTTTAGTGAATGACATGAAAGCCATTCAGAATATTTATAAATATTTATAAAAAAAAAACTTTAAAATCTTGCTGATGATGACACAATACTCAGGGTCGCTAACAATCTGACGACAATGACAAATCGATTTATATGGTGCAAGCGAAGAAGCTCATTAGTACGTCTGAAAATTAAACTAAATGCAAGAAACTAGGTCGCAATTACTTGCTTCAATATACATAGGTTTAATTGATTTTAAAGATAATCTTTTTATTTAAGTTGAAAACACTGTAAAAATATAATACATATGTGCGACTGTTTTTTGTTAACAAATTTCAAACCTGTTTTCCAAAAAAAAAAAAAAATAAAATGCATGACTCGGTCGGACGAACTTGCTCTTATGTGCGATCACACTATGGTTTTAAAGTATGCATTGTATAACCCACAATTTAAACAGAAAAATTTTTTTAAAATCAATATAATAACAAATAAATTGATTAAACAATTGACACCAATGCAAATCTGATTTCTTGCACAAATCTCAATAAATAAATTTTAAAAATCGTTTGAGCGGTGTTTAAAAAAAATATTTCTTTATGTATGTACCTAGATATAAAATTTTGAAAACATTTTTAAGAAAAAAATTGGTACGCTTTTTTTTAAAGTATTTATTAACGCAGAGTGTAAATATTAATTTTGAAAAATATTATTCACCCAATTTCGAAATATCGAATTTTCATAGTTTTATTTTTTTTTTTTTTTAAATCCAAAATTTATTTTTTTTTTTTAAATTATGACATGCAATGTTATTCAAATTTATTCAAAGCTTTTGTGATCGTACTAATATAAGTTCAGATGCAAATTTAATTTTAATCAAAATAGTAGGAGCCGTTATTGAGAAAAATCAGATTTGTCTTTGGTCATAAGAATAATTTTGCCCAAGTTTAATCAAAATCGGCCAAGTCATTTTCTAATTATTAAATTCTCACAAAAAAAGAAATCTTTTTTTTTTTAAACAAAAAAAAATTTAATTTTGGTAGGTAGGTACCAAAATAAAAAAATAAAAAAAATTGGTCAAAATCAGTTGAGTCGTTTTTGAGAAAATCGAAATGGTTCTATGGAAGGTACCACTAACTTATAACCATTTTTCCGAATTTTTTTCTTATAAGATGAGAGCCTTTTTGGAAATAAAAATTACTAATCTTTTTTTTTTAAGTTGTGGGCACGTTTTTTGAGAAAAATAAGATTTTCATAATTTGGTAAAAAAATTGTGTGCCAAAACCGTTATTTTTGGTCTTAAAATAAAAATGAAGAAAACATGTGGTAGGTACCATAGATTGGACAGTTAAACAGACAGAATTGCGAGACCCAATTTATCGACCTCGCTATCATCTCGCGTTCGATTGTTTTTACGAATCTATAACTTATTATCACAGCTAATTAAACACTAACTAAAGGTAAATTATTATGCAATAAACATTAAAATATAACAAGATTTGACACATTTTGGAAAAGGTGCTTTGCTAACTTCATATGAATTAAGTAAAAAAACGAAAATAACATAGAAAACATCGCACGAAATATTTAAAATCTTACAACTAATTAAAATCTACTTAACGGCTAATTATAATTACTAAGCAATAAATTATTCACTATATTACCAGTTTGTATCGCTTTTTGAGGGGGTTTTCCGTAAATAGATATCAACTTAGCAAAAGACTATAAAAAAATACATAGAAAACATTGAATGACCTACTTATTTGAAATTATCATATAACAATTAATTAACGATTAATTAACACCAAATTATATTGACTGCATTTAGTGTGAATATGGCCTTAAAGATTACTCAGTCGATGTTAGTTCCCAACAGGAATGCTAAAATGTAGTTCTTTTTGAATAGTATTTATTTTAAACTTGCCGATATTACAACCGTCTCTCAAAAGTTTTTTCATTGTATTGACTTTTTTGTCAAAATTATTTACGAATTTTCGCTGAAAATTCATCAAAATAAAATCAATTTATAGCCAATACCAGACTACAGGCAAAAACCAATAACAAAAAACTTCCAGCTTTAATTTAATGATTTAGAATTCTAATTTTGTTGGATATAGTTCACAATAGATATTCGTCATGAAATCTGTGTAAGATAAACTGAACTTAACAAAAATTGCGTATTGACAAGACTCTCACCAGCCATGAGTCCAAGTAACATCGCCGGGACGAAACTCCAATTTTTGTGGAGTAAAAGCCGTTAAAAGCTTTTTTGAATAAATTTTATTTTTGCTTTATGAAAAATTTCAGAATGCTAAAATGCAAAAACTCTCTGGAGTCATAAACTGATTAATTTTTTAGTTTACTTTTCGGTAATTAAATTATAACCAAGATTTTAAATATAAAAATAAAATTTTTGCATCTACCTACTTTTGGATTTTTTTTTCAAACTTCATTTTTTAAGTATATTATTACATTGTATTCATTAACTAACCATTATCTAACATCTTCAATACTTAGTTTAGCATTATAGGCTTGGAACACAAGAGCAAGGTTGTGGATTATATTTTTTAATTCACAACAATATATGAAACGAGTAGGAGCACACAGACAACATACAAATTATTATTTTCAATGTATCTAATGGGTGGGCCATCTAGTGGTTTATTTTTAAATTATAGGATATTTTGACACTGACAGGACAGATGTTTCCCGCTCGAAATCTTGACAAAAAGTCAGTATAATTCCTCCGCGGTACGAAATGAGTCGCTTTACGCTTGAACAACGTTGGGAAATATTGAAAACTTTTTAACAAATTGTGTAGTGCGTTTTTTGACAAGAGGCGCATTTTCATCTCGGCTGCTACGTTAACAAACAAAATTGCCGCATCTGGGGCTCTGAAAACCCGCACGTTATTGTCGAGAAGCCAATGCATCTACAGAGAGTGACAGTTTGGTGCGGATTGTGGAGTGGTGGCATCATTGGACCATTTGTCTTTGAAAACATTTCGGTCAACGGTGGGCGTTACAGAGCCATGTTAACCGACTTTTTTTTTACTGAAGACATGAGCGCAAAATTTTAAACGATTTAGTACGATGTTAAAGTTTTAGTATGATAAAATGGCTTTAACACCGTACTAAATCATTTAAAATTTTGCGCCATGGATTTTAACGACCTCTGGTTCATGCCAGGATGGTGCGCCATGCCATAATCGATCTTTTGCCCACCAAATTCCCAAATCGTGTTATCAGCCGTCTTGGCGATGTCAATTGGCCGTCTCGGAGCTGCGATTTGACCCCTTTGAACTTTTTTTTGTGTTGGGAACCGTGAAGGACCGATGGTATGTCAAAAAACCCGGAAACGATTCAAGCACTTAAGGCCAATATCATCCAAGTAATCCGTGAGCTACAGCCCGCTACCATAATGGAGTGACAGAATGCGCTACTGCGAAGCCAGCCGAGGCAGCCACTTGAACGACTTAAGGTTCTTTAATTAATGGGAATGTTTGCTCTTAATAATAAAGCCATAATAATATGTAAATACATGGACAAATTTAATTTTATTCATTTTATTGCATTTTTAAAAAGAAACTTGTGTTTGGCCCACCCTGTACAAACTTGCAAGTGCATATACCTACAATATAAATAGGTATACTATTAGCATTTGGTATAGGTTAGGCAAATATATGCATAACAGGTACATGGAGTAAACAATTCTCAATAAATAAATGATTCATATAAAAAGTTAATTAATTTAAGCTTTAAAATTTTAATAACCCTGTTTTTACAAGTGCCCGACAAACAAATTAAGTTTGTTAGTCAATATATTTAAATTGTCAATTATTTATTGTCATTAAAAAATTCAAAAAAACATATAGGGTAAATGTGGGTGAGATGGCATACCTTTTTTATTTTTTCAATATTTTCCAAACATTCAATATTTTCCATACATATTAAGGGTATTAATGCAACGTCGGAAAACCATAGTAAACGTGGTAAACGTCGGAAAATTTACGAAGTTGTAAACGAACTGTCAAATTTTGTATTGGAAATTTTTTGCGACAAATAGTAAACTTTCCGACAAGAATTTGTGTTGTAAACTTCGTAAATGAAAATGGTAAACATGGTAATTTTTTTTTTTTAAATAGTATTATGACATTATGGTTGAGTCAGTCGATTGGTTTATCACAACATTTTTGCAAGATGTTTAAAGGGATGTTCATGAAACGTGTGTCGGAAACTTTACGATTTTACGAAGTCGTAAAGTTTCCGACGTTTCATAAATACCCTTATTATTTATTGAATTACTTATGTAATATTAATTTTCTAAGGTTTTAAAAATATTATTTTTATTTTTAATTGAAAAAATAAAAAAGTATTAAGAAAAACCATCTGCCTCTATAGGGTGGGTGGGGGAGATGGTGTGCCCTAGTGAGTAAAATGTTATAGTCTGTATTTTAAGTTTATACACTCCCACATTTTTAAAAATTTTGGTTGCGGAAAACGCAAAGTTTGTGGAAACAACTATTTATTAACAGCTGCTTTCAAAGAATTATATAACTATTATAACTATTTTTTTTATAAATTGTTACTAATTCTATTTTGTTTTAATTTACGTTTACTAAGTTTATTTTTTTACCTAACAAAATTTCATATAGCCCAAGGTTTATACCAAGTTATCTATAGTGAAAATAATGATTATTCGGGTGAGATGGTATAGGACCACATCAGTATACCAAAATGAAAAATAGTGGTGTGGAATGCAACATCTCACCTTCAAAAAACTTCGCCATCTCCCCACTTTTTGGCATTTTCACTTAATTTTAAAAAGACAAAAAATCCGATTGGACTTGAAAAAACTTCTCATAAACAAGTTGTATCCAATTCCTTTTAGTATGTATTGAGGCAACATAAGCACCCATCGACTTACATATAAAACTGAGAAGAAAAAAAGTGCTAAAAAAATAATGATTTTCATGTTGCATCGCATACAAACCCACGAATAGTGACTACTTCGATTTGAAATGAGAAAATGAATACAAAAAGTGTTTAAATGTGTTTATTGAATAATAAGTAAGATATATTAAAGGTGCGCCATTTCCCCCGCTGCGCCATCTCACCCGCTTTTACCCTACATATAAACAATGTTATTACAAAAAATGCACGACAGTTCCACAAGTAATTTATTAACTACCCAATAATTGGCAATTTAAGAAAACCCACCACAAATTATTGTTTCTAATAAAAAATTAATAAACTGAACGAAATAATTTGCAATTAGGCTGTCAAGCTTTTGCACCATCATATTAAAATTGGAGGTTTGAATGAAACAACAACACTGGTTACCACCAAGATTTTAATAAGCTGGAGTTATAACTATTTCACGACTGCCAGGCCGATCATTAGAGTCCTTTTCAGTGGTGCTTAGTCATTGTTTAATTTTTATTTGAAAATCTTTTATATACCCAGCTGGGACTCGAACTTGGACCAAGCTTCCTCAGAGCCAATGCGCTTCACATTACGCTACCGAGGTCACGTTATCAAGTCTATTCCAATTTAGGTTTTATTGTTTGACAATTGCATTTGAAACCAGCATTTTTACTACTCACACACAGTAAGTTGTTATTGTAAAAAAATAATAACACACAATTTAACAAATCCAAAGCTTCTGAGACATAAGCAAACAAAGCAATTGGCAAAACCAATGTGAAAAGATTAGTAAAGTGTCAATAACTAATTTATTTATGAAACCAATAATTGACACAGTACAATGATTGGCGATTTCATCATTAATTGACATAATATGTCAACCAATTTTCTAAGAAAAAATACTTTCTATGGAAAAAAAATAATTAAAACCAACGAATATTATTAAGTAATTTTTTTTTTACTTGCGATTTAATAGGTACCTACTATATGACATGTTATGGATTCGTAAAAAAAAATCAAGCTTGAGATTTAGATTAAACTTGACATTACGATGATAGCGAAGTCGAAAAAAGTGGGTCTCGCAATTCTGTCTGTCTGTCTGTGTGTCCTGTCCTTTCGACTGCAGCCTAAACGGGTGGGTCGATTTTATTTAGACTTTTTACCGAGCGGTTTTTGGGCACATTCCCTCCACACGTTTTTTTTTCATTTTGTTAAGACCAATAATAACGGTACCCGCCATATAAATTTTTTACCAAATTATGAAAAACTTATTTTTCTCAAAAAATTGTCCACAGCTTTTTTTTTAATTCAGCAATTTTTTTATAAAAATGCTACCACTTTATAAAAAAATGTCGAAAAATGTTTATAAATGGTACTTTTTCGATATTCTCAAAAACGGCTCAACTGATTTTGACCAATTTTTTTTAAATCTTTCAAAAAGTTTAGAAATTTTTGCATACCAAAATTTACAGTTTTTTTTTTTTTTTTTTTGATTTAAAAAAAAGTTTTAATTTTTTTTAAGAACTTAATAATTCGAAAATGGCTTGGTCGATTTTTATTGAAATTGGAACCCAGCAGTTTTTAAACATTATTTAGAAGATTTTAAATAAAAATTATGCTTACCATTTTTTGGTTTTCGACTATCTCAATATCCAATGAACCGATTTTAATGAAATTTTGTACACAAGAACATCTGATAAGTTTGAATAAAATTGCGCATCGAAAGTTTTAAAAATAAAAAAACATATTTAGTATTTTTAAAAGTACCATGTGTAAGTACCATGCATACTTTAAAACAACGGCAAATAAGAGCAAGTCGTGCATTTTATTTTATAAAACTCCCGCATAAATTAGAGGAAATAAATTATCTACCATTTCATTTTATCTCAACCTTCATTCTCACTTTCTAGCCTTGAATTTTAGAATCCAGTACGTCCGATTTGAACATTATTTCATATTAATTGTGTTTTTAAATCAGTCTCACTTATAATTTATTCACGCCTGTGGATATGTAGAAAATGGACGAAACACTACTTCAGCTGTATCTATACGTGTTTAATTATAATTTTGAACCAAGTTAACCATCAATAAATGAATAATGAATCTTTGATGTAGTTATGTACTTATAATAAAACAAAATATAAATTACCATTAACATATCTTGTCATCATCCAACCGACCCAATTAACTATATACACGAACAAGTTAGCCGGTTTTAATCCCGAAACATCATGCCATGTCCTTATCAAAATCATATACAACGCTCTCAATCATCGCATAACGACTCCTCAAGAACAGCTCCTTAGTGCGTGAAAATATTCCCGAACCAACCAATATGTTATACAATAATTGACGACATCGCGCTAACAAAAACATAAATTGGTGCACTCTTTTTTGACATTATAATTGATACACAAGCGCAGCCATAGCAATAAATATAATTAAACTGAAAATTATAAACAGGTAACAACACGGTGAGTAAGATAAGAAAATATATATGTAAAAAATAAGGTGACCTCTAAAATTTAACGTGTGAAATTCAACGCCTTAACTCAATTAAAAATCAACACGAAGAGTTCAAATGTCACTTTTGATGCATGTCTGCAGCACGCAGCTCAAAATATTGGCCAGATAAACCGGTCCCCATGATGTAATACATATAGATGGCTTGGGAATATTCTTCAAATCACCTCCGCAACCATTATTACCACCAATCATGGTTAGGTTCTGGGCTGGATTTTCGAACTCGTCGCCTTCAAGAAAATCGGAAGTGGGAAAATATAAATCATAATATTGGACCAAAGAATTGTGTACATTCCAAAAACCTAATATGTATCCAGATTTGGTCATAATATGTATTTGGTTTTAGGTTTTTTGTTTTTTCTTATTGACTGCAAAAATTCATAAATAAAAATTAAACATTAACACTTATTTTTAAATTGTCAATTTTTATTTTAACATTGAATGCATTTTCTGTCTAATTTGCGGACTATCTTCCGCGAAATACGCAAATACACTAAAAAAGAATAGATAAACAAAAAAAGGAAACAAAGAAAAACAAGAAAAAAAAATTACAAAGTTTGACATATTAAGTTTACGATGTAAAAAAAAGAAATAAAGTAAAAAGGAAAGAGAAAAAAAAAGACTATTTTTGGGTTATTGTCTGTAATCTGTATGTTCATTCAATTATTTTTACTTGAGAGATTCAGAAGCATTTATTTAGTTTGAAGGGATATTAATTTATAATTATTTTCAATTGGTTTCATGAAGTGAGGTTGGTCATGGTTAAAATCTACTACTGCTTTGCTGACATCTATCTCTCTTATGGATGTAACGACGGTGTTCTTTAATACCACACTTCTCGTCTGTCCAATGTATTTTTGCTGGCAATCTGGGCAGTTGATTTGATAAATTCCAACTCTTATCCTGAAAAGATTTTTTATCTTTCGATAAACCCAATAACATTCGTAACTTGTTGTTGCTTGTATGAATAATACTCATATCAGCTTGTTTAAATGCGTGATTGTGTCGATTCGTAATACTGGGTATACATAAATAGGTCATAGAAACTCGTCGTTCGTTTGAGTGTCGACACATTTTGTGCTTTCTGGAATTTTGGTTTCGAGATTTTTTGTTTTCTGGATTTTGAGTTTTTTTAATTTTGAGTTTTCTGAAATTTGAGTTTTTTTAATTTTGAGTTTTCTGAATTTTGGTGTTAGGAAATTTTGGGTTCTTTTAATTTTGTTGTTTCTGGATTCTGGGATTGTGAGTTGGTGAAGCATAGATTTTGGGATTTATGGGATTTCAAATCTTAAGGATTTTGGGTTTTCTAGATTTTGAATTTTGGTTTTCTGGATTCTGGGCTTTCTGAATTTTTAGTTTCAGGATCTTTGGTTTTTTGGTTTTCTGGATTTTGGGTCTCTTGGATTTTGTTTTTTTTTTTTGGACTATGGTGTTTCTAGATTTTGGGTTTTCTGGATTTTGGGTTATTTGCATTTTGGTGTTTTTGGATTCTGAGCTTTCTGGGCTTTCTGGTATTTCGAGATTTTGAGTTTTCTGGCGTTTGCGTTTTCTGGATATTGGCGTTTTAAGGATTTTAAGTTTTCTGGGATTTTGAAATTTAAGGATTTCGGGTTTTCTGGATTTTGAATTTTAAATTTTGGGTTTCCTGGATTTTCGGTTTTCTGGATTATGGTGTTTCTAGATTTTGTTTTTTCTAGATTTGGGTTACATATTTGGATTTTGGGCTTTTCTGGATTCTGAGTTTCCGAGGATTTTGGGATTTTGAGTTGTATGCATTTTGAGTTTTCTGGATTTTGGTGTTTCTTGGATTTTGGGTTTTCTTTATTTCCTTGATTTTGGTTTTTTGGTGTTTCTAGATTTTGGGTTTTCTGGATTTTGGGTTACTTGAATTTTGGTATTTCTGAACTCTGATGGGCTTTCTGGGATTTTGAGATTTTGAGTTTACAAAATTTTAGGTTTTCTGTATTTTGGTGTTTCATAGATCTAGGGCTGGTATATCAAAATTTTAAAGATTTTGGGTTTTCTGGATCATGAATTTTTGTTTTTTTGGATTCTGGGGTTTCTGGATTTTTGGTTTTGTCATTTTTGGATTTCTAGATTTTAGGTTTTCGGGATTTTGGTGTTTCTGTAATTTTGAGTCTTCTGGATTTTGGTGTTTCATGAATTTCGGTCTTTTTGGGATTTAGAATCTCAAGGATTTTGGGTTTTCTTAATTTTGAATTTTCTTTTTTTTGATTCTAGGTTTTCTCAATTTTTGATTTCGAGATCTTTGTTTTTTTTTTAATTTCGGTGTTTCTAGACTTTGGATTTTCGGAATTTTTGGTGTTATGGATTTTCCTGTTTGGGATTCCGGACTTAGGGATTTTGGGCTTTCTGGATTTTTTGTTTTCTAAATTTTTCTTCTTTTTTAAATTTTGTTGTTTCTGAATTCAGAGCTTCTTGAGATTATTGAGGTTATTAAAATTTAGATTTTTCGTAATTCCGATTGTCCTGGTTTTTGAAAACTCAAGAAATCTATACCAATATAATATCGCGATGGCTGAACCCGTGATCCCGGGAAAATTGATTTAGCTGAAGCGTTACATTGGAAAATTCGCTCTTCAATGAGGTACTTTAAAGATTAGCTACCTCTACATAGGCTTTCGTTGGGAGTGTAAAAATTCCCAAAAACCAAACCGCCGAAATTTAAAAAATCATATATAGCCCTATCGAGATCAAAAATATCGAATCGCCCAAAAAAACCTTAACGTTTTGTTAGAATTCTAATATATAACCCTTTACCAGGTCGCCTTAAAGCAAAAATGCAGACATTAATAGAAAAAATTTAAAACATAAAAAAATTTCTTTTGCGTGATTTTGTCATAATGTCAAAGGCGCTATTTGTCTTCCAGACAAGTTTAACAAATAAGTTTTTTTAAATAACTGTACCTTCAACGGCCTCAGCATTGTATGCCTCGTACCTCATTTCGTCGCCCCCTAAACTTAACGCCTTTGCCTATCCTAATGGTCCGCTCTTGGCTTGGTTCAATGAACAGGTAGATACGAATAAGAGAGTATACTCCAATGCGGCACACCCGACCTAAAAAATGGAGCATAATTTATGCCCCGCGCAATGGCAAAGACACGCTTTCATCTAACCCGACTCCCCTCACCTTGTCCCACCTTTGTTTTGTTGGCTTTCCAGAGATTGTCATCGCTGCTGCTTGCTTCAGAATGAATCCCAAAATCTGAAATGTGGTGTATTCATTTAAAAAATTTTATGTTAACACTTTTTTGGCAGTCTGTTGCGGGTTAATTTTTTATCTCAAAGAATGGGACAATCCCAAAATTGTGACTTTAAAGCACCTTTGTTTAGGGACAACTGCGTTGGTTTGGTTATCACAACTTTAAGTGCCAACATCTCTCTAGAGATGTATTTTTGTGCGTTGAAAGGAACGCCGGCTGGAAACAGTAATGTTAATTGTTAAAAAAAAGCAACAAAAATGAGATGTATCTTCCCCCAGGTTGATGAACTAGTTTTAAGTCTTTTTCTTTATCTTCTTCTTCCTTTTTTGTTTTTTTAATCGTGATTATGGTGGATGTAGTAAGTGGCTGTGTTGTCAAAACATTTTTGTATTCGGGAGTTTTTATGGGCAGTTGAATGGAATTTATGACCTTGTCATTCAATCATTGGATTGCTTCGGCTCGGCAGAGTAGACCTCTTTAAGAGATGATTTAATGAACAAACGATTTGAAGTTTAATAATTTATTGTTGTTGTATTTAGGTTGTTTATGCCTATACATATTATATACCATAGTTGGCTTCCTTATTGATTCTGGAAATGTTGGTTGAGTTAATTAATTCTTCCATGAATAATTTATGCAGCGAAGAGTTATGGAAAACTTCTTCAGTATAATTTATACTCTCGTAAAATGTAAAAGGAATCATGGAGTGAAACAAATTGCATTACGGCCAAGTTGAAGATGCATTCAGACAGGGCATTGAAATGCAAACTCCAACATTTTTTACGGTATTTATAATAAGTTTAAGGTTTTTCAGAGATTTGTGGAATGATTTGAAATATTTTAAAACTATGATGATGATGATATAGCTACATTATATACTTGCCTATAAGTAATTTTTGTTTTAAGAACTTCTGAAGAAACTGAAGGGTTGTTCATGATGATAAAGTGTTCACTAAGAATGATTATATTGTACGTTCTTACGATCTTTATAGGCATGAGTTGTGCATTTACGTTATCACGCAACTTAAGCCAAACTTCTACAACTGTATTGAAATATAACATGCCCATTTGTTGAAATAAAATTGAAATACATATTATTATTTAAGTTCCATCCACCTAATAGCTCTAATGACAGTTAACGCTGGTAAAAAAAAATTGAAATTTTTTGCCAATATGTTCTACATTATTTAATACTGCCACTATATTTCAATCGAAAAAATGCGATCTCGTTTCGGATTATTTGAAGTTATGAAACCAAATCTTCCCGTATCGAGGCCAACCCTTAAAGGTTTAGTGTAATTTTTGTCTCAAAACTGTAAACAGCTTGTTTTTCTGCATCAAGTTTATAATACGTAGGGGAACCGGGGGCAAATTTCACTGCGGAGCATTTTTAAATATTAGGTAGGTGCTATCTGTTCAACAAAAAATTTTCACAGGGAAGATATGACGTTTATCTTTCACTCTGTATCTTTCCGTTTGTATCATACATCCCTGAAAATTGGTGTTTCCTCGAAAGCTTCAAAAAGCTTCAAAACGCTATACCTACTCTTTGATTGAAATAGCTCTAATCATTTACTTTAACTAATTTAATTTGAAAATGTTTTTGAGTTGAAGAGATTTTGATTGAATTAAGAATTGTTGAATGTGCTGGTGCTGAGATAAAATTTGAGCGTGTTTCAGGCAAGGGGCACGGGGGTTCAATTCGGTTCTTTAGATGTACTCTATGATCTAGTTCATGCATTCGAAATTCTTGTAAGGATTTTTTTCCTATATCACTTGTGTATACCCAGCTCACTACTATTAAATAAAGACGAAGCAATATTATTATGTCCGGCTTAAACTCACGAAGTATTAAATTGATTTAATTGAAACAAATTTTATAATATTCTTTATATTTATAAGATTGTTTAAGACCATTTTTTTGTTTTTTTAATTTGTTTATTAAATCAGAATATTATTTTTTTTAATTTTTTGTTAACTTTTTCTTTGAGGTTGACACACATTCTCACTTATACGTCAAAACCTTTTGGATACTTTAAAAAATTAGAGATTGTTTCATAAAGCCAATATTTAAACGCAAATTTTAAGCCCTTAATCTTTTTTTAATTATACCTACAAGCTGAGAAATATTTGTATTTAAACAAATTTTAAACAAAATTTATCTTAAGGATACAATTTTTTAATCTAAAAATTGGTTTAATGCACAATCAAGGGGTCTCTGCTTTGTTCCACCTTATTTTCATTCCGATGTTTTTGCATTTTATCTTCCTCCTTTTCTATTTGCTTTTTTTAACTGCCCACTCAATTCCTCTCTGTGCCATTGAACTGTTTACTGTTTAAACTGGCGTGCAATATATTATATGTTTATACATGTTAGAACTATAATAGGGGCAGGGAACATGGATTCGTCAAAAAATGTGAAACAGGGAACCATGAAAAAATGGGTCCTGTTGTGTGTGTGCCTATCAATCGACTTTAGATAACAAACAAAAATTTGAGTGGAAGCGAAGCAATACAAAAATGAGCCGAGTGAAAGGCTGAAGATAAAAAAAAAATATTGATGTTGAGTGGTTGAGTGGTTGAGGTTTTTGGATTTACTCTACCTCCGACATCTTTTTCCTTTTTTGCTAAACTCCCCGATTCCACTCAGTTGTTGGCTCTTTTTTTTATAACATCGTAGCGCAGTAGGTAGGTACGTAACGTATATTTGTTTTTTTTTCTTCTGCATACCTACTGAAGAATTATAAGGTCAATACCTATATTTTAAAGGGCAATCAAGTTAAAAAAAAATTAACGAGAAATAGCAATCGATCACGGCATTACGATGATAAAGGAAAGAAAAAAAAAGAGTGTGTAAAGATTCTGTTCGTCTGTCGAACATGATCCTACCAAACAAAAAAATAAAATATGTAGGTACATAGGTAGGTACCTACAAACAAATTATTTTTCAAAAAGGGGGATTGATTTTTCTGAAAACGCAGGCGTAAAAACTTTTTTTTATAATATACCTAATATAGGTACATAAATTAGGGGTATTTTGCGAAGCAACGTGAGCACGGGTCTGCTAGTCGTATATATTTTTATGATTTGATGGGTCATTCGCCTCTTGCCTATATAAGGCTAATATACACCTTTTCTTTATTCTTTTAATAATAAGTATTGAATCTTTGTTATAAATAATATAAAGCATCCATCATTCTCGGAATAAAGATTAAAAAAGCAAAAAAAATAAAAAGGCAATTTTTAAAATTTTTTATGACAATTCACACAATAAAAAGTGAATTCCGAGGTTGAATGTTAAGTAGCAGTATAGACGTCAATTAAATTTTTTTTTAATAGTTGAATTTTAAACTAACCACGCAAATGCCTTGAAATCATGTTATTAATTGTCAACTGAAATCTGCCACACTTCAAAATTCCTCTTAATATGCGTATGGATATTAAATTCAGTCATATTAATTCAATGTCAGTTGAAAAAAAAATTGTGTCATCTTAAATCCTAAAATCGCTTGTTACCCTCAATTATTGAGGAATGACACCGTAAGGCACAAAATGTGATATCAAACCCGTCCCACACAGGAGTAACTTACCTACCTACAGGAAAGAATTAAACAAACCATCTCATCTTGATAATATGATATAATTGTCCATTCACTTCACTTACCTTGAATTAACATCACAAAATTATGCTGACCTCAGCTATACGCAACAATTGCAACAACTGTCCAAAGATTTGGTTTTTTTAAAGCCTCAACACAAAAAAAAATCCAACATAAGAAAAGCAGTCAGACAGACAGACGGACAGACAGAAAGACATGGTCTTTTGATTTATACCAAGAATGAATGATGCTGAGGATCTACCTATACCTACCACATGCGTACGAATATACCCCACATGGGGATAGGACATTCATTATAATTGCATATTACTTGTGTTGTAAATATTTTAGTATATGGGTACTCAGATTTTGTTTAAAGACCACTTAAGGTCCCTTAAGTGGACTTCTTATATTGTCTGGATCACTATTGATTTTTTGTTGGTTTTCTTACAATTTGTCCATCAGTGGCTTCATACATATGTAGGTATATAAGCCAGGGTGCGGTCTTCGTCTTGGCCATATTGGTAAGAGTGATACAAACTCAGAGGAACATGCAGTCAGGTTTTAACCTTCACGGCTGGTTTAATGACAGAAAATCGATCCGTTTTATGCCCAATAAACACAAAATAAATCAACAAGCTATCTTTGAGGCGTATATAACGAATAAGATGTGTGGTGGTGGTGGTGAGTTGGGAAATTTCTTTTTTCTTTTTGCTGGTGTTTTGGGAATAGGGTTTTTTTTTATGGGACCATAAAAAGGAACACCGTCATATTGTATTGTATTGACGTTGGAGATGGCAGCTAAGGCAATGGCAACGGCAACAACAGCAGCAGCATGCCAACGGCATTTTAGGTCTTGACAATATTGTAGGTACATGAGCTATACTTACAGCTTATATGTAGGTACAATAAGAATTCCTCTCGTTGGACAGTGTTTCTCGGGGGAGAATCATCAATCAAATTCAATTTGTCAGCGATCTGTCAACAAAGATTATCTAAATTAAACAGATTTTTTTTTTTACTTTTGTGAATATTTTTACTCTTTGCACTTTGTTATCTGAGAATTACATTCAACGCTCTAAAGGTAAGGTAGCACTAAGAAAGGAATAGGAGAAGGAATATAAATAAGGTAAGGTATCATGGCATAAGTCCAATTGACATTTTTAGTCCAATAAGCAGGCATTTTAGTAATGAAGATGCTGATTTTGATTTTTATCAGTTAAAAATAATTTATCATAATTTTTTTAATTCAATAATTATTTTTTTCATTGCCAAAACTTTATTAGAACATTTGGCTAAATCATTAAATCCGCTAAAATGGGTAAGTGAACGGAACGGGTCTTACAAAAAATTTTATATTAGATTTTATGTAAAAATTTGTTTTTATAAAAAACAAGCAGACCCGTGCTCGCGTTGCTTCGCAAAATACCCTTAATTTATGTAGGTATTATATTATTAAAAAAAAGTTTATATGCCTATGTTTTGAGAAAAATCAATTCCTTTTTTTAAACAATAATTTGTTTGTACATATTTTATATTTTTGTTAGGTAGGTTCATGTTCGACAGACGAACAGAATCTCTGCACACTCTTTTTTTCTTTTCTTTATCATCGTAATGCCGTGTTCGATTGCTATTTCGCGTTCAATTTTTGTTTAACTTGATTGCCCCTTAAAATGTAGGTATTGTTCTTATAATTCTTCAGTAGGTATGCAGAAGAAAAAAAAAAAACAAATGTACGTTACGTATCAACCTACTGCGCTACGCTGTTATAAAAAAAGATCCAACAACTGAGTGGAATCAGGAAATTTAGCAAAAACGGAAAAAGATTTCGGAAGAAGAATTAATCCAAAAACGACTCAACTTCAATAGTTTTCCTCTTTATCTTCACTTGGCTCATTTTTGCACTGCATCGCTTCCATTCGAATTTTTGTTTGTTATCTCACACACAACAGCACCCACTTTTTCATATTCTCCGTCTCATATTTTTTGACGAATCCATTAATTGCCCTGCCCCTATTATAGTTCTTATATGTACGTACATATATATCGCACGTGCGTCAGTTAAAATAGTGAACAGTTCAATAGCACAGAAAGGAATTGAGTGGACAGAAAAAAAAAAGCAATTGAAAAAGGAGGAAGAGAAGATACAAAAACACTGGAATGATAATAAAGTAAAACAAAGCAGCGACCCCTTGATTTCGCTTATAAAACCAATTTCTGGATTAAAAAATACAAAACGTAGTTGTAGTTTTAAAATTTGTTTAAATACATATTTCTCAGCTTGTAGGTATAATTAAGAAAAGATTTAGATTTAGATTTAAAATTTAAATATTGACTTTATAAAACAATCTCTATTTTTATAAAGTATTCAAAAGGTTTTAGCGTATAAGTGAAAAAATGTGTCAACATCAAAGAAAAAGTTGAAAAAAAATTAAAAAAAATTAATATTCTGATTAAATAAACAAATTAGAAAAACAAAAAAAATAGTCTTAAACTATCTTATAAATATAAAGAATATTATAAAATTTATTTCAAGTAAATCAGTTTAATACTTTCTGAGTTTACGCCGGACATAATAATATTGCTTCCTTTATTAGTAATCATAAACTATACTTTCTTTACTATTAATACAAATACAATAGTATAGAATGTGGTACAAACAAAATATTGGTTGTTTATTTCCATTTCTTTTAGGGACGCATAACTTTTAGTCTGGCAGATTTTCCCTTAAACTTATTTGGAGCTAATGTTAATGAGTACATAGATTTTTCATATTATTATGGAATGATTTAAACACGGCACAAATTTTGTTCAGCGATGAGGCTTGTTTCTGGCTTAAGCACAATTGTCAAATTATCGGCTAAAGTAACAAACTAAAAGGTTCAAGAGTTGTCATTATCCAGACTCGACCAAACAATCATTTGGTGTGAATTATAGACTGGCGAAATTATTTTTTTATTGAGGTCGTAACAGAATGCTGTGAATGGCGTAAATGTAAATTTTGTTGATCAAGTTTTGGATTGTTGAATAAGCACGTTTTTTTTTATAGAAAATGACACGTTTTTCTAGAAAATATGGCACGGACACTATTTTTTTTTTGGGGCAACGATGCTAGCGCAATTATGGCTTTTGTTCACAGAAGTGTCAATTGACGCGTAAAATCATCTCTCCATTTCCACAGGCAAAACTTTAAAAGTAAAGAAAATTGTTAAAAGCCAAAACAAAAACCTATAGGTACTCGTATTTCGGATAGATGATAGTATAGTCATCTACCTACTAATTAAAAATTCATTCTAATTATTTAGTGTACAATTTTGTAGAGAATTAAAATCAAATGACAAGAATGTTACAAATAGTAAATTATTTTAAAATTTGCATACGGAAATATGATTAATGTAACTATATAATGGGTGATTTTTTAAGAGGTTTAGAACTTTTTAAAAAAAAAACACAAAAAATTCGAAAAAATGAATGAAATATTTATTTGAATCGATAGTTTGAACCTTGCAATTTAATGTTTAAAGATAATTTCATGCAAATGTTGACCGCGGCTGCGTCTCAGGTAGCCCATCCGCTGAGTCCAATTTTGGCATACTCTTTCACACATATCGGCCGGTATCTCACGAATGAATGCATGGATGTTGGCTTCCAGTGCGTCAATCGAAGCGGGCTTGTCCCTATAGACATTAGCCTTCACATACCCCCACAAAAAATAATCTAATGGTGTCAAATCGCACGATCTAGGCGGCCAATTGACCGGCCCGAAACGTGAAATTAACTGTTCACCAAACTCGCCTCGCAATTGCGCCATTGTTTCGCGTGCTGTGTGGCATGTGGCACCGTCTTGTTGAAACCACATATCATGCAAGTCAAGAACTTCCATTTCGGGCAAAAAAAAGTTTGTTATCATCGCTCGGTAGCGTTCACCATTGACAGTAACGCTGCGATTCGCATCATCTTTGAAGAAATATGGCCCAATAATGCCGCCGGCCCATAAACCGCACCAAACAGTGGCTTTTTCGGGATGCATTGGTAGCTGTTGCAATGCTTCTGGCTGATCTTCACTCCAAATGCGGCAATTTTGCTTCCGAATAGACTGCTCAGAAGGTCGAGAATGCCGACCATAAAATGGAAGCAGCGCGCGATGAACATTTCGAACCGAGCACGAATTTTGATAGTAAAATTCAATAATTTGCAAGCGTTGTTCATTTGTAAGACGATCCATGGTTAAATTGCAAACCAAACTGAAGCTGTTTGACAGTGACACAAGGTACTAAACACACGTCAGCTGTCAAAACCAGTGTTGCCAAAACCAAACCAGCTAAAAAATCACCCGTTATAAGCACTTCTCTAAATCTATACATTTTCAAAATTTAATTTGGTTCAGATGAGACAATAGCAAGGCAAATATAAAAATTGTATAAGTATAGGTAAGGTATGCAAGCCCATTTCAAATAAATAACATGGCTCTTCTCCATTTATCCAGTCCATTACCCTCAATAATATTCATGTCTGTAGCTCTCCCGAAAAAGCTTCACCTGCTTTAAATATTTTAATTAAATTGTCTAGACAAAAGTCCGTTGGTTGTGAACGTTATTATATAACACAACACACGAATTTCATTAAAATAATAGTTATAATTAAAATCAGTTTTCCATGGATGTAATAATATAAAAGTCCCTCACCATCACCAACGACCAACATGTCGCCGCCGCCGCCGGCCAGTATAGCGGCCATTCTAACGGTTTGTAAATATGTACATTTTTAGTTTGGTATGAAATTTGAAATTGTCATCAGAGATTCTAATCAAATGGACTATAATAACTGGAAGCATATAGATGGACTTAAATTTTATCCATTCAGCAATTCAATTATTTTTTGCTGAAGAGAATGTCAGCAGAAGCAGCAGCAGCAGTAGCAGCATTCCAACGAATTTTACAATTTCATGTCGCAATATTATAAACTTAAAACCATGGCCCCAGGGGAAATTTCCATTCAATTGTGTTTGGAGTTTGGACCATCATCATTTGGGGCTTGGTCTTACTTAGAGAGAAGTAAGAACTTGGATATGATTCAAAACTCTATATAGGAAGATTTCAATTTTGTTTTTTTTTTTTAATTTTTCCTTTTTTGTTAGTTCCCCAGGGCTGAGAAAGCAGAGCTACCGAAATATTTGATTTTATGTGAGATTTTCGAATAAACAATTGTTTTCTGTAACCGTGTTGCTGTTGATATATAAGGACATGATGCGGACGTGACCAGAAGGCATGTCTCTTATGGGATTTTTGATGGAGTGGAGTCTTTAGACAACAACATAGGTACCTACTATATGTTGTATAATGTACGTTGATAACAAGATTTAAACATTTCACGGTGATTGTGGTTTTGTTCTTTTTTTTTAATATTATGACATAATATGAGAAAAACAAAGTGATTTATCTGTTAGTAGTTTTTTTTTTACGACAGCACTCAATATTATGGATTTTTTTTTATTTAGGGGATAAATGGATCGAACGTTTCTATACTTGCTCTTGTAATTTAGGTAGCTTAGAAATTTTGAAATATGTACATTGTAATAAACAAATTATAGGAAAAAATTTAAGAAACCAAGATTTTTAAATTATTACAACAACATCTCAATTAGCAATGAAGGTTTGAATGAAACAACAACAATTGGGTGAGCTACCACCAAGATTTTTTAGGCTGAAGTTATAGCTATTTTGCAACTGCCAGGCCGATCAATTAGTTTTTAGCTTAAAATAAAATAAAAACACTATTTCTTAGATCCAAACATAAATTTAAAAATATTCAAAGTGAATTAAAAATAAAAATAGTTTATATAGACTTTGGGCCTACCCAAAATTTGCCATATTTTCCAACAAACAATTTTCTCCAAATAGACATCAGAGCCATATTTCATACAAATTGATATGTGACATAGTTGTTAGCTAAAGACGATTGTTCAGTTTATATTTCAGAGGGCTCACTTGTAAAAGCGAATCAAACTCTGATTAACTGTAATATTATGACAAATTTGACATTGTCATATTTTAAGATGTTTGCTGTGACAATTTTTTTCACATCAGATTTTTTTTTATATTTGTTGTACATAACTTCTTGCCATGTTCAGAAAAATTAGGTGTATCACACACATAGTATATGTAGATAGCTTGGCGTTGAGTGTTCATATTTCTTGCCTTTAAGCTTTTGAGAAAATTTTATATTACCTACAAAAACATTGAATTTACTGAATAGGTGCATAAATTAAAAATTGTATTTTATTGCAAAGGAAGAAAAAAAATCAGTAAAAAACATTTTTACTGAATTTTTTTTTTCAAAATTTTTCATGCATTTACCAAGCAGGAAGCATCACCAACCATGTGCTGTCCATATTCCTATTTTATATTAAAAATAAAAAAACCGCAAAATTTTTGGACTACTTATTAGGTAAACTTAAAATTCTTTAACATTGTATACCAATCCGAGGATTAAAAACATTTTTTCTAAGAAAACAACACTAGATTTTTCTATCAGTCTTTATGGTTAAATGAACTTATATGAAAAAATATGGGCGTGTCAGTGGGTGGAAATTCTGTGGCCATTCCTTATATACCTAATATCCCTTCTTAAACCAAGTTGACTATATAAAAACACTTTTTTTTTATTAAAAAAAAACCGGAGTAAAAATCTCTGAATATGTTAAATAAAACTTTAATTACAATGGCGCAAAATTTTAAACGGTTTAGTACGATGTTAAAGCCATTTTATCATACTAAAAATGCTTTAACATCGTACTAAATCGTTTAAAATTTTGCGCTAATATTTTTACTGAGAACAAAATTTTAACGATGATATTAATCAACTAAGTTGATTTTTTGTCACATTAATTTTTACTCCTGAAAATTGTATGCAAAACCAGTAAAATGGTTCACTTTTTCTACTCTCACACATGGAGGAAGCTCACAGCTGTGACGAACCAAAATGTACCTAGTACCTACTACACTGTGCGTCGCCCTTACTTATTGTCTAATTGTGCTCAGTGCTCCATTCGGCGCAACGAGGACTCAATCCATTGCGCGGATAGTCACAATGCGCGCGACAATTGCTCTAAGCGCATTGTGTTTCCTCCACAAAAGAATGCAAACCAGTTTTTCATAATACTGTTTTTTTTTTTTTGTGGGGAGGCCTTTAAATTGTCAGTTGACATTTGATTAAATTTTATTGTAATATTGGTCGCGTTCGGGGACCAATCCAAAGCTATCTGGATAGGTTTGTGTTGCTGTAATACCCTGTGACAAAACAGCTGATCCAACAACAACCCAACGTATCGCAAATTTCGGGAATATTTGTCTTCTTAACTGTGGGTCCAAGCACTCGCATTTTTTTTTTTAATTTTGTTCTTTAGTTTCGCTATAATTTTGTCGGATAATTTAATAAAATAAATTGTATTTAAAAAATAATCCTTAAAGTTATAAAACTAATTTTTGCACAAAATTTTTGCACCGAAAATTTTGAACACCAAGAAATTTATTATTTTCTTGTATTTACATCAGCTGACTTATTAAATAATGGTTTTATAGAAAATAGTTGGTTGTTCCAATCCATGTTCATGGTTTTTACGGGAACACGTTTTTTGCTGATAAAAAAAATTTAACCACTTCTTATTTTCTTTTGCTAATCGTTAATAATTACAATTGCCTGAAAAATAAAATTATAGGATCGTTCAAAAGGCTTCAAACATCAGCACCACTGCCTCTTAGAAAAATCTCTCACATCTTTCCCTGTACTTATTATTATTAAAAACCTAAAATTTATTATTTTACCATAATTTGAATGACATTTTTTATTATCTGTACAAAATATTAGCCTACAATCCTACATATCTTCCAGTATTTAACGAATCCATCAATTCTTTGTCAATCACTTACCTATACCGTCATTAAAAATTAAAAAAAAAAAAACATAAGTCTTTCCAGCGATACTTTTGTTTACTTTTATACCTTTTACATCAATAAAGTAATTTTAAGCTATTTAAAATTACTTGTACTTAGATAAAAGTTATAAATTCTACGAGAATACTTCTCCGCATCCTTAACTCATCATCATCTTATAAAATAATTGAACATAAATTTCGAATTTGTTCTTACCTTTTTATCTAATCAGCTTTGATTTTATTTTATATTCATGATGATGCTTGAGCTGGGGGCATCAAACTTCTTGTTTCTTAAATGATTTAATTTTCTACTAAAACTTTTGGCACACTCATAAATCTCAAAGATACAAACAATATATTTTCAGTGTTCGTTTTAGAAGATGATAATAGATACCTACCTATGTAATATCATTATATACTTTTTGAAGAAATCTGAGGTTATTATCATGTATACCTACATATTTTGTTTGTTAAGACGTATAGAAGAAATGGGTGGGGTAAATTAATTTATAATGTTAAGATAGGTACTTTTGTAGGTAGGTAGGCAACTACCTATCAAAACAGTTGAAATTTATATAATGAAACGATATACTTTGTTGTAATTGATAGCCTAGGTGTTTGACCTGAAATATAGGGCATTTGTTATAACAATGTTCAATAAACATCAGTTAACTGAAAATAAAAATAGATAAATCATTATTATTTATTTAAGAGCCTTGAAGTTAACTCCAGAGAGTTCAAATAATTTTATTTGCGAAAAATTTAAACAAAAATTTGGCTTTTTTTTTATAAAAAAACGAGATTTTAATGAAACACAAAATGAAGATTGAAAAAGTTCGTTCCATAACTTTCTGTTTGTGCAGTTTTTTTTTCCATCAGATTGCAGCTTGATCAATTTATTTTTAAATTTTGCATTTTTTGACAAAATCAAATTTAGTGATATACCTAACCTATGCCAATTCAATAATTTTATTTAAATTGAACGTTTAGATTTTTTTAATAGTAACTACTATATTACATCGTTGTTAGTTTATCTAGATATTCAGTTCAGTTTTAAGCGTAGTAATTTAATTACCAAACATTTTTAAAACTGCTCTGTATCAAAATTTTATATATCAATTATTTTTTTTTTGTTGATTATTCTTAGCTCAAATAAGCGGAGTTGACTTTTATTACTCATAAAATTTATTTTGTTAAACCAGATGGCTTTAATTATTTAATATCATTTTTGTGTTCACAGTGAAGTTTATTACCGTAATAATTTTTAAACATCAACAGGCATCTTCTGCGTAGGTATATAAAAACGAAAATTGATTTCTGTAACAATATGAAAATCATTTAAATAGGCAAATTTGATTATATCAACTTACACTTATTTCAAGAGGAGTTATTTTTTTTTTTCTTTTACATGATGGTCAAATTTCCAAGGGATATATAGATTGAGCTGAACATCAAGGAATCATTTGATTGATTATATTTTATTAAAATGAAAGATATTAATGATTGCAGCAAAAATATTGAAGTGACAGCTGCCAATACATCGTCATTATTAATATAAAGGAAAGGATTAATATAAAATTGGTAAGAGATTTTGCTATAGAGTTATTTATTTTCGGAAAATAAAATATATAACATTTATATGTAGGTAGGTATATACAAAAAAATTTTAAGCCATCAATAATTAAAAAAAAAATTCATTCACTGTGAAGCTAGCAGTATTATACTGTTCTGTTATACTGTTATACTTTCTTAGTAGTAATTTTGGCAGATTTTTTTGCTTCTAAGAAAAAAACTGTCTTTTTTTTTATTTTTGATTTTTTTCATAACACACCCCATTTTAGTTAAAACATTTTTAGTAAAATAAAAATATTCTGGAATCGATAGTATTGTTTGTTTTCGAGATATTCGAGACTAAAACATTTTTCAACTATTTTAAGAAGTTTTGTTTTGCAATTTTTTTACTTTAAAAAAAATCTGTCAATTTAAGGTTTCTACAAACTTAATCACTTATTGACTACGTTATTGTGTGTAGAAAAATGTTTAATACCTGAACATCAGTTCGGTTTTAAAAGTAAGCAATCGAAATTGACCAAGTGCATAGGACCACCGACGTCATCGATAAAGCTTTTGAAGAAAAAAAAATTTGTTCGGCAGCCTTCTTAGACGTGTCGCAAGCCTTTGGTAAGATCTGGCACGAAGGCCTCAAATTCAAAATAAGACAAGTTCTGTCTGATGGACCTTATACGATTTTTAAAGAATAGACTCTTTCGTGTGAGACATTGAAATGAGTATTCTGATTTTAAAGAAATAGTTGCGGGGGTACCACAAGGAAGTGTTCTAGGTCCAATTATTTACACACGATATACCTTTGTATATATAAACTATAGTACTATCATGGTGAAGTGTGACAGTAGCGACACCTACATCATCCGCGCAACACTTTCTCATTTTGAATTTGGTGAGGTTTGGAGATTTGAAAAATGAAAAACATAAAAAAAGAAGAAGAACGGGAACGCTGTATAGCAAATTTATGGGAGTGCGAGGAAACGAAAATAATACATTTTTCTTTAAGAATATAATAAAAAATGAAAATAATAAAGAATAAAGATGAGGGATATAAAGAAGGAAAAACACAATTTTTTTGCGGGGTTTTGTTTACATTTTTTTTCATTCTGCCATGGTTAGGCAAAAAAAATGTGTGTATTTTTTTTTGTTCAGAAGGAATCGGATGGTTGTTTGGCTTTCTGATTAGGTGAAAAAACATACATACCATGGGTATAGTTATATCGATATGTAGTATTTTTTTTACTTACTCTTCGTGATCGTGACCTTCTAAGGATGTTGTTGTTCTTGTATGTTGGTTGGATTTAATTCTTTATTTCCTCATTTCGACCTTCAGTGGATTTTTTCGTTGCTTAGATTTCGATTCTTTTAAAATTAAACTTTAATCACGGTAGGTAGGTATAGTTAAAACAATTACAGGTAGGTACATGATTACATATGAACGTTTATATATAAGTATTAATATATATGTATATTTGATGATATGAATGTATTTACAAAAATGTAAAAATAGGCTATTTTTTATAATCCCTTTACCTACTTTATAATCATGTTCTCATAATCCTGTTTTATATCTTATAACGTTCTTCATATTATTCCGCACCGCTAACACATTTGTAAAATGGTTGTTCCAACCATAAAAAATTTACATTTCCTTACTTAATATTATATGCCGTTGTATGGTTTTATAGAACGCCGAACTTACGCCGAATATACTTATTTATACAAACATAAGTATATTAGGGTGGTCCTAACAAATGTAATGTTTTGATCAAACTTATAATTTTAATAACATTGGTAATAACTGAAAGAAAAAAATAATATTTGGCAGAAATTTAGTCACTTCTAGACAAAAATTTACCCGATTTGCCATTCCAGCATAGTTGAGGAACATTAGAAATGAAAAAAGCATTTATGTATTTATGTATGTACATTGAATGTCAAATTTAAATGTTGAGCAACTTTTCTGAACATAGGTACCAACATCATAACTTTCCTAAAAAGGGTCAAATACTTGTGGTTTAAAAAATTATTGTTTTGTATTAAATTTTTGTAAGGTTTTTCATATATGTTTAGTTTTATCTGACTGTGCAATGATATAATACAAAAAATGTAGTCCGATATTCTAGCTAAATTTTAAGACCTTAAACCGAAGTTATAAGCAAGCCAAACCAAACACAATGTATCTACAATTATTATACCGACTACAAATTTAGGTACATATGAACATTTAGCATTTTTTTTCCGACGCGAAACAAATTTGCCACGATTGTGGTTTTTTATTGCACAAACTCCGCCGCCGCCACCAGCCGGCTATAGAATACTATATTCCTCTCGCCAATAATTGGTGGTTGAAAGTATTTTGATGCTTTTTTGTTTTTATCAACTTCCTCATTGAATTAAATTATCTGTCCGATATTTATTTTCAAGTTTTTAGTATAAAATTTTGAATGATTTTGAAAATTTTTGTTTGCTCTAACACGCCAGTCATTTTTCCTTTAATTATATACCTTAATATTGAAAATCGGATAATTGGATCGAAAGATATAAGCATTTAAGTAAACGCAAATCGGGTATTTTTCAGATTTCGCAAAAATCATAATCAGAAACATACCTACCCATTTTTTTTCTACGAACATTTCTCCTTTTTTTCTGTCCGTTTTATCATCTTTTTCGTATTTTGTTTCCTCAGACTAGTAAGAACAAAGCATGAACGAAATAATTTTGTTTATTTTGTTTATTCCCCTCACGTTTCACCCCCCTTTGCCTACTAGGCGTTTCATATTTTTGAAATTCTGTTGATTTTTTTACATTGTATGCCTCCGTTTAAACATTTCTAATGTTAAAAATTATATTTCTTAAAATTTTAAACCAAAAGTGTAAAAAACGAAATATGTATATGTATATATTTTTATTTTTATTATTTTAAATAAGAACTATATTTGTGCCAAATTTTAATTTTCTTCATTAGTTATTACAAAAGTTATAGAAATTTAAAGTTGACACGTAAAAACTAATTTTTTTTCTAATCATAGGATTTTGGTTTTAAAACAAAAATGCATGAAAATGTGAAAGTTTTTATTTTTTTCTTAATTTACAATAGCTGGAGATTAGAAAACAGCTATTAACTTAATGGAGGCAGCCGAAGGCAACAGAGAAAACAAAATAATGAAAAAATTCTGTATCTTACTTAATTTTTTTTATAAATTTACTATTGCATTAAATTTAAAATAAAATCACTGTTTTGAAAAGAAGAGAATATGGGCTTTTCAAAAATGTATTATGTTAATAATGTTTATTCAGAAACTCAAGAAATAATTGACTTAAAACTCTTACTTCTTATAATTCGAAAAATATAAAATATCGAAATTTCATTTTTAAAGTTCATACCTAAAACAAAAATAGTGTTAAAAAAAATAATTATTGAGTCATAAAAACCCTTTTCCTAGTATATAAAATCATCATTAGATTTTTAAAATTGCGAAATACGACGAAACCATTTTTGAGATGGATTTGATCGCTTGGTGCCATAGTGCGCCGCACAGTGGCCCATATTGACTTTTTTAGTTAGACAAATCATAACTCTTAAACGTGCAAATGCATTTTTTCTGCTTATATTTTCAAGTCCGTAAAACTGGAAATATTTAAGAGATATCTACTTTTGAACTTTAATTCAAACAGCGTAACAAAAAGTAAACAAAAATAAAATCAACTACTCCAAAAACTATTTTTTGGCTTTACTTATATGATAGTATAATTATATTATATAATAATAAAAACTGCAGATTATTCTCTGAAAAATTATTTTTGTATTAATTACTAAAAAAATCTTTATGGAATGTACCTACTATAAAAATCGTAAAATCAATTTTGATCAAAATCTCCACTTCGGTTTTTCTCAACGAATCAATTACTTGCCATAGTATGTAAATACCTCCAATTTTCACAAGATCAAATATATGTACATATATGAATATATTTCCCCTTCCTGTTTCGGGGGCTGACGGGGTTTTCTTAAAACTCAATTAAAATTCGAAAAGTTGTACACGTTGTAAATGGTGTTTAAAAAAAGCATTAACTTAAATTATTTAATAAAAATCTTTTATTTAAATTGTTAACGAATTTATCAAACAAAAATAAAAAATCTTTTTCTTAATACTTTCCCTTGTTTTTAAGCGCAAACCTAAACAAAGAAATTAAAAAAAATGTTTTGTTGTGACCCTAAAATTGAATCTACTTTGACTAGAGTTCTATAAGATAAACTCAGAATATTAAAGGTACAAAATAATAATGAAGTCCCTACATAACCTTAAAATTTGAAAAAAAAAAAAATCACCTTTTTTCAAAATTTTGAGTTCGAAAATTATTTTTTTTTTTTCAAAAACTCTACATTAGAACAAGTTCTTCCGTACCTATTTTTGTAAAAAAAATAAAATATGTGATATACATACATACATACATAATGTAAACATACATATTACATATACCTAATATGTAAAGGTATGCCTATAAATTACGACTATACCTACCTACATACATACCTACCTTATTTAATTTTTCAATAGTTATTTGTATGCCTAAGATCCTAATTATTTTCGAAACCGTTTTCTGATTTTTGCTACAGACACAAAAATTAGATGTAGGTACCTACCTACATATGTATGTAGATATGTAGGTAACCAAATATTTTAATAAGGTATCTAGGTATGTAACTCTACCTACCTATAATTATTACCTACATACATCTATTATTTTCGAAATTCAAAAATTAAATTTTTTGATCATTTTAAACAAAAAAATATTAACATACCTACCTACGATTATCTTAATGATTGTAGTCATTAATATTTTTTAAACGAGACAAGTAGTATACATATGTATGTACCTGCATTCATCTTTGCTGCATAACACGAAAAATCGCAACATTGCTGGGGTGTCCCGCTTTACGCTTTAAGATACCTAGTGAAAAGTACCAACGTTGCGTTGGTTATTTGACCTACATCAACCGAAATCTTGCAAGAAAACAAAATATGAAACTAAATGTATATTTATATCTACCTACTATTCCATCTTCCTTACCATTCAACTCCCAGAATCAATGCAATTTTTTTTATAAATTCAAAAGAGATATGCATACAAGTATTTTCGTTTTTTTTTTTTTTCTTTTCTTTATTTTTCTCTTTGCCATTGCGGCGGCGTAAACAGCTTACTCAATTATCTCCTTTACTCTCTTTATTGTAGTAGTATTTTAAATAATATAATCCTCTCGCTCTTACTACTTGTTCTTCATTCCTTATAGTACCCTTATTCTATGTATTCAAAGTTTAATTTGTAGCGATTCTAGCGCCGCGTATAGGCTCCGCGCAACCCTAAAAATAACTCACCATGATAGTACTATAGTTTATATATACAAAGGATATACCTCAAACAGAAGACACTATTGTAGCCACGTTTTCTGACGACACTGCCCACGGTATGAAATGAAATAAATTCTTTTACGCGAAGGCATAGAACACGCTAATAGTACGATTATCGAAATTCTTGACGAGACAAATTTAGTACGCCGCTTGCGAAGGACTAAACATTCTGACTTGGTGCGGTAAACGGGAATCCGCACGGTATACGCAGGAACTATCACCGGAAAGTTACCTGCAACCTGTTGCCTGCTAGATAAGTTTCAACTTAGTTGCAATCGGGAGGAGGGGGTGGTTTTAGTGAAGTAAGAATCTCACACTCCTATGAGCAAGCGTTTTTCGGTCCTCAAAGAGCCTTTTGAAGGTTTTAACACCTATCCATGGAAACAAAAAAAATGTGTGTAGAGTACAGGGCCGGCCCCAGCCAAACTTGCGCCCTGTGCAAGATTTGTAGAAAGCGCCCATTTTTTTATTTTTGCACACATGCATACATACATACACTCATACACATGCATAAGACTTTTCCACATTACCAAGAAGTTAGAATTTTAATGCGGTTTTTTTATTGAGGTATCCCCGGTAGGTGATGTTAGTTAGTGTGCAAGAAATAACTCAGCGCGGTTTTGATGGATGTTATTTTGGGATTATTTGAAAAAGTTTTGTGATTAAAATGCAAATG
Organism: Epistrophe eligans; assembly: GCA_951394125.1. NCBI lineage: Eukaryota > Metazoa > Arthropoda > Insecta > Diptera > Syrphidae > Epistrophe > Epistrophe eligans. Next base: position 82,960,941 of record OX596029.1, read on the forward strand.
GCAGTACATATTTGTTTGCACAAGAACAAATTACATTTTCTTGCTCCTGGTAACGCGCCCCCAGAATTTTGCGCCTTGTGCATTTGCACATCTTGCACATATAGTTATTCTGGCCCTGGTAGAGTACCGACTTCGGATATACATACATACTTTATTTTACATAAAAATTTGAATTATTTGGGTTGTATATTCGATAATCATCACCCAGTGTTCTTGTTACTTTTTTTTTCGAGAGAACAACTCTCCACATTATGAGGATGTTTAGTTTAACAAGAAAATCCCGTAGATATCTATGCGACTTAATTTTGAAACATTATTTTTTACGGATTTAAATAAAATATGCTTAAAATAATTATTCGTTTTTCGTGACCTTTTAATTCAAAATAGTTGAAGCCCACAAAATTAGGATTCAACTATGCTTAAAATAAAGCGTCGAGTTCTCATTTTCTGATTTTTAATCTTAGGGCGAAGCGTTACCTACTATTTTAACCGGGATTCAAAGTTTGTGTATGCTGGGACTCACGTTTAAGATGTGTAAATATCAATGTTCGTCCAAGTGCAAGAGTTTTGTCATTGAACATTTTTAATTACAACGTAATGTGTGACGCGCAATATGTAAACGGAAGGTATTACACGTAAGGCTCACATTTTTAGTTCCCTTAGCGTCGTAATAGTGTGTAAGCACATACAAAAAACCTTTTTTAATTTCATGATATTGAACTAATTAAATGGAGGAGTGCAAAAGGAAACACATTAAGCCATAGATTTGCTAAATAAATGTTCAATATAAAGAGTAAAAATATCTATAGCTTATTTATCATGATTGATGTTAAAGCATTATAAGCAAAGTCCTTGTCATAAATACATATGTTTATATGTTAAATATTTATATATATATATTTTTGTGTATAGGTATTCCACGTGACACCTTCACATTATTCCACCCCGATAATATTTATTTTTATTGATCACATATGTACATATCACATTTTGGGTTAAAGTTCTTTTATTAACGTGAATATATGTATATCATTTTATATAATATACAATATACATATGTATATACATACTTTCTCTTAGCTCGTATATCAACTCTTCGAATTGAATAAATTGACCGAACTGAATTTGAATTCGATCCGTTTTCTATTTGTATTTTTTTTTTTTTTTTAATTTGTTTAAAAAGTTTCTGCAACATTAAAGAATAAAATGGTTTTTCCAAGTGAAACTTAAAATTCAGATCCGTAAATCGCCATGACAGACTTCATTTTCGTTTTGAAATAATATTAAATATTCATGAAGCTATAGCTATCTATACCCCTGCTGATGTGAAAAAGTTTTGGGTTGAATTTTTACTTAATAAAATTTCACTAAAGTTGTACAACAGAGTAGCTATACTCGTAGAGTTTGGAAAATTAAAATTTTTCAAAATATACAGAAAAACTCAAGTTAATATTCCCGAATATTTAACAATAGGTTAGGTATATAGAAACCTACAGGGTTAAGTTATTTGTTCAAGTCGTTAAGTTATGCTAAATCTAAAATACAATTTTATGCTAAAATTAAAAAAAGATTTTTTGATTCAATGCATGATGTGCGCATATGTGTTAACATAAAGTTTATTCTTATATTATGTTAAGTAAAAATGATTTTTATTTGAATAGAAAATAAGTTTTTAAAATCTTTTTGAGCGTAAAATTAAATATTAAAATTAAACTTCCTATTTTAACTTTATCTTTAAAATGCACGACTGGGTCGCACGAACTTGCTCTTATGTGCGATCACACTGTTGATTTAAAGTATGCATGGTACTTACACTTTAGACTGAAAAATTGTTAAAAAATCAAAATACATATTATGTAATTAGAAATAAATTGATTACACAACTTCTGAAATTGTTTTGACATGTATGAGACAAAAAAAATTAGAAATCGTTGGGGCGGTTTTTTAAAAAATTAATTTTGTATGTACATACATAGGTACATATATACAATTTTGAAAATATTTTTAAGAAAAAAAAAATTGATATGCCATATTGGTGTAAATTTTGGAATAAATATTGGTCAAAATCAGTTGAGCCGTTTTTGCGAAAATCAAAAATCAAAAAATGGTTTTATGAGAGGTGCCATTTTATAAATGATACCTCAATTTATTTAATAAAATTGTAGCCTTTTTGTAAAAAAAAATTGCAGATTTTTTTCCTGAAAGTTGTGGGCCCGTATTTTAGAAAAACAAGATTTTCTTAATTTGGTAAACAGAATTTACGGCAAGTACCGTTATTTATGGTCTTAAAAAAAATTAAAAAAAAACGTGTCGGGGGAATACCCAAAAACCGCTAGATACCAAGTTTAAAGAAAATCGACCCACCCGTTTGGGCTGCAGCCGAAAGGACAGGATAGGACAAGACAGACAGACAGAATTGCGAGACCCACTTTTTTAGACTTCGCTATCATCCTAATGTCAAGTTTGATCAAAATTTCGAGTTAGATTTTTTTTAATCCATAACTTCTAACTTGCCATATCGTACAATAAAAACAATAAAACAACAGACATTTGGTTCAGCTACCACCAAGTCAAAAAAAGGTATGTTTGTTTAGTTTATTGGACGAACTGTCATTGTTTTAGACGTGTTCAACTGGATTTTTTTAAGAAAATTGATTCAGAATGACAGAAATTAAATTGTTATTGCTGAAAACGAAGAAAATTTTAGTAAAGTGCTTTAAAGTCAGGTTTTAATAGTAATATCAAAAATATTGGTTCTCTAAGTTTTAGCATTCTTAATTCATAATATATAGACTCAGTTATTGTGATCCAGTCATTGCTAAATCCAATTAAAGTGTGTACTGTAAATTTTTATAATATTTACGAATTTTTTTTTATAAAGATACAATTACAAATAAAATATATAAAATAAATAAAATAGTTTTTTTTTTAAATCGAACCGTTTATTTAATTTCAATGCAAACATTTGATAAGACTCAATTTATTTACAAATTGCTTTTATTTTAAGCCCACAAAATTAATTCATATGTATATAAACATAATTCAATTATTTATTTGCTTTTAGCCTTGTTATATAACCAAACCTACACATTTGAATTTTGTATAAATATTTTCTAAAAAAAAAACATACATAATCAATAAAACCGGGTATAGGTAGGTATATGGACGAATATAAAAAAATAAATGATGTCAAACAACAATTCACCTCATATCTGACAATATTCTATTTGTTTTCAACTTATCATGTGTGTGAATGTGATGTGTTACATGTGGTCACATAGGCTATTATATTATTATACCGACAAAATTGTTTTCTATAACGAAAGAACGAGGAATTTAATATTGCAATTGAATTCCACGATTAAATAATGTTGGGTGCACCCAACTGTTTTTTTGAAATATTTCCAAAATAGCTTCATTGTTCGTTAAACCATATGGGGCCAGGGCAGGGCAGCCAGCCCTAACAATGTGCTATATTCAAAAAGCTATTTTAGCTTTAGTAATTCTATTATAGAGCTAAATCCGGAATTACCATCCTGAGAATGCCAACAATGATGATCAAAATGGCGATAGTGGTTTCACTTTCTATATATTCATTTCAATCCTCTACCAGCCAACATTACAACAGAATTTTTATTGAGTACTGTTTCACACTTTGCATAATATTTAAGGCATTTTATATAGGCTTGGAGGAATTCTCCAAACTTAAATCTTTAAATTTACATCTGTGTATAGGTATGGGTGGGTTTATGGAAAAGTTTGTTTAACATTCTTGTTTAAAAACTTTTAAGAATTTAGTTTTTCGTCGAGTACCTATAATATTTTGAATACACATGATACACCGAATTATATTTTCTTTTAATAAAAATTTAACAGAAGCTCTTTATGAAGTTTGTGCGTAGGTTAGGTACCCGTAAATGACACTCCGCAACACTTGATTGGTTCTAAAATAAAATATTTATTGTTTTGGCTCCTGTAGATAAAAGCTCGTGGTTGGTTAAATCCCTTTGTATTCATTGGTGTCGGATTATTTCAGGCATTATTTTTTTTTTTTTTTTCATTTTTGAACACATTTTACATACAGCTAGTATCGTAGCACTTTCTCATTTTTGGAATTTAAAAATCAAATATATTATACATATTTTTATATATTTAGAATATACTTCAATTTTAGTCTCTAAAGAAGGAGGACACATTTTTCTTGCCTTCCTCCGGCTCGAGCTTGATTTAATGGGTGTTCAGAGAACAGTGTTCAGTATAAAAAGAAAAAAAATTGTCATAAAAGGTCTACTTGTTTCTTCAACTTTCATTTAATATTAAATACATTTTTAACAAAGTGGTTTTTAGATTTTATTATGGACTAACTAAAGAGAGTTTTACGTATTAAAAGAAATTTAAAAAATTTCATAAAAATAAATCAACAGATCTAGAGTGTATATAGGTACCATTCTATAATAGTGCATTTACAGAATCACCTACATTCCATGTGCACATGCAGGCAACTTATCGAGTTTATATTGTCTTCATTAAAGGGTTTGGTTTGAATTTACACACTAATGGGCGCATAGCGTGTGAGCAGAACACTCATGGAATGCATACAAGTTGAACTCGTGCAGAAAGTTTGCTTAAAATTTAATACGTCGAATATTAAATAACTTTATGAAACTACATAATAGAAATCTAATTTGTGAGAGATACAATAAATACAAAAAAACTAAATAAATCAAATTGTTTTTTATACTTTCAATAGTTTTTACAGATATAAAATAATTGATAGTACCTAAGTTATTAAGCCGTCTTCTTATGAAAGAAATTCCAAAGGGTTTAGAGAGCTTTAACAGAACATACAATATTTCTGTACATATATATATGTTTAAAATTTGGATAACTTTTTCAAATTTGTGCAAAATAGAATCAGGGAGTTTTCATTGTTTTTGTTTAACAAACAGGGTGATTCGCAGAAGAAACAATAAATATTGTAGTAGTGATAGTACCTACCTCGACATATTCGACATTTTTCCGATTTTGATTTTTGATTTATTTATAGTATAGAATAGAATATATAGTAATAGAATTTATAGTAACAATGGGTGCTTTCATAAATGCATGGTTGCTTTGTTTATATGCGATCAACTGCAATCATATTAACGTCATACAAAATATTCGCGCATGTGCTTTACGCTGCATTTATGAACACTTTTTCTGATTTGCGTCATTTGTCAAAAACAATAAAGGAAAGGAAATCGTTTATACTAAACCTGTCTCTTTCTTTAAGAAAGAAATTTAGATTGCATGTGAGTTCTTATAGTTGCACATTTGCGCTGCCAATATTTGGGTTTTGCTTTTATGAAAATCTGACAATTTTCATTTGCATTTATGAAAGTTATGCATTCGTCAGACTTTCGCTACTATACGTTTATGATAGCACCCTATCTGTGGTGGATATGCATTCGATAAGTAAAAAGTTACATCGTATCGTTTTGTTAACGCGAACGCGACCACGAGATAATTACTTAACACAATACCTTAATTCAACGAGACGTCTATACAAACGTCAAAATCTAAGATTCATTTTCATTTTAATCTATATTCGATTGTCATTGTGTGCTGGTGCAATACGTCAAATTCCTCCCATCTAAAATCTAAAATTGTAATTTATTATAAAAGTTTAAGAAATAAAATTTAATATAAATTATTTTAAAACGCGTTTGTTTGTTGAATGGATGGACGGAATAGTCGCTCTTAGAGCTATAACTCTCAGAGAAAGTTATTTCTGATCTTTGGCTCAAATTTTTCTCTTCAAGGGTCAGCCAAAATCCTAGGTAAATTTTGACATAAAGATGAATGTGGAAAATATTACACAGAAAGCTGTTTTTTGTTTCTGAGAAGAAATTATATTCAATTTATTACATTATTTCGTACCTGCTATTTTTAATATGCTCACAATGCAGTGATGCAATTTTTTGCAAATTTCAAAAAAAAAGTCACGGACTTAGTCACTTTTTGTCCTTTTTTTAACAGAACATTTTCTATATTTTGACAGTTATTCCAGCTTCAGTTCCAGTTATAGGTTTAGTTCCATCTCCATTGTGTTCAGGTAGTTAGACGGAGAAAACAGAACCGGCTTGATATACTTTTTGTCACATCTTATTGATGCCTGAACATACAATAAAATTCTGCAACAGGAACTGGAGCTGAAGATTCAACAGCTGTGAAAAAGTGTCCTACGTTCTAACGGGTGATTTTTTAGCTGGTTTGGTTTTGGCAACACTGGTTTTGACAGCTGACGTGTGTTTAGTACCTTGTGTCACTCTCAAACAGCTTCAGTTTGGTTTGCAATTTAACCATGGATCGTCTTACAAATGAACAACGCTTGCAAATTATTGAATTTTACTATCAAAATTCGTGCTCGGTTCGAAATGTTCATCGCGCGCTGCTTCCATTTTATGGTCGGCATTCTCGACCTTCTGAGCAGTCTATTCGGAAGATTGTGACCAAATTTCGCACCAAATTTACTTTGTTGGACATTAAACCACCAACACGTTTACGTACTGTGCGTAGTGAAGAAAATATTGCGGCCGTATCAGCTAGTGTGACAGAAGACCGCGAAATGTCGATTCGGCGCCGTTCCCAGCAGTTAGGCCTTTGTTACAGCACTACGTGGAAAATTTTGCGGAAGGATTTGGGCGTAAAGCCTTTTAAGATACAGCTGGTGCAAGAACTAAAGCCAGCCGACCTACCACAACGCCGAATTTTTGGTGAATGGGCTCTTGGAAAGCTGGCCGAGGATCCGCTTTTTTATCGAAAAATTGTGTTCAGCGATGAGGCTCATTTTTGGTTGAATGGGTACGTAAATAAGCAAAATTGCCGCATTTGGAGTGAAGATCAGCCAGAAGCATTGCAACAGCTACCAATGCATCCCGAAAAAGCCACTGTTTGGTGCGGTTTATGGGCCGGCGGCATTATTGGGCCATATTTCTTCAAAGATGATGCGAATCGCAGCGTTACTGTCAATGGTGAACGCTACCGAGCGATGATAACAAACTTTTTTTTGCCCGAAATGGAAGTTCTTGACTTGCATGATATGTGGTTTCAACAAGACGGTGCCACATGCCACACAGCACGCGAAACAATGGCGCAATTGCGAGGCGAGTTTGGTGAACAGTTAATTTCACGTTTCGGGCCGGTCAATTGGCCGCCTAGATCGTGCGATTTGACACCATTAGATTATTTTTTGTGGGGGTATGTCAAGGCTAATGTCTATAGGGACAAGCCCGCTTCGATTGACGCACTGGAAGCCAACATCCATGCATTCATTCGTGAGATACCGGCCGATATGTGTGAAAGAGTATGCCAAAATTGGACTCAGCGGATGGGCTACCTGAGACGCAGCCGCGGTCAACATTTGCATGAAATTATCTTTAAACATTAAATTGCAAGGTTCAAACTATCGATTCAAATAAATATTTCATTCATTTTTTCGAATTTTTTGTGTTTTTTTTTTTTTTAAAGTTCTAAACCTCTTAAAAAATCACCCATTATTTTTAAATTGCCCACAATGCAGCTGTACAGCTTTTTGTTTATTTTAAAGAAAAACAAACGATCACGGGCTTTTTTTATTCCCGATAATTTTCTTTTAATAAATAATATTTTTTCGCGAAACAAATAACAACAAAAAGCTTCAATATTTTTTCCGGATCTTTTTTTCTTCACACAAATTGAAATGTCAAAAGTTCTGCGCGTAAAAAGTTATAAGTTGGTGAACTCTTGCAGCACCGACTGCAGTTGCGTTGCGTATTCTTTACATTAAGTTTGTGTGTATTGAATATTTTGACAGCTATTCCAGCTGCAGCTCCAGTTGCAGCAGTTACTGATGCTGATACAGCAGGCTGTGAAAAAGTGTCATACGTACAGCTGTACAGCTTTTTGTTAATTAAAATAAAAAAAAAACAAGATCACGGGCTCGTTTTTCACTTTTTTACTTCCGATATTTTTCTTTTAATCAATAATTTTTTTCGCGAACCAAATAAGCATAACCTTCTATATTTTTGTCCGACTCTTTTTTTTTTTGTTTATTAGATATACAAAATACAAATTGAAACGTCAAATATGCTGTACGTGAAAAGTTAAAAGATAGTGAACTCTTGCACCACCGTCTGCAGCTCCATCTTCATTCCGTTCAGGCATTTATGCGAATCATAAATTAAAAAAGTGTGAGTGCCGGGACTCACGGTTAAGATGTGTAAACATAAAATTAAATATTCAAGTGCTGGTTTTACATCACAGAACGCGGCGAGTTCGAACTGTCAATCAAATTTCAACCCAAACTCAACTCGACCTTTTGATTTAGTTTGAGCTAGAACGTACCCAATATTGAACGTATCCAATATACATCAACGTATCGCAAAGTGTAACAGCACAATGCGCTACAGAAATGTCCACGTTTTTAGTTTACCCTACCGCCGCCGCGCCGGCATAAATGTTTATACATATCAAAAACTATTTTACATCTTCAATCTTTAATAAAATAACGATACAAATAACAAATACAGGATGACTGATTACTGATACCAAAATGATTATATAAGTCGTAATGAAAACAAAATTTACACAGCTAAATTGGTTCTTCCCAAATTCCAAAGCTGCAGTCGATACTGCAATAAACCATGTTATTCTGCCATTCAAACAATCACTAAACTAAACCATGGATAAACAAAGAGTGTGTTGTGCATACAACCATTCCTCTTTCACAAGTAGGTATACCTTTATAATTCGATTAAGCCCAACCGAAACCACCTAAAGTTAATGCGCCCATAACTGAAGCCTAATTGCACACTATACTGTATTTACTCAAATGAACGAAATCTCTGGCCGCAACCACCACCGCTAACTATGCTTTGGATTTCTATTTTGAATACAAAATCAAATCTAATTTAGGAGAAAACAACACCTAACCGCATCATGTCAAATAATGGTTTTTGAAATTTGCTAAACTCTTTGAATGTACCTATATAAATACTATCACACCCTTATATGTAACTGCATATATTTGGTTCAAGCTTTAATTTAGTAATATCAGGACTTTTTTGTACTTATAATGATATGGACAATGGACATGGTAAAACTTGATACTTAATCCAATCCAAATCAGTTGAATTTAGACGACGACTGCTGTGGCTACAAACAACGCACAAGATTGGTTTTAATATTTGTTTTTTTTTTAGGCTTAACCGCTTAACCTAGTTCATTTTGTTTCGTAATTTTCATAAGTGGGTTATAGGAGCGCAGTTGAACTTTTTCACTTAAGTAATTAGAATTGGCCTGATTTCGATAGATTGATAGACTGATTTTCGTGTGAGAAATATGTAATATATGCATATTGTAATAGAGTAAGCGGATATTAAAAATCCAATATACAAGTCTAAAAATTATATTCAATGCATTAGCTTTATTTTAGCAGGAAAATTATTAATGGTTTTACTTTTTAACAATTAATTAACAATTAAAATATTCTATGTGATAGGTATTTAAAGGGTAGTTAAATTTTAAGAGCCGATGTTGATTTTGAATAAAACACAAATTATTTAGGAAATTATTGTCATTTCTTTTTATTATGATAATATTGGTATGGTTCAATTGACAATTATGTATGGAACAAAATATTGGCCAAATGGCCGCCGCGACCTCGGCGGCACACCTCCATCCGATGGTCCAAATTTTCGATGACGTTGAGGCATAATTGAGGTTCTATGCCGTTAATGTGCCGAATTATCTCATCCTTTAGCTCTTGAATTGTTTCTGGGTTATCGACGTATGTACACCTTTTCTTTCAAATAGCTCCAAAGAAAGAAGTCCAACGGTGTCAAATCACATGATCTTGGCGGCCAATTGACATCGCCATACCACGTGATATAACACGGACATTGAATTTGTCGCACAAAAGAGCCAGTGTTTCGTTAGCTGTGTGGCAAGTGGCACCGTCCTGTTGAAACCACATATCGTCCACATCCATATCTTCCAATTCGGGCCATAAAAAGTTCGTTATCATCTCACGATAGCGAACACCATACACAGTAACTGCCTGAACGGCCTTATTTTGGAAAAAAAAATACGGCCCGATGATGCCGCTAGCCCATAAACTGCACCAAACAGTCACTCTTTGTGGGTGCATTGGTTTTTCGACAATCACTCTTGGATTATAATTCGCCCAAATGCGGCAATTCTGCTTATTGACGAATCCACTGAGGTGAAAATGTGCCTCATCACTGATCATCCACTGTTGCCATTTCTTGCCACTATTCTGACCATTGACAAAGCTTGAAATGGTCAAGAGGCTATTGAGTTAGTCTGAAATTGAGAAATGTCAAATGAAATGCAGAAAAAAACATCGGCCCTTAAAATTTATCCACCCGTTATGTTGCTGTAACTGGCGCCTCATCTTGCTAAAAATAAAGCAACCATAAGAGTTATCTAGTCTTTAAGGAATGAGTATAGTGAGTAGGTATAAAACATTGACGAAAATATACTTTTATATATGTATGTATTGTGTATGTAAATGAGTATTAAGTACGAATTTATCCTTTTCGCTCATAAAAATGTCCAACGAACAGAACATGTATGCCATAAAACAAAGATTTATTAACTTATTCTTTCAAATTCCAGACATCTGCATCAGATACGAGTAGATTCATAGGAGTATTATAATGGTTTTCGGCCTACTTTCTTAATACTAAATAATTTAGCAAATAACATTTAATAGAAAACGAAAACAAATCTGATGTGCTTTTTTGGCCAAAGAAGTGTTCATAAATTTTTAATATCAAAGAATCAAAATATTTGTATATATTGTTTTTAGAAATTTATTATTTTTTTGGGAGAGCTTATTTAGGTATGTTACTGTTAAATTCTAAAACATGGACCGTTAAAGATAGAATTTTTCAGAAACATTGGTAAAATTTCAAAATTTTTTGTTTTCATAATATTCCTTCCGGACTTTTATCAACAGTTTTCTTTGACCATAATAATAAGATACTATTCAATACATTTTTTGTTGATACATATTATGAAAATTTTTTGTTTTAAAAATTTCTACTCAATAAACGATTTGCTAACTCAGTTAAAATTCATTTATTGAAAATTAAAATTTATAAATTATTAAACGGTTGCTTGAATTAATACATTTATATATTGTGTCATTATAATACTTGAATAATGACACAATATCTAAACTCTTACATTGCGCCAAATAAATTTATGTATCTTTTTTTACTTTGATAAATGTGTTTATTGGCCCAACAAAACAAGTTATTAAACTATTAAATGTCAATAAACATTTTAATTGATTTTAACATTCTTTGTGTATTGGCGTAATAAATTTATTGGTCCAATAAAATGTTTATGAGTGTAAGCCAAATGCTTTTTTTTCAATTTATAGTCGAATCTTATAAAATTCAAAGTCTGTTCATGCGGCGATTTTTACAAGAGTCGGTAACCATCGACCATAATTTGCGTCTTAGAAGGCTACACTAGCATCTTACTAACGAGCCCAATTGTCGTACTTGGTCGAAACGTATTTTGGAGTTCAGGTCACTTGAATTGAATTAAAAAGTTTAAGTGACCTTAACTTCAAACATTTAGTTGGGATAATAAAATAGATAGAAAAATTGACTACAGTAAAGAGAAGCTGGAATGGAATGCAAATAGAAATCAATTTTTTCCAATTGGCTTAACAAATAGGTTTGCTTGAATCAACGAAATAATTTATTGTAACAACAAACCAAATTAATCATTTCAATAAACTGTTTATGGTCCTAACAAATTCTTTGCTTTAAACAACTAAAATGTAAAGGATAATTCATTTTTCGGTTTCGAAAGTAAAGCTAAATAATTCACACACAGCGGTACATTTTTTTATGAAAATTTTGTTTCATTATAAAGTTTGGACTTTGCCATTAAGTGTGAAAAACTATATCATTCAAATGGCCGCCTCGGGAAGATTCGCAGCATGCGATGTGTCACATGATCTTGGTGGCCAATTGACGTCCCTAAAACGTGAAATTATACGCGACCACGAAACTTCTCACGAAATAAAGCTACCTATAATTGGTCGTTTTGTGTAGCTTTTTGCCCCGTCTTATTGGGATTACATATCGTCCAAGTCATGATCTTCAATCGCCGGCCAAAAAAATCGGTTAATTGCTGCGAATGTCGGGGAATCCATAAAATCGGATCATCAGCAACACTTGCACTTGCAGCAGAAATATTTTCGACTGAGCGTGCTAGGCACAGCCTTACGACATCAGTAACGCTTCCACTTCTTCACAATTTTACCGATTGCTTGAGTAGTCGGTCGATTACGACGACCATAATCACCGCGTAATGTACGAAAAGTGGCTACGTTTGAATCAGCACTTTTGCAGTAAGTTTTAATAATTTTAACGCATTGTTTGATTGCTAAGCGGTCCATTATCGCAAATGGCAAACATTCAACTAATATTATTATACTTCAAATGACAGCTTAGTTCGACAGGTGTCAAACTACCAACTGGAAATCACCACTTACATTGCCGCAACAAACTAATTTTGTTAAAAATAAATAAATTAATAAACAAGATCAATAAATTTTTGCTTGTCCCAATAAAATTTTTCATTGTATCGATATACGTATGTACCTTTTTTTACAGTGTAAAAAACTGCTGTTAATTCAAATTCCGAGTAAAAGATTTTTGATTTTGGCAGTTCTCAAATAATTCAATTCAGGAACCACAAAATGTGTGAGTTTTAAGATTATTTTAATTTAATTAATTAGATAAGTTGTTTTATGAACATAATACCTAAACAGAATTCTAGTTCTAACGTCAGATTCAAATATTACACTATCGGCTGTCGCTTATATTTGGCCATGTTGAATACAGAAAGATGTCAAAATGAATATTACAAAATATGCTTTATTTAATAAAAATAAATATCATATTATTCACGGTTTAGACAATCTACTCTTGTGTCTAAGTTAGGCAGCTATAAGGCAACAATAAACAAGGTTTTTGAACACATTTTCCAAAGTTGGACAGTTGTTTAAAGTTAAACAACGTTTATAAATAAGACCATTTGAATATAATCTATAACTCTGTTTTTTCAGTAGGAATATTTTTCAAATATTTTTAATCCCAATTGACCTGAACAATTGGCCTTCGATTTTAACGAGCCTCAGCTTGTAAGTAAAAAAAAAACGCAATCTATTCAAATGCTTGCCATTCGACATGTTTTTATTCCAATACAGTAACAAATTTTATAATCTTATTATCTTATTTTATAAATATTTTGTTAATTTTTTGTTTGTTCATTATTTTAATATTTACCTATTTAAACAAAGTTGAAATGAACATTTTACAAGTTTTTTTTTTCTTTACAATAAAATCAACATAATTTTTAATATGTAAGTATAACAAAAATAAATAAATAAATAAATTATGATTAAGCCAATTTTATCAAATATAATTATAAGAATATAAAATAAATAATAATATAATTTAACCAAATTTCATAGAATTAATAAATTTAATATTAATAAATTTTTCTATTAAAATTATTCAACATTAATTATATTTTATTTACAAGTTTATTATTAGAAAAAAAAAACATATACCTATATTTATCTTAAGAACATGATTTTTTTCAACGTACATACATATGTATAGGTATTAAATAATCTTTTTGCAAATATTTAAATTAATTTATTATGTATTTACTTAAACTCTATAGTTTTTTTTTTAAGTACCTATAGTTATTCATTAAATGTACAAACTTTCGTTTAACTAATCTCTATACATAAATTAAATATTTTGTTTTAATTTGCCTATTAATTATAATGTTCCGTTTGCTTAATTTCTATCAAAATTTTAAAATTATTTTAGTTAATATTTTTTTTTTTACAAAAAACGATTTTGGTTTAATTAACATGTTGGTACTTTTTCTAAAGTTAAGTTAAGTTAAGTTAAAATATTTCAATTAAAAGATTTACAACGAAAGTAAAAATAATATCAACAATTTTAACCAAAAAAAGAAACATTATCAAACCTTGAAACTTGAATATTAACGCAATAAGAGTATTCAATAAAATCACATTAATTTTATATCAAAAGAATTTTCTCCTTTTTGCAAAATATGGTCCAGGCTTAATTAAGTGATTTTAACTACAAAACTACTTTCAATTAATTGCTTCAGTTTTTTTTTTTTTTTTTTTTAAATTAAAACCGATTAATTAAGAGCTACACAATATTGAAAACTTCATTTATCAAGAAACCATGATGGAATATTATATCGGTCCATATCTGTGCCTACTTACGTACCTTCCAATATGGTTTGAGTAAACCGATAAGTATTATAAAAGCACAATAAATGCTTCCTTTGCGTTAAATTCAAAAGATCTGTAAAGTTTTCTGTTTTAAATGTAAATAAGTATGTCCCGTCTGTCATTTACATACCCATCGTTGCCGCCATTTTTGTACATTCCATGCTATACTCATTGTGCTTGGTTATATTATTTTAACTGTGCAGATTTATTAATGCAGAGGAAGGCAAACCAAAAAGTTGGTTGGAATTGGAAATGTGATGATGATGACATTCAGTATTTTTTAATAATTAAACAAATCGGTGAAAGGTTTCTTATCTCGTTTTAATGTCTGCATTTAATGTTTTTTTTTTTTGTTTTTGTTCTTTTAACAATGGTCCCATTGTAGGTATTGTAATTTTATAACAATACCCACGAACATTTTATGAGTTAACAAAATTAAAACAAGAGCAAACCAAAGCGGGATAAAATAAAAAGTTATATTTAAACAGCTTTATAAGAGTAATATAAAAATCTTTCAAATATTTTCGCATATAGGTACGTTAGGTATCATGTTAAAAAAAAAAAGAAGAAAAAAAAAAAAAAACAATCTACAAAGTTGTGAAGAGAGATAAATGCAAATCTCGGATCAACGAACTAAAGATGTTGATGTCACCAACACATTTCTCGATGGTTTGATGCAGAATACACACGCAGATATGATTTTGATCTTTACTCTTACAGTTACTAAATTGCCTGGATATGAAAAGTTTAGGGAATTCCTAGGATGATTTAGGATTTTTTCTTTTCGTTTAAGAAAACCTAGACAACATTTTCCTAGTATTTTTTTTATTCAATTTAAGAATTTATAATTAATACACACACCAATTAAAATTCGGAGGTTATGATCATATTAGGGATTATTGGATGGGAATTTTTAATTTTTGCCATCGCGATTTTTTCCCGGTCGCTGAGACAAAAGCGGATATTTACATTATCTTCTCGAGTCCCGGTACTTACAAATTTTTCTAGGGATATTTATATTATTGAGGTTCCTACTATATTTTAATGGCAAGTCATAGATCCCGTTCGACTAGATCTTTAAAGGATTTTCTCTAATTTTTTTACGTAGCTTCTCTTTAAATTTTTTTAGTATCAAAAATAATGGTATTCTTGCTATAACGACATAAAAATGTTCTTGAAAATAACCAAATATTTTTCACACACAAATTAATACAAAAATAAATCACTTAAATTGAAGTGTTAGAAATACATACATATGTAGGATAGGTACCTTTCACCAAACACAAAAATTACGAAAAATGATTATTAATGACACCTGCCATAGGACCATTTTTTTGACTTTCTCGATTTTGATATTTTTTGAGATTTTTTAATAAGTGTAACAAATTTTGATTACCAAAATTATCAAAAAAAAAATAGTGGGTTTAAGATTTTTAAAAAAAGTTTGTTTTTGCAAACTCAATACAGTGAAAGCTTACGGACAGCTCCAATAAGCGGATAATTCCCTTAAACAGACATATTTTCAGGAACAAACTTCTTTTTTCGAATTTATCATACAAATTATTTTCCTATAAACGGACACTTTTTCTTGCTCATTCTAGATAGGAAACCTCTCATAAGCGGACACATAATTTTATTTAGGGATTATTTTTTTATTAACAAATGGAACCGAAAAAAAAAAAACAGAACGCCCGTTCCCAGTACCTATAGTTTCTGTTTTTTTAATACGCAAGCAAATCCATAGAATCCGATAACCGGAGCTTTTATAACCGAACAAGGCGATGTTATGTTAAAAGCTTATAAGGGGATTTCCAGAAAAACTAAGTTGGTGTAATTTTGAGACTGTATGGTTGCCTTTTTTCATCGCGTTCCGGTATATTTTGAGTGATGTCATTTTTTAATAATACAAATTTAATATGAAGTTAAAAAAAAGTTTTTCTCAAAACCGAACAAAATTTAGGGGACCATGAGTGTCCGCTTATTAGAGCTTTCACTGTATTTCGAAAACTTTTCAATCGATTTTAATTCTTTACCTTTGGTTCTAAAAGGACCAATGTGCAATTTATTAATTTTTGGAAAATCGAAAATTTGTTTTATTTTTTTTTATTTTTAAGAATGCTTATACTTTATCCAATTGATTTGTGCAGTGCAGGCCTTACGGGCGAGCTTTTTCAAAAGCAGTGGCGCCTGATGCACCCTCGCGACACTGCGTTGGGAAAAATGACACTAAAAAAAAAAAGAGCAAGCCACTGACTTACGTTAAAGAATTGTTGTTGTAATTCTTCGCAAAAAGTCGTACACCCCAACATAACCGTTGTATCCCACTGCTGACGGGATACTGTCAATCAATACGATCGTGTGCTTGGTATCATCATCTCAACAGAGTTACCATTATTATCAATTGCAAGCAAAGAGCTTATTCAGTGGATTTTATTGAGGAGCTTTTAGGATTTGAAGCTTTTGAGAACAAATTTTATGAAGTTGAGTATGTTGAGTGTTGTCGTTTTCCACTTTTACATTTTTTTTCTGGAGAATCTTTTAGAAGAAAAAAGTTATTTGTGCGAGGTTTTCAAATATTCACATTTCGTGATATTATTCATTAAAAAAGGTGTTTTAAGTGATATTGTTTTTAAATAATAGTAAAGGGATATTGTGTTTAAATACTTATTAGTTTAGTGGATATTTATTGTGTTTTATGTTTAATCAAAAGATACAAAATCTTTAAAGGATTTAAGTGCGGAAAAAAGCAGCAAATTGTTGAGGCATTAAAAACACATTCTATGGCCTTCTTAAAATATATCGAAAGCCGTAGAAAAAGCAGTAGACGGTAACCCTACGCGTTTTTCTCTCTCATTTGCAGCGATTTATAATGTAAACTACGGAAGCCCTGTGAGAGCTTCAAATAGCGACACACTTATGCAAGTCAATGCAACCAGAGTGAAGAAGCAAACGTTCTATCTTCCCTGTACTGCACAAATCAATTGGATAAAGTATAAAACTTTTTGAATGGTAATCCTTCTTCATTTTTATTGTTTTCCTTAAAAATACAGCATTGTTAAATTTGAAGTTATCTTCTGCTGAATTAAATGATGTACTTAAGTTAATATTGTAAAAAGATAGACATTGGCTATTTTCAAATATGATTTAGAATTAAACTTGGCCCTAAGCGGTTTTTTTAAACAAAAATTATTTTGGAAACCAAAAATAAAGGTTTAAAAACAATTAGGGAAAATCTCATTTATCTCAAAATAGACACCCACAATTTTGATCAAAATTTTTCAGTGAATAAATTTGCAAGACCTCATAACTAACCAGAACAAATTTTACATGAAGAAACTACTATTACTACAGTTCGTATACTTACCTGTCATAGAGCTATTTTTCCTTTTAATTATCTCAATTTCTATTTAACCGATTTAAATTACAATTTCAAATTCAAAAGAATTTTAAGGTTTTAATAATATTACTTATTAAAACTTTCAAAAAAAAAAACAAATTTTTAATTTGAACAAAAAAAAATACATTAACATTAACATTTTTTCGAAATTAAATTTATAACTTCTCATTAAAAAATACTAAATCGCGTAGGTACTAATTCTTCGGAAAAAAATGTTTACAAATTTTGTTCATTATAAAATTTAAAAAAAAAAATGGGGAAATTAATTTTTTTTTTAAATAAAATTAAAAAAATTATTATTATTTTAAAATTATATATTTTAATATAACACAAAACTTGGAGAGGAAAAGTGTGCATTACGAAGAATTTTGTTTTCAGTGATTCTGGTCGGTGATGCATCTAGCTTGACGGACCTTAAGTTTTTGGAGTTAATATTTCTAGATACAATATTAATAAAAATTCCTACTGTAATAAATTTAAAAAAATATGTCCTAGCCAGCGATGCCGCGAAGAAAAATAAATTGAGGGCCTTTTTGAGGGCCATTTTCAAAAAGTGCGGGCCACTACACTTCAGAGAAAATTAAAAAAAATATATCAAGAAAGGTATAGGGTAACATAAATATTTATTCAATTTATTCATATATGTACATATGTACATAATACATATTAAAATTGGTAATAAAATAACAATTCACAGCTCAAAAATTTGTATTCTTTAGAAACTAGGTAATTATATTTCAGATCTTTGTATGTATGTCTTTTCAATAACAAAAACTATGGTCTAACATCTGTTTAAATAAATGAAATTCATTGTCATTTTAAATGTTTATGGAGGAAACACAATGCAACTTTTTGCGATAAAATAAGATGGGTGTGTTTCATAGAACATTTTTTTTAAGGAATACAAAAAATAAGATATGCGGGCCATTTCTTATTGGCCCCGGGCCAAGGGCCTAAATTAAAAACAGAGGGCCAAATGGCTCGTTTGGGCACATTATGGCATCGCTGGTCCTAGCATTTGCTTTCGAGAAAAACACACCTTTTTTTGATAACTAAGATTTTGCTCTGAAATAAAACATTTGCTGTTCGAATCGTTTATAAATAAAAGCTCTAACACAAACACACCCTTACAGTATTATTTCGATATTTGTATATTACGAAATCATATTAGGTATAATTCGAAAAAAAATATCATAATTGAATAAAGTTTTTTTTCTTCAATCAAAATCAAATCCATCATTTTGCAAATAAAGGTTCTGTCTTTAAGTTTAATTTGATTCCATTATCGAATAAAATTAAAAAATATGATCGGAAAATTAATTAAAATTTACAGTTTAAATACAAAAAAAAAAAAAAAAAAACAATCGATAAAAAAAAGGCTTTCAAATTTTAATTAAAATACCAATTAAATTCTAAACATATGAGTACATTTATAAACATTATCAAAATGCTTAATATTTATGATACCTATAAACATTAAAATTAAATAATTTCAATGTGATAATTTTTCTCCATAAAAACCATTGCTAAATCGCATAAAATTTAATGTGATTTTAAATAAGCCTCTTTATACATATACAAAAAAAAATGATAAGCACCAATAAACGTCTATCTAAAATTGTCAAGAGAGTACAAATGTTAGCTATACCCAGCTATATAGACCTAACATTAAATGATTAACACTTACGTATACACACACACACACACACACGGTTATTAATTATACTTATACATTTGCATCATGCACTCTCGTAGTTTAAACTAAATAAATACACGAACATACATATTTACAACACTGTTAGGCTTCTATAATGACCCTGAATATTGGTATTCCATGTTAGAGTGGTGTCAGGTGTCAGAAGCTTATATAGGTAGCTGCCCGCAACAAAATGTGACGTATATGCAAAATGGCTTTGAGGCATAGCCAGCTGGGCAGTGTACAACATCAATATACCAAAACTGCTATGTCATTTTGAACTTTGCTATGGTTACGCCGAATCCATCTTTGCCATCCATGCTATTGATGATGAATAAACAAACGGGACCTTTTGCATTAGCATCACAACCTTATTGTACCACCATGTGATGAGGTCAACTGATGCATTTACACGAGCAGTCAACATTGCCTTCATCGTCTTCGTCCTTGTTGTCGTTGTCGTCCTTCTCGTCGAACATGGGTCAGTAACAAGTTTATCTGCCAAACAGCGACGTCTACAATGGCCACAAGAAAATTGTTGACGTTTCCTTAATTGTCAATGGGACGTCATGATTATCACATCCGGCGCTGAGTTTCTGATGTCAATGAAAACCTTCGATGTTTCGTCGAGCTTATGGTGTTTGCCACCTCCTCCTCCTCCGCCGCCGCCGCCGGTGGTACTCACACTACCTCCAGTTTTGACACCAGGTGGCGCCTGGTGCGAATGATGATGACTACCTATCGTTCCGGTATTCGAGGAAGGCAGCTGCTGCATTTGATGTTTCTGCAAGTGCTGTTGATGCTGATGATGATGATGGCACATTTCTTGGGATGGACGCATTGCAGGCGCCTGAGTAGGATCTACTGAGCTGGTACTGTACATGTGGCCATGGGTGTGACTGTAATGATGCTGTGAGTTATGGGAAGCGGTTCGGAGCCTTTCTTCCAGTTCGATGCTCTCAGGGTGATTATTAATGGAAGTCTGTCGGGATAAGGTAGCGGACTTCTGGCCACCCCCATGGGTTGGAGGCGGTGGGATATCGTAGCCGAATGTCGAAAAACGAATGGCTGCTGCCGTAGACTGATTCGGCGATGAGGACGTTATTGATTTTTGTCTCTCCAGTGGCTGAAACAACGACTCGCTAATTAAAAGGAGACAGACAAAAAAGAAAACAAAAAATTGTGAATAAGAGATTCAAATTCTGGCAGCAAAAATGGAATAGATAAGGCTTTTTATGTGTGTGACTTCAAAAATTACCTACCGTGTCTGACAACCCATATCACAGACGTTACCACTACCAACACCAGTGATGATACCACGGTCAGGAGTAGATGAATCATCGCAAAGGCTCGTTTGCACAACCATATCGTGGTGATGACGAAGGATACTGTGGTCCTTTAAATCGGTTTTGCCAGCCTGAACAGAAATGGGTATCGCCTCCCGGTAATAGCGATGCGAAACATCATCAAGGATTTGAAGCGACGTCTGTGAGTGTTTTTGCCTGAAAACAAATACAAAAAAAAATGACAAAAAAAATGTTTAGAATATCAAATGAATCCGAGTATTAAGCTAGAAGAGAAGAAGAAAGAAAGAAAGATAGAAAGGACATCGAAAGGTATATTTGGGATTCTATAAATCATGGTATTATAAGATAATCCCTGTCTGGATCATTAGCTTTTATTTCTAAGAGTTCTTGAATTAGTGTAGGATGAAACAATAGGTACCTACTTATGAAGGGGCAGTTTTGGAATCGGCAAAAAATAACGAGGCGTACAAATCTTTTTTTGAAAGAAATTTATAGAAGCGATTAAAACATAGAGAGGAAAAAGATGGCGCGGAAGATTTTTTTTTGTTTTGTTTTTTTATTTTATCCTTAGAACATGCGACATCTAGTCTAAAAGATGATTCAAAGTCAAATAAGTTTAAATTTTCCATCAGTTCAGAATCTTTTAATTGAATGACTTAATCAATTTATAAAGATGTCACTCATAATATTTTCGTATCTACAGGGTGTTCACATCAGGTGTTGGAGAAAGCTGGAAAGTACAGGTAGAATCAAGATGATGTTGGTTATTATTTGCCTTGTTTTACGTGGAAGAAGCAATTTTCTAACAAAAAAATACTATAAATCGAATGCAACGCTTTTTTTTTTAAATTTAATTGTTAAATCAAAATACTTCAATAAATGAAAAAAAGTTTTAAAATTCAAAATAAATTGCGCCACGACTGGCTCTGATTCAGAATTAAGTACAGTCTGGAAATTCAGACGTTATTCTGGCGTAAGTTTACTGTTATAGAAAATAGCAAAATCATCTGTTAGCTATCAAATTTGCTGTCACTAGAAACAGAGTGCTGCCAAATTAAAAACAAAATCGCAAAAATTTAAATTAAAACTTAGATTGGCAATGACTGGGGTGGCTTGAGGTTCAAGCATATCTCAGCTTAGGATATCCCTATACAACTGACGGCTCGCATTAGGTTGCCTCTCATGAGCATCAAGTCAAGCGGACAGGACTTGATCCGCGGTCTTCAGAGGCTAAATCCTCTAGTTCCAATGCATGACTGGGCTGGGCACTCATAAAGACTGAGATACCGCAAATGAACAGCGGCGCATCTTACCTTCTGAAGATCTTCGAGGAAAGTATTGGGGCCCTCGATAAGGCCGAGTTCAAGCTCCGCTTCGGCATCAAAAACATAAAGATTAAGGTTCTACATAGTCAGGGAGCAGACTGTGACAAAGTCGATGAAATAATCGAGATCAACAACGTCGTTTCGCAAAAATCATTTGGCAATTGGTTGTTTAATCAAATTTTTATTGGTCAAGGCTTCGCGCGAAATTTTAAGACAAACAAAAAACTTGCAAAACAATTGAATGCCAAATAAAAAAAAGCCGAAGTTCAAAAACCCAATCAAAAAAAAAAAAAAAAAAAAAAAAAATGAAAATTGAGAAATGAAAAATGCGACAAGATAATTTGACATACCATTTAAAAAACGAAACATAATTTAAAAAACGTAAAATGCGAAATAACAAATTGCTAAAAAAAAAATGCGAAATGAACCCCTGCGAAACGTTAGTTTGCCAGACAATTGTTGCGATGGTATGTTTCGCAAGAATTTATTTGAATCTAAGTATAAAGTAAAAAATAATGTGAATTATTTTTAAAATGAGGAATAGGTTTGTTCGGGTTTTTTAAATGCTTAAGACTTTAAGTAACAACAAATTGCAAAGTCCAGCCTGCTACATTTCTTCATTAATGTGATTATATTGAATAGCAAATTTTTAACTCGAAAACATTTATCCCTATCATACCAAATATTATACAACAACAGCCATACAATCATGCAGTGAAAAAGGAATAGTGGAATATATTATTACTTGAGCGTTACTTGTCGTGACATGAGGATAAGGTATTTTAATTAAGGGCAATTCATTTGTTTTATTTTATTATTACAGCCCTTGGACTTTATAATGTAAAATCTTAATCTACTTAATGTCATAAATATACATATATTCCACCCCTAGTACACCACCTATATTTTTTTATTGCCATGATTATGTGGTATTTTGAAAAATGTCCCAAAACAAAAATTGTGTATAATATAAAATTTAATCTAAACAAAGCACTTACAAATGAAAATATTTATAATATTGAAAAAAAAAAAAATAAATTTCAACACAAAGCCCTTGAACTGAGAAAGGTAAATAAACTCAATAAAGTGATTCTGAGAAAAAAAAAATTATTTATAACTTTCTTCCGTGTTGTTATATACAAATTCACTTTGAATCCCTGTTGCTTTGTTTTGATTTCTTTTTATTTGATTGAAAAAGGTAGATCTAAGATACCTAAGCCCATAAAAAATAAAATCGTAAGAACAAATAACTTGGAAAAAAAAATGATATTCTTTTAAACTCTGCATAATATAACAACCCTTTGCCAAATGAATGAGAAAGTGTATCAAGATATAAAGCCCTTATTTCAATATGATTCTTTATTTATTTTTTCATTTATCATTTATCATCAAAAATCCCAAATTATCTTACAAAAATCCTTTCGATTTAATGTCACCCAAAAGCCACATTAATTCGTTGGCCTCCAACAATCAATTCCGATAATCGAGCAAAGCTTAAAAGTTTTAATATAAATGTAGGGGTATACATAAATGTTCATATATAGATAAGGATTATACCATGTTCGTCATAAATCACTGAATCTATTGATTGAC
Organism: Epistrophe eligans; assembly: GCA_951394125.1. NCBI lineage: Eukaryota > Metazoa > Arthropoda > Insecta > Diptera > Syrphidae > Epistrophe > Epistrophe eligans. Next base: position 82,984,612 of record OX596029.1, read on the forward strand.
AGGATGAAAGGCGAAATGACACCGACTCAAATGAATACCATTAAACCTACCTTATGGATATATGTATGCTAGAATGTCCATTCAAACATATTGGATTTGGGCATAAAAAGGATTATCGACACCAACAAATAAAAAAAAAAAAACTCTAGATCTTTGTCAAAAAAAAAAAAAAATGTCAATATGTAGTATAATATTTGCCAAATGAAAACAAAAAATAGATAGGAAGTTGCAAAGACAAATTGCATAAAACCTTTTCTGTGAAAGGGGTTGGTGTATATATTTAGTTGATATATATGTAGGTACGTATAGTTAGATATTCACAGGAATAAAAGGTCAGTCAATTTGAACCTTCTGTAATTTAGCAGATAAAAGGAAGATTATACGGGTATAGGGTTAATGAAAAAGGTCAAGTGCTTTGGAAATACTTTAGCAAATCAACCGGTAAGAGCATGTGATAAGAATCTAGGATTTCTATTTATAATTCTTAAGACCCTATGTAGATCCATAGATGAAATATATAATTTGTGTGCTTACAGGAAACATATCCTTTTTGTTGATAAATATATGTATATAAGGACTAAAGGAGTGCGGACAAATTATTAAGGAAGATGAAGAAAGAAAACAAATTAAGTACGAAAATTCCTCTTTGACAGACACCATTGATTGGTTGAATTTTTCTACCCAGTATTTTTGTGTTTAGTATTTTTCGATTAATTAATTATTTGTGACTCTTAATTTGACAGATTTGTGGGGATTCCATTGATTTTTCGTTATTTAACCCAATGGTACATTTAAGATTAAATAAAAAAAACAAGGTTCGTGAGAATTAAATTTTTTCAAGTTGTTTCGTATTGGGCTTAGAAAAAATTACTTACCTCGGTGACAGAATCCCTGATACATTATCTCTCGAGCGCTGTTTTGAACGGGAACGTGAACGGCCCACCTCATCCATCTTGCTCTCTTTCGATTGTCGGATATGTTCCTAAAAAATAAATTGTTCATCAATAAAATTAGAAAAAAATTATTAAAGAAGAAAAACTAAAAAAAAAAATATATTGCAGTTTATTATAAACAAAAATGAAACAAAAAAATTATGAGGAAACAAAATAAATGTGTCTGATTTATATTTTTATAAAATTTAATAGATTTATTTATTATTATTGAAAAGGACAAGCAGAACGAAAACAAAAATACAATTCAATTATATGTACATACAAAATTTATGTTTAAAAAATAAATTATTGATTTAGTATAATAAATCAGTTAATATAGATAGATACAAATTGAACAATAAACAATTTAATTTATTAACAAACACAACAAAATATAGCAAATAATACCATGACTATATGAAATTTTGTTAAAAAAAAAATATATTTATTGAATTTATATAAAACTGCCAATTTTGTTTTTCCTCCGATTCAGAATAATTTGTTTTATTTTTTTTAAATACAACAAAAATAAAACGATTTTGAATTCAATAAAAGGACATCAAATTCAAGCGGCTAAAAAAATGATTTACCAGAAAAAACACACGCAAACAATGACAAAATAACCATAAAAGCTCAACGCCACTGTCACACCAAAGATAACAATTTGTTTTTTGGATAATTTTGAGGATTTCAATTTTTTTGGTTTAGTTTTGTTTTGCTTTGTTTTTTTTTTTTTTTTTTTTTAACGTTACTGTACAATGTAAAAATTTAATATTGCCGCCACTTCCGTTACTGCGGTGGCGGCGACATTGTGCTGTCATTTTCATCAGACCATTGCGGAACCACATCCTGGTGCTTTTATCAATCCTTTTATGCCTTGTGGCGATAAATAAAGTGACAACAATGTCGATTGATTTTTTTTTGTTTTTTTTTTCTGTGAGCAAGGACATCGATTTATTTTTTTTTTGGCAGGAGGAACTATAAGAACTCCTGGCCAGGATTTAGCTGTGATTTGTTTTGTTGTTGTTATTATACGATTTAGAAGGATACTGAATGGTCCTCCAGATATGGAGAATCCAATTGGTAATCCTGTCGATGATTATTATTGCAGGAGTAATTGTCTAAATTATCGATGAAGTTGTTGTATTCTTTGTTGTTTTGATTTTTATTTCTATTTATTTCGTCATAATGATGATGATGATGGTAGAATTCATCCTCAGGCATTTGTGATGGTGTTGACGGTGACGATGAAGGCGAAAATGTGTGACATATCGACGAAGGTGTCAAGATTTCGGGATAATCAATGAAAAAATCATCCTGAAGTCCAACGAAAATAGCAGTTTTGGGGGCGTCCCGGACATATGAATCAATGTGATAGATCCCAGCAGGAACTTCCTGTGAAATAAAAATATGACACGACAAGGACACCAACAAAACACAGAGACACAAACAAAAAAAGATAGAATACTAGATATGTATATTCAGCATCAACAACTCTGGAGGGAGGAAAAATGTTTGTGTGTATTTTTTTTTTGCTTTTATGGGGTCATTCGGAAATGCTTGAATGATGGTAAATTTTTTTTTTTTTTAATTTCATATACAACACCGGGAAAGTATACAATGAGTTAACAATCAGTGGTTTTGAGGAATGGCGGGAGCATTTTTTTGGCTGGTATACAAATACACTAGCACTATATGAAACAATAACTCTAACTAAATACAATGGGGTTATGGAATTTAATTTTTTTGTTTTAATTTTTTGTGGGGGAAGCACAAATAACACAATTTTTTTAGGTCTGATGGTTATGCAGTGTGACTTGCAGATATGGATTGTGGCTTAATTGATTTGAGAGAGACAATTGGTTTACTCATAAATTTATTAATGCAATAAAAATTAAAACCGCTTGCACACAGAAAAATCACAAAAAAAAAAAAAAAAAAAAAAAAAAAAAAACATCCTGACAATAAATTCCTATCTACATTATATAATATTTAGATACATAGGAATTTATCGGTCGTATTTATTAGATTTTTGTCTACTTAGACACTGTCTAATTTTTTTCAAATTGATGGAAATATATGCTTTATTTAATAAAAATAAATATCACTTTATTCACGGTTAAGACCATCTACTCTTGTGCCTAAGTTTGGCAGCTATAAGACAACAATAAACAAGGTTTTTGAACACATTTTTTAAAGTTGGACAGTTGTCTAAAGTTAGACAACGTTTATAAATAAGGCCATATGTATATAAATATAATTAAAAAACGATATTGAAAGAATTAATATCATACCTATCTCTTTTGAACTCTTTAAAGAATAATATGGATTGTGATTGGGATGTGACATAGAGCATACACATTAAATATATTGGGTGTTTGGCCTTAAATTTTCATTTAAACATGTAGACTTTAACATTTAGTTTAGAAAAAACCTTCGACGATGCTACCAAACATTTTTGATGTGTAAACATCTATGCCGGCGGTAGGGTAAACTAAAAACGTGGAAATTTCTGTGACACATTACGATGTGATCTCATACGTTACGATACGTTGATGTAAATTGGATACGTTCAATATTGGGTACGTTCGTTCATACTTCAAACTATAAATCGAAAGATCGAGTTGAGTTTGGGTTGAAATTTGGTTGAAAGTTTGAATTCGTCGCGTTCTTTGATGTAATACCAGCACTTGAATATTTAATTTGATGTTTACACATCTTAACCGTGAGTCCCGGCACTCACACTTTTTTTTTAAACATAAACTTTTTGAGCTTAATTAATATTTTTTATATTAGGTTAGTTTTTTTTTTTAATAATTCCGACTATTTAGTTTTTCGAAAATCTTAAATTAAGATAAGATACTTTCCTTTATTGTTTAAAATAATAGACTTTAAAGAAGATTTAACATGAAATTTAAGTACCCAGGTGAAAATAGATAAGACATAAGAAATAATATAGGAGCTGGGTGGGACCCACACTGGTAACTTCCCATTGGTGCCCGTGGCATCTGAACACCCAATGTTATTTTGCTACATATAAGGAAATTCCTAATTCAAAATCTTAAAAGACCTTATCAAATGTTTAATATGCGATCAAGTGAAAACCTAAGTTAGGGTGTATTATATTTTCTAACTATTTAAGTTGTATTTTTGGCAGATGTTTTTGCTTAAAAAAAAAAAAAAGTCACCAATTCAGAGTTACAGCATTGTATGTAAAGATTTTTGCTTAAAAAAAAAACCAATTTGAATTGGATTTTTTTAAAATTAATATCAGTAACCAAATATGGCATCGTGTTTAGAATAAAATTTTCCTGAAGTTAATATTGTTGTTTGTTCTCAAAATATTACAACCGAAACACGTTTTTCACAAAATTTTAGCATGTTTTTTAATCTAAAAAAAAAATGCCGGCTGATTTTTTTTTTTAATTCTTTTCAATTCTTTATTACGTCATTATGTGTAGAATAAAATTAACTTGAAGTCGATGAAATTTTTTGTTCTAGAAATATTCGAGTCGAAACATTTTTTACAACTTTTTTTTAAATTGCTGTAGTAAAAAAACCGCTGAATGAATTTTTTTGGGAACCCTTTCCGCACTTCGCGATGTTATTATCTGTAAAATAAAATTAATTCGATGTCGATATCTCTATTCGTTCTCGAGATACAGTGCACGATAGAAAGGCTCACGAACGTACGAACGTACATACACACATACAGACATCTCTCTAAAAATGATGGATTCAGATTCCTGGGACCTCGAAACGTAGAGAAATGTCAAAATTTTCAATTCTACAAATCGGACCAATTACAATAACTTTCAATGGGAAGTTAATAAATTTGTGTTCAAAATTGTCTCATTAGCTTAGTTGTTTGATTGGTTGCTCCGTTCACACAATAAATGGTCTGGACAATTAATTCTGTACGAAAAAGAGCCGAAACTTCTCCAAATAATTTGCTTCAATAATAAATTTTGCTCATCGAATTGCGTACTGCAAAACTAAAACCAGAATGAAATTTTTGGTTTATGATTTCGTTGTGTCGTTTCGCATCAACAGCGCAGTAGGCTTAAGATAGAACTATTTCTCTTGGTTAAAAACAAAAGGGGTGAGTTAGGAGAATAACTATAAGAGTATTATAGGTACTGCGAGTATGTTATCATAAAGAAGTGACCCGCGGGTCCAGTGCAATAAGACCCACAGAAATAAAGCCCGTGGGTGGTATTTCCAAAATAAAAGGAAATAAAATCCACGGGCTTTATTTCCTTCTTTGTAGTGTCAATAAGACTCATTTCTTTTCTGAAATGGCATTAAGACCCATACTTAAAGTGTGATTTCGTAACTCTTTGTAACTTAATATTGTTATGCAAGAAAACTGTTGACATTGGCGCCTGTCTGAGTGAACATATACTCTTAGTGGAGCAACGGAGTTGCGTGAGCGTGACAGATGACTTAAAGAGGAAGTTAAAATCCTGCGAAGCGGTCTACCCAAGGTACATTTGTTCAACAAACAAAGAAGGTAAAAAATCGTTTTTCGGTCTTTACTAAATACCATGGTCTACTATCATATCAACTAAAGCCATAAAATGTCTTAAAAGTTTCGAATCAATCTAATTTTCATTCATCATCTTTTAACATTCATCCCATTTTCATCATCATTTAAGCCTTAATTATTTTAGTCAAGCATTGATTGTGTTAATTTTGTAGCTCATTGCGTACATTGTTAGCCATCATGTTCTCTCATATATACCTACCTATAACCAGAAAGGACTCCTTGGAATAACTAACTTATATAGCATTATAATATTGTTTTTCATATCAGGTTTATTCTGGTCTTCTTAAATTAAATAAAGGATATTCTATAAATATATAGGTATAACTGCAGAAAACATAAGACAAGCTGCAAGATATTAATTATACTTTATATACTCTCTCCAAGAAAGGATCTGCTATATCTTCTTGTCTAAAGCTTTATGCATTTATGCAAAGTCCTAACCGATAGCCAGTAATTTGTAGCCATCATCAAGATGACAAGGTAATCTCTGTTTAGTCCTTTAGCTCTGTCTCTCTTTTTCTCTCAGCTTTGTTGATTTATAGGGAAAATCAATTTTCATTTTCCCACGTAACGTATGTATACACCAATCTGTTTTGTAAAGACGCAAGGGGGTCCTTTGGAGTATATTATAGATAAATTGGGGATAATTTGCGCACATAGTTGTTAGTGGAGGGTGGGGGAATGGTGTATACATATAATACAAGAACAAGAGTTTGTATCTTTAGCCTGATGGCTATGTGCACGTAAGTAGAAAATCATTTATCTTGACAAACGCAGAGCATTGACACTGAACTCCTCTGTTGCAATATTATTTGTTGCTCCTGGGAGCAAGTACCTATACGTACATATTATATGTATGTATGTTTATTGTAATCAAGGAAAATTATTGCATTTAATAGTTTATTTTGCAGCTTGTTGATTATTTAGTTCAAAGTATTATTTACGTTAGCATAAACATAAAGTAGAGTTTTAAAAAGGGTAGGTGTTTAGTTTTTTAATGAAATTTTTATTAAATATTAAACAATCCGGATCCCGTAGTATAAAAACTCGAAGATTAGGTACTAAAAAGAAAGAGTATTTTAATTTATTCTAAGAGTATTAGAACATGGAGGGGAATCCATTTACTTTCTTACCCATGGGGATCGTTTTTCATGCATTTTCCCCAAAAATTTCCTTATTGTTTAGTTATTAAAATAGAAACGATGTTAGTGGGTGTTATGGTGCCTCTCATAAAATGTTTGCAAGATTTGAATTTGCCGACATTTCTGTAGCAACCATAAAAAAAAAAAAAAAAATTTTACAGCTGACAGTTTAGTGTTCTGTTCTTGTGTTAATTGAACTTTGTATAGGTTTGAAGAAGGAGATATAGATGTTCAATGACTATACGCTGTACAAAAGGTTCTTTAAATTTTATATTTCTAGGATTTCACCAACACTTTGACGCACTGCTTTGATATTGACATTTGTACTGGTTATTTTTGGACTACGAGTCTGCTAGGAATCAACAATTATTGATTAAGTATCCCTGAATTTTTTAATTACTCTCTAGATAGCTGACAATGTTAAATCAACAGGTATTTCGACCACACCTTGATTTTTCGAACTAAACTTTCATTATTTTTGAAAAATAATAAAAACATATAAAGCTCTCTCGTGTATAATGCTCCATTTTTATAAACCCTTAATTGTTAGCTGTCAAATTGATTAACTACACAAATTGTCGCAAATTCAAATCTTGTGTTAAGGGTATAGGTACCTTTTTTAAAATCTTAGTTCTGAGCCATGGTAAAAATTTTTTGATGCCTTCCTCAAAGAATTCTGCCACCATCTCTTTATTCTAAGTAAGGGACCTCCTATAGTCGGTCAATTGAAATTTTTTTTTTTCACCCATTTGGGTAAACAATAAACATATGAAAATTTTAATTCAAGGGAATATGCATCAGTGTGTTTTAAAAGACCCATTTTAAATTAGTCTAACGGGACTTTCATGAAATAAGATGAATGTTGGTGAGCATTATGGCGTAACATCAAGCTTAGTCCCTTCGTCAACATTCCTTATTCGTTTGTTTTGAATTGCTCTTTTAAGTTTTTTTCATATGTTCTCACAGTAGTCACAGTCAAGCTAAGTACAGGCGATTGTCATATCTTACAATATTGTCAGAACTGTCAATGGTCTGACAATAGCTAACAATTAGCTGACAATTGACATATTTCTTACAATGAAAAATTGTCCGTTCACACGGTTGGTAGATTTCATCCAAAAGTCTGACAATTTGATTGTCAGCTCTTGTCTGACAATTTTCGGACAATAATATATCTGACAATATTGTCAGCTTGAAAATTTTCTGTTCAAACGGTTGGCAGATGTATGTAATACAAATTTTGTTTTGATTGTTTACATCTTTTGGGGGGAGGCATCATTACTTGGCGGAGGTTCTGCAGCATTCCCATCGATTTCCTCTGCATTGAATAAAGAATCTTTTTCTTCTCTCCTTTTCATCACCGGGCCGGGTTCTTTAAGAATTGGTGAATTTCCGTTTTCCATTGTAACATTTTCAACCATTGATGCCTCCATTGTTAGATTTTTTATCTATTTTTATTCAGAAATGCGACAAAAAATCAACAACATGCTAAAAAGAATTAATAAAAGACAAATGGCGGCCGAGCATATAAGCACTTAATAAAACTACACAACTCAATTGTGTAGTATAAAATATAATTGAAGTGAACGGAATAAATAAACTCAAAAAGAAAATATTTATAAAGCAATATAGATATTTTCTTTTTGAGTTTATTTATTCAGCTGTGCAAAAACTAAAAATTTCCAACACAAATGTTTTTTTTATCTCTCTTTAACCAACTCGACTCCAACCGATGGATTTCTTTGACATTTCGAACAATGAAGAAATTGTCAGCAATTGTAAGATGTTTTCAATGAAAACATCTGACAATGACTAATAAATGAGTCTGACAATGTCCTAATCGTCTGACAGTGATAAAAATTGTGTGTTTAGACGATTGTAAGATATTTGGGACAGTTTTTTCACTGACAGATCTGACAATATTGTAAGATCTGACAATCGTCTGTACTTAGCTTCAGCGTTGCCAGCCATACAAGAATTTCCGTGCCACATTTTCTAGAAAAACGTGCCAGTTTCTAAAAAAACCTGCGATTTCAATTCATACAAAAAAACGTTTGATTTCGAGTCATACAAAAAAACGCAAATTTGTATGTATATTAAAAAAAAAGTTTATAAATTACGGGGTAAAGTACAACAAAAAATGTAAAGGAAATAATTTGCTTTATTCGTGTATTGTTTAAAAATAAGAGTTTCTGCCAGTTTTTATTCCATTTGAAATAATTTTCTTAAAATTTCTTCAAAATTTGCTTTATGTGAAGTATAAAATGGGAATAAGAAGAATATGCCTTATTGAATTTTTTAGTTTCACAATGAAATTTTCTCGTCAAAAAAGCACGATCCCACTTCCTCAATGCTGGTCAAAGTATCAGTTCAGTTGGTATTTTGCCGTCGACGACAAAGAACCTGATGAAGGCACCCACCTTTCGCTATGTTTTCTATGTTTTTTTGAAATTTAGCGAAGCACCCCTTCAAAAATCAGAGCAACAAAAAATATCTGGTATATTTTTATTTTAAAATAATTTGCCATTTCAATTAGTCATGCAATGTTTTCTATTTTGTTTTTTAATTTTTTGCTAAATTAATATGAAATTAATATGAAATTAGCATAACACCCTCTCGAAAATAGGTAAAACGTGTTTATTGCTAAATAATTTGCCATTAATTTGTCTTCAATTATTTATGACAATTTAAATTTTGTCGTACGATGTTTTCTATTTTTTTTTTTTTTTTTAACTGATAGGAAGTTGGCAAAGAATTCCCTCAAAAAATTCGTAGAACTAGTTTTTTTTTAGCTTTTTTTAGTTAATTAAAATACATAAGTAGATAAAACTTTCTCTTTGATGAAAATAAAAATCCGAAAAGTGGTTTTTTATGAAACCTCCCCTACAACAATTTCACAAAAACATTTCAAAAGATTTGTATCAATTTTGTGTTGTTTAGCAAAATATTTTAGGAAATATTTCTTGTAATTAAAAAAAAATAATTTCAATTTTTTTTTTTTTGAAAATTCAATTTTTGAAAATATACTTAATCTAGGTTCTTTAATTAAACTTGGCACCAAGCGGATTTTTGACATTATCTAAAATGTTTTAAACCAAAATAAACCTTACCTTACATATATAACTGTTTAAAAAACAATTTAAGAAAATTTTATTTTTCTCATAAACGAAACGTACAAATTTGATAAACAACTGGATTTAAAATATTTAAACATTTGGTATTAAACCAACATTTTTTTTTAATATTCTCTTCTTCCCAATTATTATTCTTTCTTTGTACAAAAATTTACAGATTTCACTCATAGAGTAACTATATGGGACATTGAAAATGACTTATATTACGTCGATAAAACAAAAACATGTCTAATCTTTGTAATTTTTAATTTGTGTACTATTGTTACATTATAACTTCACAAACTGTCTTAGAAACCATTCTACAGTCTGAAGTTCCAATTTGTAAATTTAATGTCACTTCCCAGTTGGCGGTTAAATTAATGTTGTTAATTTTTTTAATAAGATGAAACTTAGTCTAAATTGTAGCTTAACTCGCATTTATACAATCATACTCATTTTCATCCGCACCGGCATAGCACTTATACACGAAAAAAAGTTACATACCATCTATCTTAACGTATATCTAGGTATTTGACATTTTTGCATAGCTAACCATTGCAGAAAGGTAACTGAATTATTACAGATCGATTAAAGCATACATATAATACGGTTCAACTTAGTTCTCGACTTAGTGGCGACAAATAACGGAGAATGGGCACCTCGCCCTACACCAACTGTTGCCGCTTCTGCTTTGTACGCCAGCGTTGACAAGCTAACCTAAGTACGACGTAAAAACGCAAGTGTGCATTGCGGTGGCGACAAATAACGGAGAATGGGCACCTCGCCCTACACCAACTGTTGCCGCTTCTGCTTTGTACGCCAGCGTTGACAAGCTAACCCGACAAAACAACACGGTCACATACACCAACCACCGTCCTATCTAATCCACCCACCAGACGTTGCATGGAGCCACTGCTCCTACGGGCCTGGGGAGGGATGATTTACTCCGTGGGGGCTAAGGAGGGGAGCTCGCCCAAGTACGACAATGGTGCGTTAACCCCTTCTCACCCAGGTGACTATGTGCCGACAGACACTCCCAAACTCAACTAATTTGAGGGCACCCTCCGACCTTACGGGCTACACCCCGCTGCAACTAAAACTACACCCTTAACGGGCCTTTTTTGTCATAGAATTTTTATCATAGGTTTTCCTTATATAGGGAGCATATCCCTAGGGTACCACAATGGATCTACATTGATCTAAGTGTGACGGTAACAAGATCAACTGTCAGCCCACTAACCTAACCTAACCTAACCTAGTTCTCGACTCAGTCGGTTGTTGTTCAAATCAACCCGTGTCTTGGCTTGTTATTTGATCAATTTGACGGTTGATGAGAAAATCAAAAGATTTTGCATTTTTTCAAATTGATTTACAAGTATTTCAAATCATTGGACTATGTATATTGTATAAAGCCAAGACATTTGATTTACTGTCCAGGTAAAGTACATAGGTAGCTATGCAATATGCATGTTCTAGGTTAAAAAATAAAATTGATTTAGAAGTTAGTAAAGTTTTTACCCAAACGTTTCTATCATATTCTAGGTTCTTTAGGTTGATTTAGAAAAAAATCAACTTTTGTCACATTATACCTTAATTTTGAGACTTAAACCTCGAACATCCGATTATTAGAATAAAAGTTAGAAGCTAACCAAGACCTTAACCTTGATGATCTGGTCCTTAGAACTTAAGTTATAATTTTGTATGAGAGGTTCAAGAAGGTAGCTATCAGTGGCGAGGCGTCCATATAACTCGATTCCTACCGACTTACCTTTTACATTTTCTGCTATACAACAATGTTTACTAAATACGAGCAACATAAAGCCCACGGGGTAAACCTAATATGTATCTATACATTAACCTGCACACTCCACCACTCAATTGAAAAGCCACACACAAAAACACACACACCTCATTATCATTAGTATATGTATTCTGTCCACACTCTGTCCAATGTCCATAGCCAAAGCAAAGCAACCCGAAATATGTCGGGTTATAAAATCTGTCGCTAGATAGAACAAATTTATTTCCTTTCTCTTTTCTTCCTTATGATTTTCTGATTTTGATTCAACTCTGTTTAACACGCGCTCTCTTATGCAAAAGAATAACACGCTTTTTTCCGACTTATTTGGTGATTTTTGTGAGTATCTTCTACCGCTGCGCTGTGGTGTGGTAGATTAATTGAGTAGGTCAGTTCTCTTAGTTACTTAATGAGTTTCTGAGTTTGACTCGTCTCTGTTCCCCTTTCTTATGCAAACAAATAACACGCTTTTCTTCGACTTATTGGGTGAATTCTGTGTGTATCTCTTATCGTTGCGCTGTTGTTTAACAACAGCAAAGGCTGTTAAACAACAGCAGTCTGTAGGTATTAAATGAGCTGATAAAATTTGCTACCGTTTAAAAAATGAAAATTCAGTTGGTTGCTTTTAATGTTCAATATTTTCTATTTTTTAATCCAGATAAATAATTATTTATAGAAAAATTTTATTTATTGGCTTAGTTTGTCTTGGAAAGCAGATCTGCCATATATTATTTAATATTGGCTACATATTAATATGTTTTAGAATGCATTTACGTTTGCAGGTAATTAATTTTTACATCGACTTACCGTTTGAAATTATTCACGCCTCGCCACTGGTAGCTATGCATATTCTAGGTTAAACAATCAAATTGATTTAGAAGTTAGTAAAGTTTTTACTCAAACGTGGTCTAGCATATTCTAGGTTCTTTAGGTTGATTTAGAAAAAAATCAACTTTTGTCATATTTTACCTTAATTTTGAGACTTTAACCTCAAAGATCCGATGATTAGAACAGAATATATCAGCTTACAAAATCTACCCTTTTTGATTATAATATTTTAATTGTTTAGCTAAGTTAATTCTAAGAAGTTATAAGCTAACCAAGACCTTAACCTTGATGTTTTTTTCTTAGAACTTAAGTTATAATTTTATATAAGAAGTTCAAGTCAATACTTATGCATATTCTAGGTTAAACAATCAAACTGATTCAGAAGTAAGTCAAGTTTTGTCAAAAGCATTTTCTAGTCTGACATTTTACCTTCATTTTCAGGCCGTAACCTCAAAGATCCGATGATTAGAACAGAATATATCAGCTTACAAAATTGACCCTTTTCGATTATAATATTTTATTTGTTTAGTTAAGTTAATTCTACCTCTTGCCTGATTTACCTAAACATATCTTAACCTTGAGCATCTGGCCCTTAGAACTTAAGTTTTAATTTTGTGTAAGAGGTTCAAGTAGGTACCTATACATATTCTAGGTTAAACAATCAACTGATTCAAAAGTAAGTTAAGTTTTGTCAAATAGATAATTAGATCAGAATATATCGACTTACAACATCGACCCTTTTTGAATATACTATTTAAGTTGCTTAGCTATGTTGATTTTCCCTCAAGCCTGATTTACCTTAGTTTAAATACTTAACCTCGCGCATCTGGCCCTTAGAACTAAAGTTATAAGTTTATTAAAGAGGTTCAAGTAGGTCCTATTATGCATATTATAGGTTCAACAATCGATTGATTTAAAAGAAAGTCAACTTTTGTCACATAATTTCTTTAGACTGACATTTTACCTTAATTTTAAGACTTTAACCTCAAACATCCGATTATTAGAACAGAAGTTATAATCCAAACAAACCAACCAAATCCAAACTTTACGATTTTATTATTTGTAAAATACCTACTAAAAATAATGTTCATGCACATACCTACATATGTACATACATGCATATCTACATTCTACATACCTAAATAATGTACATATATCATTTTTGTGCCCGATGCAAAGCCAATTTTGTTTGCCACGTGGTGTTTTTTTTTTTTTTTATTGCACACACTCCACCGTCTTCTCCATTCTATCAATATCTTCTTTGTAGATACGTACCTACCTACTCACATACGAAGCGCTGAGAAGAAGAAGGGGTTAAGTGACATTTTTGGATTTTTATGTTTTTTTGCAAAAATTATGATGCTAAATGTAAACTTAGATTTCTGTGTTATCAGCGTTTCTCTACCACCTTTAGTTTCCGATTTAGCCCTTCTGTTTTTGGTATAAAAGGGTTAAACGAAACAACTTTTTAAAAAAATTTAGTGGAAGAAGGCGTTAAAATCACTTAACTCCTTTTTACAACCAAAAAATAAAAACTAAAAATATTTTGTTTGCATGAAGGAGTTAAATGCCTACTTACACCCTTCTTGCAGCTTATAAAACTAAAATAAGGAAAATGACGTGGGATAATGAAATGCTTATTTACCTCCTAGCAGTAACTTTTGGGAGTTAAATGACTATCTACATAGATTTGTGCGATGTGCTCTTTATATCAAATTGGAAAGATAAAACTTGATATTCTTCATAATAAGTTGAAAAGTTCTGAGTTTGCGCCATCTTTAGATAAAAGAGGTCAACACTTCAGGACCATATAAGTAAATTTCCGGCTGAAGAATCGCACTATTCTCGAAAGAAGAACCCACATTAGCTTTATCTTTCACATTTGCTTAATGTAACAAAAATGTTTAAAGTCTACATTGAGCATTGCACCGTAGAAGGCAAAGATGCCAGATTTTTTGTCAGCGAGTCTTTTTATAGGAACATTTTTAAAACTTGATTTAACTTATCCTTCCGCCTACCTAGAAGTGATACATGTAGCACCTGTGACTCTGGCGAAAACTCAAAAAAACATCGAATTACCTACAAAACTGTGTTCGAAGGACAGCAAATTGACCGCGAAAAGGCTCGATCTGATCGTATATATTACTTTTGATTTGCCTAAACTCACAACATCAAAGGCATTCTACTCGAGGCAGATGGGTTTTTTTTTAATTTGGAAATACATTTCATCACTTCGGGTGTTGAAATGTTTTATATGATGAATTGGACCGAATACATTGCAGATGTCTTCACCTCAGAAAGCACTGAGGTGATGAGCGCACTCTTCACATTTTTTCCTCAGTGCGAATTTACGAAAACAAGAGTACTTGAGTATTTCGCAGTGATCGATCACAAATTTCCATAAGTCGGGCACACATATCTGGATAGCGACCGAGATTTTTTAACAAACAAACACAAATATATATATGCCACTAAGACCTAGGGTCTTATAAATTAGGCCATGTTAGAAGGAATAGAAGGATTGGATAGATTTTTGTTGGCAAAGTGGATTGAGAAATTAGGTTTTGATTTTTCTCATTAAATCCCTGGGGTGGCGTTCAGTTGAGGGAATATAGAAAAGAATGCTGCTTAGACTGAGGATCGAACCCACACATCCAAGTTACCAGTCAAGCACTACTTCCACTGCGCCGGGGCCACCCCCATTTTCGGAAGGATAGAAAAGGAATTACGGAAGCATGGACTTATCTATACTGCTGAAAAATATATAGTCCTATTCTTATGAAGAATGCTTCAATGAAGAATCTCCATTTGCAGAAGATTTTTTTTCTCGAGAAAAAAAAACAAGCAACTTAAAACTGAAAAAATTAAAAACTTAAAGGAGCAAATGCACTTCATTCCCCAGGAGCATATCTGGTTTTATATAAAAGCAATTTCAGATTCTCCCGAAGAATCTATAAGAAATAAGAAAATTAAAAATGTCACTTAACCCCTTTGTTGTTTCTACCAGTTAAAAGGATTTTATATTTTGTTAGCAAAAAGGGGTTAAGTACACTTTTTGAGAGAATATGTACAAAAAAACTATCTATGAACTGTTTAAATAAATTAAAATTTATATTTTAAGAAAGTCTGTTTTGTGCTTTATTTAATATTCTTATCAAAAAGTTATAGTTTTTAACCATAAAAAAGTTCTCATCGATTAACTTTGAACCCTTGCATCTCGAAACTTTACAATTGTCGTTTAACCCCTTCTTCTTCTCAGCGCTTCATACATATTTTGTTTGTTTTTTTTTTCTTTTGCCGTGATGAAATTTGTTCTAAAAAGACAATTTTTCAAGTTTCTAGTATGAATTTTTTTACGCCTTTGCAAAATTTTTTATGCAGATTTGTAGCTTGCCATTTAAGCTTTAATTATCTAGCTTAATATCGAACATCCAATAATTTTAACTAAAGTTATAGGCTTCTAAGTGCGCTCAAATCGAGCATTTTTCGAATTTTACATTCCTCCACTGAATCTCGTCCGTTGGCGATGATCAAAATTTATGTACGCTGGCTGAAATTCATCGCTTGTGTTTTTTTCTTCATTTTATTCATTTTGGTAGTTTCTTTGGTAACACCAACCAAAAATTCAATCGTTCTCCCCCTATACGCTAGAGTTCATTCTCTATCTTTGTTCATTTTGGTAACACCATACTTTTATCAAAACGACCCTATAAACATTTTCAATGTTAAAAAACAAATGCATTCGGTTTAGTTTCCGAAGATAATTTGAACCATTAGCTTAAATTAATCTCAATCTGCAGGTAATAAATCTATATAAGATTCTTAATTGATCCACAATCAGAAAAAAAAATATTTAAAAAAAAGAACAAAACTCCAATGGAAAATATATAAAAGCTTTTCAACAAATTTATACCTATAGATATAGATTTTTAATAATAAAAAACCATTACTGAGAATATGAACAGTTGTTCAAGCAGCTCTTCGATTCCAAGTTTAAGCCAGTAGCAGATTCATTTTTATAATTCAATAGAAAAGTGCACAACGACAATAAATCCACGATTGCACTCTGCAAAAGTGTCAAGTATAAATAGCTTTTTAAAGGAAGAAAAAGTACACAAAAAAATGTTAAAAAAGTTAAAAAAAATACGAATAGACTGCAGTTTTTTGCTTGCTATCCCAGAAACAGTAAAAAGTGAAGTCCTTTCATCGTGTGTATATGTATGTATATAATATTGAATTGAATGTTGCTGATGAAAGCAAATTGACAGACGATTATATAGAGGGACTTAGTCAATGGAAAATTGAAAAGTAAAATGTCATAAAAAGAATATAATGAGAGTTAGTATTAGTTATATAGAATATGGATGGGATTAATTATTCTATGGGTGTATTGTGCATATACTATTTTTATAAAATTTTGTTTTTACATGGTCGCGTTTGAGGACCTATTCAAAACTACATCAGGAAAGATTTGTGTTGTTATAATCCCATGTGGAAATAGAAAACAGATGATGCAACAACAAATACCAAAGTGTTTGAAAACTTTGGGATATGTGGAGTGGATAGAATTGTTCTGGAACGAAAGGATTATGTTAAATTCATAATTAGCAGTCATTAGCATAGGTGTACTATGTGTATGACCTTTTTTGAAATTTTCTGTAAAAAAAGCTTCATTGATTAAATAAAATGAAATGCACAACTGGGTCGCATGAACTTGATCTTCTGTACGATCACACTGTGGTTTTAAAGTTTTAATATTAAAAAAAAAAACTATTCATCTGATAAAAGAATTAAATAAGTTATGGGAGCCATTATTTTATGCCCACTCGCCAAAACCGTAGATAAGTGTGAGTACAAAAATATTGACAACTTACAGTTTCGACTGAAAGATTGTTAAAAATCGGAAAATTACAAATATTATTTATTATTAATATGTATGATTGTATGTATGTATTAGTTATGTACATATATAGTATATACCTTAAAGGTACCAATTATGAAAAATCATTTGAACCATTAGTTGTGGAAAATTAAAATTTTTCTAATAAGCTAAAAAAATTGTCTGTCTTTATTTTTGGTCCTCAAAAATATCAAAAAATTATAATAGAGAAATGCTAATAATAACTATATAGTGAAAACACTAATAAGCAAACAGTCAGGGTCTTCCAAATCTGTCCGGTTAAGGGAAGGAAATTGAAAAACTTTTTTTGTTTAACTGTATTTAAATAAATAATATTTAAATATTCAAAATATAACGGAACGCGCTGAGAAAAGGGAAGGGAACATACACTTTACACCAACTTAGTTAGGTACTCGAGAAATCCCCTAATAAGCAAAAGCATTCAACATAACATCGCTCGGTCCGGTTATTAGAGCTTCGCGTCCGGTTATCGGAGATTTACTTATGGATTTGCTTGCGTATTAAAAATAAATCAGAAACTATACTGAGAACGGAGCTTTTGTACTTTTATACTTGACACTTTTGTAGAGTGCAATCGTGGATTTATTGTCGTTGTGCACTTTTCTATGTGCAAATAAATAGAGCTGTGTCAATCGTGATTGATTTTTGACTTCCCGTTCACTAAAAAGAACGATTGATTGCAATCAAACCAAACCGAAAGAATCAATCCCAATGTCAATCGTTTCAGTTTTGTTGTAGAGGACTTCTGTTTCTAACATTCATTCCACTCATTCTCAATCAAATCAATCAAAGAAAGAAAGCAGAGTCGCTAGATCGACCTTAAAAATCCGCTAGATATGAGTGTGTGAAGTTAGCCCCCCTTTTTTGGAATTTGGTATTTTTGAAACTTGTTCCAGGTTGTTCCCGATTTGTTCCGCATTGTTCCAAAGTTTTTTTGAAAAATATTCAAAAATGGGGGTTTTAGACCCAAAAAACCGTTTTTGACCTAGCCCCCCTTTTTTTGAAAATCAAATTTTTGAAAGTTGTTCCAGGTTGTTCTAGTTGTTCTGAACATTGTTCCAAGTTTTTGGACTCCTATGTTCAAAATTTCGAAAGTTATGAGCAAAATTCGAAAAAATTTTAGCCCCCCTTTTTTCGAAATTCTTGGTTTTGAAATTTTTTTCGGGTGTAAAAAAGTGTTCTAACCATTGTTCCAAAAAATTAAAGTTGTAGTGCTTGTATTTTTAAAGATAAAGCCTTCAAAACTTTTTTTCAAAAATCCCAAAAACGGGCCTCCAAAATTTTATTTTTTTTTTAAATCATTTGTTTTAGAAAACTTGATGGTAAATGCATCTGTTGAAAAAATATTCTGAGTCTAGCTTTATATTATCAGTTTAAAAACTAACTTTAAAAAAAATCTTCAAATTTTCTAATTTTTAAAAAACTCCATTAGCCCCCCTTTTTGAAAAATCAAAAATCCAAAAGTTGTTCCGGGTCAAACACTAATTTGTCATAAGTGTACCAAAGTTTCATATAAAAATATAAATATTTAAAGGTTTAACATAACAAAAACGAATAAAGCACATTTTTTGCTCCCCAGTGCTTCCCTTTCAAAATTTTAAAAATTAAATACTTGTTTTAGATTTCTTTAGCAACTATCTAATCGACATTAAAATCCTGTTTCTTTAAAATAAATTTTTAGTGCACATATCAAAAAACACTTCCCCAACCCCCCCCCCCATTTCAAAAATTCCGGAAGAAATGTATTTCAAATAGGTATCTTACCAAACCTCATTGTTCCAAGATTTCATCAAAAAATATCCGCAATAAAAGATTTTAAAAACGAAAAACGCTATTTACGATATTAAACGAAAATCTTTATTTCGCACCCCCTTTTCAAACTCAGACAGCAAAGAAATTTCCTAACATTGTATTAGGTCTTCTCTACATTGCCCCAAGGTAAAATCTTTAACAAAAAATAATTATTAAAAAAAACCTAAATAAAAACTTTCCCCCCCTCTTATTATTACCAAATTTGGAATCAAACATAAACATGCTGTTTCTGCAAAGTAAACCATATATGTTAATTTAAAAAAAAAACATTGACAAACAAAAATAAAAGATTTTCAAAAAAAACATATTTACTTACGATATTAAATGAAAATGTGTGTTCTGAGCCCCCCACCCAGAAAAAAAATTATTTTTATACTTCCTCGTTATCGAAGTGTTCTTCTAAAACAGTCCAATCTAAAATTTTGAAATAAAAATTTAGAACAAAAAAATATTTTTAATGCTACCCCAATTCTCTTCGTTTTTCCGAAATCGAAAAAAAAGATTATCCACTTAATGAAAATTAAAAACAAACTCATTGAGTTATAAAAATAATCAAAGAAAGTACTAAAAAAGACATACAGATTTTTACGATATTACATAAAACTTGAATTTTAGCCCAACCTTTTAGAAATCCAAAATTCAAAAACTTGTTCCAGGTTGTTCTAGGGCTCTTCTAAATTGTTCCAAGCTTTCGTTTCATAAAATTGATTTTTAGTATGAAAAATTTCATTAAAATACTCCCCCGCCCCCCTTTTTCCAAAACTCCAAAATCTAAAACTTGTTCCAAGTGCAGAATCACTCAAATCCAATTGTTCCAAAGAATCATGCAAAAATATTCAAAATTGCACATTTTAAGCCCAAAAAACACTTTAAATGAAAATATCTTATTATCCTTGCTCTGGCCCCCCTTTTTAGAAATCCAAAATTCAAAAACTTGTTCCAGGTTGTTCTAGGGCTCTTCTAAATTGTTCCAAGCTTTCGTTTCATAAAATTGATTTTTAGTATGAAAAATTTCATTAAAATGCTCCCCCGCCCCCCTTTTTCCAAAACTCCAAAATCTAAAACTTGTTCCAAGTGCAGAATCACTCAAATCCAATTGTTCCAAAGAATCATGCAAAAATATTGAAAATTGCATATTTTAAGCCCAAAAAATACTTTATATGAAAATATCTTTTTATACTTGCGCAAGTATAAAAAGATATTTTCATATAAAGTATTTTTTGGGCTTAAAATATGCAATTTTCAATATTTTTGCATGATTCTTTGGAACAATTGGATTTGAGTGATTCTGCACTTGGAACAAGTTTTAGATTTTGGAGTTTTGGAAAAAGGGGGGCGGGGGAGCATTTTAATGAAATTTTTCATACTAAAAATCAATTTTATGAAACGAAAGCTTGGAACAATTTAGAAGAGCCCTAGAACAACCTGGAACAAGTTTTTGAATTTTGGATTTCTAAAAAGGGGGGCCAGAGCAAGGATAATAAGATATTTTCATTTAAAGTGTTTTTTGGGCTTAAAATGTGCAATTTTGAATATTTTTGCATGATTCTTTGGAACAATTGGATTTGAGTGATTCTGCACTTGGAACAAGTTTTAGATTTTGGAGTTTTGGAAAAAGGGGGGCGGGGGAGCATTTTAATGAAATTTTTCATACTAAAAATCAATTTTATGAAACGAAAGCTTGGAACAATTTAGAAGAGCCCTAGAACAACCTGGAACAAGTTTTTGAATTTTGGATTTCTAAAAGGTTGGGCTAAAATTCAAGTTTTATGTAATATCGTAAAAATCTGTATGTCTTTTTTAGTACTTTCTTTGATTATTTTTATAACTCAATGAGTTTGTTTTTAATTTTCATTAAGTGGATAATCTTTTTTTTCGATTTCGGAAAAACGAAGAGAATTGGGGTAGCATTAAAAATATTTTTTTGTTCTAAATTTTTATTTCAAAATTTTAGATTGGACTGTTTTAGAAGAACACTTCGATAACGAGGAAGTATAAAAATAATTTTTTTTCTGGGTGGGGGGCTCAGAACACACATTTTCATTTAATATCGTAAGTAAATATGTTTTTTTTGAAAATCTTTTATTTTTGTTTGTCAATGTTTTTTTTTTAAATTAACATATATGGTTTACTTTGCAGAAACAGCATGTTTATGTTTGATTCCAAATTTGGTAATAATAAGAGGGGGGGAAAGTTTTTATTTAGGTTTTTTTTAATAATTATTTTTTGTTAAAGATTTTACCTTGGGGCAATGTAGAGAAGACCTAATACAATGTTAGGAAATTTCTTTGCTGTCTGAGTTTGAAAAGGGGGTGCGAAATAAAGATTTTCGTTTAATATCGTAAATAGCGTTTTTCGTTTTTAAAATCTTTTATTGCGGATATTTTTTGATGAAATCTTGGAACAATGAGGTTTGGTAAGATACCTATTTGAAATACATTTCTTCCGGAATTTTTGAAATGGGGGGGGGGGTTGGGGAAGTGTTTTTTGATATGTGCACTAAAAATTTATTTTAAAGAAACAGGATTTTAATGTCGATTAGATAGTTGCTAAAGAAATCTAAAACAAGTATTTAATTTTTAAAATTTTGAAAGGGAAGCACTGGGGAGCAAAAAATGTGCTTTATTCGTTTTTGTTATGTTAAACCTTTAAATATTTATATTTTTATATGAAACTTTGGTACACTTATGACAAATTAGTGTTTGACCCGGAACAACTTTTGGATTTTTGATTTTTCAAAAAGGGGGGCTAATGGAGTTTTTTAAAAATTAGAAAATTTGAAGATTTTTTTTAAAGTTAGTTTTTAAACTGATAATATAAAGCTAGACTCAGAATATTTTTTCAACAGATGCATTTACCATCAAGTTTTCTAAAACAAATGATTTAAAAAAAAAATAAAATTTTGGAGGCCCGTTTTTGGGATTTTTGAAAAAAAGTTTTGAAGGCTTTATCTTTAAAAATACAAGCACTACAACTTTAATTTTTTGGAACAATGGTTAGAACACTTTTTTACACCCGAAAAAAATTTCAAAACCAAGAATTTCGAAAAAAGGGGGGCTAAAATTTTTTCGAATTTTGCTCATAACTTTCGAAATTTTGAACATAGGAGTCCAAAAACTTGGAACAATGTTCAGAACAACTAGAACAACCTGGAACAACTTTCAAAAATTTGATTTTCAAAAAAAGGGGGGCTAGGTCAAAAACGGTTTTTTGGGTCTAAAACCCCCATTTTTGAATATTTTTCAAAAAAACTTTGGAACAATGCGGAACAAATCGGGAACAACCTGGAACAAGTTTCAAAAATACCAAATTCCAAAAAAGGGGGGCTAACTTCACACACTCGCTAGATATGACAAAATTTTGAAAAAAAGTCAATAGAAAAAATTTCCTGTACAAATATCAAAAAATTATTTTGTATAGTAAAAAAGAAAAATTATAAACATTTGTTGTAAATATGTTTTCTATACCAACGCAAAGTAAATACATAATATAATAACTACTTTGCTAAGTTTTACTTTGACTGCATATACAAATCAAGTTGTTTATGTCAAATGTATCAAATAATTAATATCTACTGAATTTTTGTAATCAATCTATCTATCTGTGTTTTGCATTTAATAAAGACGTGTTTTTCTTATAAAATATCAAATCGTATTTTACTATAAGTAAACTTAAATAGTCTTAAAAAAAAAAAAACAAAAACAATTACAGTTTTAAAATTTTACACAATATAAATCATAGAAATGAATAGGTAGTCCAGTTTCTAAAACATATATCGGCTCACTCGCAATTACATTCGTTTCGATGTTCTTTGGTGTGTTGAAGTTTTAAATTCAGTTCAGTGGTCGTGGTAAAAAAAAGAGTCAATCGAATATCAATCATTTTATAAGTAAAAACTCGAATGCCAGGGATGTAACATCACCAGGGGCGTAATATTTACAAAAAATATGTTTTTGCAAAAAGTCACTAGAAAAGTAACTAGAATTATCTAGTGATAAAAAATAATTTTTTGTCGCTAAACTTTTGAAAATTCCGCTAAATATAGTGACAAAAGTCACTAAAACGGCAACACTGAATGAAAGACACATATGTAAAGGCAAACACAGACGCATAAACTAAATCTAAATGAATAAAACAAAGACTCATTACTACAGCAACACCCAATTTGTTTTCAGTTTATTCGTTTCTCATTCCCTCATGTAGATGTAAAACGTAAATATGTAATATATTTATTTGGTATTATTTGTGTTTACTCTCTGTGTCTCTCTATATGGGCATGAGAAATGTTTAGTGTCGGTCTCGTACCTATCATTTGATTGAGAATGACTTGAAAGAACGATACATATTATATCGTTCATGTGTACGATTGGATTGAATTGGGATCCGTTCATGAACGGCACGGATCACACACAATCACAAAGAATGAGTCAATCCATGCGTTCGATCCATAGGCTATCCACCAATCCCAAACATTTTCAGAAACGTTGGGTTGTTGTTGCATCAGCTGATTTGTAACATGGGATTACAACAACACAAACAACCTATTCGGATAGCTTTGGATTGATCCCGGAACGCGGCCATTCTCGTTGACAAAGTGAACGATTCGATCTTCACGCATTAAAATATGCGTTCTTTATCAATCGAAAACATTTATTTAAGGTTATTGTACAAAAAGACAAAAAGAACGTTCTGCCGAAAGTTTTAGAGTTACTAAAGTTGATTGAAAAAATTAACGATTGGAAAAGAATGAAATTTTCCAATTTTTTTCGCAACCAAAATAATTGAAAAAATGGACAATGGAAAAGAACGGATCATTGAACTGAACGACATAATATGAATGACATTCATAGCTCTAAAAGAATGCCCGCATCCATTTACAGGAAAGTAATTTGTGCGAAAAATTCGAAAAAGAAGTTTGTTTCCAAAAATGTAACCGTTTAAAGGAATTTTCCGTTTATTGGAGCTGTCCGCATGTAGGGCTTTCACTGTATATCAAGTTTTTCTGTTTAAGTATTGATGATTGTCTTTAATTTTTAGTAGCGAGATTAATATTTAATATAGACCTGATGTAAACTATCATAAAAAAAAATAAAAATAATATCCAATAAAAACCTCTTTGACATAAAGCGTGTGGGTTCTTATGAGGAATTTTTAATTTCCAAAAAAAAAGAGCAAATTTGAAGAGTTCTTTTCTTTAACACTGGAAATACAAAAATACCGCATAAGGATCCTCCTCATTTTCAGACAAAAGTTTTTTATTATTATTTATTATCTCAGGAACATGCGTTTCATTAAAAACCCAAGTCTCTAGACCATTACTTTTCTTAAAAATATCAAATTTGTGCCTTTTAAAATCGAAAAGAGTAGGTAACTGCAAAACATATACATATCAATGCGAAACAAAAGAATCCAAGTTAAAATTCATGGCTATTTTGTGTTTAACGATTACCTAGATAATTTACCCCGAATAATTTTTTTTACGAAATTAAGCAGAAACACAAGCAGACAAAGACGAAAAACGATGTCCTAAAGTAAACAAAAATTCTTTCTTCAACATTAGTTTTTTTTTTTTTTTTTTTTTATTTTTCTTTCATTTTTGTAAAGATGTCACCTTTTTATACATAAATATAAAACTTATTTAAAGATTACATGACAAATTCCCATGACCACATTTTCGCCCACAATTTATTGATTAAAATTTTTCTCAATTAAATTTTCCAACGTGCATATTATATAGGCTGGTAAACCTTCTCTACAACGATTTGGTAATATTAAAAGCTTAAATGAATAAAATAATACCTATATAACAGTATACCTACCTAGATACAGATATAGGCTATGTTTTAGCAGAAATAATTAGGTAACCACAAAAAGATTAAATTTGAAATTTACCTACTTACCTTAGTGTTCACCCCTCAAAATTCAATTAAAAGCAACACAATGAACAGTAAATTATGACAAAAATTATTGGAAGTATTAAAAAAAAAACAAAATATGTTCCTGACAAAAAGAAACCATATATTAACAGGGGAAGATTAACAAAATATGACAGTAAGTAATTTGGGCCCCTTTATGTATTTCGTTGAATTAAGGCCCAACTATAAGTCCTGGTTAGTTTTAGGTCAAGATCAATTTTATTTCTTAAAAACTAAATTTTTTCTCTATGAGCTTCTATAAGTCGTAATAGCTTAAAACAGTTTGTTTATAAAAACCTTGAGATCTTATCTGGAACTTTCAATACCTAAACTTTCTTAAAAAAAATGGCTGTTCTCCTGCGCCTTTAGTTATCATATAAAAGAATAAGGTTTTGGAGGCCTTCTAACGTCTTACTCCGGCCCTGATAACCCACATAACACATACGCCAAAAAGCTACAAAAGTGTTTTTTTAGTTTTACCAATTCCATTCACATAACTTCCTCACATCTCGTTTGGTATCTAATGTTTTCCCATTCAACTTGGCAGCTCGTTGAAATTGCGTCAACCTATACGCCTCCTTAGATTTGTGCTCAAAGATCAAAAATACATTGTAACCGGGTGTACACAAACACGACCCTCATCATGCACATAATATCACCACCACGTTTTAAGATAGGTACAGAAAAACCAATACAACCCCTTCGAGTGGCTTCCAAATTTTGAATTCGGATTTCGGAAGCTCTTTAGCGGATACGTGCGAGTGAGTATTCGACACCCACTAACAGAAGTCATGTGTCATGACATGATAAAGGGGCCCAATCTACCCCCATACACACACAATACACAACAATCACCCACGCAATACAAAACAAAAGAAGAAATAAAATCAAATGTGGCAAATGTGTGTTTGGTGTGTGGCGACGTTGGCGGCGGCATGCGGATGGAGGAATTGTGATTTGTGCAACGTGTGACAAGAATTTTATCATTGATTTTCATCGTTTAAGGGATATTTATTGAGGGCCTTCCAATTGGTTGAAGTTGGAAGAGGATGTTGCTTAAGGCAATGCGAACAAGCAGCATATTTGTCTTGATAAACTCATAGCACTAGTATACCGACTCATGCGTTTGCTTTATCAAATATTGGATTCTTCGAAAGTGTCCTGCATGTTCAAGATTGTTAGAAAAGAGATAGGATGGAGGTTGTTTGGTTTTACCAAAAAGGAATGTGACAATTTTTCTAAAGATGTCTTTTGCTTCTTTTCTATAATGAAATTGCCAATATACATAATATTATAGAAGAGAGAAGAGAAGAGAAGTTGCATGTGTTATCGGTTCCGTTCGACTGGGTTCGAAGTTCAGTTTATTTCTTTTGAATGTTTTTTTTTAGTGTGTGAATGTTCTTTCTATATAACATGATGGAGTTTTGGCCAAGGAATTTCTTTGAAAATCCAAGTCCATTCAATAATGTTTTTTTTTCTAGAAAAGAGCACTACTTGATATAGCGAGTTGTAATAATCATACCTACATACATATATCAATAGATACATGTATGAGAATTCTTTATGTACAATGTCTTATATTGTTCTTGTTAGAATAGAACATGACAGAAATAGAAAATATTGGTTTATTGGATGTTTTATTTGTTGAATGTTAAGTATTGAGCTTAAATGGCAAAAAATGAGAAATTCAAAAATACAAAAAAAAAAAATATGTTCAGCTTGTTGATTCTGAACCTAGGTCGGACTTAAATGCAAGAAACTCTTGTGACAAGAAACTTTAATAATAACGGAAAGATATATAAAGTTTAGATGGAATTGAAAGTTTTTTTTTTTTTAATTCTGGAAAACAGAAATAGGTACTAATTTAGCATGTATGTATTGTTATCCCGAAAGACTCCCAAAATAATAGAAAACTACATTAAAAAACCTAATATGAATAAAAAATAAAATGCACGACTTGGTTGCACGAATTTGCTCTTATGTGTGACCACACTGTAATTTTAAAGTATTCATGGTACTTACACTTTAGACTGAAAAATTGTTAAAAAATCAATATACATAATTAGAAATAAATTGATTAAACAACATCTGAAACTGTTTTGACACCAACGGAATGTACTGTACTTCCATCCGATTTCTTACACAAATCTCAATTTATGAGAAAAGGATTTGAAAAATCATTGGAGTGGTTTTTTAACAAATTAATTTTTTATATATATCAATTTTGAAAACATTTAAAAAAAAAAATTGGTACGCCATTTTTAGAACTTATTAATGCGGAGTTAAAACATTAATTTTGAAAAAAAAAATTAACCACCCATTTTCGATATATCGAATTTTCAAAAATAAATTTTTAATTTTTTTTTTAAATCCAAAATTTGGTTCTTTGATCTTATCAGTAGCTCATGCATAAAAAATTTCAATAAAATTGCTTGAACAGATACCTAATAAGATATTCGAAAACCAAAAAAATGGTTCTGTGAGAGATTTTTAATCGATAGATTAAATTTTCTTTTTAATAATATGTATGATATGTAGATCGTACTGATATTAGCTCACATAAAATTTTATCCAAATCGCTGGAGTCGTTTTTGAGAAAAATGAGATTTTCCACACCGCACCGGTTTTATTACATTTGTATATGGGAGGTACCATTATTTTTGGCTATAAGAATAATTTGTATTTAAAATCTTCTAGATAATGAAAAAAAAACCGATGGAAGCCAAGTTTAATAAAAATCCACCGAATCACTTTCAAATTATAAAGTTCTCAAACAAAATTTTGAAACTTTTTTTAAAAATCAAAAAAAAAAAGAAAATAATTTTGAGAATTTTGGTATGCAATACTTTTTAAACTTTTTGAAAAATTCTCTATAAAATAATTGATTAAATTCAGTTAAACTTTTTTTATTTTAGAGAAAATCGAAATTCAAAAAATGGTAGCCTTTTTAAAAAAATTACTGGATTTTTTTTTTGTTAAAGTTGTTGGCACGTTTTTGAGAAAAATAAGATTTGACAACAGGTACCGTAATTTTTGGTCTTAAAAAAAAATTTAAAAAAAAAAACGTGTGGGGGGAGTACCCAAAATATGCTAGGTACCAAGTTTAAAAAAAATCGATCCACCCGTTTAGACTACGGTCCAAAGGACAGACAGGCAGAATTGCGAGACCCACTTTTTTCGACTTCGCTATCATGGTAATGTCAACTTTGATCAAAACCTCAAGTTCGATTTTTTTTACGAATAGGTACATAACTTTTGTCAAAGCGGTACAAAAAAGACCTGATACCTCAACCATAGGTTGTTTGTTGTTCGCTAGGTTAACGTTTTCACCACAAAAGTGTGAGTATAAATCTTTAGCATGCAGAATTAAAAGCTTTCAATTTGAAAAAGAAAACAGGCTGTAGAAAATTTTTGCGATATCTTGAGAATCATTGGTCTCATAGAAAAATCAAAAACTTTAATTAAAAAAAGACACTAATTTCAATGGACTAAAAACAAAACAGCGGGCAAGCAACTTAAGTGCGTACTGAGAAAAAAAAAATACATTAATAATAAATTTGCAGTAGCCCGTGGCGTAATGGATAGTGCGTTGGACTGTTACGCCGAAGGTCTTGGGTTCGATTCCAGCCTATGCCACCTAAAAACAGAAATGTTTTTCATGGGTTACTGCTTCTTGCGAGGAATTGTCAAATCCTCTGAGTATTTCTCTTCACGAAAAAGTGCTTCTCACCCAAGCCGTTCGGATTCTGCAGAAAATTGTAGGTCCCCTCTATTCCTGCCAATAATACGCACACAGGTATGGTTGAGATTTGTAAGTCATTAGGCCCTGGTTCTACACGAGCTGTCGCGCTAACCAATTTATTTATTTATTTTTAAAATAATAAATTTAAAGTAAAGTAAGCAATGAAGTATGACTCCTTTTTTTTAAACTCTATGACTTATAAATTTATAAAAAATTTATACTTAGGTACTGAAAATTTTCTAGTTAAGTAGTTTCCTAGATTGCTGAAAAAAGGAATATAATGTTAACTTCGAAGTGAAGCTAGAAGTAGGTAGGTACGGTAGAATAATGGCACTCACTGTCTAGGAGCGAAAAATTGACATTTTTATCATTTAACGTTAGTTAAAAATCAGTCGAAAGAAGAAATACCTATGTCATTTTATAGTGTTTTTTGTGTAATATAGGGGTTTTTTGTGTAATAACACCCTCGCAGTTAGGCTGCCAAGCTTTCGCACTATCAAATTAATATTGAACGTTTGAATGAAACAACAACAATTTAGTGGGCTACCATAAACCTTCAACCTATGTCATACATTTTTCTGTAGAAAATAACATGATCTACAAGTTTTACATATGTACATGAAACATTTTTTGACAGCTTTCATGGTTTCAAATGGCTGTTTAAATTGTCGAACATCATAGGTAGCAGGAAAGTATACAAACATTGCCATTTTTTCAAAAGAGACCCAAATCGACCCCCAATTGGTCGCATGGTTTAGGCGGTTTCAGCGCTAATATAGGAAACTCACAAACTGACCCGCATAAAATAATCGTCTTGTTTTACTGTTATTCATTTTCCCGATTATTTAAATTGCATCTTTGCTCCAACAGAAGGACAAATACCTTCCTGAACATAATATCGCATCGCACAAAAATATAATTAAAAAGTCCTCTTTTATTTTTCTATAGAAGTCGACATGTTGGAAATTCCATTTCAAACCCTTCTCATATTAAAAAACCACAATAAAGTGAAAATAAAAGGCAAAACACAAGAAACACAAAATAAAAAACAAACAAACATAAAATGGAAACAAAAAGATCATAAGCCTTGATGCATATAAATACACTATACAAGACAAGACAAGCAAACAATCAACTAAAAGGCTTCCATACAAGCAGACACACTAACAATAATGAGTTTGGGGGCTTTATATACAATCATGCAACCACCATGCAAAAGGAACATATCAATCAACATGCAATCACCACACACAAAGCCAAATACATCATCCTAGAAAAATAACTACATATCTACTGTAGGGTTACTACTGATGGTAGGTTAGGTATGCACAGAGCAAAAGTTTAAATGAAAAGCTGTTGTATGGAAAAGTGCAACACCAACAACAATATGCCAACAATAAAAGCGAAACAATCATTCGCATAAAAATGGGAGATGAGGTAAAATTCAGCAAACAATATACAAACAACTTATAGCTTAGTGCTAGGACATTCTCTTTTGAACAAAACAATGAGCAGCTGTTAAAGAAACACATAAAGTAGGTGTGCGGGGCTTGCTGCATTCAAGCATTTAATATATGAGTATTGTATACTCACCCTGATGATCTTTTGATCCCTCATAATTTTGCGCACACAATTCACAACGAATGTCGTAACCATGCCGCCCAGGATTGATCCAAATACACCGCATATGATTTGAAGGTGCTCTGGCATCTGGGATACCATAGGCTGTGAAAAGATAGAAAAAAAACAATAGAAGAATTATTGCGTTATGCGTAAGTTTTATTTATAAATAAACAATACAGAGTATATATTTCAGAGCAAAAAATGTATGTAGATATGTATAAATTGCTAACAATCTAGCAACAACAATGAAAGTCACCACCAAGTTTAATTTTTATTTGCAAGAAGTTTAATTATTTTAACAAAAACTCATCGAAGTCTTTCTTAAGCCTAGTACAGACGATTGTCAGATCTTACAATATTATCAGAACTGCCAATGGTATGACAATTAACAGCTGGCAATTAGTTGACAATTGACATATTTCTTACAATGAAAAATTGTCCGTTCACGCGGTTGGTAGATTTCGTCTCAAAGTCTGACAATTTAATTATCAGCTCTTGTCTGACAATTTTTGGACAATAATATTTCTGACAATATTGTCAGCTTGAAAAATTTCTGTTCAAACGGTTGACTGATCTATACAAAAAATTGGTTTTCATTGACATGTAGGACAATGAAGAAAATGATCAATGAGTCTGACAATGTCCTAATCGTCTGAAAATGATAAAAAAATTTGTGTTCAGACGATTGTAAGACATTTGAGACAGTTTTTTCACTGACAGATCTGACAATATTGTAACATCTGACAATCGTCTGTACTTAGCTTTAACAGTAGTTAATTTCCCAAAAAAAAGTCAATTGTAAAATCTTGCTTGCCTATAAAAAGTTACATGTCAAAAATATGGGTTATTCACATATAACTTTTAAAAAGTTGATTATGTGATTTTATTCAAAATATGTTTTAAAACTTTTTCCTCCGACTTATCGCTTAGAAGAAAATGCCATTTAAAAAAAAGTAAAATGGAGTCAATGAAGGATTTCCACATAAAATATACCTACTTCTAAAAGGTTAGTGTTTTCGAAAACACATTCATTCTAAGTTTGCAGCGTACGTGCCCCTCTACAATATTCGAAACATAATTAACTAACCATTTTATGGATTCAATTCAATACATCTCATGTTCAAGCCTCGTAAGCCAAGCTTTCTAATCGATTCTTAAATAAGAAGTAGCTTTATTTAAATATTCCTTTTCTGTTAATAATTTTGCTATCGATAATGTTCTCAACCATACTTCGATTGCTTCCAAATTTTACGAGGAATTCTTTAGACAAAATTTATATATATTCCAATTTATTGATTTGTATTAGTTTTTAAATTGTATGTACTCAAACGAACATATACATACTTTAATTATTTTTTTATACACACATTTTTTCAAAGCAAAAGACGTCTTGATTTTCTTTTTGACATAAGATCAATCACCTTATCTGGATCCAGTTTAATATCTGAATGAACAGATATCATAGGAAGTAAGCTTAATCTTGCATTCCCCATAACGCTTCGGGACACTGTTTTAATCCTTTTCATAGTTGAAAATGTTCTTTCAACACTAGCTGTGGTCACTGAAAGCGTTACCACTGGAAGTGTATACCTCTAAAGTAAGTCTTGTCAAGCAATTTTAAAACTTTGATAGAAGGATCAATCGACGATATTTTTTCGTACCAGAGAATGTACTTAGCTTTCACAGCTGACAACGAAATTGCATTATCAAAGTAACATGTTAGCTTTTCCATTTCGTTGACTCGCCCAACCGCAGAAAAACCTGGAAGAATAGCTTGAAACGAAAGTAGAACGTCTTCGTTGACCATGAATCTGTCCGTAAGATTTTGTATTAAAGAATCTATGCAAGGAATCAATACAGACACTCTTAAATAGGATTCAGTAGAAGAGGTTTCTGGATTGGAACGCGTTGTTTGTCTTAATGAAGTTCTTGGAGCTCTTAATTCAACTTCAAATAAGACCTCGACAAGTTTAGATGCGGATTGAAAAGCCTCTCTGAAAAAATCTTCGGTTTTTTCTCTGATGTTTTTAAGAAATTAAATTAAATACCTAAATAGTCTCCTAAATTCAATACAAAATTGTATGCATACCTAAATAGTCTCTTGGTTCTTAACGAAGTGTTTTCAAGTAGTTGAGAACTTCAAATAAACTATACCTACCTGGATAGTCTCCTTATTTTTATAGATTTGAATTTAGTATATTAGAAAGTTCTAGTTTTTATTTTAGACTTTCGGAGGGGGGGGGGGGGGCTTCAGCCCCTCAAGCCGCCCCTCTGGCTACGTGCCTGTTTTCAACATTATTGGCTATGGACTTTTAAAAAAAGTATTTATAATCCCAAAATAAAGATCACTGCGTTTAATAATCTTCACTTAGTTATTTTTCTTTTCCGCAGATTTGCCTTGTTTTCGTAAATATAATTGGATACATTTAAAAATTTTCATGGAGTTCATTAGGGTAGCCATTTGGGTCCAGTTCTTTTTTATTATAATATAGATACATAAATGTTGAGGTGCTGAAAACAATATTATAGATGTATTTAAGTACCTAATTTTTTTTTTTTGAATCTTCCATTTCAGAAGATTCCCTGATGATACTTACAATCGTTAATCAAAATCTACAAACAGACATAATACTCAGGCGAGAAAATTAAAAAAGCACGTATTTATGATTGAAATAAAAATGTATCCTTATTTGACCATTTGTGCTTTTCTTTAAGGCAATCATTTTAAATGTTTATATTATATTTTATATTTTATTTGTAAAATTCTTATTCAAAATCAACAAACTCCATTGAAACAGATAAAACCCTAGAAATTTGTACATTTATAGAGTTTACAGCATGAAAGAATAAAATGAAAAACAAAAAAATACAAAACGAAAAAAAACTAAATCTACAACCGCACAATTCACAGAGACCATGTTCCATGGGTATAGAAATTACACAAAACCACAATCAGATTACTAAAATCGTATTAAAAAAAAAACTGTCGCTCTTTTGTAGAATAACAAAACCGTTCCCATTTAAAAAAAATAAAAGTAGGTAGCTATAAAATGAAGAAAAAAAAATAATTGTTTAACGTTTAAATTTACCGTCGTCGTCGTCTTTGTCGACTTAAAAACAGATTGCTGCGTTAGCCAACTTTTGTGCTTATCCTAAAAACCGACCGAACCACAATATCCTATACTATGGCTGTTTCCTTCCGCCTATGCTATAGCAATATAGGACTTTGCCAGTATCTATATAATGTATACCTTTAGAATGTTTAAGTTTTATAATAGTACCTCTATAGAAAGTCACACAAACACCAACAGTATAGTGAGTACTATTAGGTAGAGGTGCTTAGTATAATATCTACATATTTACCTATAGCTATAGCCACATTGGATCTTAAATTCTTTTCAAAGATTAACGATTTCCGGCAAATGGTAGATAAGGGAGAGTAAACAACAAAAAAAAAAAAAGAAAAAAAAACAGTCATGGCCAAAGAATGGAACAGCACAGAAATGCCTTTCACTTTTAATTTCCTGTCCCTATTCAATTTCGAATAGAATATTCTGTTTACAAAAAATAAGGGCGTTCTGTAGAAAATCTGAATTTGAAAAGCGGGTATGTCTGTACCATGATTACAGACTCATCACGTGAATACCAAGTCGCCAAAGTTGACCAATTTATCTTAACCGTAAAGTTTTAAACTTTTTTGGTAGATATGTTTATCTGGCATTTCGAGCCAAGTATTTTCTATTGAATCACACATACACAGTCTCCCTTTTGAATACTTAGGTTCTAGAAGTGACAATTGAAGCCAAGGTTTGAAGTAGGTATTTATTTATTGACGTCTCCAATCTCAGACTGTAATTTAGTGACATCTGATATCTCAGGCTGTAATTAGGTTACGTCTGCTACCTCAGACGGTAGTTTACTGACTTCTGCTATTTTAGGCTTAGTGGCGTCTGCTATCTCAAGCTGTAAATTTAAGAGTTGAAGAAATATAAAATAATGGCACAGGTAAAAGAGTTTAATGTAAATATACAGTCGTATTTATTAGATTTTTGTCTACTTAGACACTGTCTAACTATTTTCAAATTGGTGGAAATATGCTTTATTTATTAAAAATAAATATCACATTATTTACGGTTAAGAAAATCTACTCTTATATCTAAGTTAGGCAGCTATAAGACAGCAATAGACAAGGTTTTTGAACACATTTTCCAAAGTAGGGCAGTACCTAGTCTAAAGTTAGACAACATTTATAAATAAGAGCAATAGATTTTAAGTATTTTTTTTTTAGATAATTGTCTTTCCAACCTATACGGGGGAGAAAGATTTCACTTCATAGTTAAAAATGTTTGTATAGCGTCATTCTAAAAAGGTTAATATTTTAAAGCGCAGTACGAATCATGAAATCCCTGAAAAACCTGTAGTTTTTTAAATTTTACAATTTTAAAAATCACAAAAGCTTTAAACTTATGTCTGGTGTTAAAATTAAATTTTTCAATATGATATATTTCTTGTAAGGAATATTATTAACTACATAGAAAATGATTCCCAATAGGTGTATTTCTTTATTTCGTTGATTGCTTGTAAAGTTGCTTATGTGCGCTCAAGGCAACTTGTGTTAGAAACACATTTTGAATTTTTAATAATTTATTGAAAAGTCAAAATACATTTTATAAAGTGGACTGTATAATAGATATGAAAACCGTACTGGTCCCAAAGACGATTGGAGATTGAATGGTAAATATCCCTTAGCACGAACAGATCTTCTGCCAGTAAGTAAAGTGTTGCTCGTCATGGTTTTGTTGTTGTTGCTCCTGTTGATGTCGTTCTGTCGGTCGATCGATCCGAAATGCAGCTGGTGATTGGTAAAATGATAACTTGTATTTGCTCGCGCC
Organism: Epistrophe eligans; assembly: GCA_951394125.1. Classification (NCBI taxonomy): domain Eukaryota; kingdom Metazoa; phylum Arthropoda; class Insecta; order Diptera; family Syrphidae; genus Epistrophe; species Epistrophe eligans. The sequence continues at coordinate 83,019,879 of OX596029.1, forward strand.
ACTGCCAGCTCTAAAAAATATTGATGTTGATGACGACAATTTTCCTGCGCTCTGTATTTACATGATGTTTGTATTTCTCGGTCCGATTTTCGGGACCGAGATGGTGAAGCACATTAAAGATGATGAAAGCTCGGTCGCAGCTGCAGCTGGTTGTTTATTTAGTTTGTAGATCTCGGTCCGCTCCCAGTTACCGTTATTTGGACCAAGATCTGCGCTATGGTTTGGCTCAATGATGTTGACGATGATGATCTTTCACCTTTGCTCTAGTTTTTGTGCACTTGCCGTTTGAGGGAATAAAGCTATCTGCCCTTGGTCTGCTGCTCTTGCTCATTTTATGTCTTGTTTATTATGTTTTTGAACAACTAGTGATTAAATTATTTAGTTGGGTTAAAGTTGCAAGTGCGCGCCTACCTTTCGAGTCTAAATAGATGGTCGAATCTATTAAGGAGTATTCTTATTTTATTCCATATAGATACGGTGACCATCCGTTCATTATAATAATGAACAGTTCTGTATTTGAAGATGATGTTCATTATGAATTATTTGTTTCACAAAATCAAATAAATGTTCTGTATTTCAGAAGTTGTTCATTATTTATTCTGTATTTCGTACAAATTCTTAAAAACAATAACATAAATATTAGAGCAAAATTCATTGACAAACAAAATAGTAATGCTAACATACCCTTACCAATTGAACGAACGAACAAGACATCTAGTACTATTTTATTTTGTCCTGAAGGCACTCCATTGGTTTTGATATCCTCTGTTATGTACTCACCAAAAACTATTGAAATTAAAAAAAAAACATACCGGTTGTCTCCTACCTGCGTTGTTAAAATTGGTAACTTTTACTTAAAATTTTTTATAAAAAGCAAACAAAAATATTGAAATTTATTTAAGTAAACCGTGATCCCTGATTCCACCGAGAATCTAAAATCTATTTTGATAACTAAATACAATTATGAACTCAGTTGTTTAGAGTTCAAAGAATATTAAAAAAAAAACAGAACTTAGTGAAGTAAATTTACTTTTCAGAAAAATATCAACATCCCTAAAAATCAACTGTGTTAATATAAACTTTAATGATCTTATTTATAAACGTTGTCTAACTTTAGACAACTGTCCAACTTTGGAAAATGTGTTCAAAAACCTTGTTTAATGTTGGCTTATAGCTGCCTAACTTAGACACAAGAGTAGATTGTCTTAACCGTGAAAAATGTGATATTTATTTTTATTAAATAAAGTATATTTCCACAATTCAACTAATTTGAAAATAGTTAGACAGTGTCTAAGTAGACAAAAATCTAATAAATAAGACCGTAAGTTTTTATGTTTTTTTGTTTGTTTGTAAGAAAAGAAGAAAAATTTAATTGAATTTTGTTTCTTTTTTCATTTGTTCATTATTTGCAATTTGAAAATATGGTCACCGTACATATAGACGAACTTTGGTTTTATTTTTTTGGCATTTAGAAAAAGGAACTCCCAGTTATTTTTCAGATTTTTGTCAAAATGGGTCCCCATAATGCCAATGGATAGAATTTTGTATTCGTTCGCAAAAATAATATACTCTCTCGTTTAATCTCCCAAGAGGCACACAAAACAGAATACGTGCGATATAAATTTAATTTTTCCCCGAAAAAAAAAAGTCTGTGGTGGATAATTTTAAGTAAGTAACTCTACAAGTTTAAAACGAGATCCTGTTCAAATCATGAATTTAACTTGCACAAAGATCTTCGCTTCATTAATTTAAAAAAAAAACACACAACCCGACGATGAAGATACAATTTGTTTTACAACAATTCGCAGTTTTCAGCAAAATTTTCATGTGAATTAAATCTCAACATTTTTTACGACCGTTCGTATTTAGCAGTTCATTGATCGTGTTTCATGTGCAAGATATGTACTTAATTTGTTTGCTAGGGCCTATAGTCTGGTTCATTAGGATGAAGCTTTTGGTGCCCTCCATAGTTCATTATTATATTGATGGATCAAGACAGTAATTCAGTAGAAATTTTAAAATAATATAATAAATATAGAAACTTACATCACAACTTTCTTCATCCCAACGAAATTTACAATTTGCTCGTCCGTTGCATTTTAAATCAGCTGCTATACATGTCGCATCCTCACAATCATACTCGTCATCATTACAACCTGCATTTTAAGTTTGATTAAAAAAAAAGAAATTAAAATATAATTTTCATGTGAACAGAAATAAATAATACCTAGGTATAAATGTATCACGAATGTATACTTTTAAAAGGCTGGTTCTTTTATGTTTTTGGAAAATTTAAGTTAATACAACCTTTAAATTAGTCGCAAAAAATAAAAAAAATCCCTGACCCTTGCTGGGTCTGCAAAATGTAACAAAATCGGCCGAGGCATTACAAAGTTATTTTAAGACTCTAAAAGCCATTTTAATGAATGAACAGGGATTCTTTTTTTAAAACTGATTCAGTCTGATTTTTTGTTGTAGTTAAGAACCACCCTTATACATATATATTACAAACAAATAATATTCCAAAATATTTATTTTAAACATACCTGTTGATTTATCCCTAAAAGCTGTATATAAAATACTAAACGATGAATTAATAGCTATTTGTTCTGCATAAAACCGAATGTGTAAGATATTCGATTCAGATGCAACAGGTTCTCCTGTCGAACCGCAAAAGTTTTTTACCCTTTTTTCATGAAAAGAAATATAACAGAGTTAAATTTTGGTATATTTAGGTTATATGGTAAATGCTATGTAATATAATTTATATTTTTATTTATACAAAAGTAAATAAAACTCACCTAGAGGGTATGTTTGTATCTTTAGCAAATATATCAATAAAATTTATTTCACAATCGTTGGGTTTGTTCAAATTAAATTGAAGAAACTTTACTTGAATCTGTAAAAAAAAAAAATAACAAAAGTATGTATAAGGGAGATGAAGTTTATTGATTTGTAGGATGGTTGGCTGCCATCTTAAATTTAAGGAAAATTATAGGTGACGTCTATAACGTCAAAATGACGTAAAATTCTGCCCCAAAAATGTAAAGTCATGCTACAGTAAACGAAGAATACTTTCAATGCGTTGACAGTTAAGTTGACAGTTGTTGTTTTGACAGCTGCATTAAAAGCACTCGTATATATACTTTTAGGGTCAAAGCAATAACCTATTTCGTTGAAAGTACATTCACTAATCACCCTGTTAACGCTGTGATAAACTGCACGCTACGCCTCCGTTGACTGTCTCAACTTTGACATAGCATAATTTCTACCACATCAACGTAGCCTGCGTTTAGTTAACGTTTATCTAAAATTTCAAACATTACTGATTGTTTAGAAGCTTTTTTAATCCATCTTTGTTCATCGTAGTTATCCTTAATAAATGAAATATAATTATTGAATAACTTGGCGGAAAGGTAAAAATATATTTTGACGTATAGATTTCAATCCAAATGGCATTCAGAAGCCCCGAATACTCCAGAGCAATAAATGTAATATACAAAAATTCGGTTTTTAATTCATCAACATCGTATAAAATATCCTACAATTAAATTTCACAGTTTATAAAGCTTGAAAATCTATAGTAGCCACGAAAAAATCAATTTGACATAAGATTTTAACGTGCGTGATGGTCAACGCGAAGTTTTATTGATGTTTTGCTTTTAACTCCTTCTTTACGCTCAAAGTTTCGGATGTGGTCAAGTCGTGCATTTATCATTGTTATTAACGTGCCAACGAAAAAATGTTAAAAAAAAACGCGTTAACATATATATAACACGTTAACGCATTTTTCGAAATTATTGACCAACTGTCATTATTCGTGTGAACATTGGCCATTTAAGTTGACCATCTTACCGTACCTATAGCTTTACTGCCTGAACACAATAGAATGCTGCAACTATAGAACTGGAGCTGGAGATGCAAAAGCTGTGAAAAAGTGTCGTACGTGCTAGTTTTTCTGGTGCCCACAATGCGGCTGTATAAAGCATTTTGTACATTTTAAAGAAAAAGAAAAAACAAAAAAACAATCACGGTCTCATTACTTCTTTTTAATTCCGAAAATTTTCTTTTAATTAATAATATTTTTCGCGAAACAAATTTTTTTTCCGGCTCTTTTTTTCTTCATACAAATCAAAACGTCAAAAGTGCTGCACTTGAAAAGTTTAAAGTTGGTGAGCTCTTGCAGCACCGACTGCAGTTGCTTTGCTTTACATTGTGTTGTGATTGTTTTGTAACATTGAATTTGTGTGCATTGAATATTTTATTTTGACAGCTATTCCAGCTGCAGTTCCACTTGCAGCTCCGTATCCATTGTGTGCAGTCAGTTGTGCATCAACGCTGAAAACTCGTTGAATATGAGTTAATAGTTTGATGATCAATTTTTTTGGTGTCATTATAGGAATTCAGTTCGTTGAACATTTTATGTTGGCTGCCTAGGCGTAGCTTTATGCTTTGACGCTGTAAACACGTTGGCGTTGTGTTGACAGTGTGCTGATCAATTTTTGTTGATCACATCAGAGAACCGTAGCTTAACAATAAATTTAACTCAGAAGAAAACATTGTTTATTTGTTAGAATAGATTTAAACGTCACGTTCTCTATTTTTGTAACAATTAAATTTTAAAATTCAAACAAAATCAAAACTAAAAGCCTTTATTAAAAAAACGTCTATCAAACGCTTTTACGTTTAAAAAATGAGGCTCACAACCATGGCTTCCAATTTATTTCACATGTAGTAGATCTGCATACTTCATTTATTTTTTTTATGCATCTGCTACGTAGCAACTTATTTCTACTTCGTTTGACTAATTTTTATAAATATAAGGATCAAAATTTCATTTAATATGTTTTGTATTGATTAATTTTTCCCTAGGAAATACAAACTGAAAAATATTCGACAATAATTGTTCCACTTGTTAATAGTTTTCCTTACTGCGTTTATGCTCCCAGAAAATTATATTGAAAGAAGGTATGTTTAAGGTTTTAAGACTACACTAGCTAGTCTTCCACATAGCAGTGCAGCAGTTCAAAGAAGATTTTCAGATTTTAACACTTTCGATTTGCTACACTTTCTGGGCTAAGCATTGGCAGCACTGCTCACAACTTAAATATTTTTTTTTTTTTTGTTATACAAACTTTATTCCGAAAGTTTTCATAGTCAATTTTAGGGAGACCATTGATTCAGTACTTAATATGATTCGTATAACTATAATCATAAGTTTTATGAGCACCCATAAAAATATTGAGGATAATATAGCTTGGTAAATTGGTTTATAAGCATATTAACAATATTAGCGTTCGATAACTACAGGCCTTAATATTTTTATGATAATTGGAAAAATAAAATCTAAATGGTTCTATTTGTTTATTGAGTAAAAAATTACGCAATGGAAGTATGTACTTTTTTTTGCAATATATGTACCTACATAATATTAGCAGTAAGCACATAGATACATATATATATGCGTATATAGAGAATTAAAGAAATAAAGAAAATTACAAACTATATATTATGTAACTCCAAAAGTCCGAATACTGTAGCTGTACAAATATTTTATTTGAAATAAAATGTGCGTTCCTTTACTTTTAAACTCTGTGCTTTTCTGTAGAAAACAATACACATTTTATTTTTTATTTTATGAACTTTGACAGACTTGGTTTGTTAGTTTGAGCAGAAAATCACAGTTTCAAATTAAAAGAACGCATCTATTCTAGAAATAAAAACTAAATAGAAATTTGTTTCGTTATTATTTTACTAACCTTCCAATTTTCCTTCACTCTTATGATCCACATGCAATCAAGTGGTATTTTGTATTTTGTGACATTCATTTGCACGTATTCTGGAACGTCTGTTGAATTTATGAATCCTTCATAACCATCTTTTTCCAATATACAATTCAGTTCAGTGCTGATAGCTATATTAAGTAGAAGGGGGATGGAAGGAGAAATTCGATAAGAGTTGTCCATATTATAATATCATGACAGGCTTGATATAAAGTTTATAAATTCAAAAATATATACATAAATAAATATCAAATAAAACATTTGTAATTTAAAATCTACATTATTTTGGCAATATAATAATGTAAAATGAAGAACATACAAAATATTATTTATGTGTGGTTCGATTATAACTCACCCTCCTTTGGTCGATCGATGAACTCGTAGACAGCAGTAAATCCTGAATATTCAATGGTTTCATCAGAATGAAAATGTAGCCAGAGATGTCGTTCTTTTGATGTAATCATTGGAGGAAATTCCTCACCGCAATACTTTCCAATTAAATTCGAAAACCCATAGGGCCCATCACGTATCTTTTATGGGATTAAAAAAAAAGAAACAAAAATGGTACAAAGATGAGTTTCTGGATAGAATATTATAAATATGTAGATATAGTGTTAAGTGTATACATATGTATGAATGTGTTAAAATTGTGGAGAGGGAGCTGTTGGGTTTTTCGATTTTTGTTTGTAGGTAATCTTAATTAAATTTCTCAAATGAAATTTATGAATTAAATTTATTTCACCAAAATGTAGACTGCAAAATGAATTGTAAACAACACAACCATGATTTAAATGGAATTTGTAATTTTACGGTGTTAGTGCAATGTGTTTATATGCCTACTGCCTGTCAGTCATTCATTTAGTCAGTCAGCCAGTTCTGTAGCTTACCGAAATTCAAAGCCGAAATGAATATGAATTAACGACTTTATCACTATGAAAAGCAGGTCATTAGCCTTATTTTCTTCGTTGAAAAGTTTAACTTCACAAACGGGTAGATATATTTATGTAGCTATCTATATGGTAACGAGGAGGTTTTATAATGAATACATTCTGTGGAGAGGCTTTGCAACTTCAAAAGAATAGCGCGAAAATAACGGTGTGTGGTTGGGTTATATGCATATATGTTATGTACATTATATAGAAAGGATACGAGTGTAGTTCATTTCAAAAAGAATTTTTCTCATTTCAGAATGCGTTAGCGTTTCACATTCAGTCTGTGGCGGTTAAATGCAAGTAACCTTACAGAGGATTGCTGTACCAACAAACTACAGCTTGGTGATTTGTGATTCTATTCATGTGTCAGAGAGTTCACAAAGGTTATAGCCACTTCCACTGTGTTATTGGTTTTTATCAATGAATGTGTGTGGTTTTTTTTATTTTAAACATAAATACTAGGGTGTCCCTCATTTAATTTTTTATTTTCATTAGAGCTACCTTTGTAAAAATAAATTAGCGTCATTTGAAATTCATATAGTATAGTAAATACCAGACTTTCAATAAAAGTATGCCATGTAATTTAAATCGGAACACAGCACATTCTCCAAATAAATAGTTTGTTAGTATATTGTCATTTTTTAGCATTGATATCAAGTACAGGGTATTTCATTAAGTGCTTCTTATCTTTGAATTTAAATAAAACAAAGTGTGTGTGGTGGAGAGTAAGATAACTTGGGCGCTGAAAATTGGTAGCAGATTTTTGTAGAAGGGTCAAATACAAGCATTTTTTACTATGAGAGGGGGGCAGGGTTACCTTTGGGGACCCTTTAGTGTCATTTTGACACCTTTTCAGCGTTCGGACACCAGGACACCTCTTTTAAGTCGATTTGGACACTTTTTATAAATCTAGCAACTCTTTGGACACTATTTTAAGCAAAACAAACAATTTGGTTGAAAAATGGAACGCAACCCGTCGCAAACAACCAAAATAAAAAATACCTACACCATCTATCTCTTTCTTTCATATAAAAATCTCTGTTGATACGACACACGATCTGTATATTTGTGTTTGAATTAAATGCAATTCACCATGCACTCACACTACAGAAAACAAAAGTTTGCAAGTTGTTTGGCATATGGATAACTATACATTATCTATGTTACGTTTCTTGGACCCAGAAGTTATAAAACTGGGAAATGAATTCAATTATTTCGATTTGGTTTCAGAATTTGAAAATTTAATTTCTAATTCCGAAAAATAAATAGAACAGTATAAAGCTTTTGAGTTAAAAGCTAATGATGCTGATTTTGAGAGTATTTTTAAAATTAAAAATATAGAACAATTTTGGTTCAAAATAATTGCAGGTGCTGAGAGAATATTTTCCAAGCTTACACTTATGAAAAACAAACTAACTATAAATTAAAAATTGAAACGTGCTATTCAATGCTTTCAGTTTCAAATGTTTTAAGAGGCAAAGATTTGGAGTTAGAGGTAAAAGAATGGGTTCCTAGTAATGTTCTTATACAAAAGTATAGAGAACAAATATCAAAGAAATAATGTGATATCATAATACGAAGACTTTTTAAAACTATTTTCTAAATAATTTTTCTAGTTGTTAATCGCTTATGTTACCTGAATTTCTGCAATATTTTTTTGTTCTTAATTGTTATAGCAAAAACTTTAATTTAACCTGCGTTTTAATTGACATTTCTATGGGACACCTTTTTTCCTCTCGGACTCCTTTTTTGACACAAAAAAATTAAAATTAAAAATTTCCATTTAAGTCGTTTTTTTTCGAAAATCGTCCCTACCTCTTAAACGGGCTGATATAGACCCCCCTTCCATTATAAAAAATGTTTATATTTGAACTCTCTACAAAAATCCGTTATCAATTTTCGGCGCCCAAGTTATCGTGCCTGTGTGTGAGATATTATCGAAATTTGTTTGTTCGTTTGAAAGGCCTATCGATGCCATTTTTTTTTTTTTTTTTTTTTTTTGAAATTTTGACAAAGCCTGATTGGTGAACTAACTGAGAATAGTATGGATTTACTAAGAGGCTCAACGGATAAGCTCACGATTTTTCAACCGACCCATACGTAGGTATATCAATGTTTACAAAATAGAATTAAAATTCATTGGAGTTTAACTTAATACCCCATCTTCTCCCCGTCTCTTGTTATTCACTTTCTGCGTACGCCCCTGGTCTCTATAACAGCCAGTTTATAAATTACAAGGTAAGAAGAATACACGCCACACGGTATATCCCCCAATTATTTTTGAAAAGTTACTAAAGAAACATATTTTCTTAAAGTATAAAACTTTTTAAAATTCAATAAATGTTATTTCTTAAATCAAAAACAACCAATATAATATTATATGGGTATATATATATGTATAAAAATTTTAAAAGAAAACAAAGAAAACCCTAAATACACATACAAAAATATATAATACAAAACTTTTCCCAGATAAACATCGTAAAACACTTAAATTGTTTCGACACTTTTCAAAACCCCTTTCCATACAAAAAAAATAAAAGAAAAAAAGAAAATATGAAAACCAAGAAAACTTGAAGAACAGTATACCTACGTATATTTAGGTACCCTGTCTGGGAAATAAGATAAAAACTGATGCCATTATACAAGCTGAGAAAATAGCAAATGTTATACACCCATATTGTAATGTTGTATGTACAAAGGTCCTAGCTCGTAAATAAAACAAATAAATCTAATCTCAAGTGGCAATCCTTCAGTGGATTTTATTGTCCACTTGCACGCATATAAGAAAACGATGGCGGCGCGGCGGCAGCTTTTGGCACTCGACAGGCACGGGTGATGGCGTGTGTTCGTGGTAAAGTGCCTTTAAATCCAGTACGTCATTTTCATCACGCGTTGGCAGTTTTCAAAGAGTAAATCTTGAAAGAAAACTCCACAAACTTTTTTTTTTATTTTTCTGTTAAAGAATTATAGGGGAATCTTGGATAAATTTAAAAAAAAAGGGGATGTGAAAAAAATCTGGAAGAACTGCTGAATGATTTATAAAACTCGTATAAAACTTGGTTTGATGAGCAAAATAAAATTTTTAATCATATTTATAGTGATTTAGAAAATTTATGGAAAAATCAAAACACAAAAAATTTAGAAAATTGTTTTTGAATAATGCAATCTCAAGTGGCAATATAATTTATCATTTACCAAAAAAAACGATCGTTTTTTTTATTTTATGTTTTACTTCTAAAATTTAAGTTTGTTTAACTCTTCAGTTTTAAAATTTTGTAGCAAAATTGTAATGAATAATAACTTCGACCAAATAATTCTGAAAAATTAATGAAAAATAATAAATTTAAATTTAAATTAATATTTAACACTCTACCCCAGTCTCTCCTAACTATAAATCGTAAAGTTCAACTTGGAAGATTAATTTTTCTTGTCTTCTTTCCCACCGACACGACGATAAAAGAATAAAAATAACGTTTATGTGAAAAATATTTAATTAAATGATTTTATGTTCTCGATGTAGATTCCTGCGCCTTTATCAACGTATAATATTGCTTTGGTGAAATACCTTCACTCAAAAATAGTTCACTTCTTTGAATTTAATATAGGTGCTCACTTAGGCCTTTCCTTTTTGTATAGTTTCTTGCATTTTCGTTTCATGACCCATTGTTGTCTTTCTTATCATTTCTAAGGTTATCTCCATCTTTTCCCTTATTTTCTATCCCTTAACCTATTTTGTATTTAAGGGACCGCAAAAGAATGGTTTTTTATTGTGATTGTTCTGGGCTTTCTCTGTGGGGGGGCTGCCCGCCCGCACGCCAAACAGGGTGCCCCAGAAGCGGACATTCATCCGAATAATAGTTAATTTTTATGGGTTTTTGCTTTCTTTCTCGTATATAGTATAACTGTTTTTCTTTTTTCTCCTTATATGCGTATAGAAGTTCTGGTTCTTCTGTGTAAATATATAAGATGGTACGTTTGTAGCAGTTTTTGTTTTGTTCATTACATTCGTTCGTCTTAACTTCTTTTCTTCTTCTATATACATATAAGGGAGGATGAATTCTTTTTATTAAGGATTAAACGTATATAGTGAAAGAGGCGGAAAATATTAATGAGAAACGTTTAATTCGAGGTTTGTTATTCGAGAGAAGTTGATGTAATCGTTGTTTTACGAGACAGATAAACTTAGCTACTTTGCAACTTTTCCCTAATAAGAGGGTTCAGAAAAAACAAAAAAACAAAAAAAAAAAAGAGTAAAAGTAGATACATTTGGAAATTTTTATAAGAAGCTTATTTTGCTTGGTTTTAATTAGGCTTAAAATAGGTCCCTAGAGTAAATATGTATTTTCTTATTTCTATTTCATTTTCTTTAATTTGTTTTTTTTTTTTTTTTTTTTTTTTTTTAATATCAAATGAAAATTTGGATTCTTTGTACTTCTGTTTCTTGAAAATAAGGATAAGCAGCAATAATTCAGTATTAAATATTTCATACTTCAACAAGGGGGAATTTAATTGTATGAAACACAGAAAGTGTTTGCGCATTTGAAATCTTCAATAAATTTAAAGCAGTTTCAGAATAATTGTGCGTTGTCATTTCATTTAATTGATTTTTTTGTTTAAAAAATTTAATCTTTTAAATAATTATATCAAAGATTTGAAAGTTCATAATTTTAAATCTCTTAAATATGGATGGTTAAGGCAACGACCGTATAATAAGAGATGGATGGCGCGTAGATTGGTGTTTGAGAAACAATAAAACAGAAATAAAAACGCCATCATGTCATTGGAATTTTAAAATTCGATATTTTCATTAGTTTATATTTTTTGAACTCGACAATATTTTCGTTTTGACATTTTTTAGGTCTGGCGATCGAATCACAGTATTATGTCAACCAAAAATCAAAAATGCTTATTTTTCACTGGTACTATTACTATAACTTCTTGTGAGGAATTTATAAGTCCTCGAAGAGTATTATCTTCGGGTGTCTTCATATTGGAGCTTCGATAAACAATTCAAGCAGGGATCAGGGATGCCCCTTTACTGCACTTTTCGCACAAAATAAATCTGGTGCCACTAAATTCAATCTACTGCACTTTTTTATGTTAAATGAACCTTCTCTTGGACAGCTGTCCAAAAAACATGCAAACAAATAACCGCTGTAAAGAACGTCTGAACGAAGCCAATTCATTGTGAACTTGGCCACATTCTCTTATGACATATGAAATTAGTTTGATGCTTTCATTCATGAAACAAATCTCTGTCTCTGTCTCTGTTTTTATTGTGTTCCCGTTTTCTGCTAAACTAACGGGATTCTGAGAGTTGATTTGAATTTGTATTGTGTGACACTGACAATTCCTCATTTTAGAAGAATTATTAAAAAAAAGATGGATAAATATTTATTGAAAACCACAAAAAAAAAGTAAAACTGTTCTGACAAAACTTTGTTCAAGTGTTAAAATTGTTTTAGAAAAGAAAATCCTAATTCGATTCAAGAAAATGAATGCGTCAGCTGTTTATTTTTATGTTTTTTGTTTAATAAAAATCTACTGCGGAAAGGTCCAATCTACTGCATTTTTTTTAATTATCTACTGCGCTCTTTTTTTCTTGAAACGGCAACGCTGGCAGGGATTCTAATAAAAAATCATAGTTTTTATTTTCAAAGTTGTTATCTGGGAGAGATTTTGAAAATTCAATGATGAAATTCAATAAATACAAACAAAAATAAAGACCATGGGTCTTATTTCCCAAAATAAAAGAAAATAACAAACCCTTTTTTAAGAAGAGACAAAAGCTTTGGGCTTTAATAACTTTGTCTTATAGGTTTCAATTCGAAGAATATTGTATTCATTCACCAAAGAAAAAAAAAAAGATTTTGGACTTTTGCAACAGTTTTCTTCCTTGAGTGGCCCGCTTTGCCGTGTTCCAAGGATTTGAACTCCCTATTTGGGCCTTCGCCTTTGTCCCTCTCACGCAACTCCGTTGCTTCGCTTTGAATATGTTCAGGCGTCAGGTAGGTTTCAATGTCAATAGTTTTCATATAATGTATGTATATGAATTATCGAATAATACTTTACGTTTGGGTCTTAATGCCAATTCAGAAAGGCAATTACTCCCGAGGGTCTTATTGCCAGTCCAAAAAAATGAAAAAAAGCACGCAGGTGGTATTCGCATTTATTTTGGAAATAGAACCCAAAGGCTTTATTTCCGAAGGTCTTATTGCACTACATTAACATGCACACCAGTTGAATATTTATTTATTTAACTCAGCCAAGTAACAGCTTTACAAAAAAATGTATATACAGATTATGTATAGTTGGCAAAAAAAGTTAACTTGAATTTGCTTGATAAATTTATTCCATGATCATACAAATTGATATATTTATAATTGAAATAATTGAATAATTTAAACATTCTATTTAGAGGAGAAAAATGTTCATAATTGGTCCGATAGTTTAAGATATGTATACATTTGTTCAAATTCCTCAGGTTTCTTTGGGGTCTATATTTTAATTTATTAATTCAAAAATGAAGACAAAACATAAATAAGAACATCTGCTCTAGCTTAAGCTTAAGTCTGTGGTGGTTAGGTGAAATATCATAGGGGTTATCCCATTCTAAACCCCTAAGCGCAAATCTAAAGAACCTTTTTTGGATCTGCTCTAATAGCATGGTTTAAGGCAGGCATAACTGGCAACTCAGACTTGACACGCGTATTCGAAAATTGGTCGGAAGGATCGGAAAATTGTTTTGACTCTCTCTTAATCCAACCAAGAATTGAATTAGCCTTATTAGTTATAAAGTTTATATGTGTTGTATTATTTTAAGCTTGCCATCATTAAGCACAAAGCACAAACACACCAATCAATAAACGAATTAAGATCACAATGCAACTCTTCACAATCATGAATATTTGATATAGTTTTGAAGATTATAACATCGTCGGCATAAATGAGGCACTTAGAGTGCTGCAACACAGATGGTAAATCGTTTAAAAATAAAATGAAAAGGATAGGTCCCAAATGACTACCTTGTGGAATTCCAGAATTAACTTAGAACTTGTTTGATTCACAACATTAACAATATTGTAAAACACTAGGGCCTGTTTTCTACAGTCTTGTGAGGAGTACCAAGTGCGGAGTGCCAATTGCAAGGTGCGGCGTACCCAACGTGGATTCCCAAGTACGGATATTGTTAGGTACGGAGAGCCATGTGAATTATGCATTTTTAATTCAGCACTGAAAATCGCATCTACTTTCATAGCTCAATTGCTGAAATATAACTACATACCTAAAGTAATACGTATGTATGCATCAAGGTATAAGAGATAAAATTAAAAACATGAAGATTATTATTTTTGTTATTTATCTATGTATGTAAGTCCCAATAGTTACTCCATAAGAGATACGTCTACATTAAGGATAGGTTTAAGATTAATATAAACTTCAAAAAATCTGATGCATTTAACACTTGCTGAGTTTAGTATCAAGACGTCAAAAACCTTGAGAAAAGTACAATTTCTATTTGTGCAGCAGGAATTCTGTCCCAATTGTTTAGTGTGTGTACATACATATGTATTTTATAAATGTGTAATCAATCATCAAACTAACGCCCATATTATTCACTATTGATTTAAATTGAATCTAAGTAAAATTCAATTAGGTATTAAATTAGGATTTATTAGATGAAAAGATCCAGGTATTATTCACTGCAAAACATGAATTAAATTTAATTGATTTAAATTGTCTCCAATTGAGATGTTAAATGCTGTAATCCAATGTCAATTTTTGATTTTTTAATGAAAAATAAAAACTCTAGAGCAACGTCATATTGTGGCGTTATACACAGAATGTAGTACATATTTGGGTTAAGTTTTATATTTTTTTTACAAAAAAAAACATTAATTAAAATTAGTTTAATGAATGATAAATATTTTAAGATATTTTAAAAATTTTCTCATTTTCTCCAAATCATTATTGATCTTTACCTCTGAGCCGAAAGACGTAAAATGTTTTCCATAAAAAAAAAATATATATAATAATGCTTGACCTGTATTGTACTCACCTCTAGGTAATCAAATTTACAATCTTCTTTATTTTCAATGTTGAATGAATTCCGAAAATCCAATCGTATCAGTTGTCCTTTGGGAGCTAAAAGAAAACAAAAAAGAAAAAGTAAGTAAAATTTATTCGGACAAAATGTTGAGCAATGAAAAATTCATGTGTTTTTTTTTTTAAATGAAATTCCTAGAAAACATTTCCTGCCATTTCAAAGGTCAACTCAATATTTTTCATTTCACTTTTCCAACGCAAAACAAAAAAAATATATAAATTGAAAAATCACAGTTTCAAAGCGTTGCGTTGGTTGTGCGCCTTGAGAGATGAGACCAAAAGAAGAAAACATGTAACCGAGGCTTTACAAATAGAATATTGTTTTTTTTTTAAATCTTTACAGAAAGAATATTATTACTCGCACACAAGAAAATCCAATAAGAACGGTATGGTAGGTATATTTTTCATTCTTCTGAAAGTATGTACGTACTATTATGAAACAAGACAATCGGACGAGTTGAATTTTACACATGAGGACATCGGAGAAATATGGGTTTTTTGAAATTACACATATAAAACTGAAGAATGATAGTGGTAGGTATATGAATATTTTGTGGAGAGGACGATGTGAATCGTGTCGTAATAATAAAATGATACTTTTTGGTTAATGGAAAACAGAATATATGTCAAAAATGCTCAGATTTATGCTCATAATATGATGTATCATAAATAATGCCTGAGAAGAATTTAAACATATAAAATGTAAAAGTGAGTCCTGAAACTTGAAAAATATATGAATTTTTAAAAATCATTACAACAGCTTACTAAAAATACCTTAACATTGTACTAAATCGTTTAAAATTGTGCGCCAATATTTTTCTATATGTATATACAAAATTTCTTTAACAAAAATTGGTATGCCGTTTTGAAGTAGGTATACAGTAATATACACAAAAAAAACAAATTTTTAAAATATAAATGAATGTTTCCAAAATACTGATTTTTCAAAAAAGAAATCAAATAAAAAAAAACAAAAAAAAACGCAACTTTAAAAGTTACAGTAATTGGTCCGATTTGTCGAATCGAAAATTTTGACATATCTCCGCGTTTCGAGGTCCCAAGAATACGAATCCATTGTTATTAAGAAGAGATATCAGAACGTACGTTCGTGTTACTTTTTTTCGTTCACCGTATGTCGCGAACGGATAGAATTATTAGATATCGACTTTGAATCGAAATCGTTCGTAATGTAATGAAGAATTGAAAAGAATATAAAAAAATTAACTGAGTGTTTTTTTTTAATCAAAAAACATGCTTACATTTGTTTAAAAAACGGTTTTCTTTTTTCTCAATTTATGAGAAAAATATTTTGGAGCGGTTTTTTAAAAAAATAATTTTTTATATATAAAATTATGAAAACATTTTAGAGGAAAAAAATTAGTACGCCATTTTTTAGTATTTATAATTGCAGAGTTTAAAAATTAATGTTGAAAAAAAAAATCATATACCCATTTTCGAAATATCGAATTTTCAAAAAAATAATTTTTAATTTTTTTTTGTTAATTCAAAATTTAGTTCTTTGAAAACTTTGATGTACAATTTTATTAGAAGCTATTGTGTAAAAAATTTGATTAAAATCGGTTCAGCAGATATTGAAATAATCGAAAACTGAAAAAAATTGTTCTATAAGAGATATTTACTATTTTTTTACTATCGATAAATTTTGTTCGATAATATAGTAGATTATTCTAAAATAAGTTCACATAAAAATTTTAATAAAAATGTCGGATTTTTCTGATTTTAACCACTGCGTTCGCCCGATTTAACAACTCCATATTTGTTTCTTTGGAGCTACCTAAAGGGTAAGGTGCGTGCCAACAAGCGAAGAAACATGGGACAGCTTAAAGCCAATATCCGAGAAGAAGTGAGGATAATGTTAACATATTTCCAAACCATATTCAACATTTTAATAAATGCCAAGGTTAAATAAAATCAGAAAGAAAAATGATATTCATCAAATAAATCATAACGTTTTTTAAATATGTGCCACCCTGTATATCGCAAAAATATATCGACAAAAACATTAACCTTAAAAAAATTACAAATCTGATTTCAAACCCTTATTGATTCTTATTCCATTAAAACCAATTTCTTCAAAGTACAGAGTGTTCAATGCTACAATAAATACTTGTTTGTGCTATGGTGTTCAGGCTTTTGGGTACGCTCAAATAGAGGAATTTGAAACCATCCAAAGGTACTTTTTTAAAAGACTTTTTCGATTGCCCAACGCTACACCTACGTATGCTATACATGTCGAATCAGGACTAGCACCGATTTACATTCAGAATCTGAAGCGCTATTCGGACTATTTAACTAAGGTTATGAGAAGAGAAAACGGACTCCATAAGCTGGTTTTGATAAGACTACTTCGTACAAATGCCTCCCCCTTCAGAGAATGGAACGCGCTTTCTGCAGCACATGACACAGTATTCTCCTTAAGGGAAAATAATATCGATGAATGGGAAAATATGTTCGCTGTCTTGATTGCTAAAATTGATCAAAATGTTTTTATGGAACACCTGCAAAGAGCATCCTCATCTGCAAGCAGAAACGTATACAAGCGCTTAAACCATCAATTGCCATCAAATGCGAACTATTTTTGTAACGAAATGTCTGCGGAAGCTATCGGTACTATTTTTAGAGCTAGAGTCGAGATCCTTAATCTCAACTTTGTTCCTCATAGATCGGACCTCGCACAAATATGCACTCTCTGTAATAGAAGAGATGTTGAAGATATTATTCATTTTGTAGCAATTTGTCCAATATTGCAAGAAATACGGCGGTTGTATTTCCAAGTGAGTTTTTTGTCTATGAACCAACTTCTTGATATTCTTAACGGGCTGAATGGTTGGATGAATTTATTTAAGTTTTGCAAGCATGCTTTAGCTTACCGAAATAGCTTTTAAACGCTCATGCTTCCAGTTATGGCAATTTAGAATTTAAATTTTTTGTGTTTCAAATCATGGCAAAATTGATTTCATTGTTTCTTAAAAAGGGCTATTTATTTTTTTTTAATTTTTGTGTTTCAAATCATAGCAAAATTGATTTTTTTAATGTTTCGAATCATTGAAATTGTAAAACAAAAAAAAAACTGGCTATTTACCTATATTTATTTTTTGTGTTTCAAATCATGGCAAAATTGAAGTTTTTATAGTTCAAATCATTACAATTGGAAAAAAAATGTTTATATGAACTGATCATTAATATTTAAATTTTTTGTGTTTCAAATCACGACAAAATTGTATAACTTTTATGTAAAAAAAACCATACAAAATTGTGTTATTTAGCTTAATTTTTTATAATTCTTTAAGGTTATCAAATATTCAATTATTATACATAGTTGCAAATTGTCAAGTAAAATCATTTGCAAATTGTCAAGTAAAATTATTACAAAATAAAAATAGTAATTTTTCCTTATATTAAAAAAAAAAACTTTCATAGTGTATAAACCTTTAATTAAAATGTCTATCAGGCAGACGGCAACAAAGCCATGTCCTTATATTCTTAGCTTTAAGTTATTGTAAATTTTGCATCGAAATAAAGAATTTTATCTATCTATCTATCTAAAACCAATTACAAATAAATTTATTAATATTAAGTGTCAAAACAAAACTTACCCTCAATTATTCTAGTACAATTGATATTTTTTGGATAATCATTTGGAAAATCCGGGCTATGAAATATGCTCTGGTCTTCCTCGCCCTCAACAAAAGCAAGACACTTAGCTACGACGGTTGCGTTCATTTCCTCACGTTTCGAACGCTTATTTGATATCGTTTGGAAGAACATGCTAGGATATGATTCAGTCGGTTTTCGTACCGGATAATGATGATGCACCATTGCTCCGGTAACATCAGAAGAAGAAATAGAACTTTCGGTTTCGGTATATGAACTATCATCAACACTCCTGCTTGGGATTTTTCTCTTCCTCCTTATTGAATTTATTTCCACAGATGCTGCTGTTGCTTTGAATGCTGACATTGTGGATGATGATGACGACGACGACGAAGAAGAAGACGACAATGCTGATGATGATGATGATGAGGATGTTCTGCTAAATAATGGGGATGGTGATGTTGTTATGAATGTTAACATTTGTTGCACTGGCGACGACGTCACACTGCCAGGTATCTGTTGTTGTTGTTTGTGTTGATGTTGATGTTGATGATGTTGATATTGTGATATCAAGAGTCCTGATGCTTGTGGTGGCATTGTAGTTGAAGCAAAAAGGTAATTTTCTAAGGACTCAAATTTATTTGTGGTTGATGGAAGAAGACCTGTACTACTTCGAGTATTTTGAATATAAATTGATTGTTGGCGATGCTTTTGAAATGTTGTTGTGGCAGTTGTTGTTGAGCTGTTTGGTGAAACTGTAAGAAAAAGGTTAAAAGTTAGGTACAATGGAATAAATAAAAGATTAAATGAAAAAAAAAAAAAAACGGATGATAAGATTATAGTTGGAGTCACTTAAAACAAGGTGAGAACGTGGTCATTTGTTGCCAATTTGTTGGTCTAGGGTTAGGCATGGCCAGTGCAACATTTAAGGACATCCTATCTTATAATAAACTAACTTTAAATAAAATACATATTAACTAAAAATAGAAATAAAAAAAAAATCGTTCTTAAACTGAATTTTTAGACCACCATCAGGACGAATGCAAATTCCGCTCTCAAAAAATTCACATATTTTAAATATCATTTGGTGAATATTTTACCATGCAAAGTATTTCTTACAACAACATTATACTAAAAAAAAAAAAAAACTATATATTAAGAACTTAAAAATTGTGGTATCCTGCTTATGAAATAAAAGCGGCCGGTGGCGACAGGAGGGAATTTTTGTTGTTGTAAAAGTATAAAAATGGGTACAACAACTTTTTCCGTTTGAGTTTCGTATATGCGCGCAATGAAAAGAACATCTATCCTTTTCCTGTGGGAACAAAAAAAGGTAGCTAGCTGTACTCTTGGCATCTTCACTCTTCAGATAGTGAAATTGTAATGCTGATGTTTACTGTATGTATTAATAGCGTGCATTTTGCTTTGTTCATGTAGGGGCTTTAAATTATATCTATACGTATAAGTTACGAGTTATACGCCTGGCCTAGTTAAATGTCGGTTAGGATATTCGTAATCTCTTCCTCTCTCTCTCTCTCTCTATCAATGTGGTAATGTATATTATATACGTAACGTTATACGTACATATTATGGATTTTTTTTTAAATTAATAATAAAATAAGATATAAGCTGTATATAGGTTTTTCTCATGTTTGGTATATTATATATGTATATAGCTTGTTATATTAGTACCTACGTTGAGTTTGAATTGGAACCATTATTTATGTAATAAATAAGCTTTAGGCGAATGTTCCACAAATATTCAGAACAACTACAGACAAAATTAATTAAAAAAAAATTTCTTTTGGAATAAAATTAGAATAAAAATGAAGCTTATTTTAATATTTTTTTTTTTTAAATATTAAAGAATAAAAACAATCCTTTTTTGGGCTTCAGAATTTTTCTGTATGCAACCGCAATTTTAAGATAACATAATCTCGGCCAACGGGCCAAATGTGTTAAACTGGTTAGGTCCACATTGAAAAGAAAAGCGAAAAAAAAAAATCCTTTGGGGGGCACATAAATACTAATTTTCTCTCTAAGATTCTGCAGCAACTAATAAAACAAGAGTGATAAAAGTATTTTTTGGTGAATGTGTTTCTTTAAAAAAAAATGACATCAGAATCTCAATCTCTACCTGCCATACAACAGTAAAGAAAGGGATGATTTATCTATCTCAAAAATTTACAGATTTCACTCATAGAGTAACTATGGGGACATTGAAAATGACTTGTATTACGTCGATAAAACAAAATCATGCCAAATCTTAGAGATTTTTATTTTGTATACTATATTGTTGCATTATAACTTCACAAACTGTCTTAGAAACCATTCTACAGTCTGATGACAATTTGTATATTTAATGTCACTTCCCAGTTGGTGGTTAAATTAATTTGTTAATTTTTTTAATAAGGTGAATCTTAGTTTTAATTGTGGCTTATCTCGCAATAACACAATCATACTCATTTTCATCCGCACCGGTACAGCACTTATACACGAAATTAAAAATACATATAGGTACCATCTATCTTAACGTATATCTAGGTATTTGACATTTTTGCCTAGCTAAGCTTTGCAGAAAGGTAACTGAATTATTACAGATCGATCAAAGCATACATCATAATACGGTTCAACTTAGTTCTCGACTTGATTGTTTTTGAAACCACCCGTGTTTGATTAAATGTCCAGGTAAACCTTTTTTAAATCGAGACAAAATTTACAAAGAATTTGATGCGAAGCCCAACCCCATTGCTAATTGTTTTTATTCTATAATATTTTATTTTAAAATATTTTGAACTCATCTTTTAATCAATTTAACAATATCGAAGTCGCGTAATTTATTTTAGGAAAAAATAATGTTTTTGAGACTTGGAGCTGTATTCTTTTAACTGAGTTTTTGAAATATGTGGCCGAGCGGCGAGCATCAATTTAGTTGACAACCAAATTGAATAGTTTATGGACTACTTTAAGATGAAGCCTACAATTTTATTTGCATTTAAGGGCATTAACCTTGAAGATCTGACCATTAGGGCTTAAGTTATGAGTTTATATAAGAGGTTTAAGTAGGTACCTATGCATATTCTAGGTTAAACAATCAAATTGATTTAGAAGTTAGTAAAGTTTTTACCCAAACGTTCTCTAGCATATTCTAGGTTCTTTAGGTTGATATAAAAAAAATTTACTTTTGTCATATTTTACCTTAATTTTGGGACTTTAACCTCGAACATCCGATTATTAGAATAAAAGTTAGAAGCTAACCAAGATCTTAACCTTGATGATCTGGTACTTGGAACTTAAGATATAATTTTATATAAGAGGTTCAAGTAGGTACCTATGCATATTCTAGGTTAAACAATCAAATTGATTTAGAAATTAGTTAAGTTTTTACCCAAACTATGCATATTCTAGGTTCAAAACTCGATTGATTTAAAAGACTGACATTTTACCTTAATTTTAAGACCTTAACCTCAAACATCCGATTATTAGAACAGAAGTTATAATCCAAACAAACCAACCAAATCCAACCTTTACGATTTTATTATTTGTAAAATACCTACTACAAATGTTTATGCACATACCTACATATGTACATACCTACATAAACATTATGTACATATATCATTTTTGTGCCCGATGCAAAGCAAATTTTGTTTGCCGTGTTTTTTTTTTATTGCACACACTCCACCCTCTTCTCCCTTCTATCAATATGTTCTTTGTAGGTACGTACCTACATACATACATATTTTGTTTGTTTTTTTTTTCTTTTGCCTTGATGAAATATAGACAATAAATAAAGACAATTTTTCAAGTTTCTAGTATGAAATTTTTTACGATTTTGCAAAAATTTTTATGCAGATTTGTAGCCTGTCATTTAAACTTTAATTATTATTTATTTATTTTTTCTTATCAATAACATATTAAAATATACTATTAATAACTAGATTAATAAGAGCACTAGCAGCACAGTACTATCGGCTCTAAACTTTAATTATCTAGCTTAATATTGAACATCCAATAATTATAACCAAAGTTATAGGCTTCTAAGTGGGCTCAAATCGAGCATTTTTCGAATTTAATAATTCCTCCACTGAATCTCGTCCGTTGGCAATGATGAACATGTAGGTACGCTGGCTGAAATTCATCACTTGTGTTTTTTTTTTCTTCATTTTATTCATTTTGGTAGTTTCTTTGGTAACACCAACCAAAAATTCAATCTTTCTCCCCCTATACGCTAGAGTTCATTCTCTATCTTTGTTCATTTTGGTAACACCATACTTTTATCAAAACGACCCTATAAACATTTTCAATGTTAAAACAACTGTAACGATTTTTAAAACAAAAATGTTGTTTAGGTATTATTTTTTGATATTTTTGTAAAAAAAATATACCAAATTTTACTGATATTAAGGGACATCCCATACAACTATATTTTTCTAATTTTCGAATTTTTCGTTGACGATTTAAAGAATTTGGATTAAAATTCTTAAATAAGAGGTCCTTTTAAATCGAAATAATAGAGACTATACAAATTTTCAAAAAATAAATAAAAATTTGTTGGTTTTAAAAGAAATCACGTTTTTTTTTTTTTTGAAAAATCGGTATTTTGAAAACGGGTTATTATTGCTTTTTTTTGAAATTTGAGTTTTACGTGTTAATTTAAAATGACATGCCAATTTTTTTTTTCAATTTTAAAGAAAAATTATATAAATTATTTTCTAAAATTCACGCAAAATTTTAATTTCATGCGTTAACAGTAACGCCATAGCAGCAACGAAAAAAAGAAAGCTTGACAGCTAATAGTTGAGGGTTATTCGTAAAAGAACAACCCG
This sequence comes from Epistrophe eligans, assembly GCA_951394125.1. Lineage (NCBI taxonomy): Eukaryota > Metazoa > Arthropoda > Insecta > Diptera > Syrphidae > Epistrophe > Epistrophe eligans. Next base: position 83,043,147 of record OX596029.1, read on the forward strand.
TTTTCCTTTGTTAAGCTATACAATATAGTACAATCATTTGGTAATTTTACATGTTAAGTTTTCCGGGAGTTTTGAAAATTGGCAATTTTATAGATTTCAACTTTGCCACCTCGTATCTTTGCCGCTCGCACCGCCATATTGGATAATGGAGTGGGGGGGGGGGGTTAAAGGGTCCCAAAATGGTTAGTTGTAAAAAAAAAATGTTAAGGACTAATTTTTATAATAAAAATAACATACTTTTTTTTCATAAAAACAACCGTTTTCGAAATTAAACAATCGGAAGTACTAAGGATTTTACTTTTCTATATGGTGGGGCGACTTGCAAATTGAGATTTGTATGAACAATATTATGTCACCTTTATAGGGAAAGATCATGGAAAATGTCACCAAAGTAGGTTAGATATTCATGTGCCGGCAAAGCTAAGGAGGATATTTGTCTGTAATATAGTGTTCCATATTATACATAACCTTATATAATATTGAATATTTTATGAATCAATAAAATAAATAAAAATTTTTATTTAAAAGCCATGTTTTCTATTCAATTTTCTTTTTGCGTGAATTTTGAAACACCCTTTATAATAATAATATAATTTTTGTAAGAAAACTGCTCCAACGATTTTTGTTCGCATGGGTAAAATCATACTTTTTCAAGAATTTAGACAGGTGTGCTATTTTTTTTTAAATTGTAGTATTACACCTCAGTTTTTAAGATCCTAATTATGGAATCAATAATTCATTCTGTCATTCATTTTAAAGCAATCAATTGAATGCAATCTTTTGCGAATCAACTAACTAAGTGTTTTTTTTTTATATAGAAATTGTTTTATTTAAGGGAATGCAAACAAAACACTGCTAATTGCAGTTAAAATGGGTGAGGTATTACAAACATACGAATTATGGTTGGCTCCAGCGTTACCACTTCCAGAAAAAAAGTCGAAGTAGGTTTGAAGAAAAAAGAGAAGTAGATTGAGAAAAATCGAAGTATAGGTTTCAAAATGACCATTTCTTACATAAATCTATATTAAAAAAAAATAATTAATTATAATTTAATTAATTTATATACAGTAAGATTTTTTAGACTAATTTAATTATTTCTGCACGTGTATTTTTTTTTATATTAACACATATTTTTGTTTAACAAAAACAAATAATTTTTTTTATGAAAGAAAAACATTCAAATTATTTTAATATAAATATGTTATAAAAATAAGAACACGTCATTAAAAATAAATAAAAGAGATTTCAAGCTTTGAAAAGTCAAAACAGAAACTTCAAATTGGCATTGGTATTTTTAATTTTTTTTTATTTTGTATCTAGTTGGACTACATTCTTCAGCAAAATATTGAAAAAGAAGCCGATTTGGCCTTTCATTTGTAAAATTGAAGTAGGTTGAAACAGAGATTTTTAAAATGAAGTAGATTTCAATATTTTGGTGATGGTGCGAAGTAGGAAGTAGATTTTAAAATTTTTTTAAAAAAAGAAGTAGATCTACTTCAATTGAAGTAAAGTGGTACCACTGGATGCCTTACTTTTCTTTATTAAGGACTTGAAATAGAAAAATTAATTTTAAAGCCAAATATTTCGATATTTTTTCTGCAACAGTTAACACCAAGTTTGTATGGGTTAGAGTTATACCTATTTCATGACTGCCTGGCCGATTATTAGGAATTTCATAAGCGGTGCTTGGTATTTTATTGTTCAATTTTATTTGTAAAACTTTTTGCCTTCACAAGGAGTTGAACAAACTCTCCAGAGCTTAGCTCTCGAAATCTGAAAAAAACTCGCATAAGACTCTTTTATATCCCATTGCTATACATAAGAACTATTGTTATGAAACTTAAAATAGTCTCGTAGCGTTTTTATTTTGAGAGTCAAACACTTTTCTCTCTTCAAAATATTCAAATTTTATTTCTAAATAAATCTCTCTTCTTGAAATAGGATTTTATAAATTTATAGTATTATAATAATCCTTTTGTGAAACTTCAGCTCTAAACATATGTTCGAAGACTTCATGATCCCACAACAACACAATTATAAGAGTTTTAGTCATTCTATACTTATATGAAAACGCTTACAGGATCTGAGTATAATACCTCCTATACCAAGAATATCGGGAGTTGAAATACCAAAAGCTTTGCAATAGGATGCTAATGAGATCATTAATATTTGAAAATTATAAATAAAATAATTTAAATATGCATTATTTTAGAGGCGCGTTGTTGTTTTTCGAGGTAAAAGCTCAAATTAGTAGATACATTTTCAACCGCATATATATTTTTTTGGTTCCCATGTGTGAAAAATAATAAATATTAAGTTTCGCCATTAGAACGCATAATAATATAATTGATTGACTTACAAAATAAATTCTCACACAAGCCTATCAGTTTTTTGACATGCGACAACACACAATATAAAAAAGTAGTTTGTTGCTCTCTGAAAAAATGAGAAAGACAATATTATTCTAAGAGAAGGATACATACTTTTTTAAAGTTTACAAATACGAATACAAATATTGTTCTCTTTTGAGCGCATCTCATTAGAAGAGACGCATTCTCATAGCAACACTATGTTGAGGTGAGAGGCTCCCATAAATAGGCCATTTAACGCTTTTAACAGTATTTTAACAATCTAGTAGTAGTCTTCAAGATTACTTTTAGCTCCCTTACATTAGTCTAGTTAAACTCTTGGAGCATCTTATGAGACCAAAAATGTTACTTGGGACACTACGCATTGCGCTATACCGAAATCACGTGATCAAGTCCATCTGAAATAAGGTTTTATTGTTGGACAACTGCATTTGACCAACCAGCATTTTTACTAGCCACACATAAGTTGTATATTGTAAAATTCAAAACTTCAATATTAACAAGATGGTTCGAAAGCTTGGCAGCCTAACTATCACAACAAACACACAAAAACCACTTCTGAATTTAAAATTTCTAATCTATCGATTTCTCAGCATAAATAATATTGGCACAAGTAAAAATTCTACACAAAAGCATTAGTCAGTTTTATTGATTCACAAATATTAACATTATTCCCTTACTCCTCCACATATATGTAGATACCTACCTACCTACATACAGTTAGCCACTTCCCAATAAATATATAAGTTCCGGAAAGTGTTTATTCTTTGGCTTAGTTTATATTTCCGCTTTTTGTTTCTTTCTATAACCAACCACGTTACAAAAACAAACTTTACAAAAACTCTATAAATTCTATTTGTGTGCTTTGTGTGCCTACAACTGCTATTCCTATCTTCCGCTCGAATGGTAGAAAGTCTGGAGAATGAAAAAAAGAAAAACTGGGTCAACGTTTGGATTAAATAAAATAATCGAAGCAATCCTTCCCATGGAGTTGATAATAAAAAGGAAAGGATAAAATAAATAATAAGATCTAACTCCAGTACCTATACCACCAGTACCAGTACCGGTATAGATATCCAACAATTGGGGGAGAACTAACGATCAACTTTTTTTTTGTTGAAATTTTTTTTTTTATTTTATTTTTAGTTTTGATTTTTGTTTTAAAGCTTTTTGTGAGCGTACTTAGTGCTTCTGCTAGTATATCAAACGAAACCAGCTGGGCTGCTTTGTGTCAGATTTTACCTCAAGCACGTGGCCGGTCTGATTATGAGAAATGTAGAGGAAATTTCCTTATAATTTAAGGGCCCGTCTGGGTAGGGGACATGTCTTCGTCATAACTTATCTGAAATATGGAAATTCCTAAATGACGTAAAGAATGTAGGCACGCCTATACAAATTTTTTACAAATTTGTACTATTTCGTGTTTATAAATTTGATTTGTAAAAGATTTACTATTACATGTTCATGATTACATGATTGAATTAAATTGGTGGGATATTGAATATTGAATATTGATGGAGGGATATTTGATATTTCTGTAGCAGATTACGTTGTGCTGTTACACGTTACGATACGTTGATGTATATTGGATATGTTCAATATTGGATACGTTTCCTTCATAGCTCAAACTAAATTGAAAGGTCGAGTTGAGTTTGGGTTGAAATTTGGTTGACAGTTCGAACTCGCCGCGTTCTGTGATGTAAAACCAGCACTTTAATATTTAATTTGCTGTTGATGGCCATTTTTAGCATAAGGATGATACGGAGTTAAGTCCTGGAAGAAAAATGTTAGAAGGCGGCAAATTTGGGAAGGCTCATATTTTCAATAATTCTGTAAAAGACACATCAATAATATTAAAATAAAAACAACCTGTCTGATAAAATTATTTTAGAGGAAAATGTTGTCGGAAAAAGTCTATTTTTCTTAGGGGCGGCAAAAAAAAATATCCAGGGTTGTAAATTATTTAAAAATGGCTCTGAATGAATGAATGAATACGCTGGCAGGTAGATGGATTTTCAGTTTTTCAAATTGGTAAGTTACCGCAAAGTGAACCGGACTTCAAATTAATTTCAAAAAGGTATGTTCGTTTCGTTTTTAACAGGTTCTATCAACTATCACTATTTCAGGCGTGTTCACTGTCCAGCTGCAGTTTATGCAGTTTAACATTAAATAATTCGAAATTGAATAAAAGTTAGTAAACCACTTTCAAATTTAAAAATTATCAAAATTATCATTAAATATTCGCAATTATTTTTTTTAAATATAAAATTAAAATGTATGGATCTTTTCCAAGAGTTAAGTTGAGAAGATACCACCTTATTTTAACATAACATAACATTCATTATTTTTCATTAGTAAACCGGACACAATTTTGATATGAACGTAGTATTAGTAAAATTAATAAAAGACTATGTTAAAATAACATAAACTTTATTAAAAGTTATTTTTATTTTAACATTTTTTCTTATTAATTTTACTACCTAGTCCTTTGAATTAATGTTTCATGTTCCTAGTTATTTTAACATTTTACCTGATAAACCTAACTTGGCCTTGTGTTGAATTACAATTTTACTTTGCCGTACTGATTCATTCTTGCCCTCATGTAAGCATAAAATTTTTCATAAGCTTTAGTTTGACAAGGGATCATAATAATTAACATGACACACTGTAACAATATCTACCTTTATAGCTAGTATTATAAAGCTAGATATTAAAGATAGATTAAAGTTCCAGTGTGTCATACTAATACACCCTATGTTCGTAAATTATACATTGAGTAGTGTTTATAACATATAGGTAAGTGCATTCAGTCAATTAATCGAAAGTTTGTTAATCTAGATTGTCATTTCAAGAAAAAAAAATGATATTACGGGTGTATTCATAAACCGCAGTTCTTTTCTAATGCATTTGTGAACGCACTCACAATGCAGAATGTCTGCAGTAAACAAAAAGGCCTGACTTAGTCCGATTTGTATGTAAACAGAGTTCATAAACGTCAAAGAAAAATAGCTGCCAAACAAATTTTGTTGAACTTGATTTTTGATTTGCTTGCCGAAAAAGAAAAGGAAATTATAATTGGTACAAATTTCTTGCAAAGAAAAAATAGAAAAAAATTATAACGAAACAATTTCTAAGCTTAAAAAAATATTGCCAAAAAACGCATTCTTCATGAAGGTGATTTCAGAGTATCCTGGCGATATATTCCGTAGTCGTCGTAGGATGTCGAGAACCACATTTAATGTAAGCTTCTTTCTGACTATTATACAATATAAAAAATTAAAATGTTTATTTCCATAGTTTGTTGAAGACAAGTTGAAAATATTGTGGAAAACAAAACAAACATTTTTTACGATGCTTTACGATGTCTGACGTTTATGAACGGTAGGTACTGCAGTTGGGTTAGGTTAGTTCGATCGAAAATCTGACTTTATGAACGCAGATAATGCAGTTCTTAGTTAGGCTAACGTTTATGAACTCACCCTACGTTTCCTGTGTTATGAGCCTTGATAATTTTTTTTCATCGATCTCTCCTTTTGCTGGATATCGGATATCTATTCTTTCTGGCATTTTAAAGTCATTTATTTTAAAAAATGGTGAAGAATGGCACAAAATATGGCATTTAGACCTGTATTCACCGAGCGCTCATATGAGCTTCAAAACATTATGAGGCTAAAAACTTTGGGTATCAAAGAGAACCACTCTTTGTCAATCAGGAACTCCCAAACTTTAAAATCAAACTTTTTTCGAAAACAATTGACAGTTGGTCTGTGTCTTATAATTAAATCGAAAATATAACATTAATATTTTTAATTGTTCATAGCGCTAAATTTTTTCTTCGATCCAAAGAATCATACGGGCGAATTAAATTACGTAGCAGCTGCCCGAATGAAAAATCGCACTTGAAAAAAAGCAAGAAAAAAAAACTATGATAGTGAAAGATTGACAGTAGTTCCAAAAATGTCGGAATATTTTTCGCTCATATAAATATCCACTTATTATTGAATGGTGAATACATAGGTTTATGAGACTCATAAGTTATAAGTGCTCGGAGAATACCGGCCTTAGTTTTCTCGTGGTTATCCAGCATTAGGTACGCTGCTTATTTTAATTAGGTACTTGGGAAATTTTCTTTTTTTGTGATTTGTTATTGTTTACTGTAGAAAGTGTCTTACCTCTTTGAATTTACTTCGATTCAATTTCAATTAAAATACATTTATAATTCATTAATTTAACACCCGAAGAAAACTTCGAAAAATCTGTTTAATAGGGCGCCATATGGAAATATCCATTTCGGGCGCTGCTTCGTCAGTTTGTTTCAGCCAACACTGTTCTAGGAATATACTTTATGATGAGGACAAAACTTATTTTGAAATGACCAAGCCAACTCAAGTCTATAAGTTTAGAGTTTTGTGTGTTTTTTTTTTGTTCAATCATTTGTATGGTAGAGTAATGAAATTCAACGACTTTTTGTCTTTTATTCAAGCAAGACTTTTCCATAACTTCGAAATGAAATTGATATTTTGAAAAATTGCCAAGTGGGTAGTAAATTTATATGGTTTTTTGATTTTGCTTATTTTATGAAGACATGTCCGGTACGGTGCGATAGTATATAAGACTTTGTCTTTCCTATTTTTTCAATATATATTTTCCCACTTAAAAGGAATGAAGAATTATTGCAATTGATTTATGTACGAGTTTGTATGAATGCTCGAGTACCTACCTACTTTTACAGTTTATCGCTTTGTTTTTTTTTGTTTTTTTTTTTTTTATTTTAACAAATGACTTAGACGAATTTTGTTAGTATGATTTTTATTGAATGATTGCCAAACATCATATTCTGAAAAATAAATTTATTGGCTTTTTATTTAAGATTTATGCGATTAAAGAACCCAATTTAAAGATTTTGGCCAAGTTAGAATCCACAAGCAAATCAATAGCCCATGGCAAATCAAATTTTCAAGTTTTTATTTTATTCCTTCATATATTTTTTTTTATTTGAGAAACAATAATTCTAAATAATTTTTATATGGAAGGAATGGGAAATGCTATTTACTTTGTGGTGAAAGGCTTGCGTTACTCGTTTGTTTTCAGAGAACCTTTTTTTATTTTTATTTTTCATGATGTTTATGATAAAATTTATTTATTTTTCCTTAAAGGAAGAAAATAAAAATCTATTGGGGTTAAAGTAGGTCACATCAATCATAAGAAGCGCATGCATTTGATGTAAAAAATTATGTGAAAAGAATAAAAGGAAAATGAAAATATATTTATATTATTAAAGTGCACCAGAGATTTGATTTAATATTTTTTTCTGTTCCCATTTTTCTTTGTTCTAACTTTCTCTTAAGGATAAGTTATTGAATTTGTTGGAAACTTTAATTTTAAAAAGAGAAAAAGAGCCTGTTTGAAGATAATAATTAGGAGAAGGCAGACTTGGTATAAGCAAACATTTTTTTGCAGAATTACAGTTATACTCTTGGTATGTATATAACGCGGCGTTCAAATTGAACAAAGTTTGTGACAAAAAGTTGCGTCGTAATCGTTTCTATTGGAGTTTTTTTTTACTTGCGATATACTTATATGTACATAGGTTAGGTACTATATGGCAAGTTATGCATTCGTAAAAAAGATCGAACTCGAGAATTTGATCAAAGTTGACAAAGTTGATAGCGAAGTCGAAACAAGTGGGTCTCGCAATTCTGTCTGTTTGTCTGTCTGTCTGTCCTTTCGCCTGTAGCCTAAACGGGTGGATCGATTTTCTTTAAACTTTGAACTTAGCGTTTTTTGGACATTCCACCCACAAGTTTTTTTCAAGACCAAAATTAACGGTACCTGCCGTCCAAATTTTTTACGAAATTATAAAAATCTTATTTTTCTTAAAAACAAAAATTCTACCATTTTATCAAAATAAAAATTTCGGAAAAATGGTTTTAAATGGTAACTCCCATAGAACCATTTTCTTGATTTTCGATTTTCTCAACAACGGTTCAACTGATTTTGATCAATTTTTGTATAGAGAATGTTTACAATAATTTTAAAAATATTGTGTAGGTATCAAAATTTTAATTTTTTTATTGTTTTTAAAAAAAGTTTCAAAATTTATTTCTGAGAACTTAATAATTCGAAAACGACTTGATCGATTTTATTAAATTTTACACCCAGTAGTTTTTTGGTATTATCTAGCAGTTTCCTACGATTTTGATTAAAATTTTTGTGTGAACTAATATCAGAAGGATCTACCATTATTGGGAAAAGAAATTATCTATCGTTTAAAAATGTTAGGTACCTCTCATAGAACCATAAATTGGGTTTTCAACTACATATCTCATTATCTGTTGAACCAATTTTAATGAAATTTTATACACAAAAGCTATTAATAAGTTTGAATAATATTGCATATCAAAATTTTCAAAGAATTAAATTTTGGATTTTAAAAAAAAATTTCTAAATAATTTTTTGAAAATTCGATATTTCGAAAATGTGTGGATGATTTTTTTTCAAAATTTATTTCTAAATTCCGCATAAATAAGTATTGACTAAAAATTGGCATGCCATGTTTTTTTTAAATATGTATATTCAAATTTTTGTATATAAAAAATAATTTAAAAAAAAATTTACAGATTTCACTCATAGAGTAACTATGGGGACATTGAAAATGACTTGTCTTACGTCAATAAAACAAAATCATGCCTCATCTTAGAGATTTTTATTTTGTATAGGTACTATTGTTGCATTATAACTTCACAAACTGTCTTAGAAACCATTCTACAGTCTGAAGTACCAATTTGTATATTTAATGTCACTTCCCAGTTGGCGGTTAAATTAATGTTGTTAATTTTTTTAATAAGATCTTTAGTCTTAGTTGTAGCTTAACTCGCAATTACACAATCATACTCATTTTCATCCGCACCGGTACAGCACTTACATATACACGAAATTAAAAATACATATACCATCTATATTAACGTATATCTAGGTATTTGACATTTTTGCTTAGATAAGCTTTGCAGAAAGGTAACTGAATTATTACAGATCGATTAAAGCATACATCATATACGGTTCAACTTAGTTCTCGACTCAGTTGATTGTTTTTGAATCAACCCGTGTGTTTGATTAAATGTCCAGGTAAACCTTTTTTAAATCGAGACAAAATTTACAAAGAATTTGATGCGAAGCCCAACCCCACTGCTAATTGTTTTTATTCTATAATATTTTATTTTAAAATATTTTGAACTCATCTTTTAATCAATTTAACAATATCGAGTCGTGTAATTTATTTTAGACAAAAATAATGTTTTTGAGACTTGGAGCTGTATTCTTTTAACTGAGTTTATGAAATGTGTGGCCGAGCGGCAATCATCAATTTAGTTGACAACCAAATTAAACAGTTTATGGACTACTTTAAGATAAAGCCTAAAATTTTATTTGCATTTGAGGACCTTAACCATGAAGATCTGACCATTAGGGCTTAAGTTATAAGTTTATTAAAGAGGTTCGAGTAGGTACCTATGATTCAGAAGTAAATCAAGTTTTGTCAAAAGCATTTTCTAGTCTGTCATTTTACATTCATTTTCAGACCGTAACCTCAAAAATCCGATAATTTGAACAGAATATATCAGCTTACAAAATCGACTCTTTCGATTATAATATTTAAATTGTTTAGCTAAGTTAATTCTACCTCTTATTTACCTAAACATACCTTAACCTTGAGCATCTAGCCCTTAGAACTTGAGTTATAATTTTATATAAGGGGTTCAAGTAGCTACCTATGCATATTCTAGGTTAAACAATCGATTGATTTAAAAGACTGACATTTTACCTTAATTTTAAGACCTTAACCTCAAACATCCGATTATTAGAACAGAAGTTATAATCCAAACAAACCAACCAAATACAATCTTTACGATTTTATTATTTGTAAAATACCTACTAATTACAAATGTTCATGCACATACCTACATGCATACATACCTACATAAACATAATGTATATCATTATTGTGCCCTATGCAAAGCCAATTTTGCTTACACACGTGCCACGTGGTGTTTTTTTATTGCACACACTCCACCGTCTTCTCCCTTTTATCAATACATTCTTTGTTGGTACGTACCTACATACATATGTACATATTTTGTTTGATATTTTTTCTTTTGCCGAGATGAAATTAGTCCTAAAAAGACAATTTTTCAAGTTTCTAGTATGAAATTTTTTACGCCTTTGCAAAAATTTGTATGCAGATTTGTAGCTTGTCATTTAAACTTTAATTATCTAGCTTAATATTGAACATCCAACAATTATAACCAAAGTTATAGGCTTCTAAGTGGGCTCAAATCGAGCATTTTTCGAATTTTATACATTGCTCCACTGAATCTCGTCCGTTGGCAATGATCAACATGTATAGGTACGCTGACAGAAATTCATCACTTGTGTTTTTTTCTTCATTTTATTCATTTTGGTAGTTTCTTTGGTAACACCAACCAAAAATTCAATCTTTCTCCCCCTATACGCTTGAGTTCATTCTCTATCTTTGTTCATTTTGGTAACACCATACTTTTATCAAAACGACCCTATAAACATTTTCAATGTTAAAACACCTCAACGATCTTTAATTTTTGTTCCATACATTGAGATTTGTGTAGTAAATAACTTGGTGTACATTGCGTTGGTGTAAAATCAATTTCAGATATTTTTTTAATTAAATTATATCTAATTTTATTGATTTTTTAACATTTTTTCAGTCTAAACTGTAAATTTCATGTATAAGTGCGAAGTGAAAGACAGCACCGGTAATATATATTGTTCATATTTATGTACTCACATAATGCTTCCTTAAACTAGACTACATTTTTGGCAGGTGGAATAAAATATGGGCTCCAATAACTAATAAATTTCTTTTATCAGATAAAAAGTTTTTTAAAATTAATAAGACTTTAAAACCACAGTGTGATCGCACATAAGAGTAAGTTCGTGCGACCGAGTCGCGCATTTTATTGATTTAATGAAATTGCTCTTTTCATGGTAGAGTGAAATCGATTTATGAAAATCAATATATTAATATCCACTATATTGCTGCTACATTATATTAAGTCGCTCAAAATCCCTTTAGATATTGATAGAATTTTATGACTGAAATTCAGAAGAAATTATAAGTTGCGTTCTGGTGAAACAACAAAGTAGATTGCTACAAAATTGTACGTGTGTCAGCAAGTGGAAGCGCGACAAAAGTGAAATTTCGCATACGCTTCTCTTCGCATACTTTGAATAATCAAAGAATAATATTTTCTTCATTTTCTTCCACTTCAAATAATAAATTATATTTTTGTAAGTAGGTAAATTGTAAAAAATGGGTTGGGTATGAACCATCATGAACCAGCCCGTCACTACCCAATTCATCAAGTTAGATATGCTCAGTTGCGATGACGACATGAAAAATTAATGTAGAAAGTTTTTTTAGAATAATTTTTCACTAAAAAACAGTTGAAAATAGGAAATTAACTGTCGATATCATTCACTCGATTAATTCAAATAAAAAACTTAAATCCGGATGTAAATTAATATAAATTCAATAAACTAACATCCGGATATAAATTTTAATCTGGATTAATTGAGTGAATAATAATATGGTGATAAGAGGTATGAACAAAACACATATGATTAAACGAATAAGATATGGTGACAAAACTTGGCAGTTAAACTTTCCTGAGCACATTGAAAATAAACCGATAAACCGAAACTTTGAAAGTTTAACGGAAAAAGGAAACATTGACATAATATGTATGTTTGTTTTTATGAAGCTAAGTGAGTGGGTGGAAGAGTCAAATGGTATATATATAATGGTAAGTTAGAGTTTGGAATTTATTTTTTGTGAAAGTTTATCAAATTTTTGTAAATCTTGCTGATTCAACTTTTTGTTTAAATCAACTTTTGCATGAAGCCATTGATTTGGTTAAGCTTATATATTTCAAAAAAGGCTGTAATCAGGATAGTTTTATTTTAGAAATTTGAATTTTGAAAAAAGATGAGAAGAGATTTTAGGTAGCATATGCATTATGCAAACCTTCCAAATTTTGTTACTTCAGCAACTTATCAAGTTTAGGAATTTTTAAAAGTGGTTTTTACAATTTAAAAAAAAAAAAAATTGGTTTTTTCTGAAAGTTTATTTGGAATTGGTTTTCTAAAGTAAATATTATATGGTTATGGTCAAAACTAATATTGAAGGTTTGAATGAAACAACAACAATTGGGTAAGCTACAACCAGGATTTTATAGGCTGGAGTTATAGCTATTTCACGGCTGCCGCTCGATTTATAGGTCAACAATCCGTTAAACATGTAAGGAGGTGCAAGTGTGTTATCAGACAAAAACCTCTTATAAATCAAAACTAATATTATTTACATGATTTTTTTCGATGTCATGAACTTTTCTCAATACATGCATAATTCACCACGAATTTTTTTCTATATCTTCCCTGAATTTTGCAATTATATTTTCGGTTTTTTTTGCTAATATAATCTCAGCATGAAAAGTTTCTTGTGAGAGTCAGAATTTAACGGTAAGGTTGTGATGTAGTTGGGGTGCAAGGGAATCAATGCCATTTTCCATTGGGCGACGGATTGGAAACCAATACATCTACAGAAAGTGACAGTTTGTTGCGAATTGTGGAGTGGTGTCATCATTGAACCATTTTTCTTCAAAAACGTTTCGGTCGACAGTGGGCGTTACAGAGCCATATTTACCGACGTTTTTTTTTTTACTGAAATTGAAGACATGGATTTGGAAAACCTCTGGTTTATGCAAGATGGTGCACCATGCCACACAGCCCATGCCACAATCGATCTTTTGCGCACCAAATTCCCTAATCGTGTTAATTTTGTTCATTTTATTGCATTTTTAAAAAGAAACTTGTATTTGGCCCACCCTGTATTTCCAATAGCGCTGTGTAGGCATATTTCATTTCTCACATTTGTATATTTTGACTAATTCAATACAAATTTCTCATATTTAGAAAAAGAAAAAATATAAATACATTATTCAAATATCAAAGCAAAAGGACTTGCAACGTACACAATTTTGAATCTAAATGATTTAATTTTTTTTCTTGCCATATTTGTATACACAAATTGAATAATTCATCTAATACAATTTTATATTGATAAAATAAAGTGAATCTATGAATTTGAGTAGACAATGATAATAATTTTGTTGTTGTTCCTAAAATAAATATTTGATGTAAAATGCAAATTACGTACATATATACAAAAATGCCATATCAAATGATTAGTCTGTGTATTCTTTAAAGAGATATTGTAAATATTTTTTTTTAAATGTTTGTATAAATGTCTACCCTAAAGGTTAAATAATATTTGGTTGAAAGGAGAATACAAAATCCTTAAAAGCACTGCAGGGACAACATAGACGATAATATACTCGTAGATAAAAAACCAATTGATGGTTTTATTTTGACAATATGGCATGGTTTATTTGAAATCGATATGCTTTTTCCGTTTTCATTTATTTTTCGTCTATAAAAAGGTAACTCTGAGTAATTGAACGATATCATATTAGAATAAAAATAATATCATTCACAAAGGGTGTTTTTTTTTTTTAAATTTCATAAAGCTATTTTTGTGATAAAATTTTGGAAGCTAGTATTTTAGATAAAGCGCAATCTCGAAACCAATTTTGTTGACAATTATTTTGGGCAAATTGATACCACTATTGGTATTGGTGAGTCAAATGCATTGAGATCCGTACGACCTTTGGATATTGAGAAGTTCCAATAGGAAAATAATGCATTGACAAATTATAAGTTGCGAAGTTGCTATCTTTCACATAATCAACAAAATTCTGTATCTTCCAAAATATAATTTTAAATTCGAAATTTTGATTTGATTAATTCGAAAATCAAATTTAAAATATTCAGACTTTGTAACCGGAGTGTTATTGCACATGTATATATAAGAGCATAGTTATTGTGACTGAGTCGTGCATTTTATATTCTCAAACCAAGAAAATTTTAAACGTAGCTATTACTGATGGATCAAAAACCGCCGACGGGGTTGGTGGAGGCGTGTACAGTGTACTCAGACAGACTTAATTTAGGTCTCTCATTCCGTCTTCCTAATCATTGTAGCGTGTTCCAGGCGGAACTTTTAGCGATTTAAGAGGCTTTATCTTGGCTTAAAGAAAACGTGATATTAACTACTAATATCCGCATCTTCTCAGACTGCCAAGCTGCCATCAAATCTCTGGACTCTGTTTCTACAAATTCTATGACAGCCCAAAACTGCCGATCATCTCTCATTGAGGTGGCGGAGCAGTTCAACATTCACCTTTGTTGGGTGCCGGGCCACAGGGACATTCCAGGAAACTGTAAAGCTGACGAACTCGCTAAAAGTGGAACAACAGTACCCATACTACCAGATAAGACAACTATTGGTATACCTATCGCTACTTTTAAACATATGCTAAAGCAAGATGCTATAAAGAAAACAAACCTTAGGTGGAACAACCTCACCACTTGCTTAACGACAAAACAAATCTGGCCAATGCGGGATCTGAAACGCTCTAAGCAATTGATATCTTTAAGCAAATTGCACATTAGCTCCGTAATAGGTGTTTTAAGCGGACACTATCTAATAGGTAGACACGCCATGCGACTAGGCGTTCACTCTAATGATTTCTGCAGTAGCTGCATGGATGAGGAAGAGGAGGAAACAATTCCTCACCTTCTTTGTACATGTCCTGCTCTGTCACAGAGACGTAGACTCCACCTCGGAGACTTCTACTACAACGATACGAGTGATCTAGCAAATACTTCTATAAGTAATCTTGGACGCTTCATAAGGAGCTCAAATTGGTTTAATTAAGTAAGGAAAAGCTTTCCTAGATCCATGTGGTATCATAACGGGCCAACAATTTGTCTAGGTGTGTCGGTTCTCCACCGACAGCCACTTCAACCTAACCTAACCTAACCTAACCTAGCTATTAAATGTTATCATCCAGTTTTCTAAATTTTCGTTGGCGGTTTACAATTATTTGGTAAATTAATCTTCGTTCATTAATTTTCTGGAATCTGGTCCGACAAAAACTCCCTAATTGATTGAAAAATAGCTTAATGAAAAAATCAGTCATGAATGAATGAATTCATGACGACCAAAAAAAATCACCAACAACTGTTTAAATATTCTAAATACTTTTTCTCAGACACCTTTTATACCTTCTATTGATTATTCTCCAACTTTACTTCTTCTTAGAGAGCTTAAGACAAAATTTTCTTTCAATTTATAATACCATTCTTCAAACTGGAAAAACAAGGAAAGGCAATGATCTTTTAAAATATACAAATGCAAGGTGTTTCGCGTAAGATTCGATAAAAAGCTTGGGTAAAGAAAAATAAATCGTAAACAGTTGTTTTTGAAATCAGTTTCCTTCCTCGCCCTCCCGTTTAAAAGTGTGAAGAGACATTTTTAAATAAGCAGCACTTAAAATACGATATAATTAAGATTTATTATAAAACCTTAAATCTATAATAAGGGTCTGTTTCACAATGTCTGAAATAGATTTGACACCAACGCAATGTACACCAAGTGATTTCTTACAAAAATCTTAATTTACCAGAAAAAAAATGTAAAAATCGTTTGAGCGGTTTAAAAAAAAAAAAATAATTTTTTGTATATACAATTTTGAATATATTTTTTAAGAAAAAAAACTGTTACGCCAATTTTTAGTACTTATCTATGCGGAATTTAAAAATTAATTTAAAAAAAAATCAACCCCCCATTTTCGAAATATGTACATATATCGAATTTTCAAAAAAAAAAAAATTGAAAATTTTTATAAAAGTTCAAAATTTTGATATACAATATTATTCAAACTTATTAGTAGCTTCTGTGTAAAAAATTTCATTAAAATTGGTCCAACACATAATGAGATAGTCGAAAACCCAAAAAATGGTTCTCTGAGAGGTACCATTTTTAAACGATGGATACATTTTTTTCCCAACAATATGGTAGCTCGATTTGATAAGTTCACACAAAAATTTTAATCAAAATCATAGAGGAGCAAAATGAAATTTTCAATACCGGTTTTTAAACATTTGTATGGGAGGTACCGTTGTTTTTGGTTATTAGAAAAAAAAATTATTTAAAATCTGCTAGATAATATAAAAAAACTGCTGGGTGCTAAACTTAATAAAAATCAATCAAGTCGTTTTCGAATTATTAAGTTCTCAATCCGAAGTTTAAAAAACCGAAAAAAAAAATTTTGAAAATTTTGGTACACAATATTTTTAAAATTATTGTAAACATTCACTATAAAAAATTGAACAAAATCAGTTAAACCGTTTTTGAGAAAATCGAAAATCCGATTTTTTTTTTATAAAATAGAAAAAAATACTGAATTTAAAAAAAAAAAGTTGAGGGCACGTTTTTGAAGTCTTGTTTCCTTATCCCTTTCTTCTACCGCTTCCAATTTATTTTGCTTTTTTTAATGAAATCAATTTATTAACTTTCCTTTATTGATTGAAAATGACAGAAAATATTCCTAGTACATGCCCTTATAGATTTCTGTCGAATCTTATACGAATCACCCTGTTCTGAATATTATTATCCACATCCTTTTACAAAAGAAGTTTTAAAAATCGATTGTGTTGTGAAAAAAGAAAATGAAGACATTTATTGCATATCAAGTGAAATTCTGGAACGCTGATTTAGGTACTCAGAAAGCTTTTATGAAAGATATGTTGGAGCCCGTTGAATGTTTAAAAATGCATAACTATTATACAAGCATGTATTGTATATGTTAAAACATACATATGATTGGAAGTAGGTACCTACACGTCGTCGTTAACTTAAGAAAAATCTTTTTATACATTTCTTTCAAGATAGTACGTTATACGTTGACTTAACAAAAGAATAACGGTAGAAAATAAATAAAGAATGTACCTTCATGTACACACACTAACATTTCCAAAAAAAAATGCTTGGTAGTAAAATTTTAAGAACATTGGCAAAAGCATATTTTGCTTCCCTTTGTGGTTATTTATTTAGAATATTTTTCTATATAACTTACAAAGTATTTAATTTAAAAAAAATATATAAAAATATACTATATGTACAAGCAATGTTATGTACACTTAAGAATACTCCCACCAAGTTAAAGTAGTAAGTACCAAATAAAATTTAAGGCTGCGTCACAACGATAGTGCGTCCTAACAATAATGGAGAAGTCAAACAAATAAATTTTTACTACATGCAACTGTCTATGCGAACTGGCTAAGCACCAGAAATCACCATTCAGTAAGTTATTGACAAGAAAAAAAATTTAAAATGCGGACAATTAGAGTAGACAAACATTGAACTTAAGGAGAAGGACCCAGAAATTATGATTAAAAAATTAAAAGTTCTTTACAAACAAACCTACATGTACATTATATCAGCACAATTCTTTCAATGGTCGCATCCTGTGATGCGGATAATAATATGTTATTCGACAAAAATTATTCGTTTGCCTTAAGCCCTTTATTAAGTTGAAACTAATTAGCTCTTTTTCTTTACTCCTAAGAAAAATAAAATCTTTGACTTTGACTGCAAAGATATACAGTTTTCTTAATCCCATATAGCTATATTCAGTTTAATTCTTTTAGTTTTTATTTCATTTCACATCCTTTGAACAATCAGTAGATATAAGTTCTCCAAAAAATAAACGATTCAGCATCATTAAGATTTGTTATCATCAGCATTTCTTTTGGATGATTAATTTTTTGTTTGTGTTCTCAAAACCTCCATTTGGCTATCTTGTTTTTAATTTGCTAATTGCTTAAAAGAAAAAGCGTAAAATTAAACTATGTAGGGTATTATCTTATTTCTACTTGAAAAAGAAGAAATAAAAATCATAGTGCAACCTGCTTATCTGTTGCAAAAAAAATAAAAAAACATTATAACAATTTCCATTTATTCTATTGAAAACATTTTAATAAGGAAAAACTATAAACAAAAAATATTTAAAAAAAACAACGGCGATATTTAAAATTATCGTCCTATATTTTTAATTGCGATACATATTATATAGGTACTATATGAAACTTGTTCCATTGGGCCCTGCAAAGTACTTCCCAGTAGATGAATGGAACGCTTTAAATTTGCCAAAAGAAAAATCTAACCTTTCGTTGTTTTTATTATATATTTTTTTTTTTATTTCATTTTAGATTAGAGAAACATCAACAAAATTAATTTACCATTATATAATTTATTTTTACTGGTGGTGTTGCTTTCTTGCGTGGATACAATTCTTAATTACATTAATGAAGTGCTTTGAAATACTTAGACCATACAGTAGAAGGTAGTTGACTGCAGATAGAAGTACTTTGAAGTAGATGCTGCAGAACAAAGGAATATCATTAGCCGCGTTTTATTATCTACGGATCTGGATCGGGATTATCTTTTAACAAGTAATACAACAACAACTTTAGATCCTGCTCTGTATCTGGATCTATTTTAAGGATCCGAAAATAATTTTTCACTCTGGCGGATAGTAGACCGTGACATAATGGTTAGTGCGTTGGACTGATACGCCGAAGATCTTGGGTTCGATTCCCAGCCTTTGCCTCTTGCGAGGAATTGACAAATTCTCCAAGAGTATTTCTGTTCATGAAAAAGTGCTTATCAACCTAGCCGTTCGGATTCGGCAGAAAATTGTAGGTCCCCTCTATTCCTGCCAACATGCAAACAGGAATGGTTGAGAGTTGTAAGTCACTAGGCCCTGGTTCTACACGAGCTGCCACGGCGACAAATTTATTTAATTTATTTTATTCTGGCGGGTAGATGGCTCTTCAGTCGGTAGGGAGTAGAAACTGAAGTTTAAAGAAAAAACGCAGTGTCTACATTAAAAATAAACAATCATAAGAAAAAAGGAGATGAGCATATACAAGACTGTTGTCTTTATAGGATCCGTATCATTTTATTTTTATGGGATTATCCTAATCCAGATCTGTAGAACATTAAACGCGGCTATTATAGATACAACTATGGCAAGTTATGAATTTGTAAAAAAAAAATAAACTCGAACTTGAGATTTTGATCAAACTTGACATTACGATGATAGCAAAGTCGAAAAAAGTAGATCTCGCAATTCTGACCATCTGTCTGTCTGTTCGTGTAGCTGCACCCTAAACGGGTTAGTCGATTTTCTTTAATCTTTGTAACAAGTATTTCTTGGGCCCTTCACCGACACGTTTATTTTTTTAAGGACCAAACATAAAAATCTTGTTTTTCTCAAGTGACAACTTTAAAAAAAAATTCAGCAATTATTTTTATAGAAAGGCTACAAATAGTACATTTCCTATAACCTTTTTTTAAATTTTCGATTTTCTCAAAAACGATTCAAAATATTTAGATCAATGTTTTAATAGAGAATATTTAAAAAATTAAATATACCAAAACTTTGAATTTTTTTTGTTATTTTTAAACAACTATTTCAACGATTTTGGTTGAAGTTTGTATGTGACCTAATTACTCCTTAAAGCATTTTATGAAAAGGCCAGTAAAACGACATGGCTCAACAAGTGTTAATAAGCGTTTAGGTAAAACTAAAACTTTACCGTTCTCTTCTTTCTTCGTCTTTCTAACCCTTAAAACGATAGTTGTTTTACAAAAACTCCAATTTTACTGTCGTTTTCGAAAAACGCCTTACGAAATAAGGACTAGTTTGTTCACAACTGATTATCTTTAATGAAGGATTATTGCAACTGGTAAATCATCGAATGTGTAATGTGCATGGTAACCAAAATTTTAATCAAAAAATCCATAATTTGAGTTTAATCATAGAAACTGCTAATCATTCGATTCTGGTTTATTAGTGCCATTTAATTAGAAAGCGTTTTACGTAGTAAGCTACTTCTCTCGAGACGTCAAATTGTCAAATGTAAGCATCCAAACAAAAAATTGAATGCTTTCGCTGCTAAATTAATGCGCATCACTGACCTTTGGGATGCGTTTAGAAACTTATGACTTTGTCACCATTTTCTATTTTTACTTTCAGAAGTCATGACTTTGCATCAAATATGCATCTCATCTGATCATTTTTAAAACTCTTTCAATATTTCCGAGGACTTTAGATATGTTAGATTTTTTTTCATAAATAATTAAAAAATTAATTATTTAAAAATTTGGCTGAAGTGATATCATTTAGAAATATATATTTTTTTTTTTGGCAAATGAAATAAAAAGAAATTTCCCAACTTCACTGATTCCATCCTAATCATTCTGTTCTGTAAAAATAACATAATTTTTACCTAAGTAGGATTTGTTACTAAGAAAAAAATAAAATTCAATTGATTTGTTGTGTTAACATTATTAAATAAAATAATTAAGTTATTTATAGTTATCATATATTTTTCTTTTCTTTTCCATGTGATTTATTTTATTTATAACCTACTTAACATCTTTGAATTTATTCAGCTATTTAAACGTGATTGAAGGACAAACTTCAAAGCGGAGCGTAGGCATACTTTCACATTTGTATTATTAACAAACATAATATAGTTAATAAGATTAATTTAATAAGATTAAGAATTTTGAATAATGGATGTACGCATTTTCGTGCTTATCTTAGTCGGTCATTATTTTTTCAAATCTTATTTTCAGATTTAATATCTTAAAAAAAAAAAAAAAAAAAAACAAGATACAATTGAAAACATGTTTCTGAAGTAATCTGCACTCAGCATGCCTAATGAAATACATGTTCAAAAGTTCGTATTTCATTACAGACCTAATGATTGACCGAGGTCAAAGAAGATTACCTATTACACCATCGCCTTCGCCATGCCTATAAGCCTATACATTACGTTCATACCATATCAGATCAAATAGAAACTTCGAAATGGATCCGAAAGGTCGAAACGAAAGTACATAGAGGTATAAACAAACACGGAAAGTAAAAGAAACAAAAAAAAAAAACATAAAAAACACTCGAAAGACCCGCTCCAAAGGACATCGAGTCTTACAACTCAATTTAATTTCAGCTTATTCAATTAGGTGTGAATCTTTCAACACAAATGCCACCATCTCGCTACCATCTTATAGACACTTCTCTTCTCAATATTAAGCTATGTTGTATAAGTCAGTGGAAAAGATGACAATTTTCACCACCATCCGAAACGAGACACAGTACCGTAGCGTTTAAAGCTCTAAGGGTATATTTTGTATATGTAGGTGTGTGTAGTAGGTAGTAGGGTGCTTCATGGTAATTTGATTTTACCATTACTTTTTCTCGGAAATTACCAAAGCAATTTCATTTTCCTCAGATAGGGCTAAAGGCTTCGTGACTTTAGTGTATACCTAATGCTACAGCTATATATATGTAGGTATACTGTGTACTGTACACCTCAACCCACCTTGTCACAATGCCGCGCCGCGCCGTTGTCGTTTATTTGGTCGACAGAAGCTCTATAACTATATATACCTTTGTGTTATGATTTTATCGACATCCACAACGTCTTACCTTTGATGTTAGGCGAACGGATAAAATCATTTAAGGTGCTGATATGCTAAAATTATGATGTACCGACACACCGGCAAAATAGACAACATTGAATATTTTATATATTTATATTTATATTTATATGTGTATAAAGCAAGAGGTTTTTTATTTAATTTTCACTCTGAAGCCTTTGTCTTGGAGGTGAATTTCAGAAGTAAAGCAGTTGTAAGTCCAAACGAAAAAGTAGATACAACAATAATTCGAGTCTATCAGCTTTCATCAAATTCGAAATTTTCTTCAACCTTGAGACTTAAGACTTTAAGATGCTTCCCAGAGTGGAAATTTTAATAATTATTAAATTAAATTATTCCAATCTTTAAAAGTTTTCTACTGACACGCCAACTTTAAATAAAATTCGCTACTACATGATTTTTGCTCCTATGTCAGATCACACTGCAAGTTATTTTAAAGTTCAAAGATTATAAAAAAATAAATATTTTTATTAAAAACGTAATTAAATTTAAGATTGCATTAGGCGTGTTTTTTGCAAGTCATCACGGCAATTGTGGAGATATTATTCATTTCCATTTGAACAAAGTTAACATCTTTAAAAAATCGCAGAGTTTAAAAGCAACTCTGCAACTGAAAGGAAACCAAAATCGAAACGAATTTTAAAAATCGCTCTCTTAAAGCAGTCATGTAAATTAAATATTCAAGAGCTGGTTTTAAATCATAGAACGCCGCGAATAATTACGAGTTTTGTTCGCACCGCTAGCCCGCGTTCTGTAATGCAAGCCTCTAGTTCGAACTGTCGACCGAATTTAAACCTAATCGCAACTTAATCTTTCGATTTAGTATATATTAAACGTTGAATTTTTTGTTAATCATGCATAGGCATGTGCGTGCGCTCTCATATAAGCCTATGGTTCTAATTTTAGAAACCGAACTGTTGCAAAACTAAAAGTTTCCAAGTGCGTGCATGGCCTCAGTTTGCTCGTGTGAAAGGGGACTTATTGAACACATCCAATATTAAACCAACGTACCCAATATACATGAACGTAACGTAACGGGTAATAGCACAACATAAGCTGCACAAGAAATTCTCACGTTTTTAGTTTACCCTACCGCCGGCATAGATGTTTACACATACTTAAAAAAACTAATCATCCATGCCACATTAAAATAAATATAGAAAACTCATATGGAAAATTATTCCGCTTAGTAAAAAATAAATGAAATAAAATTATTGAACTTAATTTCAAGTCATTTATAGGCAAACAAATTAAATTCCATGAAATTTATGGCCATTTTGTTTTCCTTAAAAAAATTTGTTTCCTTCGATAACTCAGATAATTTGAAGTTTCTATACAAACTATCGATAGCAAAACGATTATTAGTACCGGTAATACAGTTTTTATCTGGACTTAAGTTACATACATAAGTCCCGTAAATTATCTGGACTTAGCTAAGTTCATATATGGACTAAAGTTGTTGGTGTATTTACATACGTATAAATTGTTTTGTCGCATGTGGTTTTTTGCGTACAATTATTTATGCATGGATAGAAATTTCAGCTTTGACTCAAAAATTGTTAAAAAATCAAAAATAATAATAAAAGAAAATAAATTGATAAAACGGCTTCTCAAATTATTCTGCCATAAACGCGATGTACCTATACTATCGATTTTTTTTAATAAATCTCAATTTATGAGAAAAAATTTAAAAATAGATGAACAAATTATTTTTTTTAAATAAAATTTTTAATACACAAAATTTATGCAGAGTTAACATTTTTTTGAAATATCGAATTTTAAAAAAAATATATATGAAAGTTTTTTTAACAATCCGAAATTTGTTTTTTTTTTTTTTTGTAAAATTTTTGATACACAATATTATTAAAACTTTTACAATATATATGAAAGTTTTTTTAACAATCCGAAATTTGTTTTTTTTTTCTTTTGTAAAATTTTTGATACACAATATTATTAAAACTTTTAAGGACTCTTTTGTAAAAAACAAATTAAAATCGAATAAGGGGTTTATTTTGCGATAGCACACTTGCAGTTAGGCTGCCAAGTTTTCGCACTATCATATTATTAATATTGAAGGTTTCCAGCCTATAAAATCTTGGTGGTAGCTCAACCAATTGTTGTTGTTTCATTCAAACCTTCAATTAAAATCGGTTGAGCCGATAATGAGATAGTTGAAAATCAAAAAAAAAAAAATATTTTTTGACAGATACCGTTATTTAAGGAGAAATTTAATTTTTTTCCAATAGAATGATAGACCTTACCTTACCTTCTAATATTAGTCGTAGGAGTCGTTTACGAGAAAAATAAGATTTCGCTTACGAATTTTAATAAACTTGTGTGGTAGGTACCGTTATTTTTAGTTCATAAAATAACTTTTGTATAAAATCTGATAAAAAATATTTAAAAAAAACAGTCGTGTGCAAAGTTTATTAAAAATTGATCGTTTTAGAATTCCTTTTAAAACAATAAAAATAGTATTGGAAACTTTTTTTAAAAAAATCCAAACAATATAAAAAAAAATTAAAATTTTAATATAAAATCCTTAAATTTTTTTTTTAAACATTCTCTATAAAAAAATTGAAAAAAATGAGCCTAACCGTTTCTGAGAATATTGAAAATAAAAAAAAATATTCTATATGGGAAGTGCCATTTAAAACCATTTTTCAGCATTTATTTTTTGCAAAAAGAGATAGTCCATTTATGCAATAAAATTACTGAATATTTAAAAGAAAATGTGGCGCTAAAAAAAAAATAAGGCAAGTACCGCTGTTTTTGGTCACAATATTTTTTTTTTTAAGTGTCGGGGGAAAGCCAAAAAAACGACAGATTGGCGTGAATTACTAGAATCATTTTTTTCGACTTTGCTATCATCGTTACGTCAATCTCGAGTTCTAATTTTTTACGCATATATCTAATAGTTACAAGCGTAGTTACTGCCACCAAAAGTTGTCACCGGTTGCAAAAGCATTCAATATTAAAAACAAAATTGCCATTCCTGTATAACCTTCACCTTCCACTAAGATTTTTGTTTTGTCTTGTCTTGACCCGATTCACATGACCTAGCCTTTTGTTTCATCTTATTCAAAACACCCTGTATAATGGGTGAAAATTCAAATTAAATGCTTTCTAAAAGGTAGCCTTACGAAATGAAATATTGAAAAAAAAAATTCAATTCATATTAAAATATATTTTTTAGTATTGGAGTTGATACGGCCCTGGAGAAATGGTTCTTTTGATCTCACTATAAGCAAGCAATAAAGTCAATTTAATTTGTGCACGCATTACTCTTGAATACATACATACATATTTATATAGAATGAGTCATGGAGCATGAAACAGAAAGTGTGTAAATTTGTGTGCGGCTATTCTCACTTTCTATTAGAGTGTATATATATGTACATATGTATAGGGAATGTCACTTGGCCAACAACGACCTAGTCGAGGAATGATGCCTTAATTATATTTTCTTATGGATAAAATATAATAATTGCCACCACCACCTCATACTCCTTGAGAATGAAAATGAGGGTTGGGTGGATTTGATCAACGAGATGACTTCAAGCTTGATAAATAAAATTATGATTTTATGAGATTTTCTTGTACTGTTTCGGTTCGCTGATTTTAAAATAACCAAATGAATATACTGACGAGGACGACAAGGACGAAACCACTTTGACAAGAGAAGTACCTACCTATGACTGTCATCGTGATTGTGTTCCTTGAAGTTGGCTATATGTACATATATAGATTTAGGTATATACTCGTAGAAGTTTCTCCAATGTCGATGGTCTGCATATTAGTACAGACTTATATATACATATATTGATGCGGATCATGATGGAAAACACTTTTAAGTGGATTAAAGAAAAAAACATCCTTATTTTTGTTTTGCTGTTGTTGTTGGTGTTTCTGTTGTGAAAGATGATTATAATCATTAATTAATTGCCAAGATGAAACTGGATTAGGGTGTCTAGTTGGATTTTATTATAAGGATATGGAGAAAATATGCAAAAGAGGATGTGAGAGAGAATCAAAAAGTCAGGGTCATTAGGGAAACACTGAAAATATAATTAACGACTCAAGGAAGACATTAAGGCTACTTTGTTTTTTTTTTTTTTTTTTTAATTGGAGTCAAAGTGGGGTTGCGTATTAAAAAAAGTTCGTTATCAAAATGTGTGTCATGTCCTATGAAGTCGGATGTGGATTTTGTGATAGTATATAGTTAGTATGACGATGACAAGATATAATGACGATAACAACAACATCAACAACAACAACAACAAAAAGTACAGATATAAAAGTTGGAATTTCTGTTGTCGTAATATATCTAAAGTTACAGACAAAAAATGGTTTTATCTCGGAGAAGTATATAAAATGGATTATTTTAAAAAAGATATTATAAATATAAAGCTCCGCATGGGATGGTTTTTATTAGATATTGTTTTAACGAAAAATGAGAGACATTCTCCGAATTGCGTTATTTTATTTTTTTAAAGCCCTTAGCGATAAAGTATTATTTTCTGTATGAAAAATTGCTAATTAGGATACATTTTATAGCGCTTTGTTGCTTGAGGGATTAAATATTATCGTTGATATAGCAAAAAGACGTGTATGACGATTTTCTGGAAATTTTCAGAAAAACTGGCAAAATTATTTTATTTTAGATATGGTTTGATTATTTCATATAAAAAATAAACATTTGTATTCTTTTCTCTCATGAAACTTATTTCGAATACTAGAACTGTTTTACATTAATAAGAACTAAATTAAAATCCCGCAATACGAAATATTTTTAATATAAGATATTTTGCAGTTTCTAGAAACAACGACGATTATTATGTGAATGTAGATAATGAATGAGAATTTGCTCTGTAAAAAAAATTGGCAGGTATTATTTGTCAGTCTTTGTACTGAGGGATTTTCTAGGACTTTTGAGAGGTTAACTGATAAGTGGTTAATTATTTTTTATACATATTTGGTAAATAAGTTCATAGTAAATAATTTCATTGTTAAATTTCAATTCAAACAGCAGGAAAAAGACCTACATAAATTGTAATAAAATTGTTTCAGAATCTTCTCTTGAATTCAGTCTTTTTTTACTAAATTAAATAAAATCACGATTGTAGTATTAAATATATGTAGTCGTATATAAAAAACGTTGGCTTACTTAAGACATGTTATAAAAACATGTTTAATTGTTGCCTCAGAGTTACTTATAATAACTTAGACAACGGAATCGGTTTTCTAAACCTTGATTAATGTTAAATAAATAAAACTTATTTTTAACAATTTAAAATAAGACTAATTTTTCAAAAATCTAATAAATACGGGTGATGGTGGATGAAAGCTAAATCGTGCAAAACATAAGTAAATTAAAAGAAAAAGTCCAACATTTTTTTTTTATTTTTGTAGCATAAAAGATTGCATTACAACTATTTTAGAGATATCCTCATATATCAAGTAAAACATTTAGAGACAAAAGAAAAACACAAATAATATTAATTATAACCTATAAAAATAAATGAATTGACTTTTTGTTAGTGTCAGCATAACTCGGCTGAACATCAACCGATTTGAATAGGGTTTTTTTTTGTTGGATAAGTATTAAATAAGGTTAGAGCACAATGGAGCCGAAAAATAAAAATTAAGACCGGTAAAATAGGAGAATAATTAAATTGCATATTTCTAGGGGTCAATATGTGGCGATAATAAGGAGTATAGATCACAAAATAAATGCAGGTGGAAAACCAATACATTGATTCAGTGATCATGATCAACATAGATCATCTGGCTTCTTTTTGGAGGAACAATGAAACTGATGACGGGCGCTTTCCGTCAAACTTTACAGGTTTTCCAGCGATCAACGCCTGCAGATGAACTTAACGTTTGCTTTAAATTATCATATTTATGGCGATACATACGAAATTTACAATTGACGACGAATATACGAGTTGCATTGCAGAACAATTAATCACTTGATAATTTCTAAGAACAACTGTTGGCAATTGGAAATGGCCAAATTCCGGTTGATGCTACACACCATCGTTGGAAGAACTACTCAGCAAAGTATTCCCGAACATCATAGCGATTTTAGATATGTACGAAGAATAAGAACGTTGATGATTTGAATTTAATTATTCAAATTGAAATAGCAGGCAAAATGTGTTCGTTCATCAAATCGGTTGATTAATCGTGTTATAAATGATGACAAAGCTACAAGCTGTCGAATTGAATTTTTGAATTCGTTGAATGTACCTGATCTACCACAACACTATTTGCAACTCAAAGTCTGCACTATCATCATTTTGCTGCGCAATCTGAACCAACCAATGGAACCAGATTAACGGTAAATATGTAAATTGATGAACAACGTCATCCAAGTCACCATATTATTAAAGGCAAATTCAAAGGAGAGGAAGTTCTTATTCCAAGAAGTCCGATGATACATTAATAATTAAATCAATTTCAGGCGGACCAAAGTTTGGCGGGCCAGCTAGTATTTATATAAATAAAGAATTGTAAAAAATAAAATAAAATACAAAATTTCTTACTTTTCTTCAAAAAGGAAACTATCAAGCAAAACGTTCTAAATTAAATTCACATTCAATAAGGTTTTGCAATTAAATTTTAAAATAGAATGTTTGAACAAAATAAATAAATTCTTTATTGATATGACCATATTAGTTTTACAAAATCTCTTTGTAAACAATATTTGAATTAAGAATGAAATCATTTTGAAATTTTTGTTTATCATTTTCTTTAATAGATACAAATATGCAACTGGTTTGATATTTTGACTCTTGAAGATATTTTTGAAGAATGTCATCGCTATGTGTAAATTCCTATCCATTGATACCTAATTTAGTGGATTTGACTATTTTTTAAATGAGAAAAAAAAAGAGTTTGACAACAGAAATAATACATATGATTAACAAGGTTTTGAATATTTTTAAATTCAATTTAAAGTCGAAAAAGTTTTCCCAAAATAGTGTTTCAAAAAATATTACTTATAATGGGTGATTTTTTAAGAGGTTTAGAACTTTTAAAAAAAAAAAACACAAAAAATTCGAAAAAATGAATGAAATATTTATTTGAATCGATAGTTTGAACCTTGCAATTTAATGTTTAAAGATAATTTCATGCAAATGTTGACCGCGGCTGCGTCTCAGGTAGCCCATCCGCTGAGTCCAATTTTGGCATACTCTTTCACACATATCGGCCGGTATCTCACGAATGAATGCATGGATGTTGGCTTCCAGTGCGTCAATCGAAGCGGGCTTGTCCCTATAGACATTAGCCTTGACATACTCCCACAAAAAATAATCTAATGGTGTCAAATCGCACGATCTAGGCGGCCAATTGACCGGCCCGAAACGTGAAATTAACTGTTCACCAAACTCGCCTCGCAATTGCGCCATTGTTTCGCGTGCTGTGTGGCATGTGGCACCGTCTTGTTGAAACCACATATCATGCAAGTCAAGAACTTCCATTTCGGGCAAAAAAAAGTTTGTTATCATCGCTCGGTAGCGTTCACCATTGACAGTAACGCTGCGATTCGCATCATCTTTGAAGAAATATGGCCCAATAATGCCGCC
This sequence comes from Epistrophe eligans, assembly GCA_951394125.1. NCBI lineage: Eukaryota > Metazoa > Arthropoda > Insecta > Diptera > Syrphidae > Epistrophe > Epistrophe eligans. Next base: position 83,072,621 of record OX596029.1, read on the forward strand.
GGCCCATAAACCGCACCAAACAGTGGCTTTTTCGGGATGCATTGGTAGCTGTTGCAATGCTTCTGGCTGATCTTCACTCCAAATGCGGCAATTTTGCTTATTTACGTACCCATTCAACCAAAAATGATCCGACCATAAAATGGAAGCAGCGCGCGATGAACATTTCGAACCGAGCACGAATTTTGATAGTAAAATTCAATAATTTGCAAGCGTTGTTCATTTGTAAGACGATCCATGGTTAAATTGCAAACCAAACTGAAGCTGTTTGACAGTGACACAAGGTACTAAACACACGTCAGCTGTCAAAACCAGTGTTGCCAAAACCAAACCAGCTAAAAAATCACCCGTTACATATATCCATGGTGATTTGGCAAAACAAACTTAATAAATGACAGCTAATTTGACAGATGTAGTTTCAACAATGTGGCCGCTATCAATACTGTCAAAGTTGGCAAGTCCTAATAGGAAGACCCTTATTAAAAAAAAATTAATTAATAAAAAAAAAACAAAAAAAAAACGAAGCCTATGGTCAAATTAAAGCCTATTTTGTCTGAAAGAATTTTTTTTTCATGAATTCCGCCTTTGCAAGAAAGTGGCAAATTCCCCAAAAAAACTCTTGTCATTAAAAAAAATTATTACATCTAAGTCGTTCTGGTTGTATAGTACCTAAATTGTATAAATTCCTCAATTCCTTCTGGTTAAAAACACGTGCACAATTAGGAATGGTAGGAGTGTAAATTACCAGGCTTGGGTTCTCCATAAACTATTTCATCACTTATTTTTAACTAACAACCCTGAGATTTGTTTGTTGTTAAACAAAATTAAAGAAAATGGAGAAAACAATCAAACAAGTAAGTATACGCCTAAGTGGACCAATGTTTTTTACAGTATCAACATTTATTTTGATATCCAAAATGCTTTCAAATATTATATACTAAGGTTCAAATCCAATCCAATCCAATCCAATTCAGGCCACAAGAAGTTGGTGATTCTCGACCTATAGCGATCGCCGTTGACGGTGATGGCCTGGCCAGCATCTTTTTCGAAGAAGTACGGACCGATGACGCCTCTAGCCCAAAATGCACACCAAACAGTAACTTTATTTGGATGCATTGGCACCTCGTGAATCTCGCGTGGATTGGTGTCGTCCCAAATCCGACAATTTTTATTATTCATGTATACCCATTCATCCAAAAATGGGCCTCATCGCTAAAGATGATTTTTCGACCATAAAAAGGGCGTAACGCGTGCATCGTTGCTACTAGAGAACACCTATTTTGATAATAAAGTTTTATCATTTGTACGTGTTGCTCGATGCTGTAACTTGCCATGATGATTTGTCTTTAGTAACTAATTAAAAGACGATATTTTGACAGAAAGTGAAAGAAACAATAGGGCCGCCACGAGCTGTCAAAATCAACCCGTCCCTATTAGAAAACCCTTTATATTTTTTAGGGTGTGAAATATTCTGGAAATCTTTTGATTTTGTATGAGCATGCGGGTTTAAAGTGATTAATTATTTATTATAAAAAAATGTTCTCCATCCAATCTTGATTTTAATTTTTTCTATACAAAATACACGTAGTTTTCATAAAATTTCTGTAAAATTTCTGCACCTTTCTTTTGTTGCATCAATCATTTTGTTTTTATATCAATGGACATCCAACATAAATATTTAGAATTTTCATTAAAAAACTTATACGTTAACCGGTTGTCGACTAATGGCGTATCTCTATTATTTTAGCCGTAAGAAATGAACTTTGATTAAAGACCTAAAAAATAACAAAAATAGAAAATTTAAAATTCGGAAAAAAGACTATTGTATGCCGTATACGCATTGACTTTAAATCTCAGAAATTCATATTTTCTGACAGGCAAATTACTACTTTTTAATTAATAATTAGCTTTATTATAGAAAGGAATATTCTAAAATATTTTAGTTACTAGGAATTTATTTAACTGAAATTTTATTTTAAGTCAAGTCAATATTTATAAACAACACAAAACAAAATTAAATAACTTTCCGCCGCCGGCCGGTCGTAGAAAAGATATTTTTAATTTTTAAATTAAATAAAAAAAAAACGTTGGTAATAGAGCATAATGTTAAAGAAATATTCAATTAAAAAAAAAAAAAAACAATTAATAAAATTTAAGAATTCATGAAAAAAAACTATTTATCATGTTATCTGAAGCTTAAACTAAAATATTTTTTTTTGATTTTAGACTTCGAAAAAAAAATTACGATTGGTTTTCAAAGCATACCAAAAGGTAGAAAATTAATATTTCCAATAGATGATTTTGGAGCTTGCAAAAACTGTGTTGAAAAATAATTAAAGTCAATTTATTTTTGATGAATATTAAGATCTCCTGTACAGGTTTCCATGTAAATATTGCATTAAACAGGAAAAATCAGGTCAGTCAAGCTGGAAATACCACAACTAAAATTCAAAATTCTAATGATGTAGGAATTAAGTGCTAATTTAGATTTAGATATTTTAGTTCCAAGCTAGGATTGCGGTATCCTAGCTTGGAACTAAAATCTCTTCACCCTCAAACTTGTGGTGTTTTTAGCTTGACGTCAAGCTGGGAGTTAGTGTAGCAGCATTTAAAACTAGACAAGTAGGAGTACAAAGGCAAAACTGTTTATATTTTCTAATTAACTCATTCTCCATCTAAACCGTATTTTTCAATTTTTTTTAAGGATTTCTAGTTTTTCAGAAACCTAATTTTGATTTTCAGTAGTAAGATAAAATTTATTATCATATCTCTGTACTGTGCAATGACTTTAAAATATTGTAAAATTTGTATTTTTCTTTGAAACAATAAAATATATCTATTTATCTATCTTTTTAAGGATTTAGTATAGAAAGTCTCCACGACTTTTTATTTTCAGTACTAAATTTCAAAAGGTCAAATCGTGTAATATATAATTTGGATTTTCGAAAAATTATGAGCACCAAAATAGCACTTAATTCCCCCATCATTAGTTTTTTTGAAATATTGCTGTTGGTAGTGTAGTGTTCCTAGCTTGACATCAAGCTGGAAACACCACAAGTTTGAAGGGTAAGGGAAGGAGTATTTAATATGGAGTTCCGCCAAATAAGGAGCATTAAAATAGCACCTAAATCCCTAATCATTAGTTTCGATATTTCGGTAGTTATCATGTTTTGTGTAGTAATTGGCCTTTATAACCTGATGATGAGACGCGACTCCTTATAAAATCCTTTATGAAAAATAATATTGCATAAACCATTAATTCAAGAATTAGTTCAACGGCAAAGATAGTGTTAAAATAAAAATGCAAGTATTTATTTCAAAAGGTGTCATTCCACTAAGGCTATTGAAAAATTTTAATTGCAAAACTTTATGTTCATAGAATAAATTTAATGCCTTTGCCTTTGATCTTTCAAAAGTTATAAAAAAAAAAAAAAAAAATTCTGACATCTAATAATCCTCAACAACCTTTCACACTAACCATAGCCACCCCAGCACGACCATTATATTCAAGGCACTCTTTGCCATCTCATCTGCTGTCAACCAACACTTTTCGTTGCCGTCCAACTTTTCTCGTTAAATCTGGGCATAGATAGGTAGGTAGGTAGGTACTTATATTTCTCTGTCCTGTTTCTTTATATTTTACTCTCTTTTTTTAAATAGAATAGATATAACAGGAAATACTAAACACCTTGAAGTGACACCAAATACCATTATAACATCCAACTATCTCCTATAAGGTTGCATCCGTGTTTGAGGAATGCAAACAAAACAAAACAATAAAAAAAAAAATGGCCTCGCCCGGAAATATGATATTTATAACATTTCACACTTCTCCTACTTAGACTTACCGGAAATTATACTTGATCCAACTAACAGCAACGTTAACCAACAACAGCAACTTGACCTGAACTTCATTGTTCGCCGATACTTGTCAGCAGCAACGTACCAATAGTAACGCCGCAGCCAGGACCAACAATAGCTATACCAAAAACTTTTGTTACAGCGGCGGACAGAAACGATGATAAAAATGTGGTAGTAGTAGAAGAAGGAGAAGTAGTGATGCTCTTTGTCTGTGAGTGATGGCTCCTGAAATGACTTTGCTCCTTTCAACTAATCGTCTAAGGCACTTTTTTCCCTGCCAGAGCCTTATAATTAGAGAAGTCCTTGTAGTTAGGACGATTAGATGAGTTACTATACCCTCACTTTGCAAACGATGATAAGGTCGATGATGCGTGTTTGAAATGAAACTGTACTTAACTAACACAAGTGAATTAGTAGAATAACGTTGATGAAAGTTGATTGTGCAAGAGACTTCCTCGTTGTTGTTGGCCTGTGAGTAATGGCCCATGCATAAAAGGATACTCTGATCAGTATAGAACTTGCCACTCATTTATGTATGTGTATTATTTTTTTTGTTTAAGACACGACACGACACGTTGCGTCTAGCTATTCGGTATTGGTTGTTGTCCTTTTGAAGTACTTGTTTTTGATGAGGGAGCAAGGAGGACTCGTCTCCTCCAGATTGTCTGTTTCGGTCAATTTGTTTCAACGCAAATTTATTGCGGTCCCTACTACTACTACTGCTACTACTTAAACTACAGCTATGACACACAACAACTGATGACACTTTTGAAGATGTTCTTTTCCAGTAGTGGTTATTCATTTCCAGTCTCTGGCCGTTTGATCCTTTCAATTGAAAGGATATTCGAAGCTCTCTTTATATGCGAGTTGGCTGTTCGTCCTTTTAGCTTTTTGGTTCTGAATATAAGGCTGTGTTGTGTATATTTGTGTGTGTTTTTGATGAAATTGTTTCTCTTGTTGCCACTTCGGATGATGGACAGACTCTTAATAGTGTGTCTAGTTGAGCGATTCAATAGATAGGATATGACTGACGAACTGTTCGTTATTTGGCATACAATGTATAATAGCACTCAGGAAAATTTCAATCTGCAAAGAGTTGAAAAGAAAACCAAATGTTAATGACATCGAAGAAAATGTTTAAATTATTGCGCTACAATCTAACAATCACTTGATTGGGGTACATTTTTTTTTAAAGACAGTTTTGTGGCTTAAAAGTTATTTATACATACATACATATTTTGAATACAATACGAAAAATAAATTTAAAAAAATTAAAAACCAAAAAAATTGTTTAAATTAATTTAAATTTTTAATTGAAGAGATGCCTTTTGATTAAAAAAAAAAAAAACATCATGTGGCTTGAATGTATCGGCTATATTTTTTCAGTAAGTAAATTATGGCAAAAAAAAACAACTCAAGTCGATACATTTAAGCCAGATGAGTTTTTTTTTTAAACAAAAACCTTTTAAATTGTTTTACTTTTTTTATTCTATTCAAATTGCTCACACAACATGGAGCCTAGTAATAAAATTTAGTCATACACCTTAAATGACTTCACAATTTTTAAATTTTACACAACAAACTTTACTTTACGAATACGAATTTAAAAGGTTTGGATGACTACACCACAAAGAAATACATATAAAATATCCTATACTGATATTCGTTTAGTAATTTGTATAAAATAAAAGCCAAACTGGTTTAAAAATCAAATCTAATACAGACATACCGAGTTGGGCATTGAGCAGGGCCTGTGAGAATAGAGCTCGCTCCAAACCGAGCGTGACCTGAACCTCTGATCTTTTTGAGAAACACAATTGAACACTGAACTGTCATATAATTAGAAATCTTTAAAATTACATAAAACTTTTGTGAAGTTGACGGCGGCGCTCTGCTCGGTCATGTTTTTCCGAAATCATTGAGCGATCCCCAATCGAGCTCTGAGGCAGGGTTGCAAAAGCTTAAGTCACTTTCTAGCTTAGACTCAGTTTTAGTTTAGAAGCTATTGAGTAACTTATGAATTAAAAAAATGTAATTCATAAGCTAGTTACTGACATGAATTTGAAAAAAATTTAAATCACAAGCTAGTTGGTGACTTATAATTTAAAAAAATTTTAATCCATAAACTACTAAGTAACTTATGAATCAAAAAAAATTTAGTCATTAGCAAGTTAGTGATTTATAAATTAAAAAATTGTAATTCACAACCCTGCTCTGAGCTAAAAAAGAAATACAAGTTGAAAGCTCACAGGGCTTCGAGCTAAAAAAAAATTAATTTTGTTCTTTTTTTCTCAGCTCAGTTCTCCACTCGGGGCTATAAAAGAAAAACGCCCATAATAAAAAATCTGGTTTTATGTAATTTTGTATGTATATTTATCTTGTTCGTAATTTTTATGTGTTCATTGAGAAAAGCATAAATCTATATATCTAAATAAATAAATTTCAAAAAGAAAGGTGAATTTTTACTGAGAGTTTTTATGTCCTATAAGCATTTCTTAAAAAAGTCTCCTTAATTTGGACCAGAGCTAAACGTCTTGAAATCTATATATATTTTTGACTGTTATTATAAAAACTCTACCAGTTTAATGGAAATTTATTTTTTGTATTAAAAAATTGAGTTTTTGAAATTCTATTTATGTACATATAAAGGGTTTTCCAATAAGAGGTTTCATTTTGATATTAAAAAAACGAGTATTTTTTAAGAGAAATCAATGGATATTTATTTCATTGTTAAGAGGAAGGTATGCTATTAAGAATGGAAAACGATATCAGCCAAATGGACACCACGGCTACGGTTGCAGCACCATATCCTTTTCATGAAATTGTCCATTACCAATTCGCACATTTGCGGCCGTATGTCCTCGATAACTTCAAGAATTCCATCTTTAAAGTCTTGAATCGATTGTGGAACATTGGCATAGATCTTATCTTTTACGTGGCTCCAAAGAAAAAAAGTCTAAAGGTGTTAAATCACAAGATTTCGATGGCCAATTGTGATCAATTCTTCGAGAAATAACACACTTTTCTTGCAAATTTGTTTCGTTTTGAATTTTAACAATTTCAATGCGTTCTTGAAGCGTGTATTGTTCTATTTTTTAATGGCATAGTTTTTACTTGTCAAATTAATGTCAAAAGATGAGAACTTCAAAAGTAATAGCTGCCCAATTAGCGGGCTATTCAAAATGAAACCTCTTATTGGAAAACCCTTTACTTAAAGCCATTCGTTGACGTAAACTATACCGAGAAAAAAGGTTATAATTAATATTATTGCTTGAGATATACATATATGAATGTATTACTACTATACTATGGCAAGTTATGGATTCGTAAAAAAAACGAACTCGAAATTTTGATCAAACTTGACGTTTCAATGATAATAAATTAAGACGATAAAAGTGAGTTTCACAATCCTGTCTCTCTTTTCGTCTAAATCCTAAAAAAATAGATCTACATATTTTCTTTGAATTTAATATATATATGTACTTAAACTAGTTTGAATTTTCACTTTATTTCGTTTCTTCGGTATTTTTAGTATTCGAACCAAATATAACAGTACTAACCTACCATACCATTTTAATTAATTTAAAGCATTTTTGAAAAATTTTATTTTTTTTTTTCAAAAATGCCACCACAGACTTAAATAAATTTTTTCATACTTTAGCTATACATAGCTTTTTATAAGTTCACCTAGACGTCTGTCAAAATCATATTTGTAATCACAGAGTCAAGAGAGTTGGGATGCCATGCATTTGAAATGGTCTCCCTCAATATTTTTATTTTCAGGAAAGTTGTACTTTTGATGCAATTTTTCTTGGAAACGCTGCCAAAACGTATTGATAGACGAACGTTTTCTTTATCTATCACCTTCCCCCAGGAATACATTATAATATTATTATCGTTTGGTTTCCTTTAACGCCAAAAATGTACTGCGAGCTCTCGGTCCATCAAGTTTTCTCTCAACGTAAAAAAAATTCTTATAAATATAATATAAATAACAAGGCCATTAAGTTTCATTCAAACGGCACGGGCTACCACGTGTGCTGTGCGCAGGTAGTGGGGATTAGTGTTCATGAAAATTAATACCCCATCGAGAACTTTAAGTGTGCACAGCGGTTGTTCTACAATACATCTCCCATAAGTCACTGATATGGCAATCGTCTCGTAAACGAGATGTTTTAAAGAAAAAAATACTAATAGCCGATGGGAAATTTTTTTTTCCTAGCATACTGCGTGCAGACGATACAAGTCATCAAATTCGAAAAACGAATTCAGGAGGTCTCTTCTAGATTCCTGGGAAACCATGATGTGTCCCATATTTGTGCGATCCATATACCTATGATGTATTTCTTTCGAACACTAACAAATGACATCAAACCGTAAAATGCTCCCTAAGTGACTAAATTTGCAAGAACTGCACTCCAAGTAGCAAGTAAAATTTAACCCCAATAGTGTTTTTAAATTCCCACAACTATCGTTTATCAAAACAAGGTAGACATTGAAGGTAGGGCTGGTAAGAGGAATATGACCGCAATCAATCGACGAACGGGCAGTGTACTTGCATTTGTATTTATATTTAATATCGAAATCGATGAAATTAAGGAATAACTACATAATTACTCTAAGGATACTTTTATATTTTTACCATGTTTGTCAGTTCGGCATACACAGACTATATACATATATACCACTTTAATCGTTGATTGCTGCTCCTTAGTGCTGTAAAATTGCATGAAATAAAGTTGCTGACAGCAGAAGCACAATGCAATAAATCAGGTTTTAAATGCATATTGCCTGACGTTTATTGATCTTTTTTTTTATATAAAAGTTTGCATCCGAAAAAGGGGAGGTATAAACGAGGTTAAAATCGAACTTACAACCATAAAATGCACATTAAGGGTGAAATAAGGTGAGTGCTTTATGCGGAAATACGGAAACACTGTGTTGGGAAAGTGAGTGAGTGGCAACGACCGGTAAATCGAACAAGTGCAACAAAAAAAAAAATCAATAAATTCCATTTTATTGGTTGAAGGTAGGTATGGAGATTGTAGGTATTTGTATATATGTATGTAGTAGTAAGCAACTTGCTTTAACTACGTTACGTGTGGAATGTAATCGGGTTTGTTTTACGTCAGGATGGTAGGTACCTACATTACTTTTAACATTTTGTTTATGTAATACTTTTATAAAGTGTATAACGTATATATCAAAAGATTGAAAAATAAAGAACCATGTTGAATTGTGTTTTATTTTATTCTAGATATCGATTGTTGCAAGTTAGTATCTATTTAGTTTGAGGTGAAAGTTTTGTATTTAAGTACCATAAATATTTTTCAGGATTTAACTGACTATGGTGTTTTAGGAATTAAATTAAAAGAAGACATTTTTGGATCAAAGAACGATTTAAATATGTACTAAAAATAAATTAGGTGTTTTCTTTAATTTTTTAAGCAGTCAATCAATTATTTAACTTAATTTACTTGGTCAAATAGGATCATTATTAGGTAGGTGATTGTAAATAAAAAAATATTTACATTTTATGGCACAACAGCTCGCCAAGAACTAGGACCTTACTTAACTTATAACATAGAACGATTCCTTTGTGGAGGATAATTGGCAGAAATGGAGTGGATTTATAATTTTTGTTAAATCCAACTTCTAACGTGACGCTCTCTTTTTTATGATGAGAGACATTCTTGGAGGATTTGTCAATTCTTCGCAAGTATAAATAAAAAGGACGATTTGATCGAATGCACTTATGATCTTGAATTTTAATTTATTTGATTAAAAGAAAAAAATAATTATTTATGGGAACCACATATCTTATGGCTTCAGCGAAAATAGCAGGAAAAATCAATTTCACGTTCTTTCTATGACTAGGTATAATTTAATTCATGTTCTAGCTGTTGACGGTTAATTTGTATCTATTTATCTTCACAAATAACAAAATATAATTGGTATTTGCAGCCATTTGCAAAAATTATAGCATCTTCCGATGGATAGGGTGACAAATTTTACACCACCTTGTATATATTGCAAGTTAAAATAAATAAAATGCACAAGTAGGTCGAAAGAACGGTTTTAAAGTCATATGGTCTTATTAATAAACGTTATCTAACTTTAGACTAGTCTCCAACTGAGGAAAATGTGTTCAAAAACCTCGTTTATTGTTGTGTTATAGCTGCCTAACTTAGACACAAGAGTAGATTAGTCTTAACCGTGAATAATGTGATATTTATTTTTATTAAATAAAGCATATTTCCACCAATTTGAAAAAAGTTAGACAGTATTTAGGTAGACAAAAATCTAATAAATACGACTGTTAATATTGTAAAAACAATTCATCTGATAAAAAATTTCATTAGTTTTGGGAGCCTATATTTTTAACCAGCTGCCAAAAAAAACTGACTTTTGTTTTAAGTAGTATTATGTAAGTACATGCATAAAAATAGTTAATAGTAAATACCACTAAAATATCATCTGATTTCTTAAACAAATATCAATTTATGACAAAAAATTTTAAATATCATTGGAACAGTTTTTTAAAAAAAATAATTTTTTATATTTAAAATTTCTAACAAATTTTTATGAAAAAGAAATTAGTACGCCATATTTTAGTATTTATTAATGCGAAGTTAAATAATTAATATTAAAAAAAAATAATCTACCAATTTAAAAAAGAAATAAGTTGAAAATTTTGATAAGAAATAATATTATTCAAACTTATTAGAAGCTATTGTGTAAATGATTTTATTAAAACCGGTTTAACAGACAATGAGATAGTCAAAAACCAAAAAAAAAAAATGGATCTTTCAGAGATACCGTTAATAATGGACTAATAAAAATAATAAGAAATAAAAACAAAACATACACACACAAATTTTGATAATAATTGTAATAGTCATTTATGAAAAAAGAAGATTTTCCTCAACGGATTTTAATCACGTTTATGGTAGGTACCGTTATTTTTTAATTATAAGAATAATTTTTGTGTATAAAAAACTTCTGGATGCCAAATTTAATAAAAACCGATCAAGTCATTTTCGAGTTAAATATTAAGTTCTCAAAAAAAAAAAAAAACATTTGAAACAAAAAAATTTAATTTTTGTATATAAAACTTTTAAAACTTTTTAGTGAACCGATTTTGAGAGAATTGAAAAAAAAAATGGTTTCAGGTACCATTTATAACCAATTTTTCTGATTTTTTTTTTTTAGAGGGAGCTCATCGGAATTCCGGTTTATAAAATTGTTTTTCGAAAGTGCAGAAAAAAGTTTTAAAATCCCTTGTAATAAAATCCCTTCTTTAAAATCCTTTTTTCTAAAATCGCGATGTACTATACTCCTGTTTTTTTTTTTTTTTTTAATCCTGTCAAATCCTGCAAAACACTGCAATATACCACTATTACCTACAGCAGTAACAGTACCTAAAAGTTGAATTGCAGTAACATTAAATTGCAGGAACAGTTGATCAAATTACTTATGAAAATTGTATATTTTTAATTGTTTACAGTTTCTTAGATTTTTACAGAATTATTAACGTTATTGTCATATATATGTATATTGTAAAATTTGATATACATAAATAAATATAAAAAAATATTTCATTATTAAAGTTTTTTCAAATTTCTTATCATCCCGTTTTTGCATTCGAAAATAAGAAACAGGATTATAAAAAACGCAATTATTAGAGACTGAATTATAAAATGCGGGGTTCAATTTTTTTTACGATTCCATAATTTGCAATATATGTGCAGTGCAACTTTGAAAGTAGTATAAATGCTATATATAAAAAAATGTTGTTCATATAATGTACAAAAGAAAGATAATTAAATTTCAGAAGGATCCTTACAAATTTTGTTACTCAATGACGACTGAAGAACATCACTACCACAGCTACTCTATAATAAAATAAAATTAAAATAATATATATATTATAAATACTCAGGGATGACTAATTTATAAATTCCAATCATAAAATTAGAGATTTGCAAAAAACCTCTGGCAACTGGCTTATTACAATAGGATTTGAAATAAATCGATTGTCATTAAAAAAGGGAAAGGAGATGTAATTCGACATTTTTTGTTTATTGGCCTAAGAATTTATGAAAGAAAAAAATCCAAAGTCCAGTCTCTTAGTATTATTTGTGATGTATTAGGTACTTATTTATATACCGGCCATTTTGTATTTATTTTTGGTACAGTATATTTGTGAAGAATAAAAAAAGATCAATTCAAATTGTTTTCAACGTTCGCATTGCCTTAAAATCTTACAGGTAAATAATTAAAATAATTTATTAATAAGTACATACACATAAGTTAAATTGTAAATGCCTACTAAAAATAGCATAGTGACTTTGTACGAGTTAAGTCGTTAAGTTTGTAGGTATGTAGGCTATTTTCCATAATTCTATTGTTTGAAACATTATTTGATCTAAAGCTTCTTAACTTTTGTACTTATCTAATATTCTGTCAACACAGCAGCGTATCGCCTTTATACATATATAGGTAAGATACTCTTTTGTTTTGTTTAATTATTCCTGATTTCCAAACCCCATCATCCCAACAAATCTACTCGTATAAGTCGTTTATGTAATTTTCCACAACTAAATAAACAAAAACCACTTGGAAATTATTTTGTTTATTTTACTTGGCACTTTCGCATGCACAACCTGTCATTATTTAACTACTCCTCTACCCGTCTCTACCAAAATATGTGTATAATTTGTGTAGGTGTAGGTATACTGACAATCAGCATTCTCATCATCACCCCATCCCACATGACATACACAACACATGAAGGATTTTCCAAAACCAAAGTCAACAAATTCACTAATTAGTTTCGAGATACGAGGTTGATGGATGCTTGATTACAAAATCTGGTATGTATTTTAGTTTTTTTTTTGCATAATAACCGAAAACACGAAAATGTTTTACACCAATGCTAACACTTTGGTACTTTTTGTCGACAGGATGCGGAAGGGAAAGCATATTTTATAGGGAAGGCAGCAGCAAACATGCGAACAGGAACAGAACACTCACATTACTTCACATGTTTACTGTGCTTTTGAAAAGTGTTTGATATTTTCAAAATGATTGATGAGCAATAATAAACAAAAACGCAAACACCAAAGAAATAGCTACCTACAAACATATTCTTCAGAGCTGAATATTCAGGCATCACATTCAGTTTTAATTTATTTATTTATTTTTTTATTATTATATGTGTTCCATCGGGTACCCTGTGTTTTGAGATTTTATTATAAATAAACATCAGCACTAGCAGTCATCTTTCTCAAATTTAACGACTTTCAAAGAAAAAGAAAAAAAAAAAAAAAATATTCTCTCTGATGGTAAAATGGATTCGAATAAAAATTTATTTGATTATTGATTCGATGAAATATCTATAGGTAGTCGTGTATAAACGATAAGACATCATTTGGGTTTTATTTAAGTTTATTTGTTTGTACAGAAAATGATATTACAATACTTTATACCTTTACAGTCGACAACGCTTAAGTGAAATTTTAATTTGATAGGATTTTATTTTTAAAGTGGACCTAGCTACTTTGGGGGGAAATTGAGAGTAAACATTTTAAGTAAAAATTTAGTAATATGCAAAAGAACAAATAACTCATATCTGGAATTTCAAATTATCATCACTATATTCACTCCTGAAAATATGCAATTTTGGGTTTTCACGTTTTTTCGAATATTCGTTTTTTTTTATTGTCTTTACCTTCTTCAAGTAATTTCCTTGTAAGGTAAGATTAGGTTTACGTGGCTGTCAGCACAGAAGCTTGACACACAATAGGTTGGCCCATTGTGATACCACAGGAATCTAGGACCACATAGAGCTTCTTACGAAGCACGCGATACTACTGATGTCATGATTTGCCAGATCACTAGGATCATTGTAGTAGAATTCTCCTAGGTGGCGCCTATACGTCTTTGAGATAGAGCAGGACATATACAAAGAAGGTGAGGAATCGATTTTTCCTCTTCTTCATCCATACAGCTTCTGCAAAAATTATTGGAAAATATACTCCAAGCTTTGTTGCGTGCTTGCCTATTAGACAGTGTCCGGTAATGACATCTACAATATCTACATATAACGGAGCTAATATGCAATCTGCTTCCCTTGAAAACAAACAAAAAATTTCCATTAAAAATGTTTTTGTTCTTAAGTTAATTTAAATAATTTTCTCAATAAATTGTGGTTTCAGTAATCGGATTTGACTGTATATTCTTTATACAGTATTAGAGTACCACCAAAAAGGGTGTGTGTTTGTGTGCTCTGTGCTCTATCTCAAATTGAAAACCTCAAAAGAACATTCATTTTGGTTAACAATAAATTTTCTAAAATGGAATGCTTATGATGATTTTTAATGGTCGTTATATTTTATTGTATCTACCTACTAACGATCTCTCTTCGCAAGAACTTATATTTAAATCACATTATGATGGTCTATGTACTACATATATTTTGCTTTTAAAATTAAATATACAAGTTGAAATATCTAAATTGTGGTTGTAAGGAAATGCATTATGTACGAATCACTGAATAATATCCTTTTTGAAATGCATTAAATTTAATCGAGTATAAAGTTTTTGAGAATTTCATATAATAGGAAGTTTAAATAAATTTTGAAAATATATAATATTCGCATAACGAGTTATTTCTTCTGGTTTGAAAGTGGAAATAAGAAAAAACTACAGGCACTATTATACACATTATATGAATAGCTTTGACATTATAGCTACCTAAGTAGTTCAAGATTTCCAAAGTGATGTTGGATTGATGAATAGACTGAATGTCATTTGTATATTTTTCTAGTTTAAGGTTTTTTGATTTCTTAAAAATATAATTTCTTAAGGGTTTTCTTAAGTTTCTTTTGTGTAGTTTTATAACATCAACTAGCTTCCTTAAAGCCTGTAATTAGAAGTGATTTTAGAAGTTTAATGAATGCTGTTTTGTGTTTTTGTGTTTCGACAAAGTATCTAAAAATGTGTTTTCAAATTACGAAAAATAATTGCTGAGAAAGATAAAATAAAGCTATTTCAAATGACTTTCCAAACCTGCGAGATCAGACAACCATTTAGCTGAAAGGCACTACACATCTCTTTTATGGGCTTTTATTCAATTCAATACAATTCAGTTCAATTAAATTCAATTCAATTCAATTCAATTCAATTCAATTCAATTCAATTCAATTCAATTCAATTCAATTCAATTCAATTCAATTCAATTCAATTCAATTCAATTCAATTCAATTCAATTCAATTCAATTCAATTCAATTCAATTCAATTCAATTCAATTCAATTCAATTCAATTCAATTCAATTCAATTCAATTCAATTCAATTCAATTCAATTCAATTCAATTCAATTCAATTCAATTCAATTCAATTCAATTCAATTCAATTCAATTCAATTCAATTCAATTCAATTCAATTCAATTCAATTCAATTCAATTCAATTCAATTCAATTCAATTCAATTCAATTCAATTCAATTCAATTCAATTCAATTCAATTCAATTCAATTCAATTCAATTCAATTCAATTCAATTCAATTCAATTCAATTCAATTCAATTCAATTCAATTCAATTCAATTCAATTCAATTCAATTCAATTCAATTCAATTCAATTCAATTCAATTCAATTCAATTCAATTCAATTCAATTCAATTCAATTCAATTCAATTCAATTCAATTCAATTCAATTCAATTCAATTCAATTCAATTCAATTCAATTCAATTCAATTCAATTCAATTCAATTCAATTCAATTCAATTCAATTCAATTCAATTCAATTCAATTCAATTCAATTCAATTCAATTCAATTCAATTCAATTCAATTCAATTCAATTCAATTCAATTCAATTCAATTCAATTCAATTCAATTCAATTCAATTCAATTCAATTCAATTCAATTCAATTCAATTCAATTCAATTCAATTCAATTCAATTCAATTCAATTCAATTCAATTCAATTCAATTCAATTCAATTCAATTCAATTCAATTCAATTCAATTCAATTCAATTCAATTCAATTCAATTCAATTCAATTCAATTCAATTCAATTCAATTCAATTCAATTCAATTCAATTCAATTCAATTCAATTCAATTCAATTCAATTCAATTCAATTCAATTCAATTCAATTCAATTCAATTCAATTCAATTCAATTCAATTCAATTCAATTCAATTCAATTCAATTCAATTCAATTCAATTCAATTCAATTCAATTCAATTCAATTCAATTCAATTCAATTCAATTCAATTCAATTCAATTCAATTCAATTCAATTCAATTCAATTCAATTCAATTCAATTCAATTCAATTCAATTCAATTCAATTCAATTCAATTCAATTCAATTCAATTCAATTCAATTCAATTCAATTCAATTCAATTCAATTCAATTCAATTCAATTCAATTCAATTCAATTCAATTCAATTCAATTCAATTCAATTCAATTCAATTCAATTCAATTCAATTCAATTCAATTCAATTCAATTCAATTCAATTCAATTCAATTCAATTCAATTCAATTCAATTCAATTCAATTCAATTCAATTCAATTCAATTCAATTCAATTCAATTCAATTCAATTCAATTCAATTCAATTCAATTCAATTCAATTCAATTCAATTCAATTCAATTCAATTCAATTCAATTCAATTCAATTCAATTCAATTCAATTCAATTCAATTCAATTCAATTCAATTCAATTCAATTCAATTCAATTCAATTCAATTCAATTCAATTCAATTCAATTCAATTCAATTCAATTCAATTCAATTCAATTCAATTCAATTCAATTCAATTCAATTCAATTCAATTCAATTCAATTCAATTCAATTCAATTCAATTCAATTCAATTCAATTCAATTCAATTCAATTCAATTCAATTCAATTCAATTCAATTCAATTCAATTCAATTCAATTCAATTCAATTCAATTCAATTCAATTCAATTCAATTCAATTCAATTCAATTCAATTCAATTCAATTCAATTCAATTCAATTCAATTCAATTCAATTCAATTCAATTCAATTCAATTCAATTCAATTCAATTCAATTGCTCAAAATTGGAAAAAGTCATAAAACTGCCACGTATTTAACAGAGGCGGAGATTAAGCTGAATTTGACTCTAAAAAGTACTTCCCGCAACATTAGGGTCAATAAAGTTATACAAAATTTAGTATAAACCCCTACTGTTTACAGTTTACTTAGCCAAATGGTTTGGAATTTTGTTCGAATTTCTCATTAAATAATTAAGGAATTATCAATTAAAGCATTACGATATTATTTACATTTACCTAAATACATATGTACGTATCTACATAAATATTTCAAATAGACAGATTCCTTAAAGTAATTCGATTATACAAGGATACAAATGGTATAAAAAAAAAAAAATTTCCCATGAAACATAAATTAGATCAATTTTATTCTTGAAGTACACACTCTTGATAGCAAAATATGAATCCTACTTGCATGTACATACTTACAAAAATACACACACCCACACACATACTCATACATTCGAAACAACAAACTAATTAATTCCAATTCATCGCATATAACTGTTTCCTGTTATTACTGACATCAATCCACCCTACCCCATATCCTCACAATATTCTAGGTAGTTATATGAAAAGTAAGACTTATTCAAGACTTAGGGTGCTTCAAGGAAGAACACTGGCGCCAGATGGTGCTGCTATCTGGGATATAATCCTCACAGCTTACACATTAATTTTTGTGTACCGTCGTCAGCTTAAGAATGGCATTGTCATTTGTCTCTTCCACACACACTCATATCTACAATAATATACATACATACACATGTGTGTGACATTTCATGTTCACACGTCCCTGAAAATCTTCTCCGTCTATTTGGCAGTATAATTTTTGGTGGTGGAAGACTTTAACCCCCTATCACCCTCTATCAACCATTATATCAGAATAGATACGTATAATCACTTCGATCTGTAATAAACTAACTGGAAGTCGAAATAGCTTTTCGCATCGTTAACGATGAAAGCCAAAATGGATACTACTTATCAGTCTGAGAAGCCTTGTGACGAGTATTTTGTTTTTGATTTGTGTTTTTTTTAATTTTTGTATTTCTCTCTGCAATTTAAGAATTTTACAGAGGGGTTTAAAATAAAGGCATATAAAAGTATGTACAATAAAAAAAAATTAATATCAGAACAAGGAGATGCTTATGGCTTAAGATATAAATCTCCAAGTCAACTTATATTAAATTCTTCCATCCATCACATATCGCTATGAGCTCTATGATGAAGTCAAAGTTAGTGTAGGTACATATTTAAATCCTTGGAAGAGGACTTACTGAAAAAGAAAAGCAGTAATTCCTACAATTAAGGTACTCAACAAATTCGATACATGTAATCATATTTGAAATAATTTTCTTCTTTGCGAATGTGAGTGCCTTAAAAATTCATTGAGAGATAAGCTGAAAAAATAGGTCCTTTTTTTTCTGATTTGCGGCTCAAAAATCAATACATATTTCAAAATTTTTTTTTTTCAAATAGGGAAAATTTTAAGCTCAACAGAGTACCAAAATCCATTACGTTCGAAATTCTGAACACTGTTCAATGTATATATCCAGAAATCCTAAAATCCCAAAAATTTTAAAAGACTTTAACCTTATATGCCGAATATCCCGATTCGAAAAAAAAAACAAAATTTTAAAAACACGGTACTTAATCCCAAAAATCGAAAATCCATTAAGAGCTCAAAATTATAAAAATTCAAAATAAAAACTGATGATCCTGACCTAAATCCCTTTTGCTCACTAAAATCGAGAAAATTCTCTATGAAAATGAATTCAATGAAGTCTAAATCTCCGAATATCCCAAATCAAGCAAACCCAAAATCTCAAAAGCCCTCATATTTCCCAAATATCTAAAATCATTTTAACACTAAATCAAGATAACTAACTATAAATACCGAACATCACAAATCTAGAGAGACCAAATTCTTAAAAAATGATGAAATTTCAAAATGAAGATCCAAAATCTTAGGAACTTAAGATCGTGAAAATCCATAATCCATTTTACTCACAGAAAATTATGCCGAACAGCGTTAATCCAGAAACCAGAAAACCAAAAATCTTTAAAATCCATGATCTCGAAAATACAAAATCCCTTAAAATAAAAAATTAACACATATTACGTCATCCCAAAAAACCAAAATCTCAATCGAATGAAATCCCCAAAAAAATGCATTTCACCAAGAGAAAATGGCTATTTGGCAAACATCACTAACGACTAACCCAAAGTGGTTTTAAGATTTTAGCAAAAGAAAATATTTATTGGGGATTTTGTACATAGGACGATTTTATCTTTTTGGATTCGATTTGTGGATTTCGTCCGATTGGGATTTTAGTTTTTGGGGATTACATTATATGTAGATCCGTACATAATAAAACTAATCTATGGCTGTAAGGCTATAGTCTAATTTAAATATTTTTTTAATGATAATCTTTTAGGTTTATAGTGACATATTTTATATTATTGTTTGAGTTTATGTCGAATTATCTTATGAAGTTCAAAATATTAGACAGCCCAACAATACATACAAAAGACAAATCTATTTATTTTTGCCGTTTTATTGCCTGATTCACTACTTGCACATCTTTTGAGATTTTATGGTGGGGATTTTTTCTTGAAGAGATTTTATCTTGGGGGATTTTGTTTTTACCTGGTTTTTAAGGGATATTGTGGCTTTGAGGATTTTGGGTTTTTGACAAACATCACAATAACCCTACA
This sequence comes from Epistrophe eligans, assembly GCA_951394125.1. Taxonomy (NCBI): domain Eukaryota; kingdom Metazoa; phylum Arthropoda; class Insecta; order Diptera; family Syrphidae; genus Epistrophe; species Epistrophe eligans. The sequence continues at coordinate 83,092,276 of OX596029.1, forward strand.
AAAAATATTGTAAAAAATTGGGTGTACCCTAAATCCTAAAACTTTTATATGCGAAAATCCCATATTCCAAAATCCCGTGTTCCAAAATCTCATATTTCTACGTAGGTATTATTTTGATATTTACGATTTTGGTATTCGGGATTTAGGGATTCCGAATTTTCTAATTTCAGATTCAAAATTCGGTACTTTGGCATACGGGATTTTGGATTCTGGATTTATTAACCAACTCGTTTTCCAACAGACAGACAGATGATTTCGCTTAAAAGACTGCAAATTTAAAAATAATGTGTATACCTATCTTTTTACCTCAGGATATAAATTATTAAAAAAAACAAATTTTTCCACACCAACGACATAACTTCGCTCAAAAAGTTCAACACTGCAATTTTATTTTTTCGGAATTTTTTTTGTCTATGACAATAAACGACCCTTAGGATTAACTGGTGGTGTACAAAAATTGATTATGATCATAAAAACAATTTGAAGTCTCTTTAGCCTTTAGTCATGGTCATGCTAGACAGAAGGACTATTGTGCACACAGATATTAATATTATATAGCTCCCGGAAAGAATCAGTACTATACATATAAACAATAAACCACGACGATGAAAAATTTGGCTTTAAGCCCACGGTTAGTAGGTATGTTTTATGTATGTATATCTTTGGGATTTTTTGCCAAAAAATTACGCATCGCTATTTTGGTGTGGTGGGGCCGGTATAGTGGCGTTTAACGGGGACATAAATGCGGACAGAATATATTTAGATATTTGGTAATTTCTAATGCATCTTATACTTGATTATTATCAACTAAACTAATTACAAGGGTGAAGTTTTTTTTTAGTCATCATAGGTTTCAGTTTTTGTTGTTGTTTCTTTTTTTTTATGGTGGTCTTCGGACAAGTGGGACGAGTCAAGAGGAATGATATCATTCGTGGAATGTGTTGTGGTGTATGGCATGTTGACACGTTTATTGTTTTTTTTTTTAACAAAAAAAAACAACAAAACACTTTAGTTACAGTTTGAGGTATGATTTGCTTTTGTTGCGGCACAAAAACAAAATGTTTTTCTATTTTTAGCCATTTAATGATGTTCATAACTGACAGAATGCTCTGACTGTCATTGTTTTTTTTTTTTTTTTTTTTATTTATAAGCAAGACAGTTAAATGAAAATTAGATGCTTTGTTGGGTATCTACATCTAACTTGACGATACTATGAGGAATACAATTGTTAATTTATCCTCTAAGGATTTTTTAAAATTAACATTTATCATGATTATGGAGTCCGCAAAATTTTACTCCTTGGGATTTAAGGTTTTTTTTTCACATTTTTCACATTAGTTTAAAAAAAAAAAAAACAATTTCGTACTAGAATAATTTATTTTTTATTTATGATCCACAACACTTTTAGTTTTCCTATGAAAAGAAAATATTTGTGTCCAGGTGGGGATGGGGACTGAACGTGGATTAATACGTTCGATAAACATGATTATAGGTCAAGATTAATCTTACTTTCCGATGCCGCCGAATAAGGTTAACGGGGTTATTATGCAATATTTAATGAGCACTAAAGGATTTATTTTTTTATTTAATCGGGGTTTGATTTTTTAACATTGAAAATTTTTATAGGGTCGTTTTGATAAAAGTATTGTGTTACCAAAATGAACAAAATGAACAAAGATAGAGAATGAACTCTAGCGTATAGGGGGAGAAAGATTGAATTTTTGGTTGGTGTTACCAAACTACCAAAATGATTAAAATGAAGAAAAAAACACAAGTGATGAATTTCTGTCAGCGTACCTATACATGTTGATCATCGCCAACAGACGAGATTCAGTGGAGGAATGTATAAAATTCGAAAAATGCTCGATTTGAGCCCACTTAGAAGCCTATAACTTTAGTTTTAATTATTGGATGTTGCTAGATAATTAGGTTTAAATGACAGGCTACAAATCTGCATAAAATTTTTGTAAAATCGTAAAAAAATTCATACTAGAAACTTGAAAAATTGTGTTTTTAGAACTATATTTCATCACGGCAAAAGAAAAAAAAACATACAAAATATGTATGTATGTAGGTACGTACCTACAAAGAACATATTGATAGAAGGGAGAAGACGGTGGAGTGTGTGCAATAAAAAGAAACACGTGGCAAACAAAATTGGCTTTGCATCGGGCACAAAAATGTATGTAGGTATTGTATGCATGTAGGTATGTGCATGAACATTAAATTTGTAGTAGGAATTTTACAAATACATAATATAATCATAAAGGTTGGATTTGGTTTTTTTTTTTTTTTTTGGATTATAACTTCTGTTCTAATAATCGGATGTTTGAAGTTAAAGTCTTAAAATTAAGGTAAAATGTTAGGCTATACAATTTATGTGACAAAACTTAACTTACATCTATATCAACTTGATTGTTGAACCTAGAATATGCATAGATACCTACTTGAACCTCTTATATGAAATTATAACTTAAGCTCTAAGGACCAGATCATCAAGGTTAAGGTCTTGGTTATAGCTTTTAACTTCTATTCTAATAATCGGATGTTTGAGGTTAAAGTCTCAAAATTAAGGTAAAATATGACAAAAGTTGATTTTTTTCTAAATCAACCTAAAGAACCTAGAATATGCTAAACAACGTTAGGGTAAATTACGCGACTCGATATTGTTAAATTGATTTAAAGATGAGTTCAAAATATTTTAAAATAAAATATTATAGAATAAAAACAATTAGCATGTGAGGTGGGGCTTCGCATCAAATTCTTTGTAAATTTTGTCTCGTTTTAAAAAAGGTTTACCTGGACAGTAAATCAAATGTCTTGGCTTTGAAATACTTGTAAATCAATTTGAAAAAAAATTCAAAATCTTTTGATTTTTTCATCAACCGTCAAATTGATAAAATAACAAGTCAACTCACGGGTTGATTTGAACAACAACCGACTGAGTCGAGAACTAAGTTGAACCGTATTATGATGTACCTATACTTTAATCGATCTGTAATAATTCAGTTACCTTTCTGCAATGGTTAGCTACATATGTAAAAATACCAAATACCTAGATATACGTTAAGATAGATGGTAACTTTAATTTCGTGTATAAGTGCTGTACCGGTGCGGATGAAAATGAGTATGATTGTGTAATTGCAACTTAAGCTACAATATTAAGACTAAGATCTTATTAAAAAAATTAACAACATTAATTTAACCGCCAACTGGGAAGTGATATTAAATATACAAATTGGTACTTCAGACTTTTTTTTTTAATAAAATTTTCAGAGTTTATTACAATGAATGAGAAAAAAAATAAAAAATTGGATTTAGATCCACCCACTTTTCTTACTTCTAAGTATGGCGGATATGGTTGGAAATGTCTTTATTTATCGGAAACGGCTCAAACGATTTGAATGAAATTTTCAGAGTCTATTTAAATGGGTTCGATCAAAATTAAAAAAATAAAATTAGGAAAATCCGTCTACTGCCACGCCCACTTTTATTGTTTCTTGGTTTTCCGAAATGGCTCTAACGATTTGAATAAAATTAATAGCAAGAGTTATGATGAACCAGACAAAATTTCAGAAAACAGTTTTGGAACAATCCGTCCACTGCCACGTTCACTTTTATTGTTTCTTAGTTTTAGGGAACGACTTGGAAGAAATTTTTAGGGTTTGTTCTCGGATAGTACCTCCACACATGTTGAGATATATGTGAAGAAATATGTGGAGACAGTAAACAAGACTTAAAGCCAATTTTTTAAGTTTGTTATAGTATATTAAATATATTAAAAAAGTAACCGAGCGAAGTAAAAAGGTTTTTAAGACAAAAATTTTAGTGAATTTCAAAAATGAACCAACATCACATCAAGTGAACATAATGCTTAGAAGTTGTGTCACAGCCAGAATATAGGTTGGCAGTTTAAAACTAAATATTTCTGTTCTTCAACTTTTGTTTGTTCTTTCTTTTTTCTTCTTCTATGATATGGAATTTAAGGGGCATGACAAGGAAATGCTTTAACGAAATTCGTAGCCATATGAATATTTAATCCACTATTAGTAGGTATCTTCTCCATCTAAAAAAAATAGTAATTAATTCCCATTGAAGTGATAAATTATTTTACTTTTAAGTCTGGAAAACTTGATTTTACGAGGAAAGATATTTCCTGTTACGTTTCTTAAAAGATCACACCTAAGAAGACAATAATTTTACATAACAATTTCATTTATTTTATTTTAATTATGGGTAAAAATTATACTTGGTCGCATCCGTAATAACTTAGTCACATCCGTAACAATTTCAATTTAATATGTAAGACAGTTTTTGATGTTTTTGTTCTTACTTTCAAAGCTGGTATAGTGAAGATGGAATATAAAGTAAAAATTTACAGTAGAATGAGACTATAACTTGTGTTGTTTATAAGAAATTAGGTATATCTTATGAATAATTTTAAAAAACAGTGTCACATCCGTAACAATGTGATAAAAGATTTTGATATTTTTTCAACACCGATCAAAGTATTTTAGTTCTTAAATATTTTTTGTACTGGAGTTATGTACACTTTTAATTGGTCTATCTTAAGGATGTGTTTAAAAACTCTTCTTTTTTTTAATAATATTTATAAATAGATATTAATAAATAGATATTCGAATCTTAAGTATTTATAGGGTGACCTCACATGAAAACAACATAATATATGACATATCTTTAAAAATAAATAGATATGTACCTACTTTATTGTAAGAATGGGTAAATAGCCAATTATTTTGGATTGTTTTAAAAAGTTTAAACTTTGAGAAAGGCGGTTAAGATTCAATATTTTTCAAAAGTTAGCTTAACTTCCAAAATGATCATTGGTAGTATTAAAAAACATAATACAGGGTATCATGAAATCACCGCCACAGAAGAAAACCAAGAGTTCCTGAGATAAACTAAAGAGGTAATTTTCTCGTTTTTGCTTCGTTTTCGACTTATAACGGTTTTTATTCTATTGTCTTTGACTAAAAGAATACAAATCATAAAAAAACCGTCATAAGTCGAAAACGAAGCGAAAACGGGAAAATTACCTTTTAAGTTTTTCGACTTGAAATGACCTCAGGAAGTCTTGGTTTTCTTCTGTGGCGGTGGTTTTGGGACACCCTGTATATGTATAAGTAATTAAAATAAAATAAATTTCTACGTTCAGTTAAGTTTAAATAAAATAGCATTCCGTCTGGTTTCGCGGCGGAATGGACAAATAAAATTTATTTTTCTGAAAACATAATATTTATCTGAAGAAAATTAATCCGATTACCGAATCCAGCGGTACTCTTCTTTTTTTTAATAAATTTTCAATATTTGCAATTCTTCCTTTATTCTTCGAGAAATTGACCTTCCAAAATTAAAAAAAAAAAAACTTCAAAAACCATAAAAAGGCAAGAAAAAATCTAAAATTTAAAGATTAAATTATTTTAAATTATTTACTTATTAAAAGTTTTCTTGAAAATTATTTTATAGATTTATTAGCCCAAGTATATAGTATAAACCTTAAGTCTCTTACAACTAGAGGTAGATAAACCACATAGAAAATATAAACAAAAATTTTCTTCCAAAATTTACTCAATTTATTGGAGCACATTTTTAGCTCTTTTTTTTTTATTAAAAAATTCGATTCGGTTTTTTTTTTTTTCATTATTTTTTGTAAGATAAATTCAAAACCCACTTTGTTATATTCAGTCGAAAGATCTAAAGACACAAAATTTGTTTATATAAATTTCATTAACATAGCAACCCTCTTCGTACAAGAAGTTACTTTATATTCATATGTAAATATTTCTATAGTAGATATAAGGAATAATAGGCTCATAAAATAAACCTTACCAAAAATTGTTGTAGCTTTGTATTAGAAATAAATATAAGCGTTCAATAAATCCTTTCAAAATAAGATAAAATATTATATTTCACCTCTGTGTAGGAAGATGTGTTGTGTGTGGTAAGCCTGAAGCCTGGACTCATTTTTTTTTTACTTCAAATAAATAGCTATACCAGCAAAATAATTCTTCGATAAAAAAAAAATTATGCAAATCGAGAAAACCAAATAAAAACAATCTTTAGGTACCTAGCACAACAAAAAAAAAAAAAACATAGCAATTGCTCACCCTCACATAAAAATAATATAATATAATAATATAAGTACAACCAAACCCACAGCCACACGTATAGTGGTGTTATTTTTGAAAAAAAAAGGTTCAAAACAGACAATCCCCAAGATATAAAAAAATAGAAAAAAACAGTATATAACTAAATCGACACACACAAACATATAGAACAAATATTTGACATTTAAATCACTTTTTGCCAATTCAAATATCATCTTTCAATCAAATAAATCAATTTTCACTTCCAAATTTTTCACATGCATATAAAGAATATATTTTCTTCTTTTTTTTCCTTTTCGTTTGTATTGCACTACCCCCTTTTTACTTTTCTTTTTATTCCATTTCGTATCATTTTTTTTTACTGTTTACAATTGAGGCTGTAGGAGGTTAACTCGACAGCACGTTCACATAAAATCCCATTTAAGTCACTGCATAAATTCTTAGAAAGAAGTAAATTTCATTTTTTTTTAATTTCTTTTAACCTTCTGAACTATATTAAGATGATTCGAGGAATATGTCAATTTGATGAAATTCTGAATTTATTTTTATTTTCTATTGAAATTTTTGTCTTATGTTATGCTCACAGTAAGTGGCTTTTTTTACTTTTCACAAAGGGTAATAAGGAATTTATTTAAAGTTGAAAACATACCATTCGGATGTTCATCGTTGAATATTTATACATGTTGTATTTAGAAGGTAGGTAAGGTATAGATAATTATATAATTTCCCAGAATATCATTCCATATCATACTCAAGGCCTTGAAATTAAAAATAGTAAAAGAGAAACTCATATAATTTTCCTAGAAAGGGAAAAGGTAAAAGAATAAAGGCAAACAAAAAATTTAAATGTTGAAAAAAAGTCGGGTAGGAGGTATAGTACCGTGAAATTACGCCGAGCGAAATGAGGATGCCTGTTGAAATTTTGTCTTTTAATACTCTTCATAACTATAATGAAATAACGGCAAAACATGATATTTGGCCTTATTTTACTTTATTAAAAGGATTTTTTGTTTTCAATTTGGATGAAGTTTCTTTACCTATTTACCTGTTGATGTTGAAGTGCCTAGTTAATCGAACTTTACATTACAATAATATTTTGATTAATCGTTCAAGTTGGGTTAGTTTATATTTATTATTATTTTTTTTTTAAATATGCACAGTTGGATTGCATGAACTTGTCCTTGTGATTCAAGTTTGAAATGTGCCTTGGCAATGAGGATTTAAAGTAGCTTTAAATTTTTTGCAATAATATTGTTAAAATAAAGTCTAAAAAAACTAAATGTAATATTATTTGTAAAGGGTGGTTAAATTTTAAGGGCCGGTGATGATTTTGAATAAAACACAAATTATTTAGGAAATTATTGTCATTTATAATATTGGTATGGACGCGAACTCGGCGGTACACCTCCATCCGATGGTCCAAATTTTCGATGACGCTAAGGCATAATTGAGGTTCTATGCCGTTAATGTGCCGAATTATCTCATCCTTTAGCTCTTAAATTATTGCTGGCTCATCGACGTACACCTTTTCTTTCAAATAACCCCAAAGAAAGACGTCCAATGGTGTCAAATTACATGATATTGGCGGCCAATGAGATAACACTGCCATTGAATTTGTCGCGCAAAAGAGCCATTGTTTCGTTAGCTGTGTGGCAAGTGGCACCGTCCTGTTGAAACCACATATCGTCCACATCCATATCTTCCAAATCGGGCCATACAAAGTTCGTTATCTTCTCACGATAGCGAACACCATTCACAGTAACTGCCCGACCGGCCTTATTTTGGAAAAAAAAATACGGCCCGATGATGCCGCTAGCCCATAAACCGCACCAAACAGTCACTATTTGTGGGTGCATTGGTTTTTCGTCAATCACTCTTGGATTATCATTCGCCTAAATGCGGCAATTCTGCTTATTGACGAATCCACTGAGGTGAAAATGTGCCGCATCACTGAAGATGATTTTCTTCGAAAATTGATCATCCACTGTTGCCATTTCTTTCCACCATTCTGACCATTGACGACGCTTGAAATGGTCAAGAGGCTTTAGTTCTTGAGTTAATTGCACCTTGTAAGCGTGTAAATGCAAGTCTTTATGCATAATGTTCATCAACGACGAGCGTGAGAGGTGCAATTGTTGGGCACGACGACGAGTTGAGGTGAACGGTTCTTCAGCCACACTATCGCGAACAGCAGTAATATTTTCTGTAGTACGAGCAGTACGAGCATGCACTGGTGTTTCCACATCTCCTACAGACCCGGTTTGCTCAAATTTTTGCACGATTTTTCCGATTCTACGCACATTTGGACGATTAAATTGACCGAAAAAATCACGAAGTGTACGATATGCATTTTGATTTGAACGCCCTTTTCATAATAAGCCTGAATAACTTTAACGCGTTGCTCGATTGTGCATCTTTCCATGGTTTAAATTGAGTTAGTCTGAAATTGAGAAATGTCAAAAATGAAATGCAGAAAAACACTTTACGTTTAGGTGTGGTTCACATTCAACATCGGCCCTTAAAATTTAACAACCATTAGATACTTTAATGAATTCTTCAAAAATCTTGATTTGAAATAAACTCAAAATCAAGAATTCCATTCCTTAAGTACCTTCCAACTTTAACTGTGTCCAATTCTTTTAATAAGTTCAAAATGAATGCTCTTGTTCGATAAAAAGTTTCTAAACTATTAAAAAACTTTATTATCCACTTTTCCAGTTTCGTATTATCCGGTCTTAATGGTAACTAATTTCAGTTCATCTGTATTTTCAATATAATTTTTATCCTCAGAATTACTGCTGCCATATGTGTTGTCTGTTTTGTACCACCTACATATTTTTCCAATACTTTATATTTCGATCGATTTCCGTATAAACCTTATTTCCTTAGGGTTTTCATAAATAGATAGATAAGTACAAAAAAAATCCGCAAACCAAACAAATTATTGCAAAAGGCTCTATAAATCTACCACCAAATTAAACTGCCCCAAAAGCCAATGTATCTTTTCCTTATAATACGAGTAGCTATAACATATAAACATATACACAAATAGAAGAGTTATGATATTCCATTATCACACATAGAATAATATGTTTTACCGGACTATTGAAGTCCTTTAGAGAAATAATAAGGATATCCCAGTCCCAGATGGAATATTATATTTGTATATAAGGAAACAATTTAAGGCTCACCCATTTGACACGACTTATAGCCATATAGTAGTATAATGATGAGGCCAAATCCATGGATAAAGATAGAACTAATGAAAGCACGTTCGGTTATCTTCATGTAGTTGAATTAACAGTCATGTACAAGTACATGTACCGTGTACACATATGATTCACCATATCCGTGTAAACATCCTTGTCAATAAGCACGTGATATTTACAAATGGGTTTTCTAGTCTTATTATTCTGTTTCCTATATAACGGGTGATTTTTTAAGAGGTTTAGAACTTTAAAAAAAAAAAAAACACAAAAAATTCGAAAAAATGAATGAAATATTTATTTGAATCGATAGTTTGAACCTTGCAATTTAATGTTTAAAGATAATTTCATGCAAATGTTGACCGCGGCTGCGTCTCAGGTAGCCCATCCGCTGAGTCCAATTTTGGCATACTCTTTCACACATATCGGCCGGTATCTCACGAATGAATGCATGGATGTTGGCTTCCAGTGCGTCAATCGAAGCGGGCTTGTCCCTATAGACATTAGCCTTGACATACCCCCACAAAAAATAATCTAATGGTGTCAAATCGCACGATCTAGGCGGCCAATTGACCGGCCCGAAACGTGAAATTAACTGTTCACCAAACTCGCCTCGCAATTGCGCCATTGTTTCGCGTGCTGTGTGGCATGTGGCACCGTCTTGTTGAAACCACATATCATGCAAGTCAAGAACTTCCATTTCGGGCAAAAAAAAGTTTGTTATCATCGCTCGGTAGCGTTCACCATTGACAGTAACGCTGCGATTCGCATCATCTTTGAAGAAATATGGCCCAATAATGCCGCCGGCCCATAAACCGCACCAAACAGTGGCTTTTTCGGGATGCATTGGTAGCTGTTGCAAGCTTCTGGCTGATCTTCACTCCAAATGCGGCAATTTTGCTTATTTACGTACCCATTCAACCAAAAATGAGCCTCATCGCTGAACACAATTTTTCGATAAACAACATTTCGAACCGAGCACGAATTTTGATAGTAAAATTCAATAATTTGCAAGCGTTGTTCATTTGTAAGACGATCCATGGTTAAATTGCAAACCAAACTGAAGCTGTTTGACAGTGACACAAGGTACTAAACACACGTCAGCTGTCAAAACCAGTATTGCCAAAACCAAACCAGCTTAAAAATCACCCGTTATGTACAAATATCATAAACAATCTTGGAATATGCTATATACATTTTACTTAGAAGATTGACAACAACAACCACAACATATTTGTCTAAATTCTTCTTTTTTTTTTCAATAAAATATAAATAATTATTTTTTATTTTCACAAACAAAATGATACATCATTAAAACATTTAGGGTCAAGTTCATTTAAATTTTCCTTTCATTTACATTTGACCATGTAATGTAGAATCGAACATATACCCTCATTTTTCTATTCTAAAAAAAAAAAAAAAAAAAAAAAAAAACCGAGTTGAAAAATGATATATCGTGTTTTTTCACACTTAACAACATTTTGGCACTTGTACAAAAATTCCTCAAAGAAACCTTAAGCTCTCTGTGGTTAAGTTTTTTTTTTTTTGTCTTTCTTTTTGTCAGCACGTGGACTATATATTGCACCCTGAGTTCGAAAATTTGTCCAAAGAAAAATTAAATCTACGGCATTGTGCGTTTGTCTCATTAAAATAGAAAAAAAAAAAACAAAAAAATAAATAAAGGTTGTCTAGAACAATTCTTTGCCAAACCACCTCGTTAAGCATGCATCAGAACATTAAAGCATCATAATATAATGTAGGAGACGAGGCTATTTAAAATGTTTTTATTTTTTAAATATGTTTTTTGTATATTCTTAGGGTAAATTGACTTGGTATTTCTGTGGGAAAAAATTCTATTCCACGTACTTTTTTTATGTAGGTATGTATGTACATATGTATGTAGGTAGGTTTAGGTTTGTATAAAAACAAAGCATTGTTAAAAATGTTTCTATTTCTATAGAAAGAAAAATGTTTCAAATATTATATTATTTTTTATTGACACTCGTTGAAATATATTTATTTGTTTTTTTAAAATAGCTTCTTTAGGGATTATTTCTTATCTTAATAAATCTCCCAAGAGAAAGTCTGCAAGTCTACAGATAGATATGAATGGAAAGACCTTCAAAATTTCTCCGAGAGCTGCTGATTTATTTTATTTTTGTGTAAAAATAAAGTTTACAAACGAAAGCCTCTGGGAATCAAGATCAAAAAGGGCAACGCATGTAGCTTCATTGTAGGTATATTTGTTTTAAAAGTTTAAAATAAAAAAAAAAACACGTGGCATATGAAAGGAACCTCTTTCAAAACTTTTTCCAAATTATTTAATTTCAAATAAAAACATGTTCTGAATAACCAAGTGAGGAATACAAGAAAGCATGAAATTTATTTTTTAAATTTAAATTTTAAAACATTTTCTTAAATAGTTTTAAATTCAACACAAAATCTGATTTATTTTAAATAAATATAAATTTATTTTATAGAGAAAAAATAATTTTATAAATATAAAATTCATGAAATATAAATTATTTAAACTTTGAAAAATTGAGAAAAATAGCTACCGCTTTTTTTTTTGTTTAAAAAATATTTTTTTATTAAAATTCTTTAAGAAACTGTTAAAAAAAAAATCTTAGTAGCAAGTTTAATAAAAATTGTCTAAATCATTTTCGAAATATTAATGTCGATTGTGGAATCCACAATGCTAGATCCGCAGTGCTCTCGTTTGTCTTTACCCATTTATCATGAGAACACTGTACTGAGAATCATTGCGAATTCAGTATAACGTATTCCATAATCGTGTTGATGATGGCATACGTAATACTGGATCGGGATTGAGTTTCAAAAATAAAATTATTGATTTTTTTTTAAATGCAACAAATATTTTGAAAATATAAGATTTTTTTAAAAATTCTTCACACAAAATTTAATCAAAAGCAGTTAAACCTTTTTCGAGAAAAGTGAAAATAAAAAAAAAATGGTTCTCTGGGAGGTGCCAACAGTTAGCTAAGTGAACTTTTTTTTTTAAATTTTTTGACAAGTTTTTCAAACAAAAACAAAAACAGAAAGATTGTCGTTAATAAGTAAATAATCTTGAAAAGCAGTTTAAGATTAAGTAAAATCCGCCCACTGCCACACCCTCTTTTCTTATTTCTTAGTTTTTCGAAATCGGTCGGAAAAAACTCTTTTTCTCGGAAACGGCTCAAATTATTTAAATGAAACTTTCAGGAAATGTTCTGATAAATGAGGCAAAAATTAAAAAAAAAAAATAATTTGGTAAAATCTGCCTACTACCACGCCCACCTTTATTGTTTCTTAGTTGGTTATAACGATTTGTATGAAATTTATAGAAATTGTTCAAATAAACGAAGAAAAAGTATTGAAATTAAATTCACCCACTACCACGTCCACTTTTTTTTAGAAATTAGGTTCTCGATATTGGCTCTTACGATTTGTATGAAATAATAAAAAATAAAAAAACAAATATTTTCAGGAAAATCCGCCCACTTTAATGGTTCTTGCCGTTCTTGGTTTTCCGAAATGGCTCTTACGATTTGGATAAATTGGGAGGGAGTGTTCTGATAAACAAGAAACAAATTCAAAAAATATTTTCCGGAAAATTCGTCTTCTGCCACTCCCACTTTTATTGTTTCTTGGTTTTCCGAAATGGCTCTGACGATTGGGATAGAATTGAAGCGAATATAATTATATCAGAGAAAAAAATTTCAGAAAATGGTCTTAGGAAAATCTGCCTATTGCCACGCCCACTTTTATTGTTTATTGGTTTTCAGGAACGGTTCTTAAAATTTGAAAGACATTAGCAGAGAGTTTTGGAAAAATTCACCCACTGCCACGCCCACTTTTATTGTTTCTTGGTTGTCGGGAACGGTTCTAACGATTTGGATGGAATTGGATGGATCAGAGTTTGTTGTGATGAACGAGAAAAAAATTTATACGTAATATGATTTTATTGAAACCTGGCCCACCACTGCTTCCTGTTTTCTTATTTCTTGGTTTCTCCCATATTACTCCTACAGTATGGATTACATTTTGAACGTAGTTTAGTCGGGTGGTATCTCCGCACATGTTGAGATTATGTTTACTTATAATGTAGATATTATATCTCCACATACCTATGTGAATATTTATGTGGAGATACCTCTACATTATGTGGGGTGAGGATACATGTGGAGATACTTCCATATTAATGTTTGTGGAGTCGCCAGGCAGGCGCTCATATCAAAAGTTCGGTGGATGGACCATGGAATGACACCAGTGAGATCTGGATTTCACATGACAGTAGAGCCAATTTTTTAGTTTGTTATAGTGAATTTAATAAAATAAAAAAATAATCCAGATATTGTGAGATAAATTTTACGATATTTTCAAATTGTAGTTACATTAACAAAGGGTTGGTAAATTTTAGCAGTTTCATTTTAGCCATTATACTTTTGGGGCACCCTGTAGAAGAATGTTGCAGCTTTTATCCCTAAATCGTAGATTCAGCTCCACTAGTGAGGCGTTGAATTCTCATTTCCTAATGAATATTTCCACCACTCATTCATTCACAGTTAAAAGTTTTTTGGCATTCGATTTAATAAATTTAAATAAAAACATTAAAAAAATAAATCTACTCCATAATAATTTATCTAATTATGTAATTATTATTATCAACAAAGAAAAGTACAAGTTTTGACATTGACATATAAAGTAATATTTGTTTCTTTTAAAAGATGCTTCCTTTAATTCTTTACATTTTCGTAAAATGTTTATGTAGCTCAACGCGCAACGATAAATATAATTATTTTCTTTGTAAAATTTCATTTAAGTTTAGAGGTCTTTGCCATTTAAGCGATTGCATCTTTAATTAGATTTATTTATTTGCCTCGATTATAAGAGATGTCAAAATATTTCCTTCGTTACAATGTTTATTATTTGAAATAAAATCAAGTTGAGAGCGCTTTTTGCATCATCCTCGTCGTTTCATTTTGTTTTGTTTAAAAATAAATATCTATAAAATGATCACACTAGAGATAATTTGTATTTTTTTCTCAAACATGCGAGCGTCAAAAATATTGTGTAGGTATGTAAGTATGTAGGTACATACATATTTGAAAAAAAAAAAATATTCTTTTTTTTTTTTTAAATGGATGTTTATAATGAATGACCAAACAAAATTGTCTGCATTTTTTTTATAAAAGATTATAAAAATGAAAATCAATGGAAAATATTTTTAAAAATAATTTTGAGCTTGGGTGTCAGACGGAAATGATGATGAACAGCAATTAAATCAGTCTGGGGGCATGACAAGCCATTTATATGATCTCTTTTGTGTGAAAGAATTTTATTTATTTATGTTCAAAATTTTTTTGATAATTTTTTATTTTTGTGTTTTACTAAGACGTAGGTATTTTTTTTAAATTTATTTATTTAACAAAATATTATATTCATTTTTATTTCTATTAAAATGAGGGTAACATGGATGTGGGTACCTACTTTTGAATTAAGATTTTTTTTTTTTTATATTTATTAATATAAACAATAATGTAAAAAAAACATAACAGAAGTTGTTGATGTAAAATAATTTATGAGATCATAAAATAATGTTTGTGTATTGTATTTGTTTTTTTTTTTTTTGTTAATAAGTAAATAAGTCTAACTTTACAAGTTAGGTTATCCAGCTTCAACTTTTCATTAATTTGAGCATTAAAAAGTGAGAAATTAAATGTAGGGAAACTTCAACCTTTTACAATAATTTTTTTTGGCACCCTTTCATAACTTTTATACACAAAAAATGTAGCAGTCTGAGAACGTAAAACCGCCATCTGTTGCCGATCTCATTTTAGTGAGGGGCAAAACTAGACGATTGTTAATTCCGTTTCCATAGTAATTATTATTCTTAGATTTCTTATTTTCCCCCCTTCCATACAAAAAGGAATTCTCAAATATTGTCACCATTCACCCCTGAAAGTATGCAATTTCGAGTTTTCACGAATTTCCTTCTTTTACGGTCAAAATTTCCAATTTTCTGCTCCGTAGTGTCTTTACATAGTTCAAAACAGGAATTCAAGAAAATAATCTCCATGCTAGAATCGATGTTTCGATCATCAGTTAAACATACATTAAATTGGAGGAAATTCATCTGATACCTACATTTATCTGGAAAAATGCTTTTCTATAAGCATCAAACTATGAAAAATGAAAACTTCATGTTCGTTGTTAATTTTTCATGTGATGGGTTTGTTTCGTTTACTTTTGCTCTCGTGAGTAAGGATAGCTCACGATTTTAGATTTGTGAGTTAAGAGAACTCCCATAAATAAACTGAACTATATCGATGCAGTTACATAAGCTTTTCGATACATTCTCTTTTGCTTAAGTATCCAAAATGTTTTTAAAAATCAGGAATGGTCGCGGTGGATTCATATAGATTCGGTAATCATGACTACAAAAAAAGTGAGACTTCTACTGCAATGCCGGATTCGGTAATCGAGGAAATCAAAAACATAATTTTTTTTAAAACAAATTTAAAAAAAAATCAATTTTACTTAACGAAACAATTTAATTTGTGGTAATTTCATATTGTTGCAGTAAAATTTACTGCAACAAAAACCAACCTTCGGCTTTATTCCTTTTTCAAAACTTCTCCTTTCTTTTGGGTTAAGGCTGTATAATTCTGGGAGAGTTGAGGGCAACCATAGTTCCATCAGATATTGGTGAACTCACCAGAATCATGTTATTTTTTACAATTCAAATGGTAATTAATTATGGAGGTCAAATAGAATTCTCTAAATTTCTTTTACTGTTCAAAAACAAAGAAATGTTTTCACTTCATTTTTTGCGATTACACAATTCGCACGTTAAAATACGAAAAAAGACTAGCGCTTGAAATTGTATAAGAGGTGCGCCTATTTCTCCCCATTAAGGTGTGAGGGGCAATTATTATAAAAATTGATTTGAAATAGAAAATTCCATTGTTTGCGTTTACCCCAATTTACCCTATAAGATGCGAAAAAATACTAGGGTGTGTAAGTTAAGTCAAGACAAGAAAAAAAATTTTATGTATGGGAAGTGCGCCAATTTCCCCCTATTAAGACGTTAGGGGCAATTTTCTAAAAAAATCGAAAATTTAGAAAAAATCAACGACATCACTCACAATGTAATGGTTTACATTTTTTTAAGACTAGAAATCCATTTCTTATTTTTGTTCTTAAATCAAATTATTTAAGTGAATAGGTTTGGAAAGAAAGTAATTTTGAAAAAAATTAAAACAATTTTATTCACAGTCTAATTTTGTCCAAAATTTTAGGTTATAGAGTAATAATTTTGTTTAAAAAAAAAGCTAAAACACCCTTGTGTATTAATGTGACTGTGACTGGTACAAGAATACCTGCAAAGAAAGAAGCAGCTCTTTTGACAGTTTTCAAGCATTGGAATTTGTAATCACTATTCCCACAACTTTTTTGAACATCTTTTAGTATTTTATCTCACTTCCACTTATATAGGTACCTAATGTAAAAAAAAAATCTAAAACATCCTTCCTTACAAAGGCTTTCTTTCTCACCATGAAGTGGGAGTGAAATAAACTTCTGAGAAGTCAAAATAAATCCGTGATGGTATCTTTCATCTTCAATATACCTACATTAATTTTGCTGTGATGGGTTGGTACTATTTGTGATGTTTTTGTCAACAGTTAAAAGTCATAAAATAGAGTAAACATTAAGTAAACAATAAAATCAAGTACATAATCCTAAACCAGAAATCATGTGGGTTTTATTATTATTTCAAATCCGCCAATCCCATAGGCAGATATTTATAGTTTTAGGGAAATAAAAGGCTTTTGATCCCAATGCCTTCACCACGAAAAATATACTTTGAATTAGAATATTTTATGGAAGATGAAAAATGGTAATCCTGCTATATTTACATGGAGCCAAAATAAATTTTATTAAGGTCATTTAAGTAATAGTGAAGAAGAAAAAGACAGTTTCACTTTGCAACTCATAATAATATCACGGCAAATTTAATTCAAACCAAATCCGCACCCAATAAACGAAACAAAATTCACAAAGAACGTGTAAGTGTGTGCTCCTTATAATACATGGTCATACATATAGCCCAACCCAGCGGGAAATATCGTCCTCAATGAATTTTATAGCTGAATTCATCAATGCATTCACTTGCCAAATCATAGGAAAATAGGCATGCAATGATTTAGTAAGTGAAGAGTAATGCAAAGATTCCTCAGTTCATAGATTTGACACCACTTTCTGCTTTGAGTTTAGAAAAAAAACTTTCTGTTGGTGAATTACAAATTGCTATTTTAATAGGGAAAATTATGCGATGAAAAAACTGCTGAAAAGTAATGTACAAGTTCATCAGTTCATCGTCTGAATCCACTCATCTGCTTTGTAAAGTATATTATGAGAGAGAAGGAAAAAAATTATTCTCTCACGACGCTCTTTCTTTTTTACTTCACCTACGAAATGTTATTGAAATAAGTGCTGAATTTTAATCAACCAACGACCATCAAAATTTATAAATAAGTATAGCGCCGATCTTGAACTGTGGAGCGAACGTTAAGCGACTTTCCCAGTGTTTTTAACTAGAATCGAGTGTGTATAAGTACAAATTTAGCCAAAGGTTTTATCAATAGTGCGATAGCACAGAAGTAGAGTGGCGGAACGCGGTGCGAAGGGTCACGAGTTCGAGTCCCAGTCGGGCACAAAAATTTTGGAGGCTTTTTTTCACAACCGAGAGGTGGAAAACTTCATCGAGTTGGAAGAAAGGCAGGAACAACAACAAAACTACAAAGCGGGAGCATCGAAAGGTGTTCCAGCAAGATCATCAAAAACAACAACAACAATGAAGCCGGCAACGGCAAGCAAACCGGGGACATCGAAAGATGCCCTGGCAACAGCATCTGATGCCGTAGCTATAGCGGTTGCAGCATCATCCGACATGGAAACGGCACCATCAGCCGATGCACCCAAGAAGAGGAGGAGGAGGATACGGAGTGTCCCCAACCTGGTGAAGCGTCGCTCCATCACAACAGCTGAGCTGCAAGCTGAAGGTGAGGAGACGGCGCGCAATGCCAAGAAGGAAGCAGCAGCCAAAATACAAAAACAATTAAATTCCTCGCCATCCGATGACGACGAGGAAATTGCATACATGTCCGAGGGTGGAGAGGGGCTCTACACCACGGGCGATAGCCAGAAATTCGTGGATTTAACCACGCCAGAGACGTCTGCAGATGAAGAAGCAGAAGAAGAGATCATCCAAGCCCAAATTGGTGCAATACAGGGGCAGATCGTCAACCTTCAAAACGATCTTGCTACCATGATCCAAGCTTTGAAGGAAAAGCAAGAAGCGCGCAGAGAAAAAGAGAGGCAGGAGCGCGAGAATAAAAAAAGTGTCCAGGCGCCACCAAAGGGGGCGCAACAAAAAAGTGCTGATGGGAAGCTGCAACCGCCAACCAAGCAGCCCCATCAACCACAGCAGCAACAACAACAGCCACTGCAAGTAAATAAGCAGCAGGCAAAACAACAACAACAAAAACAGCAACAGCAGCAGCAGAATCAACAACAACCAAAGCAACAGCAGCAGAAACAACAGCAGCAGAGACAACAGCAGCAGAAACAACAGCAGCAGAACCAGCAGCAGCAGAACCAGCAGAAGCAGAAGCAACAGCAGCAGCCACAGCCGCCGCAGATCAACAAAAAAGAAAAGGTGCCACCCATCAATGTCTACAAGATGGACTTAAAGGAGACCATAGAAATATGTAAGTCGGCCATAGGTCAAAATTTTACTATTAAACGTTTAGCCGTAGATAGACATGCTATCCACTGCCTCACAGTGGAACAGCATAAAGTTGTTAAGGATTTGCTAAAGCAAACCACAACTGAGTTCTTCAGCTTCACGCCGAAAACTGAAAAATTCCAAACGGTCCTGTTGAAGGGCATAGATTCCTGCACGGAACCGAAAGAGCTCTTAAATGAGCTCCGCCAAAAAGCAAGCGACGATCTCGAATTTATCGAGGTCAAGCCTTTTGCCACGGTCAGAGCCAGACGGGAGAAGCGGAATTTGCCGTTCTTCCTAGTTCAGCTTTCACCCAACAGCAAACTGGATAGTTTGAGGAGTATCTCCGTCCTCAACTACCAGGTTGTAACTTGGGATAAATTAAAGAGGCGCGGCGACATGCTTCAATGCATGCGCTGCCAAAGGTTCGGCCACGCCGCAACAAACTGCGAAATGCAGTCACGCTGCGTCAAGTGTGGAGAGAACCACATAAGAGGTGAATGTAAGTTAGGCCAGGAGCGGGTCGAAGATAAGACCCTGCTTAAATGTGCACTCTGCCGGAAGGACGGGCACCCCGCAAGCTATCGGGGATGTCCCATCTTTCAGGAGATAAAACAAAAAAAGGCAAAGCAAACAGAGGTAGAGAAACGCCCACCAACAACGCGTGCTCCTACAGTAACGCCCGTCAATCCCCAAATATCCTACGCCCAAATGGCGGCAGGGAGGGTAAATACGGTACAGCCTGCGCCAAAGGCAGCCCCACAGGCCCTCGTGCCTAAGGCTCCGGATGCACAGGCCGAAATAAGAAGCATGTTGCTGGCTATTACTGGTCAGTTAGCAGGTCTTCAAAAAGAGATAAGGGAGCAGGCGAAGAGGGTGGACCATATCTACTCTGTTTTGCCGAGCTTTACGCAATTTATAGGTTAAGGGCGCGCTGCCGGAGAGGCCCTTTAGGATCCTTGCTGTGAATGTAAATTCACTGATTAGGATCGAACGTAGAGCAAATCTTTTCCAATTGTTGAAAGACCAAAGTCCAGATGTGTTTATGGCTAGCGAAACTAAGCTAAGCCAGAAACATAAATTGACACACAATAATTACAATATCGTACGAAGAGATCGGCCCAACTCTACTCTAGGGGGAGGCGTCGCAATCTTTGTACGAAAAGGCATTAATTATAAGGTAATATACAATAGTGAAGTACGCAGATTTCGGTTGCTTGAGGCGTGTATCGTATGCATTCCTCTCCAGCATGGGAAGCGGATGTATGTGATCGCGGCTTATGCACCGGAATCACCTCAACCTACAGACTTTTTGACAGAGCTCGAAAAACTTTTTCAATCCTTACAACTGAACTCGCAAGAGAATTTCTATCTTATGGCTGGTGATTTCAATGCCAAACATAGTGATTGGGGAAATCAAGTACACAATCCGAGAGGTAACCATCTATTTAATTGGATGGGTCAGTACAATATTGAATATATGATCGATCTTCTGGCTACTGATAGACCATCGTTTCCAAGAAGCGGTGCCTATCTGGACCTATTGCTAAAAGACTCAAGACTGACAATTACTGACACTGTGGGTCAACGGACAAGAAATTGTTTACAAACAATAGAATACGACAGCGACCACTGCGGACTCGCCGCAACAATACAGCTGCCGAACGAGCTAGTGGAGTTGGAGGAGTATGTACCGGCGCATTCTTACAATTACAGTAAGACGCACTGGCCACGCTTTACCAACGCCTTATCTGGCGAAATTCGTGCAAGCAATATATCCCCACCAAATGACAGGAATTTGACAAACAACGAAATTGACCACTACTTGGAACAAATGGACGAAACAATCCTACGAACTATGAACAGAACAATACCAAAATACAAAGAACGTAACGCAACTGACATGTACCGTAACGCGACTATTAACGCACTACACAGACAAAAAAGTGGACTACTGACAAGACTAAAACTCTTGTACCGACGGTTTACTGACTCACGCGATCTGGAGATTAGGACATTGAAGTCGTCAATCAAGAACATTAACCAACTGATCAAAGAAAATTATAGGTTGTCCATTAATTTGTACTGGAACAACAAAATTCGGGCCGTTAACTCTAGCGACCCGAGTATGTTTCCGCAAATTAATAAGATATTTAGACGGAATGATCAGAACGAACTTCCTTGTCTTAAGCTTCAGAGAACTACAGAGAATAGAGACGTACTTTTGACAGCAGGCATAGATCCAGAGGACGCCGTCTTGGACGATGACAATTTTATTGTTGAAGATCCGCAGGAGAAAGTGGAGGCTGTGGGGGCTGCTTTTCAGCAAGTGTATAAGGTGAATGCTAGCATTCGCCCGAACCACGACCTGGAGAACAGAGCCCTACTGCACCACTTCTACCTTCGGAACGACATAACGCAATGGCGATCTGAGAACCTCGGTTTCACCGGGTTCAATGAAGAACACTTGGCGAATGCCATCATCGCCGAGCAAAATGGGGCCAGTTCCCTGTTAGTTACGAGGGTGGAGCTCCAGCTCATCTTCGAAACATTAAAGAAAAAAAAGTCAGCAGGAGTCGATGGTATATCCAATATTGTACTACGACACTTACCTAAGGAAGCAGTTGACATTTATGCCACACTGTTTAACAACGCACTGAATAATGCATATTATCCAGTGCGGTGGAAGACAGCTGTGGTTCATCCTCTCCCGAAAAAGGGAAAGGACAACTCCAATCCGGCGAATCTACGGTCGATAAGTCTTCTCCCGAGTATCAGTAAAGTATTCGAGAAAGTTATAAATAGAGCTCTGTCCAAATGGGCGGAGGACAATAATATCATACCGGATAATCAGTTCGGGTTTAGGGCGGGGCATGACACCATTCATGCCGCGTCTAAACTCGTTTCTGATATTCAATGGAACAAATCCAAAAGACAGTGTACGGGTGCCTGTCTGGTTGACTTGGAGAAGGCCTTCGACACCGTATGGTTAGAGGGTCTTTATCTAAAGCTGACTAGGCTTGGCATAAGTAAACCACTTTTGTATATGCTTTATGACATGCTCAATGGTAGAAAGTTTGTTGTCAAGAGTGGCAATGTAACTTCTACCTCAGTTTTCAATATTAAAAATGGTCTTCAGCAGGGAGCGGTTAACTCACCGATTCTGTTCAGTATTTACACCAGCGATCTGATAGGTAGTCTAACCCAGGCAATTGCGTATGCCGATGATCTTATTGCGTACAGATCAGCTACAAAAGTTGAGGTCATCAGAATTCTTTTGCAGCGTGACTTCGACAAGATTCAGCGATATTGCGATGATTGGAAGCTGAAAATCAATTTTCAGAAATCCGAAACCATTCTGTTTAGGACTCCGTTGGCTGGAGCCCCAAGGGATACTAGAAAGAACTGGCGCAAGCTGGTGATCGCTGGGCCGCATGGGCGTCCACTGGCGAGTAAAAGTGTAGTGAAGTACCTTGGCATCTGGTTGGATCAGTATCTGTATTTCGACAGACATATAGATGCTGCTCTGGCCAGGGCTAGGGGAGCCTTTGCCCTGACGAAACGGTTGTTTTACAGCAGCCGGCTTGACACCAGGGTAAAGGTGATTTGCTACATGGCCCTCATACGGCCGATGATTGCCTATGGATGTCCCGTGTGGTTCAACGTTGGCCCATCTCAAATGGAAAAGATTCGGGTGTTTGAGAGGCAGTGCTTACGTCGCTGCCTTGGATTACACAGAACACCAGAGTCGGAGTACAAACATTACTATTCCAACAGGGTTCTATACAACGGAGCCAATATTAACAGAATTGATAATTTCTTATTAAAGCTGATTCGGGGTCACATTGCAAGAGCGATGTCCTCAGCTAATAGCTTGATCTTTGGGGCTTATTACCCCAACACTGAATATTTCGAGAGTGTACGTTTGAGTGGATATGTTCCACCTAACGCATTCCTCTACTTAGACAGTCGAGGGCTGATCCAGGATAGAGAGGCGGTTCCGCTAATCTACCACGTCGGCCGTAGAACTGTGGATAGGCGATTTCGATATATTTTTGATATTTATTTGATATTTATTATTTGAAAAACAACTGTACATTAAGATTAACTTATAGAAGTACAGGATTTAAAATATTACTTATTTAAAAAATTACAATTACAATTAGGTTGATTTTAATAAGTTATGCATAGTTTTGATAAGTGAACATAATTATAGTTTATTTTATTTAAAAGCATCTAAAATTAACAGTCGCAGAAAGAGGAAAATAAAGTCTTTTCAGTTCAAATTTGAAAAATATTCAAAACAAAGTTTTTGAAGATCTCTGTGTTCGATTCTAGACCTCATGTGACTGGGAAGATTATTCCACAGTCTAACAGCATAAACGAAAAATTGCCTCCGCGATGTCAAACACGTAAATGTGGAAGAACGGAATAAGATATAACGATTTGAAGAACAGAAATTCAGTCTGTGAAATAGATAGTTTGGAGTCTTATTAACAATTAGTTTGGAGAGAAAAGTACAACATCGGTATTTGAAGTAAGCCTTTAAGTTACAACCTATGAGTTGACGAGTATGAAGCGAAACGTGATCATATCTTCCTAAGTTAAAAACAAATCGAGCAATGGCATTAAACGCAACATTTAGCTTGTGAAGCGATAGGGAATCAAGATCTGCAAACAATTCGCAACCGTATGATATGATTGGTATAATTAGAGATTTCACCAGCTTTAATTTAATGTGAGTGGGTAGTATCGATCTAGTCACCGATAAACCTCTAAGGGAAGCGTAAATTTTACCAACGACCGTATCAATATGTGAATCCCAGGATAGCCTGTTGTTAAATATAATACCTAAGTTTTTTGCTTTTGTGACATATTCAATAAAACAGGTATTTAAAATAATGGGAGGCATGTTTTCAAAGTTGAGTCTATTTTTAGATATTGGAATAGCTTTAGTTTTGTCTGGATTCAGTTTAAGTCCATTCCGGGTTGACCAATCATAAATTGACTCCAGGTCAGTGTTCATCTTAGTAATTGCATCCTCAACCATACCAAAAGGAAAACTTATATATAATTGGACATCATCCGCAAAAATATGATACTGACAAAACGACAAAACAGATGACAAATCATTTATAAACAAAGAGAACAGCAAAGGCCCAAGGATCGACCCTTGGGGAACACCGGTATTAACAGGAAGAAACGAAGACAGATTACCATTACACGAAACTGCTTGCATGCGATTTGTTAAGTAAGAATGAAAAAGATTTGTCGAGACGTGCTTGCACAAGGCGGTGCTGAGCGAATTCGGTTCAGTAGGACTGTGTCCGATCGGGACCGAAAAGATAGGAAGAAGCAGGAGAACCAGTTTTGGTGGCTCAATGCTGTTAATAATGATATTTGAAGTTGACTTTGAAGTTTTGTCTTGGCCGACTTACATATAGGTGTAGGTACTAGTTTTAAGTAGGGACAGTCGGGGTGGCACCCAAAAAAAAAAATTAAAAAAAAAAAAAAAAAAAAAAAAAAAAAAAAAAAAAATCAAAAAAAAAAAAAATATGAAAAGCAATGAAAATCAAAAAAAAAAAAAATGTAAAAAATGTAAAAAACGCTGCTGTGGCTGTTCTAGTTTTTAAGTAGTTTTTAAGTAGTTTTAAATAGTTTTAGTTAGCTTTAGTTTTTTTAAGTAGTTTGTAAGTTTTAAATAAAATATTAAAAAAAAAATGATAAAGAATCCAAGTTTTTTGTAAATTCTTTCTTGGAAAAAATAAAACCAATATTGAATTGTAGAATTAAGTTAGTTTTTAAGCCGAAAGGCATTAGCATTAAGTTATTATATAGTTTAACTTAGAGCGCCCGCATAGGGCCAGTAAGTTAGTTGTAAGTTATTGATAAGTAGGCTAGTTTTTATGAATTTTTGTCTAGCGTTAAGATAGTTATAAGTTTTGAAGAAAATAAAAATGAATTTAAAATGAAATAAGTATAGCGCGTTGGAAGAGTAGCCGGCTGGGTTGTCAGAGGATGTTGGTTCAAATCTCACGGTGTTTTAACATTTTTTTTTTTTTTTAAGTCAACTGGTGAATAAGCACTTCCAAGGAAGTAGTGATTTAGGTGTGGAATTTTCATTGATAAAGATGCATGTGCTTCCTGCCAATGACACGCCCATGTTAAATTCATCAAAGGAATAAGCTGAAAAGTAGCAGGTGCAGCTCCCATTCCTCAAGGAAAAAGCAGGTTTTTCCTCAATGAATTTTTGGATTTTTCCCGCTGGGAAGTAATAAAACTTGTAAAATTTCCCCTCACCATACCTACTACATATATCAAACAAGAACAAGTCCTCTTCTTCTTTTAAAGAAGGATTTCAGCTAATATTTACGAAGCACTTTCTTTGAAACAGGATAACTACATAGATAGATAGGTATCACATCCTTTATTTATTCAGTGGCCTTATATACATTATCCGATCAACGAAGCTCAAGAATGATGTTTGCACTTATACGACAGCGATAATAGCGCCCAATGTCAACATTGACCTAATCTAAGCTGATTGGCTCTTTTCTCTCTCTCTTAAAAATAAATAAAAAAAAACTTCAAAATCAATACTTTTCAAGAGTTCTTATTTTCTAACTAAACCAATCCAACGCACTACTTTCGTTTATGAGAATGTCAGCAGAAGACTTGACACAACACACTCAACAATCTTCAAATATAGGATGTCTATTAAATTTCAATGGCTGACAAACGTCTTATATAGATGTTTGTATGTATATTATGTATTATATCATTCTGTCTTCTTGTGGGGCCCTTAAAAATAAGAGTGTCCTCGATTTCTCTTGTGAATCAGAAGACTCGAATCAAAAAAAACTACATATTTATACACAAGTTTCTC
This sequence comes from Epistrophe eligans, assembly GCA_951394125.1. Classification (NCBI taxonomy): domain Eukaryota; kingdom Metazoa; phylum Arthropoda; class Insecta; order Diptera; family Syrphidae; genus Epistrophe; species Epistrophe eligans. Next base: position 83,118,286 of record OX596029.1, read on the forward strand.
CTTTATTTATGATCAATTTATGTATCATTGTGTGTGTGGTGTGGTTTGGTGTTGGCTTCTTTTCCATATGCTTAAGTTGGCTATGAAGACGGTCGGTCGGTCTTGCGGTTAACTTGGACGGAAATGAGGGAAAACTTTTCAAATCCTGAATATAATTTAAATTTGTTGTGACATTTTTTGCTTTTTATTTACTTCTTGTCAGAGTTAACTTTTTAGCTTATAGGGAAAAAAAAGTATACCTAAAGTTTTATTAGGAATCTATTTGTTTCTCGTTTTAATCAAAGTTGTAGATAAATTAAGAATTTCACCAGGTTGATAGAAATTGTAAAATTTTAAGAAATTTTAACAAACAAAGAAAAATTAAATGTGGTTTTACTTCTTACTTCTATAGGGTATAGTCTGTATGTTTGTCTGTCTTTTAAGAGAAACGGCAAAATGTCACAGTACTTCTTTCACTTAAGCGGGTTTTTCACTAAACAGAACCCCGCTTGAGCGGGTTTTTCACTTAACAGAATCCCGCTTAAGTGAAAAATAATTTCAGCAAATTTTGCGTTCTGTTCCATCTAATTTTTTGTCATTAAGAGAGTTTTTTTTTCGATGAAAAATATAAAATTTAACTGAAAATATGTTTCAGGTAAGTGGGTTTGTCATTTAAGCGAGTTTCGCTTAAGCAGAGTGTTGTATAGATAATTGGTCGAAAAATGCTCGGGGATAAAAAATTATTTCACATAAGCGGGCTTAACTGTAATTCAATCTTTAGCCAAACCACTTTATCAATTTTCTTCAAAACTGATTATATTATGGTTTTTAAGTGATTAGATTAGATGGGAAATTGAATTTTTTTTTACCACCAGTAATAACGCTAGAAACCTGTAATAGGTACAACAGTTAAAATAAAAAAGGGTATATAATATATATCTCGAAAACTGCTTAAACGATTTTAATATTCTGTTTATTCAAATTTTAATTTATATTTCAAATAAAAACTGTAACTAACGGTGCTTCTCATAGAACCGTTTTTTATAATTTTCATATTCTCATTCGCAAAGTTTAATTATATTCAAAACACCAACAAAAATATTTTATAAATTAAAAAAAACACAATTTTCAAAATTCAATGTGTTGAAAACGGGTTACTTATTTTTTTTTAATTTTTCAAGTCAACATAATGAAATACTTAAAGTTGGTAGGTACACCAATTTTTTTTTTGAAATAGTTCAAGAATTATTTTTATTTATTTTTTAAATGTTTTTAATCTTACGAGTAAGCAATGATCCCTTCAATTTGGAAATACTTACATTTCCTATATTCTGTAGTTTCGGTGACAGCGAATTTGGCATAACCATTTTCACCTAATCTAATGGGACCACAACAGGAATTTACAGATTTTTGCATTTATTTTTCGGATTTTACAGTACATCAAATAGTTGGAGTAACCCCATGTACTGCTTGCTTTATTGTGAAGAGAGTATCAGTAAATACTGTTTTTTGAACAACTTAGCTATAAATTTGAAATAGAGTTCCAAATTCGCACTTTTGTTGTAGTGCAAGAAAAAAAAATTGCCGACATTTTGAAGACCTCAATTAAAAAAATGAGCATTAAAACTAAAAATTAAAATATTCTTGTGAAATTCTTCACAACCAAAGACATTGCGGTTAAGAATGAGAGATATGACATTCATCTTATATATAAAAGTTTAAAACATGTGCGATGCGTTCGCTTCTGTTTATTTTGAAATAAGAAAAATTTGAAATGAATACAAATGACAATATTATAAAGAACCGAAGCTCTTAGCAGCAAAATTCCTCACACCTCTGCTTCAGCCAAATGAGGAAACTTTTTCCGCCAGCCTACTGGCTTTTTTTTTTATGTACAGGCCTATACTACATTTGTGATTTCTGTCTCATTCCCCTTAAGATGATAAGAAAAAATGATGAGGAAAAAAAAAACATCAAGGACAAATTTTCTTCTGTTTTTTTTTTTTTTCTTTTAATTTAATGTAGGTATAGCTCCCTTTTTTGTCTTCAAAAAAAAATGGTTGTTGATTGTGTAACTAACACCAAATGATAACCAAACAGTAGAACATTGTCCTATGTATATATATTATGTATAGTGAAGGGAATAATCCTCGGAAAAAAGTAATTAATTTGTAGGATTTTCGTTTTCATTCTTTTTACGGTGATTTAATCCTTGGATATTAATACGAATTACTTTTGTTTGTTTGTGTATGTTTGATAAAAACAGAAAAAAAAACAAACAAATGAATAATAAAAATAAAAAGGATGAATATTCCCACTGATATTCATGTAATTAGTACAATAACTAATCGTGACGAATGAGAAAGCAATTAATTATTGTTTAATAATATGTTTGAGTATTAAATTTTGATTGTGTTGTTTTTTGATGATGTGTTAATGAAATATTTTTTGTGGTCATGTCAGATTTGATTGGGAGAACTCCAGAGGAATTTATTGTGGTTAATTCAAATTTCTGTTTAGATATGTATGTATGTAGGTATTTTATGAAATATTATATCTACTCGTAAATAAATAATTACACATCGCTGTGCTGATATTTTTTTTTTTAAACTTAAAATTTATTAGAATAATCATATTTCACTGTGAAGTAAGTAAATTGTATGAATGTATTATGGAGAGATGACCTCACTTCCCCTCTCCAAAATTAAAGTGGTAAATGTGGTTTACCTATTAATTTTGGTACGTAGCCATCGCAGTTGAGCAATTCCTCATTGCCAACATTAAAAGTGCCACCTCAAAGATTCCAGAGATTCTTTGTTTTTTTTTTGTTTTGGTTTAAAAGTTTCTTTTAATAAATTTAAGTTTGTTGAAAAAAAAACTACCTTTCTAGAAATTTCCTGAAATTTAAAAAATAAGCCAAGTATGGTTTGCCCTTATTTTTAAGAAGCAGTTTCCTACTGAGATAAGTTTTAATTTTGTATTTGTTTTAAAAAAGAAATAAGTGAAGTTAATTTCTTTAAATGCTTTAATGATCATTTTTTAATGCATGCAATTATTAAATAAAACACTAAATCTAAAACTAATGCTTTATAGAGCATTTTATTAGTTTAATAATTTAATTCTCGCTAAGACCGTTATTGAACAACAAAGACCTGGATATACTTACACTTTCAACCATATCTGTGTGCGAGTTGTTATTCGGCTTAAAATGTACAAGTTATTTTCAAATCCCAGAGGCTATATCAAGAAGCAATGCCAAGAGATACTTTTGGAGAATTTGACAATTCCTTGCTCGAGGCAATTCCTTTTTACTGTACTTTTTAAAGTTAGAAAGGTATCTATTTATTTGTACTGGTCACTACGGCGTATACGTAACTAAATAATTTGTAATTTACACAACAAAATCAAGAAAATTTCAATTAATGGTAGTTATATTTTTTTCTTATTTACAATTTGACATAACCACAATGCAAAGAACAATTTTCTTAATTTCCCTAATATTTTAAATTTTAACTTTGCAATTTTTTTTTTGATCAAAGCCAATTAGATTATTAAAAATAAAATGAACGACTGTGGATCACGCAAATATCATTTACGGTTCCATATTACCTTAGAATTCTTAAAAAAAAAAAAATATGATATGGTGCAAACAAAATTTGAAAAATAGTTTTTGTGATTTTTTAAGATAAGATAAATATTTTTTTTTCTAGTAGAATTTTCAAGAAAAATCAGACTTTTTTATCTAAATTATCTGTTTAAAGGTACCTCCGGTATATAATTTCTGATCGAAATCGAGTTAGTCAGTAACAAGCATATTGTTCAACAATATGCAAACCATTATCTACAGCAAAGTAAACCCAAGATTAATTTTTTTTTTATCACAAAAACAATTTTTTTGACAATAAATATATATTAAAAGACCGAAAATAACTTTTTTACAAAAAAAATTAATTTTAATTCATCAAAATGATTGAAATATCCAATAAATTTCGGGCCGATAAGCATGCATAACACGATATCGTGTAAAACGCTTATGCTCTTTTAATACACAAATAACATTTTTCCGCTCATAAGATGTTCCAAGAGCTTAATGAGACTATAATGTAAGCGAGCTTAAAGTAATCTTTAAGAATACTACGAGATTGTTATAAAATATTTTAAAGCGTTAAATTGCTTAGTTATGGGAAGCTTTAACCTCGGCTAGAGCTGAAATTTCACAAAGGATTCTTATAAGACTATAACAGTCGTATTTATTAGATTTCTTTAGAACACTTTTGGACATTTATCCAGCTAGCCATTGTCTAAATAGTTAGATATCTCATTTTTTATAAACGCATTCAACAGTGGCTATAAATAAAAAAAGTTATGAGACCCATTTAACATAACAAGATAATAATTCTTAACAAGATAATAATTCTTAAGTACCTACAGAATTGGATATAAGAAAGTGTTATGAGCTTAACTCTGGAGGAGTTTGTTAGTTGAGTAATTAATAAAAATAAATTTTGTGGCAAAAAAAAAAAATTTTTGTGATAAAAAAAAAAATTAATTTTTAGACCACACATTTTGTTCAAACTTTTAAATGTTAAATTTAAAAATACTAACATCTCTACTCGATTCTTTATAATCGTAATGTCAGGTTTGATAAAAATCTTGAGGTCGATTTTTGTATCGAATCCAAAATAATCTTTGTAGTATACAACTATTGCAATTCAAAATAGTAAGTTTACCACCACAATGTTTCTTATTGATATTTGCAAAACTGACATTTTATTTTGAATTTAAAATTCAATATACATTTTTATTTTTATTTTTTTTTAATATTTGACTGTAGTCAAAAGTTTTGTTTATGTTTGATTAAAAGAAGTTTAAATTTTAATTCTTAACCACCAAACCCTTAAAAGGATGCTGCTTTCTTGAATAAAAATGATTGAGTTAAAAAAGCTCCCATAATATAATGATATCACCACTGCAAAAAAATCCATAAATTTGCATATTTTTTTTTGAAATCCACAAAATGTTTATAATAACAAAAAAAAATTAATTTTTTTTCAATTTTCTTGAACGAACCAATTCATTTTTTGTCACAATAGAGGCCAAGCTAACTTTTGAGAACGAAAAAATTTGTGAAAATTGAAAATATCAAACGCAGTAAACATATTTATTATTTAGCCATTCTTAAAATAAAGCATTTAAATAATTGTACTCTGTTTCTTACCACGATTCACCCTATAAAGTATCTAGCTCTTAAATGATCCCTTAAGTTCATCCTCTAAATGCGTAGTACATATCCTCGAAGTCTAATCTCTAAATATCTTTAAAAAATGTTCACCGCTTAAATTAATTAATTTAAAAAAGTATTAATTTATAAAGGCATGGCTTAAGTTAAACTTTTCAAACAAAAAATGAATTTAAAAAAAATCAAATGCTGTTTATATTTTAACCCTATTTAGCTATAACCTATAAACATATACAATTTGAGCAAACGTCTTTTTTCTCGGCATTTTGACATTAAAACTAATGAATCCTGTCCTCAGATTGATGGAATCGCAGTAGGTACAGCTTGTGTTGCTGATGCATATTCAACAGATGTAAAAAATCAAAAGCACAGTTACTTAGATTTTAATTCAAGAAAGTGACCTTGAAAGAGATTGCTGGTTGAAAAAGTTTTTAGTAAAGCCCTCTAATTATTTTTGCATTCAACTTAAGCGATGGCAACAAAAATTGTAATTTATTTAATTTTTTAGAACTTCTAAGAAAATAAAAAAAAAAACGAAAAATGTCAAAAGACTTAAAAATATCCCAAAATTTCATGATCTTTATAAAATGCTAAACATTCTGATCACGTTTTTCAATTCCACGAATAAATAGTATACCTACTCATTAACTTATTTATATAACCGACGACGGCGCCACTGCCAGCATCTTTCCGAATTTCTGTTCTTCATCTCACCGTCGTTATCCAATCTCATTAATTTGCATTGATTGAAACAAAACAAACATCATCACAAAAAAAACAAAAACAGTTCTCTTCTAAAATCTCAAAAATCAAGGCATTTTTTCTTCTTATTCAGAACACTGTACAACCAGGATTGTCGAACAATTAAGAATAATTTGCAAATAAAATATTCAATCAGCGTGACTTTTCCAAGAAAATAAAAAATAAAAAAAAAAAGAAAAAAGGACCAAAAAAAAAACAATGTTCGACAACTTGTCCTGATTATACGGTCTCCATGAACAATGAAATCCTCAAGATACCGTCATTTATTTTTATTAGAGACTCTTTTGAGTTTTGCCCGAGGTGACTACCAATAGCAAAATAAATGTGAAGAGGGTGTAGATAATGTCCGAACCGTTTCAAGTCAACTTTCAATTAAAATGAGAAAGTGCAAAACTTTGTCGAACTTCGAAAATTCAAACCCTCGTCGTTGTCGTAGTCGTCATACCATCACGCTCGATGCGATGATGGTGCGGTCCTTGTTTTAGTTTGAAATGGATTTTATATTTAACTGTAATCGACCGACGCGACGCGACGTTAACCAACACGGGGATGACTTGACTGTACATTTATATAGAAATCGAGTTAAACTTCGACGTGGGATGATATAACTTCGACGACGATGTGGAAATTGAGTTGCATTTTGTTATCGATTTTAAGTATTTAAGTAGGACACAGATTTATATAGCTTGTCATTTGGTCTAGACTGAGAGACAAATAGACAAACAGACAGACTCAGTTGGAAATAAATCAACATTTTTCTTAATGTACTTTAGATATTTTATGCATATTACGTTTTTTTTCTTTTATTTTTCGATGACCTCATTCCGGAGAATGAAATGGGAGTTTGTTTAAGTTTTAAGCTCTTTGTAATTCACTGAGGATTTGTATATGGCATCTCTTTCAAAAAGAATAAGTCTCAGATATTTCTATTAAAATCTCAACAAGGGCATATCCTTGAAAGTTTTTTGTTTTTTTTATTAATCTGAAAACAATTGAAAAATAAAAATAAAAATTCATTGCATACATTTTGTGCAAACTGAAAAATACAAAATATGTCATCGTAATATTGTTCACAAAAATAATAAAAAGTTTCTATATATAAATTTGTTGAATGGCCTCATTCATGAATTTCTATAAAATATTAAAAATAAATTTCATTAAATTTGAATTAATTTAATAATGAGATAAAAATATATAAAGTGGAAAATTTTTATTAATCTGTTGGAATTCTGTTTTGGACTTTCAATAAAATTGTCAACAACAAATAATATTTTTTTTTTTATAAATTTTGCATTGTGAGTTTTCCCAAAGGAACTGCAGCAATAATGAGGACACACGCGGCAGATAGAAATTATTATAATATAAATATGAACACTGTTTAAAATATAAACTTTATATTTTATTAACTTTATTTTTATCGGCAATGTTTGTTAATATAAGTGGAATGGCTGAAACAATATGAGCATGTGTTTGGGTATGAATCATACGGTATCTATACATTTTAATGAAGTTTTTTTTTTCTACAATAAAACTTTGTAGTTATATTATAAAGCTTTTGAATCTGGGTACTGAAAAATTATAGCAACACAAATATTTGGAAAAATGATAATTCGGTTCCAACCATAATTTTTTTCTTTTTGTAGATACTAGAAAAGTTTTATATGTGTATCGACCGTAACAATTGGATAGCCTCACATAAAGTTTTTTCTTTAACTAACTGTTATTTTGTATCTAATTGATTTGTACCTATGAAATTTTATATTGGGTTGCAAGTTAGAATTGAGTTTTTTTAGACTAAGAGAAGTTTCAAATAGTTTCGAGAAGCTAACGGAATTATCTGAAACTATTTCGTTTGGATACACCAAAATGCAATATTTTTTTTGTAACATTAGAATAGAATCACCTTCTTTATTGCAGTTTAAATTAAAACCAGATCATTTTTTTTTAAAGAAAAGTTTTTTATTTATTTTCTATAGCTCACAAAATTATGTCAATACTTTGTACAACCCCCCTTATTTTGAATTACGCCAAAAATGTGTTTTTTTAGGAAATCATACAAAGATTTTAAAAAATCAAGGGAAACACTTGCCCAGGTCCGAAAATATCTTGGAACTGAGGGAGAGCCGTTTCCAGTAGAGCTTTGTAATACGGTGCTGTCATTCTGCAGTTTACAAATACCAAATCTATCGTTCCATAATATGATATGGCCCCCATACCATATCGCCAACTTCACGGCTGTGGTGACGGTCCAAAAACATTTTTTTCTTTTCTTAAATCATGATAGTAATAGTTGTATCCGTCGGGCCCATCGAGGTTGAACTTCTTTTCATCAGAAAATACAACTTTTCGCCAATCGTTTGAGTGACTGGTGCCATCAGTGTTCCAAGCCATGTGCAATCTTGCAAAACTAAGCCGCTGTTGTTTTCGCGCTTTGTTAAGTGGTGGTTTTTTTTTTTTAGTTTCAGGCGCTTCAGGTGTCCAGCACTCTTAATTATTCTACTTATTGTCATTCGGCTAACTTCCACCCCAGCTTCATGCCTAATCTTACCTAAAGAATGGGTTGAATTGGAAGCTAATTTTATAATTTTCTGTTTTTCTCGACTTAAAAGTACCGACGTACGGCCTTTGTAGTTGTTTCCGTAAAGTAATGGATTTTTTAAGTAATTGTTAATAACTTTTGCACTACGATCAAGTTTTTTAGCTATAGCGCGATTAGAGAGGTTTTGGTCACGGTAAGCCTCTGTTTTAGCAATTTCTGTTGCATTTAAAGATTTTTTTCTACAAATTTTAACTATTAAATAGAATAAAACACTAAAAAAAATAAACTTTTTATTATTCTAATAACTTTACGACACTTTTACTGTTAAGCTCTCGCTAACAATGAGTAAGATAGTTAGTTGAGGCTATTGTAATGTTACAAAAAAAATTCCATATTAAAGTGAATGCAAACAAATCTAGTTTAAAAAGTCCAGTTAAATTAAAAAAATGTTAAAAGCTCTCTTAATCTCAGGTACTCTCATTCTTAGCTTTTCACCCAATGTATATTTCCTTGGCAAAACACCAACGAGCGTTATAGTTAAAAAAAAAAACAATATGTGAGGTTATCCAATTGTTACGGACTGTATATGAAAACAAAGTCAGTCAGCAAGCCAATATCCACACTTCTATAAGATAATTAAAATAAAATGCACGCCTGTGTCGAACGAACTTGATCTTATCTAGGATCACACTGTGGGTTGGTTTTAATATTAAAAAAATCGTTGTATTGGTTTTCATATTTTTATGTTATATATTTATATTTATAAAATCTTGAAAACATTTTAAACAAAAAAACTGGAACGACATTTTTTAATATTTATAAATATTTTGAAAAAATAGTCAACTACCTATTTTCGAAATATCGAATTTTCAAAAACTAAATTTAAATTCTTTTAAAAAAGTCAAAATTTGTATGGAAACTTTGATTATACAATAATATTCAAACTTCTCAGAAGCTTTTGTGTACAAAAATGTTATTAAGATCGTTTCAACATGATGAGATAGTCGAAAACCTAAAAAAAATGGCTCTTTGTATGAAAGATACCGAATTAAAAAAAAAATGTTCTAATAATTTGGTTTGGCAGTACTGATATCAGCTCATAAAATAAACTAAATACAAATTTTAGGAGTTGGTTTTGAGAAAAAATAAGTTTTTCCTTAACAGTTCTGATACCGTTATTTATGGTTATAAGAATAATTTTTGTTTAAAATCTGCTAGATAATGTTAAAAAAATGCTGGTTAGAAATAAAGTTTTCAAAAACAAATTTTGAAACTTTTTAAAAAAAATTGTTTTGAAAATTTTGAAAAATTTTATAATAGGTAGGTACCTACTTTTTAACTTTTTGAAGTATTCTTTATAAAAAAAAATTTATCAAAATCAATTGAACCGTCTTCGAGAGAATTTTAAATCAAAAAAATGGTTCTATGGGAGGTACCATTTATAACGATTTTTCGGATTTTTTTAAATGGTAGACGTTTTGTAAAAAAATTACTTAATTTTTTAAAAAGAAAAGTTCTGGGTACGTTTTTGAGAAAAATACGATTTTTTTTGCTAAAAAAATTTATACGTCAGGTACCGTTATTTTTTATTTTAAGAAAAATGAAAAAATCATGTGCGGTGAATGCCCAAAAAACGCTAGGTACCAAGTTTAAATAAAATCGATTCACCCGTTTACGGCTACAGCCGAAAGGACAGACAGACAGGCAGAATTTCGAAACCCACTTTTTTCGACTTCGCTATCATCGTAATGTCAACTTAATCAAAATCTTGAGTTCGATTTTTTCTACGAATGCATAACTTGCCATAATAGTACCTATACCAAATTTCTCAAGTATAAAAGGCATGCACAGGATGACTCAGGAAAAGTGGTACCAGACTAAAGACCTATCCAAATAATCGGTTTCATTTCTTCTATTTTAGAAATTGACTTCTAGATTTAATGAAATTGACTCTTTGGTATAGTATGTTATTAAGCTCAAAAAAATTCTTAAGCGGACGTTTTGATGCGAAATAAATATTTTTTGTCATAGTTATTAGTCACGTACCTACTTGTTTGTCATCTGGAATAGTCCTGATTAGCTGATTATTTTAATACTCTGAATATATACAATGAATATCCCAATTAACAATCGACTTTTTTTAAATTTAAGTTTAAATTTTGCCCGAAATTTTAAGACGTGTAATTTGATGGAAGCCAAAATAATAGCAAAAAACAATTGAATGCCAAAAATCAAATCCAACAAAACAAATAAATAAATGAAAAAATGCGAAACCAAGGCGGTTAAATGAACCCCCGCGAAACGTTAGTATACAAAGTTTTTTGCCATACCAACTTTTTTGAATCTTTTAAAAATATATTTTTTTCGTATTGAGTTGTAGTCTAAGCTTTAAAAAATCTGAACTTTCCAAGCAATTTTATGAAATATAAGAAAGTATTAAAAAAAGATTGCAGATGACCAACCTTATTTTAAGAAAATGAAGCCCATATAATTTTGCCATTTTTTTTTTCAATTTTTTTTTAAACACATTCTATGGTGTGACGTCACTTCGGTACCTGTACTTCTGACTTCATCCATATATCTGCGTTAACTCCACATCCAGAACCTGCATAAAGAACGCTTCACTGATGGCAACGATTCTAGTTCCAAAAAGTAACATATGAAGCGAATTTTTTGATTCATTGGGATTTTCATAATTTAACCCTTTGAATGCAAACTTCAGAAATGTTTAGTTTTACATTTCTCCATGTTAAGATATTTTCAACTTACTACCAGAGATGATGTTAACTATTTTGAAGGAGCTTCTTTTATTCTTGAGTGCTAAACATAAATAAAAAAGAGCTTCCTGTATAGATGATGAAATAAGTTTACTCATAGTTAAGGAATTGAAAGTGATGCCAGGTCAAAACCCTGTATAGTTATATAACTTATACATACCTATATATCTTTATAAAAAACTTTTCATACTTTTGCTCTAAAAACAGCATTAAATGTTCATTTAAAGAGTCATATAACTACATAACATTCCTACGTTTTTATCAAGAACATTCTCTATAGAAATTTTTTTTTTAAGTATAAAACTTTTGGACCTAAAGTTTTTTAATATAAATTTATTTTATTTTTTTGCTCATTCTGCGAAGCATCATATGAAAATAAACAAAAACAGAAACAAAAACTATAAACACTTTAGATTTTTGTTTACCTCACATTTCCCAACCTGGAAGTGAATTCTTAGAAGGCTTAAAAGGTGACAAACAAAAAATAAACAAAACACCCAGAAAGCCATCAAAGTGATGAGGTTTCAACCTCTAAGCTCATCAAAAACAAGTAAAAAGAAGAAAAATAAAACAAAACCAAAAGCAAAAGCAATATAACAAAAACTGAGAAAACCAACTTGAAAATGGTATCAGAGCGGAAAAGAGACGAAAAGTTAGTCAAAGAGGTTGGCAAAAAGTGTCAAACTTAAAACCAACCAACGTGTGGATGCCACAAAATGTCACAAAAAACAAAAAAAAAATAAATAATAATAATACGTATTTACCTCTTCTCCGGATCAAAAACACAAACACATGGTTGGTTTACCTCTTCTGCTGCCCTCCATCAACCTCTTCCTTAATAGAGAACTTTAAGAGAAGTATATATTCTAAGTGCGGTGCAAATTTGAAAATTTATCAAAAAGCATTTTGCTTACATATTGAATGAGTTGCGGATGTTCCCACTTGTCACATTAGAGTTGATGGCATTGAGGATGTTTTTTGGAATTATGTATAAGGAAAGCAAAAGGTCCTGAGAAATTGCTATCATTATGAATGAATCTGTTATGATGACTTCCTATGTCATACATCTAAGCTAAGTCTCTATGGTTTAGAGCTATATTAATTTTTTTTTCTGTTAAGCTTTTGCTGACGATGCCGATGTTGTGGCACGGCGGCGGTGGCGGTGTTAGGAATTAAGCTAGGTAAGAACAGATTATGCAGGATCACGTTATTTTAAATATACAAAATGGAATAACATAATTTAAAAGGTTTTGTAAAATTAACTTGATTAATAAATTAAGAGAATAAGCAATTCATTTATCTAAACTCTAGAGGCGAATGGGGCTCTGTGTCATACTTAGATATACATTTTTTCACTTGCTTCCGAGGAATAAACATTTAAAATGAATGAGGCATTAAATATAAAGAAGGAAATATTTACAATGGAATTTTTTGTGTAAAATGTGTGTTAATTAAGTGAGCAAGTTAATGTAAGGATGTCCTGTTATTAAAAAAAAAAAGAAGCTATGTCCGTATGCGATAAACATATAGTTTCACCTGTGTCGTGTGTGTAAGTAAGAAATTTATTGTAAGACTAATATCTATGAATTTAAAATTGCTCCAAAAAAAATCACGAATGGTCGAGCTGTTATACCACTAAATTTATTTATTTATTTTTAATAATGATTCTGCAGTAAAAACTTCACAGAAAAACTTTTTTAGTGTTGATGTTTTCTTGCCAATGAAAAACGAACATAGTTAAAAGAGTTTTCGGAAATAATTTTTACAAATAAAAATATTAAAAAAAAATGTTCCCTGGTAGGTACTGTTTTTAGATCAAACTTTTGATTTAAAAAAAAAATGCGCACAATGATAGTACGTATGATAAATTGAAATAAACTAAAAACGTGAGACATACGTGTAATACGTTCCGTGTCACACATTACGTTCTAATTTGGTATGTTCAGTAAGAAAACTCCGGCACTTAGACGAACATTGAAGTTGACACATTTTAAACGTAGGTCCCAACACTCACACAATTTGTTTGCCAAATATTTTATGCCAAATAATAAACAAACAAAATGTTAATAAAGCTTTACTTATACTTAATACACAAACAATTTTATTTACTAGAATACATCCCAAAATATTTTTTCCAAAATAACACCTTTGAGGTCAGAGACTACCATTAAATATTTTTAAGAAAAAATGTTGGAACGCAAATTTAAAGTCAAAAATTAAATTTAAAAAAAAAGAATCCATTTTTTATTTGCTTGTATTCAAAAAAAAAATCTAAAAATCTATCTAAAGATGATAGCGAGACGTCGAAAAAAGTGGGGCTCGCAATTCTCACTGTCAAATCTGTACTGTCCTTTCGGCTGCAGCCTGAACGAGTGGGTCGATTTTCTAAAAACTTGGTACCTAAGCACGATTTTTTCATTTTTTTTAAGACTGAAAATAATGGTAACTGCGGTAAAATTTTTTTTACTAAATTATGAAAATCATATTTTTTTCAAAAAAAGTGCCCACAACGTTTTAAAAAAAAAAAATTTGTAATTTTTTTTAAAAAAGGCAACCATTTTATAAAATGAAAAATTTCGGGAAAATGGTATAAGTGGTACCTCCAATAAAATTTTTTTTTTGATTTTCGATTTTTCAAAAACGGCCCAACTGATTTTGAACAATTTTTTTTATAGAAAATTTTTCAAGAATTTTAAAAAGTTTTGTATATCAAAATTTTCAAAATGTTTTTTTGGATTTAAAAAAAAAAAGTTTAAAAATTTTTTTGACAACTTTATATTCGAAAATGACTTGGTCAATTTTTATCAACCTTGGCGCATAGTAGTTTTTTTAACATTATCTAGCTGATTTTCAATAAAATTATTATTAAGATCAAAAATAACTGTACCTCTCCCATTATAAGTGTTTAAAAACCGGTAAGGAAAATATCATTTTTCTTAAAAACAGCTCCTAAGGTTTCGATTAGATTTTTTATGTGAACCAATATTAATACGATCTACCACATTATTGCAAAAAAAATGTATCTATTGTTTAAAAATAGTAACTCTCATAGAACCATTTTTTCGGTTTTCGACTATCTCAATATCTGTTTAACCGATTGTAATGAAATTTTTTACACAAGAGCTATTAATAAATTCGTACAATATTGCATATAAAAATTTTCAAAAAAAAAAAACAAATTTTGGATTTAAAAAAAAAAATGTTTTCAAAATTTTATATATAAAAAATTAATTAAAAAAAAAAAACGCTCCAACGATTTTTAAAATTTTAATTTAATTTTGGGTGATATGGCATTCTATTTGGCATTCTATTTGGGATTTGTGACTTTTACTCGTGAGATTCGGAGCGATGTTTTTGACGTTCTAACATTTTTTTTGGTTGTTATGATATTCCTTAAATGAATGCCACAATACCCAAGTTATATTTTATAATGCCAAAATTTAAGAAAAATAAATCAATTTTCTTTTTGGTGGTCGTATTAACATTTGAAAAGTAATTTGGGAGTAATTACATTCATTTTAGCAGTGATGTTCAAATCCATGTAAAAAACTATTTTTTACCTTTTCTACGTTAAAGTAGGTAAAAAACGCGTAAATAAGTGTAAACAACGTAAAAAAACTCGTAAAAAACGTAAAAAACCTGTAAAAAACTCGTAAAAAAGGTAAATACTGAGTAAACTGAGAAAAAAGAGAGAAAATGAGAGACATTGTCATTGACATTGACATTGATATCAACTACTGATATCCGCATCTTCTCAGACAGTCAAGCTGCCATCAAATCTCTGGACTCTGTTTCTACAAACTCTATAACAGTCCAAAACTGCCGATCATCTCTCATTGAGATGGCGGAGCAGTTCAACATTCACCTTTGTTGGGTGCCGGGCCACAGGGACATTCCAGGAAACTGTAAAGCTGACGAACTCGCTAAAAGTGGAACAACAGTACCCATACTACCAAATAAAACAACTATTGGTATACCTATCGCTACTTTTAAACATATGCTAAAGCAAGATGCTATAAAGAAAACAAACCTTAGGTGGAACAAACTCACCACTTGTTTAACGACAAAACAAATCTGGCCAATGCTGGATCTGAAGCGCTCTAAGCAATTGATATCTTTAAGCAGTTTGCACATTAGTTCCGTAATAGGTGTCATAAGCGGACACTGTCTAATAGGTAGGCACGCCATGCGACTAGGCGTTCACTCTAATGATTTCTGCAGAAGCTGCATGGATGAGGAGGAGGAGCAAACAATTCCTTACCTTCTTTGTACTATGTCCTTCTCTGTCACAGAGACGTAGACTCCATCTGGGAGACTTCTACTACAACGATACGAGTGATCTAGCAAATACTTCTATAAGTAATCTCGCACGCTTCATAAGGAGCTCAAATTGGTTTAATTGAGTAAGGAAAAGCTTTCCTAGATCCATGTGGTATCACAACGGGCCAACAATTGGCCTAAGTGTGTCGGTGTTTCCACCGACAGCCACTTCAACCTAACCTAACCTAAAGTGCCTTGTCTTGAATTGTGTATTATGTGTACTATTGTGTTATTACATGATTGAACGAGTACTTTGAGATCAAATTCAATTATTGACATCGACAGAACCTATCCACGTTTTTTTTTTTTTTTTACTTTTTTACCTTTTTTACGTTTTTTACATAAGCATAGTAAAAATAAGGCAGGTAAAAAACTAACGTACAAAACGTAAAAAACTATGTAAATAAAAAATTCGAACAACACTGCTTTTTAGGCTTTGTAGCACTTTTACAGAAGTTTATACAGAAAACTTGGTATTAAAATTAGAAGACCCGTTTTCCACATTTAAGCCAAAATTTGGATCGTCCTTACCTAAAAGATTCAAAATTTCTTTTTACAAATAAGTTTTTCTTCTGGGTAGTTTTTGGGTTAAATTAAAAAGCTTTACAAATTGATGAAAACATAACTTTAAAAAGTCTTATATATCCTTACCTAGCGTGCCCATTTAAAAATATAAAAATTCCACGGTGTGAAAATAATTTTGTTTGTAAAATTTGATATTTTGAAAATCAAAAAAAGCAAAAAAAAACACAAAAAATGTGGAAGAACTTTAAAACTCCTCTTTAATGGGTAGACTAAAATCCTACCAACCTTTAAGGCATAATCAAATGTTAGACCGACAGAATTACGGGGCCTATTATATTGTTTCATCTCGAATCTTATATACCTTTGTAATAATATCATATTTGTTTAAAATCGAATTTAATTTTTGTATGAATTAAAAAAATCCCATTTAGTATATGTACCTCCATAATCGCATGTTAAATCAACCTGCCATGAAAAATATAAAAATTTAAAGACAACACGTCCTTACAAAAGTATAAGCAAATCTGCAAACAGTTACCTTCCAAAAATTACAATGTAAGTAAAATACCTTTGGTAAAACATCCCCCCAGAAATAAAACCAACAAATTATTCTATCATATTTCTTTTGAGCCATAAACCTGCTGATGTCCTCGAATATTGTGTAACAACATCACAAAACATTGGAGCCCCAAGGAAATGTTCACCATAATAATCATGTTTCAGTCTCTCGTTTTGGCACAAAGGATCAGATTTAATTTTTAGAGTTTTGTTGTTTTTATAGTTAGGATTTATTTTTTGTAAGTATAAATTTTTTTAATAAACAAAACAAATACACGGTAAAATCACAAAGGAAATAAAATATTTACTGACCGAGAAAAGGACACAACAACAATAACAACACTGACAGAAAATGAAATATTAAAGCCAACTCATGTATGGGTAGGTCGCCGTGTATACTCTGTATCTGTTGTATGTCCATTGATCTTAGTTTCATTTCGTGGAATGGAAGTCAAGAAGTTGGGAGAAAGTTTTCATGATTCTTCCTTCGTCCTTTCTTTATTATTAATTTTATAGGACACCATCTGAAATGAGCATCATTTATATCTCTCATGGTGTCATTCATCATCAGTGCCAGTGCGTGTTACTGTACTGGTGGTGGAGTGGAGTGAATGGAGAGCATATTATCGCATGGCTGCCCTGGTAGCACGCCTTTCGGTGACTCATTCACACTCTCAGCGATTAGGTACTTGTTAATACACGGTACACTTGACAGTTGAAGATGCAGCAATAGCGAAAGCGCCATATCCCATACATCCACAACAACCGGAAACCGGAGAATTCATTTCCCACTCTGTCAGTCAGTTATAGTTATAAAATTCAAAACGTTACACTTCCCCTGAGTATAAATATTATGTATGTACCAGTACCTACTGTGAAATTCACAAGAGTCGTTCTGCTCTGCCTTTTTCGCACATCAAGGACTTTAAACAGGACATGAAAAGGATGACTATGTGGACCAATGATGATGACAACAGCAACGACGATGATGGTATTTTGAATTTTACTGCGAATATAGAAACCGCAATGTAAGGAAGTCAGCGCAAAACGGGGGTTTATATGGTAATAATATTTAAATGAATTACCACCATTCAAGTGTGTTAGGTTTGTTGGTTGGTATCTCTCTGGTATCACTGTACTGTGTACAGCAACAGCAAAAGGCAAGCAAAAGGACTCCCTCAATGCCAATTCGACTCATCCTTGGCTGACTTTTTGGTTTGTTTGAGGGGAATACATGTGACAGGATGAAAAGTTTGTGGTGATATTGCCATTTTGTGAAGTGTGCCATATTTTCTAAAACCAAAAAAAAAAGACGATGAGTTCTTTTTCTTCTTGGGCTTGTGTATATGCTTATATGCTGGTGTTGTGTGTTATGGATATCCTGGACTTTGTTAAGATAACATTTTTCCTTCAATATTTTCCATTTTATTTTATGAAATGACGTGGAAATATTTTTCATCTTTGTGGTGTTTCTCATTTTCTCTTATTTCATTTTATTTTTTACTTAAAAAGCTTGTGTTCTTTTTGTTTTACCTTCGTTTTTTATTTTTATTTGACTATGAAGACAGTTTGCATGTAGGGAGGCTCTGCTGTTTAAAAAAGGTGTCCTTACACAGAGACAGATAGAGAGAGAGAGAGAAAGTTAAAAGGAAATGAACTTATCTACCTGTATTTTTTTCGTGGAAGGGTAGAAAAATAAAATTATATTACCTACTCGGGAAAACATTTCCTAATTTTTCCCTCAAGGTGTTTCCTTATGAGGCAACTTATTTATTCAAAGGCTTTTTAATGTTAGTAAATTTGTTGTGATTTTTGTATTTTCTTTTTTTTAAAGAGAGATAAAAAGATTGCACAGATTATTCATATCCTTTTTTTTAAGAGACCAGCCTTAGAGTGTTATAAAAATAATATTATGAAACAAAGTTTAGATTTTGTTTACTTATTTATAAAAAACAAAAATATAAAAGAATATTTTGAAATGGACTGTTATATTATTTATAAGAGTTCTTTTTATAAATAGAGGTCAGTTCAGACCTCTTTTTAATATTAAAAGAGATATAAGTATATGTTTTAATCAGAGCTTTCATACTTTGAACTGTCATGCTTCACAGCGTTCAAACCTTACTCCAAACGGAGTAAATTTTAAGAATAAGAAAATAAATGTAATAAATTTTAAGATTTAGATAATTAATTCTTTTTTTATTCAGAAATTCTTTAGCCAAAAACTATAAAATAAATAACAGCAATATATTATTCAATTTTCCAATCAACTCTGACTCTGTACCAGTGCTGTCGGAATGGCTACTATAGTAACATTTGTTGGCTCCTTTACTGCGAAAAGGGCTACCCTACCCATGTCTCAAAGAGGCTCTTCAAATCTTCAACTGGAAATTTTAGTTAAAAGCGTATCTTGCAGTTTGAAAATATTTTTTAATTCAGATTTCTCACATCCCTGCTCTTATTCAAAATTGAAGAAGATCATAATTTCTGAATATGCATGGTTCCTTTATTAAAATATTAACCGTTTAAAAGATTGATTGAAAAGTACAAAAAAAGAGGTCTAGACTCAAAGAAATAATAATGTATATTTATTTTTATATTTAATAAGTAATTTGTTTTAAAAGTACTTTTTATATTAATTCTCGACTGAAAAGGTAAAGTATCTTAAGTCAATTTTTAACATTTTTCAGGAGAGCAAAAAAACTGTTGAAAGAAGCTTCCCAAAAAACCATTAAAACATAGACTTCTTAGAATAAACTAAACTTTTTAGAGGTAAAATTTTATGAACTTTTTTTTTTAAATGTATTGTAAAAAGATATTGTTAATATTTACTGAGTTATAGGGCAAATTATGACTTAAGATAGTTTGCCTTTTTTTAATTTATTTTAAATTATTGATTTCAAAAATCTTAAGTTGAGTTAAGATACTTTAATTTCTTAATTTTGGTATCTTAAGCCCACTTAAGATGTTTTACCTTTTCACAGTTATTACAAACTCTTAAGATTAAATAATCTTAAGTATACATAAAATTTTGTAATTTTCTTCAACACAACATCTTATGTGGACTTAAGATATTTTACCTTGTGTCACCATGTTATTTTCCAACATAAGATGATTTTTTTCCTTTATAAAAAGGAAACGGAGTGAGATAGAAGAATTCGGATAAGGCAGAACTGTGCACCTCTATGTTGGTAATAGGGATCATTAAAAAAAAAGCAAATCATCTTAAGTCGACTTAAGATACTTTACCTTTTCAGTTGAGAATTAATGTCATAATAATGATCTATTTTAGTTTATTTATTTTTCTATTTAAAATAAGGTTTCTTATGAGGTTGTTTTTATGTAGACACTAGACATATAATTTCAGATATGAATGCTTTTGTTCTGTTTAGTCCAATGGGACGTTAAGTTCTTTTGTCTTTCTCAGAATTTTTTTTTTTTATGAATAAAAATATCAATGGCCCTTTATTTTGAGAGAAAGGTTCTATAGAATTTTATCAAAGGTGGCTGCGAAAGCTTCTGATTTTTTTTTTGGGACGATGTTAGCGTAAGAAAGTTTCATAGGAGAGGAGTCATACTCCTAGTCAGTTGTTGTATATTTCACTAAGCTCCATATAGGTCACAACTCTCAACTTTCTATTCATATAACTTAAACGATTTTTACTGTTTATTTTATCTAGTCTTATATGTCTGAATCAATAATACCTACCTATCTACTATTTAAACTGACTGACTGACTCAAAACAAAAGCGTATATAAGTGTTATAAATTGTTTTCATATGCATATCAATCAATCCAGCTGTGAAAGATATAGACAAATGCGAAAACAGAATTCAAAATAGGTGTCATATTATATTTATGACAATATAATATCATATTATTATATATCTCCACACTCGCATTGACGACCCTTATACATTATTGAAAAATATCATTTCCTGTGGTAAATTTGCATATCAATGATAAAATGAAAAAAAAAAATATTTAAATTCAATTTTTTCATAAAACCAAAACAATATCGATAAAACATCATTGTTGTATATAGCTTAAAGAAAAATAATGTCAAAATGTCTATCAATCAGTGTCAGTGTTATCGACCTTTATTGTATTTTATTGTAGAAAAGAAAATCTAAAGCTATACTCGTATTGTTATTAAAAGTAGGAAAAACATTCAAATTTTGTTATGAGGATATTTTATGATGCGCAAACCAACGATCAATTAAATAAACACCATCTACTAACATCATACATTTTTTTTTTAAGTCAACTTTTTTAATCTGATTTAATTATCATATATATGTAGTTAGATATTATGGGAAAATATT
The DNA here is from genome assembly GCA_951394125.1 of Epistrophe eligans. NCBI lineage: Eukaryota > Metazoa > Arthropoda > Insecta > Diptera > Syrphidae > Epistrophe > Epistrophe eligans. The sequence continues at coordinate 83,139,310 of OX596029.1, forward strand.
TTACCGTCAACAGTAGTAAGTAATATAAATCAGCTGGAAGACAAAATTTCTGCTAAAGATGATTAGCTAAAAAAATATCATGGCAGTGGTTTAGTTTGAAATATTAACAACTTCCTTAGAAATAAGCTTAAAGTTTTAATTTTTTTAAATAAAATTAAGAAAAAACTTGAGAAAAATTCTGAAAAAAATTAATTTTGGTTTGAGCTTTGTTCTGTCATCTGAAAAAGTACCCTAAGTTTCAAATACTGCTTTTGAGGGATGAAAGAGAGAAAGACATAAATGTCTCAAAAACTTACAGTTTTTTTTTTTTTTAATTTTCAGAAAAAAATTATTGCCTGAACACAATGGATACGGAGCTACAACTGCTGTCAAGATATTCAATACATACTAATTCAATGTTACGAACACGAAAACAACACAAAACAACGCAACTGCATTCGTTGCTGCAGACATACATATTGTGCTGCAAGAGTTCACCAACTTTTATCTTTTCACTTTTGATGTTTCAATTTGTATGAAGAAAAAAAGAGCCGGAAAAAAATATTGAAGCTCTTTGTGCTAATTTGTGTCGAGAAAAATATTATTAATTAAATGAAAAATATTATAAATAAAAAAATAAGCTTTTTTTAAAAAAAATCTGACAGCTGCATTGAGAGAAAAGTAGCTGCAGCTCCAGTTCCAGTTGCAGTATTGTGTTCAGGACAGGTTAAGGTTCTTTTGTGCAGAATATTATGGGTTACAATTTTTTTTTCACATTTCTTCCATAAAAATAATTGTTTTCGAGAAATTTAAATAAAACGAAAACGCAAAAAAAATTTTGAATTTATTTTTAAAATCTAAAACACATTTTCTCTTAATTTTGATGTTAAATATAATTTTTAAGAAAAAAAAATGTATTCACCTTTTTAGGCTCCTTGGATAAGAGGATAAGAGGCAGCGGGTAGAACATATTATGCTAAAATACTTTGAAATTCTAAAATTCTCTTTTTACTTATAAAAATAATAAAATCAAATTCGTGAAAATGAAATTTAAATATAAACAGTTTTAGTTGAAAACAAAAGAGTTTTATCTCCGAACATAAAAGTTTATTCACATCTCCAATTTTCTTGATTATTTTTTTTTTCGAATAATTTTCATTCTTAAATACCTTGTAGTATATAATTTCAGAAACACTTTGGAAATAAGAATTTTTATAAACAAAAATATTAAGTTTCACTACAAAATTTTGCATAAGATGTGGCAAAAAGCTATAGCATATAGATTAAGTCTAGACAAGAAATGAGTCGTAACGGAAGGAGTTTTTTCTTCCTATCATTCAGCTGAGAGGGGAAATTTTCTGTAAAATATATTTTTTGCAGGAGAAATATTATTCAAAGCAACTGCAATATTATCCTATAGAATTCCACCCTTTTTTTTTTGCTCTATGTAGATTTGCATAAAATTCTTCTATAAACACAAACAAATAATCGAGGTTTTAATCAAAATTTATTAATTAATGAAAGAGCCTGAAAAAGTGAGTTTTAACACACTGTCCGATGAATCAATTTGCTTCAAATTTGGTAGAAAGTATTTTTATGTGATTCTTTTTTTCAAATTTTCCCCATAACAGCTTTAACGCTTTTGATTACATCTTAGTACCTCTGTGCTTGTAGGATAACCGCGTTTCAAGTTTTTGATAAGATATTCCCATTATTTACATAGTGTTTTGAAATTTTTTGAATACATTTCCTTACTGAATGACGTATAGATTTTTGTGTGGCTTGACCACTTTTTTTTTAAATTTTGGAATTGGATGTTTTTAAGTAGTTTAACAATATGGGATTAAAAAAAAAACATTTTAAACACATAATTTCTTTTAAACAAAAAAAAAAGAAAAAACTATTTTCATACACAAAGTTGCAAACAATTTTAACTATATGTTGTGTTTTTTTTTTTTTAAATTTGACGTAATAACGTCAATCGTAAAAACCAAATCATTTTAAATTTTTTCAAATCAAATTTTAGTTTAAAAAGAATTCTTTCAATTTTATTTATAAAAACACAACGATTAGAAAAATTTTTGAAAAAAAATTGATATGATTATTGATTAATTGATCCTATTAAAAATAGAATAAATGTTCATAATCGATAAATTTAAATACCCGCTTCCGTATGATTTTTTTTTATCTTACAATATGTCTAACTTATATTATTTATATTCATAATTTTTTTATTAGTAAAAAAATAAAAATAAATAATTTCTAACCCTTTCCAAAATCTTCTAAATATGAATAATGTAATAATGTTTTAACATTTTTTTTTTTCTGTTTAAATGACTCGACTAAAATTTACTAAAAGACAAACAGTTTTTATAGTGTATGTTTTATTGAATAAAAAAACAATATCCACGACTAAATGATACGAATTTGCTCTTTTGGTTAACAATTTTTATATAGCTATAGCTAAACGACAATTAAAAAAAAAATTTAAAGTATCTACTAATAAAATAGATTTTTTGTTGATTTTATTTAGACATGTGCAACTCAAACGTGCACCTTATTTTTCTTAAAATAGAAATTAAAATTATTTTTGGCAATAATTTAAAATTAAAAGTAAAATCTGCACCGCTTTTACAAATACATACTCAAAATAAAATAAAATAAATTATTTTCTTTAATATTGTAAAATTATTTAAAATTGTATTTAGTTTTTTTGACTAAATCACAAAAATAGGATTGAAATAAAATTATTCTACAACACGAATTTTTTTCAGTTTTGTTGTCAAAACAAAAAATTCCCATACTACTGGCGGACTAGAACATTTTGTTCTTAATTATTATACATGCAGGTATGTAGTTCAGAAAGACTAAGACCCTCTAAGTCAACCTTCGTAATTAACTAAATTTCATCATAAACTCATCACATTCTTAAAGATTTTTTATAAAGAAGATTCTTGTGATTGCAGAATAAAAATATTACACATTTCAATTCAGTTTTTGAAAATTAAAATTTTCTGAAGAAGTTTTTATGTAGGTTAATTAATAATAAGTATACAAATATATTTTTTTAATTTTGTAAAATTTAAAAAGGACAAAATTTTTAATATTATAAAAATATCTCCAGTAAAATTAAATTAAAAAAAAATCACAAAAAAATTTATAAAGTTAACCATTAATAAATTGCTACGCATAAAAACATTGCCCGCAACAATTTTAATTAAAATTCATTTAAGTTCCACCTTCCACAAATAAGTTTAAAGATCCAACACATTATAATTCATTATATTCACAGCAATCTACATATAATCTTACAGTAACCACATTTTTTTTCTTACTGCTTATTGTCCTATTATCACAGAAAAATTCTTATTCAAAATCAGGAGAATCCCTAACCATCACTAAAGTGCTGAAAAATATTTGTATATATAAGATATAATACTTAAAAAATAGCGATACCTAATAAAATTCATTCAGGTAAGAACTATTTTTTCTGAAAAATTAACATTTTGGCATCCACGCTTTTACATATATCCTTTTTGAAGTTTTTTTTTATTATTATTTTAGTTTGAAACGTTTCCGTAATTTTTTTTTTTTTTTTTAGTATTAAGAAGATATAGGTATAATTTGTTTGTATTTTTTTTTAAATAACTATTTTAGCGTGCAAAATTTTTAAAAGAAACTTATCTCCCCATTTGTTTCTCATAACACAACAAAATTTAAAAAAACTTAAAAGCACTTCTAAAAACATTATTTCTGTAAAACCTATAAATTTCTTTTCTATAAATTCCATTTCTCTAATTGAATCACTTCCTCAAAATCTAAGAATCCTTATATATAAGAAAGAGCTTATTTTAAGAACCTAACCTATACAAAATTCCATAAGCCCCAAAGAGGATTTATTAACAAAACTATACTTAGTATACTAACGCTTCACCTTTATCTAAACCCCTTCTTTCAAAAAGAAAAAAAAAAAAAACACATCCCCCATAATTTGATCCAGTCTAACAAGCTTAGTCCAATAAATCAAAGCCAAAAAACCTTCTTCTTTCTCTCGAGAGTAAAATAAATAAGCCATCATAAATACACCAAAACCAAAATTCCTCTTAAAGAAAAGTAACGATTATTTACTCCTCCTGATGTATCTACAATCAACACACATACATATATATCTAACATAACGTACATACATCTTTTTCGCCTTTCAAACTTAACACTGATGTGGAGGCCCGACCATAAAATATTATAAGGGAGGATAGGATAGACAAAGCCACCCATTTAAACCCTCTAAGGCAAAAAGAGGCTAACCCTAACAAATTGTGTGTAGGCACTAATAGTAGGCATGAAAATGTTCATTCATCAAGGAGCCTTATTTAACATTAAAGCATTGCAGAAAAAGAATAAAGAACGGGTGAGGGGAGGGGAATACAATTCAAAAAAAAAAATAATAATAATAACGTAAGGATGGTAACGGTAATGGCATGCTAAGTTGGTGGCCTACTTATAAAGACCGCAAAACTTTTCGTTTGTGGCCAGCACAATAGAGAAGGAATATGACATAATATAGGTAGGTGCCTCTATGTTCTTCGAGGACATTTTTTATGTTTTTTTTAAGCCAGCAAGTGGACAAAAGATACGTACCTTAATCCGTATTGTAGAATGAAAAACCTTCAAATATATACGACCGATTGTGTCCGCAATGTTGATGAATGAAAAAAAACTGCAATATAGACGTGTGTGTCCTCCTTTTAGGGGAGATATTTATTTTTTTTAATTTTTGCAGTGGTGGTTACAGCATTTCCAATAGAGCTGTACCATTAACACAGATTGCAAGGACGATCATTTCTATTTATTTTTTTCTCAACACTCAAGGTTGTGATATGCTTCACTTTTAATTTTTTTTTTTAAACTCTTATGTAACATTTAACAACAAAATATTTTTATTTTCTCAACCAGACTAATTAATGACCATGAAACTTTCTTTAAATCGAGCTTCTAACATAAAAACAAATATTCCACAATCAATCACAAATCACTTTGAATTTGAACCCCGACGAGATTAACGGAAACATTTTCCATCTTTTTTTTTTTTGTTTAAATTAAGACAAAAAAATACCAAAAATTACGTTTCCATTCTTAATTTTCAAAAATTATTTTTTTGTTAAGCGTCGTAGTCGCGTCGTTAACACAAAAAAAAAATAAATAAAAAAAAAACACTTAAGAACGCAGACGACAGGATGGGTAATTCATTTTGTTTAGAAGTTTTCTCGTGTACGATTATTTCTCTAAGAAGTTGGCACTTAAACAAGAAGAAAACAAAATTTTTTTATCAAACTTTTTTTTTTTTGGCACAAGGATTATTAAAGAATTTTTTATTTTAAATTTATGTTGTCTCACTTTCGAAATGAATACACACACAAGGGTAGGTATTTTTATATTTTTAATTCACTCGCATAGTTTGGCGCGGCCTTGTCGAATGATTTAGATACTTTTTTTTTATACGAATATTTAAAAAAAAATTTGTTACGTATATTTTCCGAACTAGCCAGAAAGGTAGTCAGACAGTATTTTCAACGTAAGTATTTTTTTAGGGCTTTCAAAATCCTTTACCGAACCGTTATCAAAAAACAAAAAAAAAAAAAATTAAAACCGAAATTTCAAAACAAACATCTCTTTTTGGCGGAACGTACCAGAAATATGTATTGCCGTGACCTAGGTTTGCATTTCTAGATTTCTATCTTAATAGTTTTCCCTCTTTCTAACGGTAGATATTAGGGTTTTTTTTTGTCATGCAAACGTTCCGGTGGAAAATTTACCGTAAGACTGAATTGTTACAGATCTCTATTGGCAGCATCCCCGTGTGCCGGAAAATTCGAGCAATGATGAGCTTTTTGTGTTGGGTAAAATGAATTTTAATTCATTTTACACATTGTTATTTCATTTTGTTTCTGTTTGAGGAAGTTCATTCGCAATAGATATTCTGAGAATGAATTTAAGAGAGAGAAATTTTCTCATATTTATTTATGAGTGGAAAAATGAATGAAGCAGAATTTCCCAGTATTTTTTTTTTTCTTTCTTTTACTTCAAAAATGAATCGAAATGAAACTCATTCATTTATATAAAAATGAATAAAACAGCTGATCAAATTGAAGAGATTGCGTTGTTGGTTTGCTAGTGTTATACATATAGCTACCTATTATGGTAAATTAAATTGGAGCATTTAAAGGTTGGCGCCACAATATTATGCCGGTGATTTATTTGAGTGAATTTTCAACGAAGAAATAATAACTCAGGAAATGCAAAAGTGCATTTTTAATTAGAATGTTTAGTTTTGAGTGAAATAACTATGTGTGCATTGGAATTTCAGAAAGTAGAGTCTTCAAAATTTTCAAATGAGAGCAATATTTTTGAATGAATCATTTAAGAAGACGATTTTATGAATTTGTATTTTTAGGTTTTGCATTAATGTTTTCCATCACTTGAATGTTCAAATATTTTTATTTAAAAAAAAAAAAAAAAAAAATGTATTTCTGTGCTACTTATGTTAAAGCGTTTCTCAAGAAATTAAATATTTGGTTCAAGTGAAACTTAAATTGTAATTATGCTTAGAGCAGAGATAAATTAATATGAACCAATTATGTATATATTGTTTTTGCAAATACAATGCAAATAGGTTGACCTTTTTAATTTTGGAAATAAACCGAAGATTTTTTATTATGACATTCAATTAATATAAAAATTAACAAAATACAAAAACATCATTAATAAAATGTGCCACTAGATCAAAAGACCTTGCACTTGTTCTTCAAGCATTGTTAAACATTAAAGACATCAGTGATATGAATAAAATAGGTGGTTAATAAAAAACTCGTTGAAAATCAATTTAAAAATGTACTTATAAATCCAATTTATTGAAAATGTCACTAAAATTTATATCATTGATTAAAATAGTTAACAATTCCTTGCCAAGATGTAACTTTAGGAAAAAAGTGTACACTTGGGCGTATGTGCACTTTTTTAGTTAATAAATAAATAATTTAAGTACATACATTTATAAAAATATTTATATAAAGTTTTGAGTGTATACTGTATACATTAATAATAATATACTTTAAACGTTAGGGTGGTTCTCTTAAAAAAATTACAAATATTTAAAAAATCCAAGTTTTTTGACATTTTTACTTACGATATAATATATGTACAGGGTAATTGGTATAAGGTGCACCAAAAACTCAGAGTGAGAAGGTTGGGTTAAGACAAGAAAAAAAAACGTATGCGAGGGGGAGTCTATTTCCCCCCTTTTAGACAGGAGGGGCAATTTTCTAAAAAATTGACTTAAAACGGAAAAAAATATTTAAAAACAACGGTTAAATTTACAACGCCATGCTATACCTTTTTGGAAAGCCAGAAATCTCTTCTTTAATTTTAATTTTCATTTTTAATTAAGTTGTGTTAGTGACCGGTTTTTGAAAAATAAATTTTCAAACTCAAAAAAAAAAAAAAAAAACTAATTTTTTTCAAAATTTTATGTAATTAAATATAAGTTTTGTTTTCAAAATTCAATGCTCTTATTAATTTTCAATAAAAAACAGAAAACATAAAACCGGATGAAAATGAAAAACATGTTTTTACTACTCAGGCCAATTCTTAAATTTGCGGATTATCCCTTTTTTTATTTTTTATTGCATAACATCCGGTTTTCAGCAAATAACAAAAAAGTCGAAAACCAATCAAAAACGAGAAAATTACCTCTTAAGTTTTTCGACTTGAAATGACCTCAGGAACTCATGGTTTTCTTCTGTGGCGGTGATTTCGGGACACCCTTTATATGGCAAGTTTTGGATTCTTTAAATAAATTGAACTCGATATTTTGATCAAACTTGACATGACGATAATAGCGAAGTCGAAAAAGTGGGTATCGCAATCCTTTCGACTTTGTAGCCTAAATGGGTGGACCGATTTTCTTTAAACTTAATACCAAGCGGTTTTTTAATACCAAAAATAACGGTACCTGCGTAAAATTTTTTTTATCCAAATTATGAAAATCTTTCTACAACTTAAAAAAAAATTCTGTAAGTTTTTTACAAAAATGATAAATTAAATTGCCTACCTTTAGGCATCTTACAATAAATTTAGTTGAGTTGAGTGATACATACTAAACTTAGTTATTGTCTAAATGACGTTTACTCAATTATGTATGTATCCCATACACCATTCTAAGCTAAGCTTTCACCATCAAGCTAGATAGTCGGTGCTATTAAATTTTAGCCAAACCTTGTAAGTTAGTTATTGAGTAAATTGCGAAGAAAGAGGTTAAAGTTATAAAATAAAGCTAAAGATAAAAAAAAACCAAACCGGTTTTTTTATTAAGATTATTGATATAACAAAGAAACTTTATTAATATTATTGATATTATTGCAAAGAAACTTTATTTCAAATCACACTTTTGATTCCCTTTGGAAATAAGACTTTCGTTGTTTAGCTGCCTACCCATAGCAGCAGAACATATACTATAGTTATATTATATTTAAATTAAACTGGGATTCAAGCGAGGAATCCCCCAACAGCTACCATTTTATAAAATACATTTTTCGGGAAAATGGTTATAAATGGTACCTCCCATATTGAACCATTTTTTTATGTTCGATTTTCTCAAAATCGACTAATTTGATTTTTTATAGAACATCTTTCGAGAAGTTTTAAAAGTATTTTATGCCAAAATTTTCAAATTACATACTTAGATATTATTTGTTTTTTTGATTTAAAAATAAAAGTTTAAGAAGTTTTTTAGAGAACTTAATTATTCGAAAACGACTTGGTTAATTTTTATTGAATTTAGCATTGGCAGTTTTTCAATATTATCTAACAGATTTTAAATAAAAATTATTTTTAAGAGCAAAAATAACGGTACATCCTAAAAAAGTGCTTAAAAACCGGTAAGGAAAATTATTTTTTTTTTCTCAAAAATGGCTCCTATAATTATGATTAAAACTTTTACGTACGTGAGCATCAGTACAATCTACCATATTATTGAAAAAAATGTATCTATCGATTAAAAACTTTATTTAATTCATAGAACCTCCCTTTTTTTGGTTTTCGACTATCTCACTATTTGTTAAACCGATTTTAATGAACATTTTTACACAGGAGCTTCTAATAAGTTTGAAAAATATTGGCATATTAACATTAAAAAAAAAAAAAAATTTGGATTCAAAAAAAATCAAAATTATTTTTTGAAAATTCGATATTTTGAAAATGGGTAGATAGTTTTTTTTCAAAATTAATTAAGAAGAATAGAGATTCCTACCAATCGATTTTTAGTCTTCTACCCTTAGCTGAATCTTATCCAAATTACCTTATTTATTTTAAAGTGAAGTTAATATATTTTTAAAGCAAATTTCATTAAATATCTCTGTTTTAAAAAATAAAATTAATTTCAATTCATTTAGAAATGCTTTTAAAGGCTTTCCCTTTCAGTCGCAGATATATTTTTATATGTCCTTTTTCAATTTAATATTAAAAAAGAAAAAGAAAACAAAATATGAATTTAAATAAATTTACATTTTTTATATAAAAAAAAAATTGCTCTGACTAGCACAGATAAATGTCGAAAATATTTAACCCTCTCATTGTACCTACATAAATTTATTCGTAAATAAATGTTTATTATTTTGAACTTCGAAATGAATTGATATCAAATCCAGTTAGATATCCGCTCGACCTTTCCCTAAAATTATACATACCTAGCACACAGCGACGCATTTGCAAATTCTATTTATTTATATTGTTTCAGAATTTTTTGTGCCAATTTTTTTTGTTGTTTATATGTATATATTTTTATTTTATTTTTTATGTTATCACTAAGCAGACACCCACAGCAGGAATGCAAGTGACACATAAACGATTAGAATTTAATTCATTTTTAAACATACCAGGCACTCTCTATACATATATACATTGACGAAGAAGAACGTTTATAGAGTAAATTGCTTAAAAAAAGCATACATAAAAAATAACACCATCTGTCTGTTGGCAGACATTTTATGAATCCAATACTAAGGTTGATCTACAATGAAAGCTGTCGTATATACCCGCTGGTTCTCGGTGAACAAAAAAAAAAAAAAAAAAAAAAAAAAACTGTCAAGAAATAAGTGATTACCTCATTCACAGCCGCAGCAGCTTCCACTCACACCTTCATTCGTTGACTATATACCTACACAACGACATACCGGCTGTTGTTGTCTGATGGAATGTTGTGCTGCTTTCAATAGGACAGTTAGCGTGGGTGTTCATAGATATGTTGAGAAGCAGCAGCTATCGATTTAAATATATACCTACCTAACCTAGCAAGGGCACGGCGCATGACATTGATATATATCTACATAGATGATGGAAAATCTATTAAAGTGCTATAAACAATTTTTAAAGCATTTAAGGAATGTGTAGGTCAGTAATTTAAAAAAAAAAAAAAATTCTGACACAGGATAGGCTTTTGTTTTATTTACTGTGACATTTGTTTTTTTAATGAATTTTAAACAAAGATGAATTAATTGCAGTTAATAATTTTTGTTGATGGTTTAACAAATTTATATTCTTTTCAAGATCATCAGCATTGGATTTTTGACTGATTGCATAAATTCAAATGCAAGAGCTTATAACTTATTTGATTATATTGAGCAGATGATAGAGGAAAAGACCTCAACTTAATACCAACATAATCAACTGTTTATTGAAATATTAGCAAGGGTGGTTTTGGTGAACAACTTGTGTTGGATTGTTTTGGAACTATAAATGGCGGCAATCCTTCTGATTAAGGAAGATTCAAGGAATCGTCTCTCTGCACATCTGCAGTATACTAAGAACCCAAAAAATTTAATCTTAATAACACTTTTCAGAATAATACCTCATAATGAATTCAATTAATAGCTAAATCATGTTAAACTACAAAACATCATTTTACATGCAACAAAAAAAAAAGTTTTTACTCATATGTGTACACTACAGTACATACCTACCTATCTAAGATGAAGTTGTGTTTAAACGATTATGGTAGGTAGAATATTATATACTTGCACTATCTTCAACTACTGATCCATCTAATTAATTACAATTAACTTGTACTTAGTGCGAGGAATTTTCTCTTCCTGTTATATAGAATAGAAGTAATTACATAATCCTCATAATTCCTCATTTTATCTATAGTAGTTCTATAAGACACGGGGAGGGTGGTGGCGGCAGCGGCAGCAGTGGCGGAACAAGTTAATCGCTATACGTGCCCATATATACGATTGTCTTCATTCCCCATAATATGACCTCCTTTTCGGCTTAAAGATATAGAAAATATAGAATCTAAAGAGTTGAGCTTGTTCACAAGATGCTCTTGTTCATATAATATCTTCATATCTTTACGTCTCGGTCGTGGGATTCATATAAGATGATGGGAAGATGGCGGCTTGGTTGGCTATAGGCGGCCTATATGTGATACGTGACTACATAAATCCTTGTAAAATAGATTTTACGTACATAAAATCGTAAGTGTGTTATTCAATTGCAAATGGTGTAAGGCATATCGTTATACGACCGGAAAACCAGAAAAACAAGCACTATTTATATATATAGGAAGGTTAAAGTCTTGTTAACTTATATGTATATGTTGAACTTAATTAAATATTGTTTGTTCTACAAGGATATCCAAGAGCATTATCAAGAGGAGGATAAGGTGACGATATACCTACCTACATATATATGTAGTATGAAATGATCCTATATAGACTCAGACCCCCACGCAAATCTTTAAGGAATGTATAATTAGCAAAACGGGTAATTGGCATGCATATATTGCGTTGTTTCGGTTTTCTATTTATTCTCTATAGTCATCGTTGTCGTCTTTTTTATTTTCACAACTACTTGTTAAGAGTGCTAAATATAAACTAATACATACATGAAACCTAACACATATAAATAAAAATGTTCAGAAGAGGATACCTATACATTCACAGAAAATATAGTGTAGGAAGGTATCATCTATGAAAACAATTAAGAGAGAATATTATAAAAGCAGAATAATAATAACTTTTCACTTGCCACGACAAGCTCATGAATGCACTTGTATATACCTAATCTTATCATCCTAGAAAAGTATGTGTTTTTTTTTTTTTTTAATGTTTGTAATGTTACCATTGTTAGGGTTAAGATTTTCTTCTGGGAAGGAATATAATTGCATATTATTACTGATGTACAAGAGGGTTATAGGTTAGTTAGAGTAAGGATTAGTTAGGAAATTTAAGAAATTTAAGTATTTGAAGTTGCTTAATTTTAAAATTTAAAACTATGAAAAGTATAATTTTTCTATAGGTATGTATGTACAATGGCAAATTATTGTTTTTGGAAATGGTTGAACTGATTTTTATCAATTTTTTTTATTGTGAATTTTTTGAAAAGTTAAAAGTATTATATACCAAAATTTTAAATTTTTTTTTTGATTTTAAAAAAAAAAGGTTAAATAATTTTTTTTGAGAACTAAATCATTCTAAAACTACTAAGTTGAATTTTATAAGAATTACCACCTAGTAGTTTTTTTTAACATTATCTAGCGATAATTAAAAATTATTTTTATAACAAAAATAACTATATATACTTCCCATAAAAGTATTTAAATACCGATAAGGAAAATCTCATTTTTCTCAAAAACGACTCCAACGATTTTGATTAAAAATTTTACATGAGCTATGTAAAATCAGAAGAGGTTAAAAAAGCCATCCACAAGCTTAAGAAGAACAAATCCGCCGGCTCGGATGGCCTACCTGCGGAACTTTTCAAGTATGGAGGAGATGTCCTGGAAGGGTGCATGCACCAGCCCATCAACCAAGTGTGGGAGGGGGAAAGTATGCCCGACGACTGGTCAAATAGCTCCATATGCCCAATCAACAAAAAAGGCGATCCTATGTCCTGCAAAAACTATAGAGGCATATCCCTTCTTAATGTTGCATACAAGATCCTATCCAACGTACTATGTGAGCGTCTAAAATCTTTTTGCAGCACTATTATCGGCACGTACCAGTGTGGCTTCAGGCCAGGCAGATCAACGATAGACAAAATCTTCACATTAAGGCAAATCCTGGAAAGACCAACGAATTCCAAGTCTAGACCCATTATCTTTTCATCGACTTCAAAGCCGCATATGATAGCATAAGTTGCCAAGAGCTTCTATTGGCAATGTCGGAACTCGGGATCTCAAAAAAACTGATCCAGCTATGCCGCATGACGTTACAAAATACGCGGTGCAACGTGCAAATGGGTAACAGATCATCCGAGCTATTCCAGACGTGTACAGGGTTCAGACAAGGAGATGCGCTATCATGTGATTTCTTCAACCTATAGTCCTGGAGCAGATAGTGCGCAAGAGTGGTGTTAATCTGGAAGGCACTATCTTCAACAGGTCTTCTCAACTGCTTGGCTATGCGGACGACATCAAAATCATCGGCTGGTCCAAGCGAGCTGTACTAGAAGCATTCACAGCTATTGATGAACAGGCGAAACGCGTTGGTCTTGAAGTGAATGAAGACAAAACAAAGTATATGCTATCAACAAACAAAGCCCCATCTGTCCATCGCCTAGGACAAAACGTCACTGTTGGTAGCAGTAAACCTACCTCGGAACAAACATCAATTCCACGAACGACACCTTATTGGAAATCCGACGAAGAATAACCCTAGCGAACCACTGCTACTTCGGCTTGGCCAAACAAATGAGTTCAAAACTCCTTTCTCGAAAGACAAAGTGCACGCTATACAAAACGCTAATTTTACCGGTTCTACTCTACGGCGCCGAGTGCTGGACGATAAGTAAAAAAGGGGAATTGATACCTACTGGGTATTTTCGAGAGAAAAATGCTTCAGCGGATATTTGGTCCTATATGCGAATTTTAGTGGGGGCTTAACCCCCATTTATTCCGCTTAATTCAAGCTACAAGTATAACTTAAAAAACTAACTTAAATCTAAACTTATAACTATGAGTGGGGATGGGTCAAAAGGATTTTGAGGTTGTAGGTGCTGATGTTGAAATCAAATGAATTTTGATTCAAAGTGACCAACCGAAGCATACGGGTCAGAGGTTCATTAAGGCCATAGGAGGTGTGGTGTTTTGGTAAATAGAAGAGGCGAGGGTTTCTTAGGTTACGGGTGTTAGTGTTGAAAGAAATCGAGTTATAGAGAGAGGAGCAGTCAACTGAACCAGAGACAAGCCGATGTATGAAAAGTATGTCAGCAATTTCTCTACGTTCCTGTAATGAGTTGAGGTTTAACAGTTGGAGGCGGTCACGATAAGGGGGTAAGATCAAAGGATTTTCCCAGGGAAGGTATTGAAGTGCAAAACGAAGAAATCTTCGTTGGATGCTTTCAATTCTTGATATATGTATATCTTGATATGGAGACCAAACTTGAGACGTATATTCAAGTAGAGGTCGGACAAACGTCATGTAAAGCGATCGGGTCACGTAAGGGTTAGAAAATTCTTTAGACCATCTTTTAACGAAACCCAAAGCTGAGTTGGTCTTATGAATTATTTCATCAATATGAAGTAGAAATTTAAGTTCACGGTCACATAACAGACCAAGATCCCTTATGTTTTCTACTATCTGTATGGGGTGATTATGAAGATAGTAAAGACGGGGAGTTGTTTTAATGCGTTTACGTGAAAAGGTCATTGTCTGGCACTTGCTAATGTTGAGCTCTAAGCAATTTTTGGTACACCAGGTTGAGAAATTGTCGAGATCTGTTTGGAGGAGGGATATGTCTTCATGTGCTGCAATGATTTTGAAAAATTTCGTATCGTCAGCGTAAAGAGATATTTGACAGTGTTTAATGACCATGTCAATGTCGTTAATTGTAAGGATAAAGAGGAGAGGGCCTAAATGACTACCTTGGGGGACACCAGAAGGATTTGAACATGCGGATCTAAACCGGACATAATATTCACGATTCTCAAGGTAAGAAGTAATCCATTTCAGGAAAAGGGGTTCAAAACCTAAAGAGAAGAGTTTAAAGACTATAAGATTATGAGAAATTTTGTCAAACGATTTGCTGAAGTCAGTGGAGATCATATCAACTTCATTTCCGTTTTCTAAGGCTCTTAGAGTGAATGAAACGAATTCTACAAGGTTTGTGGTGGTAGATCTGTTTTTTAAGAAACCGTGCTGTGCTGGGGTAATTAGGGACCTGCAACGAAAACTGAGGAATTCATATAAAATGCTTTCAAAAATTTTTGGGATATGAGAAAGTTTAGCAATTGGACGATAGTTTTTCACCTCACCTTTCGACCCTTTCTTGTGAATTGGTGTTATGAAAGATGTTTTCCATATCTTAGGAAATGTTCCTTGAGATAAGGATAAATGAAAAATCTTTGATAGAGGAGTTGAAAGAGAAGAAAAACATTTTTTTAGGAAAATGGCAGGAAGACCATCAGGGCCAGGAGTGAACCCATCATTAAGTTGAGAAAATTTGTTTTCAATGGCCGATGGAGCAATGCAATCGGGTAAGAATGGACCCAGCGAAAAATTCGGTAAATACTCAAAATAGGTCCAATCTGGTTTAAAAGAATCCTTGGAGAATGAATCTTTAAAAAATGATGCAAAGTAATTAGCTATAGTTAGATTATCATTGGAAGTTTCATTATTGAAGGACAAAGAGGATGGATACCCATCTGACTTTCTTTTGTGATTAACGAACTGAAAGAAGGATTTGGGATCGTTAATAAGGTTGCGAAGAGGGCAAATGAAGGAGAAGATTCAATCATGAATTGTACGAGCTGTTCCAAAATGTGGGTGTAGTCCAAAGAGCCAAAACACGTCGACTACACTGGCTCGGCCACATCGAGCGAATGGACAACAACGCTCCAGCCAAGAAAATCTTCGAATACCAGCCTCCAGGTTCGAGACGACCAGGAAGACCGAACCTCCGATATAGGGACCAGGCGTTCAAAAACGCAAGAGCGCTTGGTCTCGACGACTGGAGGGAGCTTTCAAGGGACCGCAACCGATGGAAGACCGCAATATCTCAGGCAGAGACCCTTAATGGATCGGGAGCCGGAAAATTGGAAAAAAATTTATCTATCGATTAAAAATTGTATCTCTCATAGATTATCGATTTTCGATTATCCCATAAGTTGTTGAACCGATTTTAATGAAATTTTTTGCAGAAAGCTTCTAATAAGTTTTAAAACTAAATTATGAATCAAAATTTAAAAAAAAAAATACAAATTTTGAATATAGAAAAAAACTTAAAATTATATTTTGAAAATTCGATATTTCGAAAATTTGTATCTAGATGATATTTTTTCAAAATTAATTTTTAAACCGGTCCAATGATTTTTAAAATTTTTTTCTCATAAATTGAAATTTGTGTAAGAAATCAGATGGTGTACATCGCAATTTCAAAAGTTGTTTAATCAATTTATTTCGAATTACAGTCGACTCTCCTTAAGTCGAATTTTCACGGGATACCATGATTTGTTGAAGTTATAGTTATTTAAAAAAAAAAATGTTAACAATTTTTCCGTCATAGATAAGTGGAAAACAATGTGCATAGATTCATTTGAGGCAAAAAAAAAAAAAAACTTATTGGAGGCTGTTCTGCCCACTACCCCACCCCAATTTTTCAATTTTGTAAATAAATAGACTTAAAACAGAAAAAAAAATTATTAAAAAACAACAGTAATACTTGCAATGCCATGATGTACATTTTTTGTAAAGCCCGAAAACTCTGATTTCTTCAAATAAAGTTGGTTTAGTTTCGTTTGCAAACTCCAAATTTTGACGAAAAAAAAAATGATTAAAAAAAGTGAAACTAGCTATTTCGATTTTAATTCTACGTAATTAAGTACGATTTTGGTTTTCAAATTTCAATGCTCCCGAGTTGGTTTTTAATTTTTAAAATTATTTTTTTTTATTTTTTTGAAATATAACTACGTATTTATAAACCCATATTATTCTAAAGCAAATAGATTCAACCAAAAGAGCGGAAAATAATCTCTGACCAATAAATATTTGCTTTATCCCTATACGTGTATACTGTATATATTTATTTAAATTAGCTGTATAGGAATAAATTTCTAATTTAATAATTAATGACCTATTTATGAAAACAAACAAACCTAGATCCTTCTATGAGTTTCAATTCAATATGATATGAAGGAATAATACAAAAATTATTATAGGTATAAATAAAAGGTTTGTTATAATATACCTTACCTACAGACCTAAAGTGAACTCGTACTCGTATAAAAACCGGAACCGGATTTAATCCTTAGCTGGGTGTAATGTTGACCACAATGAAACAAATTAATTGGCCTGGTGATGGTGCCACAAAAGAACAAATATACTTTCTACTCTCAGCAATATAATTTATTATTATCTCCACTTGATATACCGGTATATGTATATGTATTTTTATATTTGTGTACATTTATATTTGCGTATATGTATGAGTATCTGAAGCATTAACTGAATTGGTTGGATACATTTTTATCTTGGTTACTTTGGTATTTTGCCTTTTTATTCGAGATATGTACATAGATATTGCATTTGTTATATGTGGAAAAAGCAAGGGAAACCCATATAAATGCTTAATTGGCTTCCTGAATCATTGTGCAGGACGTAGGACGTATGTACTGTACCTACATAGGTTAGTTAAAGCTTATGTCCATTTGCATACCTACAACAATACTAACATACATACTATTAGCATATATATGTATATATATCTTTGAGTGCGTTTGTATATTCGTTCAATGTGTGCTGCAGTTAACTTGCTGCAAACATTGATTGCACGAAGGTAGATGACTTTGCAATGATGATGATGATGATGATGATGATGATGATGCATTTCCAGTAAGGTAGGTACCTAACCTATAAAATGCCTTTGAATTGTTTTAATTTGCATAAATCGTAATGCCTTGCTTAGAGTGCTCAATTTAATATAAAGTAAAGTGTTTTAGACTTAACACTTGAGAGATATTTATTAATTCAAGCTTTTATAAATTAAATTCGTTTACATAAATTTGAAAATCTTATTTCTGAATTTTTAATTAAATAAATTAAAAATAGGCTATCAAATATAAT
The DNA here is from genome assembly GCA_951394125.1 of Epistrophe eligans. NCBI lineage: Eukaryota > Metazoa > Arthropoda > Insecta > Diptera > Syrphidae > Epistrophe > Epistrophe eligans. The sequence continues at coordinate 83,157,402 of OX596029.1, forward strand.
TGAATGATTCTAAAATTCATAACAACAATTACAACATATAAAATTGAATGTGAGGCTAGAAAATCAGTTATTTTCGATTGCAAAGAAAAAGACTATTGCATTCTTTTTCGACGTTTTGTTCGATTTATTCGAATTTTATTGAGGGTTTGGTTAATTTCGCTGGAAAACATTTTTTTTTTAATATTGAAAATTTTAATCAATAACATCCCTATATGGGTGATTCTCTGCTATAACTGTGATTAAAAAAAATACTACAATTAAAACCCACTGAAAATATATTTTATATTTAAAACTGTAAGAGCATTTCACTACAATTTTTACGGAACAAAAAATATAGTGAAAAGAACTTAATCTTGAAGAAATAGTACTGACACTGTTTTTTAACTTAAAATTGGTCCGATTTGTTGAATTGAAAATTTTGACATTTCTCGATGTTTCGAGGTTCCAGTAATCCGAATCCATCATTTTTAGAGAGTTTCTATCGTTCACTGTATCTGGAGAACGAATAGAGATATCGACTTCGAATAAATTTTATTTTACAGATAAAAACATCACAAAGAAGCGTTCCCAAAAAAGTTTAATAATGATTTTTTTAAGCAAAAAAACTACAAGAAAATATATACTAAACATCGTTGAAAAACGTTTTTCAGCTCGAATATTTTGAAAACAAAGACTATCTTAGAAGCCGGTCCAATTTTATTCTACACATAGTAACACAATAACTGGTTAGGTTTGTAGAATTATTCAATTGATAGTTTTTTTTTAAATCAACAAATTTTCAAACTAAAACCACTAAAAAAAAATTAAAAAATGTTTTTCAACTCGAATATCTCGAAAACAAACAAAGCTATGGACTCCAGAATAATTTTATTTTACACAAAATGCTGTAACTATGAATAAATGGTGTCTGTAAAAAAATTAAAATGATAGTTTTTTTTTTTAAGCAAAAACATCTGCCAAAAATACAACTTAAATAGTTGAAAAATATAATACGCCCCAACTTTGGTTCTCACTTGATCGTATATTGAACATTTGATAAGGTCTTTTAAGATTTTAAATTAGGAATTTCCTTATAACAAAACAACATAGAGTGTTCAGTTGCCACGGACACCAATGGAAAGTTACCAGTGTGGGTCGCACCCAGCTATTAAGATTTTTAGTAACATTGCGTCAAATCATTTAATTTGAGTTTGTTTTTAAAGTATACCTATAGGTACCATTGTTCTGACATCCACGGTACTGACATTCAGGCCTTAATATATCCTTTTATCTTAATACTTCTGAAAAAGTAATAAAATTTTTTAAAAACACCCCGAAAATATCATAACATGCTTGAATAACACTACCACGGTACTGACAAGTAATTTTGTGATACACTTTTTTAGAATAAAAACAATTCACTTTTACAGCACAATTAGGTACGTTAATAAAATAAATAGCGTCTCTTTCAAAAGCGACATCAAAGTCAAACTAAAACAAAGATGGCGATTTAGCGGGAAATGTTTTGAATTCAAAAATAAAATGAAACTGGGGAAAACTTTTAATGAATAATATTCGAGACGAAAGATTTTTTACAACTTTTTTTTTTTAGTTTAAATTTAAATGAAGTAAGAGAGTCGCTAACTGAATTTTTTTTCTGCACTTAACTATACGCGACGTTATTAACTGTAAAATAAAATTTATTTGAAGTCGACATCTGTATTCGTTCTCGAGATTCAGTGAAAGAAAGATTGTATCATGTACACACACATAAACGCATATCTCTCTAAAAACGATGGATTCGGATTCTTAGGACCTCGAAACGTGGAGATAATATTTATGTCAAAACTTTCAATTCGACAAATCGAACCAATTACAATAACTTAACATCAACGGGAGCAATAGCCCGTGGCGTAATGGTTAGTGCGTTGGACTGTTACGCCGAAGGTCTTGGATTCGATTCCCAGCCTATGCCGCCTAAAAACAGAAATGTTTTTCACGGGTTACTACCTCTTGCGAGGAATTGACAAATCCCCCAAGAGTACCCTAGCCGTTTGTATTCGGCAGAAAATTGTAGGTCCCCTCCATTCCTGCCGACAACACGCACATCAAGAATGGTTCAGAGTTATAAGTACGGTGACCATCCGTTCATTATAATAATTAACAGTTCTGTATTTGAAGATGATGTTCATTGTGAATTATTTATTACACAAAGACACATAAATGTTCTGTATTTCAGAAGTTGTTCATTACCTATTTATTCTGTATTTCGTACAAATTCTTAAAACAATAACATAAATGAAGGTTTTTTTTAATAATACAATTTCTATACACTACTGCAATACATCAGCCAAGTAGAAGACTTAGCACTATTTTAATTGGACTTGTTGAATTATTGATTCAAAATTGCTTTTAACGGCCTTTAGTCCACATGAATATTAGAGCACATTTCATTGACAAAAAAATAGTAATGCTTACGTGCCCTTACGGATTGAACGAACGAACAAGACATCTATGGTCTTATTTATAAACGTTGTCTAACATTAGACAACTGGCCAACTTTGGAAAATGTGTTCAAAAACCTTGTTTATTGTTGTCTTATACTACCTAACTTAGACACAAGAGTAGATTGTCTTAACCGCGAATAATTTGATATTTATTTTTATTAAATAAAGCATATTTCCGCCAATTTGAAACTTAGACAGTGTCTAAGTAGAAAAAAATCTAATAAATACGACTGCTGGTTTTTATTTTTATCCTGAACGCACTCCATTGGTTTTGACATAATCTGTCATGTACAAAACTATTAAAATAAAAAAAAACATATAGGTATGCCTGCGTTGTTAAAATTGGTGACTTTTATTTAAATTTTTTTATTAAAAGCAAACACAAATATTGATATTTATTTTAGTCAATCCTGATCCCTGATGCCACCGAGAATGTAAAATCTATTTTGATAACTAAATACAATTATGAACTACCTAAATTGTTTAGAGTTCAAAGAATATTAAAAAAAAAAAAACAGAACTTAGTGAAGGAAATTTACTCCTCAGAAAAATATCAACATCCCTAAAAGTGAACTGTGTTAATTTTAACTTCAAGTTTTTATGTTTTTGGTTTGTTTGTAAGACTTTTTTTTAGAGTTTTAGAGTTAATTTGTTCTTAATTTTAAGTTTTATGCAAAGAAAGACTGAATTTGTGTACCTTCTCTTTTTAACTTAAGTCTTTTTTCCGTAGATATTTTTTAATTAAATGGAAAAATTTAAAATTGAATTGAAATTTGTTTCTTTTTTCATTTGTTCATTATTTGCATTTTGAAAATATGGTCACCGTAGTTATAAGTCACTAGGCCCTGGTTCTACACAAGCTGTCGCGCCGACAAATTTATTTATTTATTCTTCAACTCCAACGGGAAGTTAATAATACCTACTTGATTTAAGGTTTTTGGATACACATTAAAAAAAATATATCTTTTTTGAAAAATTGTGTCTTTTGGGTTATTTCCGTATTTCATTAATGACTCACTAGATTTTGTTATAATTTTGAAATTAAAAACTTCAAAGTAATTGCATTAAAACATTTTTAAAATATTTTTTTTTAATAAACAAGAATATTTGAGAAAAATCAATTTTTTTAATTCTTTAACTTTTTTCATACTTTCTCGTTTGTAATGTCATAACAATTACTGACCCGTAATATTTATCTTCAATTTCTAGTCAAAAATTGATTTTGAACCGCAACAGCATGTTCGTGCGATCCATAGTGGTGCATTATAAGTTTACACGATATCAATATTTTTCAAACTTATAAATGCAATTCATAATGTTATTTTAACATAACCTTATCTAAGCTTATATCAACTGGGATTTAAGTAACTTCTTTCAAATCAAACCCTCTTAAAAAAAAAAAAAAAGAATTAATTATGCTTTCATAGTTAATTTTAAGGCGCACCCCTTTTTTAATTAATTGGTTAACTCCTTCGTGAAACCTCTTATTCACATTCTAACGAGAAAAATAATGAGATAACATATTATAATTAAAAGCACAGATAGCTATAATTTTCGCGGTAAGCCAAAGCCACCATTTTAGCTTAAAACTAAATTATTGTTCTTGGATTGGCAATAAGAGAAAATGAAAGACTAACTAAATTGGAATTCTGGTATATAGTCCGTGGTTATAGTGCGGTAAAGGATTGTCTTAGTTTATATATTATGTCTACACATACATATATAGCATACTTATGCTCGTATAACCATAAACCATGACAAATTCAAGAAAATTGTTTTAAGAAAGTCGCGTGCCATCTTAACGAAAACGTGATCTGCGTTAAATAAAGGGAAAATGAGTAATATACACATTGTTGTTTCGCTCTTGTCCATAATTTGTAAGCCTGAGTATTTTTATGTTTATGTTATACAAGAAAGGCGAATGTTTAAGAAAACATTATGGTTGTATAATCTACATAAACATATGTATATACATACATACATAGGGGTAAGTTGTAAAAATATATTTGGTTGTTTTTGTGAGTTGAATAATTTTCTTTATATACGAGACAAAGTATTTTTTAATTTACTGCAAGTAGTAAAAGTTTGTATTTTTGTGGGCTATTTTACTTGCATTTTTTTGAAATTAAATTAAGGATCCAAAAGGAACTTCATAAAATTTTAGTTTATTAAGTTTCGAGCAATACCTACTTTATTAAGATGAAAATGAAGTTTTGAATGGACATATACAAGTCCTAGAAGTGACACAACTTAAAGCTATATACGGACTATCTGTGAGTAATTCTTTTTTCACGAAGTCTTGTTTGTTTGTGTATTCCTGTCAAACAGAGTTTAGGTAAAAAATAAGTCCCATAATAATTTCCAAAACCTACTATAAGAGTCAACATAATGGACATATTAAATATGGTTGATTAAATAAGTTGGCTTAAGAAAATTTCCTCCATACTTGGTAAAATGTTCGTCTTCTCTGTCAAGTCGTATTTATATATTTTTTTTTAACAAACTGTGATTTTAGTATTCATTTATAATTTATCATTAGTCATTTATTCCTAAAAAAATTATATTTCAAAAATTTCCCATATTGGGATTAAAATTTATTTATAACTAACTGTCCATGCCCATCTTCGCTCGGATAGACAAAAAATAAGTGTATGTACTTATTAGTTGCATACAAAGTTTAAAAAAAAAATATATATCAAAAAATAGGTGCAGTGCAATAAGCCACACAAAAATAAAGCCCGCGGGTCTTATTTTCCAAAATAAAAGAAAATAACACCCGTTTTTTTCTTTTTTTCTTAAATGGTAATAAAATCTGCGGGTTTTAATTTCTTTTTTTTTGAAGGTTTCAATTCGAAGAATATGGGGAAAAAATTCATTCAGTACAGAACAACAACGATTTTGGACTTTGCCAACAGTTTTATTGGACAACAGTACCTTGGGTGGCCGGTGCCGTGAAATAAGGCACGGTTCCCAGGATTTTAATTCCCTCTTTGGATTATCTGTCCCGCTCACGCAACTCCGTTGCTCCGCTTAGGGTTTGTTCAGTCACCAGGCAGGTGCCAATGTCAACAGTTTTCTTGGACAATATTATAAAGTTAAAGAGTTATTGAATAACATTTTAAGTATGGGTCTTAACGCCAATTCAGAGGCAATAACACCCGCGGGTCTTTAGACTTCTATGTCAGAAAAGTTGTCATATGAGTAGGTAGGTGGATTTTTAAAAAAATTAAAAGCTAAATTTTAAGTTTAAGTGTACCTCTAAGAACATTAAATAAGGAAAACATTTAAATATGTCTTAAGAAATTGGGCGTGGTAGTGGGTGTGAAAAATTACACATATTATGTATTTTGTTCTAAATTTAAAATAATTTTAACTAACAATTTTTTAAATTGTAGGTATACGAATTTTTAGTAAAGAAAAAACTCAAATTTAAGAAAAGTAGGTGTGGCAGTGGGTTGATATTTGTTTCCATTAAAATCAATTTATAAGAAGGCACACACTTATTATAGTGAATTCTAAAAATTTCATACAAATCGTTTATCAAAAACTGTAGATTCAACGAAATGCATTTTCTGTTTTCGATATAAATGGGCGTGGCAGTGGGAAGAACAAAATTAATGCATACTATATAATATTATTATTTATAAGGTTCAAGAAAACTCATTTACAATTTTTTAACTTCCCATTGGAAATTACTGTAACTGGTACGATTTTGTCATTTTGACATAATTCTCCACGTTTCGAAGTCCCAAGAATCCGAATTCATCATTTTAAGAAAGATTTCTGTATGTATGTGTGAACGTACGTTCCTACTGAGATTAACCCATCCACATGAGCTTTATAACAGCATTTGTATTTTACTTTGCATTCAATAAGCTCTTAACCTATTTTTAACTGTCCCAAACTTTCAGACGCATCAGTGAAAGTCCGCTGAGTTCTTCAAATAATTTAAATATCCTCAGTAAGAACAAAAACTTTTCAGACATGATTAACCGCTCATTAAAAATACTTTTCAGTTTTCAAGTCTTGGATTGAAAAAAAAAAAACATAAACACAATCTGATACCAAATTTCCAAAATATATTTCCATTGCATATTATTATTATATTTTTTCCTTCTAAAGTTTATAAGCTCCTGATAAGAAATAATAATTTTGAACTTTTCCAGACTACAAATAATAAAACTCTTTAAAAAGTATTTTCCATCGAATTTCCAAAAATACCAAAAAAAAAAAAAATACAAAATACAACGATTTGACCCTAAAAATAAAAAAATAAAAAAAAACTAAGTGAGTTGACCTCTGTGTTTTTTTCTTTTATTTTAGGAACGCAGTTAAATTACAAAACTTCACACAAAATAAAAAAAAAAAATAAAATTCACTCAACAACGTTTCCATCGTTAAATTCTATGAAAAATAGATTAAAAGCAATAAAAGGACACTGATGGTAACACGGCTTAAGTAATTGATGGGGCATTTCGTGTAGAAATGGTTGGTTTTCGGAGTTGGATTTATTGCACCACAATAATGAAGGATGAGGTAGGGATATTTTTTGTTTTAAGTTGTTTTGTTTTGTGTTCTGCTAACAATCCAAAATAATGTGCCATCGTGCTTTGTCCATGTGACGGTGTATTTTTTACGAGCCCTAAACATTTTTTATATTTCAAAGTTAATCGTTTGATGTTTTCTGTTGAATAAACAATCAAGTTCATGAATTTAATTGAAACAACCACAACAAAAAAATAAAATAAAACTTACAAATGAGCCGCAGGTATTTTTTCTTTAAAAAGCCTTAATACCTTTTGTGGTCAGTTATTATATATAGTAATAAAATAGGTAGAACTTTTAAATGCAATAAGATCAATTAGACATAATCATGCTATAACAAAGCCTGATTGATTCAACTTTGTTCAAATAAAGCACATAAATAACCTAATTAATCGACGAGAATTGATAAAGGAGAACTATAGGATAACCATTATTTTGAAATATAACACCACAATTGGAGCGGTTAATTCCTAGCAGCTCAAGTATCAGTATTAAGGGTATTTGGGTTAAAACGTATTTGCTATTTGGTTAAAGTTACATTTTGTGAATGCTTTATTGTAAAGAGTTTTCCAATAAGAAGTTTCATTTTGAATAGCCCGCTATTTGGGCAGCTGTCACTTTTCAAGCTGTCATCTTTTCACATTTGACAAGCAAAAACTACGTCATTTTTAAAAATGGCACGATACAAGCTTCAGTAATGCATTGAAAATGTTTAAATTTACTACAAAAAATGCCGTTATGTGCCACGCAAGCAACGAAACAATCGCAATTTTGCAAGAAAAGTTTCCTGACCGTTTCTTTCTCGAAGAGGTGATCACAATTGGCCACCCAGATCGTGTGATTTAACAGCTTCAGACTTTTTTTTTTGGGGCCACGTCAAAGATAAGGTCTATGCCAATGCTCCACCGATTCAAGACCTTAAAGATGGAATTCGTGAAGTTATCGAGGACATACAGCCTTTTTTGGTTAAAAAAAAAAAACTGAATTTTGGGCACATTTTTAGAACAATATTTTTTTTTTACAAAGAAAAAAAAACTGTTCGGAGGAGTCACCAAAAAACGCTAAGTACGAAGTTTAAAGAAAATCGACCAACCCATTTAGGCCACTGATCTCTATAATACACTGAATAGTGTATTCCCTACAAAGTATAACAGTTCTTTTGACTCCAATTGAAGATGACATCACTGCCGAGCACAAAAAAAAAGTATTTTGACGACTAATTAGGCGTGTTCGGGAGAATGAGATCTCGGAGGTCTCCAATTCTGGTTGAGTGAGGAAAATTCTCCGACGAACTACATATATTATCGATCCCGAACCACCTTATCATTTCCCCTGAAGCGCATGCGCAGTAGCAGTTGGCACAATTCTCTAAATTTTCATATTTTTGGAAGAGAAAAGAGGAACGCTTGAGATAGAAATATTTTTTTTTTCTTTATGAATAGGACAGAGAAGGAGATGTGGTTGAATTGAGCATTGTTTGTTTGTATTCACCCTTTCTTTTCAAAGATCCAAATAACGGCGTAAAAGAAAAATATTCATCTGAATATTTTTGACGTTTGGTTTCACCTTTTCACAGAGCGAGAATAGCATTTAAGAGTGAAAGAGTGAAAAACCATTCGATTAAAATTTTCACAGAACCATAATCGGCCCCCAGGATACCTCAACAAAATTTCTCAGTTTTTCTGTCAAAACACTGAGGAAAAAAAAAATTGGATTCGCTTGCTCACATTTTGACTTTAAGTGAGAAAAATCTCTGAGATCTCATTTATCTGAACGCGCCAATTGTTATTGAACAAACAAAATAAAATGGAAAGGTGATAATTTTCAGCTATTTATTTAATTTATTTAGAATAAATTAAGCTATCTATGAAATAGAAAGTTTTATTATTTTAAAAACATGAAAACGATATTTGGGAAAACTGAGTGGAAGAACACCAAAAGGACAAAAGTCTCTGCGCTGAGCTTGATAATATTTTCAAAACAAACACCATAGTCTGGTTTCTTGGAAACAATTATAATGCCATTAAGGAATTAGTGCTTATCCGAAGACAAGAAAGTTGGACAGTGGTTCGGTTGTGGTGCAGGTGTTGAAAAAACTGGTTCGCTATGATGGTTGGTGTTCCATTGTTGTGCATATAGCTTTGGACAATAGGTGTGTTCCTTAAGGACTTGCAAAGTACTTTTTAGTATTTCCCAGTAAATGATGAATAGAACGCTATAATTATTATTTTGCAAAAATAAAAATCTTAAAGTAGATGTAATTTTTGTTGTTTGTATTTGTATTTCATTTTAAATAAGAAAAACATCAACAACAATAATTTACTAAGTAATTTCTTTTTATTGATGGTGTCGCGTGGATTCATTTCGTTAATACCTTATTAAAGTGCTTTGAAGTAGTTTGACCATAGAATAGAAGTAGTTGACTGCAGTCAGAAGGCCCAGTAGATAAATGAACGCGCCTAGTGTCGTAGTTAATATGTTATACAGTTATACTGCTATACATAAAAAATAGGCAGCTTCAAGTGTAACAATTTTTCCGAAGTCACCTATTTTGTATGGAAACGCTATCCAGTGTATAATAGAGATCAGTGGTTTAGACCGCAGAAGAATGGACAAACAGTTAGACGGATCGTAATGTCAAGTTTAATGGAAATCTCAAGTTCGGTTTATTTTAGAAATCCATAACTTAACTTGTATGTATTTAGATAGTATATCACATATACATATATAAGTAAAAAGTCTGAAGCTAAGGTACAACACTTTCTTACTTACTCAACAAACAGTTTTCCTAAATTTTATCCATTTAATTTCTTACAACATCTTCTTTGTAAAAAGAAAACAAACTTCAACCAAAAATCAAAATTTGCATCTTATAATCGTAAGTTGATGAAATTGTGGTTCCATTATATAGGTAATTTAAAAAAATTATTATTAGGAGCTTAATGCATCAGATAACCACATATTTTATCTTAAATGAAGAAATATGCAAGGATATAATATATTATACATGATTATTTCTAAAGAAACACGTGTGTAGCCTTATATATATGCGAAGCCATATTGCATGCATAAGGAAGGATACCTATTTACCTTATATGTACATGTGTATGAAGCAATAAGACCTCTTTGTATAGAAAGCAATCTCAAAATTATATTTTATCGCATTAAATTCATGTATGGTTCGCGCCATTTATATAGATTCTGTAATGCCAAAATAAAATGGTTGAATCAATGATATAACTGACATAAAGCCACCACAATGTCATCATTACTGTCGACAGCTTATTTTGCAATTCTTATATATGTATTGGATCATACAATGCCTCTACCTCTATTTACATATATGACGTAAAGACGTTTGCTTCGAATTTTCCAAAGGTAAGGATTTTCGTTCTCAATTCAGATTCATATCGAAGTATTAAGTTTTTCAAACATGTCATCTATGTATATACATATATACAGTAAGGAGCTTTGCACTGCAGCCACTCAGCTTAGCATGTAAATGGGATATATTTGATTACAATTTATTTTACAGATACCTGAAGTTAACTTTATTAAATTTGGAATAATTTTCTACGAAGTCGTCTTATATGGGAATTTTAAATTAAAAAAAATAAAAAAAAATAAAAAATAGCTATGTACTGAGACTTGAGTATTGAAATTTTTTGTGGGAAAATATTTTGTATCATTAATTTTTGTGGTATAAGAATAATATCAGAATAAAGTTATACAATTTGCACAAAGATACAAATAAATATTAAATTAAATATTACAATAAATATTAAATATTAAAATAAATGTTTTTTAACTCTGATTTAGAAAAATCGTACCTACATAAATATTTATTAAAATCATTATTTATTAAAATCATCATGTTTTTCTTATCAAAAATTTAATAAACCAGCATGTAGTCAAAACAACAACTAACTGCAAGAAACGGTGTACCACAAGGCAGCCAACTATGTCTAATATTAGGGTATGGTATTTGTTGTAAGAATTGTCTGAGAAACTAACGTTTCGCAGGGGTTTATTTCTCCGTTTCCCGTTTTTCGTTTTACAATTTTACTGTTTAGCATTTTACTATTTCGCATTTTACGTTTTGTAAATTACGTTTCATTCAAACCTTCAATTACGTTTAATTTTTTAAATGATGTGACAAATTATTATTGTTTGCATTTTTATTTCGCAATTTTCATTTAGTTTTTTGTTGGATTGGGTTTTCTATTTTCGATTTTCTTTAAACTTGGTACTTAGCATTTTTTGGCAATAAGACAAAAAATAACGGTACCAGCCGTACAGTTTTTTTAGCAAACAATGAAAATTTTATGTGTCCACAATTTTTTTTTTTAAATCCAGTAATTTTTTGTACAAAAAAAATAAGAAAATAAAGAAAAAATCCGAAAAGGGTTTTAAATGGGACCTCCCATGGAACCATTTTTTTGATTTTCGATTTTCGATTTTCTCAAGAATTGTTAGGTAAACTGAATTTGACCAACTTTTTTTTGGAGATTTTTTCAAAAAGTTTAAAACGTATTGTATGCCAAATTTTTAATTTTTTTTGTTTTGATTAAAAAAAAAAAGTTTCAAAATTTTTTTTTTAAGAACTTAAAAATTCGAAAACGACTTAGCAGATTTTTATTAAACTTGGCATTCAGCAGTTTTTTGACATTTTCTAGCATATTTTAAAAAGAAATTATTCTTATAGCTAAAAATAACGGTACCTCCCATACAAATATTATAAAACCGGTATGGAAAATCTCATTTTTCTCAAAAACGATTCATACGATTTTGATTAAAATGTTTATTTGATCTAATATCAGTACGATCTATCATGTTATTGAAAAGAAAATTTGATCTATAGTCTAAAAATGGTACATATCTCTCATATAAGGATTTTTTTGGTTTTCGATTATCTCATTATGTGTCGAACCAATTTTAATGAAATTTTTTACACAAGAGTTTATAATAAATTTGAATAATATTGAATATAAAAAATTTCAAAAAAAATAACCAAATTTTGGATTAAAAAAAAAATTTTTTTTTTTTTGGAAATTCCATGTTTCGAAAATGGATACGTGAATTAATTTTTGAACTAATTTTTGAACTCCGCATTAATAAGCACTAAAAATGGCGTACTGAGTTTTTTTCTTAAAAATGTTTTCAAAAAGTTATATATACAAAAATTAATTTTTAAAGAAACCGCTCCAACGATTCTAAAAATTTTTTTCTCATAAATTGAAATTTATGTAATAAATCAGATGGTGTACATGTACATTGCCCACACACTCCCATCAGCTGCAAACATCAAACAGCTCACATTCTGTCTATTGGTTATATTAATTTTGTTCCTTTTCTATTCATTACTCTTTGGTGTCTAGCTACCCCAAAAAGAAGGTATTAATGTGTTTCTATTTGAAATAAATATCGAAACTCTCAGCATCAAACTTAATTAAGGACATGACCACTATTTGAAGCGTGAATTGAATATAACCCTTTCAAACCCTTTAAAAAGGTGAATGGAATTTTGTATTGATTTTTTGGCTAACCGGAAATTAGTTTCCTGATTACATTTTGCTTTCAAGGTCAACATAGGTATTTATATAAATCTACAGCAACTGTATATATATTCAGAACACTTATTTATTTTTATTTTAAGATTGAAGTGAAATAACTTAAATTGCAATATCCTTTTTTTTTCTAAAAATTTCAACAAAAAAAACCTGCTCAAAATAAAATATAAAAACAAAGAATCCCCCATAGGATGAAACTTTCTAAATGAGAGGTTATAATTTTGTCTATAAGCTCCAGTTGAACACTCGGATCTCTTAAATAAAATATTGAAACGATAAACTTTTAAATAGCCTCAGAAACAAAAACCAAAATGGTCGTTTTAGGTAGGAAATGCTAATTTTCAACTCGAATCTGTATAATATTCCCTGTAGGTGGTCTTTTGGTGTTTTAAAGTATATCTATATAATAAAGGTAGCCCTTACCCTATCTATATAGTTATTATGTTTAAGAATAACCAGACACAAAAGCAGAGACGGAAGTTGCAAATGATATAATAAAGCCCATGCCCAACTCTTTAGAACTAACTAACTATATCGTATCAGCAATAAAAGCTATCACCATAGAAGAACCAACAACAATTGCCATGACGATGATGATGATGATGATGATGATAGTATTCAGCTTGGGGCGATTCATTAACGATAGCGAAGAAGAGATAATGAAGCCAAAGCCAACCATCAACATCACTCGAAGGGCAAGCATTAATGCTCAAGCTCTTTTATTGCAACCATTTCACCCAGAATGCCCAAGACGGAAATTGTATATAATTTTTGACTCATGATGGCGAATTTGAAAGTCTTTGTGAAATAAAATGCTAAATCGGGGATGCGAGTGTGGTATAATTTTGTGAACGTTCATTAACTTGATTTTGTCATACGTTGTGGAGTTGTTAAAATGTTAAATGAGTAAAGCATCCTGAATAAACTTTTCATAATTTTTTTTTTTATTTCTTATATTACTATCCAGAACATATACCTTTACAAAATTATGGGTTGTCTAAATGTTTATTTTAAGTTTTAGATTTATTGCCTTGTTTTGGGAAAGTGTCCACAGAAGTGTACCAATATTCCTGGGTATACCTATGATGTGTGGATTTTTGATTAAAAATTTATAACTTTAGGTCATATACAGAACCAGGGCGAAGTGACTAAACAACTCTCAATAATTCCTGTGTACGTGTTATTGGCAGGAATGGAGGGCCGGACCTATAATTTTGTGTAGAACTCGAATGACTTATGTAAGTGAGAAGCACTTTTTCATGACAAGAGAAACTCTTCGAAGATTTGTCAACTCCAAAATGCAAATACACCTTAATATCGTACAATTTTGTGAACAAAATTATTTTAAACTTTTAATTTTTATTTTAAAAACATTTTAGTTTGAAAAATTATTTTTTTTTTAAACACTATTTAATAAAATAATTTAATTTAAAAATTAATGTATGGGATTCTGGCTTTAAAAACATACCATTTTAAGTGCTACCATTGATTTTAATAATTTTATTGATTCGAGTCGATTTTTTATAAAATTGTCCATCCCACCTTAACAGGGGAAAATACAACCCTGTCCTTTGCGATTTTTTTTGTCATCGAGGTCTACTTCTCGAACAGATATATTTTGTGATTGATTCAATGTATACGCGATGGGCCTTGTCTCGAATTTGAAATAAAATGCTATACAGCGATCACTACGTTCAAACAAACAGCGAGGGTGGCAAGACGAAAAAGCCAAAGTTCTGTGGCCTATCACATAACCTTTAAATATTGCAGCAGTGACAGCTTCAATCTTGCAATTCCCACGGCGCGGCGCATGACGATGGAATTCATTACCATCGAAACAATTTGCCGATGAACAGTGAACTCTACGATGAACTTTCCGAGCGCGACTTCAATTCTCGGAAAAACGTTAATGTGAGGATGCAATTGTTTTTTGCAGTGATGACTCATATTTTCACTTAAGTAGTTGCGTCAATAAAGAAAAAAATGCACTACTAGACGAAAATTAACCCCCGAGAATTGCATCAAAAATCTTAACTCACATTTTTGTATGCAATGTCCTCAGCTTGGATAAGTGCTCCCTGGTTTTTGAAGAAAATTAGTTAAAGTGACAGTGAATTCAAATTACTCAGTGGTCTATATATATTTTGGAGAATTTTTTTCCTCCAGAACTTGATGAATGAGACTTAAGGAAAACGTTTGGTTTAGGTTCCAAAGCAACAGCAAACGGCTCATACTTTAGGAGCATCAATGTTGTTTTGAAAGGACAGTATTATAAGTGCATCACATTTCAAAATAAGGGGCGATTTTTAGTGACGAGCTCGTTGTTCCGATCCAGCTCCTTATTATTTTTTGTGTGACCTTTTTTTAAATTCCTTAATAATATCGGGTTTTTCAATAAGAACGCTACAAAAGTTTTTTTAAATAAAACAAAAACGATTTTGGATATCAATGAAATTCTTTATTCTTGTGAAAGTACGTTTGATGCCATTATGTATGGAACTCGATTTCTTTTGCATAGCCACCACGGGCACGCTTGCAGAAGTCCAGACGCTGAACCCAATTTTCGACGGTTTTCAAGCATAAATCGGCCGATACTGCTGCAATTTCACGTTCGATATTCGTACGAAGTTCATCAATCGTCGCTGGCTTGTTGGCATAGACCATAGACTTGACATAGCCCTACAGGAAAAAGTCTAACGGCGTCAAATCGCATGACCGAGGCGGCCAAGCGACTGGACCATTTCGTGAGATAAAACGTTCTCCAAACTTGGTTTCCAATAAATTGATTGTGACATTCGCTGTGTGGCTTGTGGCGCCGTCCTGTTGGAACCACATGTCCTCCAAGTCCATATCATCCAATTAGGGCCAAAAATATTCGGTTATCATTGAACGGTAGCGATCCCCATTCACAGTAACGTGCCGGTCTTGATCATCACGGAAGAAGTACGGCCCAATGACGCCGCCGCCGCGCCGGCCCATAAACCACACCAAACCGTAATTTTTTCGGGATGCAATGATGACTTATGGAGTACGTGTGGATTGCTGCCTGACCAATACCGCATATTTTGTTTATTGACAAAGCCATTCAGCCAGAAATGAGCCTCATCGCTGAAGATGATTTTTCGATGAAAATCCGCTCTTAACGTTGAGGCCACTGACTCCGAATTTCGGTAGTAAATTTTAATAGTTTCGACTCGTTGTTGGCTCGTATATCTTTCCATCATGAAATGGCAAACCTTACTGAAGAGAAATGTCAAAAGAGCAGCAAGAAATATGGCGTCGTTTGATGTCCCTGTTGCTCTACTTTTGTAGCGTCCCTGTTGAAAAACCCTTTACTCTTCTATACAAAACATGAAGAAGGCCAACTTTCAGACCAATATTCCCGCTGCTATATGCTTTTAAGGGGCATGACCAGCCTTGTCAGATTGTGGGATTAAACGCCAAACAGGCGATTTGAAATTTAATTTGGCGACACGAAAAACGGTTCGATGATTTAGGTACCCTGAAAAAATGCCGATATTTTTAGTTTTCATCGATTAAAATTTTTTGGAATCGAAACTCTAATATTTTAGAAAATTTTTAATTTTGTGCTGAAATTCTTTCAGCATTCATAGCTTCAATGCATGAGAAAGATGCAATAGATGATAAGTACATAATATATTATCAAACAAAGAAGTATTTATTTTTTTTTTAATTTTAAAGTTTTTGTTTCAAATGATATATCAATTGTTTTTGTTTTGATTTTTTTTTTAATAAAAGGCTTTTTGATGTTAAAACTACAAGTATTTTGAAACTTTTCCGCTAAAACGCTATAAATTGGCTAATTCAGATTATATGGGTAGTTTAATAGATTTTAGAGTGCAAAATTGTCCGAACATCACATTTTTCCTGTTTTGAGCCGAGTAATACCTATTTATAAACTTAATAAGCTTTAGCTATACAGAGAATCAGACTTTAAAAATCAAGTATTTAATACTTATAGCTGAATCTAAAGTTTAAAATAATTTAAATAATGCCGCATTTCATAAATAGATAGATGTTGCTGAGAATCGAACGGAAGCTATAAATTCTTGTGCATTTATCAACACATCACATATACTTGTATATTTTGGTATTATACGTTAAAATTGACCAAAATTCATCTTATTGTGGTTAAAATACATAACGGACTAGGCTGAAAAATTATACAAAAATGATACAATATTACTGTCAGTTATCTTTTTGACAATCAATTTGAAATTGTAGGAGTTCATGCATTGCATATTTTTAGGGGATAACTGAAATATTCCATATACGGATTTACTTTCTTCTGGAAACCGCTTTTTAAGGCACATTATCAGAAAATCCACATAAGGATTGAAAATTGATGTTCTAAAATAGTTTACGGGTGAAGACGAAGGAATATTGGATCGATGAGTGTGTTTCTTTATACAATTTTCGGGCACCTCAATTCAATACCTGATTTACTCAAACATTTTTTAATTGTTTCTCAAAGCATTTTGAAATAATTTCGAACATTCCCCTGATCTTTTTCAAAACGTTTTTTCATGAAATTAATCTAATATTTTACAATTAATAAATTTTGGTCAATTCCCTGTAAAATATTTTCGACTTGTTCAAATATTGCCGGAGTATTAAGCCATCATTATGAAGAAGCAGACTAAAAAAGTCAAATTCGAACACTAGTCATAAAGTTGAAGGGCTCGTTGTTTAACACAGTTTATCTAGTTCCACAGTTTTTGCCGTGCTTCCAATACAACGACTGTATTTTCCCTGAATACTCGTATACTTTTGCATTTTGAGTTAATATACGTTTAGAGTTAAAATAGTTAAGTGAATTATTTTTCAATATGAAATAAAAAAATTAAATCCATTTCTATGATCATCAGTATACTATTTTTATTGTCTACATGAAGGGGGGGAGAACTATAGAATTTAAGGATTTATTCGACCAAGGTCCAGAATTAGAGGGGGAAAACCTATGGAATTTGACAAAAATGTGAAAAAATGACAAATTTTTCAAAATTTCCTATTACTAATAACTGATACAATGTATGGTGGACAAAATTCGTAACTCAATGCCAGAGTGGCAAGTAACCTTCTTTGTCCTCGTCCTGCAGGCACGTATGAATGGAACCATTAATTGACATCTTTAGTAAATCATTCAACTTGATAAGTCATGAATTTTTATAAGCTAGGCTTTGCATTTTAATATTTAATACTAGCCTATCCTGTCGCAAATCATTTTAATGTCAAAACTTACAAAATACACATTATTAAAATAATAAAAAAAAACTTCAAACTGTGATATATGTACATGTAAATGTCCCTTTCGGAACCCCAATGAATTCATCATTTTCCATCAATTGAACTCTATTCTCTTTTCGCCTCGAGGTTATTCAAAATATTAAAAAAAAAAATGGATTGCTTGACATAAGCGAAAGAAGATAATGTTGCATTTGCATTTAAAATCGATTTCTTTATATAGATTTTCGTTGGACGTAAAATATAAATTATGCAATGTTAACATTATATAGACGTTGAGTGAAAGAAAAGTCAGCTGCAACCGCTTTTAATACTCTGTTTAAAGAAAAAAAGATAAGAAATTCTTACCCAAAGGAAACTGTACTTTTTTTTTCTTTGATTTTAAAAGAATGTGGAAGATTAAATTTCAATGTTTATCCTTCCAATGGACTGCGGTTAAAAATCTGTACATAGGGGGATAGCAAAAAGAGACTTGAAGATCTATTTGGGAGATACCATGAACCACGCTTAAATTGTATTAATATTTGTAGGAAAGATGTAATTTGTGATCCTTTATCTATTAACAAAAGGAATTCAGCTTTTGGCTCCTGGATGCAAAAAAAAAAAAAAACATTTTTGGCGATGAAAAAATTTAACAAAATTTTAAAATAAAATTCTTTGTCACGCTTTGAATAAAATAAAAAATATTGTAACTGCATTTATTATTTAAAAATTGATTTTCTAAATACCAATTCAAAATATTGTTACCATTTAACTAGAAAAAAAAAACAACGGATGGCAAAATTGAGCATCTTTTTGTACAAAAAAAAAATCAAACTTTATAGTTGCAATTATCGGGTTTTCCAATAGGGACTTGACAACTTTGAATTAAATTTTTGAACGCACCCTTTTACTAATCATCGAACTGTCATTGTCAATTTATTCACTAAACTCAACATTTTCATCATGGTAAAGTAGGTACACGAAGGAACAACGTCTGCAAATTATAAAAATTTTTTACCGAAATTCGGAGTCGGTGACCGCAACTTTAAGAGCGTTAACTCCAATTTTCGGTCGTAAATGACGAAGCTCATTTTTGGCTCAATGGGTTCATCAATAAGTAAAATATGCGTTATTGGTCGGATAAAAATCCACATTTGATTCATGAATCACCAATTCATTCACAAAAAATAACTGTTTGGTGCGGTTTGCATGCCAGCGGCGGCGTTATTGGGCCATATTTTTTTGTCGACGATAACGATCGTCACGTTACTGTGAATGGCCAGCGTTATCGCACCATGATTACCGATTAGTTTTTGCCCGAATTGGAAGTTATGGACTTGGACGACATGTGGTTTCAACAGGATGGTGCCACAAGCCACACAACAGATTTAACGCCTCTAGACTATTTTCTTTGGGGCTACGTTACGTCATTGGTTTATGCCAACAAGCCGACCCCGTTGGAAGAGCTCAGAGCCTATTGAACGCGAAATAGCGGCCGTTTTGGTCGAAATGTGTGGCCGAGTCATCGAAAATTGTTTCCAACGCGGTGGCCATATGAACGAAGTCGAGTTTCATTCATAAATGTTTTAATTGTACTTCAACCCGATAATAAAGTTTTCAAATATCTCAAATGGTTTGCGTTTTATTTAAAAAAAAAAAAGTTGTCAAGTCCTTATTGGAAAACCCTTTATAAGTTCGTCAGAATTAGTTACTGAACCATTTTATTTTATTTCTAACAATTTTTAATACTTACCATTATCATCATAACTATAACTGACTCATCATTGAAAAATATTAAAATATTGTCATAAATATAAATTTATTCACTTACTGATATCGTATTTCAAATATCCACCACACCAGCACCAGCATGGCACGCAAAGACAATATATATTTTTTATATAGTGCAGATATGGAATTGAGAACTTTATTGAGTAATATAATTCATTTCTGATAGTCGTCCAACAAAATTTGTAATATTAAATTTTAAAATATAAAGGTAGTTATGTTTTTTTTTCTTGTAAATTTTGCAATTTTGTATTCCTGCTGCTGCTACCAAGACACTCAAATTGCTGACCCTTCAAAAAAAAACGTATTTTGTTCACTTTGGAATTTTTCCAATTTAAAATAACATATGGTTTAAGGTTTCACAGAATAAGTCGCATACCAAAAAAAACGACACATCATACCTTTAACAAGAAAAAAGAAAACTCCTTTTTATTTAAAAAAAAAAAAAAAAAAAAAACATAATTCAATTTCATATGCCTCACCAGTCACCAGTTTGTTCTGTATATATTCTCCCCCCATCCCTCAATAGAGGGGGTTGTATAAAATATTTCCCTGCGTAATCATATCTGCAAGACCAGGTCAACGTTAACCATATGCCCTTTTGGTCACTAGTTCAAAGCAAACAAGAACAAGCCATAACAACGTCAGAAAATTAAAATGAATTCTGTCATTCTCACAATCCACTTCCTCCGCGCGCCAGCAAACCCATCACCAGTGATGTTTGTTGGCCACAACCAAAAATTTTGTATAATATACAAAAGTGTGACACAATCCCACCCCAAAAAAGAATGGGGAGTTATATGAGTGGATGGCATCAGTGTCCTTGGAAATTTTTACATCCAATTACTTCAAACTGAGAACTCGCAAGGTTGCAGCTTTGTTGCTTTTTCCCTTTATTTGATTGTTATGGCTTTTAAACTGAAATGGGAAGTTGGACATTCAGTGTTGTTGGGCCGGAAGAGGAAATATTTCAAGTGGAACAAGTGACATTTAAGTTTATATAAAATTGTCTGGATGGGGATGTGCTCAAGTGAACATACGTGATTTTTTTTGTTAAAATAAAGTATTTGGTTGTGTATTTGTACAAAGAGTACATCAGCAATATGCAAATTTACGGGACAAAAATAATGGCGACAAAAGACAGAACTATATAGGGTATTATATATTATATAAAGAGAGAACACGTTTATATTGTCTGGATATGAAGGAACTCTATTTCCGGTTCAGCAAATATTGATTTGTTTTCATTTGTAGGTACCTTTGTTTTGCATGATCGAGTTAAAAGGTGTCCTTTACGGTGTTTGGATTCTCCGATTGAAAGTGATGATGATGATAGAGATTTTCGAAGTAAAAATTAAAGAAAGCTTTGTCTATTTCTTGTTGCAACATTTATGAATTCTGTCACAATTGGTGCAAATAATTTCTGGACTTAGAACCTCAAAATATCAAACAATAAAGAATTCTGAAATCCAAATGCCTTAATCCGTTTCCAAATTCCGCAGTTACATTTTCTAAATTCCAATTATTATTCTAATTCCGAGTTCTAAAACCCTTATTTAAAAATCTGAATGTCAAATTTTGGTTATGGATTGCATTTCTGAGTTACGCTGCTCCAAATTTCGACTATAAATTTCCAAACAGTTAATTTCGAAATCCGAATTATTCTGAAATGAGAATTCATAAGTCAGAAGTCGTTATACAAAATTCGAAAAGTTATTTCTAAATTTGGATTTTTAATACGGAATCGAATCGAATTTTTAATTGGAAATCATAAGTCAGAATTCTTAATTTCTGCACAATTATATTAATAATAAATTATTAACAAAAACAATGTATGGGTTTGAGTCAGAATCCCGAAAATAAAAATCTCAGAAAAAAATCAAAAATCCTGAAAACTCAAAATCTAAAAAAAAAACAAAATCTCTTTAAAAAAACACACACTATATCAAACATTCCAAAAATCCCGAAAACTCAGAATCCCATAAAATTTAAAATCAAGGAAATCCAGAAAACGAAAAAAATAAAAAAAATTTACCCGATTTGCCATTCCAGCATAGTTGAGGAACATTAGAAATGAAAAAAGCTTTATGTATTTATGTATGTACATTGAATGTCAAATTTAAATGTTGAGCAACTTTTCTGAACATAGGTACCAACATCATAACTTTCCTTAAAAGGGTCAAATACATGTGGTTTAAAAAATTATTGTTTTGTATTAAATTTTTGTTTCTATTAAATACGCAATTTAATAGGGTTTTTCATATATAGTTTTATGTGACTGTGCAATGATATAATACAAAAAATGTAGTCCGATATTCTAGCTAAATTTTAAGACCTTAATGAACGGATTATTAGAACCGAAGTTATAAGCAAGCCAAACCAAACACAATGTATCTTTACAATTATTATACCGACTACAAATTTAGGTAGGTACATATGAACATTTAGCTTTTTTTTCCGACGCGAAGTAAATTTGCCACGATTGTGGTTTCTTATTGCACAAACTCCGCCGCCGCCGGCTTTAGAATACTATATTCCTCTCGCCAATTGGTGGTTGTAAGTATTTTAATGCTTTTTTTTTTATCAACTTCCTCGTTGAGTTAAATTATTTGTCCGATATTTATTTTCATGTTTTTAGTATAAAATTTTGAATGATTTTGAAAATTTTTGGCTCTAACACGCCAGTCATTTTTCCTTTAATTATATACCTTAATAATGAAAATCGGATAATTGGATCGAAAGATATAAGCATTTAAGTAAACGCAAATCGGATATTTTTCGGATTTCGCAAAAATCATCATCAAAAACATACCCATTTTTTTCCTACGAACATTTCTCCTTTTTTTCTGTCCGTTTTATCATCTTCTTCGTTTTCTGTTTCCTCAAACTAGTAACAACAAAGCATGAATGAAATAATTTTGTTTATTTTGTTTAGTTTGTTTATTTTTTTTATTTTGTTGATTTTGTTTATTTTGTTTATTCCCCTCACGTTTCGCCCCCTTTGTCTACTAGGCGTTTCATATTTTTGAAATTCTGTTGATTTTTTTATATTGTATGCCTCCGTTTAAACATTTCTAATGTTAAAAAAATAAATACAAAAAAATAAAGTGAAATCAAAAATAACAAAAATCCCGAAAACCCAAAATCTTAGATAATTAAAAATCTAAAATGTTCAAAAAAAAGGGATTTCGATTTCGAGATCAAAATTTTGAATGTAAGCGAGAAGAAAACTTCCAATCCCGTCAGTTGCTTTTCTATAATAATTAATTTTGCAGATTTAACAAAAATAAATCATTAAATATGATTTAAAAATTATTATTTTGTTTTTATTAAAAAAAAAAGTTTCGTAGAGAAGGTGATCTTCAAGATTTATTTATTTTAGAATTTAAAGCATTTTTTTTTTAATTTTAATAAAGGGATTTTGAGATTTCTGTACTTTGGGGTTTTTTGATTTTTAACATTTCGAGAAATTGGGTTTTAGGGATTTTGTGTTTTATATTTTCGTGATTTTGCGTTTTTGGGTTTTTGGTTTTATGACTTAGCGAAATCGGGTTTTTAAGTTTTCGAGATTAGGGATTTTCTGGATTTTGGGTTCTGGAATTTCGATATTTTAAGTTTTCTAAGCTCTATATTCATATTGCGCTTCACTGCATTTAAGTCAATGTCATCGGGTCTCGTCTGTGTATAGGTACCATAATATCAAACACTTTTTATTTCAAAAAAAAATTAAAAAAAAAAAATCCCCCTGACTACGGTCTTGCATTTATTGTATTTCCTGGAAAAAAGAAGATTTTCTTATAGGAACTTCTAAAATCTATATACCTACACATATAGAAAGAAATGGCTTGACATCTATGATCTGGTCTAACAAAGATTTATTATTATCCCAGGACCAGAACATTGATACAATACATTTTTTATAACGTGTGTATAATTTAATTTATAACAAAAATGTCTGGAGAGAAGTCCAATTTGTGATTGGCATTTCAATTTCATTCTTAATTATGACAGATGGCTCTTCAACCGAGAACGACCAATGGAGCCTTTTCTAACAATGAATATACAACATTTTTCTTTTGCAGTCAGAAATATAATATTCCCAGAGTGAGAGAGAGACTCTGATTCTGACTCTGACTCTGACTCTGAGGGCAATATCAATAGGTACATTGCCAATCAAAAGGATTTGACTTCTATAATCTCAAACAACGAATAACACAAATTCAGATAAATCTAAAACACAAATACCTATAGGTACATATAATATACAATTCCCTTGAATGAAAGGATTCAGGAATATGATAAGGCAATCCTTTAGAATTTTCAATTTCACTGTATTTTGCAAACCAAAGCCAAAAGGATTCGATACGTATCGAAATGTGTACGGGGGAAGATAAAACACAGCTGCTATAATATATTTGTTTGTTTTTTTTTTTTTGGTTTGAAAAAAAAAAGAGAACAATATCAAAACAAAATAATAATTGTAAGCCTGTGCGGGTAGATAATTTTCTTTTTTTCGGTGCATCCTTGCACAAAAATAATAAATAAGTATATATTCAGGACATTTGCATATCCTATATCTAGGATTCTCTTCTCGCCAATGTTTGCGTCTGTGGATGCCTGCTATGCCTGCCTGATGCTTTCATTTCTCTATATTATAGTCTATTCATATAACATGGCTCGATAGCTCTGTGTTTTCGGTATTTTATCCCTTTTGAGTATGCATAGAGCGTGCATTATCCTTATGAATATAAATTTTTATACTGAAATTCCCAAAGTATCCTGAAAACGCAGCAAAGCTTTTTGTACATTATATAAAATATATATATGTATATTTGTGTGTTTTCCGTTGTGCTGGTGTGTTGGTTTTGGTTGAATTACTAATATGTGCGGGAAAATGCATCTGGAAAAGAAAATGTTGACGTTCTACTATAGAGAAGTTGTTTTTATTCTATTAAATTTTTGGGTGGAAACATTTTCCTTTTCTCACCTTTGAATAAGAAGAGAGGTCTTTTGATCTTATAAATTTGCATACAAATTTACTTAAATGAAGATTATGTTTTTATTAGCAGAATTATGTGTTTATTAGAAATGTGTTAGTATGTTATTTCAGTTTTCAGAAAATGTTGTCCAAATGCACTTGGCTTCTGATTATTGCGTAGACACACATGGAAAAGGTGAGATAGTTTAACATTAAGGGTCAGTTTCATAGTGTACACTTACCAGAATAAGTGCCACTTAAGATTTTCATTTTGGCATTTTCAGTTCAGTTTTGAAGTCTTAGTAAGTGACACTTAAGTTACCAATACGGGAGCACTGTGAAATTGTTCTTAATTCTTTCACATTGACCACTTAGGTGCCACTTACTACAAATGTGAAACTCGGCCTAGGTATAGTTTATGAAAACTTTCATGAACTCATGAACTCCAAAGATATAAAAGATATAAAATGAAATCCACAGCTGGGTCGCAGGAACTTGCTCTTATTTACGATCATATACTGTGATCGTATCGTATTTAGCCTTTTTTGTAAAAAAATATTAAATTTTTAATTGCGGGCACGTTTTTTGAGAAAAATTTTCATAATTTGGCAAAAAAAAAAATTGTACGGCAGGTACCGCTATTTTTGGTCTTAAACAAAAAGAAAAAATCGTGTGGGGGGAATGCCCAAAAACCGCTAGATAACAGATTTAAAGAAAATCGAAACAGAATATTTTAATTTAACTTATAAACAAACAAAAATAATTCTTCTCAATATTTAGAAGGTGAATGCCGTTTAAGTTTAGAGGTCGTTAACAAACGTTGCTTAATCTGGAATACAGATACCCATTTCGCACTTAAGAGCTATTAGAGGTACCTACGAATTCCCTTGAAATAAAATTTTATTAAAACTTCCAATATACCCGATTTCGATCAGCAGCGTTGCCGTAGCACGATCGCGCTTTATTGACACCAAAATTTCACTGTGGCACGAATATTTTAACAACATTTATTAAGAAAATTTTTGATTTTTTTTCTAGAAATCATGAAATTTTTTTTTAATTTTTTTTTCTCTTTTAATATTTTTTATAAAAACTTCTTGTTCATTCAGCGTAAAAATTTGTTCGAGTGATTATTTAAGCACCTAAGTTTTATGGACAGTCAATATCATCAAATTCGCTGACCACAAGTATGACTTCTTTAGAAGTAGGCCATTTATGTAAACTTGTATGATCAATGTGTTCTCCCAGCAAACATTTAAGTGAATGTTCACTTAACATTCACCAAAAATGAAGAGTATCATTCGATAAATATTCATTTTTAGTGAATTAAATCTGAATTTTCTTGAAAAGTCCGGGTAAAAATTAAATTAAAAATTTTTTTTTTTTTTTTAAGATACAAATTATTGAGATTCGATTCTCCTTCATTGTAGGTGAATAAAAGTGAACGTACACAAGTAGTTCCTCAAACAAGTAAATTGGGTGGATTCACTTTAATTCGTTATGCATGAATCAAAGTGAATGTCCATTTCATTTCGTTTCGAAAAACTATAACGGGAACTTGTCGCGATCAAAATTGAGACAAAAGATATGCAAAGACAAAATATGTCATTTTAATTCAGTTCTTCTGCGGATTTGGTCGATTTCGTGATAAAAAAAATAAAATCGAATTAAACAATACTTAATCTAATTAATCTATAAAGTACAATCGTATCGTTATTACAGTCTTTTTTTAGCAACAATCAAAATTTTTTTACGGTAACACGAAAATAAATACATATTAAAAAAAAAAGATAAAAAAAATATCTAAGTATAATCAAACATTTTCAAATTTACACTAATTAAATAATTAATTATTTACTAGGTATGCCGAACTTGCAAAAGAATTAATCCAGTAAACATTTAGCTTCATAGAAACCCTCGATTCTCAATTAATTTCTAAATCGATTTGAATCTAAACTCTTGGGAACAATACTTCACTTATGAATCATTTAAATGAGTAATAAATTTAATGATGGATAAATCCTAATCAAAAAGGATTGTAAATGAATCCTTCTTATGAATTAGAAATGATTCCATTTATATTCACTTCAAGTGAAAGTAAAAAGGGTATATACCTTCATTTTAATGAATCACATTAGTCTCATTTAAATGATTCAAAAAAGACTCACAAATTGTGGTAAAAAAAATGAATGTATAACGTTTCTATATACATTTATTCTAATCCAGTATTTATGAATCATTTAGAAGATTCATATGTGAGGTACCGCTATCCATGAGTTTGGACCCAAATCGGTTCAGAACTGAATTAAGATCCGAAGGTTTTGTTCACTTAGGTCAATCATTTATGATACATTTCTGAAGGAAAATGTTTGCTGGGCTTGTATAAGGTTTTTTTTTTGGATATTTTATTAGTATTATTTATTCATCACATTATTTATCTGTATTATGCTGAAATTAAAGTGGTTCGTGCTAAATGGCATTATTATTTACTAATTGCAATCATTTTAATTATTTTTCCAGCAATGCCAGGCTCTTGCTATATTAATATCCCATATAGCTTTAAACTCGAATATGATTTTCATCTTTTAAAAGCAAACAAACAATAGCTACCACCACACCAAGCGGGAGATGTGTTTTTCTTAATTATAATGAAACCTTAAACCTCAACAAAGGACTTTTTTCTTCTTTTTTTTTGCAGCATACGAAGGTATACGAAGGAAGTTTTAATAAATTAAAACCACATAAAATCGCAGCAAATTTGAATGTCATTAGTGAGACTGGTATGTACTCGATTTAAGTAGCCAGCGCTTATGCGATTAAGAAGTAAATTATGGGGCTTAATTTGCATGACTTCACAATTGTAGCTGTTAAGGAGTTTTACTAATAATGCGTGGACCATTTGTGTAAGTGATTAAAATGTTTTTATTGAGTGACAGGTAATTAGGTTTCATTTGTATAGTAGGTTTTTTTCTATAGGAAATTTCTTTCATTTACATGGGGAGAACATTTATTTATTTATTTTTTAACTGAACATTAAAATATTGACTTAAAATGGAAACAAATAACACACGAAAGTTTTAACGATATTATATTTAGTCAAATTAACTCAAAAAATAGGCCTTCCTGTAGAAACAATATTGTAATACAATTTCCGAGAGAGTAGAAATCGACGATAATGAATTTAATTATATAATTTGGTAGATTTTTTTAAATGGCTGCCCGTTATTTGTCATTTATTTTGTTTAAATGTTAGGGCATCATTTTATTTGTTTTTGGGAAGGGAAATCCAAAAAATATAAGGTTTTTGGAAAGCTAGATATTCATTCTTATTTTGTTTTGAAATCAAGCTGTTTTCATACAAAGTTTGTGACAAAATTCTTTTCAAACGAAAGTTTATTGTAAAAATCCGGAAAAAAAAAATTGTCAAAATCGGAATTGCACTCAAAAATTTCGAAGGCAAATCCTTTATATGTAGTTACTCGAAAAGGAGAACATTTACCAGTAGAATCAGGCTGTGGGTCTTAACATTCCTTCTTTCAATATAACGGAAAAATAAAATAAAAGCTGAAATATTTGTGGTATTAGGTATAATATCTGAAATGAACCTAAACAATAAGGATAAGGCTTGTTAAAGCAACCGAAATCGATAAATTCTAGACATAATAATTTCTCAGTTTGACAGCATTAACTTAAGAGATTTCATTAGGTACATTCATAAAGAAAACAACAAGTTGCTAATCATGAATATTTAAGTTTACTTGCTTTGTAGTTAGTAGGTATAGGTGGGTCTCAGAAAAAGAGATGTTATAATTGAATAAAATATCTATTTTAATTGGCAGAAGTACCAGCGTTGCCACCCAAAAATATTTCAGTGCCACGATTTTCTGAAAAACCGTATCATTTTCGTTCCATTTTCGTGCCATATGAAAAAAATATAAATTCTTAAATCAAATAAAAATGTTATTTAATTGTAATTGCTCTTTTCAAAAATAAGAGTTTTTTAAATAATTGGTCAAATTATTATTAATTAAAAAAATAAGAGTTTCTGACAGTTTATACTTCATTTTGAGTAAAGTTACCTTGAATATTTTTTTTTAATTAAAAATAAAAATAAGAAGAGCGTGCCATATTGAATTTTTATCATGCCACCGGGCCACGATGAAATTTTCGTGTCAAAAAAGCAGGATCGTGTCACTTTGGCAACGTTTAGAAGCACTCAATCAAAGTACAGTAAAACCCGCTTAAGAGAAACCCGCTTAGCTGAAAAAAATCTTTCATCCCCGAGCATTTTTCGACCAATAACCTATAAAACACTACGCTTAAGCGAAACTCGCTTAAGTGAAAAACCCGCTTACCTGAAAAATATTTTCAGTTAAATTTTGTATTTCTCATTGAAAAAAACTCTCTTAAATGAAAAAAAAAATTGAATCGAACAGAACAAAAAATTTGCTGAACGCTTTCATTTCTGTTTTATTTTTCATCTCCACCATTTTCACCACAAAAATGAAATTTAAATTTCTGTATGTCACAACCATTTATTCTCGTTTTGTAAACAAATTGCTTTTTGGTTTGGCTTTCAAAAATCCAAAACAACATTTCCAGTGTCTCAAAAGGTACGTATTTTAACATTTCTTAAAAAGAAGATTACACATTCAATAAATTATTTTTGTGTTACATATTAAATCGGGGTCTATGAAATAACTCCCACGAAATAAGTCCCACTTTTAAAAATGAAATAAGTCCCATTTTTTTTAGGCAACTCCAAAAGATAAATTCAATTTTGTTCTAGCTTTAAATTTCCGTTGAATGGAATTTTTAAATCCGCTTAAGTGAAATTTTTTTTCACTTATCCGGACTCCGCTTAAGTGAAATTTTTTTTTCACTTAAGCGGGGTTCGGTTAAGTGAAAAACCCGCTTAAGTGAAAGAAATACTGTGAAATTTTGCCGTTTCTCTTAAGCGGGTTTTACTGTATCAGAAAACTGTATACAATCGGTACAATATAAATCTGTAGTTGTAGCAAGAAGAGTCCAGAATCAAAAAGAACTCTTCTTAGAAAAACAAAAACAATCAACAATACATTCCATTTAAATTAATTTTGCGTTGAAAATAGTGTTTATTTAACAAATTATAAATATTATAGAAAAATTATTATTTTTTTTTTTGGGATTGGAAATACCTACATTGTTCACTATACACACAATACATGCATAATTATGTAAATACTATAAATAGTAACTTATGGATTGGTAAAAAAAAAACAAAATCAATACTTTTTTTTTATATTATTATATTTACCAAAAATGGTCATAAACCTGCCATAGAACCATTTTTTATTTTCGATTTTCTCAAAAATGGTTCAGCTGCTTTTGATCAATTTTTTTTTTAAAGTTTTAAAAGTATTGTTTATTTTCATTTTTTTTTTTTTTTAAACTTATTATAATTTGAAAATGACCAAGTCGATTTTTTTTTTAACTTATTAGAACATGAAATTTTTTAGCATTATCTAGCAGATTTAAGAAATTTTTTCTTATTTTCAAAATCAACGGTACCTACAATACAAGAGTTGAAGAAACGGTTAAGAATAATCTCATTTTTCCCGAAATTTAGTCTAAACTGTAAGTTCCATATATGTACCTACATTAAGTGCAAGATGGTCCTATGTTTTTCATATTTATGAATACTCACATAACACAACCTTAAACTGAAGTACCATATGTTCTTGGCAGGTGGAATTATATGTACAGACTCCCATAACTAATTTAAGAATCATCAGATCTATTCATTCATTTGAAATATTAAGACTTTAAGACAACAGTGTGATCGTACATGCATTTAATTATTCTTACGTGGTACCCTGTTAATCGCTCAAAACGGAAAAATATTTTTTGCCCAAAATTTTAGGTGATGATTTGCTATAATGACTAATCATTCCAAAATTTTTCAAAAATATTAAATTGCTCAAAAAATGGGTGATTTCTCATTAATTTTAAAATACCACACAAATACAACAAATTAAGAAAATGTTAAGAAACCAAAAATGGCTTTGGGTGATTTTATTTTTTTCTCATTTTTTTTGGACATTTATAAGAAGTAAATACCTACAATTCACTAATCTCTTAAAACTGGTGTCTGGGTTACTGGTGATTGACAGTTTTGAACATGACTGAAAGTAACAATTTGTCAGTCCAAATCCAAACTGATCCTTACAAAAATGTTTGATATTGAACGACAGTCAGCCGACTATTGGTGTGTTTGATCGATAATATGTAATGTGCATTCAAGTATTATTCATCATGTCATTATAGTCAGCAGTCATTCAGTTTTGGCCTGAGATAAGAAATTTAAGTGATGGAAAAAAAAATAGTGTATGTGCAACATTTCACGCAAAATACATGTCAGTCGAAACTGTCAGTTATGATCGATAATGTTGCATGTAGTTGTCGTATACAAGAAAATATTCCTATGCATGTTGTTGCATGGTGTTGAGTTCAACCAAAATTGTCGTTTAGAACAATCGTGTAATGATCCTTTCTTGTCCCTTAAGACGATATATCTGAAAATCAAAGTAATTATACAATTCCGCAATTTTGGTCTTGAAAACAACCGACTGTTTGTGTTTACATTTGGATTTTTATTATTTGTAAGTATTTATTTTCCTAATGTCTTTTCATTTATTGTATTAAAAAAAAAATTCAAAATTAATTAAGTAATTAATTAAGTTAATATGTGAACGAACCACATTTTTTAAGGCTTTTAATAAGTCGAACCTCCAAAAATGCATCGCATCGAATAATATGTATTAATTATATATTTTATTCTTAAGGAGTGGGTTGAGATTGAGAAGTCTAACATTTTAAAGAATGAGGGACATTTTTAAATTGTTTTTTTTTTTTTTATGAAACGGTTTGGTTAGATCGATTAGGTTCAATATTTCGTATATTCTTGACTTGAGGTTAACCTTTAATTAAACTTTTGAGTAGAAATTCCGAAAAACTTGTTTGTAATAATAATATAGGTAGTTTTTCGCGATTTACAATACAGATGAAGATGAAGTTATTTCATCAAAAACCTTATTATTCCAGCCACTACAAATATTTGCAGTAAAAAAAATCTAATGTCAAACTTTCAGCAACGTCTCGTATAGCAAATAAATTATTTATTTTAACAAAACACTTTAAATGACCACATGAGGCCCCGGGAATACTTTATCTCTAAACATTTATAGGAACTCGAAATAAGTGAAATGTCGATTTGCACATGACTACTCGTTATAATCTGATTTGCAGGTTGATTTGATACATCATTAGGGCATATACATTATACACACATAGGTATATAAGCAAAGGCACATCGTTCAAACTATTTCATATCACATTTGTATCCAAAAGTTGAACTGCGGAAGCACGTGTAAGTATTAGATCCTATACAAAAACACGTAAACAGGGTGCTAATGATATTAATTTAACAATTTACGAAATGTGTTCGTTCACAGTGAGTAGGTGTATGGATTTGCCAATACTTCTGTGAATTTAACGCCTTTTTGATGTATGAACATCTATCCCAGCGCAGCGACACGGCACTGCCAGTAGGGTAAAATAAAAACGTGGAAATTTTTGTAGCACATTACGTTGTGGTGTTACACTTACATACGTTGATGTATATTGGACACGTTCAATATTGGGTAAGTTCATTCATACCTCAAATTAAATTGAAAGGTCGAGTTGAGTTTAAGTTGAAATTTAGTTGACAGTTCGAACTCGACGCGTTCTGTGATGTAAAACCAGCACTTGAATATTTAGTTTGATGTTTACACATCTTAACCGTGAGTCCTGGCTCTCACACTTTTTTTTAAATTCTGTCTTTGTTAACTTCGAGTTATTTTGAAACATTAGTTTTTTAGTTGTTCGATAAATTCATTTTCTTCGACTTTCATCTTAGTTCTAATGAATTTTAATTAATGATCGAAACTAAACCTTAAACCTCTCATGTTTAGGTTTTATTCCACAACACCCTGCTTCTATATATTCCTGATTCTTATTCCACCCTGTTTACCATAGATATTATGTATAACAATAATAATGTCAATAAGATGGGATGGGTAAAACAATCCGATGCATAATTTTCAGATTTTGTGGTGTATTGTACAACTGACAGTTACAAATCATCATGATGTACAAAACATTTACAATCTAATCTGTGTTAGATGTTTTGTTGTTGTTGGTTATATAAATATGGATTTTGAACCAAAAGCATTGGCTCGCGGTGGCGGCGGCGGCGGTAGAGGGTGGTAGACAAATATAGAGTGAGTGGAATTTGGAGAATCGTAAGCAGACTATAGCTCTGCTTTAATTCATTTGATTAGAATTAGTATTTGACAAATTTCGATATATTATAATCGACTTCTGTCAAATAATTATAAATGCACAATTATGGGGACTATGCACTTTGTTCTGAAAATATTGAAATAATGCTACTTATAGTGCGGCAAATGACAAACTCAGATTAGTATTATTAGGTAGTTTAAATTAATCACATTATATTTATGTCAAATTTTAGTAACTCTCAGTTCTGTTAAGCGAAAAAGATACTTTGCAGATAAACAAAAAAAAAAAACTTTAAACTAATACCACCTGAAATTATACCTTTGATTTCACAATTTCAGATAGGAATGATTATTATGTCAGAAATGCATCAAGTGTTAACATATCAACCAGACAAGTTGCGAATGGGCCTACCATTTGATGGTTAATTCTTTAAAATAAACTAAAGTTGCAGTTCGGAGATCCCAAGAAAACACGCTAATGCCAAAAAGTTAGGGACCGATAGATACAATGATCCTTTATTTCACCAATTATTTTGAAAACTCTTGCACACAAAAATTAAGACAAGTTAGAATCACATAACCTATTTTATTGGTAATTTGTGAAATACACTCAGCGGGACGGAATCATGGTCACACCTGGGGCCTAATTCCGTAAAACGAAAACGATAGGACGATATAGCCCCTGATTTTTGATGTAACTTGCCTTTAAATATTTTTGATTGGTAATAATTTCATTGTAATTAGGTTAAATGTGCATATTTTAATTGTTTTTTTAATTGAATTTATTTTTAAAAACAATAACTTAAAATTTTATATTCTATGACACTTAAATTAAAAACGGTAAATAAAATGAAAAATCACGTAGTTTTTTTTAGAGATTTTTCGAGACTTATCAGTATCATGTGTTCCCTCCTCCCGCCCTGATTACAGCCTGCACTCGATCTGGCATACTCTGGATAAAGATTTGTAATATCCACTTGCGATAAGCTCTCCTAAGCGGTCAGTGCAGCATTCCGGAGCTCGTCCAATTTGAGCAATGTATCCTTATTTTCAGTATTTCCCAGACATATTCTAAGATGGGATTTAAATCCGGACTGTGCACGGTTTACTGCAGTTTTTGAATACCAGGGCAGCGCGCTGTAGGTATATGGTCGTGCATTAGCCTTGCATAAATATGAACTGATCGTACGCATACGTATACATACGTATTCCTGAAGGATCTCCTCAACGTATCGCGTTGCTGTCAATCGATTATCAACGATGGCCAATTCGGTATTCCCTTAAGAACTTATTCCTTCCCATACCATAACCGAGCCTCTATGAAAAGCCACAGCTTCTGTGGTGGTAATGGAAAGAAACCGCTCTGCTCTTTTTCTCCATACACATTGTCAACCATCTGGTGTACGTAAAGTAATTCTGCATTCATCCGTAAATAGAAATAAATTGAATAAACAACTTTTAAAACTGTTTTGACACCAACGCAATGTGTCGTTAGAGCGGTTTTTTAAAAAAATATTTTTGTTTAATTATCTAATATAAAATTTGGAAAATATTTCTAAGAAAAAAAATTGGTACGGCATTCTTTTTAGTATTTACCTATTTATGCAGAGTTTAAAAATTAATTCAAAAAAAATTCATCTACCCATTTTCAAAATATCGAATTTTCAAAAAAATAATTTTGAATTTATTTTTTTTTAAATCCAAAATTTAATTTTTTGAAAATTTCGATATTATTCAAATTTATAGAGATAATCGAAAACCCAAAATATATTATATATGTATGTAGTTCTATGATAGACACCATTTTTAATCGACAGATAATTGTCTTTCCAATAATATAGTAGATCGTAATCATGGCAACCGTTTTTGAGAAAAATGAGATTTTCCTTACCAGTTTTTAAATACTTGTATGGGATGTACCGTTATTTTTGTCATAAGAATAATTTTTATTAAAAATCTGCTAAATATTTTTAAAAAACTGCTGGGTGCCAAGTTTAATAAAAATCGACTAAGTCATTTTCGAATTATTAAGTTCTCAAACAAAATTTTAAAACTTTTTTAAAATAAAAAAAAAAAAAAAACAAAAAAATGAAAATGAAAATGAAAATTTTGGTATACAAAACTTTTTTTAAAACATCTCGAAAGATTTTTTATAAAAAAAAAATTGGTCAAAATCCGTTGAGTTGTTTTTGAGAAAAACGAAAATCAAAAAATTGGTTCTATGGGAGGTAACCACTTAAAACCATTTATCCAAAATTTTTTTATAACGTGGTAGCCTTTTTGTAAAAAAAATTACTGAATATTTTTTGAAAAAAAAAGTTGTGGGCACGTTTTGAGAAAAATAAGATTTTCATTTTTTTGCTAAAAAAAATTGCATGGCAGGTACCTACTGTTATTTTTGGTCTTAAAAAAATTAAAAAAAGTGTGGTGAGAATGCCTAAAAAGGACAAGACAGACAGACAGAATTACGAGACCCAATTTTTTCGACGTCGCTATAATCGTCAAGTTTGATCAAAATTTCGAGTTCGAAATTTGCAAGTTGCAATTTAATGTTTAAAGATAATTTCATGCAAATATTGACCGCGGCTGCGTCTCAGGTAGCCCATCCGCTGAGTCCAATTTTGGCATACTCTTTCACACATATCGGCCGGTATCTCACGAATGAATGCATGGATGTTGGCTTCCAGTGCGTCAATCGAAGCGGGCTTGTCCCTATAGACATTAGCCTTGACATACCCCCACAAAAAATAATCTAATGGTGTCAAATCGCACGATCTAGGCGGCCAATTGACCGGCCCGAAACGTGAAATTAACTGTTCACCAAACTCGCCTCGCAATTGCGCCATTGTTTCGCGTGCTGTGCGGCATGTGGCACCGTCTTGTTGAAACCACATATCATGCAAGTCAAGAACTTCCATTTCGGGCAAAAAAAAGTTTGTTATCATCGCTCGGTAGCGTTCACCATTGACAGAAACGCTGCGATTCGCATCATCTTTGAAGAAATATGGCCCAATAATGCCGCCGGCCCATAAACATAAACGCATCAAACAGTGGCTTTTTCGGGATGCATTGGTAGCTGTTGCAATGCTTCTGGCTGATCTTCACTCCAAATGCGGCAATTTTGCTTATTTACGTACCCATTCAACCAAAAATGAGCCTCATCGCTGAACACAATTTTTCGAACATGAACATTTCGAACCGAGCACGAATTTTGATAGTAAAATTCAATAATTTGCAAGCGTTGTTCATTTGTAAGACGATCCATGGTTAAATTGCAAACCAAACTGAAGCTGTTTGACAGTGACACAAGGTACTAAACACACGTCAGCTGTCAAAACCAGTGTTGCCAAAACCAAACCAGCTAAAAAATCACCCGTTAGTACCTATACATACATATATCGTAAGTAAAAAAGAAGAGAGAAAACATAGGTTAATAAAAGCTTGTCAATTAAGATCCCGACCGATCGGATGTTCAATTTGTCGGGTTCTTAAAGTTAATCTTTTCCAACGATCAAAACTAACAATTCGTCAAGAAAATATTGAATATACCTACTAACACTACAGTTGTTGACATTTTTCTTGTATTGAATTATTATTATAATGATTCTATATTCATGGTTTTAGGTACAAAAACAACTCATTCTTGCACTTAATTTTCATAAAATCCCATAATAAATAAAAGACACAAAATAAACACCCACTCAGTCATTTTTAGTGTATCTATGTATGTATTTAACCAAGTATTTATTATAAAACACTCCTAATCCAATAATAACAATCCACAATAACGCACAAACATGAACAAGTTATAAAACAGTTTTTGTACGTATGTATGTCGTATATAATATGTATAGTATATACTTCATCTATAGAGCAATTTTCATAGAAAAAAAAATATAAACTTTCGCACTATAAATCACATCAACGGGACAATGAAACACAAAAAAGGTGCTGCTCTGTGCAGAAAACAAACCAAAACCGTAACCAGGTAACATAAAACATAAAAACATAAAACATTCTCACACTGCAATACGCTGCCCCATGTGATTTATAGAATGAACTTTTTTTTATTCATCTAACAACTGGTTGTATAAACTTTTTAGTACAGTTTTTTTTTTTTTTTTTTTTTTCTTATATTTTGAATCATTGTAAGCGCCACTGCTATACCAGCCACGTTTTTTGCAGGAGGTACTCCTTGGTTTAATTTACATAACTTTATTAAGAAAATCTTTTTTGCTTTTATTATGTGTGGAGTTTTTCATTTTCATCGCAGAAGAGAATTTAGTTTTTTTTAACAATAATTTGTTTTAAAATGAGACATACTAATGTTAAATAATTAAGTCCTTTTTTTGTTGCTATACAAAAGTTTGAATTGGTCTTAATTATAGTGAGTAGGAATGACAAAATTTAAGCGTTGAATAAATTATCACCTCAAAATAGGAAATGATTATTAAGTCGAAGAACTTGTTTTTAATAATATATATTATTATTAAAAATTGAAAGATAAGCATCACCTTACTGTCTAACATCACAGCTCACAAAGTAATCTTAAGTCAGTCTATTATATTACGAAACAGATAACCTGGGAATCCTAATCGGTCTTAAGAACGAAACCAATAAGTGTCCTACACTAGATCTTATAAGAAACAAATTAGATGAAAGAATCATATTAGCATGGATACCGGGGCATACCGGAATCAAAGGAAATGAAGCTGCAGACCTTGCAGCTAAAGATGCCAGTAATTACCCCTTGATTTTAGAATTACCAAACTTCTACCAGCTGACTCGAAAAATTTTCGTTAACAAACAGAAACAGGAGCTTGCGGACAGTTGGAATAATTTGAAGTTTTTTTTTTTTTTTTTTTTTTTTAATAATACAAACTCTATATACTACTGAAATACATCAGCCAAGTAGAAGACTTAGCACTATTTAATTGGACTTGTTGAATTATTGATTCAAAATAGCTTTTTATGGCCTTTAGTCCACAAAAATTTAGGCGTTTCGTCCCGGCGATATCACTTGGACTCATCAGTTGACTAGTGAGGACCTTGTCAATACGCAATTTTTGTTAAGTTCAGTCCATCTAACATAGATTTTATGACAAATATCTAGTGTGAACTATATCCAACAAGACTAGAATTCCTAGTCATTAAATTGGAAGGAAGGGACGAAACGCCTAAATTTTTGTGGACTAAAGGCCGTAAAAAGCTATTTTGAATTAATAATTCAACAAGTCCAATTAAATAGTGCTAAGTCTTCTACTTGGCTGATGTATTTCAGTAGTATATAGAATTTGTATTATTAAAAAAAACAAAAAAAAAAAAACATTCATATAATGAGTTTAATGATAGATGCATTGTAAATGCCAAAATTTATTTTTTCTTAACCCTTGATGAAGAAGAAGAATCAATGTCTTTCGACATCAGAACAATGGAACAAAGTTATATTTGCGCTCATGAAAAGGAAACGTCTAGCGAAACGGACGTGGTAAAGCTAGTTATTGTATAAAATTATAGTATTATTATGAAATAAAACATTTTTCATTATTATAACAGTGAAACAACCACATTATGTGCCTTTTATTTTGGATTTTTTAAAACGCACATTTTGAGTTGATATTTAGTGCGAATACGTTGAGTTTAGTATAACAACCCATTCTTTAAACTGGTGTATTACTTCCAGGGCCGGACCAACCATATGCGCATGATGTGCAAATGCACAGGGCGCAAAATTCTGGAGGCGCATTACCAGGAAGAAAAAAATGTAATCTGATCTTGCGCAAACAAATATGTACTACCATTTGCATTTTAACCACAAAACTTTTTCGAAAATTCCCAAAATAACATCCATCACAACTGTGTTAAGTTAATTCTTCCACATTAACTAACATCACCTACCGCGGATACCTCAATAAAAAAAACGCATTGAAAGTCTACCTCCTAGGTGATGTTGAAAAGCCTTATGCATGTGTATCAGTGTATGTATGAATGTATGTGTGCAAATATAAAAAAGGGGCGCTTTCTACAAATCTTGCACAGGGCGCAAGTTTGGCTGGAGCCGGCCCTGATTACTTCATAATTAATTAGCCGTTTTCTGAATTCAAATTCTTATTTGGGTATTAATAACTAGGGTTGTTTACAAGGGGTTTTTGTGTGATAACACACTTGCAGTTAGAATGCCAACCTTTCGTAAAATAGCTATAACTCCAGCCTATAAAATCTTGTTGTTTTATTTAAACCTTCAACTAGGGTTGCAGTTTTTGAAAAAAAAAAAAAAAATATTTCTTCGAAGATCCACAGAAAATGTAGCAATGCATTTTGTTTGCTTTGATTCCAATTAACATGATTACTTGGTATTATAATTCTGCATCTGCATTCCGCTATAATGTCGGTTGTGTTACTCTGGCTGCAAAGTGTATAATAATATGTTGTTGATTGTTTATAACTCTGGTCATTAAATAAATTTATTACACTGTTTGTTAAATGCTCGAGTTGTTTTATTTTTTAACTTTTTAAATGAAATTATTTCAATTAGTATTTGAATGAAACTAGAGATACATATACATACTATACCCTTAGTTTGGAAAGAGAGTTAAAACTAAATTTACCCTATAGAACGTTAAAAAATAAATCTTCTTGTTATCCCTGTATAATTGTTCTTCTTCAAGTTTTACAACACAGTTTCATCGTAAAATACTTTCCTAGTTTTATCCAGTATACACTTTAAACACTATCCTTCTCTCTCTCTTTCTTGCTCTCACTATCTCTACTAAATGCATGGCCATGCTCATGCATTGCCCTGCAATTTTCCAAAATATGATTCTATTGCTATTTCTGATTCTATTATTCCACCACATTTTAAATCAGATCACTGAAGCTCTCTCCCTTATTCCATGGGATAATACAATTCCTTCAAAAACGAACCCCAAGGAAAACTTTTGAAAGCAAAAAGTATAAAATCATATACCTACCTACTACCTAGTTGTGTGGAAGAGAGGAAGGAAGGGGAGGTGGTGGTGGTAAATATATCAAACACTTTCCAGACAATGTTTTCATTGAATTTTAGTCACGTTGCTATGGAGTCATTGCAAGTGCTACCACTGTTCTTATAATATGTACTACATATATGAATTCTTATGCATTTTGCTGCTGAGGCGAAAATTTTCAAAAAACACACATGGGTCCACCTGAAGTATACAATTGCTCTGGGTGTACAGCAAAAAAAAAAAAGAAGGAAAAAATTGTATTAGAAATCCAGTCAGGGACTGTTTGAACTTTTTTTTTTTTTGTTTTTATTATTGGATTAGGATTCTAGCCAAAAATTGCAAAATAATGCTGTTTTTTTTTCTATATGTGATTGTTTATTCAAATTAAACTTATTGCAATATTTGATTTTGAAGTTTATGGAGTTTAGAGTCTTTTTTTTTTTTGTAGGAAATTTATTTCTGCCCAACTAACCATAAATATTTTTATTTTTTCATCTGCACAAAAGTTAAATCAAATTTATATTAAGTGCTCTACCGACATAAAAACAAAGAAAAAAAAAACTTAAAAAAAAACAGGAAGACTTATCCCAGTAGAACAGTGGAAACAACAAATCAACAACTTTGAAGAAAAGAAAAAAATTATGAAAAAAGGCCAAACTTCAAGTTATATAAGTAATTAAAAACGCATTTTATAATTCTTGTTCTTTATTTAAAGCAATGCAATACTTTTTTTAAGATTTTAAGTTCTAAAATTAATAAAATAATAAATGAAAGGCGCAACAGCGCGTGGGGAACCAGAACCTAGCGAGGATGTAGAATAAAAAAATTCCTGTATGCGGACAAAATGTAGGAAATTACAAAAATAAAATGAAGAAATTGGGGAAATGTCGAAATTTGCAATTTTCATTTTTTACTTGCGATAAAAGGTACTTTATGGCAAGTCATGGATTCGTAAAAAAATAAAACTCGAGATTTTGATCAAACTTGG
The DNA here is from genome assembly GCA_951394125.1 of Epistrophe eligans. Classification (NCBI taxonomy): domain Eukaryota; kingdom Metazoa; phylum Arthropoda; class Insecta; order Diptera; family Syrphidae; genus Epistrophe; species Epistrophe eligans. The sequence goes on from OX596029.1 coordinate 83,198,314, forward strand.
AAGTTGGAAAAAGTGGGTGTCGCAATTTTTCTGTGTCTGTCTGTTCTGCTCCTTTCGGCTGCAGCGTAAACGAGTAGGTCGAGTTTCTTCAAAAATGGTACAAAGCGGTTTTTGGGTATCCCCCCGACACATTTTTTTAAGACTAAAAATACCATTTTTTTTTACCAAATTATGAAAATCCTTTTTTTCTCAAAAACGTACCCACAACTTAAAAAAAAAGTCAGTAAGTTTTTTTTTACAAAAAGGCTACCATTTAAAAAAAATCGGAAAATGGTTTTAAATGGTATCGCCCATAAAACCTTGAGCTTGAAATAAGTTTAAATAAAATTTAAAAAAAAAACTAATTTTGAAAAAAAAAGTTCAAAATTATTTTTTGAAAATTCGATATTTCATAAATGAGTAATTGAATTTTTTAAAATTAATTTTTAAGGCCCAACATTTTATATATACAAAATTATTTTGTTCTTTAAAAACCGCTCCAATGATTTTTAAAATTTGTTTCTCATAAGAAATCAAATGGTGTAGGTATATTGCATTAGTGTCAAAATTTCAGAAGTTGTTTAGTTAATTAATTTCTAATTATATTGATTTTTTAACAATTTTTCAGTCTAAAGTGTAAGGTCCATGCAAATGTGCACCACGGTGCTAAATTGTTCATATTTATGCGCGACCTAGTCGTGCATTTTATTTCTAAATTATACATTTTACATATAGTATTTAATATTATAAATACATTTTTTTTTTTAATTTCATAGGTACAACTTGAGCTTTAAGAGTAAGCTTGTGCTATTCACTATTCATACAGTCGTGTATTTTAAGGGTAATTCGTTTTTGGTTTCGAAAGTAAAACTAAATAAAACTAAAGAATTTTATTTTATTATAAATTTTGGACTTTGCTATTAAGTGTAAAAAACAATATTATTCAAATGGCCGGCCGCCTCGGGAAGATTCGTAGCATAAGTTAATTTTTAACCACCTTTTCGCACATTTAGGTCGGTATGTCGGCCATAACTTGAGTAATATTAGTTTTTAATGCGTCTAGTTCGGGGATTTGCGTAGCCCTACAGAAAAAAAAATTTAACGGTGTCAAATCACATGATCTTGGTTACCAATTGACGTCGCCAAAACGTGAAATTACGCGACCAGGAAACTTCTCACGCAATAAAGCCATAATTGGTCGTGTTTTGTAGCTTGTTGGCCCATTTTGTTAGAACCACATATCGTCTAAGTCATGATCTTAAATTGCCGGCCAAAAAAATCAGTTAATTGCTGCTAACGCCGAGAAATCGATAAATCGGGATCATTAGGAACACTTGCACTTGCAAAAGAAATATTTTCGGCATAGCGAGCATTACGATGATGTAGAGGCCTTACCACATCAGTAACGTTTCCACTCTCTTTCAACTTTCTTCATAATTTTACCGATTGCTTGCGTAGTCGGTCGATTATGACGGCCATAATCATCGCGTAATGCGCGAAAAGTGGCGACGTTTAAATCACCACTTTTGTAGTAAGTTTTAATAATTTGTTCGATTGTTAAGCGATCCATAACCTAAATGGCAAACATTCAACCAATATTATGACATTTCAAATGATAGATGAATTTGACAGGTGTCAAATATCAGCGCTATCAACTTGAAACCACGAAATGAATGACCCGTTATTTTGGTGTGAGACCAATGCAATGCTAAAAAGAGTGCAGTTCAGACCATTGATTTTAGGAAGAGGTAAATTAACGTATAAGGGATGATTGGGCTATACATACCCAATAATAAAATTAATTAAAAATTAATTCTTAAAAGTTAAAAAGTCGCTGAAGAGAAATTTTCAAAAATTAAATTCCTATTTTAATCGTTCAATGAACTTATTTCTTTGACAGCGACATGAATTTATTTGTCAAGGTTGTGGTTGATATAGATATAGTTTATATTTATATTTCACTCCTTCACCGATTATGGTAGATAATATACGATATCTATACGCAATTAACATTAATTTTATTAATATTCTTTTTTTTTAACTGCAATAAAGATCAATTTCATTTATATTCTTTTTATTTAGAAATTCCTAAAGACTGTAAAATTAAATATAAAATTTTAGCATCATCGTTTAAAAATATTTGATTTTTTGACCATTTAGATTTAAGATTGGTCCCAATGTAAAACGGTGTGTAGGAGTATACAGATAACATTTTAAACTTTCATAATCCATTGAGTAATCATTTAATTGAATTGCAGAACTATGCAAATGCATATAGTAAGAACTTCGCAGCTAATGGAAGACAACTTGTTGAATGAATTTACTTTAAGCTGCAAAAGTGTGTTGTCCTAACAAAAACTTCATCAGGGTAAACTTTTAAAATCGGTGCATAAATTTGGCCAAGTGCAAACACCAAATTATGCACATCTTAATATAATACAAAATGGTTTTATGTAATATACATAAATATTGACTAAGTGATTTAGTCTTTTGAAGCACCCAGCAGCCATCACTATATACTCATTCTAGTTTTTGACTTGAAAAATATAAAGTTTTTTTATTCCCCATGGAGTCCTTTGAGATATACTCGTACCTACCGATATTTTCTTAGGATAAACTATAAATTAGAACAAGGACACACAACATTCGAGCGCGCACACGAAAAAGGAAATTTTTTCTTTATATAGGTATCTAAAAAAATGTCTTGTTCTAAGGTTGGATTTTATCGATAGAATGCAATTACTGTGATGACATCCCCAGACAACATTGCAGTAATGGCAAAAGCAGCCTTAACAGCAAGTGGCATGCTGCATTGTTACATGCAGTGCATTTCAGCATCACAAAGTCATTATATCTCTTATCTAAATGAGGTTGTTCAGATGTAAACTTACAAAATTCTGTTTGTATTAGTAAAAGGTTGATAGGAAGCAAGTCTTTTTTTTCAAGATTAATCCATGCACTGTTTGCAAATGTCGCGACTCTTTTTGTTAGAAAAAGCAAAGAAAGCAATTATAACAAAAACTGGAGTTTTAGCCTAATAGTCGAATAAAAATAAATGATTCCAGAAAACAGCATCACACAGACTTGGAAGTCGTTTCTGTGATGAGAGACTTAAGTTATAAAAATACCATCTGTCACATGCAAATTCACATTTATAGGGACTGAAATCCGCTAAAAAAAAATAATATTATTTTGCCTGCCTTGATCAAATTGAGATTTTTGTTCCTTCAACCACCCTATGTGGCACCCTGAATTCGTGTTTTGTGAATAATTGCAGTTCTCGTGTTGTTATGCCAGATGTGTACAAGCTATTCAAATGCAATCAATTGTCAATATTAAATCTGGTGTATATAATTATTGTGGCAACAAATTGTCAAAAACACTCAATTTTATTGAATGCTATATCCCTGAAAGCTTTTTCTTCTGTTTTATTTGTTTGCAGGCGTGAAATTGCTGTTAAATGAATTATATTGTTTGGTTAAAATATATTAAACGGTAAGCAATTATAAATAGCTTGATATGTTAATGCAAAAATTATGATAATATCAATAATTGGATTTCGTGTTGTGTTAATTTTATTAAAAAAAAAAAAAACGATATGCTTAAATTAAACTTTAGTTTTAAAGAACTGTGAAAAAGAGCATATTTTTCTGTGATTAATATTAAAAAATTAAAATAAATTAATATATTTATATAATATAATATTGAATTATTTCAATGTTTGTGACGAAGAAACATCTTTGGACAGAACTAAATGAGACCAAATTATATCTATTGTGTGTCATACTCATAATTATAAATAAATTAAACAACAAAAATGGCAAGCAACATTTATTAAATTATTAAATTCTGTCTGTCTGTCTGCCTGTCTGCCTGTCTGCCTGTCTGCCTGTCTGCCTGTCTGCCTGTCTGCCTGTCTGCCTGTCTGCCTGTCTGCCTGTCTGCCTGTCTGCCTGTCTGCCTGTCTGCCTGTCTGCCTGTCTGCCTGTCTGCCTGTCTGCCTGTCTGCCTGTCTGCCTGTCTGCCTGTCTGCCTGTCTGCCTGTCTGCCTGTCTGCCCTTTCGGATGTAGCCTAAACGGGTGGGTCGATTTTATTTAAATTTGGTATCTAGCGTTTTTTGGGCATTCCCCCCACACGTTTTTTTTCATTTTTTTAAGACCAAAAATAACGATACCTGCCGTACAATTTTTTTTACCAAATTATGAAAATCTTATTTTGCTCAAAAACGTGCCCACACCTTTAAAAAGAAAAAAAAATCAGTAATTTTTTTTTATAAAAATGCTACCATTTCATAAAAAAGAACCATTTTTTTGATTTTCGATTTTCTCAAAAACGGTTCAACCAATTTTGATCAATTTTTTTTACAAAGAATATTTACAATAATTTTAAAAATATTGTGTACCAAAATTTAAATTTTTTTTTTTTGATTTTTAAAAAAGTTTAATTTTTTTTTTTTGAGAGCTTAATAATTGGAAAACGAAAACAGTTCTTTGACATTAGATTTAGCAGATTTTTAATAAATTTTTTTCTTATAACCAAAAACAACGGTACCTCCCATGCAAATGTTTAAAAACTGGTATTGAAAATTTAAGTTTTTTCAAAAACGGCTCCTAAGATTTTGATTTAAATTTTTGTGTGATCTAAAAAAGTATGTATTTATCGTTTAAAAATGGTACCTCTCATATAATTTAGTACAATTTTTTCAGTTTTCGACTATCTCATAATCTGTTGATTCAATTTTAATGATATTTTTTACGTAAAAGCTCCTAATATGATTGAATAATGTATTGCATATCAAAATTTTCCAAAAATCAAATTTTGAATTTAAAAAAAAAATTCAAAATCATTTTTTTTTAAATTAGATATTTCGAAAATAGGTGGATAATTTTTTTTAATTAATTTTAAACTTCGCATAAATAAGTACTAAAAATTGACAATTTTAAAAAACCGTTCTAATGATTTTTGAAATTTTGTTCTCAAAAATTGAAATTTTTGTAAGAAATCACTTGGTGTACATTGCGTTGGCATCAAACAGTGCCGTAGCCAGGATTTTGGTTCGGGGGGGGGGCTTGCTTCCAAATTACGAGGAATTCTTTAAACAAAAAACTATTATATCCCAATTTATTGATTTTTATTAGTTTTTAAATTATATGTACTCAAACGAACATATACTTAAATTATTTTTTTTATACACACATTTTATCAAAGCAGAAGACGTCTTGATTTTCTTTTTGACATGAGATCAATCACCTTATCTGGATCCACATTAATATCTGAATGAGCAGATATCATAGCAAGTGAGCTTAATCTTGCATTCCCCATAACTCTTCGGGACACTGTTTTAATCCTTTTCATAGTTGGAAAGGTTCTTTCAACACTAGCAGTGGTCACTGGAGGCGTGGCCAAAACCGTAAGCAAGAAGTTTATCTAAAGTTAGTCTTGTCACATATATCAAGCAATTTTAAAACTTCGATAGAAGGATTAATCGACGATATTTTTTCGCACCAGAGAATGTACTTAGCTTTCACAGCTGACAACGAAATTGCATTATCAAAGTAACATGTTAGCTTTTCCATTTCGTTGACTCGCCCAACCGCAGAAAAACCTGGGAGAAGAGCTTGAAACGATGGTAGAACGTCTTCGTTGATCATGAATCTGTCCGTAAGATTTTGTATTAACGAATCTATTCAAGAAATCAATACAGACACTCTAAAATAGGATTCAGTAGAAGAGGTTTCTGGATTGGAACGCGTGGTTTGTTTCAATGAAGTTCTTGGAGTCTTAATTCAACTTTAAATAAGTCCTCGGCAAGGTTAGATACGGATTGAAAAGCCTCTCTGAAAAAATGTTCGGCTTTTTCTCTGATGTTTTCAAGAGAATTCAGAACTTCTTTGGTGCGGTCGATTGCAGAAACGAAATCTAAGGATTCGTTCTGTAGGAAAACTGATAAGGGCAGCGTTAAACTGAACAGCTTTTCGCATACAATAGGGCTAACTAGGAAATCACATTTTTGGACCGCTGCCATAAGTGTTAATGCCTTCGAAGACATCGCCCACGTTCTGCTCGTTATTTCTTCAAGACTTATTGAGATGCATTTGAAGAGCTCTACAAGGAAATAATACTGTATATTAGAAAGTTTTAGTTTTTATTTTAGACTTTCGGGGGGGGCTTCAGCCCCTCAAGCCCCCCCCACCCCCTGGCTACGTGCCTGGCATCAAATCAATTTCAGATATTCTTTTAATCAATTTATTCCTAGTTTATTGATTTTTTAACATTTTTTCAGTCTAAACTGTAAATTCCTTGCATATGTGCGAAGTGCAAAACAGCACGGTGCTATATTGTTCATATTTATATACTCACATAATACTTAAACCTTAAACTAGGCTAAATTCTTGGCAGGTGGAATAAAATATAGGCTCCAATAATTAATAAATTTCTTTTATCAGATTAAAAATTTCAAATTTTTTTAGACTTTAAAAGCACAGCTTGATCGCTTGAGCAAGTTCGTGCGACCCAGTCATGCATTTTATTTTATTTCGTTGTAATTGTATTGTTTTGTATGCATAGTTTTGTGGGCCTTGTTTTATTCTTCCTGTAGGGCCTTATTTCCTCAGGTCTCATTTCGCGGATGTATTTAAAAAAAAAAAACAATAATTTAAGTTTAAAAGGATTACAGCATTAGCCTCGTTTTAAGATCTTCGAATCTTGATTTCTATACCTTTGTAACAGTAACACTCATACATTAAATAATGTTTACCTGCTTCAAGCGTTATTATTACATAAAAATAAATACTAAGGTTTTTCAATAAAAAAAAATTCACAGAACAGAGTAATAATAATTAATTAATTAATTTGTGATTTTATGTGCTAGAGGCATTTTCGTTGTATTTGTATATTAATTTACAAACATGGAATTTTGAAAATAATTTATTTTGATGTAAAATTTTAAAACAAAGAATTTCCATGGAATTATTCAACAAAGGTAATATGAAGCCATAATGAATCGTTGCTTACAATAAGTAAGATACGTACGGTAATATTGGTATTTAAATAGAGAGATTTCATTTATGGATTGATTTATTTTGCAAAAATTAGAATACAATTAACTTTTGCGCTTCATTTTTTTAGAAATATCTCAATAGTTTAAGGGATATGCAAATCTCATCTGAAAGCCATTCAAGTTCAAAAAAAGTAAGGGGCCGATTTAAGTAAAAAGCTTAAGGGTATCATCCGTCTGGGTATGGCAAACGGTAACAAATAATATATACGTGAAGTGCGGAATGTTAAGTGGGGATGTTTTGTATCCACTGAATATTACCGTAGGTTTTATCAGATAAGTAATTAGGCCTGAAAGGCTTAGTTATTTGGACTAGGTTTATCTTTGATATAAATGTTTCCTGACGTTAAAAAATATCAACGAGATGAAAAATATGTGTCAGCCAGTCCCATGCAAGTAAATATGAGCGTCGTATAAGTAAATTATTCAAAAATCAAATTATTAAAGTTCAGGATAAATAAAGCACTAAGTAAAAAAGTTTAGATTACACTGTGCAGGTATATCTAACCTGCGAAAACTGTAGAGTCGCAGCAACAATATCGAAGAAATTTATTTTTTTTTCTGTGAATATTCGTCTGCAGTGTATTCTAATGATACTTGGCGATAATTTTTTTATCCAATCAAAAACTTTGGTGCAGAATGAACCAAGAGCTGTTGAATGTTAAGATTAAGGCACCTTAAAAAAAATAAATTGGACCTTACACTGAGAAAGCCGATTATATTGCAATGTAAAGCTAAGTACAGACGATTGTCAGATCTTACAATATTGTCAGAACTGTCAATGGTCTGACAATAGCTGACAATTAGCTGACAATTGACATATTCCTAACAATGAAAAATTGTCCGTTCACACGATTGGTAGATTTCATCCCAAAGTCTGACAATTTGATTGTCAGCTCTTGTCTGACAATTTTCGGACAATAATATATCTGACAAAATTATCAGCTTGAAAATTTTCTGTTCAAACGGTTGGCAGATCTATACAAACATTTTTTTGATATTTTACATCTTTTGGGGGGAGGCATCATTACTTGGCGGAGGTTCTGCAGCATTCCCATCGATTTCCTCTGCATTGAATAAAGAATCTTTTTCTTCTCTCCTTTTCATCACCGGGCCGGGTTCTTTAAGAATTGGTAAATTTCCGTTTTCCATGATAATATTTTCGACCATTGATGCCTCCATTGTTAGATTTTGTATCTATTTTTATTCAGAAATGCGACAAAAAATCAACAACATGCAAAAAAGAATTAATAAAAGACAAATGGCGGCCGAGCATAAGCACTTAATTTATTCCGAATAAAACTACACATACACAAGGAATTTATATAAATTATAACTGAAATGAACTGAATAAATAAACTCAAAAAGAAAATATTTATAAAGCAATATAGATATTTTCTTTTGAGTTTATTTAATCAGTTGTGCAAAAACTAAAAATTTCCAACACATATGTTTTTTTTCTCTATTATCTATCATTGATATTTCGAACAATGAAGAAATTGTCAGCAATTGTAAGATGTTTTCAATGAAAACATCTGACAATGACCAATAAGTCTGACAATGTTCTAATCGTCTGACAATGATAAAAATTGTGTGTTCAGACGATTGTAAGACATTTGGGATAATTTTTTCACTGACAGATCTGACAGTATTGTAAGATCTGACAATCGTCTGTACTTAGCTTAATCCTTATTAAATGTAATCCTTATCTCAGCGTTCCTGGCTGCATAATCGTAAAAGATGGATGAGATAATTTAGCACCCTATTCCACAGCCATTATATCAAAGAACTTAATGACGATGATCTGATACCATTTTACTATCTCCAAATTGGAGACAATTTAACAAGAATTTTGTTTAAATCTTTTTTTAAGTTGAGTTTAAAGTGGTATTATATGAGTAGGTAAAAAAAAAATTAACAATATAGCCTTGTGGTGCGCATGTGCATGAAACTTACACTTTAGACTAAAATTTGTTTGTTATAAAATCAATATAATAAGAAATAAATTGATTAAACAAATTCTAAAACGGTTTTGACACAAACGCAATGTAAAGCATCTGATTTCCCATACAAATCTAAACTTATGATAAAAACAATTTAAAAATCGTTGGAGTAGTTTTTAAAAAAATATTTTTTTATATAAAAAATTTTGAAAACATTTTCATGGTACGCAAGTGATATGCAATATTATTGAAATTTATTAGTAGCTTTTGTGTAAAAAATTTTATTAAAATCGATTTAACAGATAATGAGATAGTCGAAAACCAAAAAAAAAAAAAATTGTTCTTTTAGATATACCATTTTTAAATGATATAGATAAAATTTTCTTTATAGATCGTACTGATATTAGCTCACATAAAAATTGTAATCAAAATCGTAGGAGTAGTTTTTGAGAAAAATGAGATTTTCCATACCGGCTTTTAAACATTTGTATAGGAGGTACCGTTGTTTTTGGACATAAAAATAATTTTTATTGAAAATCTGCTAGATAATGTCAAAAAAACACTGGGTCCTAAATTTAATTAAAATCAACCAATTAGTTATCGAAAAAAAATTTAAACTTTTTTGAAAAATTCAAAACGTAAGAATTTTAAATTTTTGTAATACAATATTTTTAACACTTTTTAAACATTCTCTATACAAAATTCATCAAAATCAGTGGAATTGTTATTGTTATTATCGAACATCAAAAAATCGTTCCATTTTTCGGAAATTTTTTGTATAAAATGGTAGCCTCTTTGAAAAAAAAAAATAATAATTATTTTTTAAAGTTTTGGACACATTTTAAAGAAAAATAAGATTGATGTTACTAAAAAATGATAAATACCTACCGGTAGGGAGAATGTCCCAAAAATGCTAGGTACCAAATTTAAATAAAATCGACTCAGCCGTTTAGTCTGCAGTTTTTTTTTTCAAACACAAACATTTATAATATGCCAGTAAGACCAAGGGTCTTATAAATTAGACAAAGTTAGAAGGAATAGAAGGATATGATAGATTTTTGTTGGCACAGTGGATTGAGAAATTAGGTTTTGATTTTCTCATTAAATCCCAGGGATGGCGTTCAGTTGAGGGAATATAGAAAAGAAAGCTGCTTAGAATGAGGATCGAACCCACACATCCAAGTTAGCAGTTAAGCACTACTTCCACTGCGCCGGGGCCATCCCAATAACAGACAGAAGACAGAAAGAGGGACAGGATTGCGAGAACCTCTTTTTTCGACTTTGCTATCACCGTAAATAAATGTCAAGTTTTATCAAAATCTCGAGTTCGATTTTTTTACGAATCTTAAACTTGCCTTATAGAATCTACATATAAGTACCTATACATATAATTATATCTACATTATTTAGTAATTAATTAATTCGCTGAATTCAATATTCGGTAATTTAATTTATTTTTTCGCAAAGCACAGATTTCCCTTTGTTCATTTTATTATAAGAACATTATGTAGTTTTGGAATTATACCTACCTATAGCAAGAAAATATCCCATAGAAGACTTCCTTCCCACATACATACATATATTTATGTATGATCTTACATACCCACTCGTATCTTGACACATCCCAAAATCCCTATACTTAAACAATTTCCTTTCGTGTCGAATTGAAATAACACAAACGAGTTTGTTATTTTGATTAAGCCTTAAATCTTCTTGTCTTCTAAACTCGTATAAGAACTAAGAACATCTCGTTTTCCTTTAGCATCATTGGATTCGTGTTAATATTCATATCAACCCTGCAACCTACATATGCATGCCACATCCATATCAATGAATAAAATCCTTATCCCATTCCTTTATACATATATATCCTTGACTTTTAATCTCCACATATCCTTCAGGCATTCATTCTGTTATACGAAATAAATGTTTGTATATTGTAAGATCGTGTTTCTTTGTTGGCTAAGCATTTGTTGATTTGAATACAATTTCTTGTGTGGTTAGCCAATACCAAATGTAAATCTCTAAATAATCGAATTTCGTGGTCAGAATTTTAGGCCGATTGATATAAATTGCCTGCAATCTGTTTGTCTGTATAATATATAAATAGTTTATTCGCAAAAGCAAACAAAATTGGTTTTTATTTATTAATGTGTTTTTTTTTTGTTCCACCCCATATCGTCCATAAAGAATAAATAAAAACATACGAAGAGTATGATTTCAAGACAAACCAAACAAATTCCTCATTTGAAGGATGAAATACGATTTTTCAAAAATACACCTGCAACCAACCGACACTCTTATACTCAATTTTTTCAATTTCTCAATTCAAACCATATTGCAGAAATGGTGACAAGAAAATTATTCGTCGTCCTCTCGGTGCCAACAATTTCTGGCCTGGATCAATTTCCTGCAACTGCAATTCCGGTGGATAATTTGAGGAATTCCATTCACGCTAACTGTGAAATTTGTTTAACCTAAACCGAGTATATGTATATACCGAGATGGACATCATGATAGTTAAATAATTCTGGGCAATATTGCGGGTATATTCAACAAGATGGGACGGTGAAAGATAGATCTGCTTCATTTAGCGTGACGCGCTATGCAATCAGTTTCCTGCTGTTTGAAATTTCCAAAGCTACATAGATCCTGTGCTTTGTGAACGTCCCATCATGCACAGATATTTTGTTTATATATTGGATTGGATATATGCTAATTTGAAGCCGATTGCCAAAAAGGAGAGAGAGGACTATATGAAATAGGCGGATGGAGTGTGTCTAACAGAGGATGTACATACATATTTAACAGGAAATGTATTTAAGATTTATGTTTCATTGCACGTGGGACATATTTTCGAGTTGAGAGACATATCCGCGATGTCAGGTTGTCGTCGGTCGTTGCCTCTATGACGACGACGACGCGGACGTCGGTCGGTCGGCGCGATGGTGGTCGAATCGAGTTTGCATAATAATTGACCTATCTACATTAATTAATATGGTGCAAATACAATTTTGTTTATTTAATGAACTTGTCGGCAAATTGCATTAGTCAACTGAACTGGGTTTCGTGTTGGTAAGTGTTGATATTTTTAAAAACAGCTTTCGTCGAAAAATTTAAGAAAGATACAAAAACTATACTTAACTCAGTGTGGGATCCAGGATTCGGTCAAGGGAGGGTGCTAATGGCCCGCAATTGATGAATTTAAATTCTTTTAAAAAAATTATAGACCGATCATAAATGAATAAAAAAAAAGTGATTTTTGAGACACTGCTCAAACGGCTCATCAAGTCAAATCATTATAATTGTTTGTAAATGTTAAAAATCACTGTTCATTGTTTTTGCTACTAAAGTTTATCTTTCTTAATATGGAATTGGATATAAAATATATATATGTATTGAATGGAAATTGCTTTGGAAAGGTGAGAACGCAATAATATTTATTTTGGTTTAAGAAATACTGGCTAAAAAGTCTATGGTTAATCTGGCTTGCATAAAAAGTTATTCGGGGTTACATATTTATCAAAAATATCAAGTTTTTTGCAAATAACTTGACTATTTGACTTATTTCGAAATCGCAATATCTTCTTACTGATACTCCGTATAGAAATAGGTTATTTAATAAATATATATATCAAATAAATATATATATATACTTGTATCCATAACAATTTTTTTTAAAACACCACCAATTAAGAAAAGAAGAAAAAGAGGAAAAAACGGTATTTTTGGCTTATAGCTACTCGAAAAAACATTTACCTAATGTTTCGAATAAAGGGTCGAAAAATAAAAAAAAAAAAATGCACAACTGGGTCGCACAAACTTGCCCTTACGTACAATTACACACCATGGTTTTAAAGTCTTAAAAATTTTGAAAACTTTTCATCTGATAAAAGAAATTTATTAGGTAATTATTGGAGCCTATATTTTATGCCACCTGCCAAAAATGTAGCCTAGTTTAAGGAAGTAGCACCGTGCTGCTGCACTTCGCACACATGCAAGAAATTTAAAATTTAGACTGGAAAAATGTAAAAAAATCGATAAAATTAGAAATAATTTGATTAAAAAAATATCCGAAATTGATTTGACATCAACACAATGTACACCAAGTGATTTCTTACACAAATCTCAATTTATGAGAAAAAATTTTTAAAAATCGTTTTTTTTTTTTTTTTTTAATTAATTTCTTATATTTAAAACTATGAATATATTTAAAACAAGAAAATTGATATGCCAATTTTTAGTATTTATTTATGAAAAATTAAAAAATTAATTTGGAAAAAAATCATCAACCCATCTTCGAAATATCAAATTTTGAAAAAAAATATTTTGAATTTTTTTTTTTTTTTAATCCAAAATTTCATTTTTTGAAAATTTTGATATGCAATTTTATTTAAAACTATTAGTAGCTTTTGTATAAAAAATTTCATTAAAATTGGTTCAACAGATAATGAGATAGTCGAAAACCCTAAAAATGGTTCTATGAGACGTACCATTTTTTAATAATAGATACATTATTTTTTCCCAATAATATAGTACGTCATTCTTATAATTAATTCACACAAAAATTTTAATCAAAATCGTAAGAGCCGTTTTTGAAAAAATCTATCTACGTTTTAAAATCTACCAGATTATATCAAAAAACTGCTGGGTGCTTAGTTTAATAAAAATCGATTAAATCGTTTTCTAATTATTAAGTTCTCAAAAAAAAAAATTGTAACATTTTTTTTAAATAAAAAAATATATATATTTTTTGGAAAATTTTGGTAGGTACACAATATTTTTAAAATTATTGTAAACATTCTCTATAAAAAAATTGATCAAAATCAGTTGAACCGTTTTCGAGAAAATCGAAAATAAAAACATACTCCTATGGGAGGTACCATTTAAAATGATTTTTTTTATAAAATGTTGAATTTTTTTATTTAATTGTGGTCACGTTTTTGAGAAAAATCAGATTTTCATAATTTGGTAAAAAAATTAGTACGGCAGGTATCGTTATTTTTGGTCTTAAAAAAATGAAAAAACGTGTAGGGGGTATGCCCAAAAACCGCTAGGTACTAAATCTAAAGAAAATAGACTCACCCATTTAGGCTGCAGCCGAAAGGACAAACAGACAGAATTGCGAGACCCACTTTTATTATTGTCAACTTTGATCAAAATCTCGAGCTTGATTTATTTTACGAGTCCATAACTAGCTTATAGTACCTCATACATATCTAGTATATATCGCAAGTAAAATACGTGCTTTCGCTTATAATTAAAACTGAAGTTCACGGAAAAAATAAAAAAAAAATTATTTTGAACAAACTTTAATATAAATTTATTTTGGAAAAGCTTTTTACTCAGGAAACAAACAGTCTGATTTATAAAACCCATTCCCATTATCTTAAAATGAATGAATGAACGGATTCAAATTTTGAGGAAATTGACAGATTTAAGAGATGTCAGTGAGTATAGGAGAACATATTTAGACAACTGTTGAAATGCGTTTATAAATAAGCAGATGTCCAACTATTTAGACATTGGCTAGCTGGACAAGAATCCAGCTACGGAAATTTAATAAATTTTACAGCTTACTTCAGAGGTTATTAGTATAATCTCCTATTTCAACAGAAAATGGAATTTTCCTGCAGAGCTCCTGTGTTGTGACTATTTAAATATTAACCCTTAAATAAATAAATAATGACAATTTTTATTTGTTTTAAACATAAATACTTAATATTTTCTTCTTACTGTAAGAATTTAGACTATTTTCACGATAAATATAAAAATTCTACAACAAACTTAAGAAACCATGAATATTTTCCAGTCGTGTAATTCCACCATAAAAAGAAATATGTATTATTGCTTCAGAACAGAAGTTTCTATAAATTTATTAAAAGTTTAGCATTCTACTGAACTGATATTTATTAAACCTCCCTTAAGATGTCCAACATTCTAACTTACAAGTCACCATCAGTTACCACAAAATAAATAAATACTAAATTATTCAAACTTAATGATTTCATTAATATTCTCTCTTCTTATTATAATCCATTGAGACTAAGATAGCTCATGATTACTTTTACACACAATTCGTTTTGAATTCAAGATTTAGTTTTATGGAAATAACAATATTCTTATAATATTCGTATGTGTACATATGTACAAATATTGTACAATGTATACATGTCTGGTATTTTGTTTTTCCTTGAACAAATTTACAACCCATAGGCCACAAGTGCCTCAGACACCGCAATAGAATTTTTTGATTACAGTCTGTCTTGCGTTGTTTCTCGACATTTTGAAAAATACATACATACATGTATTTGTACAACAAAAAGAAAATTTAAGTGTAGGAATATCGGTAATGATGTCGTTTACAAAAACCCACACATTATCATCATCTTTTTATATAAACATCCGCTATACTCGTAAAATATAACAAAGGAGGTTATGTGACTTTTATTGAAGAACTTGGCATAGTAATAAAATAACCATGAATTGAAGTCGTTGAAATTATTATTTTTTTTTGCTTTTTTGACTTTTTAAATAAGTTGTTTAAAATAAACTTGAACTTTTGAAGAAATTTTGAAAGAATAAATTTGCGAGTATGCGATTTTAAATAACTGTAAGAAAGTAAACATGGGCGGGCAAGTTTTGCCAGGCTAGTTGAAGGCCTGTAGCGCACAGAAATAACTTTCCCGAAGGAAAATCTTTATTTTATTGGCTAAAGTTAAAGTTTTTGCTTAACACATATACATACATACATACATTCAAATTCTCAAGCAATAATTGCTTGATTTTGTTCGAAAAATCAAACTAGAAGGTTGGATAGATATTAACATATTCTGTAGTTAGATGTTTTAATTAGAAAACTTACAACAAACACCAAACATTCATTGAAACCATTGAAACAACAAACATTTAATAAATTAAAACCATATTATTACATCCGAATACAAACACGTGAAATATTGCTCATGTTGTATTTTCAATATTGGCATTTAAATCTGATTAAAATCTTGCAAAGTTGCAGTGCAAAAAAAAAAAAAAAAAAAAAAAAACAATATAAAAACAATTTATTTGTGTAATTAATATTTACGTGTAGTGATAATAATACCCGTATTTCCTGCATTTACTGATGAAAGTAATTAACATTGAAATTAGTTTATTCGCAATCGCCATGATGTGGTGGTTTATTGTTTTCTAAGTACCTACATACTTACAGAATGGATTTTGAATCAATTACTTTTGTTTTAATTCAACTGCATTCTGGTTATAAATATAATTAATGGTTATTTCATTTAAATGATTCTGCATCATTATTCAAGTTATGCAATTTTATGCATCATTTATTCGAAAGGATTGTCTTTATACGTAGAATTAATATTATTTAAAATAGTATGTACACATTTATAAATTTTTTTTTTTAAGCAAAATGTAGATAATGGGAAATGAAAATCCCAAGTAAAAATCTACTATCAGTTTCATTTTTAAACATAAGTTTTTTTTAAATGTTTTATTTTAAACCTTAATTGTAATACATACTTTAAATATTATGTTTCATATTCAAAATTAAAACAATTTATGAAAATTTTAAGATTTTCCAATTTGTATGAGAAATTTTTTACATCAAAAACTGTGCTCGTATACTATTCAAGGATTCATTTAAGGCCTCTTTACTAATGAACCCATCCAATTCAGTGATTAACAGTCGTATTTATTAGATTTGTGTCTACTTAGACATTTTCTAACTATTTTCAAATTGATGGAAATATGTTTTATCTAATAAAAATAAATATCACATTATTCACGATTAGGACAATCTACTCTTGTGTCTAAGTTGGGCAGCTATAAGACAACAATAAACAAGGTTTTTTAACACATTTTCCAATGTTAGACAATTGTCTAAAGTTAGACAAAGTTTAAAAATAAGACCATTAATGTTTTCTATCGTTATATTATTAAAATCTCGTGCCTAAATCTTTTTTTCAATTCCTATTTACTTTTATAAAAAAAAATTCATAAATTTGTAACTGAAATTCATAAATTGCTTTCGGAAATTCTAAATAAAAATCAAAGTTTTTTTTAAATTTACATTTTAATCACGTACATAACAATATTATTGCAGAACATAGATATGTACAATTATATGTGTAGATATAATGGGTGGTTAAATTTTAAGGGCCGATTTTGAATGTGAACCACACCTAAACGTCAAGTTTTTTTCTGCATTTCATTTGATATTACTCAATTTCAGACTAATTTAATTTGAACCATGGAAAGATACACAATCGAACAACGCACGCGTTAAAGTTATTCAGGCTTATTATGAAAATGGGTGTTCAAATCAAAATTCATATCGTGCGCTTCGTGATTTTTTCGCTCAATTTAATCGTCCAAATGTGCGTAGAATCGGAAAAAATTTGAGCAAACCGGGTCTGTAGGTGATGTGAAAACACCAGTGCATGCTCGTACAGCTCGTACTGCAGAAAATATTGCTGGCTGGTGGCGATGTCAATTGGCCGCCAAGATCATGTGATTTGACACCGTTGGACTTCTTTCTTTGGGATTATTTAAAAGAAAAGGTGTACGTCGATAAGCCAGCAACAATTCAAGAGCTAAAGGATGAAATAATTCGGCACATTTACGGCATAGAACCTCAATTATGCCTCAGCGTCATCGAAAATTTGGACCATCGGATGGAAGTGTGCCGCCGAGGTCGCGGCCGCCATTTGGCCGATATTTTGTTCCATACATAATTCAACCATACCA
Source organism: Epistrophe eligans (assembly GCA_951394125.1). Taxonomy (NCBI): domain Eukaryota; kingdom Metazoa; phylum Arthropoda; class Insecta; order Diptera; family Syrphidae; genus Epistrophe; species Epistrophe eligans. The sequence continues at coordinate 83,216,054 of OX596029.1, forward strand.
ATATTATCAAAATAAAAAGAAATGACAATAATTTCCTAAATAATTTGTGCTTTATTCAAAATCAACATCGGCCCTTAAAATTTAACCACCCTTTACTTTTTACACAACCTGAATAAAAAAAAATAAAGAAAAATCAAATTGAATTTATTTACCAAGAACTTATTTTTGAAGAAAATGTATTTTATTATGGGTCACTTAGACGTATGTGGAACATTTTTTTTTGTTCGAAAAAAATGGGTTACTGTCACTTAGCTATGTGACATATTTTTATTTTCAGAGGAGACACTATAATTTGTGTGTAGATGTGATTGTGATGCATTTGGAATTGCTTCTTATTGATTTTTGTCTAAAATGATTGTTGCAAATACAGTTTACAACAAAGTATGTCCTATATTTCTATGTTCGGAAATTTTCTATTGTTTTTGACGAAATTTTCCACTTACTGTCATGTCTAATTTTATCATACATATTTCAATTTCCTCGATTAGAAAAAGCCGAGCGAATCTCAATATAATTTATTTTTACAAATTTTAAATTTGCCCTTATAAATATTATCATCCCTTTATTAAAATTTTAAGCCATCGTGTTGGTAAAGTAGTTGACGGAACACTATAATACTAATATAGAATCCTCTATTACTGTAAAAATATTTACATAATTTTCAACAGTACCTACCTATCTACTCGAAGGAAGACATAATATTATTTCATAAGGATGAGAGCTGAGAGCAACTCAAGGAGAAGCGTAAAAAAGAACAGTTTTTATTCCTTTTTATAGTTTGGCCAACAGGAAACACTTTTATGTACCAATATCAACATAAAAGTGAGAAAAGGAAACAACAAATTGATAAATATTTATTTTATGTAACTATTTTAGTTTTTTTTTTTATGGAATTTTGTACATCTATTTATTTCTGTTCATGTTAATCTGGTATTTTATTCATTTTTTTTTCTATGTTTGTATCTATAAGTGTTTTCAAGTGAAGTAAAGGGAAGTTTTGAGCCCATTTGCTAAAAATAAATATTTAAATTTAAATATTTTAGGTCATCAGCTTATTTGTTAGTCTAAGCTAAGGAAAAATTTGTATGCATTTGTATACTTAAAATTAAATCATAAATATGTAAATATAAATATAAATATGTGAATATAAAATTGCGTTTTTTGGCTCTTAGTTGTTGACTAAGGTTTAGATCTTGAGCAATATTGATTTCAGTAGGACGGAGCAACAACCGCTAAAACAAAGGAATATTGAACTTGAAGCACCAATTACGACAATTATGACATTAATTTTACTCCACCTTGTTTAAATTTACTCTTGCTTCTACTATTATTGTGTATTGTAGTAGTCCGTGGCGTAATGGTAAGTGCGTTGGACTGTTACGCCGCCGAAGGTTTTGGGTTCAATTCCCAGCCTATGTCACCTAAAAACAGAAATTTTTTTCACAAGTTACTGCCTCTTGCGAGGAATTGACAAATCTTCTAAGAGTATCTCCTGTCATGAAAAAGTGCTTCTCACCCTAGCCGTTCGGATTCGACAGAAAATTGTAGGTCCCCTCTATTCATTCCAATACCACACACACAGGAATGGTTGAGAGTTGTAAATCACTACGCCCTGGATTTATACGAGCTGTCGCACCGACTAATTTTTTCAATTTATTTTACTACAACTATTGATCTCCAAATGGCAAATCTTTTCTATAAATTATAAGAGAAATACCAATTACACAACTGAAAACATTTTGATTTTCTTAATTCTAAAAAAAAATCCCTTAAATCGTGCCATCGTGTTCAAATCATCATCATCATGATTTGAACTTAACTCGGTTTAAACGTTTTCAACGCACACGATAACTGCACTAAAATTTCGCCTCATCATTTACCAGTTAAAAAAAAAAAGCTTCCAAAGGTTATAAAAATCAATGTGTGTAGTTGAGCTGGTTGCATGTGGTAGCTAGAACATTCCGCACATGTAAGAGTATATACAAAACGTACAAGTTCGCAATGAATTTTAAAATAAGAAATATAATATGATTGCACTTTTATAGAATTCCCTCTTAAACTTTACCCTTCTTTTTCCTTTCACCAAGCCAACAGAAAAAAAAATATAAAAAAAAAGAAAAGGAAACATAACTGTAACAGCATAAGAGATCTCCACTCTAGTTTTGTTATTGAAACATAAATATTATTTTCGAATTTCTTCCATTTGGTTGGTTCTTTTAATGGTTGCTAAGGGACGCTTGAGGGTTAGAAATAGAAAGCATAAGCTATTTGTGAAAAATTGAAGAGCACTAGCTAGAGCTACTCATATTATTATTATTTTTTTTTTTTGCTTGCTGCTTTATATAAACGTTTTTATCTGTAAGAGAGAGAGGGATAGATTTTCAAGGCAGAAGGATGACTTTTTAACTATGTACTGTAGATAGGTTTTATTTTTATATCGATTTTGTTAGAAATGTTTATACAAGGTTTTGGGTCAAGGTTCAAGGTTATTTTTTAAAAATAAATTGTTTTGCAACCGGAAATATTCTTAATTTTAAATCAAGACCATTACGTAAAATAAAACATTAAATTGGATAATACATGTGGCTCGAAATCTACTTTTCAGGGTGAAAAACTGTTCGCCTAAAGGTTGTTAATATTGGGTTAGATTCCCAGCCTATGCCACCTTAAAACTGAAATGTTGTCTGTCCTATCCTGTCCGACTGCAGCTTAAACGGTTGGGTCAATTTTCTTTAAACTTTGTACCTAGCGGCTTATAGGCCTTCACTCCACAAGTTTTTTTTCTTTCATTTTTTTGTAAGACCATACCTTCCGTACAAAACCGTGCCCACAACTTAAAAAAAATTTAGTTATTTTTTTTTAACAAAAATGCTACCAATTATAAACAATTTTTTCGGAAAAACAGTTATAAGTGGTTTTTCCCATAAAATAATTTTTTTTTTTTTTTTTTGATTTTCTCAAAAACGGTTTAACTGATTTTGACCATTTTTTTTTAGAAAATCTTTGAAGAAGTTTTGTATAGGTACCCAAAAATATATATTTTTTTTTTTGGATTTAATGAAAAAGTAACAAAATTTTTTTTGACAACATAATAATTCGATAATGGCTAGGTCGATTTTTATTAAACTTGACATTATTAGCAGTTTTTTAATATTATGTAGCAGATTTTAAGTAAAAATTATTCTTATGACCAAAAATAACGGTACCATACAAGTGTACAAAAACCATTAAGGAACATCTCATTTTTCTCAAAAACGGCTACTACGATTTTGATTACCTAAATCTTTTATGTGAACGAATATTAAAACGATCTACTGTATTATTTTTTATTTTCAACTATCTCACTATCTGTTGAACCAATTTTAATGAAATTTTGTACACAAGAGCTTCTAATAAATTTGAATAATATTGCATATCAAAATTTTCAAAAAAACAATTTTGGAAATTTCAGAATTATTTTTTGAAAATTCGATATTTCGAAAATAACTAGATGATTTTTTTTTTAACAATAATTTTTTAACCCCACATTAATAAAAGCTAAACAATGGAGTACCAATTTTTTTTTCTGAAAAATGTTTTCAAAAATGGTGCGGTGACATATGTAAGGTCAAATAACATAAGGCCATATTACAAAATATGGTCTTATGACACTTTTGCAAAGTGACATAGAGTAACAGGCACAAGTGACAGCAGGCAAAATGGGGCTAAAAATAAACGAGGACAAGACGAAGTATATGCTCTCATCAACAAAAGTCCAATCCCACCACCGACTTGGTCAAAATGTGACCATTGATAGGTATAACTTCGAGGTAGTCAGTGAATTTGTCTACCTGGGCACTACTGTCAACTCAGCCAACAACATCAGCGCTGAAATCAAACGCAGACTAACTCTTACTAATCGCTGTTTTTTTGGGCTAAATAAGCAATTGAGGAATAAAGCCCTATCGAGAAGAACCAAGGAGACACTAGAACACTCATCATCCCGGTCCTGCTATATAGTGCAGAAGCATGGACCCTCTCCCAATCGGATGAAAAGTCACTTGGAGTCTTCGAGAGAAAAGTTCTGCGTACGATTTATGGTCCTGTATGCGTTAATCGAGAAGACAACTTTTGGCGGAGAAGATATAACGAAGAGCTATACGAGCTGTACAGCGACATAAGCTTAGCCAGAAAAATTCGTATCCAACGACTAAGATGGCTGGGCCATGTAGAGCGAATGGACACCAACGCTCCAGCGAGTAAAGTCTTCAAAGCAAAACCAGAGGGAGTCAGAAGCGAAGGTAGACCTCATCTCCGATGGAGCGACCAGGTGGAGGGAGACATCCGCCAGCTGGGAGTGCGAAACTGGAGACAGCGGGCTTGAGATCGAGCCGGTTGGAGGGGCATATTGGACCAGGCCTAGGAGCACCACGCTCTAGTTGAGCCAACATAAGTAAGTAAGTAAGAATGCCAGAGTTACCAAACGGTTTGTAGCAGTTCTTGCCACAAGTGCCTTAACAAAAATATCAGTTGAATTAAAAAAGATGAAATGATAAAATATTTCACTGTTAACTATGACCTATTAATAAAATATTTACGGGACATTGCATCCTTTGCCTAATCTTATCTTATCTTAAGATTTACATATTATGTCCCGTGCCCATATTTTTTTTTTAAATGAAATAAGTGCCTATAAAATATAGCATAAGTCTAAAAAACTTCTGATGATTGTGCTGGTCAGTTTCCGTGTTAAATCTTGCAAAAGTAATAATTTAGGTAAAATCACTTTTCATCTATCTATAAAATAGCTCCTTATGAGAGTGGTTAATATCTCACAATTTGTGTTTTGTATCCACTCGAAGTATTTGAATTATTGTTATTCTATAAATGTATGTATGTACATTGTACATATATGTATATCGGAAACCATTTTTTTGTAGCAACTTAAAATCAATTCCTTTCAATAGTTTCCGTTGAAGCAAAAAGGATTTCCTTAAAATTGGAAAGCATTTTTTTTTGTCGAGGGAGAAAAAAAAGTGATTTATAGCAAGAATATTGTGCAAAAAGTAATGGCAAAAGATTTAAAGATAAGGATATAAATATATATATGTAATGTATCTATATCAGCTGCAAATGAATGCTTTTGTTTTTTTTTTTGTTAATTTTTATACTAAACTAAAGCTTTATTTGGAATAATCCTTTCTGACAATGTCTAAGAATATCGAGTGCAATGATTTCCTGAAAAAAAGCTTTATTTTTAACTACTCTTCTTAGCGAAATAAATAAATAAAATAACGATTAAATGACGGATGGCTCGTCAAGGACCGGAATCGGAGACTAGTGTGTAACAATTCCAAACCATTCCTGTGTGTGTGTATAGTTTTTTGACAGAAATGGAATTCGAATGGGTGAAATCACTTCTCAAAAGAAAAAGCATATGACTTTTTTGACATTAGATTGGAATTTTGCAAACAATTCGAATTATTGTTTTTCATAAATCAATTTCAAAAACATCCTGATAACAGGTAATTCATTTCGTGGTTTCAAGTTGGTAGCGCTGGCATTATTTGACACCACTGTCAAACTCAGCTGTCATTTCAAGTATCATAATATTAGTTGAATGTTTGCCATTTACGATAACGGATCGCCTCTGCATCATCTTAATGCACGCTCAGTCGAAAATATTGCTGCTGCAAGTGCAAGTGTTCCTGATGATCCGAATTTATAGATTTTCGGCGTTCGCAACAATTAACCGGTTCCAACAAGACGGGGCAACAAGCCACTCGCGACCAATTATGGCTTTATTGCGTGAGAAGTTTCCTGGTCGCGTAATTTCACGTTTTGGCGACGTCAATTGGCCACCAAGATCATGCGATTTGACATCGTTAGATTTTTTTCTGTAGAGCTACGCAAAAGGCCATGTTTACGCAAATAATCCCGAACTCCAGATGTATTAGAAATCAACATTACTCAAGTTATTGCAGAGATACCGCCCGAAATGTACGAAAAAGTGGTAAAATATTACCTCAAAAGAATCGCATGCTATTAAACTTCCCGAGGCGGCTGGCCATTTGAATGATATTTTTTTCACAATTAATGGCAAACTTTATAATGAAATAAAATTTTTATCAAAAATGTATCGCTGTGTGTGTTTTATTTAGCTTTACTTTCGAAACCGAAAAATGAATGACCCGTTATTTCTCGCGTTGGTCGTTGCTGTTTTGTAAAACAATCTATAGAAGCCCAAAAACTTAGATAATATCAAAATTAATAGAATAAAATTGGTTCAAAAAAAATCTGCTTCGAATACTTATTATTTCAAAAACAACTTTGACTTTTTTTTCTCAAACTCGATTTTTATCACAATTTAAAAGATTTGAAATTTCAATACCATACTTTTCCGATAAAACATTTTCTGGATTTCTAAATTTTTTTTTTAACTCAATATTTCGGAAAACAACTTGGTTACCTACGTGTGGTCCAGTTGTAAACTTTCTTAAGTTGGAACAGTTTTCAATTTTTATTTGCGAGGCTGATTTTTAAATTAAAAATGAAATTAACCGTATACCTAATTTTACAAAGATTTGGGCGCTTTTGCATTTAACGTTATTGCCTGAACACAATTGAAGCATATACAAACATGTATGTATCTTATACAAATTTCAAAGTTCACCTTCACCTTTTCCTGCGCTGCACTACTAAAGAGTTTAACATTTCAATCTTCCTTCATTTTACTTTGTATAATGCGAAAACAGTACAATTCAACTTTTACCAGAACACTATTACAATTGTCAAAAATTGTCATTATTTTAGTTCAGCAATTTCATTCGACAACACACAAACACAAAACATATTCCACAATAATGTTTTTCGGAAACATTAATTCTATACGCTCTAAAATGTAGTTCTTATTTTAATTTCATTATTTCGTATTGCATTGCCATTAGACAGCTCACTCTGCCAAAAGAAAAATGGCCAATTTCACATTTAGCAAGTTTCAAAACATGCCAAAAACATTTTCTCTACGGTTTCAGGTGCTGCCTTAAGCTTAAGGATGGTAGTAAAATTTAATGGTATTACAGCAAAACGTTTCTCTATACCTCATTCTCTTTTGGTACCTACATACATATATATGTATAAGGTTACTTAAGCACCAAAATATTTGTGTAGCTCAAGACCAAAATGCTATAATAAAACTGTTGAATCTCTGTGTGGCATTCTATTGTTATTATGTAGAACTGCGAAGTGAGGGTTCCAGGTTCCAAGTTTCAACATGAAATCGGTAAAATGGAGTTACATATTTTTATGCTAATGGGATCCGATTTGGTATAACATCCACTCCACACCTTTTGTGTAATAATCCATGTATAGCAAAGCTTTGATTCTATTGTTGTATGCTGCGGTATATTTGGGATTGAGAAATGTAGAAACGAGTGTGGTTTTTATAATCTAATTGTAAGAAGATTTTCTATACCTAAATATATTATAACTAAAGTTTAATGGAGCTGGAAATATTTATTTTATGACAAATCGCTTTATGATTGAGAGAAGGGTATGTGGGTTTATTGAAAGATTTAAGAAAGATAAAAAGGTGTTAAGGGTTATAGTCGTCGGATTTAGTAGCTTTTCATGTTCACAAGTTGAAATCCTATAATTAGTTTGATGGAAGACTTAGCCATTTTTTTTAGTGGGAAATATGAAAGCATGCTCGGAAATAGCGAATGCCAAAATTAAAATTTACAACTAAAAACTTAGATTATTGTGCACAGTCAGCGAATCAACACATCACTCCACACGAGGTAGGTGTGGTTCCGGCTTTACAACTCTCAAACATTTCTGTTTATCATGTAACTGGACAATCTGGGATATAATAAATAAAGATTTGCACGACAGTTCTTGTAAAACCAGGCCCTAGTGACTTACAGCTCTTAACCATTGCTATTAGCAGGAATGGAGGGGAGTGTTATAAACACTAACTACTAGGCCTAGTCTACTACAATCTGGAAAATCTGGGTTATCATATCCTAAATGCAACTCACAGCCATCAATATACCCATCCACTAGTGGTGGTGGTCCATGGATCTCATATCTAATACCTTTTATAATATATCTAGTATATATTGATCAACAGGTTGACCGATTTATGGTTTCAAAACGTTCAAAGTACCTACCTACTCAGTATTCCACTTTTTTAAATTAGTTATTTTTGAAATTTTTTTTTAACATTTTATTTGTTCCAAAGTTAACATATTTTTTGAAAAAATATTACACATATACCGGTCTTAATAATCCAAAAAACTGTTTTTGACCTGGAAATTCTTTTTTGTTTTTAATGTTTTTTTTTTTTTTTTTAAGTTCATCCAGATTAGGTATTCTAGTTTCAATTTTTTTTTTAGGCTTTTCCTTAAAAGGAACTTCAAATATAATGGGTAAAATTCGAAATTTGGAATCGTTGCTTTTTTCGGGTCTCAAAAAGTGTTCTGTCTATGGTTTAAAAATAATAAAATCAAAATTTTTTGTTTTCCAAAAATCCACAAAGCCCTGAACAAACCGGGTCTGTAGGAGATGTGAAAACACCAGTGCATGCTCGTACAGCTCGTACTGCAGAAAATAGTGCTGCTGTTCACGATAGTGTGGCTGAAGAGCCGTCCACCTCAACTCGTCATCGTGACCAACAATTGCACCTCTCACGCTCGTCGTTGATGAACATTATGCATAAAGACTTGCATTTACACGCTTACAAGGTGCAATTGACTCTAGAACTAAAGCCTCTTGACCATTTCAAGCGTCGTCAATGGTCAGAATGGTGGAAAGAAATGGCAACAGTGGATGATCAATTTTCGAAGAAAATCATCTTCAGTGATGAGGCACATTTTCACCTCAGTGGATTCGTCAATAAGCAGAATTGCCGCAATTGGGCGAATGATAATCCAAGAGTGATTGTCGAAAAACCAATGCACCCACAAGGAGTGACTGTTTGGTGCGGTTTATGGGCTGGCGGTATCATCGGGCCGTATTTTTTCCAAAATGAGGCCGGTCAGGCATGTGGTGAGTTTCACCAATTTAAAACTTATTCAGCATGAAGCTTTTATATATACAAGTTGAATAATTGGACCTAATCATACATATTTTCTAGTTCAGTTGTTTGTCTGTCCTTGCATGCTTCACATGCTATTATACCTATTATACCTTTACTTAGAGATTAATAAAATACAATATAACAAAAGTAATTCTGCATCTCACTTGAGCTATCACAAGGCAGTTACTGCGAATAGTGTTCGCTATCGTGAGATGATAACGAACTTTTTATGGCCCGAATTGGAAGATATGGATGTGGACGATATGTGGTTTCAACAGGACGGTGCCACTTGCCACACAGCTAACGAAACAATGGCTCTTTTGCGCGACAAATTCAATGGCCGTGTTATCTCACGTGGTGGCGATGTCAATTGGCCGCCAATATCATGTGATTTGACACCGTTGGACTTCTTTCTTTGGGATTATTTGAAAGGAAAGGTGTACGTTGATAAGCCAGCAACAATTTAAGAGCTAAAGGATGAAATAATTCGGCATATTAACGGCATAGAACCTCAATTATGCCTCAGCGTCATCGAAAATTTGGACCATATCGGATGGAGGTGTGCTGCCGAGGTCACGGCCGCTATTTGGCCGATATTTTGTTCCATACATAATTCAACCATACCAATGTTATCAAAATAAAAAGAAATGACAATAATTTCCTAAATAATTTGTGCTTTATTCAAAATCAATATCGGCCCTTAAAATTTAACCACCCTTTATTTTTCCTTTATCTAGCACGAAATAAATACTAAACTGACAAACATTTCTCCAATTTAATCCTTTGATGTAGATAACCTTAGGAAGTCATTTAAAACTTCAAATAGAAAGAATCAATTTAAATGAACATTATAATTTTTTATATGTAAAAAAAAAATATGTCTACGTCAATTTATGAAAAAATCAATTTCATAGAAAATTTAAATTGCTTAAATACGACGCACGGTCGGCTACCCGTCCGGCCGGCGGCGGCAGCGGGAGTACTAAAATCGCATTCAAAATCATCTTTGTAATTTCTTATTAGGTGTTGTTGGTGGAATAGATTAAGCAGACATTGCTTTCGCTTAATAGAAATAAAAATCATGTTTTGTTTTCCTTATAATTTGTCCTTTACAAATTCTTGGAAGAAGAAATTTTTTTTAAATTTCTTTTTTCCGCCTTGAGTTTTATTTCTTATTTTAAAAGGAGATTTTGCTGCATTGTGAGTATACAAATTAAGTCTTTTAATTGAGTTCTGCGGATGGTAAATGTTGTTTGTTTAAATTAGTTTTTCTGCAACGGAACTTAGTTTACATACAATTATGTGAGTTTTGTTTTTTTTTTTATATTCTCGTTTGCATCATGAAAAATATTGTTAGTTAGATGTTCAACTGCACGGTTGACGACTTCAAGGAAAAAACTACTTCTCAAAAAAAAAAAAAAAAAAAAAAACTGTCGATGAGACAGAAATGAAGGGAAACAATTAGTAAACATTAACAAACATCCGATATGAATATGAGTATTAAACTGAACACAATGAAATTCCCAAACTATCCTTTTTACTTTTCTGCATAAATTTGACACAATTATCTATAATAAGAAATTTCAATGCACTCGCCGCAACCATCCCATTGTGTTCAACTCTCCTTCATGCCACACTTTGTCGAGCAACAACAATGTTGGGTATAATAATTATATAGTTGAATCGCTGAGCTACATACATCGTACCTGTAGCTATACGATAGTATTATGCTCTTGTAGCTTGTGTTCGGTTTTGTGCATTTTCGTGGAGGCAAAGCTTCCTGTACAGGTGAAATGAACCAAACCATAATTCATTGCAGCAATCTGACACAACCACATCAGCGACCATACATACAATCTCAACATCCTGCATCCGTTCGAAGAGACGGACTATAAATTGTGTGATTTCATGCCCTATATAGTATACACGGTGTAATAGGATGCCCAGTTACAAGCGGAAATAAAGGCAGGCAGCTGATTTAGTTGCAATTCAACTGTGAGGTAGGTACATGAAAAATTTACAGATATTTTTTTTTTTTAATTTTTTTGTGAAAAGGTTTTTTTATTTTTTTGTGAGGCAAATAGAATTATTGTAGGTACTAAATAAAGTATACGAAGTCCTCCTGACCCAAATGTTCGGAATGGAATGAAAAGAAAATATTATTTATAATGTGTACCTATTACTGAAAATATATGAAATAAACGGATGTGTAAGAGGCTATATTTTAAGGACAAAAAGAGATTATACCTAAATTTAGGTTAGAGATTGAAAAAACCAACAATTCTATAATCTGTTTTTTTTTCTGCATTTTAAGACATTTTTAAATGTAATTCTCTCAAATTAAAAGCTTTCATTTGAGCTTAGAAAGTCATTTTACACGAAGCATTATAAATATCCTTTTGCAATTAAAAGTTATTTATAGTTCTGCAAGGTCTTTTATTGCAATTACCTGGAATGCAAGATAAACTAATGGATCTAAGCTAAATGATCTGATATAGTAAATAAATTTATGTATTTCCAGTTCTTGCTATACATACATATATAGGAATAGTACCTAGTTTAATTTTGTATCTGTAGAAATGTATATGCCATTTAGTAGGTAAGGTACACGCTTAACTGTTGTGAATTTTGAAATTATATGAAGGAAGAATTTGGAAATTGGAAAGATTTAATTCTTTCTACTGGGAAAATTTATTGAATTGAAAATCTAATTCTAAAATTTTCAGAAATAAGAAAAACAGGAAATGTACTTCTGAGTAAATAGAGTGGGCAGTGGAATATTAAACAGTATAATGTAAAATTAGAATTGCAAAGGCAAAGAATGCAATTTCAATCCAGAGTGATTTTTGTATCCAGAATTATGTCTCATCTATAAATTGTATAAATCGTATTATATTCAACCATCAGATTATTGTGAGTAGGGAAATAGGTTTGTGTGATATTATACAAACGGGAGTCTCTTAGAATCTGGCAGTACCTAGAATTTGGCGAGGCCATCTTAACGACTGCTATTTTTGCATCGTATAAATCAATGCAAAAGACGTAGTGGCAAGAACGTTAAGCTCACTTATTCTTCTGCTCTAATTTTGCATAGCCCACAGTTTCCAATCCCATAACCAAAAAAAAAACTAACCGAATCGAGCTTAGGTATCAAACGGAAATAATGAAGATGAAGAATTTTTACCATCACTTTCTCCTGACTCCTTTTTTCGTCAAATATATATATGTACATTTGTATATATTTTTGTTTGTGATGACTATAGATACATCTTTATAAATTTCAAATTTCTTTTGATCCATTGAAATGTTGCATTGACCTTGCATTTGATGGGGGGAGGGGGTTGGAGAGGACATTTTGAGTTTTCGGGGTTGAAATTTCTTCTATTTTGGCCGCCATCCATCTTGAAAAAGAATTGTACATCTTGAAAGCCTTATAAGCCTCACAAACTAAATTTTAGTACGTTTTTATAGAAAACTAGCAGACCCGTGCTCGCATTGTTTTGCAAAATACCCTTAATATTTTGCCTACTTTTTGAGAAAAATCAACCCCCTTTTTTAAAAAATTATTTGTTTGTTTTGTACATATTTTATTTTTTTGTTAGGTAGGTTCATGTTCGACAGACGAACAGAATCTTTGCAGTAGAGATGCCGCGAATATTCTGCCACTATTCGGCATTCGGCCTATATTTTTGATATTCAGCCAAATAGTTCACAACATTCGGCCGAATACCGAATTACAAATGGCTTATTATCTTACAATAAATGTTTTCTTTTATTCAAAAATTTGTATTTTAGTATTTAAAATCTACTAATGCTTCGGTTCCGCTCAAATTTTTGTTTGTTATCTCAAGTCGATTGAATGACACACACAACAGCACCCAATTTTTCATGTTCTCCGTCTCACATTTTTTAACGAATCTATTAATTGCCTTGTCCCTATTATAGTTCTAACAAATATGTATGTACAATGTACAATGTACATATATATCGCACACCAGTTAAAACAGTTAACAGTTCAATGGCACATAGAGGAATTGAGTGGACAGAAAAAAAAAAAGCAAATAGAAAAAGGAGGAAGAGAAAAGGCAAGAGCACAATAAAGTGGAACAAAGCAGCGACCCCTTGATTGAGCATAAAACCAATTTCTAAATTAAAAAAAATACAAAAAGTTGTAATTTTAAAATTTGTTTAAGTACATATTTCTCAGCTTGAAGGTATAATTATCATGAAAAGATTTAGGGTTTAAAATTTTCGTTTAAATATTTAATTTATGAAACAATCTCTATTTTAAATCCAAAAGATTTTGAAGTAGATATAAGTGAAAAAGTGTGTCAACCTCAAAGAAAAAGTTGACAAAAAATTTAGAAAAATTAATATTCTGATTAAATAAACAAATTAGAAAAAACAAAAAAAATCTTATAAATATAAAGAATATTATAAAATTTGTTTCAAGTAAATCAGTTTAATACTTTCTGAGTTTACGCCGGACATAATAATATTGCTTTAATAATTATTCCTTTTTCGTGACCTTTAATTCTTAATTCAATATATTTGAATCCTATTTCTTTGGGCTTCAGGTCTTTCTTTCTTTATCTACTTTTTGATAGACGACGTTTCGTACTTGTTTAAGTAACGGGTGATTTTTTAGCTGGTTTGGTTTTGGCAACACTGGTTTTGACAGCTGACGTGTGTTTAGTACCTTGTGTCACTGTCAAACAGCTTCAGTTTGGTTTGCAATTTAACCATGGATCGTCTTACAAATGAACAACGCTTGCAAATTATTGAATTTTACTATCAAAATTCGTGCTCGGTTCGAAATGTTGTTTATCGAAAAATTGTGTTCAGCGATGAGGCTCATTTTTGGTTGAATGGGTACGTAAATAAGCAAAATTGCCGCATTTGGAGTGAAGATCAGCCAGAAGCATTGCAACAGCTACCAATGCATCCCGAAAAAGCCACTGTTTGGTGCGGTTTATGGGCCGGCGGCATTATTGGGCCATATTTCTTCAAAGATGATGCGAATCGCAGCGTTACTGTCAATGGTGAACGCTACCGAGCGATGATAACAAACTTTTTTTTGCCCGAAATGGAAGTTCTTGACTTGCATGATATGTGGTTTCAACAAGACGGTGCCACATGCCACACAGCACGCGAAACAATGGCGCAATTGCGAGGCGAGTTTGGTGAACAGTTAATTTCACGTTTCGGGCCGGTCAATTGGCCGCCTAGATCGTGCGATTTGACACCATTAGATTATTTTTTGTGGGGGTATGTCAAGGCTAATGTCTATAGGGACAAGCCCGCTTCGATTGACGCACTGGAAGCCAACATCCATGCATTCATTCGTGAGATACCGGCCGATATGTGTGAAAGAGTATGCCAAAATTGGACTCAGCGGATGGGCTACCTGAGACGCAGCCGCGGTCAACATTTGCATGAAATTATCTTTAAACATTAAATTTCAAGGTTCAAACTATCGATTCAAATAAATATTTCATTCATTTTTTCGAATTTTTTGTGTTTTTTTTTTTTAAAAGTTCTAAACCTCTTAAAAAATCACCCATTACTTCTTCAGGTCTATTCTGTCCTAAAAATTGTTTGAAAAAAGAATTTGTTTATATCTATTTTGTAGATTAATGATATTATATTTATCTTTTTAAATTTGAATATCTTGAATATTGCTTTATCTTTATATAATAATAATAAAGTAAATTAATGATTTGTTCGTGAAAAAGATGGAAGATTAGACATTTTGTCCATGGATTTTTATTAATGAAAATACATAATGTGGGTAATTGCAATTCGTCCAACTATATATTCATTGGATCACCTATAAAAATCCGTCAACATCAACTGATCCATTACCACAACGCATTCGACGGTTTCTATGGGTAAGAGCCTTAACAGTTTCTAACATGCGAGTTAATTTTTTATATAGGTATACCTATTATTTTTTTCATTGCCTTGAATTGAATTTGGGTTGTGCGATAAACGAATTGGATACTTTATAGGTACTTCATAATTTTGGGAACAGCAGTTTGGATGTACCTACCTATTTAGGTAGCACCTTTTTTCTTTAATTTTTTTAATTTAGTTCTTTATTGTTATTTTATTATTCTAAGCCATTACTTTTTAAATTTTTTATTGTATTTTGTTCATGCATATCAACTTTTTCCTCCCTTACACTATATTTTTTAATTAAAAATTTGTAGGCATATCAGAGGAAATAACAAAAACAGCAAGGGTTTCTAAAGTTAAGCAGCTTAAATAGAGAAGAGGGACAAAAGAAGAAGAACATCACTACACAGGTGAATTACAAGAGCAAAATGAAGAACCTATGGAATTATGTAGGATTCAACTATTATAGGTAGGTAAGTATAATAACTTCTTCATTTTCATTTTGTACTGTCAATGTTGCCAGAAATGACGAATTACTTGGACACAACATTCTTCGACATAATTAAAGTAATTAGTAATATAGACTTACCTGCAAAGAACAAAAATGAGACGAGCAATAACTTATACTAATTGTATTAAAGAAAGCGATTAGCGAAGTAACAAATGTTGAATGAATACAAAGGTCCCTTTGAATATTGTTAGGGTCACATAAGACTTTCTTTTACATATTTCTTCTTTTTTCTTTCTTATTACCTATACTACATTGTATTTGTATTAGTTTTTGAAATTGAATTTGTAGAGTAAGAAAAACTATTATTAATTTAATGAATTCATTTAGCGAAAATTTTGATTAAAATGCTAAATTTTAAGTTGAAGGTGTGTAAAATATTTTTTATGGATATTATTTTTACTGAAGAGCAAAAAATCTAAGATGAAACTTTTACCCAGGGCTAAGAAATTTTCTTTTTACCTAGGGCCTAATTTTCAAAATTTCATGTTAGAAATAATGTCATTCGCGATATAAAATATCATGCTACAAAAATATCATAAAATAAAAAATAAATTGTGTGGCCTAGTAACTTACAACTCTCAACAATTCCTGTGTGCTTATTATTATGAGGAATGGAGAGGACCTACAATTTTCTGACGAATCCGAACCAGGCTTGTAAAATAATGCAATCTTTTGTGAATGCAGTCTTTAAAAATCATTTATTAAATTCAATTAAAAGATTGCATTCATTAATTTCAATTTGGGACTTTAGACTTCAAATTATGCAATCACCATTCACTCGTAGCAAAAAGATTGCAATCATTTTTTCCCCATTCATTTTACAGCAATCAATTGAATGCAATCTTTTGAGAATTCATGCATTCTTTCCATTCTTTTGGCATTCTTTGCATTGTCTTGCATTTTTTTGCATTCTTTGCTTTCTTTTACATACTTTGCATTCTTTGCTTTGCCATTTCCCTAAATAAACCCTTTGTGCTCTGGTCATTAAACATTAATTTCTATTCTATTAAATGGTAGATGACAAGGGTCGAAAAAATGTTTAAATAAAGTTTTAATGGAGTCAAACATAAGTTTTATGATGGAATCGAAAGCATCAGTTATGTATCTTGTGTATTTAGTTTATTTTTTTGTATAAACTTCATACAAACAATTTTATTAACGATCTTAAAATATTCTTAATTAATTAGGAACATTGCAAGTCCTTTAAAAAAACTAATATAAAAGTGAATTTCCACACGCTTCTGCAGCGAGATTTCTTCATATGCTTATAAATATAACCGACAACTTGTGTCTATAATCTTGAAAAAAAAACCTTTGCGCATACGTGCTAATAAATGCGCACTGTTTTTTTTCCAAGATTCAATTTTCTAAACTTGAGGATGTAAAACAATTTTTTTTTTGTAATAGAAAAGGTTTTGTTGTTATGTACAAGAATCAATGATGGATTTATTCCAGCTGTTGATTTATTTTATCCCACTATCTTACGCCTAGTATTCCAAGGCATATGACCACTTTCACATCTCAAGACGTGCATGGCAACAGAACGAGAAACTCAGCAAGAATTAATCTCTGTTTCGCTCGCTTTCTCTGACAAAGTGACACCATAATTCAAGCCAAGCTGTGCAAAATATGAAGATAAGTAATTTCTGTTGCTCAGCTTATAATTTGTAAAAAAAAAAATTATGAAAACATAATGTAGAGGATTTGTTATCCCTCTCATCTAAAAAAGCGTACCGTTAAAAGTGCTCTTGTCGTTTGGAACTGTAAACATATATTTTTCTTGTTTTGATCTCCAAGTGATTTAAGTGTGGTTCAAGTGGACTAAACTTAAACTCCGGGTATCGAGTTAATTGTTTGCTTTTAGTGTTATATGAAACCTACAAATAATTTGGAAGGAAACATGAGGTTTGTTATAATGTTATTAAAATAAAATAATCAAAAGTCTATTAATTGAATATACTATAACTACCGAAAATAAGAGGAAGAGAGGAATACGATATTGAATATTATAATTGATCAATGTTCATAACCTAACAAAGTAACAATATTAATGTACGGAAGACCATTCAAGCAGAATTTCATTTGTGCAATAATTCCGGGCAAAATCAATAGGAAAACGAGATTTCTGATATTGAATAAACTTTGATTTTTTTACAGACGGTAAGAAGAATAATTTCTCCTTTTTTATGAATCAAATATTTTGCTTAAAAAACTTAAAAAATAGATTGCATACAATATAAAGTAGATGGACTTTGTAGAAAAGACGATACATAAAAGCTTGTAAAAAATATAGGTGTATTATTATTTCAGTCAACCAGGAACAAGTTCAAATGACTTCTTCCCACACAAATGTAAGAATGGAGGCATGCATCGGCTGAAAAAGAATATTTTGGGTATCCGGCAAATCCATCAACGGTAACGGATATGTTGAATAGATACCCAACTTTAAAAGAAACATATTTAAAATACACTACTCCATTGCCATCATCTGCTGCTGTAGAGCATTTCTTTTCATTCCTAGACGCGGAATTCTTTCTGATAACAATTTTGAAAAATTGTTATTATTGAAAGTAAAGAATTTAGATTTAACTTAAAAGACAACTTCATATCAATCTCGTTAGTGCAATTTTTTTTTTTTTTTTTGAAAACCACTATTTGAGTACTGAATTTACTTAATTTTATTTTAGACTTTAATTTTTTTATAAATTAATTTATATTTTGACAAGTAATGTATTCTATTTAATTTAATTTAATTTAATTATGATTTTATAAGACATTTTTTTGTACCTGTAAAGGAATTTTTTTGTGCTTCGGGTGAAAACATTAGTATTATGTATTTTCTTATATTAATAAATGTTTAATGTCAGCCACAACACCATGTTTAATATGTGATTTGAATGATTTGACGATTTAAACTTAATACTTACACATCTCAAATTATAACAAATCATATAAATAGAAAAAGTTTAATGTGATTTAAACGACTGCAAAACAAATGCAAAGAATGCAAGGTTTTCAAAAGAATTCAAAGAATGCAAAAGAATGCATGAATTCTCAAAAGATTGCATTCAATTGATTGCTGTAAAATGAATGGGGGGAAAAAATAATTGCAATCTTTTTGCTACCAGTGAATGGTGAATGCATAATTTGAAGTCCGAAGTCCCAAAGCAAAATCAATGAATGCAATCTTATTATGGCAGTAATTATAGATTGCATTCAAAAAAGATTGCATTCTTTTACAAGCCTGATCCGAACGACTAAGGTAAGAAACACTTTTTCATAACAAGAGATACTCTTGGAGGATTTGATGTTATAAGCTGGGAATCGAACCCATCATAACTATTACGCCACTGGCTACTATAGAAAAATATCATGCTAGAAATATTACATGCGAGATAAATGTCATGCAAAAAATAAATCAAACGAGAAATACATATGCCATACGAGAAATAAAACAGCGAGAAAAATATCACGTGAGAAACATATCATGCAAGAAAAATATTATCCGAGAAAAATATCAGACCGAGTAAAATATCATGCTGCAAAATATCATGTGAAAAGTACGTCATGCGAGAAAAATATCATGCGAGGAAAATATCATATGCGAAAAAATAAATCAGTCGAAAAAAATATCCTGCGAGAAATATATCATCCGAGAAATATGTCATGTCTTCTCTGTTAAACCGGTCCTGACCAATGAGCTTTCTCTCAGACTTTGTTTTTTGATAATTTGCTTTACAATGTACAGCATGTTTTTTAAATTCTTGTTGCTGAACTTAGTGCTAAAAACGTTTAAAATTAAATCATAAGAGTTAAGACTTGGCTATTTTGTTTGCAACTTGTCAACTTGAAGGATGATACACTAGCACTACCAAGTAGCAACCCACATTAGTTCAACTGGACCCGTTATCCAACTATTATAAATTTGATATTAATAAAAAACTTCATTAAATTTAGATTTTTGTTTTCAAATAAGAAATTTATTTTTTTTAATTAAATAATTATTTTCTCTGTTCTCTATTGGGTATTCAATAAAAATAATAAAAAAAATGTATCCTTCCATTATCCTTTACAACTCATCAACCTTTTAATCGAACAAAAGAAATCCTTATTTTCTTATTCGTGACTCTTTTCGACCATCTTGAGTGACACAAAAAGGATGAATAGTCTTTCATCACTTTTCCGACAAAATTTATATACCTACAAAAAGGAAGCCAAAAATAAAAGATAGGTTAGGTACATATAGGTATAGTATAGATATTCAAAGAAATACCTTTGAGTCACCTCTTGTTCGTTTCGGGTTCGGGTTCAGGTTCCGCTATACAAAGATTTATTCATTTTTAAACCAAATTAATGATATCCATTCGTTGAGCAATACGCATTATCTCATGGCAAAAAAAAAAGGTTTCATTCATTTTTCATCAAGACCACGTGTAGACAACTTTTTGTCACAAAACATAATATTAAGTTTTATTGTGTGTTCTTTTATGTGAGTTTTTATTTATCTACATATGTGTGTTTTTTTAGGAATTCATTTTCATTTAACATATTCCCAAGGCTCACCTTGACAGACATTACTTCATTCCTATGGCCTGATGTCTATAAATGTTGGATATTTTGAATTATATTTTCCACCCTCCTCCGAGAAAAATTAAGGATGAATACCTTATTTTGGCGTAATGTGATTATGGTAAAGAGCTCCTATATAACTCCCTTTCTTCTCTTTTGATACCTTCGGATTCTTATACCTACAAGGTGCTCTCCCACCTTCGCTTCTACTCTTCTGGGCGATGGGAGACCACTTTCACAACTTAATGGACTTGTATAAAGTTTAAGGCCTAATCACTTATTCAGCTTGAAACATAATTTATCAAAAGAGTTGACAGTATAGTGGGTATAGGTAAAGGGGGCTATGTATATGAAGTAAAATGTCTTATGACTTAGCATCATCAGGCAAGGCAGCTATAGATGGTGCCAGGGCATTGGAAATAATTGCTCACTTCAACCGGAGACTAATTTAATATTCAGGTGCGTCCTGATGGCAGCAGGATTTCGATTGGGATAATTTACAAAATACGAGAAACGAGATCCAATCCCTAAGAGAATTCACATCAAAGTTGTCTTAAAATGTATTTAAACATGATTGCCACAGACATACAAACGATTTACTTTAACATTAAGCTTTGAGATTATATTCCTGGGGTAAATAAAATAATTTGTTTAGTGATTTATGAACTTATTTTGTCATATGTGAATTTTGATTCACTGACTTATAATTTTTGATCTTTGACTGCGAATGAATTTTGTGATAATTTTAAACGTTTAAGATTCTTCAAAAAGTTGCTAAGGGTTTGAAAAATTTACTTTAATTTTCGATATAACGATGCTTTAGGTATATGCTATATTGCCTGAGTTGGGGATCTTATTTCTTCTTAGTGAAAATATAGGGTGTTTTTTTTTTTGAGGTATAGAACTTTAAGTTGGCAGCACTATTTTAACTGGCGGCCATTTTGTCAGCTGTCAAGTGATTTATTTTTAGTTTGGTTTGGCATTTCAAGATTTGAAGCCACAGGATCACCTAGCAAGGCATAGATTCGTAGAATGGGCCCAAAACAAGATTGCCGTTGATCCCAATTTTCATAAGCGAATTTTTTTTAGCGATGTTGCTCACTTTTGGTTGAATGGATATTCAATAAACAAAACTACTGCCGTATTTGGAGTGATGATAATCTTCAAGTGTATGTTGAGACACCGTTACATACACAAAAACTGACTGTTTGGTGTGCTTTATGGGTTGGTTAGTCAATGGTGACCGCTATAGTGCCATGATTACTGACTTTTTCGTTCATCAATTGCACAACCATGATGTGCAGGAGCTGTGGTTAACAAGCTGGCGCAATATGTCACACAGCTCGTGGAACAATTGATTTATTGAAGGAAATGTTTGGTAACCACAATAGTTTCACGTTACGGACCCGTGAATTGGCCTCCAAGATCGTGCGATTTAACGCCGCTTGACTATTTTCTATGGGGATATGTGAAGTCGCTAGTCTACGCCGATAAGCCAGAAACGATTGACACCTTGGAGGACAACATTCGCCGCGTTATTGTCGATAAACGGCCACAAATGTTGGAAAAAGGCATCGAAAATTGGACTTCCAGATTAGACTACGTCCGAGCCAGCCGTGACGGTCATATGCCAGAAATCATATTTAAATTATAATTCCAGAAGATTTTCTTTCGAATGAAGTAAATTTCATGTCAATTTAAAAAAATCATCTTTGTTTTATTCCATTTCAAAGTTCTATTCCTCAAAAAATAACACCCTTTATGTTGGAAGAAACACGAGTTGTTGATCTAAGATTTTTTTTTTTTTTTTTTTTAAATTTAGGTTTTAATAAATTTTAATTATTTAACATTTGTTTTAAATAACTTAACCTATAATATAAAATGCAATACAAAAAATAATAATAATTTGAGTGGACAATGGCGTTGCCGTCTGCCTGTGCCGTTGCTCTATAATTGATATTAAATCTATACTGAGTGAACCTGCAGTAAGCTAAGTAGATGCTTTATATTTATGATGATGATAAGGATGATGAATTTATTAAAATCTTAGCAAATTCCATTATTTTCCTCTTTTTTTTTTTTGTATATCCACACCTTTTCCTTAACCAAGATTATTAAATACTACCTTAATGTTGAAAGGTAGGTGCCTATTGTCCTTTTTTTCCAACCCAACACTGCGTTAAAAATTTTTGGGTCCATTTTTAATTGATGATCTGCCCGCATAATAAATGAAATTCACTCAATTATTCTTACATCCAGTTAATTATACTGAGATCCTTCTGAATTACAATTTTAACAAAAAAAAAAAAAAAAAAAAGTGAAACAAAAAATTCGTATCCTCTTTTTTTTATTTGTTCAATGGTGTCAGGTTGACCAATCCGCAATGGCCAGAAATTATTTTTGTTAATTATTTATCAGGCTCAGGGGAAATTTATTTTCAAAAAGGGTTTTATTTTATTTTTTTTGCGTTAATCATTTCATGAATTCGATTTAAAATTGAGAAGGTAAATTACATGCTGGCTGACGTTGTTGGTAGATAAACTGCGATATATATATATATATATATATATATATATATATATATATATATATATATATATATATATATATATATATATATATATATATATATATTTTGACTCAAATTTCCTGTGAATCGGCAGATTTAACGCGTGAAAAGTTAATTAAGTTCTCGTGAGGTCGAATGTAGTTTAACCAATTGACAGGTTTATTTTGGTAAACTGGTATTTTGTGTCACAATTTATTTTTTTAACAAAAAATCAAAAAAAAAAAAAACAAATTATAAACTTAGCATGAAAATCTAACGGAATTAACATTTTTTTTTTATTAGACACGTATGCAATTTAATGAATTGAATAAAGTGATTTAAATTATATTTACCTTCACGCATTTTTAATGAATCCACATTATGTTCATTAAAATTACATAGATGCATAACTGCACTTAATAAACAACAAAACAATATTGTTTTGGAAATAAATAACTGTGACAGAAGTACACTATTTATAATGGTCTGGTTTCAATGGCAAATTTTGGAATTAATTATCGTATTTCAAAAAAGAAATAATCAAATAACGTGTAATATTTAGGTAATTAAAAAGTGTTTATTTCCAACATATGTTATGTATATGTATGTATTTAAAAGTTATTCATTTTTTGTTTAAATATTTTTGATCAATTTATAATTATAATATTTTAAGCTTTATCTAATTTGTGTTTATAAGGGACCGCATTAACTGATGCTTTAAATTAATTTTAAAACCTGCCTTTGTTGAGTAAAATGTCCCTTAATTCACCTCAAGACTTATTTTAACATCAGAGTTGAATAAATATTTCAATTAAGGCATTTAAATATTCCATTAATCCAAAATTTAAAGCTAGAAAAAATTGAATTTATCTTTTGGAGTTGCCTAGAAAAAATGTATATAAAATAGATAATAGATAGATTAAATAAAATAGTTGTGAAATTATCAGAAATTCAAATGTCATTTTGTGGTGAAAATAGTGGAGGTGAAAAATAAAAAAGAAGTGATAGCGTTCAGCAAATTTTTTGTTCTGATCGATTAATTTTTTTTTCACTTAAGAGAGTTTTTTCAATGAAAAATATAAAATTTAACTGAAAGTACATATGTTTCAAGTAAGCAGGTTTTTCACTTAAGCGAGTGAGAATGTTTTATTGGTCAAAAAATGCTCGGGGATGAAAAAAGTGCTTCAGATAAGTGGGTTTCTTTTAAGCGGGTTTTACTGTATAGGATTCGCAAAATATAGCATAACTATCCAAATTTCGATATTAAACTTTTTTCACAATAATCGTATGCGAAATTCTGGGAAGATTTTTTTTTAAACTCACTAAACAACAAAAAAAAAGTTTGTTTATTGTAAATAAATATTGAATTTCCATGACCAAAACAAAACAAATCAAATACTAACCAGAGCGAAAATTATAAAGTACAACTTTATGTGTAGTACTTTAGTTGTTTTGATATTTTCCCAACCACAAATAACTTTCATCTGAATTTTCAGATGAGAATTTCTTGTCTGAAAGTTCAGATGAAACGTAACTAAAGTCACTAAAAGTCATTTAACTTTTTATGACAGCTGGCCAATTAGAAGCCAAATCAAGCGATAGGTACATTTTTGATGAAAATTTTATTTCACTATAAAGTTAAGACTTTTCCATTAAGTGTGAAAAAACAATATCATTCAAATGACCGCCTCAGGAACATTCGTAGCATTCGATTCTTTTGAGATAATTTTTAACCACTTTTTCGCACATTTCGGGTGGTATCTCAGCCATAACTTGAGTAATGTTGGTTTTAATGCATCTACATAGAGTTCGTATATTATTCACGTAGGTAAGCCCGGTCTTTTGCGTAGCTCTACAGAAAAAAAATGTTACGGTGTCTAATCGCATGATCTTGGTGGCCAATTGACGTCGCCAAAACTTGAAATTACGCGACCAGGAAACTTCACACGCAATAAAGCTATAATTGGTCGTGTTGTTTGGCTTGTTGGCCCGTCTTGTTGGAATCACATATCGCCCAATTCATGATCTTCAGTCGCCCGCCGGCCGAAAAAAAAATCGGTTAATTGCTGCTAACGCCGGGAAATCGATAAATTCGGATCATCAGCAACACTTGCACTTGCAGCAGCAATATTCATTACGATGATGCACAAGCCTTCTTCACAATTTTACCAATTGCTTGCGAAGTCGGTCGGTTATGACGATTCGCGTAATGCGCGAAAAGGGGTTACGTTTGAATCACGACTTGCGTAGTAAGTTTTAATAATTTTTACGCGTTGTTCGATTCAAAAGTGACCTATTATCGTAAATAGCAAACATTTAACTAATATTATGACACTTCAAATGACAGCTGAGTTTGACAGGTGTCAAATGCCAGCGCTACCAACCTGAAACCACGAAATAAATGACCCGTTATAATTATTTAATTATTTACCAGATTTTAAATTAAAACCATAGTTTGAGAGTTGCAATTATCCAACACGAGAGCGAAATGCTTACAAAAACGACAACCAAAAATTACCCACTCAAAGTCAAAACACAAATTGTAAAACCAAAATACAAAAACACAACGCATAAAAATCACAGAGAGACACGCTGATATGAAAGAAACAACATAATTATACAAACACGAATACAAGACTAATGTCACTTTTCCGCATACAATAAATTGTCTGGACAATTAATTCTGTGTGAAAAAAGAGCGGATACTGCTCCAAATAATCTGCTACAATAATCAATTCACCTCGTCGAACTGCGTACTGCAAAACGAAAACCAGAACGAAATTTTTCGTTTTTGATTTCGTTGTGTTGTTTTTGTATGGGATTTTTCGTATCGCATCAGCAGCGTACTAGGCTTAATAGATTAAAACTCCCGTTTAGTTTTTTTAATTAATTCGGATTAATTTATAACATTTCCTTACACATCAAAATATAGTTAGTTTCTATCTGTCAAACCACAAAATATTAATTTTATTGAAAGATAACTATATCTACGATGTCAAAGGATTAAACCATTTAATTTATCACTGGAAATTTCTAATTTTAGTATTTTCCGCTGACATTTAAAACTGAAATATAATAAAGAAAGAAGATGAGCCCCGATTTTAGTTCTTTTTATTGGCAGTTGAAACTAAATGTTCTAAATAAAGTCAAATTATAATTTAACTTCTATGTATCAATTTTCGTTGGAGGTTGGATTAAAATTTTGTTAAAAGAAGCCAACAAATGTGAATGGAATAAAACGAAAGTCGAACTATGAACATAAATTTACAGGAAGTATTAGTACCAATAATAAGGCTTACATATATATAAATATGAGTATTAAGATGCAAATTAAAAACCAAAATTACTTAATTAATTACACATTTGAATAACTAAAAATATTTAAAACCACATTGTTTTTATAAACCATCATTTGTAAATACGAGATGGAAAATGCGATGCGAGATGCTATTTGGTGCGCAAGGTAAAAACTTTAATGTTCGATTTCTCTATAGTTTATGAGCTAGCACCAATGCCGCCTTTATAATATTTCGCACGCAACGTGTTTTCAACTACATTTATGTTATAAGTCTGCGCGTACAGCAGTGCGAGAAAGCGATGCGATGCGAGAAGCGTTTGAATGCGAGAAAAATGTTTACATGTAATCTTATCCACGTGCGTACAGTGAAGCGATATTTGATGCGACACTTGCGAGTCTGTCGCAAGGTTCTCGCAAGCTTCTCGCACAAAAACTTTTCTGACCTTTTTTTCAAGCTATTTTGTACGAAAAGTGTTTGTTTTGACGTTTAAAGAAAAACACATCAAACCAATTAATTTTTTTTAATTATTTTGGTGGTAATAATTATAAAGGAATAAATTTAATAACTAAAGTGATAAATAAATTATTTTGTTTAGGTAAAGAAATGAACTCGGAAGTTTTGATATCAGCCTCCACTTTGGGGCCAAACAAATAAAAATTAACACAACAGAATAGTTTGACGAAATTGCAGTGGAATTAAAAGAAAAAAATCATCTTCAGATGACGAATCCATATTGTTTCGGCACAAAACAAGCGAGCAACACATCCGCACAAAATCGCTTTAACTATGCGCACTTCGTCGCATATAATTATCGCTTGTCGCATCGCTTCTCGCATCGTATCGCTTTCTCGCACTACTGTACGCGCAGCCTTAGAATCAGAATAATACCTACTTCTAGGTTTAAAATAAACCCTTAAGCCCTCTTCTTGTTCCACTCTCTTCATAATGGATTTGTCAAAATAATATTGAACAATAAACATAAATGTCAAAGAATTTTCAAAAAAAAAAAAAAAAAAATACAGCATGGTTAAAAATACAATAGAACAACTAAAAATACTGTGCCTCATAAGACAAACTCGTAATATTAATATTGAAACCAATTTCACGGACAGAAGGAGTTAAAAAATTCTAATAACACCTTAAAGTCTATATATCTAACATTGCCAATGCTTAAGGTGCCATTTGAAATGCTTCACTGATATAATCTAACATATATTACATTATTTTCTACTTTTCCACCTAAACGTCTATGTGACATCAAGGACATTTTACTATGCCAACTACACACTAAAATTTACATACATACCTATATATTCTCATAATCTAACCCAAACCTTTCTTTTTTTCATTGCCAAAATCTATTTTCTTTCATCCTAAAGATACTTTCCTCAAATTCGATTTTAGATTATGGCAAACAGGTTAAGGTCTATATTATTATTTTTAAGTTAAAAATAGGATAAAAATGAGGGTAAGGTCCTTACGGTTATACTCGTACACATAAGAACAAGAAAATCTACAACAGCTTGTCGCAACATCAAAAAAGGTTTCCTTAATGTATCTTAAAGTAGCTCTAACAAAAAAAAAAAAAAAAAAAAAATGTACACAAAACGAAACATCCGTAAACAATCACTTAAGCACTTGCTGTTGAAATAAAAAAAAAAATCTATCAAAGTCTCGAGGCATTAAATTGTTTACCTACATTTCCTTTACATTTTGTAATCCTTAAAGTAAGCTTCTTTCTTATAAAAGTATAATTTAAATTCAATTTAATAACAACTAACAGACTGTTAGGTATACCCACTCAGAAGGTTTGTATTGTTTAGTCCTACATAAATCAGAATTGTTGAATTCATTTCTCATTCTCATCAAATTGCCACGTTTAAGGATCCATTAAATATTCTTCTTCCACGGACTAAATCCCTAGGGCGCACTCTAGGCGTCCGTCGGTCGTCTATTCATAGAAACCGCACCAAGCCTTAAATTAACGAACGGAATTTATTGTTGTGTGCTTGATGGTCTTATGGTATTTTGCCTCATTTGTTGTAGCTAATTGTTGGCCAATGAAAATTGATTGTTCTTGTTGCCTCCGCCGCCGCCGCCGACACCATGCGTCGCTTTGATGCTAACGATAAAGTATTCTGAGAGCAAAGAGTTCTGAGACCAAAGGTGATGATTTTCGTGGAGTCCTTATGGACCTACATTTGGCCTTTTTTTACGGTGGATGTCAGCACGATTAATATTAATGTAGGTAATTTAATTAATTCTGAAAATTTACATTTTTTGTTTTGAAAATAAATGGGACAGCCATGAGTTAAATAGAAGTATGGATGATTGACCACTTTATTATAATCAGTTTATTAATTTGGACTGCTTTATTATGTAAGTTGGGAAGTTTTTCAATTTATCAACTACAACAATTTAATTGAGTAAAATTTAAAATTGTTAATAGATAATTTTGTATGGAAAGGCTCAATTTATGTTACCTATTGTTGCGATATATGTATGTATATTATGTATATGTAGGTACTATATGCCAAGTTATGCATTCATAAAAAAACTCGAACTCGAGATTTTGATCAAAGTTGACATTACAATGATTACGAAGCCGAAAAAATTAATCTCGCAATTCTGTCTGTCCTTTCAGCTGCAGCTTATTTAGAACTTTGTGCCTAGCGTTTTTTCAATATTCGGTATTTTCGTCTTTTTTTTTAAGAAAAAAAATTTAATTAAATAATAAAAATCCTATTTTTCTCAAAAACATGCCAACAACTTTTTTTTCTTTAAATTCAGGAATATTTTTGTCAAAAGGTTACCATTTAATGAAAAAAAAAAATTCCCAAGAATAATTATAAATGGAAACTCTCATTTCTATGAGAGTTTTTTTGTTTTATTTTCGATTTTCTCAAAAAAAAAAAAAACGGTTCATCTGTGTTCGATCAATTTTTGTATAGGGAATACATATTTCAAAAAGTTTATAAAGTATATTGTAGGCATACCAAATTTTTCAAGAGAATTAATTCGAAAAACTACTTGCTCGATTTTTATAAAATATATTACCCTCAAATTTTTAACATTGTCTAGCAGAATATAAATAAAAATTATTCGTCTAACCAAAAATAAAGGTACCTACATACCTCCCATACAATTGTTTAAAAACCGGTAAGGAAAATCGCATGGTCTAATAATTAGTACGATCAACTATATTATTAAAAAAAATTGTATTTATATATTATTAACGGTATCTCTAAAAGAACAATTTTTTTCTTGGTTTTCGAATACCTCATTATCAGATGAACCGATCTTAAATTTGAATATAATTGAGTTTTAGTGATATTCTTTTATATGCGGTCTTAGTGGTTTAAGGGTTAGTTACAATTTTTGAAAATTTGATATTTCGAAAGTGGGTAAATGATTGAAAAAAAAGACAAAAAAATTAAACTCTGCATTAGTAAGTAATAAAAATGACGTGCCAATTATTTTTCTTAAAAGTACATATTTTCAACATTTTATATACCTTGCTATAAGATATAATTTTTTTAAGAAACCGCGGCAACGAATTTTAAATTTTTTCCCCATAAATTGATATTTGTGCAATAAATCAGATGGTGTTCATCGCGTTGGTGTCAGAGAAATTTCAGAAGTTGTCTATGCATCCAAAAAAAAAATATGTTTTTGATCTATAAACAAAAGTTTTATTTTTTTTTTGAAAAATAAATATCTTGAAAACTGATAGAATTTTTTTTTTGTATGTCATTAAATAGTTCAAATTGGCATATCAATTATTTTTTTAATAAGAAGGAAAATGTATTTAAAAAAAGTTATCTTAAAAAAAAAAACAGTCTAATAACGATTTCTTAATTATTTTTTTTGCCTATAGCTTAACTAGATATATTTTCTAGTTAATCTGATAAACAGGGTGTTTTGCATAAGATGGGATAAAAGGCTATGGCGTGAAGATTGGGTCAAAATAAATACAAATCTAATGTATGGGCTGGGTATATTTCCCCTGCGCGATGGGCAATTTTCTAAAAGATCGACTTGAAATAAAAATAAAATCATTTTAAATCAAGAGCAATACAAATAATATAAAGTTTTTAGTTTTGGTTTTAAATAAAATTGTTTTCGTGAATGTTTTTGGAAAATTAATTTTCGAAATAAAAATTTAATTTTTTTTAAAAAAATAAATAAAAAATATATATTATTATTAAATAAATAATATGTAAATAACTCCAGCCTATAAAATCTTGGTGGGTAGCTTACCCAAGTGTTGTAGTTTTGTTCAAACCTTCAATATCAATAAATTTTCTTAAACTTATTTTGTTCAAAGCTTTGTTTTTAATATTCAATGTTCTTATCAAATGCTAAAAACCACATACCGAAAACTGTCTTCTAGATTTTGAGAAAATCGAAAGTTTTTTTTTATTTTTATATTGAAAATTAATTAAACCAAAACTATTCACAAAAACAACTTTATCTAAAAGAGAATTAAGAAATGAATTTCTAGCTTTAATGAAAAGAAGCGCGACATTGAAAATGTTGCCGTTGTTAATGATTTTTTTTTTTTTTTATTTCAAGTCAATTTTTTACAAAATTTGCGGTTGTAAGTAGAGTTTACATTACCTTCATCTGGACATGTTATTACCAGCAACTCCATTGCCATTGAATAATATTCACTAACCTAATATTGATCGAAAAATATTATTTTATAATTAATTAAAGTTACATAATGTTTGATTAGATTGTTTCAGTTGTCCTTATTGTCAGTCAAATCAAATCATAGTTCAAATTATAAATTACCATAAATAACAACAATATAAGGCTCCACATAATCAGGAATAGAATCATGCATTTTAGGAACAGAATTAATATTATAACGTCGCTGTCGCTGAAATCAGAAAAGCTATAAAATTCTATTAGGTAATTTTTTTATTAGAATAGAAAAAGAACTATTCGTTGCATTTTTTTATTTTAAATATTTATAATAACTGCAGCTAACATTGTAAATTCTGAAGTTCTAATTTTTGAGATGGTGGCGTGTTCGAGTTCAAGTGGTGTTTGGCCTTTAACGTGCGTAATCTTACCATCCAATTTCTCAATCGTAATTTAATGAAGTATTTATAATTATGTAAACTCAGAACTTAACGTCAAAATGATTTTCAACATTATAAAAATAATTCAAGTTTCATTTATGTCAAAAATTTAAATATTTAATATTCACAGTAAATAGATTTTTGACCACACTCAAACCACGCGGTACGCTTGAAGCTAAAATTTAATAATTTAATTCTAATTAATTATGCGCGGTCGATAGATGTAAGATGTTCAATGTTTTTGATGTCAAAAATCACCACCATCACTCCCACAGTTACATAAATAATTCGTCCTTCAATTTGCAATTATGTAAAATTAATTAATGTATAATGAGTAATTTACCTTTATTAAAAAGTATCATAAAGAACAAATCAAATTTAATGTACTTGGATACAAAAAATTAATTACCTAATTGAGAAACAAGCCATCATCTGAAATTACAACAAAACAAAAATTATAATTCTTCTTGAAAAAAATGTTATTTTAGAATTTTTTATTCTACTTCGAAAAATTCGATGAAGCTTGAAGGAGAATAAGGAAATTTAAACACACACCGCATTTCATAATCATAATACTAAGACTGTTTTTTTTTTTTTTAACTTAAACTTTTAGGTATACCTACCTAACCGACTTTATATTTTTTTTTCTTTTACCAGAGAATATTTTTACATAAGACCATATAAGTTTATAGTAGAATTTGACATGAACTTCCTCTACACAGATGCAAAAAAAAATAAATGCATTAATTAACAACTTGCAGAGATTCTTTATGCATGAACATTTTTCTCGAAGGTTCCAATAATCAAAAGATTAAGTTTCAGACACGTTGGTGTATGGTATAAGAAAAAATTAAATAATAAACAGAAACTTATACGTACACATAACATTATAAATTTTTTTTAAATAGTGCTAAGTCCCCAACTTTGGCTGATTTATTTTAGTAGTTTATTTCATTTTATTTTTTTCATTTTATTTATTTAAACAAAAAAGCCTTGAGATAATATCTCATTTATGGCTTAAAAATATTTACAATTAAAATTATAAGTTACATAATATGCATACAAAAAAAAAAGATTCAAATTACAAAGAGTAATATTAAAGATTTTAATATTTGAATAATATTTTATAAAAAAGAAGAGTACCTAAAGAAAAATTATGAAAACTAAAAAGTAAAAAAAAAAATTATTAAACAAAAAGGGAGTGAAAATGCAATGCTACGTCTGGGTTCTGTAGATGACCTTTTATTGAGTAGTAGCTACATTATAAAGAATTTTTATTTAAATAAAAAAGCCTTCATTATAAATATTTTTACAAAGAGTTTGGTTTTATACCAAACAGCAAATAAAATGTGTACTTCCTTTTTATAGGGCAGTTTTAAGAACAGACTACAGACAGATACCTACATTAGGGTGTTCCTTATATTGTTTTTTTTTTTTTGTTTATTTGTTACGCACACTCCCTCCTTTTTTAAAACCTTTTAGACACATTCAAATGCGAAATTTGAGTTCCATAGGCCTAGAAGAACCCTACGCAACTTGACTTTAAAGATAAGAGGGATAATTAATATGAACATCATTTTTTACTTTCGATATATATAGGTATACGATTTTTTTAAACTTGGTAGGTAAGGTACCTAGCGTTTTTTGGACATTCCCCCCAAACGATTTTTTTTTTTAATTTTAAGACAAAAAATAACGGTACCTGCCGTACAAATTTTTTCAACAAATTATGAAAAATCTTATTTTTCTCAAAAAAGTGCCCACAACTTAAAAAAAAAATTCATTCATTTTTTTTTCGGAAAAAAGGTTTCAAATGGTACCTCCCATAATACCATTTTTTTTATTTTCGATTCTGGCGAAATCGGTTCGACTGATTTTGATCAAATTTTGTATAGAGAATGATTTTAAAAATATTGTGTACCAAAATTATCAATTTTAAACAAAGTTTCAATATTTTTGTTTGAGAACTTAATAATTCGAAAACAACTTGGTCGATTTTTATTAAACTTAGCACCCAGCAGTTTTTTAACATTAGCTAGCAGATTTTAAATAAATTTTTATATTATAAGCGACACTTACGATTTTGATTAAAATTTTTGTGTGATCTAACATCAGAATGATCTACCATATAATTGGCAAAAAAGAATGTATCTATCGTTAAAAAATGGTACCTCACCATTTTTTGGGTTTTCGACTATCTCATTATCGTTACACAAATTTTAATGAAATTTTTTACACAAAAGCTACTAATAAGTTTGAATAATATTTCATATCAAATTTAAAAAAAAAATATAAAATTTTGGATTTTTAACAAAAAATTTCAAAATAATTTTTTGAAAATTCGATATTTCGAAAATGGGTGGATGACTTTTTTCAAAATTAATTTTTAAACTCCGCATAAATAAGTACTAAAAATTGGCGTACCATTTTTTTTTTTTTTTCATAACATTATATTATGTATTCTATATTTTATATAAAAAAAGTTTATAATTATTCCTTTTTCGTGACCTTTTTTATTCAAATATTAAAAAAAAATTAATTTTTTTGAAAAACCGCTCCAACAATTTTTAAATTTTTTTTCTTATACATTGAGATTTGTATAAGAAATCAGATGGTGTACATTGCGTTGGTGTGTCTGTCCACACAGTGTGATCGCACATGATGATCACCCCGCAATTTGTTGATTTTATTTTTGTCTTGGAAGGAGTTCGGCTTATATCCCCTGGCCAAATTGGGATGTTCATCCATAAAAGAAGTTAAAACCGCGATTTGAGATTGCGTGACTGCCCTATTAAATATTTACATTTATATATTCATTTCTTAAAATATAAAGAAAAAACATCTTACATATTTCAAAATGATTTCTTTTTAGTTTGAATTTTAAAATGCACCAAACGCTTTCAAACTGCGAACTATAGACGAGACGATAGTGGTCGAGTGACGTGAAGCAAATCATAGAAGATCTCGTCAACGATTATCGTTTTGAGGATTATCATTTTAAAAATCACGGAATGACCCCCCAGTTGAATTGAACGTGTGAATTGAAAAATAATTAATTCGCAAACCGCACTTTAATCTATAATCACGAGATAAAAAGTGCTTATGAATTAAATCTCATTCAATTCAATATTTTTTTAATTCATAAAGCATGTGAGACGTCGTAAACTAAAAATACCCTAACCTTACTACTAACTACTAACAATTATTATGGGACATGTGGTATTTTCCTATATAAATTGCTTTGATTAAAAGTCGGGTATGATAAATCAGGTTGATATGGCACCAGATAATTTTTGTTCTAACAAAGAAAATTATGCCATGTGCAAAAGAAAAAAAAAATATTTTGGAAAATAAGGAACTCCCTAACCAAAAAAGTTAATAGTTAAATAGTTAAAGGGTTAATGATATGTGTAAGTAAAATATTTAGAAATTGTGTGTAAACTTCAATTATCTTTTAATGCGAAGTAGAAAAAATGTTATTATTTTTGTCTTGCTTCTTCAGGATGCCTCATAGACAACACATCAGATTTTTAACAATTTTGAAGACGACATTACTTATGTTTGTTTCTAAAGTTGTTTATTTCTCATTCATTATCTTGCCTATAAATTTCATAAAAATCGGTTAAGTGTTTTTATGATTTTTTTTTCCACTGTCCGATTCAAAGTGCTCCACTGTGCGACGCAGAAATAACTTAAAAATTGGTATTAATTCAGACTAAAGAGCTAAAAACATGAAATTTTTTCACATTTCTACTGAAAAACATTATTAAGATATTTCCAAACCCCACCCTTTGACACGCCCACTAAAACACCTGTTTTGTATATTTGTTAAAATCCTTAAAAATGTTTTAAGAAATAAAAACATTTAAAAGAGGCTTTATAACTGCTACTTAGGCCAGGACCGGAAATTTTCTAAAACATTGAATTAAATGAAAAACAAAATTATTTAAAAAAAATAACAAAGGAACAAATTCTTAGGGGAGAGGGGGGCACCTTTGAACACTTTTTGGTTTAGAGTCTCCAAAAACCCAGTGTGATAAAATCATTGGCCTGTAAGATATTGGCACTTCGAGATATGTATTTAAAGTTTAATTCAAATCCATTTTTAATTAAATTTAATAAAGATTTATATTCTATTTTTATTAAAATACAAAGTAGGTCCTTATGTTCAAAGGTACCCCACATGTGGGGTAGGTTTGAATTTACCTGGGGCACTTTTGAACGGAAGTATTTATAATTATTTTCAAAAGTTAATAATGTGAGTATTAGAGCTTATCTATTGAAGGAAAGAATACACTGTATGAATAAATTAATTATGTAGAAGCTGAATATACAAAAAACTTTAATATGATTTAAAATCTTTTTAAGGGTGTAAATCACTAGTTAAAAAGTAGACTTTTGGAAATAAAAAGATGAGAACAAAATTTTTGAAGCAAAAAGTCTCATTTAAGCTTAAATCTTAATGCCCTTAACATTCCATCGGTCCTACGAAGAAAAAATTAAAGTTTTTTTTTAATAACTAGTTTTAAACCCGTTCAAAGGTGCCCCGCCTGTTTCGTTCAAAACTGCCCCAACATGCTAAAAAACATAAAACTCGGCCATAGTTATTATACCTTACATATTTATCAAGAACTGTACCTTTGTGTTAATTAAAATGAAGGTGTGAACTTAATATTTATTTTACAAAAACGAAAACCTTAGCAAAAAAAATTTAAACCTTTACAAACAAAATATTTCAAAAATTCAATTTACGCATAAAAACTGCATAAACATTTACTGTCAGATGAACATAAGAGAGGCTCCGCAAAATCGTTGACGTGTAAAGATATCAGTATTCCCATGTTTAAAATTAAGTTCGCACTTTGAAATATTTATTTGTTAAGATTTGATTAGCCATGTTCAAAGGTACCCCGCGTTCAAACGTGCCCCCCTCTCCCTACATCACGGTATATTTTTTAAAGTCTTAAATCAAGACTTTCATTTTAGTATTTATGCAAGTCATTTCAATAAAAGTTAAAAAAAAAAAAAATTGGAAAAAAACATTTGTTCAGATTTTCGGAATAAATTTATTATATTTCAAAAAATTACTACTAGTTTGGCTTTATTAGTTTTCAATATCAATTTTATCTCGAATGCTAAAAATTAGAATTGGTTTTACTTCTTTAAGTTTTTGTAAAAAGAGAAAATTAAAATAAACAACTTTCCTTTATAATAGTTTTCTAACTTTAAAAAAGCTATACCTACCTAGCATAGCATAATATTGTAAGTGTTGCCGCCGTTTTTGTTTTAATTGTGTATTTATTTATTTTCTAACTATTTTATAAAAAATTCCCTCTCCTATCTATATAATTTTTTATTTATTGATTGAAAATAAAAAAAAAGACTAAAATCAGAATAAAACTCATTCTATCGCCACCCATAATTTTATCGAATGGAACCGATTTTAATGAAATAAAGAAAGTATGCGATAAAATAGAATCGAAATGCTATAAACTTTTCATTTGAAAATCCAATTTTTATTGCATCGTATAATTTTGGTACATAAATTTAATATTTTTGAAATATTAAAACTTAGTTCAATGTTTTTTTTTTTTTTTTGCAACCATTAAAAATTCTTCATTTAAATTCTGAATCAACGCATACCGTACGTGGTTTTGAATTATCATTAAAACTATTTCAAAACAATTTCTCCCTACATACTACAAAGCTCCAATTATGTAGGTATGTATAACATACGTTTTAAAATTAAACGAATAGGTACGTGCCTCATGATCTTGGAATTGAGAGTATTTGGCTTTTTTTGTTTTTTAATTCTTTAAATTCTCACTTAAAATACTACTTGAGTTTAAAATCATAATTAAGACAACAAATTTAAATCGAGGCGAAATGATGGCTTCGAGCGTTTTTGCACTTGAATGATTCCACGAATTTAAAAACCTCGTATAGCCGCCAAGGTTAAATTTTTATTATCAGTCTGGCCCACGGCTATGAAAACAGATAAACATTTCTGCGAATTTAGAGGAAAAAATAAGACTAAATGTATGACAACAAACAAGATGTAATACCAATATAAATATTATGGCTTCATCGTGTCATCGCGACCTTGAAAATAAATTTGAAAATATCAAAAATTCGGTTTGGAAAATTAAACGTAATACATTAAGCACTTACATAATGTGAATATACATAGCTAGGCATGAGTTGAGTTAAGTATAGTTCTCATCACGCACAAGGTACAACCTAACCTAGCCTCATTTCGTTAAAGCAATTTATTCGCTAAGATAACATTTACATGAGAAATGAGGCAAAGGATATACGAGAGAGGATTTATTTGTATGCGATTTTCTTTTCATAGGAAGTATACATAGGTAGGTACCTACCGTACCTACCTATGTATATGTGACATTATTTATATGAAGGGTGTTGTATTGTAGCTCACCTCATGAATCATGTGACACGTTTCAAATGTAAATCTCATGAATATTTATAAGAAATAAACTTAACAACTCTTGAAATTTGTGTTCTTCGCTTTCCCATATATGTCATCAGGCAACGTTTTGGTTGGCGGCATCAGGATTTTAATGTCCTTGTCAGTGTTTATATGTCGTATCATACGTAAAAGAAGAAAGTACTGTGTATAAGGATAGTTTGAATAAATATGTAATGATCTGGCATAATGTGCACTGTGGATTTATCTAAATGAATATAAAACAAAACACTGTTGAAGCTTTAAGAAAACAATTGTTTTCAATAAAAAAAAAGAAGTAAAATAATATTTTTTAAGAAAATTATTCGAAATAGCTTTTTGCTTACGCGAAATGAAGATATTATGCGTTGGTACGTCTATAAACTTGAGAAGACATCAAAAATAAAAATTATGTTTGAAGGTTTTTTTTTTTTAATAATACAAACTCTATATACTACTGAAATACATCAGCCAAGTAGAAGACTTAGCACTATTTAATTGGACTTGTTGAATTATTGATTCAAAATAGCTTTTTACGGCCTTTAGTCCACAAAAATTTAGGCGTTTCGTCCCGGCGATCTCACTTGGACTCATCAGTTGACTAGTGAGGACCTTGTCAATACGCAATTTTTGTTAAGTTCAGTCCATCTAACATAGATTTCATGACGAATATCTAGTGTGAACTATATCCAACAAGACTAGAATTCCTAGTCATTAAATTGGAAGTTTTTGTTTTTGTTTTTTGCCCATGGCCTGGCATTGTTTATATGAAGGTTTTTTTTTTTTTTTTTAATAATACAAACTCTATATACTACTGAAATACATCAGCCAAGTAGAAGACTTAGCACTATTTAATTGGACTTGTTGAATTATTGATTCAAAATAGCTTTTTACGGCCTTTAGTCCACAAAAATTTAGGCGTTTCGTCCCGGCGATCTCACTTGGACTCATCAGTTGACTAGTGAGGACCTTGTCAATACGCAATTTTTGTTAAGTTCAGTCCATCTAACATAGATTTCATGACGAATATCTAGTGTGAACTATATCCAACAAGACTAGAATTCCTAGTCATTAAATTGGAAGTTTTTGTTTTTGTTTTTTGCCCATGGCCTGGCATTGTTTATATGAAGGTTTTTTTTTTTTTTTTAATAATACAAACTCTATATACTACTGAAATACATCAGCCAAGTAGAAGACTTAGCACTATTTAATTGGACTTGTTGAATTATTGATTCAAAATAGCTTTTTACGGCCTTTAGTCCACAAAAATTTAGGCGTTTCGTCCCGGCGATCTCACTTGGACTCATCAGTTGACTAGTGAGGACCTTGTCAATACGCAATTTTTGTTAAGTTCAGTCCATCTAACATAGATTTCATGACGAATATCTAGTGTGAACTATATCCAACAAGACTAGAATTCCTAGTCATTAAATTGGAAGTTTTTGTTTTTGTTTTTTGCCCATGGCCTGGCATTGTTTATATGAAGGTTTTTTTTTTTTTTTAATAATACAAACTCTATATACTACTGAAATACATCAGCCAAGTAGAAGACTTAGCACTATTTAATTGGACTTGTTGAATTATTGATTCAAAATAGCTTTTTACGGCCTTTAGTCCACAAAAATTTAGGCGTTTCGTCCCGGCGATCTCACTTGGACTCATCAGTTGACTAGTGAGGACCTTGTCAATACGCAATTTTTGTTAAGTTCAGTCCATCTAACATAGATTTCATGACGAATATCTAGTGTGAACTATATCCAACAAGACTAGAATTCCTAGTCATTAAATTGGAAGTTTTTGTTTTTGTTTTTTGCCCATGGCCTGGCATTGTTTATATGAAGGTTTTTTTTTTAATAATACAAACTCTATATACTACTGAAATACATCAGCCAAGTAGAAGACTTAGCACTATTTAATTGGACTTGTTGAATTATTGATTCAAAATAGCTTTTTACGGCCTTTAGTCCACAAAAATTTAGGCGTTTCGTCCCGGCGATCTCACTTGGACTCATCAGTTGACTAGTGAGGACCTTGTCAATACGCAATTTTTGTTAAGTTCAGTCCATCTAACATAGATTTCATGACGAATATCTAGTGTGAACTATATCCAACAAGACTAGAATTCCTAGTCATTAAATTGGAAGTTTTTGTTTTTGTTTTTTGCCCATGGCCTGGCATTGTTTATATGAAGGTTTTTTTTTTTTTTTAATAATACAAACTCTATATACTACTGAAATACATCAGCCAAGTAGAAGACTTAGCACTATTTAATTGGACTTGTTGAATTATTGATTCAAAATTATGTTTGCCAACAAGTCTACGTGTGGGAGAAAACATTCCCTCATTTATTCCCACAATGGAAAGAAGATATATGAACTATTTACACAGATATTTATTTTATTCACTATATAAATGTAGTTTACAGTCAAAATGGACATTTAATGCCACAATTTTCTCTGTATGCATTTTAGGCTCCTAGACCCGAAAGTCACATTTAAATAAATTAGAATGAACGGGTAATTAATTTTTTAATTTTTTTGTTTGCTGTGTTCGAAAGCAGCTTTACAATTTAACCCGCATATATTAACCTAGGAATAACTATTCTAGTCGTGGATGAATTGGATTGAATATTATTGCCAATGAAGATCACCAATAAGTTAATAAATTTAAAAGACATGCGACAGTAAATCCCAACAATATGGTTTTTTTTTAACACAAAACATAAGATGTATTATTTTACCAAAAAAAAATATTGGAATCATAAAAACAAAGATTTTCTATTGGAATGTGTACGTAAATAGGATAATCAAGGCAAATACATGGGGTATTAAGGGAAAACTATTATGGATTAGTATACCTACCAAAGTTATAGCCGTTTAATTACTTGAGCCGAAATTTGACCTTTTCACTACTTTTGGAGCTCGGGCGACCCAGTCATGCATTTTATTTACTTTGTTTCGATCATTGTGATTTTTTATAACTTGTTTCGACTTTTGTCTAAATAAATCTGACAAATATTCAAGGACCACTGGGTGCATATGATTATGCGGTTGATAAACATTTGCATTGGTGCACACTCTTAAAAGTCTAAAGCTGCATTTTATTATCCCATTCATGATCTGATCTGGATCAGATCCTCATAATAAAACAAACAGCATCACAGTGACAGCCAAAGGTATATATTTTTCATGTGTTTGTAAGATTTTTTTTTCACTACACTTTACACTACCTTACCATAATAATAAAAAAGTACTAGTTCTTGGATCATAGATTCAGATAAAAAGCAATATTGCATGTTGTTTTTGTATTTAAGTTCTAAAATTTGATCCGGATCAGAACACGTGTATAATAAAGGCATAAACATTTTTTCGAAAAGCTGTAAAATTATTGTTATCATCAACGCAGAACGCCGTGGATGCAACTAAATGCTGCTTTGAAAGCCTACTTTAGCTATCATCGTAATGTTAAGTTTGATCAAAATCTCAAGTTCATTTTTTTTAACAATTCCATAACTTCTCTTATAGTACTTATGAACTTATGTCGCAATCTCAGGACAAACAAATAAAAAATTAAAAATGTATGAGATGGAGGTTAAAACGTTCCCCATGTTGTAAACGAGGGTTAAAACAAATGTAAAAGTCCCCAAATCCCCATCAGGAATAAAACTTTTTGGATTCCATAATAGGCATATTTTATTTTTGAAATATCTTAAGACTTGATTTTTACAATTTATTATACATCCATCCCTGGTTAACTTAAGAAAATAATAACAATATATTTAAGCTAAATTTATGCTCCTAATAAATACGTTCATTAGTCTATTTTATGATAAGAGGTGTCACTAATATTTTAAAAAACCCTCCTTCAAAAGTATTTACATAAAACTTTTCTCTTCAAAATTAATTATTTATTCATAAATCAAGATATAAGTTATAATGTTAAAGTCCCTTGGCTCTCCAATTAAGATGTTTTCCTTTATACAAAAGTTTAATTTTCTTATGTTTTATTTTAAGCTATAAAGGGTAGAATCTCTTGTGTTCTTGAAAGTTGACATAATTTATGCATTTCCCATATATGAACATATGTACATATATGAAAATAATTCAATAACCTTTAAGTTTGAAACTTTGAAATTTCAGAATATTTATTTCTCATAAGAGAATTTATTTTAGTCCCGGATAAGTCAAATATATCAAATTTTGGAAATAAAAGTTATATGTGTAGAAATACAGCTACCTACCAATTTTTCAAGCCTAATGATTTGAATAAAAATTTCATAAATAAAAAAACAATCTCCAAAGTTATAATAATTCAAGCAAAAAATATTTATGACATCGTAATTAAACTAATACTCGCCCCAAAAGCATTTAAAACTCATAAAAAATTCTCTTTCATTAACGAATAAGATGCTGCAAAAATATATTTAGGTAGGCATGTATAGGTATCAAATGTCACCATATAATAAAATTCTCAACTTTAATCCATCAAAATGATTGAAGACTATCGCACTTCCTAATTAGTATTTAAGGCCAAAGCTCGTAAAACAAATAATTTCAGCCCCTTTAAATGTCTGGCGTCTAATTATCTGCCATGAAAATACCTCGGTATATAGTTGACAATCTCTATCTATCTCTCTCTCGCTCTTTCTCCTTCTCCCAGTTTCTTTGCAATATTGGTCACTGTTCTTAATTTGCAGAGAATTCATTTTAATTCCATTCACATTCCGGGCATAATCAAGGAGTAAAACAACCAAAACCCCAGCTGAGGCACCCAAAAACCTCGTAAAGATTCCTGTCATTATCCTTGGCTATTATACGGAATACGGTATATATTTGTATATATGGATCCCTTGTGCGTAGCTAGATATTATTTTTTTTTAGGAAGCAAATAATGAGAACGAACAGAAAAAATCTCTTTATTGCCAGCATTTAATCAGAGGGTAAATTTGTAATTACTAAAGAATATTGTCGAAAATGAGAAGAAGCGAAGGAACTTCTATGGAATGGTATAAAGACAATAGTTGCTCGTTGTTCTTATAACGCAGTTCATACTAATCTTTCCGCAGGATTATTTTATCACACCTTATTATCTTGGCATAGTTAGGTATATTATAAGCAGCTTTTACTTCTATCTCACTCACCTAACCGCACAATGATAGGAAAAACACAACTATTTCTATGGCCTATATAATGCTTATACAATAGGCCAACTTTTGTGTTCTTTCAACTAATTTGAGATTATCTCGGTTCTAATCACTTTAGATGAATTTGAAGCATGACTTATTAAGGGCGGCTTAATTTTTTGAGAAGGAGTCGAAAATTAGTTGACAATAGTTGTAACATTGAATTTAGGTATAAAGGCATATTGAGCAGTGACACCTTGAGATGAGAAAACTAAATCAAATGGGATAATATAGAAAAGCGGAAGAAGACAAATTAAAGCCACTCGACAATGTAGCTATACATAAAAGCAAACAAAAGAAAAATCTTATCAACTTAGCATTTTAAGCACGATGAGGGATAATTTGAAAATTTACATAATTTGATGTACTTTGATATCTATTTACTTTTATTTGAAATGAGACGAATTCATTACGTACTTACTTTTTTTTTTTTACCTGCTATCCCGAAGTGGGGGACTCCCAGCCTATTTTTTCAAGGAATTAACAAAAGATGTAGCAACATTAACCACAAGAGCAAGTTTGTGGGATTAATTATTCGTGCATATAGTTTTTCTTGCTACATATTTTATAACTAAAATATA
Organism: Epistrophe eligans; assembly: GCA_951394125.1. Taxonomy (NCBI): domain Eukaryota; kingdom Metazoa; phylum Arthropoda; class Insecta; order Diptera; family Syrphidae; genus Epistrophe; species Epistrophe eligans. The sequence goes on from OX596029.1 coordinate 83,259,256, forward strand.
TTATTTGGAGTGGGCATCAATGTTACAGAAAACCTTTTAACAAGGAGAGAGCAATAATCTTTCGGTCCGCTCAAAAAAAAAAAAAAACAATAATTTTTTTAAAATTTCCTGTTTAATAAATTGCAACCATCTTGGTTTGTCTCTAAAGTCTAACTCTAAGTCAACACATTGACATGCACATTTTTGTAAAGCAACAGTCTCTTTCGAGGAATTGACAAATCCTTCAAGAGTATCTCTCTCTCATTTTCATTTTTATTTTAAATTCATTTTTATTTTTTCCAAAACTTATAACTATCTTAAAGCTAGACAAAAATTCATAAAAACTAGCCTACTTATCAATAACTTACAACTAACTTATACTGGCTCCATGCGGGCGCTCTAAGTTAAACTATATATATCTTAATACTAATGCCTTTCGGCCTAAAAAACGGGTTGGGTACGAAATCCCGAATCACAAAATCCCGATTCACAGAATCCCGAGTCACAAAATCCCGAATCACGAAATGCCGCCATTTCAATACTAAATTGACAGCACTGTATGGATTTTCATTTCCATAGTAACTGGTGACACCAATCAATGAGAATCAACGAGAACGAAGTTTCTCTGGTTTGCAGAAGACCGCACTGGTTTAGGCTTCTCCTCCTTTTGAAAAAAGTATATAAGCTGGATTCGGTCGACAGTAAACTTCAGCCTGAGGACGATTAAGTCAGCCGACTTTTAATTAAATTTTTTTTTTTGACATGTAATTTATATATGTATCTATAATTTGTTAAACTTAAGCCATTATATAACGTTATGCGGGATATACACACGTCAAAATCTCTTCAAGCATGGGAGAGTGTATTAGTGAAAATGCCACACGTATAGGTTGTGTGTATGCTTGAAGCAAAATCAAAACTTTTTGATTTTGCTTCAAGCATGTACAAAAGACTGGCATCATCGAAAAAAACTTACTAACACAGTCTCACATGCTTGATGGAGTGCTTGAACCGTGTATATGCCGCTTTAGGCCCCTTATGTGCCAAAAAATGTAAATTTATCATAGCATCATATTATTATTTATAAGCCAAATTGTATAGATTATGTTCAACAAAACAAAATTGAATTGAATTGACAGTAAACTTCAGTTCTTATTAGAAATCGATAGAGGTAAGACTTCACTGAGAGATATTGGCTTTTTTCATTTTGGTTGGATTAGGTGAGGTTGAAAAAACAAAATTTAAAAAAAAAGTTCTTTCAAGGACTACAAAAATTTGTAAAGAGATATAAAATTTTTCAAATTTGTAAATTGTTCTTTTTTTGACTATACTCTGTCCAACAAAAATTGGCAGTGTAGGCAAGATAGGACGTTTGCCTCTCATTCTGGCTACAGTGGATTGCATAAATCTGTCCTTCATTAAAGCTTTCACAGGGTTGTCGTAGTGTCCACGATAACACTCATCATTAAAAACTTTTTCTTAAAGCTCGAAAATCAAAAGCACCTTAACAGAAACTCAAGGAAAAAAAGCTGAACGAATTACCAAATGCACACGGGTAACTCTGAATGCACATCAAGCAGCAGCCAATCGCCATTGGCCACAGCAATTTAGTGCACATTTAGATGTGCCTTGAATAGGACGTTGGGTCTGTGTCAAATGCTATTGGAAATTCACGGGCGGGCAAACATTTTCTGTGGAGGAGTTATTTCAATTTAATATGGTGCAAAAATATGGCACGCTACTGATTTTAAAAAAGCTTTCCCATAAGACGTGTACTGCCAATTTTTGTTGGACAGAGTATAAAAACAGATTGTTACTAGTTTTTCATGTTGTGTCTTAATGAATTCTTGAACAAAAGTACCCTGAGTGGCCGATTCGCGGGTTATCAGGATTTTAACTCCCTCTGCAAAGCCCCCCATTGCACCGCTCACGAAACTCCGTTGCTCCGCTTAGGGTATGTCAAGTCGCCAGGCAGGCGCCTATGTCAGAAGTTTTCTTGTACAAAAGTCTTTTCTTGGATCAAAGTGAGATATCTATGGGAGGCATGCTGCCCCCCTGCAACCGCCCTACTTGGCACACTATAGGATGTTGGGTAGGTGCGGGGTTGGTTGAATGCAAAGTTTCTTTCAACTGATGCACCGCATTATATGAGAAATCGACTTTTAGGTAAACACGATTTGCGGCTAAACTAAGCGACTTCAAAAATGCATATTCGTGAACTAGGAAGTGTCAGTTCTAAAAAATCAAAAAAAAAGTTGGTGAAAAAAGTTTTTTTCCAAAACTTTTAAGAAAATAAATAATTAATAAGTGAAGAAATTCTTGCTATCAAATTTTTTTTTCGGCGGGATTTCGTTACGCTCCCCTAAAAACTATTAATTTAATCCTAAAATTCCTTATCAGTTTTATTTTTCACCAAGAAAGAATTTATAAAAAAAAAAAAATTGGTATCATATCATTTTTTTTAAATTTTATTTAAAACTTACAACTTCCTAAAACTATGTTAAAACTACTTACTACTTATTAAAACTAAGTACTTAAAATACTTACACTACTTAAAATTGCTTAAAACTAAAACAGCCACAGCAGAGTTTTTTTTTTTTTTTTGGTTTTACATTATTTTATTTTTCTTGGTTTTGTAATTTTTTTTTTGTTGATTTTTGGTTTTTTTATTTTTTTTTTTTTTGATTGATAATGGTTTTATTTATATTTTTTTGGTGCCACCCCGACTGTCCCTACTTAAAACTAATACCTATACCTATGTAAGTCGGCCAAGACATGAATCAAAGTTGACTTTAGATATCAAAATCAGGATTGAGCCACCAAAACTGCTTCTCCTCCTCCTCTCCTCCTCTCCTCCTGCTTCTTCCCGTCTCTTCGGTCCATCGGACACAGTCCTACTGAACCGAATTCACTCAGCGCCGCGCCGCCTTGTAATTATAAGCACGTCTCGATCATCAAGAATATCTCTTGTTATGAAGAAGTGCAGCTCACTTTAGTTTTTCGAATTCAGCAGCAAAATGTAGGTCCCCTTCATTCCTGCTAATAAAACGCACACAGAAGTGCTTGAGAGTTGTAAGTCAAGTCATTAGGCCCTGAAAGCATCAAATTCATTTATGTTTTTAATCGGATAAAAACTTGTCCTTAAATATAAACAGTTAACTAGTTCCTTCAATGGACGGTCTCTTTTTAATGCGCTCTTAGTGGTTATATAATACACTCTTATTTTATTTTCTTGGAGAGAACTTTGTTCTTAAAGGAAAAGTAAGGCAAGGAAATCACTGGCGATTTTCATTCGTTGGAATTACAAAATCCCAATCGGAACAAATTATTGCAATAAAATATCTTCTCAGAATTTTGGATTTTTATATGTATGGAGTTAAAAAAACCGACATGTTTCACCTAAAAACAATAATAGGTTTTCCCAACACTTTTTGCATTAAATCTGACTGAATTTCGAATTTTGGGGAGTGGGGATTTCGGTAGTGGCTTTCGCACTGATTCGGATTACTTGACTAGAGCTGCTGTAGATAAATCTTAATCCATTTTTTCAAGAATCACAACCCGAGAAAATAAAATGTTAACGAAAAATAAACATATCTGCTTGTATCATAATATATTTTATTAATACAATAAAAACTAAAAAGGCTTTAATAATGAAGCTTAAGTGAATTTTTATCCAAAAAGCATTATGTATAAAAAAAATTTCAACTGTCAAAAATCTACATTTCCTTCTTCCGAAATAGTTTTGCTAATTGACATGCATTTTTTAAATTATTATTTAATTAGTTAAAATGTTAATAAAAAATAAAACAATAAAATATATGCTTTTCTATCAAATCTAAAACACTTTTACAATCCTTTGTCGATACTTTTCTTTTTAATATTTAAATTCAACTGACGATTCTGTCATCTGACATAAGTCAACCTGGCATTTGAAAACCAAAAATAGCCTAAAGAAATTTCTCCAACCAGTTATATGGTTGGTTGCAAGAAGGTGGAAGCAGCGTTGGCTCCCAAATAAAAATTTCCGTGAAACATTTTCTAAAAAACCTTGCTATTTTCGTGCTACCTATATAAAAAACGTAGGTTATTATTTTACAAAAATTAATAGATAATTCAACTGTGGGGTGAAATACAACAACAAATTAGAAGAAATAATTTACTTTATTTGCGTATTGTAAAAATCTAAAGTACTGTTCAAATGAAAGCGACCAATGACCGACCAATGAACAAACATTCGTCCATAGCATTTTTTTCTTTGTCCCGACGAAGCAAAACAGTGAAACTTACCTTATGTTTATATAAAATAATATATTAGAAACACTTTTTAAAATTCAGCCTTTATTTTTTTCGGTATAAACATTTAACGCGGAGTAAAAAATTACATCGACCACACATCAAAACAAGAATCATGGCACTACGCAAAATCAACAGCTCTTGAACACGTGGCAATGAAAGATTTCCCTCTCTGTTTAAGAGAACTATCGTATATGAGCAATAACGATAAGAGAAATGCAGGGGTCCACATTAACCACCTACTCCACATTACCCGACTTTACTCTAAACAAAAAAAAAGATTAATTTTGAGGTTATTCGCGCGCGAATCCATCCACGTTGCAGTGTGGATGGTATGTGGAACAAGAATAGAGTTTTACAGTTTGAAAAAATCAGATTGCAATTCGTGACGACCAATTTCTTTTCTCTTTTGTGAAGAATTTAGACTTACTAAATGTTTTAAACCCCATTTGTTCTTTTGTTCGTCGGTCTTTGATCGATTTCATGTGAATAGTCCTTTAGAGTTTTTGTCAGTTTTTACTCCATCTGGAGCAATTTTCCTAAAATTTCTATAAAATATTACAAAGCACAAAATGGAAATAAGAAGAATGTGCCATATTGAATTTTTTCACGATGAAATTTTTGTGTTAAAAAAGCACGATCGTGCCACTTCGGCAACGCTGGCGCTGCTGGGTGGAAAGTGAACATTTTTTATTATCTCTAATATAACAGACAGGTTTACGCAGTTTACCACGTTTACGGGGGCTTTACAACGTTGCAAGAATACTCCTAATTTTCAAATATATCTAAGTACAATGTAGAGTTGGGAGTTGGTAGGTATAAGATACAGTTGTATGTACAATGTATATTGTACAATGTACATGTCACACATTATGTACCTAACCTACTATTATTTCTTTTGAAGATTCGAGATAATAAAAACCTGGATCAAATATCGTTATGAAAATGAATTCATATTTTCATATCTGTTAAGTTCACATTAAAGCCTTAAACATAAATCCAAATCAATATAACTCCCACTGATGTTGTAACCTGCTTATCTACTTGCGTTTCGTGAATCGTGACTTCTTTTTTTTTTTTTGTTGCTAGAAAACGTGCCCATCGACAGAAAATTCTACTTACATGGTCCAATGACTTCCGTGTGCTATGCAAATCGTATATATATATACTCGACGAGCATACTGCGTTTGCAGGAAATGTCGCTTTCATATATTTTTGAGCAGTGTTGTTTCTATTTTATTTCTTGTTAAAAAATTGCAATATTCTATAATGTGTCGACAAAGTTATTCTAGCGTAGCTATTTGTTTTCATAATTGTGATTGCTATACAGAATTGCTTTTCAGGTTGTGGCTAAAAACACACATACGTTATATATTATGGCATCGAAGTAGGTATACCTATACCCCAATAAATTATTCTAAAGTTGCTTTGCAGCAAGTGGTATAACAACACTGCTTTTATGAAATACCAATCATATTGTACGATGTTGTCGTTTTTGCAATGCTTCCATTGTTCAAAACGTGAGAACATTGCGTTATTGCATTGTAGGAGGCATTCAGAATCCATTGAGAGGTCATCATTGCGAATGATGCTATACTGCTTTCTACATACATCATATTTCGCAGTAAGGAATTTTGAAAATAACACCACGCATTTAACAAACAACATGGTGTGCAACGTTTTGGTTGTCAAGTTTCCAGGATTTTTATTGTTGTTGTTGTTGTTTTTTTTTTTTTTTTTTTTTTTTCTTTGAAGGGTAGGTATTACTTTTAAAGGTAAGAATCTCTTGCAAGAATAACAAATTCCACAAAATATGATTTTGTTTTTTGAATTTAACATTCAGGATCTACTAAAGGTATACTAGTGACGTGAGGAAGAAGATTTATGGGATAAATTGAAGGCAAGATGCTTTGAGCAGACTTAGTCCAGTCAAATGAGAATTTTTGTTGTAAAGAATGTTAATGCACATTTTATATAAAATTTCATTATGCAGTTTCATCATTCTTTATAATATTTTCGAACAGATATAAAAAGATGTATCAAAATTCAGGTAAAAATTGAATTTCAAGCAAGTTTTGGGGTGAGGTATAACAAAAAAAAAAACTTGACTGCCAACATTTAAGGGTTATTAAGCCACCGTTTGAAAAAACAATTAACTTTTGACGATGACTTTTCAAATCAGTTTCATCAGTGACAGGGGTCATTTAAAATTTTAATAAATTGCAAAACATAGAGGTTTGTAATATCTACATCATACAGAATTTTTTTTTTAGAAAATTGTTGGGCACGTTTTTGAGAAAAAAACATTTTCATTAATTGCCAAAAAAAAAATTGTTTTACGGGTAGGGGAAAGGTTGGAACAGTGAGACAGTCCGAACAGTGGGACATTATATTTGTTTTCCTCCTAGAAAAACAAAAGCAAGTTTCCGATGTGTTCTCAGAGAATAAAAGACGTAAAAAAGAGCAAAAGTGGTTTCTGCTGTGTTTTTAATTTAGAAACATCAAATAATCAGGTTAGTGAACCTTTTTTTTTCTTATTTGCTTAGTTTTATGTGTTCTTTCATCATATAAAATAAATCTAGTGTAGCTTTGTCATTTTTTTTATTCAAAAATATTTTTGTAAGAAATAGAAAAATTCAAACACTGAGACAGATTCAAAGGTTGAACAGTGGGACATGTCAAATACCATAAATTGAAATGTGATGTTTTATTTTTCTATGTAGGTATTATTTGTTTCTTTTTATTCAACTTAAATTGCTTTTTATTTTTTTTTATTTTTATTGCTATAAATTTTCATTAAAAACAAATGAAAAAATATGAATTTATTTAATTTTAAAAAAAAATTATTTAATAAAATAATATGAAATCAAATTTGATTTTAGTAATTTTTGTGTATCTTACATGAATATGTTTTTTGTTGGCTTTTGTAGAAAATACATAGAACATAGATCCATACAATCCTGTTCTTCATTCCATTCCATTCAATTCCATTCCATTCCATTCCTTTCAACCACATACATATATCCCCACCATCCTCACTTTTGTTCTTTTCATTATCTTTCCTGATATGAGTCTATTTTTAATTCTCGACGCAGTCGGTCATATTTATAATTAAATAATCGTTTCAAAAGATAAAGTTATCGTTTTGATTAGACTGAATCATCTTTACAGTTTTGTTCCTTTAAATTAATAAATAATATGTTAAAGAATATAACGGGTGATTTTTAAGCTGGTTTGGTTTTGGCAACACTGGTTTTGACAGCTGACGTGTGTTTAGTACCTTGTGTCACTGTCAAACAGCTTCAGTTTGGTTTGCAATTTAACCATGGATCGTCTTACAAATGAACAACGCTTGCAAATTATTGAATTTTACTATCAAACTTCGTGCTCGGTTCGAAATGTTCATCGCGCGCTGCTTCCATTTTATGGTCGGCATTCTCGACCTTCTGAGCAGTCTATTCGGAAGATTGTGACCAAATTTACTTTGTTGGACATTAAACCACCAACACGTTTACGTACTGTGCGTAGTGAAGAAAATATTGCGGCCGTATCAGCTAGTGTGACAGAAGACCGCGAAATGTCGATTCGGCGCCGTTCCCAGCAGTTAGGCCTTTGTTACAGCACTACGTGGAAAATTTTGCGGAAGGATTTGGGCGTAAAGCCTTTTAAGATACAGCTGGTGCAAGAACTAAAGCCAGCCGACCTACCACAACGCCGAATTTTTGGTGAATGGGCTCTTGGAAAGCTGGCCGAGGATCCGCTTTTTTATCGAAAAATTGTGTTCAGCGATGAGGCTCATTTTTGGTTGAATGGGTACGTAAATAAGCAAAATTGCCGCATTTGGAGTGAAGATCAGCCAGAAGCATTGCAACAGCTACCAATGCATCCCGAAAAAGCCACTGTTTGGTGCGGTTTATGGGCCGGCGGCATTATTGGGCCATATTTCTTCAAAGATGATGCGAATCGCAGCGTTACTGTCAATGGTGAACGCTACCGAGCGATGATAACAAACTTTTTTTTGCCCGAAATGGAAGTTCTTGACTTGCATGATATGTGGTTTCAACAAGACGGTGCCACATGCCACACAGCACGCGAAACAATGGCGCAATTGCGAGGCGAGTTTGGTGAACAGTTAATTTCACGTTTCGGGCCGGTCAATTGGCCGCCTAGATCGTGCGATTTGACACCATTAGATTATTTTTTGTGGGGGTATGTCAAGGCTAATGTCTATAGGGACAAGCCCGCTTCGATTGACGCACTGGAAGCCAACATCCATGCATTCATTCGTGAGATACCGGCCGATATGTGTGAAAGAGTATGCCAACATTGGACTCAGCGGATGGGCTACCTGAGACGCAGCCGCGGTCAACATTTGCATGAAATTATCTTTAAACATTAAATTGCAAGGTTCAAACTATCGATTCAAATAAATATTTCATTCATTTTTTCGAATTTTTTGTGTTTTTTTTTTTTTTTAAAGTTCTAAACCTCTTAAAAAATCACCCGTTATAATATAATCATGTGTTTTTGTGATAAAAAAAATTGTTTAAGACGAATTTTTATTAAAGTTATTGTACTGTCCCACTGTTCGCCATTCGCTGTCTCATTGTTCGAACCCCTGGCAAACAATGAGACAGTTTGACCTTTTTCAACGATTTAACTCCTGGTAAAGTAAATTTTTATCTATGTATTCACTAAACTTTTTATACCAAAATGCAGGGAAAATATGTCATAAGGTATACCAACAAAAAAACATTTTTATAGCTCAAAAGCGTTCGGAGGTATAACCGTTTGAAAAAGTGTCTAACTGTTCCAACCTTTCCCCTACACTTATTTTTGGTTCTAAAAAAAAAAATTAAAAAGTGTTGGAAAATCGTTATAGCCAAACGGTCAGTCAGACGGACAAAATTGGGAGACCCCTTTTTTTGATTTCGCTATCATTTTAATGTCAAGTTTGATCATATCTCGAGTTTAAAGTGATACCATATTGCTGAATTTTCTTTTGCATTTGTTTATTAATGTTTATCTAAATTTCTACTTTTATATACTAACGATGATGGAGAACTAAAAAGAATAGATGTATCTTTGTGTAATGAACTGAGAATTACCCTAGGGTCAAATTAGGATTATTTTGTACATATTCAATACAATACACTGATAGTGATTGATATCATCGGATAGCTCCTATACGATGACAAAAATCTAGGAAATAGTTTTTTTTTAATCCAATTACAGTTATTAATTTATTGTGTGGCCATATAATTTAATAATACCCTAAAGATTAGAAGCCCTTATTACGGTTGAGCAATTCAAAATTTATAATGTTTCAATTTTGATTGCGTCTAATGATTTGTGTTTCATTAGACCCAAGGGAATTACTCCTAAACTACGAGCCATGACTTTTAGTAGTCACTCGATTAATTAAACGCAAGGAGCGAACATAAATTCAATTCAAAATATACAAATTAAAAATTGCAAGTAGAGCAGACAAAAAAAATCTATCTGAAATAACAACACGATAATAAAAAATCAATTCTTTATTTTAAATAACGGTCTCTAAAAAACACTTTAAAGCTTAATAAAGCTAAATAAGTTAGTAAATTTTTAAGTACTTTAATGCTAATACCGACACGTCGTTGAATGTGAACCTCCCTAATATCAGCATTAATTTTTTCATATTTTGTATGTTAAAAATTATATAAAAAATAATAGGCCCGTTCAAAAAAATTGGGATGGATTTTTTTCCTCTGAGTTTTGAGAGGAAAACTGAGAAATTTTAAAGTGGAGTCATGTTCATCTAACTAAGATTGCTGAGATCTCCGAGATCAAGAGGGGACACATGAGGATCTTGGAAAGGTTCTGGTGGACATAGCCAAAAAAAAAGTTGGGAAACACTGGTTTAAAAGGAGGTACCGGTGCACATTGGTTGTTGTTTGGTCGGTAAGAATAGCCTTAAACATGCTTATATAAATAAGGAATATTATTAACAAAATATTGATTAAAACAGTTAAATACTTTCGGAGAGTATGCGTGACAAACTTGATTTTTTTTCTTTTTACACCCAATTAAAAATATAATTTCTGTGGTTCGGATTATGAATAATGGTACTGATTACATAGAGACTTTGAGACCTTCCAACCAACAACACAAATGGCCTGGCTGGGTCCTTATGCATTCACATGCATTTGTATTCAATTATGCATGTGATGCATTCAGACTCATTTTTTACTTAAAATGTATACATATAGTATTCATTTATTACACATCTAAAAAAAATTTAAACTTTAGTTTTGGATAGTTTTTGTGAAACTGGATTTGTACGCCTCAAACAAAAAAAAAAATTTTTTTCGGAGCATCTTTTGAATTTCTTGTAAACAATGTCTATTACAGTTTTTCCTTCTACCTGGAAGATTTTATCCGGTATACGTCTTTTTATTTCTTTGTAAACGGTTTCGTGCTTTACTTCAAGTGCACGAAGGATGAATTACTATTTGGGAGAAATTCGATTTCTGTCACCTGGAAGACTTCATCCGAGGTAAAAAATTGTAGTTTTTTTCATAACGCACACTTCACTTGCTTCTTTTAATCAACTTATTTTTGTCAAGACGCATTATTCATCTTGTGTATGCATGCGGGTCCAAAAGATTATTATTCAATGAAAAAGTAAATAACGATTGAAAACGAAAAGGGCCTGGTTGGACGGAGGGTTCACCTTGAACTAATTTGCTTAAACAATATTTAACGTTTACTAAATATTTAATATAGAAGACATTTTTAAAATATAAAAGAATCAGTTTGCTTTAATAATGTACATATGTACACATTTATATAAATATTTAATATTTGTATAAAACAAAATTCTCTTAAGGATGAACAATGAAAATATTCCAAACAATCATGTTCAGGTTATATTGTAGTCAAGTTTACTTAAAGGATGAATATATATTTTTTTTTATTTCATGTGAATATTCTAACGTTCAAGTAAATCAGAGAAAAGGCTCACATGTAGTTGAAAAAAAAAGAAGATTTCTATGTAGAATGTAAATATACCATTTTAGTATGCTACGTGTCTCGTGTATTTCATAAGTGAAAACGGGGAGACATTTACTATGAAAAGGCTGACACACAATTTAGGATTCATTTGCGCTTTTCATAAAGCATTTATATGAATCAAAGGATTATGCTTTCATAATACAATGAAAATCCTTTTAAGCCATGTTTTGTTTATGGAGATTGTTTATAGGCAAGGAATTTTGGATTGGACGCTAGAATTGAAGTTTTTTAAGCTTTTCCAACGAGATTCACTATATCAAGCTTCTACTGTAGGTATCTACGGAATTAGTGTAAAATCATCCAAAGTATTTATAACACCATATAACCACCGGCGGCGACGCTGCGACGCCGCCGTGCTGCCACCTCCACCTCTGCTTGTTTATCCCGCTTTGCTTTTTAAGTAACTTTATATTGCTTTTCAATGTCATACCAACAAAAACTTTTCTGATTTTATATTTCTAATCTTTCAAACATCTTCAACCACAAATTTTCCCACTCTTTATATTTTATACAAATATATTTGTCACTTGCCAACAAAATATGTAATATATTTTTCAAGAAACATAAATTCAGGGACTTAACAACAAAAAAGAATAAATTTATTTGTGCTGATTTCTTGATATTTTTATGCAAAACATGATAATTTTGTTTTAGAAGGGGGGGAGGAGGGAGAGCTAAACTTTTCTTACATTTCCGGGAAATTTTTTTGTTGGCGTATTTTCTCATAATTGTGTTCTCCTAACCTACCATGCCACCCACACTCATGTTCCTTCAAAATTGTATACATGGGGATGTATTTTTATAAAATTTGTATTTATTTTCTTCGAGGCTATAATGTATGTGGTGGATAAATATGTGAATTAGGGATCTGATTGCTTTAATGTAAATTGTATACATGCCTTATTCCCGAATTAACTGGTTCAATGATTTTCAATTTCATTGGTAAATTCAATATCCGGTGTGCCTATAGCGTCGCGTCGCGTCGTGCGTCGCGGGTGTATAATGTTTTTCAAAAGGATATTATAGGAAGCTGTGCTTAGTTAAGGAAGTATGTATATATTGGTTTGGTATACTGATTTAAATTTCTCAAAATGCTTATTATTGTGGTGGTAGGTTTACGGTACCAGTGAAGTGATGGATTTAAAATGTGCATAATGAACACTTTATATGAATCTATATTTATAGAGTTTCGGAATGGTTGGCAATTTTATTTATTTTTAAAATTAAAAAATTATTATAATAATTGGATGTAACAGAGATTGCATTTTAACTTGCGATGTATATTGTATAAGTACTTTGTACATATTTAGGTACTACTACATGGCAAGTTATGGATTCGTAAAAAAAAACTAACTCTAAGAACAAGTAGTCACAGTTGCGATTCAACAACATGCCTCTACATGGTTCGAATGAATTAACTGATGACGAACTAAACCACAAAGAAATAAAAAAGGACAAGAAACTTATATTTTTTACGTTGAATGTTATTATTAAATCATTAATAGGTCACTTGTAGCTAAACAATTAGCTGAGGCTCTAAACTACGACAAATTATACCATCAAGCAAGAAAGCTAGAAAAGTTAATTATATACGGCGACTGCAACAGCTGCCATGGTACCGAGAAGCAGAGTGCTTCTTTGGATGAGGATTTGTCGTAGGAGGCAAAGCATTTATAAGAGTAAAAGTCTTAAGTTTCAACTAGTTTCAATTTAGGGACACTGTTAAGTTATCTTTATGTATTTATATATTATATTTGGACAGTAGGAATGTATTGTAAATATAGTTTAAGATCAAAGTGGATGGCGACGCTGTGTTGCGTTGAACCTTGTCATAAACAGTAAATGATCTCGCAGATTGTGTTTTATGACTCACATCTGTTAGCATTATGTTATGAACAAGGGATGCGTCAGACATCATCGTTGTTATCCACTTTACAACCCTTATTGATAGTTTAGTTTTATAGGAAACTAGAGATAAGATATTGTAAATGTAAATGTATTTGTAAGCTAGGTATAAGATTTGTAAAATAGTTAAATTAAATAAAGAGTTCAATTTTAGTCTTTAAAGAAGGAGGACGTGTTTTTCTGCCTTCCTTCGGCTCTTGTTTTTAAATTCGTTGTGTGTAAATGGGTGTTCAGAGAACAGTGTTCAGACACCGACAACGACATACGTTCACAGTTGGAATTCATTTAAACTAAGGTACGCTATTTTAGCTTCAGAACATTTTTAAAGGAAAAAAATTTAATTTTGTCAAATAGTTTTAAAGATAAAGAAATATTTAAGTTATAAAGGGTTTTTCAACAGGGACGCTACAAAAGTAGAGCAACAGGGACAGCAAACGACGCCATATTTCTTGCCGCTCTTTTGACATTTCTCTTCAGTAAGGTTTGCCATTTCATGAAGGAAAGATATACGAGCCAACAACGAGTGGAAATTATTAAAATTTACTACCGAAATTCGGAGTCAGTGGCCTCAACGTTAAGAGCGCTACGTCCAATTTATGGTCGTCATAATCGTCCTAGCAGATCAACAATTGAACGTCTAGTGGAAAAATTTGAATCCACAGGCACAGTACAAAATGTTCCCGTGCCAGTGAGACAAAGAAGTACCCGTAGTGTCGAGAATATTGCTGCCGCTGAGGCTTCAGTTGCAGAAAGCCCAAATGTATCTCTCACACGTCGTTCTCAAGCGTTGGACATCTCTGTGATGTCGTTGTGGCGAATTTTGCGAAAAGATCTTCGCCTACATCCTTACAAGATAAAATTGACGCAAGAACTGAAGCCGCTTGACCACCATGAAGCGTCGTATGTTCAACTTGAAAATGATTCGGATTTTCATCGAAAAATCATCTTCAGCGATGAGGCTCATTTCTGGCTGAATGGCTTCGTCAATAAACAAAATATGCGGTATCATTGTATCCCAAAAAATTACGGTTTGGTGTGGTTTATGGGCCGGCGCGGCGGCGTCATTGGGCCGAACTTCTTCCGTGATGATCAAGACCGGCACGTTACTGTGAATGGGGATCGCTACCGTTCAATGATAACCGAATATTTTTGGCCCCAATTGGATGATATGGACTTGGAGGACATGTGGTTCCAACAGGACGGCGCCACAAGCCACACAGCGAATGTCACAATCAATTTATTGGGAACCAAGTTTGGAGAACGTGTTATCTCACGAAATGGTCCAGTCGCTTGACCGCCTCAGTCGTGCGATTTGACGCCGTTAGACTATTTCCTGTGGGGCTACGTCAAGTCTATGGTCTATGCCAACAAGCCAGCGACGATTGATAAACTTCGTACGAATATCGAACGTGAAATTGCAGCAGTATCGGCCGAAAACCGTCGAAAATTGGGTTCAGCGTCTGGACTTCTGCAAGCGTGCCCGTGGTGGCTATGCAAAAGAAATCGAGTTCCATACATAATGGCATCGAACGTACTTTCACAGGAATAAAGAATTTCATTGATATCCAAAAACCGTTTTTGTTTTATTTAAAAAAACTTTTGTAGCGCTCTTATTGAAAAACCCGATATTTTAAATAAAATTCACGACTGGTTCTTACTTAATAGCTCTTATTTACTATAACACATTTTTTTTAAATCTTAATATTTTAAAAATTATTCATCTTATAAAATAAATAAATTAGTTATGGTGGCCTTTATTTTAATCCGCCTGCCAAAAACGTAGTTTAGTTTCAGTTAACATTTTGGGAGTGCATAAATATGAGAAAATAGCACCGTGTTATACGTTTAACTTACAGGTTAGGTTAGACTGAATTCTTTTTTTCAAATCATTAAGGGTATTCATGCAATGATGTAAAATACTAGATAAGTTTACCATTTGGTTAATGAACTGTCAAATTTTGTATGAGAAATGATTTACACAATTTATTTAAAATTCCTCAAGGATTTTGCTAACCAAATTTTTTTCGTAAACTTAACCAAACGTCATAGTGACTTTTTGATCTAGGCGAGTTCAGAAGTATGATATATTAGATATCTCAGAGAACTAAAATAAACTCTGCCCGTGTTCTTTAACTACTGCATCGGAATTAATTGGCGATAAAAGTTGTGAATAAAAACGTCCTTTATACAAAAAAAAAATAATTAGGACGTCTACATTAACAATGTAAACAATGAATAAAACTTACTTCTTGTTACAATCTCGACGCGTACAGTCTTTTTATTTAAAGCAACTCTACTCTACTCTTTTGCAATTTCTCTCTCATTTAAAACCCTTACAGCCAAATTAATAAACGTGGAATAACGAAAGGTTAGGTCTTATTCCATGGACTAAGTGCAAAATGTTATGAATAAAACAAAATTTCTACTAAGTGACGTTTACGAAGTTAAACCACCGAAGAAGGTGGTTTAGCGAAGGAATAAAATCTAAATATGTCAAATTGATTCTAAAATAAAAAAAATGAGTGGAGATTGCTAATTTAATTTTGAATTCAATACTAATTGAATTTCCAACAAACAAAAAAAGAAAATACATCTTCATTTATCTCGAAGAATTCACCAAACACAATTCATTAAAATCAGAAAACTAATGAAAAGAAATACACATATATGTATGTACGTAAAATGCACACATATTGCTCCTTTAATAAGTTTTATTTTTATATAACTAAATAAATAATTTCAGCTTTTGATTTGCGTCCAGCATTCTTTTTTCTTTTGATTGGTGTTTGTGTCCACAGATTTGTTTTCTATGTTGCCTATATATTCGCTGCATAGTAATTTGAGTGGATTCGGAAGAAAATAATGGAAAAAGTAATTTACAAATAGAAATGGTAAATAAAGTTAAACTTTGTCGTTGGTACTCCAGTTCTCACTCCTTTTTCTTTTTTATTTAAATTTTCCATTTAAACAAATAGAAAGAAACCAGAAGAGAAAACAGAAACAATACAAAAAATTGAAAATAATAATTTTGACAGAACAATATAAACAAGAGAATTCTTAGGTGTGTTTACAAATTCTCACAATTTGCTGTCAAAACCCATACGAAAAAAAAACCCAAGTCTGCGGAACTTGGTGTAAATTTCAAGTTACCAAACAGGCATCTTATTTATTAGAGTAGATATTCTTAAGGGATTTTTGGTGAACGTCACTTTACTATTCCACGAACATTTTGGTTTTATTCATGGAACATGTTAACCCATAGCTTAACTCTTATTCCCTGGTTTAGTAAAACCGAGGAATAAAGGTGGAATAAGCGTTTTTTATTAATGTGGCTGTTAATATTCACTTAATCAAATTAATTGATTAAACAAACCACCTCTAAAATTAATCGTTTTAATTGTTACGTCCACTATCTCATTTCTCTAACTAATTTTTATAGTTAAACAAATTTTAAAATTTGTTGGGGCAGTCTTTATAAAAATTATTTTTTTTATAAATAAAATGTTAAAAACATTTTAAAGAAAAAAAATTGGTAAACAGGTTTTTAGTATTTATATTAATGCGGAGTTAAAAAAAAATAGTTCGGAACACATCCCCATTTTCGAAGTTTGAAAAAAATTGAACATTGGTACACAAAACTTTAAAAACTTTTTAAAATATTTCTTAAGTTAAAATCAAAAACAGTTTAGTTTTTGAGAAAATAAAAAATAATTAAATGGTTCTATATGGGAACTAACATTTATAACCATTTTTCGGAACTTTTTTTTATAAAATGTTTTTTTTTGGAAAAAAAAAATTTACCGTTATTTTGGGTTCTAAAAAAAACATTAACGAAGCGTGTATGGAAAGTGCCCAAAAAAAACGAAAAGGTATACAGTAAAACCCGCTTAAGAGAAACGGCAAAATGTCACAGTATTTCTTTCACTTAAGCGGGTTTTTCACTTAACCGAACCCCGCTTAAGTGAAAAAAAATTTCACTTAAGCGGAGTCCGGATAAGTGAAAAAAAATTTCACTTAAGCGGATTTAAAAATTCCATTCAGCGGAAATTTAAAGCTAGAAAAAAATTGAATTTATCTTTTGGAGTTGCCTAAAAAAATTAAATAAAATCCAGCAACGATTTAATATGTAACACAAAAATAATTTATTGAATGTGTAATCTTCTTTTTAGGAAATGTTAAAATACGTACCTTTTGAGACACTGGAAATGTTGTTTTGGATTTTTGAAAGCCAAACCAAAAAGCAATTTGTTTACAAAACGAGAATAAATGGTTGTGACATACAGAAATTTAAATGTCATTTTTGTGGTGAAAATGGTGGAGGTGAAAAATAAAAAAGAAATGAAAGCGTTCAGCAAATTTTTTGTTCTGTTCGATTCAATTTTTTTTTCACTTAAGAGAGTTTTTTTTTTCAATGGGAAATATAAAATTTAACTGAAAATATTTTTCAGGTAAGCGGGTTTTTCACTTAAGCGAGTTTCGCTTAAGCGGAGTGTTTTATAGGTGATTGGTCGAAAAATGCTCGGGGATGAAAGATTTGTTTCAGCTAAGCGGGTTTTTCTCTTAAGCGGGTTTCTCTTAAGCGGATTTTACGTACCAAGTTAAAAAAAAAATCGACTCATACCCGTTTAGGTTGCAGCCGAACGGACAGACTGACAGGACAGATAAACTGACGGACAAAATTGAGAGACTATGCTAGTTTTCTTAAACAGCTCAAACACTTAATAGCAAGATCGTACAATAGGTATGCATATACATACTTTATGGGGAAAGTTTTGTTTTTATATCAATTTACCTAATAGGTACACTTCATTATGTACTAGAGTAGCTATACTTGTATTTATCTTCAAATAAACACATTTTCTTAGTGTTAGCTTATTTTTATTTATTTTTTTGACAATAAATCATTTTTGTTCAAAACTTTTTTTTTTTTTTATGAGCAATAATAATTATTTTACTTTCTTGAACTTAATTTGAGACTTACTTCACAAGCTATGATAACCTTATAAAACTTTTGTTATAAAATAAAATATATACCCCTCATCCAATAGATTCTGAAAAAAAAAAAAAAAAAAAAAAAAAAAAAAAACAATAAAAAAAAATACGATAAAAACTTTTTCACACCCGTTTCGTTATACACAGATACCTACATAGAGGCTATAGAGAAAATGACATAAATAATGTAGTAGGTTTACCCCAACTAAGACATAAAATCTTTATGAGTTTTCGGATTTTATTGTGTTTGCCAGTCCAATTTGTTAAAAAGTCCTTGTTTCCGTTTTTATATACTCTTACCAATCATAATATTATTATTATTTTAAGAACTTTGAGATGGTCGAAAAATATGGTAAGCAGTACATAAAATGAAGATTGATATTGGAATAAAATTTGTTAAATAATATTTCATATCCAAACTTAAGAGAATATTATTTACATACATACATATTTTATAATTATAGGAAAAACTTAATAAATACCATATTTATATTGTTGGTCTAATACTGATGGTAAAAATCCGTTAATACATCTTTTACCCTTAAGCTATATACATTATACACATACAATAACATAGATACTTATACTTTGTACCTAACTCTAAAACGCATATTAATGGTCATAGTATAGCTGTAAAAAATTAAGTTCCTATGAATATTCATGGTGTGGATCTTATGGTGCATAAAATTAAATTCACTTACCTGCAACGAAAAGATACTTTAGGGTTCTTGAAGATAAGAAATGAATTTAGTTTGTTTTTTTAAGTTTTTAATGGATATATGGACTAGGTGAACGCTTTATCAAGTGAGCACTATAGACTATGAATATTTAGGTATTATAGTTGTTGTGTTCTTTAAGTTCGTATAAATTATTTTACTTAAAATTAAACTATTTTCTCGATTTAAACAGGAAAATATTTAAAAACAACTTCATAGGGAGCGTGTCTTTTGTATATGGGCTCAGTTAAGGTACTCATAATCCATCAGTGTAATCCCGGGTTAACAACCATATTTACCAAATTTATTTATACTAATTTTTATTATAATAAATGAGAGTTTAAAAATCTTACAATATCATTAAAAAAATAACACTGTTTTATAATATCTAATTTTTTGTGTACATGGTGTCCGCCGGGAAGGTATACTACTTTGTTTTGCCGCCACTTTGGTAAACATTAGTCTCGACAGTTCATATTTGGCAGTAAAGTAGACACGTGGCAAATTTATTATGGAAAAATATTCGATAAACCAACGTGTTTTAATCGTTAAAACGTTTTATCAAAATCAATCATCGATTACTGTGACGATGAGAAAGTTACGTGAAATTTTTGGGAGAAACAACGTGCCAAAAAAACGCACTATTTATAGTGTAGTGAATGATTTCGAAGAAAGAGGGTCTGTAGGTGATAGGCCCAAGCATGGACCACAACGTACTGCATCCATTAAAAGTTACAGTCTGGTGTGCAATTTGGTCAGGAGCAATCATTGGACCTTACTTCTTTGAAAATGAAAACGGCGTAACGGTTACTGTGAATGGGGAGCGATATCGTGATATGATTGAAAACTTTTTAACGCCATAACTGCATGCTTTGGGCTTGATTAACATGTTGTATCAACAAGACGGTGCCACATCGCATACAGCCAGGATTACAATGGAATTACTGCGAGACCTCTTTCCACAACAAGTTATTTCAAGAAATGGTGATGTTGATTGGCCTCCACGGTCGCCTGATCTGACTGCTCCGGACTTCTCTTTGTGGGGATATCTGAAAAGCAAGGTTTATGCAAAATAAAAACAGAAACACTTGAACAACTCAAACAAAATATTCGTGATGAAATTAATGAAATACCGCGTGAAATGTGTGAGAATGTAATGAAAAATGTGCTCAAAAGGGCTCGCATTTGTGCGACTAACAGAGGCGGACATTTACCTGATATTGTATTCCATACATAATTGCAGACATTAAATAAACCATTTTTATCAATATAAGATCCATTCTCTTTCATTTAATCAAAGATTATAAACAAAGAAAGGAGTATACCTTCCCGGCGGACGCCCTGTATTAATAAAAATTATTTGAAAAATTGTCATTAGATGGGCTATATACATATATAGGCGTGTTTTTTTGGGAATCTACACACACATAATATATTAATGTCGAATACATTAAAATCGATTTGTAAGTAAAGAATCGAATTTTTTTTTTGTGATTGTGTGTGTGGTGCTTGACAGCTTAATTAAAAGAAACTTTTTGTATTATCGCGGAATGTATTTTTTCGTTTATTGAAAAAGAGGGCACAAATAGTTTATATTTTTTTAAATATAATAAAAATAAAATTCATTGCAACCAAAAACACAATTTGCCTTCTTAAAACACAGCGAAATCCAATTTGAGATTTTAGAAAAACGCAAGATTTATTTGACAAACAAAAATCGATTCTTTTTCTAAACAGAATTGAGTCTTTGGTTGAAAGGCCACAAAAGAAATTCTCACAAGAATGTACTGGCAGTATATAGCCTATTGAACACCTGTTAGAATAATTTTAAATAAAAAACAAAATCAAATTGAAGAAATGTTCATAGCTTCAGTCCAGTTTTTCTTTTAGTTTGCTACAAGCCTACTCGTGCGAGAATTCTTGCAATTATATAAAAATAAAATATATATACCTGATTCCTCGTAGAGTCTTTTGTTGCTAAAGTGCTTTTGTAGTTGTCGGTCAAAATGCAGTCCTATGCAGATCCGCAGAATTTTCCTCCGTTCCAATATTTTTCATGCTGGTTTTGAAAAAAGTGAACCAGATAGGAAATAAGTATGTATTAAATACGCACGATGTATTTATAATTCAATTTTATTTTTCGAAATTATTAACTTAAATACTAAGGGTTACAATTAATAGATCTGAATGCCACGATGTCTGAACTAAAAGTGGTGTTTAATAATTAGCTGTCCAACCAGTGTCGTACGGTGCATAGATGTATAGCTGTAGTTATGTATGTAAATATAGGTATGTATACACCAGTTGATCATACGATTTAGCTGTTGTTATATTCTAAGACGAAGCAGGCGAAAAGAAATACATTATGTACACGTTTGAATTGAGAATGCTTGTACATAACAGTATGTGATATGATGGGCCTGCAGAGAAGCAACTTTGTTTTTTGACTGAGTCCACTCTTCTTCCGCAGTGGGTGTAGTTTCCCTTTTTGAGGACAGCAGTTGCATTTGGGTTGAAACGTAGTCTCTCGTCAAAGCTTATACCCAGGTATTTCATTTTTAGCTTCGTTGTCAGTTGCGATCCGTTGGGCAGACTTAAGGTGATGCTTTTGCAGTTTGCAGTAGAGCGCGTGTTTTGTTGACGTCCTACGGGTCTTCTGAAACAAGCTAATTCGTATTTGGAGAAGTTGATTTTGATACCCCATCTGTCGTATCTAAATGTTTTCTATATGATGTCAAGGAACCATACAAATGCAACCGTAAGTTTGTTAAAAATGCTGGAAATATCGTTTTGAAACCTAAAACCTAAGGAGCGGATAAAAAGTATAATGATGGTTCCCTCGAAATCTAAACAGGATCGGATCTTTGTGATGATGTTGTTGCAGTTGCAAATTATATTGATCCACCGAAGAATAAATCTTTTGCTGGTGCTGCTTAGCAGGGAAATAGGATGATATTCAGATTTTTGTGGAAGAGGCACACGCACCATCTTAAAATAAAACATATCCGTTCAGGCCAATTGCCGAAGAGACAAACAGAATTGCGAAGCCCCCCTATTTCACCTCCTCTATTTAAGTTCCTCCAAAAAAAAAATAATAAGATAATAGATGTAATCAATTTTACAGCTTTTAAAAAAATTCATACACATTACACACACACACTCTGTTCCTACGAATAGGCTATTTTTGTATCATACCATTATGTATTTTTCACATATATAACCTTAATCAATATACAATATTTACTTGATTTAAACTGACATGAGTTGAAAACAAATATAATTAAATGAATATCCTTGCTGCCATGGCTTTTACTTAAATTCGAATACAATAATTCAAAATGTACCTATATTTATGCAAAAGGTATATGTGTTATATTTCAGGATAAAAATAAAAAAAAAATAAATCAACATTTTGTTGGAAAAGAAATCACATTATAAACTCGAAACTTGTGTTTATTTATATACATTTTATAACCAAAATACCCACTGGCTATTGAACCTCTTTTATAATAAAAAGGATATATGAAAAAGGGAACAGAATTTATTCAGATTAAATTGATGACAGGATAATTTAAGCAATAATTTTATTTATATTATTTAATAATGTGTTATTTATTGATAAATAATATAATTAATCACTATATGGATAAATTCACGTGTAACTTATATGTATATATGTAAGTGTTGATTTTCAGAAAATTATATTTTTAAATCCTTAGACCTTTTAATTTAAATAAAAATATGTAATATATTTAATTATTATTATTATTATTATTATTATTCAATATCATGATTGTTGATTTTTTTGTTTTATTTTATGATTACATGTGACCCAGTCCCTATAGGTTACACTTAATAACTTTATTATTAATTATTCAATTGTCTGAATATTTGATAGATTTATGTACGATACAAATATTCATGGCTCCATTTGTTTTTTTTTTTTTTTTTTATTTATTACATCATTCCATGGCCAATGTTTTCCATTTGACATAATCATTATAAGTGCGTAATTTAAAAAAGGTTAAGTTTTTAATTTTAAGTTTATGTAGTATCTAAAGCATCATTCCTGGAAAAACCTGTAATTAAACAAAAAAAACTAATTTTTTTTGTTTTTGGTTTTATCTCATTGTGGTGGAATTTGTGGAAAAAAGCGGACGAACAATTCCATTTAAACTGCTTAACTCATTTTGCTGAAAAAGAATATCTAAGGTATGATCACAAACAAAATTCCACTCGCTAATACGTCCATTTAAAAAAATACATAATATTGATAAAAAGTATTATTTTGTTTAAAGAAAAAATATATTTTCTCGAAAAACAACAAAAATTTAACCCTTGGTTCTGTAAACAATGTTTTACAAACCAAAGTATTTTATATATACCTACTATGACTATAATGGGTCATTCATTTCGTGGTTTCAAGTTTGTAGCGCTAGCATTTGACACCTGTCAAACTCAGCTGTCATTTGAAGTGTCATAATATTAGTTGAATGTTTGCCATTTTCGATAATGGATCGCTTAGCAATCGAACAACGCGTTAAAATAATTAAAGCTTACTATAAAAGTGGTGATGGTAGCCACTTTTCGCTCATTACGCGATGATTAGGTCCTCATAATCGACAGAATACGCAAGCAATCGGTAAAATTGTGAAGAAATTTGAAGAGAGTGAGAGCGTTACTGATTTCGTTCGTAAGGCCTGTGCATCATCGTAATCCACGCTCAGGCGAAAATATTGCTGCTACAAGTGCAAGTGTTGCTGATGATCAGAATTTATAGATTTCCCGGCGTTCGCAGCAATTAACCGATATGACTTGGACGATATGTGGTTCCAAAAAGACGGGGCAATAAGCCAAACAACGCGACCAATTATGGCTTTATTTCGTGAAGAGTTTCCTGGTCGCGTAATTTCACGTTTTGGCGACATCAACTGGCCACCAAAATCATGCGATTTGACATCGTTAGATTTTTTTCTGTAGAGCTACGCAAAAGACCGAGTTTACGCAAATAATACACGAACTCTAGACGCATTAGAAACCAACATTACTCAAGTTATGGCTGAGATACCGCCCGTAATGTGGGAAAAAGTGGTTAAAAATTACTTCAAAAGAATCGTATGCTGCGAATCATCCCGAGGCGGCCATTTGAATGATATTGTTTTTCACACTTAATGATGGCAAAATCCAAATTTTATAATTAAATTAAATTTTCATAAAAAATTTATTGCTGTGTGAGTTTTATTTAGCTTTACTTTCGAAACCGAAAAATTAATGACCCTTTATTATTAATTATTATATTTAATCACACTAAAAATCAACTGAATTATAAATTATAAATTATGTTAGTACATAAATATGACCACTACATTATACCTTTTTGCACATATACAATACATGTATGGAACTTACAGTTTAAACTAAAAAATCTAATTAAAAATAAATTGATTAAACGACCCTTGTAATTGTTTTGACATATACCTATGTATAAAATTTTTAAAACATTTTTGATAAAAAAATTGGTACGCCATTTTTTAGTATTTATTATACCGCAGTTTAATTTTAATTAAAAAAAAAATCATCTACCCATTTTCGAAATGATTTTTTTTAATTGATTTTTCAACTCTGCATTAATAAATATTATTTTTTTTTATTTTTTCTTAAGAACATTTACGAGTTTTTAAAAGTTTTTTTCATAAATTAAGATTTGTTAAAGAAATAATTTCGTTGGTGTCAAAATAATTTTAGAAGTTAGTTTTATTCCATTTTTATTTTTATTTTTAATAATAATGTTAATTTTTAACAGTTTTTCAGTTAAAACTGTACCTATATTAGTTCCACATGCAATGCATATCTGATGCGGTGCAATGCAATAAAACCCGCGAAAATAGAGCCCGTGACTTCGCCAAGTTTCTTATGTGGTCCGCCTCATGGGTTTCGTGAATTTTAACTCCCTTGGGTCATCCTCATCAGTCGGATTTACGTAAGTCCGTTGCTTCATTTATGGTGCCTATGTTATGTATGTATATGTTCAGTTGTTAGGCTGACGCTTGTTTAGTTTATGTTTATCAGCTTGTGTTTACCTTTTGTCAACTAAATGCTAACGCGTTGTTAGAACCGAATACAAGAAAAAAAAACACACCGCAATGTCAAGGACAAAGCCTAATTCGCTTCTGTTACTTATACAATTAAGAACTTTTAACATTTCCTTATCCGTAAAAAGTTAAAGCTCATAAAATTAACATTTCTTTCCCATGCATATAGAAATGTTTCGTGCCTTTGACTTTTAACTTTTAAGAACAAAAAAATCTTTATAAGTTACAAAACAACCAGACTGGGTAATGTGACGATGATACACCACTATTATTGTTAAACTTTTATATAACTTTTGTATTTTTGAATATAGTCTCCCATCAACAAAAAAAAATTTGAACTTATTTCCATCAGTCAATTTATTTCTTAATATCCGTCCAAAGAGATTCACAACTTCTATTAGGTTTATTTATTTAACAAGAAAACTACTAAAGGTAAGGACGTGACATAAACGAATATAAAAACAACCCCTTTTAACGAGGCCTAAAGGAATAACACACCAAAGTAGGTACCTAGTTTGTTGTTGTATAAAGTAGCCTTCTCAAGGACTTTAACCTATAACCGTTAACCGGAAAAAAGTGGTTTTGAGTATAGCTGGGGCTAATAAAACTGCAAAACAAATAAAAGTTCACTTTGGACCTAGGGGCAGTTATGAGGGTAAAACAATGAAAAAAAGAAATGCCTATAACAACAACAAGAGACAACTTCTCAAAAGCTATATATGTATAGATATACAATAGGTTAGGTAGGTAGGTATCTATGTTTAGTTTATGTGTAGGTGTGGGAGTAGAGGTTGAAAAAAAGACGACAATAAAATGCGAAAAACATTTAATTGCTTTTTACTTGCAATTGTATGTACTATGGCAAGTTATGGATTCGTAAAAAAAAATCGAACTCGTGATTTTGAGCAAAGTTGATATAACGATAATAGCGAAATCGAAAAAAGTGGGTCTCGCAATTCTGCCTGTCTGTCTGTCTTGTCCTTTCGGCTGCAGCCTAATCGGGTGGGTCGATTTTCTTTAAACTTGGTTTGGTACCTAGCGGTTTTTGAGCATTGTTCCCACACGTTTTTTTTAATTTTTGAAGACCAAAAATAACGCTACCTGCCGTACAAATTTTTTTACCAACAACTTTTTTTTTTTTTTTAATTCAGTAATTTTAATAAATGATTGTAAGTGGTTCCTTCCATAGAACTTTTTTTTTGATTTTCGATTTTCTCAAAAACTGGTTTTGACAATTTTTTTTTTATAGAAAATTTTTCAAGAAGTTTCAAAAGTTTTGTATACCAAAATTTTGAAATTTTTATTTTTGGATTTTGAAAAAAAGTTTCCAATTTTTTTTTTTTAGAACTTAGGTAATATGTAATTCGAAAACGACTTGTTCGATTTTTATTAAAATTGGCACTGAGGAGTTTTTCAATATTACCTAGCAGACTTTAAATAAAAATTATTCTTATGACCAAAAATAACGGTACCTCCCATACGAGTGTTAAAAAACCGATAAGAAAAATCGCATTTTCCTTAAAAACGGCTCCTACGATTTTGATTAAAATTGTTATGTGAACTAACATTAGTACGATCTACTATAATATTGGAAAAAAATGTATCTATCTTGATTTTAATACAAATTTTTATAGAAGATTTTTGAACAAACAAATTTTGGATTTTCAAAAAAAAATTCAAAATTATTTTTTAAAAATTTGATAATTCGAAAATGAGTAGGTAGTTGATTTATTTTCAAAATTTATTTTTATACTCCGCATTCATAAACACTAAAAAATGGCGTACCAATTTTTTTTTAAAAATGTTTTCAGAATTTTATATATAAAAAATAATTTAAAAAAAAAACCGCTCCAACGATCTTTCAATTTTTTTTCTCATAAATTTGGATTTGTATAAGAAATCAGATGGTGTACATATATGTAGGTACATTGCGTTGGTATCCACCACAGTGTCATCGCACATAAGAGCAAGTTCATGCAACCCAGTCGTGCATTTTATTTATTTCTGAAGTGGCCTATGTTTGTGAAGAGATATAGAATATGTATTTTTATAGGCAAGTCATATAGATCAAGATTCAAGAGTATTGGTTACTGAAACTGTATCGCACCTTTTTGCTACTATCGGTTTTTACTTCCCATACTTCAAAGGACACACTGAGTGTTTTGGAATAAATTAAACAATGTTGATACCCAGAATATAATACACAATCGTGAATAAATGTTGGGACTGTTAAATTAAACACACAACTATGTCTTCTTAAAAAAAAAACTTTAAAACAAATAAAGTTAAATACAACTATGTAGCACGTATTTGTTCGTATAAGTATGTCGTATGGGATTTTAAGTTTTTTTTGTAAGAAAAATATTATTTGTGTAACAATTGAATAACAAAAAAAATTAATATTGACGTAAAAATTTTATGAATATTTTATTCTGGTAGATAGAACAAATAAACCAAATTGAACATAAAATATTATAAATTGTTCATAAATAAGTTTAAAATTTACCAAAATCGAATTTAAAGATATTAGCGTAAAATTTTAAACGATTTAGTTCGATGTTAAAGCATTTTTGTCATACTAAAAATGCTTTAACGCGGTACTAAATCGTTTAAAATTTTGCTCCATTGGTTATTTAATCTATTAACTCTTACTTTTGATAATAACTTCCTAAAAATTTTGCTAGAATATTTAACTTTTAACTTTATCACCCAAAAATAACTATTTTTTAACTTTAAAAGTAATTTTATATTTTCGCTATTCCACAATCCACACCCATCCATCAGTTAAATAGTATAATAAAGAAAGAGAGTGAGAGAGAGAAGAGAAGAGAGAGCTCACTGCTCAGACAAGTTTTCTGTTGATGGGCATGGAAGTGTGTGTTTTTGTTGGTTGAGTTGAATTGTGGTTAGAATTGAGATAAAATTGTAGTGAGATTGAGATTATAAATGAGTTATTTAAAAACTTATTTAAAACAAAGAAACAAATTGGTTATAAAACGGTTACAAAATTACCAATTATTTTACTTTAGGAAAAAAAGTTTTATGATAAATAGAACATTTTATGCCAAATAAAACTTAGATTAAAATTCGATTCATTTCTACCATAAAGTAAGTTAAAATAACTTATTTTTATTCGGATGGTCACACCATTTTCGTCATAAGTCCAGTTGATGATATATAAACAATATTTTTATTTTTTTTTGATTGATTGATGAAGCCTTTTGTGGTGGAAATTGACCCTGTCTGACAATATTAACCTTTCAACAAAATTATACAAACCTTATTTTGTTTTTTCTTATAGTGATGTGCGGGCCAATAATAAATCGATTAGATGAGACACACAACACAAGGCAATCAGTTTTTGTTGAATTCATTGGATTTTGTATGAAAAATAATGAATTCTTCGCAAGGTCGTCTGTGGGATGTTTATAGCTGGAATAATGGAACTTTGGATTGAACTGGTGCGACATCGAAAAGCCTTTGTCAACAGATGCCTCTTTGCAACTTAATATATTGTTTTGGGAAGGTCCAGACGTAGGCTGCTGTCCAGTTTTTCCATACATCATATATGATTTATAACATTTTCAGGTAGTCAAAAATGAGACCCATATACACTCGATGTCTCATCCTGTATTGATGCCATATTTAAAGGTCATTTAAAATTTTAAGATTTTTTTCGTCCTTTGTGTTGACCATCTCCCAACTGTAAGAAAGAGTTTCAAAGTTTTCTTTTCCAAGTTAAAATTAATTGCTATTGCTATAAAATACTAAAGGGCTTAAAAAATATTATTTTCATATTCTATATTTTTCTGAGGTTGAGTTTTCTGGATCTCAGTTCAACATCATCGCTCCAATTTATTTTAAATCAGTTATCAACATTTTTTTTCTGCCCACACACTGGATTGGTTGAGAGCTGTAAGTCACTAGGCCCAGGTTCTTTACGAGCACCAACAAATTTATTTATTACTTTTTTATAAAAATTAAAGATTTAACCATCTATAAATGAAATATATGAATTTAAATATGCGATACAAAATTAAAAAAAAAAAAATGTAAAATGGCAGATGCCTCGTCACCCATGCATTGAACTTAAAAATGATTGTTACTTTGTTTTATTTCATTTTTGTTTTCATTTGTTTTTTTTTATTTATTTCACTTAAAAGAAATCAAGTGAATTAATTACTGAAAATATTTTTCCGAACACTTTTCTCATATGGTTTTTTATTAATTGAATGGATTTTTGTTACAATTGCAATCAACAAGAGGAAAAATAAAAGTTAAATTCGTTGGATTAAATTCAGAAGACCATCGCATTGCATCGAGATGCGTAGACTATATTATACATAGTTATAGTACCTATAGGTGTTTGGAGTGAAACAATTAAATTAAAATCATTTCATCATCATTACAAGCTTTTGTTCATTTCCAGCACTGGATGGTATTCTCTCGTTGTTATTACATATATTATGTATTATTTCTTTTTTTATTTTTTTTTTTTTTAATAATAAAATGCAATTTAATTGCAGTAATTTGATGTAATAATTGTTACAGGTTTCAAAAATTGTTATTTGGATGCCTTGTTGCAAAATTAATGTTGTTGGCTTTTTTTTATTTATACATAAAAAGAGAATCGTTGTGTCAACGGTGGGGCTACCAGCTTCTGTATGGGTGGACTGTCATAATCAAGCTGTATACTCAGATATAATTCAGAGAACAAGTTTGTACGAGCTGTGTATCGAAACGAAATAGTGTCAGGTTTTTGAACAAAAAAAATGGGTAGGCTAATGAACCCTTACTACAGGATTACTTTCGATCCCTAATGCAAATAAACTTTTTGTTTCTAATTTTTTTGTGTAGGTCTAAATTTAACTAATTTTATCCATGTATTTCCGAAAGATTGGTCACACTGTTTACTTTTCAATATTTTTGGTATTAGCTATTCGAAAACTGTGGGAAATTAATATTAAAAGAATATTTTGTAGGAAATTAAATATTCTATTAAATTTCATAGATTAACAAAATTTATAAAAAAATTAAAATTACCAAGTATAAAAGGTTAAAAAATAGAATTTAAATTTTTTTATTAAATTGCTCAGAATAATAAATAAACTAATAATTTCGTCGCTTGGATAAAATATTGTCGTATGTGAAAAATTGAGGTTTTGAGATAAAAATGCAGTTTTTCTATTTGATTTTTTCTCTACAACCTAGTGAAATCCGTCTTTCGATATCTGCCGTAGTTCCCAAGATATTTTCCTCAAAATGTATCGTATGTGCAAGGTCGCCAACATTTAAGTATTTCTTTGTCGTATGTGTATACAAAATGCTACACATACGACAAAATAAAAACATACATGTCGTATGTTTTTCATACAAAATCTGTTTTGCCAAAGTTTGATAAATAATTGTCGTATGTGTCATTTTTAATACACATACGACAATATTTTATTGAAATTCCGGTAAACGTTTGTCGTAGGTCTCATAAGAAAAAACACAGACGGGTGTAATTTCAGTCGTGATCAAGATGTCGCAGAGGTCGGACGAGTCCCCTGCACCAAGAGTATCTGAAGAACTCTATGCGTATGATAATGGAGCATTGTTATGCTTTGAATAATCCTCTTTAATTTTTAGCATGCGCAACGAAATATTTACGAAACATCGAAATACATAGTCAAGTAACTTTAATTCGACTTTTAAAAAAAAAAATAATTTCCTAAACGTTAATTTGAAAATTTTGCAGAGGAATCAATTGTCTTATAGCTGCCTTAACTTAGACACAAGAGTAGATAGTCTTAACCGTGAATAATAATAATAATAATAATAATAATAATAATAATAATAATAATAATAATAATAATAATAATAATAATAATAATAATGAATATTTTAAACAATTTGAAAATAGTTAGGCTGAGTTAGGCAGTGTCTAAGTAGACAAAAATCCAATAAATACGACTAATTATGATTTGAGCAAAAAAACCGGACGTTTTTAAAAGCCAACCGATGCTAATTTATGACAAAAAGAGCTTCGTTTAGCTCCAGCAAAGGCCATCAACACCAACAAAAAAAGGTATACAAATTATGGTTCCTTATCTGGAAAAAAATGAAATATTAATGGGTGATTTTTTAAGAGGTTTAGAACTTTTAAAAAAAAAAAAAACACAAAAAATTCGAAAAAATGAATAAAATATTTATTTGAATCGATAGTTTGAACCTTGCAATTTAATGTTTAAAGATAATTTCATGCAAATGTTGACCGCGGCTGCGTCTCTACCTGAGCCCATCCGCTGAGTCCAATTTTGGCATACTCTTTCACACATATCGGCCGGTATCTCACGAATGAATGCATGGATGTTGGCTTCCAGTGCGTCAATCGAAGCGGGCTTGTCCCTATAGACATTAGCCTTGACATACCCCCACAAAAAATAATCTAATGGTGTCAAATCGCACGATCTAGGCGGCCAATTGACCGGCCCGAAACGTGAAATTAACTGTTCACCAAACTCGCCTCGCAATTGCGCCATTGTTTCGCGTGCTGTGTAGCATGTGGCACCGTCTTGTTGAAACCACATATCATGCAAGTCAAGAACTTCCATTTCGGGTAAAAAAAAGTTTGTTATCATCGCTCGGTAGCGTTCACCATTGACAGTAACGCTGCGATTCGCATCATCTTTGAAGAAATATGGCCCAATAATGCCGCCGGCCCATAAACCGCACCAAACAGTGGCTTTTTCGGGATGCATTGGTAGCTGTTGCAATGCTTCTGGCTGATCTTCACTCCAAATGCGGCAATTTTGCTTATTTACGTACCCATTCAACCAAAAATGAGCCTCATCGCTGAACACAATTTTTCGATAAAAAAGCGGATCCTCGGCCAGCTTTCCAAGAGCCCATTCACCAAAAATTCGGCGTTGTGGTAGGTCGGCTGGCTTTAGTTCTTGCACCAGCTGTATCTTAAAAGGCTTTACGCCCAAATCCTTCCGCAAAATTTTCCACGTAGTGCTGTAACAAAGGCCTAACTGCTGGGAACGGCGCCGAATCGACATTTCGCGGTCTTCTGTCACACTAGCTGATACGGCCGCAATATTTTCTTCACTACGCACAGTACGTAAACGTGTTGGTGGTTTAATGTCCAACAAAGTAAATTTGGTGCGAAATTTGGTCACAATCTTCCGAATAGACTGCTCAGAAGGTCGAGAATGCCGACCATAAAATGGAAGCAGCGCGAGTTAAGTTTTTAATTCTTCCGAATAATAAAACCACAATCGTTCTCTTTGAGCGTCCAAATGCAACTCCACTCTTTTTTTATTCATTAAAAATATTATTCTCTAACTTATAACTAAACAAAATGCTTACTCAGTAGAGTAGCGGAAATATAAAATATGCTTAAAGTATAATTGGTGTTGAGTTACAATAAATATATTCTTTACCATGATAATGGCTTGAATATTGGTTGTTCACCTGAAGACTCATTCAAGGTTGGGAGGTTATTGGCCGTAACTCCTCCACCCTTTAAATCAGAAGTCTCCGGCTTCAAATTATTAACAATAATTTGTATTGTTTGTTCTTTTGTTTTTAGTAATATGAATATAATTACACCAATTATACTTAGTATTAAAATTAGAGCTAAACTTATATTTGAGCCATAAATTATTTTCTTATGATATTTTAATTCTTTTATTTCATCTAAGTTTTTTTCATTTTCCATTATTATTTTATTAAAATCAAGTGGTTTTACAAACATTTCATTGTGTTTATAGGATGGATAAAAATATTTATCTGGAATTAGTATTTCTCTGTTGGTAAATTTATTTTGTTTGATTTTTATAGTACAGTTATTATAGTTAATCAAATAGTTTCCATTTAATGTTATGATTCTTTGATCACAATTTTGATAAATTAGTTCTTTAAACATGTTTTTGAGTAACAGAGTTTTTCCATCAATTTCTTCGATACTCGTCACATTATTATATATTAAATGACATGAATTAGAAAAAACACAGTTTTTACTTTTCTTAAGGTTTTTAAAAATTGATTTTTCTTCGTATTTATATATATTATCATTAACTTCTATTACAAATTCCTCTTCCTCATCAATCATAAAATAATTAGAGTTAGGGATTGGTTTTATAATTTTTAATTCAGTTGATATATAATTAACAGGAATTTTAATGGCAATTAAAAGAAATTGATTATTATATTCCATGACTCCTGCTTTTAAGAGTTGAATTGTATGAAAATCAATATTATAAGTTTCTAGTTCTGTCTCTATTTCTTGTACCCTTTTAGTTAATTTCATAAATTTTATTTTTTTATTGTCTGAAAATAATTGTATAATGAGCTGCTGTATTTTGTTATAATCTTTTTCTTCAACATATGAATAAATTCCATTTTGACCTGGTTTAACATATTTCTTTAGAATATTTTTTATTGTATCTTCATCATTTTGTGGATTTATCTCTATTATTCTTCTACCATGTAGAACCTCTATTTCCTTACTTGGACTGTAAGTTAAAATTAACTGAGTTCTGTACTTATTTACAATTTCTTCTTTTATGAAAATATGATCTTGAAGCTGTTCCTCTGCTGAATGAATGGTATCAGATAGGTCCATATTAGATTCACTACTGTTTTCATCATTTATTTGAGGACTAGTTGCTTGCCTGCTTAGAAAATCAGCTACTGTATTTTCTTTCCCTTTAAGATACTCAATATCAAAGTTGTATTCCTGTAATTTCAAAATCCATCTTTGATTTCTTTGAGAGAATTCTTTCCCTTTATACCTAGAATTTAAGTATTTTATCGGAGCATGGTCCGTCACAATTTTAAACTTTCTACCATATAAGTATGGTCGAAAATAGGTAACTGAGTAAACTATTTCTAAGAATTCTTTATCAGTAACACTGTAGCTTTTCTCATGTTTATTCAGAGTTCTAGAAACGTAGCATATTGGATGACTGTCTTGTGAAAGAACTGCTCCAATAGCATAGTCACTAGCATCTGTTGTGACCATAAACTCTTTTTCATAATTGGGAAATTTTAGAATTGGGTGTGAAGAAATTAATAGCTTGATCTTCTCAAAAGCTTCGATATATTGAGGATCTTTAGTATTAATGTTGATGTCTTTTTTCAAATATTTTATTAGTGGATATGCTACTTTGGAGTAATCTTTTATAAATTTTCTGTAGAATCCAGTCATTCCAAGAAAACTTTTTAATTGCTTTTCAGTCTTTGGTAACTCTAATCTGTTAATATCTTCAATTTTACATGGGTTGGGCTTAATGCCGTCTTTGGTCAAAATATGCCCTAAAAATTTTGTATCTTTCTGCTAGAAACTACATTTATTTGCCTGTATTTTTAAATTATGGTTCGAAAGTATTTTAAAAATTTTGTCTAATGATTTGAGGTGCTCACTTAGAGTAGTTGAATAAACAAGGATATCGTCAAGATAGACAACACATATTACATTGATGCAGTCCCTCAATATTTCATTGATTAATCGCTGAAATGTAGCGGGAGCATTTTTTAAACCAAAAGGCATCCTTAAAAATTCATAAAGGCCATCCGGTGTAACAAACGCTGTTTTTTCAATATCTTCTTCTGCTACTAAAAGTTGGTGGTAACCCTTTGCCAAATCAATTGCAGTAAAGTATTGTGCTTTTCCCAACTTGTCTAATATGCTATCCATATTAGGAAGTGGTTGTTTGTCGTCAATTGTAATTTGATTAAGTCTTCTATAGTCTACTACGATTCTGAATTTTTGTATACCAGAATTATCCGCTTTTTAGGTATGACTATAATAGGTGAACTATACCTACTCTTACTTTTTCTTATTATGCCTTGAGCTTCCATTTCCCTCATTTGTTTTCGAACTTCTGACTCATGCTGAGGAGGATACCTATAGAGTTTCGAATTAATCTGTTCATTTGTTGTTGTTTTAATTTCATGGACTATACTTGTTGTATTCGTTAACATATCACCTTTTTTATAAAAAAGATTTTTATATTTTTCCATTAACTTAGTTACACCAAGTTTTTCTTCCTTGTTTAAATGTTCTAATTTTATACATTCAAAATCACTTTCTTCTAACATATTTACCTCGTTTTTCTTATTTAAAAATGGAATTCTTTCATTATTATTCAAAACTAATTCTTCATTATGTATATCTATAAGTCTCACATTTTTATCTATCCAATCCATTCCTAATAAAAACCCGTATGGTTTTTCTAAAATCTAAATCCATTTTAAACCATTTTATCCTAGCATTAACTACCTGTTTAAATACATCTGGACATTTTGTTTTTACAAACTGATTTTTTTTTTCTTTACTAAACCATCTATTGTACTAACATTTGCTTCACCTTCCATGAGCTCATAAATTGTATTTGAAACTATTTTAGAAGCATAACGTACTTCATTAAATGTAATAGATATATATATTTTATTTTTTTCCAAGGCTAGTTTGTAAAAAATGTTTCATCTATTTCATCGTTTAGAGCATCTACTGACATATGATTGGAACTTTGCCTACTTTGCTGTGAATCATTATTTCTGAAGTTTGAACTATTTTGTCTATTTTGCTGAGAATTATTATTTCTGAAGTTTGAGTTATTTTGTCTTTCATATTGTCCTGTATTATTAGCCAATCTATTGTTATAATTATTACTAAATGTAGGATTGCGTTGATAATTTTGATAATTTACTGTTTGGTTTGGACCCAAATTGAATTTGGTCTGTCAAATCTTGTTTGAATTGTTTGTGTTCTGATTGGACCTTTCTCTTGATAACTAAAATTTTTCCTAACATATTTCAAATTAAAAATATCTTGCCCTATATATTTATTTACAATTACTCGTATTTCTGCTAACTTATACATATTACAGATCTCTGATAGTAATGCCCCTGCTGTTATTTCTTTGATTTTTAATACAATGCTCACTATAAATGCCACATTCGGCAATATCAACTACAATTTTTCTTATGTTTTCGCTTAAATCTAGAACCGAACTTACTTTCCAATTTTGCACTTTATTTACTATTGAACCTTGTGTTTTTGTTGCTTGATAATGTAGCTTCAGCCTACTCTTGGTCTCATCCCACGTTGTTGGTGGCACAATAGTAAGGAAGTTCTTCGCTGCTCCAATTATTTTTTCGTGGTAAATCACTGAAAAAACTTCTCCTGCCTGGGTTGCAGAGTACTCCCCGAACAATCTGTTCATTGACATAATAAACGATGGCAATGTTCCCTTGCTGCCATCAAAGTTGGGTACGAATTTCAAATCTCTTTGAATCTTCCTTCTTAATGACTGCGGCTCGTTTTGCCTGTTGACAACCTCAGTCAACAAAGCAATACATTGTTCTACTGTTGCTGACATCCTTCTTTGGTCGATTATTTGATTTCGTTTAAATGTTCTTATTGTTTTATCCAGAATGATATTATTACTTTTTTTTTTTTTTGATTTGTTACGACCGTTTAGTGTGGTAACTTATAATCACAAATTACTTCTTTTTTTTTTTTTGTTTTTTTTTTTAATACAAGTATTTTTCTGATTCACTGTATCTATGTATGTATATGCACTTTCTTTTGGTTGGATATTATTAATCACTAATTGTTTTTTTTTTTCACACGTAGGTATATTTCGATTTGTTTCGACTTATTTTTAGTCAGCAAATCACCAATAGGTAACTCTTTTTTTTTTTTTTTAATATCTTTTAACTGATTTTAAGTTCTGAATGAAGATAGTTTTGTTGTTTATTTTTACACTCCGTTTAACTTCAAGATTCTATTCGGGTGGAGGTGGGGACGTGGTTTGGCAAACAAAATAAACAATACTCGGGTGGAGGTGGGGTTGTGGATGGTTAACACAAAAATATTTAAAAGTTTGTTTCTACGCTTAACGCTTCGTTTTCCTTATAGTAAAATAATTTGTATCACTTGGGAGGTTGTGGCCTTGTGGGGTTCGTCGATGGAAAATACAAAAAAATTAAACGTTCGTTTCTACGCAATTTGCTTCGTTAACAGTTTTTCTTTTTTTTTTTTTTCCGTCGCTGCCGTTCGACTGCGCCAGTTAAGTTTTTAATTCTTCCGAATAATAAAACCACAATCGTTCTCTTTGAGCGTCCAAATGCAACTCCACTCTTTTTTTATTCATTAAAAATATTATTCTCTAACTTATAACTAAACAAAATGCTTACTCAGTAGAGTAGCGGAAATATAAAATATGCTTAAAGTATAATTGGTGTTGAGTTACAATAAATATATTCTTTACCATGATAATGGCTTGAATATTGGTTGTTCACCTGAAGACTCATTCAAGGTTGGGAGGTTATTGGCCGTAACTCGCGCGATGAACATTTCGAACCGAGCACGAATTTTGATAGTAAAATTCAATAATTTGCAAGCGTTGTTCATTTGTAAGACGATCCATGGTTAAATTGCAAACCAAACTGAAGCTGTTTGACAGTGACACAAGGTACTAAACACACGTCAGCTGTCAAAACCAGTGTTGCCAAAACCAAACCAACTAAAAAATCACCCGTTATAACATTTTATCGTGTCATTTTAAAAAAAATGTGAAATAATTAATGTTATTTTTTTTAAACTTACGAATATTTTTATGTTTAGATACCAAAAGTGTTTTTTTTTTTAAATTGAATATGGATTAGGTAATTATTTATTTTTTTAGAATTAAAACTTTTTTATTTTATATTAGAATAAAAAAAAATTATTTTTTATAGAGAAAATAAAATAAATAATTAAAAAAATAAACCCGAGTTTGTTTTTAAATAATAAAAAGCTTTATATTGTCGTATGTAACATACCAACGACATTTAATTTTTTTTTTCATTTATTGTCGTATGTGTGATTATTTTGTCGTATGTGTTTGGGTAACAAGCAGTTTTGGTCAAACCGTCACATACGACAACGGCATTTTGGCAAAAATTAACACTTAATTCTTTCATTATGATAATATTGTATTTATTTTAACGTTTTTGAGTTGTCAGATGTTTTCTGTATAAGCCACTAAATTTTCAAAAAAATTCACCGTATAGTTTTTGAGAAAAAAATTTTGGACTTTAAATGCGTTTTCCAAAAAGCAGCAAATTGTAACTTACGACAATATTTTATCTAGGCGACGATTTGTAATTTGTAGTTAAATAAATAAATAAATTGCTTTTTAGAGCAAAGAAAGCTAAAAAAGGGAATTATCAAATGAAAAAGAAGTAGAGATTCAAGCCATTGCGACTTGTGAATAAAGAAAATCCTAAAGCTAAAACTTGTATTTTAAAGTAAAATTTTGGTTTTTGGTGAGTAAAAATAAGCTCAAACTATCTAGTAGAAGATGTCTTCTAGTAATATCTATTTTAAAATAGCCAACGCTTAATTCATTTAGTTTTAACTTATTTTCCCAGGCTAAGCTTCAATTTGTAAATTCATTTAGTTAAAGCTTATTTTTCCAGACTAGGCTTCAATTTGTGTGAATAAAAATAGAGCTTAAACTAGAATATCATGATTCTTTCAACCCTATCTAGAAAGCTTTGACTAGGTCTTACTTTTAGAATTCTGCTTAGTTATTGTGTGAATATGGCCAAGTTTATACATAGTTATTTATATATTAAAAAATAGCTCAAAATTATCATAATTTTCATTCAAAAAAATCAGCACTATATTTAAGTTTTGTTAATTTTTGCTCAATAACCAGAAACGCAGTTTTATTAATATTGCAATTCTTTAAAAAAAAACTCGACTAGAAACCTTGCTGTTTTTCATTTCTTTAAAGCGTGATTTTCTACTTAGTCCACTTCAATAGATGCATCAAGTTTCTCATTAACTTCACTCAGAAGAACCTACGTTCCAAAAAAAGAGATTAATGTTAATTACCGGCAATTAAAAGTTTGCTAAATTATGAAGTTAAATGATTTTCTCATCAATTTTAAAATAATGACCCCTCTAGCTGCCGGTTTGAGTTATTAAAAGTCTATAAACAGGTTATAAAAATTATTGTTATTATATCAAAGATGAAACCTCAAACTGAGTTTTTTTTTTATCTAAGCACACAAGGATTAATTTAAATTCAAACCCTCATTAACATCATTTTTGTTATACTTCAGATTAAGTTTTATTTGTTCATTAATTAATAAAAATAAATTGGCAAGACCTAAATCAGAAAACAAAAAGTTCACTGAACTTGGATCATTTTTTTCCTTCACTGATTTCCCAAAGAATTACAAAAATAAAAATTAATTCGAAGAAGAAATATATGAGTATGAGTACATACATTTATACATATTTATATACTTTTCATTATTTATTCCATACAGCACAATGCTTTTTCATTTAATTATAATAATTACTTATACAGAGATCCTTTAGTTAATGGGTTCACTCGATTTTATGAATGAAATAAAGAAATACATTCATACAGTAAAAATCATATACCATCACTCTTACATTACCGAACTTTATAGGACATCTATGAGGTCCTTAAAAATTTTAATATTTTACATTTATATAAGTATTTCAGTTTTTAAAGAGCGTGAGTTCAAGTATTTTTGTATAAGTGTTAATAAATTAACGGTTGCAATGTGAATGTGGATGAAGTATGATTTTCAATTCTTTCTAATTAATGTCAAATAGCCTGGCAAAACAATATTGTCGTTATGTGAATTTTTTGTCAAAAAATTCAAAACAATATTTTCTTATAAATGTACAAAATTTAATCGAAACCTTTTTGGAGCTATTTTTAAGGAAATTTCAAAAAATCTAAATTGCTGCATGATTGCTCATCTAAAATCAGATAAAACAAAATTCGAATTTCACTTCGTTAAAATCACATAAAAATATGCTTTGTACTGAATTTAATGCGAATTGGTCGAACAATTTAGGCTCTACCTCAATTTAGATTGGACTCACGAATTTTCACACTAAATGACGTACAAACCGATGACGGACGAGATGACAAAACTCACTTTTTGGACTTCTTCATTATCATAATTTTTATAACAATACGAAACCCTATATTATTGAGGAAGTAAAAACTGGAATTAAAAATTAAGTAAGAGTCCATCTAGTTATCCTTTAGCTAAAATTCAAAATATTTTACTTACAAGCTTCTTCCTTGACATAGTATTTTTCAAAATATTGATTCAAAATAATTCCAATTTTCAACAGTCTCGTGCACGAGGAACACTCATACAAAAAAAAAAACAAAAAACAAGGAAGAAATATGTTCGAACATAATTCTCATTTGCATAAACAAGCAAGAAACTACCATTACCCTGCTTCGACTTCATAACTTAATTAAACAGCTCTCTCTCTCTCTCGTTGTATATGCAGTGCAAAGATGAATCCTTAAAAGAAGTTAGCACAGTACATATACATATAGGTATAGATTGAGCAAAAGTAGGTAGGATTTCGTTTTGAATAGGAAATGAGAAGGTGGTCTTGTTAGAAAATCTCTATTAGTGTTGGATTGCTTGTTTACTTAATTAAATTTTAAATAACGCAAAAATCAACCAACCACCACATACGGAGACAATAATCAAGAGTTTAAGTTTTTTTTTTTGTAAATGTAAAATATCTGGAGCAAAGTCATTTTCGAGAAAAACTTTGGTCTATATGGCCCTGCAATAATAATATCTTCTTCACCTTTTTCTTCAATAACGGTACCTACATTACAATATTTTTTAGTTATTTATGAAAGTCTTATTTTTCTTAAAAAATTGCCCACAACTTTGTTTAAAAAAAATACTACTATGGTTTTTAAGGCAAAATATTAAATAAATATATTTATCTAATTTTAAAATAAAATATATTTGTTACATAGAAAAAATATATAGTGTGTATTTTCTAAGTATGAATAGGTAAATGAACAATAAAGCAGCACATAAAATAAGTACATAGAATTTATATTTTAAATTGAAGAATTGTTAATAAATTAATTTATTTATTTTTCACGTACAATTCTGTAATTTTTTTGAATACATTGAAAACGATTTTAAGAAAAAAAATAATTGGTGTAGCTTTTTTTTTATTAATTTATCCGGTATTAACAAATTAATTAAACAAAAATCATTTCCCAATTTTTAAAATATTGAATTTTAATTCAAAACTTGTTCCTTTTTAATTTTGTATATGCATTATTATTTTTTGTTCTTATTTGAAGTTTTTAGGCATCTAGTTATCGTTAATACTAACTAAATGTAAATTTGAATCCAATAATATGGTGTTTCGGACTAGTTTTAGCTTTATTTTATTTTAATCAAAGTTGTAGGAAACGTTTTAGAGAAAAATAAGATTTTTCTTTACGATTTTTAAACACTTAAAAGGAACCGTTATTTTTCGTTAAAAAAATAGTTTTTGTTTAAAATCTGCTATAAATATTTAAATTATAAAGCAGATTCTGAACAGAAAATATTTTTTTTAATTTTTATTTTTTTATTTCATTTAAATTTAGCAATTTTGTTTTGGCAGCTTATAATAATTTCTTTTAAGGATTATTTTGATGATAATTTTAAAAGTATTTCATTTTTCCATTCTTTTTTTTTTACATAAAATTAAATTCGTTTGATATGTTTTTCATAGAATTTCAATGGGAATTATAAAACAAAAATCATTCACTCTACCCTAATGAACATTTATGTCATTCCAGTTGGATTTTCTGAGTTTTACTATTTTCCTATGGAATTTGAGAAATGTAGGATAGAAGAAGTGAACAAACTTTTCATATTCTGTAATAAATATAATTAAGTATTAATAGATTGATAATTTCTGTTGTATTACTGCCTGAAGACATGAATAGAATGCTGCAACTGGAACTGGAGTGGGAGATGCAAAAGCTGTGAAAAAGTGTCTAACGTAGTAATTTGTATGTATGTGCCCATAATGCAGCGGTACAGCATTTTGTATATTTAAAAAAAAAAAAAACAATCACGGTCTTATTACTCACTTTTTTTATTTGCAATAATTTTCTTTTAATTTTATATTTTTCGCGAAACAAATAACCACAAAAAGCTTCAATACTTTTTTTTTTGTTTCTTTTTTTCTTCATACAAAACGAAACGTCAAAAGTGCTGCATGTGAAAAGTTAAAAGTTGGTTAACCTCTTGCAGCACCGACTGCAGTTGTGTTGTATTGTGTTCGTAAAGCCTAGTACGCTGCTGATGCAAAACGAAAAATCCCATACAAAAACGCCACAACGAATTCATTATGCGAAATATTTCGTTCTGGTTTTTGTTTTTCAGTACGCAGTTGGATGAGCGAAATTGATTGTTGTATAGCAGATTATTTAAAGAAGTCTCGCACAGAATTAATATTATCCAGACTATTATTGTGTTTCGGAAAAGTGACATTTGAGTTGTATTCGTGTCTCTGTGATTTGTTTGCATTGCGTTTTGGTACAGGGTGTCCGCCGGGAAGGTATACTACTTTCTTTTGCCGCCATGTTTGTAATCATTAGTCTTGACAGTTCATATTTGGCAGTCGTGAAGTAAACACGTGGAAAATTTATTATGGAAAAATATTATGGAAAAATAACGTGTTTTAATCGTTAAAACATTTTATCAAAATCAATCATCGATTACTGTGACGATGAGAAAGTTACGTGAAATTTTTGACGAGGTACATTTTCATTTGAATGGGTATGTGAACAAACAGAATAGTCGATTCTGGGCAATTGAAAACCCTCAAATTATTCATCAGCCACCTTTGTATCCATTAAAAGTTACAGTCTGGTGTGCAATTTGGTAAGGAGGAATCATTGGACCTTACTTCTTTGAAAATGAAAACGGCTTAACGGTAACTGTGAATGGGGAGCTATATCGTGATATGATTGAAAACTTTTTAACGCCACAACTGCATGCTTTGGGCTTGATTAACATGTGGTATCAACAAGACGGTGCCACATCGCATACAACCAGGATTACAATGGAATTACTGCGAGACCTCTTTCCACAACAAGTTATTTCAAGAAATGGTGATGTTGATTGGCCTCCACGGTCGCCTGATTTGACTGCTTCGGACTTCTTTTTGTGGGTATATCTGAAAAGCAAGGTTTATACAAAAAAAAACAGAAACACTCGAGCAACTCAAACAAAATATTCGTGATGAAATTAATGAAATACCGCGTGAAATGTGTGAGAATGTAATGAAAAATGTGCTCAAAAGGGCTCGCATTTGTGCGACTAACAGAGGCGGACATTTACCTGATATTGTATTCCATACATAATTGCCGACATTAAATAAAACATTTATCAATATAAGATCCATTCTCTTCCCGGCGGACACCCTGTATTTTGTTTTTGCAATTATTGGTCTCTTGGACTGCTTTTAGAGGACTGCAATTTTTAACGGGGTTTCTCTTTTGAGTTTCTTTCGGATTGCAGCATCCATTTAAACGCTGCAAATTTGAATAGCTGCAATTTTTGTTAAATGAGAAGGAAACACCTCTTCACACTCTTTACTCCGCTTATGTCACAAACAATACGAAAAAGCGCAAAGAAGAAAGAGCGAAAACTCTGCAATTATTTCAACCTCTGCAACTTTGTTTACCTTGGCCACCGCATACGTCCCCCACCTACGTGCTTAAAAATCGCAGGGGGTAATTGCAGCGTTTAAAAGCAGTCTTAGTGACATTTTGAGTGGGTAATTTTTCGATGTCGTTTTCATAAGC
Organism: Epistrophe eligans; assembly: GCA_951394125.1. Classification (NCBI taxonomy): domain Eukaryota; kingdom Metazoa; phylum Arthropoda; class Insecta; order Diptera; family Syrphidae; genus Epistrophe; species Epistrophe eligans. The sequence continues at coordinate 83,302,960 of OX596029.1, forward strand.
ATTTCGATGTCGTTATGGAGACCAACGAAAAATTTCGTTTCGCATCAGCAACGCACTAGCCTTAACATTAAATTTGTGTGTATTGAATAATTTTACAGCTATTCCAGCTGAAGTTGCAGTTGCAGCTCCGTATCCATTGTGTTCAGGCAGTTAATTTGGACAATCGTCTTCAGCTGTCAAAAATACAGAATGTTCATCCAATAGGATGGTTGTTCAATTTGTTTGGTATTAACTGAACTGAATTATGTATGTAGAAAACATACGTATGAGTATACGTCAAATAAAGAATATATTTGAAAACTTTAATAGAATAATCCCAAAATACAACCGGAAACGAATAAACTTAAAATAAATTAAAGTATTTAAGTTAGAAATCCACTTAATATTTCTGACCCATGGTTGATAGTTGATGTAAATGTTGCGTAAGAGTTAAAAAAATTATCTTAATTTGACAAATAGATGCAAAGGTTCCCTAATAACCCAGCAAATTATTTCTGTACAAGTGATAGGTATAAAGAAACCTATTTTTCTTCAGCATTCCTAATTACAAGAAAATAGACTTCCTGTTGTCCTTTCCTTTCCTTTCCGATATTTTAACTTAATATTCAACTCAAGTGACATTCAAAATCAATTTACTTTTCAATTGTCTCCTCACGCAATATCCATTATCCTCTTGTTATTCTCATATTTCATAGAAAGACTGAAAACATGTAGCTACATATACTGCTAGAATAGAGTTCTTTATTTTTGTATATATAAAATAATATACTGACACACATATTTGTGTTCTTAGGTTTACATGTGTTATACTTATAATATACTCTTTATAATCCTTATAATGGGTGATTTTTTAAGAGGTTTAGAACTTAAAAAAAAAAAAAAAAACACAAAAAATTCGAAAAAATTAATGAAATATTTATTTGAATCGATAGTTTGAACCTTGCAATTTAATGTTTAAAGATAATTTCATGCAAATGTTGACCGCGGCTGCGTCTCAGGTAGCCCATCCGCTGAGTCCAATTTTGGCATACTCTTTCACACATATCGGCCGGTATCTCACGAATGAATGCATGGATGTTGGCTTCCAGTGCGTCAATCGAAGCGGGCTTGTCCCTATAGACATTAGCCTTGACATACCCCCACAAAAAATAATCTAATGGTGTCAAATCGCACGATCTAGGCGGCCAATTGACCGGCCCGAAACGTGAAATTAACTGTTCACCAAACTCGCCTCGCAATTGCGCCATTGTTTCGCGTGCTGTGTGGCATGTGGCACCGTCTTGTTGAAACCACATATCATGCAAGTCAAGAACTTCCATTTCGGGCAAAAAAAAGTTTGTTATCATCGCTCGGTAGCGTTCACCATTGACAGTAACGCTGCGATTCGCATCATCTTTGAAGAAATATGGCCCAATAATGCCGCCGGCCCATAAACCGCACCAAACAGTGGCTTTTTCGGGATGCATTGGTAGCTGTTGCAATGTTTCTGGCTGATCTTCACTCCAAATGCGGCAATTTTGCTTATTTACGTACCCATTCAACCAAAAATGAGCCTCATCGCTGAACACAATTTTTCGATAAACAACATTTCGAACCGAGCACGAATTTTGATAGTAAAATTCAATAATTTGCAAGCGTTGTTCATTTGTAAGACGATCCATGGTTAAATTGCAAACCAAACTGAAGCTGTTTGACAGTGACACAAGGTACTAAACACACGTCAGCTGTCAAAACCAGTGTTGCCAAAACCAAACCAGCTAAAAAATCACCCGTTACATACATATATATAAAAGTTCATATAAAATTCGTTTGATGGAATTTTGTATGCTTAATGGTTTTATAAATTCTCGTGTTTAGTGGGTCGGATGATAAATTACATACTTAACAAATCTAATTGCTTGCCAAACACATTATTTTGGGTGGCATTTTCTCTTTATGGGAATCCCCGTGATTATATAAGTATATATACAGGGGTAATGCCGGGTGCTATATACCTACTGCCAGGATGATGGGAAAAAAATGAATGTTGGTACATGTTTTATTTGACAATTATTTGTGCCTATTTTTGGGGATAAGTCTATACATAACAAAAAAAAAAAACTCCGCCTACACGAATATGGGGCCACTTAAGCGTTAATAGCATGGGTTTTTATGCCTGCATAATTTATTTATTTTATGTTTGTACAAGATTTATAGCATTGATGAGGAATTAAGAAGGTCTAGGTATATTCCAAGCAAATAAATCGAATGTTGTTTGGATTTATACAGAGCTAATCACTGTTTCTCTACAGAAAACAAAAATGTTTCAGAATCGAAATCTAACTAAGACTCATTTTCGGAAACGATACTTAAATATTTTAATTCAACATTGGTAGGCACTTACAGGTGACAGTTAACGTTGGGGGAAAAGTAAAACATAAGCGGTTAATTCGAACATATAAATATTTAAGTTTATTATCAAACGACGGGTCTAAAAAAAAAAATCTGACGTAATTTCCGGGAGCCGATGACATTTTGTTCTATTCCAGGCACAGGAGAAAAATCTGTCACAAACGCATTAACTGGTTAAATTTAAAATTCGTGTACATCCATGTTAAAGGTAGCCGTCAACACATTGAGAGTGTTTTAGTTAAATTAGAAGTCAGAAAATCAACGCGTTAATCATTTATACTGACCATCTAATCGTCTATGACGTGTTCCTGCAAAAATAAGTCAAAACAGAATCTCTCTTATGGGGATTTGTTGCACCTCTATATATAAATAAATCTCATCCTTACCTTAAATATTTTTTATTAAAAGATATATCCGACGAGTTTTTGAAATTAATATTCAAGACTCACCATCATATGAGTTTTAATAAGCTCTATGTTGCGTTTTCAACATAAAACTGAATCCTCTATTTCCCATCCAAGCGCTTTTACATCTCTTCCTATGCATAAAATTTAGCTCCACTCTACTGTATATTAACTTATTTTTTTTTTTATAACTGGGATCATAGCCTTCATACAGCATATCATGTATAGTATACCTACTTACTGTTCACTGGCACCTAAAATTGAAAATATTCTACTGACATTCTTAAACTATTACCATGTCTAGGCGTAATCCTTATCTATGTCGCTCAGGATGCATAATGTTCGTTATATCCTTATTCAAAAAAAAAAAAAAAAAAAAACGCAACGAAACCTGCAACAGAATAGCGCCTCCCCAGTTTGCTTGTGTGACTGACAGGTGAGCGGATAATCTTTTAAAAGTGTCACACAGGTTATACTTTGTATAAATATTTCAAAGTAAAAAAAGTTAGGTATATGTACCAACTTTATATTTTATACAAGGGAAAAAAGAACACATAGCTACTTGCTTTTTTTAGTGAAAATGCTAACATGAAATCTTTTTTGATGCACAAGACTATGTCATTAGACAATTTGGTTAACAAAAAGATATAAAATTTAATCTAATCTAAAGTAGCAGTTGTCAGACTTGGAACCAAACAGATCATTTATAGAAGCATAACAACTTAAAAACAATTGCGTTTTATTTTTTTTTAAATTAAATTAATAAAAAAAATAAAAGAAGGTTTTCAAAAAACTTTTTCGGTTTTTGTTTTTCTAATTGTAACGTGTAAATAATCAAATATTGGAACTCGAGATTTTGATCAAACTTGACATTACAATGAAACGGGGATGTCGCAATTCTGTCCATCTGTCTGTCCTCTCCTTTCGGCTAAACGAATGGGTCGATTTTCTTTAAATTTGGTACCTAGCGGTTTTTGGGTATTTCAAACCACACGTTTTTTTCATTTTTTTTAAGACCAAAAATAACGGTATAGTAACGTAAACATTTTTTTTATCAAATTATGAAAATCTTATTCTTCTCAAAAACGTGCCCACAACTTTTCTTACGGCTTAACTAATTATGACCAATTTTTTTTATAGAGAATGTTTCAAAAAGTTTTAAAAAGTATCCCAAAATTTTCAATTTTTTTTTTTAGATTTTTAAAAAAAGTTTACATTTTTTTTGTTTTTTTGAGAACTTAATATTTCGAAATAAAAAAAAATGCATTTAAAAAAAAAAAAAATCAAAATTATTTTTTGAAAATTCGGTATTTCGAAAATTGGTAGATAATTTTTTTTTAAATTAATTTTTAAACTCCGCATTAATAAATACTAACGAATGTCGTACCAATTTTTTTTTCTTAAAAATGTTTTCAAAATTGTACGTATACAAAATTTATTTTTTTTAAACCGCTCCAACGATTTTAAAAATTTTGTTCTCATTAGTTGAGATTTATTTAAGAAATAAGATGGTGTACAATGTACAAGGCGTTGGTGTCAAAATAATTTCGAAGTTGTTTAATCAATTTATTTCTAATTATTCAGAAAAATAATTTAATTTTGTAACTCATTAAATCTAAATCTAACAGAAGCCGACCGGTGGTGGCGTTTAATATTGAATAATTATCGAGAATAGGTTCTGAATGAAACGAAGCTTTAACCTAAAGCACTAATGAGTTATCTGAATTGCAATGCACCAATCCCTATGTACCAATCCTTATATACATACTTACTCAACTTGTTTGAACAATCAAATGAGGACCATAATAAGATTAATCAAATCAATTAATAAATAACTTCTCTTCTAAATGACTAAATTTTGTCAAACAAGCCTCCAATCATGAAAACAAAGTTAATCAAATTGATTTATAATTCGTACAAGAAGACCTCAATTTAAAAATTTGTTTTCATTTCTTTTTGAAAAGTATCTTTATATTTAGGCAAATGAATGGAATGACTGTCGTTTGAATGAAATCGCAAATGATTAAATAAACGACAAAATGCTTTCAGACGACAAAGCGAGAGGGTGGCAATCAATTGAATTTCACAGTCAAAGATCAACGGGAATTAAAAATATAAATCGAAAACAAAAAAGGCATAAAAAACACAAGTTCGTTAAAATAAAAACTCTTAATCAAGAAACCATTGAATGATTAAGTACCTACTTAGTCGTTTAAGATGATTAAGGCTTGCCGTCAGACTCTTTCAAAAGTATTTCAATACTAATACACCCCTAACACATTTAATGTGATTATTTTTATTTTTTTTTTGGGAAATAAATAAACAAAAAATCGATATTTTTCTAATTGAATTTATATTCAGAAAATAATATGCACATAAGCTGGGTTGTATGAAGTTGAATTTTTGCAGCTTAATGTTTCTGCTTAAATCATTTGATCTGGATTTTTATGAATATTAAAGAATTTTAGAAAATTGATTCAAAAACAGATTAATAAATTTAAATCCATAATTTTATTTAATTGGAAATTTTTTAACACAAATTTATATTATACTTGACATTACGATTAGCGAAGTCGAAAAAAGTGGTTCTCCCATTTCTGTCCGTCTCTCTGTTGCTATCTAACGTTTTTTGGGCATCCTCAATTACAATTAATGAAAATCTTATTTTACTCAAACGTGCCCACAGCTAAAAAAACAATCATAAAACCGTTATAAAGAGTACCTCCATATTTTTTATTTTATTTTCTGTTTAAATTTTTTATGGAGATTATTCTTAAAGTTAATTTTGTGCACCAATTTTTTTTATTTTTTGTTTTGCATTATTAAAAAAATGTTTTAATTTTTTTTTAATTTCGAAAACGACTTCGTCAATTTTTATTAAACTTGGAACAGAGCTGGTTTTTAACATTATTTACCAAATTTTTAACAAACAAATTTTTAAAAACCCTTGAAGAAAATCCCATTTTTAGCAAAAACCACTTTTTCGATTTTGATTAAAATTTATATGTGAGCTAAAACTAGTACAATCTACAATATTATTTAAACAAGTATTTTATTATTCTATTATTGATAGTATCTTTCATAGAATCATTGTTTTGGTTTTCGAATATCTCAATTTGTATATCAATCAATTTAATATATCAATTTTGAACCGACACATCCATGTTGAACCGATTTTACTTAAATTATTTACACAAAAGCTTCTACTAAATAAGTTTCAATAATATTTCATAACAATTTTTAAGAAAAAACAGATTTTAAATAAATAAAATAAATAAAATAATTTTTTGAAAATTCGATTTCGAAATTGATTGGATAATTTTTTTTAATTTCGTATTAATAGACCATTTTGTACCAATTTCTTTTTATTAAAAACCTTTACGAAATTTATATATAAAAATCGCACGATTTTTAAAATTTTAATCGAAAATACTAGAATTTAATACCAAAGTGTGAGCAAATTCCTCGTGTATTTTATTTTTCACCACACTTCTGACAATAGAATTTAATGCTTTTTCTTAGCTCTAGTATGATAACGTCAAATGTTTTAATTTTTAATTGTCTCCCATTCTCTATTTGTATTAGATGCAATTGGATATATGTAAGTGTAAATAGTAAATACACAGCTGCGCATCGGAATGTACAATCATTTTACTACTCTCATACTTTTATTTAATTTTTTTCTTCTTATATAGGTACCTTAATAAAATTATTTGTTTTACCAACTTTTAAAAGATTTTGGATAAATTTATTGAGAGCATTTTTTGCGTTTTTTAACTTTTTTTAAATTTTGAACTTTCAATTTTTTTTTTTAAATTACTCGATTTAAACAGATTTCAGGTTTTAGGTTGCAGCATATTTTATTGTTGCATTTTAGTTTTACATTACAACTTTTTCTTGTACGGAATCTGTGTTGAACCCAATTTTTTAAATTTATTTTTGAAAAAATACCTAAAAATGAATCATCCATTATATCGAATGATCTGCTGATGATCTAGTTACATATATAGTAAAACCCGCTTAAGAGAAAACCCCGCTTATCCTAAACCCCGAGTATTTTTCGACCAATTACCTTTAAAACACTCCGCTCAAGCGAAACTCGCTTAAATGAAAAGCTTACCTATAACATATTTTCAGTTAAATTTTATATTTTTCATTAAAAAAATCTCTTTAGTGAAAAAAAAATGAATCGAGCAGAACAAACAAATTTCTGAATGCTTTCACTTCTTTTGTTATTTTTTAACTCTATCATTTTCACCACAAAAATAACATTTATATTTCTGATATGGCACAGCCATTTTATTTAATCTATCTATTATCTATTATATTTATATTTTTTCTAGGCAACTCAAAAAGATAAATTAAATTTGTTCTAGCGGACATTTACGCTTAGTGGAATTTTTAAATCCGCTTAAGTGAAATTTTTTTTTCACTTAAGCAGGGTTCGGTTAAATGAAAAACCTGCTTAAGGGAAAAAAACTGTGAAATTTTGCCGCTTTTCTTAAGCGGGTTTTACTGTACGATTTTATTGTGTTAGGTAGGGAGTTATCACTTTTTAGGCAAATATCAGCTGAATTTGCAGCACTCCTTTTTTTGCCGCCCATTGGTAAAAAAATAATGAGTGTTGTTTTTTTTTAACCCAGTACTATAATCATACAGTTTTATATGTGTCAAACCAACTGTCAACTGTCAGATTGCAGTTTTATTTTCATTCAGTAATCTTTGCAAAATTTTATCACAATGGTAAATACTTACGCAAAAGTTACCAAAATTTATAAATTTGGTTCCAAAATTATGGTTCAGTACACTTAGACCACTTATTCATATGTCACACTTAGAATATGTCACAATTGTCAACGTCAAAATCAGCATGAAATACCAGGACGTAAGTTTCACTGTACGCCATCTGGATGCTGAAAAGCTAACCTGAGGTTCCGCGTATTTATTAGCTCCCTCTTGTTGACACCACAGTTGTATACTGGAATAACTAACTAGCCATAACTATTTGGTGCCTCGTCTCAACCTGTTATCATTTGCTGGTTTAAGATAAAACCAAAAATAAAACATTCAAAAATATTTTAATAAGATTTCGATTCAACGTTTGAAAAAAAAAATGTGATTGCCGGGACTCACGGTTAAGATGTGTAAACATCAAATTAAATATTCAAGTGCTGGTTTTACATCACAGAACGCGACGAGTTCGAACTGCCAACCAAATTTCAACTCAAACTCAACTCGATCTCTCGATTTAGTTTGAATTACGAACGAACGTACTAAATATTGAACGTATCCAATTTAAATCAACGTACCGTAACGTCTAACATCACAACGTAATGTGACAGAGAAATTTCCACGTTTTTAGTTTACCCTACCGTCGTCGCCGGCATAGATGTTTACACATCGAAAAAATAACTAGCAGAAATAGCATACATGTATAGACGATTGTAGAGAAAACTGTCTTATTTTTAAGTCCCGTATTACTATTTGGTTAATGGCCCCAAAAATTTCATTTCAAATTTTCATACAGGTACTTCGATTAAATACAAATAATATTACATTTAATTTTTTTTTTATAATCTTTTATTAGACTTTATTTTAACAATATTATTGCATCAAAAAATTTAAAGCTACTTTATATCCTTCAATGCCAAGGCAGATTTTAAACTTGAATCACAAGGAAAAGTTCATGCAATCCAACACTGTGCATATTTTGTTAAAAAAAAAATAAATATAACTGAATCCAACATGAACGAATATTCAAAATATTCGATTAGCTAGGCACTTCAACATCAACAGGTTAATATAAGTAAAGAAACTTCATCCAAATTGATAACAAAAAAATCCCTTAAATAAATTAAAATAAGGCCAAATATCATGTTTTGCCATTATTTCACTATAGTTATGAAGAGTATTAAAAGACGAAATTTCAACAGGCATCCTCATTTCGCTCGGCGTAATTTAACGGTACACTCAAAAAAAGAAAATTCAATAGTACCAGTATTGATTTAATAGTACACGAAATAATAGGTTTTTCCTATAAAATCAATGATTTTGGGAGTCTCTTGTACTATTGATTCGCCATTTTTTCAAAACTATTGATTCAATAGGATAACCTATTAACTTTATGGTTTTTTTCATATTGAAACTATAATTCCTACCCCATTGACTCAATAATGCAATACTATTATTTATTAATAATTTGGGTCTTATTAAATCAATTCTGCTCTACTATAATTCTTATGGTATGATGCTTTTAATTATTTATAACAATAGTATTAGCACTATTGTTATACAATTCAATAACATAACCTATTGATGTTATGGTTTTTTCCATATTGAACTTATAGATCTTATCCAATTAACTCTATAATGCAATACTATTATTTATAAATAAGTTACATCTTATTAAATCAATTCTCTTGTACTATAATTCTTATGATATGATACTATTAATTATTTAAAATAATAGTATTGGCACTATTATTTTGATAGTATGGTCTATAAAAGTTAAGTTAATGGTATTTACTAGATATTAGTATTATTATACCATTAATCTTTGAATATTGTTGTATAGAAAACCATGAAGCAAAAATGTTTCCTTTAAAAATCTAGGTATATTCTACATACTATGAATTCAAAAGTTTTTATTTGTTCTTTATTCTCTAAAATTCAAAATATTAAATGGAATAACTATTCTTTTTATTAATTTGAAACAATGTACAATGTCTTCTCTAAAAATGTATTTATTTACATACTTAAAATTCTGTTAAATTTTTGTTTCAAATCGATTAAAAATATAGTAGGTATCTACGTAAATAATGCAATCTAAAATTTTTCCTGATTCGTTATAAATGATAAAAAATGTAGGTAATCTACATAGGTAGATACTACCTACATATCTATTAAATATACCTACAGAAAAGTTATTTTTGTCCAAAGTGTTTTATTTTTTTTTCTCTCAAAAGGTACTAGCTATCTAATTTACTTCAATTGCTCACTACTTTGTTTTTGTTGTTTCCTTTTTTCGAATTTAATTTCTATTTTCAAATAAAATGAAGCTGAATATAAATATTTTGTAATAAAATAATTAAATCCAATAAATCATAATGGAATAACCCAATTGTGTTGAAATTATAGGTGCCTTATTTATATTGATATAATTTCGGAATTTTCAACTTAAATATCTTATTTATTTTATACTGAAAGTGTAAATATTGGTTAGTATTGAATCTTAACTAAATTCATTTAATAATTTTTATAATATAGGTACTTTTCTTTAATGAAACTAAAAGTTTTAAATAAGAGTTTTGAAATTTTTAGAATGAAAAAATTAATAAATATTGACTTTCAAATCCAAGGCGTGGGCCATAACTTATTATTTTTTTTAATTCAACACAAAAATAAATAACATTGCAATATTTTTGAATAAATATACTCTGGAGGTATATAAATAAATACGCATACTTATTTTATTTTAATTTTTACTTATTTCAAAATTTTGCATTCCTTTTGTCACTTAAATAGACTGAAAAAATTAAAATTCAATGAAAATTAAAAATTCTAAATTATTTTAAGGGAAAAGATTGCTCTTGATTTTATTTAAACATAGAAACAAAAGATATTAGTGAAAAAATCAGTTCCACTATTTCATAACATTAAAAAAACACAGTGGCGATACTCTTTCCAAGTAGTTGAGAAAATTTTATGTATTCAAATCTATAGCACTATTAATTCAATAGTATTATAGAATTGTTAGTGTTGGTTAATGGTGATGTACTATTGAAACAATGCTTAAAAACCTATATGTTGCGATAATTAATAAGGTGATCCTATAGTTTTAACCTAATTTAAAAGTATCATCCTATTAAAAACAAAAGATTAAATACGTTTTACCAAACACAAAAAGTAACTATTTCAATACCTTTTGGTGGTTGTATTTTCTTTAAAATCTAATACTAAGCTTATTTAGAAATTCGTAGAGAATTTGCACGTTCCTTTCGAGGTACCAAACGCTAATCAAGTAACCAACTAACTACTCAGCTCTCATGGTCATGTGCGAATAGATGAGATTCTTAGTGCCTTTCGTTTTACTGAAAAGGCGCATCCAGTGCGACAGGTATGTAAATTTTATGTGTAAAATCTACCTGACTCACTGGATGCGCCTTTCAGTAAAACGACCGTGTAAACAAGTATTCTTTTCTATGTGCGTTTCATTGAAATATCCGTCAAATTACTAATGGAGTACTTCGCCACCTCTAAAAGATAATAGCTTGTGTTATTTAGTTGATTCGTAATAGGTATTACACATCTTTTTTACAATACTCTGCTGTGTATTTTTGCTGCTTTATTTTTCAATTTTTTTTTTCCATTACACCAAATTTTTGTTGCCATATTTTTTTAATGCGTTGAGCTTTTTTACAATGAGATCTAACTTTATCCAAAAAATCAATACAATTTAAACTACAATTATTAGTTATTTCAATGAATGGTATTTTTCTTTTAAAATATTATCCCATTCCGTTAAAGTAAATCGACATGTCGTTGTGTGTTGTGTGAATCCAGAATAAACTATTAAAATATTCAGTTGCCTAAATAAAAGTATAATATTCAATAACAATCATCAACCCGAGTATCTACATTGTAATGTAATAAAGTGGCAACCCCGCAGGTTAAGTAAGTATCTGCTCGCGCAAGTATAGAGTAAAACGCAAATACAACACACCAAACCAACCCCATTTTTCGTGTTCTTGGTTTGTTGTGAGGTCCGTTATAATTTTGTTGTTTGTTCAGTGGTAATTCTATTGTCGGACAGTGCAGTTACTGGTGATTGTTGGCTGTGAATAAAAAAGTGTTAATACTTGTGGCTGTTGGCTGAGGAGCAAAAGTGATATTGGTAAATAAATTATGCACAAATAAATATTTTTATTGAAATTATTGAAGATTGGCTTAAGGATCACCTAAACCAACGCGAAACATAGGGGTAATTGACAATATTCTTATAATTAGTCGTCGGGTTCAACACGGCGAAAGTCTCACCACGTGTGGCGTCCGGTTTGATGCTCTCACTTATCGCCATGTTAATAATTTTGAGTTCTGGAAGTTTCTTAGGCGTTCCGATTAATTTGCATTGGTTTTGGTGAACATTAACAATCTTTAACAATGTGAATATCGATTTTTATAAAAATGGGAGATATCACAAATAGCACAAATGCTATAATTGCAATTTTTCCTTCCGAATGCAAAGTATGTTGGAAATTTTTAATTTATATAATATAGGCATTATACTTATGAAAGTAGAATAAGTTCATTAAAAAATTGATTAATTTATCTCTATAATTTAATTTAACAATTAATTTTGTTTGCAAACAAATGGAACCAAGACCACATCTCTTCATTGAGAACGATAACGTTTTTAACATTATTTCGTAATTTGACTTTTGAAAAAAGTTCAAGAATTAACTTATTCCACTTTCATAACCAACCGCAAATTTTTATATTCTTACAAAAAATATTTTTATTTTTTCTTTAATACAATGTTCCCACAAAAGTCGAGATTTTGCAAAAAAAATACTTTTGAGATTTCAAATTTGTGTTCACACTGCCAAAACTAACAATAAGTTCGTCTTCCGAAACAATTTATAAAAAATTTTTTTGTAGTTCATCACTACAAGCCATTTGCGTCTCGTAACTGAGGTTCCTAAATAAGGGTTTGCACCATGAATGGTGAAGTTTGAAAACATATAAAGAATTTGTTTTGATTTAAATCAATTTTTAAATTGAATCGGAGGTATCCTTTTGGTGGGAACATAGTATATTTTCATTTTCTTTGTGCTTTTTTAGTTAATCACTACCTACTTAAGTGTTTTACTCCACTTATTAATTATTAAAGTTTTCATTTTATTTTTTGATCACAGGAGTACTACTTTAAAAAAAGAGGTCGGGGCCTGAAATAGATTGGAAAGTTGCACTACAAGGCCGTTAACGGACGTTACAAATTAAGAAGATTAGATAAATCATTTATGGAGGAGAAGCAAGGTAAAATTAAACAAATTTTAAAATTACAGAAACAAAATTTAGGAAGGGGATAGATTTATTATTAACTCTATTTAAAATACTAACTAAAATATTGCTTTCAGATCGCCTCCTGATAAATTTTTAAGTGCGTATATATTATCTATTATCAATATACCACAACTTTTGAACTTATTTAGAAGAAAAGATTAAAATGCATATTTATTTTTCTGAAAGAACCTAATATACATATGTATTTTTTTTGTAGATTTTCGAGACTGTATTACGTTTTTGCTGCTGCACGCTCTCCTGAAATCATCAATAGTCACGTCAAAAGCCAAAAAGTGGAAGCCCAGCATAGTAGATGCCCAGAATTCAACACTTCTTCATTCCCCGACCGTAAGTCTTTTGAGCTAAGCTAATTCTTCACATTTTATGATGGAATTTTTAACAAATTTCAAAGTTTCATACAATGTTTGGATTCTACTTACAAATTGTACAACGTCATGAATTTTCAATACCCGATTGAAGGGAAAAATGTATATTATATTTCTTGAAAATAATTTCTATGATAACAACCCCAACACATCAATTAAAAATACAAGTACCTACCACTGCTTTGTTAAATTAAAAAAAAAAAATCAAATTTGAAGTACCTAAAAGTAAAAATTAAAAAAAACCTTGTTACTTTAAACTCCCGAATCAGTCCAAAACCAAATTTTGATATTTTTCGTTTTTGTAAAGTAAAGTGTCCGGTAAGCATTTGAAAATTATAAAGTTAATTTCATCGGCATATTTTGTTTATTTTTTTAATATCATGATGGATATCACATTAGAAACAGTTTTTGTATAAATTTATAAATAAGTACATATTTATGTGATGGTGTACATAAATATATGTACACGTAAAAAACTTAAAACATATAAAACGTAAATAAAATGTAAAACCTTAAAATTAAAAATAAATCTTTTATTTATCGAAAATTTATTTCGAAGTTGGTACACGTCTTTTTCAGAAAACATTAAACTTGTAGAACTTTTTGTTTATATAAAAAACGTAAGTAATTTTAACAAATATTTTTATTACAAAATCTTTTTAACTAATTTAATTTAATTTTCAGATATATAAGCATTATTTTTAAATTTTAAAAATATTAGCGCAATATTTTAAACGATTTAGTACGATGTTAAAGGTTTTTTACTATGATAAAATGGCTTTAACATCGTACTAAATCGTTTAAAATTTTGCCCTAATGTTTCTATATTGTTTTACTATAAACCAATGATGCTGATAATGGATTCGCAATACTGTATTCGTAGTACTCATTCTTGAAGAACTCACTGCAGAACGAATTTCTGTGAATGCAGTATTGCTAATCTATAATCAGCATGATTCGTTTAATAGTACTGTCTTATAATACAATAGGACATCCTTTTATTAATAAAAAAAAAAAACCTTAAATTTAACTCTTTCATCCTATTAAAACAATGGTTTGTATACCTTTATTTTAATAGGACCGTCTCATTAATCCAATGGGATATCCTTTTATTTATATAAAAAAAAACTATAAATTTAATTCTGTGATCCTATTAAAACAATGGTTTGGCTACTTTTATTTTAATAGGACCGTCTCATTAATCCAATGGGATACCCTTTTATTTATATAAAAAAAAACTATAAATTTAATTCTGTAATCCTATTAAAACAATGGTTTGGCTACTTTTATTTTAATAGGACCATCTCATTAATCCAATGGGACATCCTTTTCTTTATATAAAAAAAAAAACTATAAATTTAATTCTGTCATCCTATTAAAACAATGGTTTGAATACTTTTATTTTAATAGGACCGTCTTCTTAATCCAATGGTATTAGAGTTTTATTTTGATACTCCCACACTATTGAATCAATTCTGAAACAGAATTATTCCAAAGGGGCAATACCATAAAAGTGCAATGGTATGACACTTTTAAGTTAATAGGAGATATTATTACTTTTCTATGGTACACATTATTGAATTAAAACGACAAAATTATAATTTTAATAGGGTTAGTACAGCATTGATTTAATAGGGACTACCTATAGTTAATAATAGGATAAAACACATTGACCAATTTTAATAGTAAAAAACTATTGAAAACAGCGATTTTCCTATTGATTTTATGGTATTTTTTTCTGAGTGTACTATAACGGTTTAATTGTAGATTTGAAGGGTTTTCCGTTTTGCTTGCTTTGAAACTTTTGTATTCAAGGATATTTTTTTATACAAAAATAGTTTCAAAATTTTATAAAAATATTACTTAAAAAATGTAAAAAAAAAATCAAAAACTTTGTATATTTATATATTTTTTTGTATGAATTCAAGCACACTCCACTTCAAAAGGTTTTTAAGAGGGCCAAGGTAAAGTAGTTACAAAGTATTTTTAACTTTTAAAATAACATTTTTAAATCCATGACTGATATAGGTACCATGTATCTGTGTATGTAACAGTTGTTTTTTAAGGTGTCTTTTGATTCTGAAGGCTAAGACTTACGTTATTCAAAATAAATTTAGCTTTTAATTTAAGATTAAGAGAAATAATAATAATTAAAGTTTCTTTTGTCGATGCTTTTAAAAAAGTAAATTCTAAACTTAGCCAAAAATCAACAACCGACACGCACGTGTGCTTTGTGCTGAAATTCCATTTTTTGTAAAAAGAAAAAACTATCTACTATAGAAAATTACAAGTTTCAAGTTCAATATCTGATCGTGTACCTATTTTGTTGAGCACGTGTTTTGATATCTATTTTAAGATTTTACCAGAAATTCAAAGCTTATACAAATCTATCTCCTTTTGTCAGTGTTGTACTTGTTGTAGGTATATAAAATGAGGTTTATTTAGGGAAATATATTCACTTAAATGAAAAGAACTCACACCGCATGAAAAAATGTTCACCTTTTATTGGTTTTAGGATTTGTTTTGTGTAAAGCATTAAGTCGCCTTAGGTTCATTCATTTAAAAAATCCTCTTCTTTGAAGTTTTTCATTTCCTTGGAAAAAATAAAAAAAAAAAAAAAAATTATTGTAAAAGTCTTGAGGCTTCTTCTTCATCACACTATGAAGAACCTTCTTTCATTTTCTTTTACTTTTCCTGATATTGTTGGATGAAAAGATTAGCAAGGTAAGAGAAAACTTCGTGACATCAGTGGTCAGCACGAAGAACATAGTTTTTTTTTTTTTACTTTTTTGCCTTTTTTTTTGTTTATTCGGGTTCTTGCGAAAAGTTATCGCGTCCTAAGACACAGTGATATCTTAAAACAGCCTTTAATGGTAAAGTTATCTCGTTATAGGTAGAAAACTGATGCTGAAGGTTTTATTGAAATAATGTCCTTACGAAAGTAATCGTCTTATTTGTGGTATTGAACACTTTGAAATTCATTTAATTGGATATAATGTTAATGAGGGTGAGCATTGCGTTTGAAGGAAAAATAAAAGTGAACAAAAAAAAATATATTTTTGTTATTTTCATTTCGCTATAAATCAATGATGGGTATTTTAAAAAAGAAAATATAAATTTCGAGAGTGAGTTTCGATATACTTTGTATATTTTGAGTACTTTTTAAATAATTATTTTTGGTCGAAGCAAAAATGGTTGGTATATAGGAAATTGGAATGATGAATCTTTGAAGAAGACACGTTTCTGATAAAAAAAAAGAAGCTTTATAAGATATAAAGAAGAAAACAAATTATTTATAAGCTTGATTTAAAATCACTTATCATTTTTTTTTTGCAAATTTGAGTGAATAATTTTTTTCCCTGGTAGGATTAGGTATCTATTACAAACATATTTTTACAAGATGGAAAATTTCAATAAGATTAACAAGACCTCTTGATAAATGGAATTTTTAAGAAATCTCATTTTTGGAGGCGTGCTGTTCCTAGTTTGACGTCAAACTGGGAAAGAAACAAATTTGAGGAGAAAGGGATTTAAGTTCTAAATCGGGATTGCAGTAGGTACTTAATTTAGCACTTAATTTCTGCATCATAAGAATTTTAAATTTGGGTTGTGGTGCTTGACGGACCTTATTATTTAAACTATTCAGAAGCATATTCGATTGCAAAACTATATAACAGAATCTCGGTCAAGTCCTTAAAAAGATATAAAGGGTGTTTTTTTTAGAGGTATAGAACTTTGAAATGGAATAAAACAAAGATGATTTTTTTAAATTTACATGAAATTTACTTTATTCGATAGATAATCTTCTGGCATTATAATTTAAACTTGATTTCTGGCATATGACTGCCACGGCTGGCTCGGACGTAGTCTAATCTGGAGGTCAAATTTTCGATGACTTTTTCCAACATTTGTGGCCGTATATCGGCAATAACGCGGCGAATGTTGTCTTCCAAGTGGTCAATCGTTTCGGGCTTATCGGCGTAGACTAGCGATTTCACATATCTCCACAAAAAATAGTCAAGCGGCGTTAAATCGCATGATCTTGGAGGCCAATTCAAGAGTCCGTAACGTGAAACTATGCGGTTACCAAACGTTTCCTTCAATAAATCAATTGTGGCACGAGCTGTGTGAAATGTTGTGCCGTCTTGTTGAAACCACAGCTCCTGCACATCATGGTTGTTCAATTGATGAACGAAAAAGTCAGTAATCATGGCTCTATAGCGGTAACCATTGACTGTAACCTTCTGGCCAGCATCGTTTTTAAAGAAGTACGGACCAATAATTCCATCAACCCATAAAGCACACCAAACAGTCAGGTTTTGTGGATGTAACGGTGTCTCAA